>JBBBVM010000533.1:2847049-4270574 GCA_037355625.1 Petunia x hybrida
AAACTACTATATCTATTTCACAAAGCAGATAACACCAAATCGTCATCACTTTGCCAATATACAAAAATCTAAAGTGAAAATAAAACAAGGCCAATTCGGCGTCATTTATTTACAAGAAAATACTCTATCTATTATACAAACAAATGATGTCAACCTGTCATCACTTTGCCCAGTAACAAAAATTCAAAGTAAAAATTATTGATCAAGTTTGTTCCTACGCAATGTCATCTTCCTCAACTAGTTTCTCCAAATAGGATGTAGAAAATTTACTTTGCAGCTGGTTTCTTCGTTTCACTGGGATTTTCCACAACTTGAGCTTCTGCAAAAACAACCAGTAGTAAGTTTGTTACCAGCTCCTCTAGCGGCAACACCAGGGATATGTGTAAGAAGAACCATAAGAGGAGTCGGAGCACCAACTTTAGAAGCTTCATACACAGACTTCAAGAATATACCTTCTATTTTATCGTAAAAGAATTCTTTAAATTCAGAACAATTTACTAACTTGCTAAGCATAATTATTACGCACAATACCAAACTTCACCAATATTACCCACCTACCAAACTTATCATCACTGTGTGTACATGATCTGAAGAGAACTTATATATATAAACAAATAATACAGCATCGGAGTCATGCGCGGAAGTAATAAAACTACGCCTAAGAATCTTATTGTGTTGAAGATTAAAAGTTTGTTTCCTCGTAAACTGTTGAGAGCTGGTTTTGAAGCATGACAAACAGGAAGGACTCCGAGGTTCATGCATAGGACCTAGTTTATGGAATGAAGGGCACGCTGGATCGAAAAGATTACGGGTTGCAAATCCCTGTGGAACTAGGAATAGTGGCGCGTGGTTGTATACATATCCTAGTCAGACTAAAAGAGGCGGTGCCCATGCTGTGTCTTCGAAGTGTGAAAAAGAGTTAGACTACAACATGAAAAGAGTTACTACGAATCCTAACTTACCATAATTAAGAGGATTCCCTGTAGGACTCAACTAGGATTACAAGACCCATATAAATACAAGTAGTGGAGACAGCCGAAATTCAGTTATTCACAAACAGAGAGTTGAGAGCATACAAAGGCGATCTGAGAACTGTCTACGTGAGTAAACTGGAGAAGACAACTAAATTGCATGCAGAGTATTGAGTCTAGATTTTTTGTCTAGGTTCATCGAGTTGTAAGTTGTCATTGTGTTGAGCTTTCATTGTTTTACCTATTTGCTTATCTTAGAAGCATATGTACTAGGTGAATTCTTTTGTGATTACTAGAAAAGCTAGAGTGTAGCTTTGATTAGTGATTAGGGTCTAGAGTGTAGCCCCTTGGTTATAGAGTTTGTAATCAGAAACGTTGCTCTTGTGTTAGTGGATTCAGTTCTAAAATCCCAGAGTGTGGGTCGTGGTTTTTCTCCCTTGAGTAAGGAGTTTTCCACGTAAAATCCTTGTGTCTTTGGTGTATGTGCTGTTGTGTGTTCCAGAGTAGAAGGCAGCGTAAAAGAGAGCAGAAGAACCCTGTTCTACGATAGAAGAACAAGGTTCTTGTGACGAAAATCGGGAGACACTATTCAATCCCCCCTTCTAGTGTCTCTAGGAGGTGCATAAAGTATAACAAGTGGTATCAGAGCAGGTCTTCTCGTGTGTGGTTAATACCTTGAGAAGGATCAGAATGAGTGCACCGCCTACCATTACAGAAGGACAGTCGGTTCTGAGGCCCCCACAGTTTAATGGGCAATACTACGCATGGTGGAAAAACAGGATGGAGAATTATGTATGTGCTGAAGATTATCAACTCTGGTTGATAGTTTCTGAAGGAAACCTGATTCCCACCAAAATAGTTGGTGAAGGAACCACTGCCACGAAGAAACCTAAATCGAAAGAAGAGTTTGATGAGACGGATTATAAGATGATCGAAAGGAATCACAAGGCCAAGCGTCTGGTCATATGTGGTCTTGGTCCTGAAGAGTTTAATCGAGTATCATCATATAAGAAAGCTAAGGAAATATGGGATGCCCTACAAGTTGCACATGAAGGAACTACAGAAGTGAAGGACTCGAAAAGGAGAATGTTGAAGAGACAATTTGAACTGTTCACCATGGGCGAAAAGGAATCGATTCAGGACATGATGACCAGGTTGACTATGATTACAAATGAAATGAGATCTCTGGAGATGGAATTGCCTGAAATAGAAATGGTCGATAAAATCCTGAATGTATTGCCTGAAGCATGGGAACCAAAGATGACTACCATCATAGAATCCAAACCTCTGAAATCTATTAAGCTAGAAGAACTTGTTGGAAGTCTAAAGACGCATGAGATGATGAAGGACTCAAAAGCTAAACCAGCAGCAAAGAAGGACAAGACCCTTGCTCTGGAAGCAACAGAGGAAGCTGCTGAATATGTCGATCTTTAATCAGTTGAAGCAGCAATGGTGAGTGCTTTAAGACAAAAACTCAATCTGGGAAGGTTTAAATGATTCAAAAGAGGCAACAAGGAAAGTTCTAGCAGGAAGAACATAGTTGACAGTCCTGACTACTCTGGATGCTTCAAATGCTTCAAGAAGGATCATGCTGTCATGGATTGCCCGATGTGGGAAATAGAGTGGATGAAGAATAGAGCGGCTAAGGATAAGGAGAAGGAAACTACAAAGGAACATGACACAGACAGAAAGAAGTCAAGACGGCCCCCAAACTTCAGAGCAGAAAGAAGGAAGAGGAAGGAAGCCTTCTATGCCACATGGGGACCAACCGATAGTGAGTCTGATCACGAAAAGGAGGCTGAAGATGACTCGCCACTAGCACTAGCAGGTATGACAGACATTAGTTCTGATGAAGAAGATCCTCGAGAATTCAGAGGAGGAAGAGATCCATCAAAACCACCGGTGTTCAATGGGACTCATTACACTCACTGGAAGAAACAGATGAAGACTTTTCTGCAAGCAACTGATTATAGCCTGTGGCTGATCGTGAAGAGAGGACCTCACGTCCCTGTGAAGAGAGCAGCAAATGGAGTCCTAGTGCCAAAGAAAGTGGAAGAACTGGATCCTCAAGATCTAGACTGGCTACAGGCAAACTCCAAAGCTGAATGGTGCCTGAGGAGAGGACTTACCTACGATGTACTTGCAAGAATACTTGAATGTAAGTCAGCCAAGGAAATCTGGGAAAGACTGAAGGAGCTGTATACGAATGATAACAACAAGAAGGACTCAGCCCTCACGGCAACTGATGGAGATGAAGCTGGCTGTTCAGCAGAGGTATATCTATCTGATCTCAAGGAAAATTTACACACATACTCTTCTGAAAATCTAATTCTAATCACAGCCACCTTGATTGAAGGATATGAAAAGGAAAAACTTGAAAAAGATAAATTAACTGAAGAACTGGGTAATCTTAGGACTAAACACAACAGTCTCTTGGAACAGAATATTGAACTTGAAGAAACCAATGCCATCTTAAAAGGGCAGACTCTTGTGTCAAATTCTAAGATCACTGAGCTAGAATTGGAATGTAATCAGTTAAGAGAGAGTAAGAATGGTAAACAAGTTATGAGTGAAGTTCAAACCTTTCTGGAAGATGAATTGAAAAGAGCAAATGAAATTCTGTATCATGAAATTGAAAAAAACAGGACCTTAAATCAAAAGGTTGAAAACTCAAAGCTTGAACTTACTAGGCTAACCAAATGGAACAAATCTTCAGAAGCAATTGGGTTCTTGAAAATAAGAATAAAGGGAAACAAGGGTTAGGATTCAAGAAACCTTTACCTCCATATAATCCTAAAAGTAAATATGTGGGGTTACCTTGCAACATGTTGTGCACCTTTTGTGGTGAAACTGGTCATGTTAAACAAAAGTGTGCAAATATTAGCAAGGCAAAGGCCAAAAACAAAAAGTGTGTCTTACCCAGATGGGCCAAGCAAGATTTGATTTATCCATTCTCTCATAAGAAGGGACCCAAGCTTGTCTGGGTTCCTAAAGTTAACCTCTGATTTGCATTGCAGGCTGGAGTGAGGGAGAACAACTCAAGCTGGATTCTTCATAGCGGTTGTTCAAGGCACATGACAGGAGATAGAAGGAACTTTCTCTCACTTGCAGCATTTCAAGGGGGCAGTGTGGCCTTCGGAGGAGGAAAAATCGGTCAGATAGTAGGAATTGGGAAGATTGGGAGAACTCTGGAGCATGCAATTGAGAATGTCTACTGTGTTGATGGTCTCAGACATAACGTACTAAGCATCTCCCAACTATGTGACAGAGGTAACGAAGTGAGCTTTCATCTGTAGGTTGCATTGTGAAGAACCTACAGAGTGGGAAAATTATTATGGAAGGAAAAAGGGTGAACAATGTATACAAGGCATCGCTGAAGTCCTTACCTGAAAACAATCTGACATGCTTGAATGTGCAAGAAAGTGACTCTCAGCTGTGGTACAAAAGACTGGGTCATGCAAGCCTTTCACAGTTAAATAAGCTGGCCTCGAAGGAACTGGTTCGTGGATTGCCAAGCAAGAAATTTGAAAACATAAAAATGTGTGATGCTTGTGTAAAGGGAAAGCATGTGAGAACATCATTCAAATCAAAGAGAGTGGTAAGCACATCAAAACTACTAGAGTTGTTACACATGGATCTGTGTGGACCTATGAGAGTCAGGAGCCGTGGAGGAAAGAGATTTGTGTTCGTGATTGTAGATGACTACTCAAGGTACACATGGACCCTGTTCTTGGCCTCTAAGGATGAAGCGTTTGACAGTTTTAAAGATTGGGCTGGTGTGGTTCAGAAAAGATTAAGTCTTGAGCTCATCAGTATTAGATCTGATCATGGTACTGAGTTTGAAAACTCAAAATTCTCTGAGTATTGTGCAAAGAACGACATAGATCACAACTTCTCTACACCAAGAACTCCCCAACAAAACGGGGTGGTCGAGAGAAAAAATAGGTCATTGGAAGATATGGCTAGAACTATGTTATTGTCAAGCGGGCTGGCGAGAAACATTTGGGCTGAAGCTGTAAACACCGCATGTTACTTGCTGAACAGGTGTTCTATCAGAGCAATCCTTGATAAAACTCCATATGAGTTACTCAGAGGTAGAAAACCAAATATTGCACACCTAAGGCCTTTTGGTTGTAAATGCTTCGTTCACAACAATGGCAAGGAACCCTTGGGAAAGTTTGACGCTAGGAGTGATGAGGCAATATTTCTGGGATATTCCACCCAAAGTAAGGCATACAAAGTGTTTAACAAAAGAACACAAACAGTAGAAGAAAGTATGCATGTCATATTCGATGAATCAGACAAGGCATTGGGGGAGGCTGAGGCAGATGATCAAGTGATTGGCTTAAGGAGAGAAGAAAGCATAGATGAACTGGAAGACTCGGATGAAAAAGAGAATCCAAGCACATCAGATGAAGGAGTCAACTTGACAGGGGGAACTTCTGATGAAGCTGACAATCCAGAAAGTCAGGAAGAATCTACCCAAGACAATGCTGCAGGTCCTTCCAGTCAGTTTCAGCTCAAGCCATGGAAACATCAAAGCTCACACCCCTTGGAGAATGTCCTATCTGAACTGGATACAGGAATTATGACCAGGTCAGCATTGAAGAACTTCCGTGCATTCTTTGCCTTCCTCTCATCTTTGGAACCAAAGAATGTAAAAGAAGCTCTAGAAGATCCAGACTGGATTCTGGCTATGCAGGAGGAACTTCATCAATTTGAAAGAAGCAAGGTGTGGCACCTAGTTTTCAAGTGTTCAGGAACAAGTTGGATGAACATGGCATAGTAACAAGAAATAAGGCAAGGCTGGTTGTTCACGGTTACAGTCAGGAAGAAGGAATAGATTATGATGAAACCTTTGCACCAGTTGCAAGAATGGAAGCTATTAGGATGCTGATTGCGTTTGCCACATACATGGAATTCACACTGTATCAGATGGAAGTAAAGAGTGCCTTTCTAAATGGCTACCTGAATGAGGAAGTTTATGTGGTGCAACCTCCATGCTTTGTGAACAATGAATTTCCGGATCATGTTTACAAACTGGACAAGGCCTTATATGGATTGAAGCAAGCTCCTAGAGCCTGGTATGAAAGACTCTCAGGATTCCTGATGAAGAATAGCTTTTCGAGAGGTAAAATCGACAACACGTTATTTCTCAAGAAGAAAGGAAAAGATCTGCTGGTGGTTCAAGTGTATGTCGATGATATCATCTTTGGAGCAACTGATGAGGAGCTGAGCAAAGGTTTTGCCGACTTGATGGGAAGTGAGTTTGAAATGAGCCTGATGGGTGAATTAAACTTCTTTCTTGGGTTGCAGATAAAGCAAACGCCGGAAGGAACCATGATTCACCAACAGAAATATGTCAAGGAACTGCTGAAGAAATTTGACATGGGAGGAGCAAAGGAAATGACTACGCCTATTGCACCTGGAACAAAGCTGGATATGGACGAACTCGGTCCTTCGACAAATGAGACAAAATACAGAGGAATCATTGGCTCACTCCTTTATCTCACAGCAAGCCGACCTGACATAGTGTACAGTGTAGGACTATGTGCTAGATTTCAGTCAAAACCCAAGGAATCACACTTGACAGCTGTGAAGAGAATCTTGACATACCTAAAAGGAACTCAGGATCTATGCCTTTGGTATCCCAGAGGAGGTACTTTTGACTTAATTGGTTTTGCTGATGCAGACTATGCAGGTCATTTAGTGGACAGGAAAAGTACTTCAGGAATGGCACATTTCCTAGGTCCTTGTTTGGTGTCATGGGCTACAAAGAAACAAAACTCAGTTGCCTTATCAACTACTGAAGCTGAGTATGTGGCAGCTGCTTCATGCTGTTCACAACTGCTATGGATCAAGCAACAACTGGAGGACTTTGGTATCAAGTGTGGGGAAGTGCCAATTTTCTGTGACAATACTAGTGCAGTGAATATTGCCAAGAACCCAGTCCAACATAAAAGAACCAAGTACATTGATATTAGACACCATTTCCTGAGAGACAATGTGGAAAAGGGTCTGATTACTATGAATTCATGCAGGACTGAGGATCAAATTGCTGACATATTCACCAAAGCATTGAACAAGGTACAGTTTGAGAGGAACAGGTTGGAGTTAGGGATGACCAAAATACACGGATGACCCAGGAGGTAATTCCCTTGTGATTGGCTAGTTAAGTATTCAATGTGTCTGTGTAAAACATGTCATTACTGTCTAGTCTAACCTGTGTACTTGAATAAGTACACTCGTTCAGTTTTTCTTGAGCAACAGGCATAAATAATGTGATCCCATGAAGAACCTACGATGTACTGAGAAGGAACCAGCTAGAACATGAGGAATCGTGTCCAGGTACATTCACACTACTCTGAATAATAGAAGTCATAACTAAAATTAAAATTGTCAATCATACGTGTGTCTTGGGAGATCCTCCATGTTCTTATAACCGTCCTAAATTATAGGAACACATTCCTTTTTAGGATAGAAGCCTATTTGAATGGTATGGACCCCACTACTTGAAAAGGGTTTATTAATTGAGTCCATAACCGTCAAATATTTAACTCTTCCCGGTTCTCAAAAAGTTCAAAAAGCTGATTTTCTATTCTACTCATTAGTTCTTTCCTTCCCTAGACATTGTGAAATCACCGAAACCCCTTCCTGATGCAGCCCAAAGTGCTGATCAAGGACTCAACAATCAACCGACGAGACATCAACCGAAGGCAATAACTGATCAACCGAGGAGGCCAATCACTCGAAGCCAAGCCAAGCTGCTCCATGACATGCACATCCAGCTGGCCATGTCCGGAGGAAGCATGTGTTCGGAAGGAGAATTGCAAAGTGTTGAAACCGAGGGCTACATCTTCAAATTTGAGCCCGAGGACAAAGTTACCGAACAGCAGCTCTTGGCCCCGGGCAGCGCAGAGCCGAAGACAACAACATGTGTTCGAAGCTAAGTCAGCGCCCGATGACGAGTGTGTTCGAGCAGACAGTCGAGAACCGAAGCCCAGGCTCACCGAAGTCAAGGCTGCCGAACACATTTTAACTCAGCTCTCCGTGGCTTATTTCTATTGGTCGCCTGTGACCCTTTTACTAGTTTACCCTTAGTATTTCCTATATAAACCTTGTTTCCTTTCATTTTAAGGAGTTAGTTTTTGAACATTATTGAACTGAATGAAAGTTCCGAGCACATTTCTTCTTGTCTCCATCGTGAGCAAACCCCAGTGAGGGCTTTTATGGACTTGTGGCTTTCGATGAATCCGATTGAACATTCCTCTTTGATCATTCAGTTTGCAAGAGGCAATGTTCTCTTGAGGATTGTTGCATAGTTTAGGTGATTCTTGTGTCCCTTTCGATCGAGCTTTGAGACAGGTTCCTCACTGTTCTTTCGAAAGAAGCAAGTTTTGTCTTGCTTCTATCTTTTACCTTTCTTGTTCATCTTCCGCGTTTGTGCTTAGCAACTCATTCGGGTTTGCCTTGCACCATCTTGGTATCAGAGCACGGTTTGGGCTTGTTTCTACAACCCCAAATCCTGTTCAAGTTATCTTTATTTTCGTGCGTTGTGTCTTTGTTTTCCGTTTCATGTTCTTGATCTTGTTTATTACTGTTGGTGTTATTACCTTACAAAAAAAAAAGTGTTAAAGAGAAAATTCAAAAATTGTGTTTGATTGTTGGTCGTTTGGGAAAAACAACCATTGATTCTTGTTCACCATTGTTTCCTGATTCCAACAAGTACCCGACGTACTGATTTTGTGACTAGGGTTTCTTGGTGAAATTTTGGACTGTTTTGAGCTTAAATGGTGACTGAAAAACTCGAACACCATCATGTTTGGATGAAACCGATGAAGATTGGTGGTTCTTGAGTGATTTGGGTTTGTTTGTTGCTTGAAAATCGAAGTTCCTAAGTTTGAATCGTTGTCCGTACGCCGGAAACTTGTTACAAAATCGTAACAGTGTACGACACGAACGAGCTGGGTTTTAGTTCGAAGAACTTTGATTTCCTCCATTGTTGAGACCGGAGTTGAAAGAGCAACCCAAATCTGTTGAAATTCGTGGGCAGTGAACCGAAGTTAACTTGTCCGTACGCCGGAGCAAGGTTTCACTGTTCCATTGAAGAAGAAGGGGTAAAGTTTAACATCAAAACCCCAGGTGAAAATGTCGGCTGAGAAAAGGAAAGTGGATAAGGTAAAACCCTATCCGTACCAAGGAGGGACCACTCTTGTACGGACAAGAGTTGGCGTGATCGAAAAAGATTCCAAAAGGGAATCAAAGGGTAGATTCTCCTAGGTTCTCACTTTCTTTTGTACCAAAATTCTCGTTAGTGGATCTTTTGAGTAATTGTCCTACTCGAGGTCGTACTAACTCATTTGAGCTGATAGGAATTCGTGCGAAGAGGTGACCGAAGTCCAAACTTTCGTAGAAATTTCTTTAGACTCCCCGAGCTCAATTAAAAGCGTCCGTTCCATCGAGTCGAACATCACTTCACTCTTCCCGAAGAGACAGTGACTATTGTCGAACTTGAAGGATCTTAGAGGACAGATCAATCAGACGAGCCACTGTTAACAAGTCCTTGAGTGACCAAAACCGAACCCATAAATTGAGTGGACCCGAGTGCCACCATCAAAGGTGAGGGAGAGTGTGAGGTGATTTCTAACCCTAACATTTATTTTGTCTTTGACTTGTGCAGGTACCATGGCTGGGAATGGAGGCGAAGGAAAAGGCATTGAAAGGCCCGAAGTGTCGATGGCCGATCTCATGGCTGCGATACAAAGTGTCAGTGCCGAAGTGAGAGGAGTGTGTGTTCGAGTAGCTCAACTCGAACAAGGAAGCGCGTCTGTGACCATGCATGGGTCCGGCGCTGGAACGAGCCAATCCACTCCGATGAAACCTGAGCTGTATGCTGAGCTTATTCGACAATATCAGTTGACGAGTGAAGCAATTCGAAGAGAACTTAACTTGGGCAATCCCCAAGCGCAACAAAACTTGGGCAATACCCAAGCTGGAAATCAAAACTTGGGCAGTCCCCGAGGAGAGAGGTTACCACTTCCAAGGGCCCGAAAAGACCTTGGCGCTGTAGCCGAAGAGGTTGATGATGAGGAATTTCCCGAGGACGAATATGAGCGTGAGCCGACATTTGCTCAACGAAGGCAAGCTCACCGAGGTCGTTGAAATTTCCGAGGTCGAGGCCGAGGAGCACATTTTGAAAGAAATATTGAGCGTAAGGCTGATGATCGTGCTGATGAGTATCCCGAACAGGTTCGTGGTGTTCGAGACTCAAATCTGAACAGTGTCAAGATCACTATTCCACCCTTTAAAGGAACTAGTGATCCCGATGAGTATCTTGAATGGAAGCTGAAAATGGAGCGCATTTTTGAAACCAATGAGATGACCGATGAGAGAAAAGCTGCCCATGCCATTGCTTCGTTCGAAGCTTATGCATCTACTTGGTGGGAATCTGACAAGAGGCATAGACGAAGGAATGACTATCCCGAAGTCACTACCTGGCCACAGTTGATGAGAGCAATGGATGCTAAGTATTTGAGTGCCAAGTACAGGCAAACTCAAATGCAAAAGTTATATGAGCTAAAACAAGGGTCCAAGTCAGTTCAAGAGTACCATGATGAATTTGAAAAGGTCCGATTGAATCTTGATCTGACCGAAGACGAGGAACAAGCCATTATCCGGTTTAAAAATGGTATGTGTCATCTCAGTTGAGACTCCACGTGTACCACACGTTGGAAGATTTGTTTGATGCTGCTATCGAAGCTGAAAAAGTGGTGAAGGAAGAAAAGGCAAACCGGTATCGAGGAGTCACTACTTCTACTCCCTTGAACCGAGGAAGAGAATGGAAGAATCCTAACCAAACAAGTGCCAACGCTGTTCGAGATTCGAAGAGACCCTTCGAGAGGGGTGTGACCGTTAACCAATCAAGAGAAGTGGGGGGTAAAGTGCAACTAAACTCTCCTAGTGCTTCAAATATTCAATGTCACAAATGCGAAGGTTATGGTCACATGGCAAAAGAGTGTCCAACTCGCAAAGTTATGCTTATGCTCGAAGATGGAACCGTCCATGAGCAAGCGAGTGACACCGAGGAGGAATTAATCGAGGAGGCTGACCGAGCTGAAGGTGAAGATGATCATGAGGCTGCCGAAGCGGATCATCCGAAAATGTTTCTTGTGGTTCGAAGGAATTTGAGCTGCATGACTCTTGAAGAAGAGGACAACCAAAGAGAAAACCTCTTTCATGCCCGATGTCGAGTACGGGGAAAGGTGTGTTCGATGATCATTGATTCTGGTAGCTGTGCAAATGTGGTGAGCCAAACTTTGGTTTCACAAATGGGATTACCTACGATGAAGCATCCCCACCCTTACAAATTACAATGGCTGAACGAGTGTGGAGAATTGAGGGTTGTCAAACAAGTGTGGATCAAGTTCAGAATCGGAGAGTATCAAGATGAAATGATATTCGATGTGGTGCCGATGCAAGCTTGTCATTTGCTATTGGGTCGACCGTGGCAATATGACCGAACATCTGTTCACAATGGCAGATCCACTTACACTGTAAAGCTCGATGGGAAGAGTTTCATACTCAAGCCCTTGTCTCCAAAGCAACTCACCGAGGACTATAAACGGATGAAAGAATTGAAAGAAGCGGCCAAAGCTAAGCTTCCGATGGGAGCAAAATTGGGGGCCGAAGAGACAAACTCACCGCCCGAAGTGAAAGGAATTTGTGCAATCATGCAACCCGGTGAGATCCTACGAGGCAACTACCACGGTCAGATGATGATTTGCCTCGTGCACAAGGGTATTCTTCTAAACTCTAATGATGATTCTTCTAACAATAACCCTTTGCCTAGTGCTGTACAAAGTGTTTTGCAGGACTTCGAGGACATGTTTCCCGAGGAAATGCCAGGTGGATTACCTCCGTTGAGAGGAATCGAGCACCAAATTGACTTCGTACCGGGGTCTCAAATCCCCAACAAACCTGCATACCGGTGTAATCCCGAAGACACCAAAGAGCTCCAACGGCAGGTTGATGAGTTGCTGAACAAGGGCCTCGTTCGAGAGAGCTTGAGTCCTTGCGCCGTTCCAGTTATCCTTGTCCCGAAGAAAGATGGAACATGGCGAATGTGCGTTGACTGTCGAGCAGTCAACAAAATAACGGTAAAGTATCGTCATCCTATTCCTCGACTAGATGACATGCTAGATGAATTAAGTGGTTCTTCATGCTTTTCAAAGATTGACCTCAGGTCCGGTTACCATCAGATCCGAATGAAACCCGGAGACGAGTGGAAAACTGCATTCAAGACCAAATTCGGTCTCTATGAATGGTTGGTAATGCCATTTGGCTTATCCAATGCCCCGAGCACATTCATGCGATTGATGAACCATGTGCTCAAACCGTTCATAAACAAGTTCGTTGTCGTTTATTTCGATGACATACTTGTTTATAGTCGAACCATGGATGAACATGTCGAACACCTAAGGCTCGTGCTTGAAAAGCTTCGAGAAGAGAAGTTATATGCTAACTTCAAAACGTGTGCCTTTGGTGTCGATCGTGTAGTCTTTCTAGGATTCGTTGTCAGTGCTAATGGTGTCGAAGTCGACGAATCAAAAGTCGAGGCCATCAAAGAATAGCCAACTCCAACCTCGGTATCACAAGTTCGTAGCTTCCATGGCTTAGCTAGCTTTTACCGAAGGTTTGTTCGTGACTTTAGCACCGTGGCAGCTCCTTTAACCGAGCTGGTTAAGAAAGACAATCCATTTGTGTGGGGAGAGTCCCAAGAAAGGGCCTTCCAAGAGTTGAAACGGAGGCTTTTTTCTGCCCCGTTGTTGCAACTCCCTGACTTCGGCAAAGCATTCGAAGTCGAGTGTGATGCATCTGGAGTTGGGATCGGAGGAGTGCTGATGCAAGAATCGAAGCCGATCGCTTACTTTAGCGAAAAGCTTAAGGGTGCAACTTTGAATTACTCAACCTATGATAAAGAGTTGTATGCCCTCGTTCGAGCACTCGCCCATTGGCAGCATTATTTGTGGCCTCGAGAATTTGTGATCAAAAGCGATCATGAGTCCTTGAAGCATCTCCGAGGACAGGAGAAATTGAACCGAAGACATGCCAAGTGGGTTGAATTCATTGAGAGCTTTCCTTATGTAATTCATTACAAAAAGGGGAAAGACAATGTTGTGGCCGATGCGCTATCAAGGAAATTTGCCTTAGCGACCACTCTCGCCTCTAGGCTCATGGGATTTGAAAGCATCAAGTCGATATACGAAGACGATCCCAAGCTGAAATGCGTTCGAGACGCAATCTTGAGTGGCCGAAGAGTTGAGAAATATCAGTGGTACGATGGCTACCTCTTCAAGAATGGGAGGGTTTGTGTGCCAGTGTCATCGTGAAGAGAGCTCTTAGTTCGAGAAGCTCACTCCGGTGGACTGATGGGGCACTTCGGTGTCGACAAAACTCTTGGTATCTTGATCGAGCAGTTCCATTGGCCCAAAATGCGACGAGATGTGGAAAAGCTGTGCAACGCTTGTCTCGTTTGCAAGAAAGCAAAATCGAAGTCCAACCCCCATGGTTTGTATACCCTGTTGCCTATGCCCGATCGACCTTGGGTTGATATATCCATGGACTTTGTCTTGGGGTTACCGAGGTCGGGGGGAGGACATGATAGCATCTTCGTTGTGGTTGATCGATTTTAAAAAATGGCTCACTTTATTCCTTGCAAGAAGTGTGATGATGCACAGCATGTAGCTACATTGTTTGTTTCTAATGTGTTGAAATTGCATGGTGTACCTCGTACTATTGTGAATGATCGAGACACAAAATTCTTGAGTCATTTTTGGAAGTGTTTGTGGGGTGCCCTCGGCACCAAGCTACTATTCTCGACGTCTCACCATCCTCAGACTGATGGACAGACCGAGGTAGTTAACCGAACCCTGGGATCTTTGCTTCGAGCAATGACCAAAGGGAAGGTTGGAAACTGGGCTGATCGTTTGCCCATGATGGAGTTTGCATACAATCGAACGGTGAATCGAATGATTAACATGACCCCGTTCGAGTGTGTGTATGGATTTAACCCTTTAATTCCACTTGATCTAACCCCATTGCCTCGAGATGTTGTTATTGATTTTGAAGGTACTCACCGAGCCAAAGCTCTGCTCGAGTTGCATGCCAAGACGAAGAAGAACCTCGAGGAAGCCTATGCAAAGGTTGCCTTGAAGAAAAACAAGGGGCGGAAAAAGTTGGAATTAAGGAAGGGAGATTGGGTTTGGGTTCACTTTCGAAAGGAACGATTCCCGAACCTAAGGAAAGGAAAATTGGCTCCTCGAGGGGATGGTCCATTTCAAGTGCTGAGCAAAATAAAAAATAATGCTTATGTTATCGACCTCCCAGGTGAGTATAATGTATTCAACACCTTCAATGTTGCTGATTTAACTCCTTGTGTTGTAGGCCAAGTATCGGAGACAGAGGATGAATCGATTTCGAGGACAGAGGATGAATCGATTTCGAGGACGAAATCTTCTCAAGAAGGGGAGGATGATGGGATGGTCCATTTCAAGTGCTGAGCAAAATAAAAAATAATGCTTATGTTATCGACCTCCCAGGTGAGTATAATGTATCCAACACCTTCAATGTTGCTGATTTAACTCCTTGTGTTGTAGGCCAAGTATCGGAGACAGAGGATGAATCGATTTCGAGGACAGAGGATGAATCGATTTCGAGGACGAAATCTTCTCAAGAAGGGGAGGATAATGCAGCCCAAAGTGCTGATCAAGGACTCAACAATCAACCGAGGAGACATCAACCGAAGGCAATAACTGATCAACCGAGGAGGCCAATCACTCGAAGCCAAGCCAAGCTGCTCCATGACATGCACATCCAGCTGGCCATGTCCGGAGGAAGCATGTGTTCGGAAGGAGAATTGCAAAGTGTTGAAACCGAGGGCTACATCTTCAAATTTGAGCCCGAGGACAAAGTTACCGAAAAGCAGCTCTTGGCCCCGGGCAGCGCAGAGCCGAACATAACAACATGTGTTCGAAGCTAAGTCAGCGCCCGATGACGAGTGTGTTCGAGCAGACAGTCGAGAACCGAAGCCCAGGCTCACCGAAGTCAAGGCTGCCGAACACATTTTAACTCAGCCCTGCGTGGCTTATTTCTATTGGTCGCCTGTGACCCTTTTACTAGTTTACCCTTAGTATTTCCTATATAAACCTTGTTTCCTTTCATTGTAAGGAGCTAGTTTTTGAACATTATTGAACTGAATGAAAGTGCCGAGCACATTTCTTCTTGTCTCCGTCGTGAGCAAACCCCAGTGAGGGCTTTTATGGACTTGTGGCTTTCGATGAATCCGATTGAGCATTCCTCTTTGATCATTCAGTTTGCAAGAGGCAATGTTCTCTTGAGGATTGTTCCATAGTTTAGGTGATTCTTGTGTCCCTTTCGATCGAGCTTTGAGACAGGTTCCTCACTGTTCTTTCGAAAGAAGCAAGTTTTGTCTTGCTTCTATCTTTTACCTTTCTTGTTCATCTTCCGCGTTTGTGCTTAGCAACTCCTTCGGGTTTGCCTTGCACCACTTCCCCTTCAACATACTTTCACAATCCTTCACAATTCACCCACTTCTTCTTCTTAACACCAAAACTTTCTCTCGAGCCCTGAAATCAGAAAAAAAATATTCCATCTCAGTAGCAACATATAAAAATCGTGTCAAAATGTCTGAAAGACCACCACCATCTACACTCGCCAAAAGAATCGAAAGGGCTCGCACAAAATTTCTCCAAAAAAAGGACAAGAAATTGGTAAAGAAGATGAGGTCAAGAGCAGTTCCCACTACATCCCCTGCGCAAAGTTCATCACAATCACTGCATGAGGTAATCCCTGACCCTATTTCATCTACACCTGTTGGTTCAGTAAATATAACCAGCCCTGGAATTGTAGAAACTGAAACCCTAGTTACAGAACTAGACAAAATAATAGGGGATGAGCAAAAAGACAGAACAGATAGGGGGAACCCATGTGAGGGAGAACAATATAGTAATAAGAATGAACTTAGGGAAGATGTGCAGGGTCTTGTAGTTGGTGAGTCTGGAGATAAGTTGAATATTGCAGGAAAAATAGAAGAACAACTTAGGGAACAAGAAAATGTTGAAACCTTGAGGGAAGATGTAGTAGAGCCGAGTAAAGAAGTGAGTGGAACTGTCGAATATGTGAAAGAATCTGTGCCTGAAAGTCCGGTGGTTGGTGGACTTGCTATTGCTGAAGCCTCAGGGAATTTAGGTCAAGAGCCTGTTGCTTGTCCAAATCCCACTGGGGCTGATGATGCAGATTTTAATTGGACAGATTCTGAGGAGGAAAGGAATAAGGAAGTTGTTTTAGAATAGGAAGAGATAGCCAGGAAAGTTGAAGAACCAAAAAGAAAGAGGAAGTTTGGTGAAGAGGATGAAAAATTAGCTTATGAGGATGATGAAGAGGAAGTTGTGTTTGTGAAAGAAAATATAGTGGAACCTGAGAAGAGAAGGAGATTGGTGAAAGGGGGAAAGCCAGTGCTGAAGACAAGACTGGTTGATGAAGCTAGTGAAGAAAATGATGACAAGTCAGTTAGTGAGCCTGTTGTCAGGAGGGTTGGCACCAGGTCTGCATTAAAGCAGCAGCTGGAGAAGGTTGGCAAGTTGGGAAGAACAGTGACTAATGTGAGAGACAGAGAGGCAAAGAAGAGAGAAGAAGAAGAAGAAAGGAGAGCTGGTGAAGCAGAGGAGGAGAGTGAGGCTGGCAGTTATGTAGAACCAAGTGATTCTGACACAAATAGTGAGGTGGAGAATAGGAAAAGAAGAAAAGGGAATGAAGAAGAAGTTGATAGGGAAGCCTTTTTCTCTAGGCATCAGGTGTTGCCAGGCAGCATCTTGCATGATGAAAAGGAGTTCCATATGAAGTCATTGCTGAGAATGATAGGTGATCCGGGTTGGCTTGGATTGTTTGCCAACAAGGATAGGAAGTTGTTTGTGAATGAGGTCAGAGAATTCTACACTAACTGCAGAGTAACAGCTAGGAGAGTGTACTCCACAGTAAGAGGAGTAGAGATAGAGTTTGGGAGACCTGAGCTTGGAGTGATTCTGGACATACCTGCTGAAGGTTATTGCAGGTATGTGAAACTGAAATGGCCAAAAAGAACAGATGGAGTCACTCCTCTGGATGTTGTCAGAAAGTTTTCAGGAAAACCCAAGCTGAGGAAGGAGAGAAAGGTAGAGAAGAAAGAGATGGAACCTGCACATCAGTTGCTGTTTGAATTTTTGCACAGGTTCCTTCTGCCTAGAGGAGAGAGGAACTGCGAGGCTAGTGCTTTGGACCCGACATATATGGATCTGCTGGACAGGGGGGTAAAGATTAATTTGCCTGGGCTGATAATTAGGCACATAAAGAGGATTGCTGATACAGACCAGAAGCCACATTCTCTTGTGCATTCCTACATCCTCCAGCAGGTACTTGAGCATTTTGGGGTTCCTTTAGAAGCTGGGAAGAAGCCAACCATTCATCAGATGTTTGGGCATAATGTGCTTAAAAATTGTGACTTCTTCAAAGAAAGCAGAGCTTCTAAAAGTCCAATGCAGGTAAAGCAAGAGCAAGCAGAGGACAATGAAGAATATGGACCTGATGAGGCCATTGATGCTGTGAAGGAGCTGGAGACAATTGTCCTTGAGGTTAATACAGAAAATGCAGAGCTCCACAGACAGCTGAAGGTGAAGGATCAAGAGATTGATCGTTTGAAGATAGACTGCCACAAGTATGAGGCCGAGTTAGTGATGGAGAGGGCCAAAAATACGAAGCAACTTGAGGCGCTTGTCAAACACTTCAACCTTCAGCTTTGATTCTTCTAGTCTTGTCCTCCTACCTCTACCTGATGACTACCCCTTCCTATTCTCCCTTGATTGCATGATATGGATGTTTAAGACAATTTAAATTTGTTTGGTTGTGTAACTATTAACAGGGTTCTGCGGATGTCACAATCTGGATGTTGATTTTAAATTTCTTATGCTTATGACTAGCTTCTGTTTAAGTAATTTGGTTCTTGGTTGGGCCCTTATTTCTGTATGTCTGTGCTCTAACTACTGACGAGTTTCCTTGTGCTTTAGACTGGATTAAATTGACAGGTTCCTGCAGGTCTTTGAATCTTTTCGATGATGCCAAAAGGGGGAAGAAGGAAATGTTGGGGTGTTTGTGACCTAACTCATCTGTTTTAATTGTTCTGTTACTTTTTGTTTTTTTGTTCTGGTTTATGTTTACTCAGGTTCTTGGTCAACATTTGTTTGTCATCATCAAAAAAGGAGAATTTGTTGAGAGCTGGTTTTGAAGCATGACAAACAGGAAGGACTCCGAGGTTCATGCAAATGACCTAGTCCTTGGAATGAAGGGCACGCTGGATCGAAAAGATTACGGGTTGCAAATCCCTGTGGAACTAGGAGTAGTGGCGCGTGGTTGTATACATATCCTAGTCAGACTAAAAGAGGCGGTGCCCAGGCTGTGTCTTCGAAGTGTGAAAAAGAGTTAGACTACAACATGGAAAGAGTTACTACGAATCCTAACTTACCATAATTAAGAGGATTCCCTGTAGGACTCAACTAGGGTTACAAGACCCATATAAATACAAGTAGTGGAGACAGCCAAAATTCAGTTATTCACAAACAGAGAGTTGAGAGCATACAAAGGCGATCTGAGAACTGTCTACGTGAGTAAACTGGAGAAGACAACTAAATTGCATGCAGAGTATTGAGTCTAGATTTTCTGTCTAGGTTCATCGAGTTGTAAGTTGTCATTGTGTTGAGTTTTCATTGTTTTACCTATTTGCTTATCTTAGAAGCATATGTACTAGGTGAATTCTTTTGTGATTACTAGAAAAGCTAGAGTGTAGCTTTGATTAGTGATTAGGGTCTAGAGTGTAGCCCCTTGGCTATAGAGTTTGTAATCAGAAATGTTGCTCTTGTGTTAGTGGATTCAGTTCTAAAATCTCAGAGTGTGGGTCGTGGTTTTTCTCCCTTGAGCAAGGAGTTTTCCACGTAAAATCCTTGTGTCTTTGGTGTATGTGCTGTTGTGTGTTCCAGAGTAGAAGGCAGCGTAAAAGAGAGCAGAAGAACCTTGTTCTACGATAGAAGAAAAAGGTTCTTGTGACGAAAATCGGGAGACACTATTCAACCCCCCCTTCTAGTGTCTCTAGGAGGTGCATAAAGTATAACATAAACAACGCCGAAAAAAAGTCCTTGAGTTACTGTGGTGGTTAGGGTGGTGGCACCGTGGGTTAGTGTTGGTGGTTGTAGTAGGGTTAGGGTTTGGTGTATAGAGAGAGAAAGTGGATCTATAGAGAGAGATAGTGTAAATGTGAAATGATGGTAGAATAGTGTTTAAGGGGTAAAAGTGAAAATACTATTAAAAGTGAACAAAAAGTGCTTACGCTTTAAAGATCATCAAAAAATAGCTCACCAAATAAAGACAAGACACTAAAGTGCTCATCCCACACAAAAAAAATGTATACCATAGGGGTATTCTGCTGAATTCAGTATACCCTAAGGGGTATACAATGCTTATTTGGCCACTGCTTTGGAATACATCAGCCTAATTTAACAGTATACCATAGTGGTATACTGCTGAATTCAGTATACTGTAGGGGGTATATAGTGTATATGTGCTACTGCATTTTGTAGTGCATTTTCTTCTGTATTCTTTTCTAGTATACAGTATACCTCCATGGTATACTTCTTACAATATACCCTCACCTCCATAAATAAATATAATTAATTTTGTATACTAAAAAGGTATAGAGTATACTAAAAAGGTATAGAGTATACTGCAAATGGTATACAATTAAGATGGGCACTTCTGTTAGGGGAGAATTACAACATCTCAAGAGTGATCGGCGAACAATGTTCTTCAAAAAAATTATATTGTGTAAAAAGGTCAAATATATTTTTTTATGATGATATATTAAAGATACAAAATATTAATGACATTTAAATGTGGATCTCCTGAGGGCTGAGTGTATAAGTGAACCATCGGGTGATTATTTAAACTTTTAGAGCATGAGTTGAACATCATATTAAATATATGTTGAGAAATATGTACATAAAATACCTAGTCTCATGAGCGAACCATGGGTTCACGTAAACCGTGATTTATATTAAGATACACCTTGTATATATGGAAGCACCACTAGACAAACTGTAATGTAATAAAGTAGAAGATCTTTTAGTTGGAAATACCATTAGTTACCATAATACCATTAGTTACCATAATTTACAATTGAAGAAAAGAGTATAAAAAAAATTATAGGAGGTGGGATTCGAACCCAAGTCTCCATCTTTGGAGCAAACTTTAAACATCTGCGTTAGCAGCGCATCCAATTAGCTTTCATTCTTTTGGGTGCACATTTAAATATATATACACGTTTTCTGTCATATATACATATATATATACACAGAATTTTTTCCGACGCCAGCGGGTGCCCGTGTACTCACCCCCACCATGTAGGTCCGCCCCTGATTACAAACATAAAAGATATGGGAGTTATGAATACAACGCCAATTGAATATCAATCAACAAATCGATGTCGAGTAATAGAATATTTGTACTCTCTACTGAATATATATACGGTGCTACGCTTTTTATTAGTTAGTCTGGGTAAAGCCCCTAGACAGTGTATTTTTTTAAATGATGTTCTCGTCAACGCGACATAATTTTATTCTTAAAGCCCCTAATTCTTATTTCTTTTTAATATTTCGAATCAGCTCTTATTTCTATTTATTTTATTTTTCCAATTAAATCTAAACTAAAACTAAATCAAACTAGATGAAATGAAGTTTACTCAAAAGAAGAATGGGATGAATATGATAGTATATAGAATCCCTTTTATTAGTATTTTATATATATATATATATATATATATATATATATATATATATCCTGTCTGTGTCTATAAATTCTAACTAGTGGCCGCAGTACTCATCCGTTTCAATCTACTACTATATGCTATAGTTTAACTGTTCATGTAGTTTTATAAATAAGTAAAGATTTTAAAATTTACGATCTAAAATAAGCAATAGATATTTATGTAATTACATTGAAACTAAATTATTTACAAATTTATAAATATATCGATTTTTAACGAATTATTATGTTAAAAGATATTGAGTCCATTTGTCACATCTGAAAGTCTCCAATTTTACCAGAAAGAGCGAGAAAAATAATTTGTACGATGCTGTTATAAAACAAAACTCCAAATATTGCAAAGTTGCATTAAAAAGGTTCACTTTCGACATATCTCCAAGTAAAGGACATAGCATGTAACTTAGCTTCATCATTTTTTTTTTAAAACTTCCCCATGTTTTTTCGGCTGATTTGCAAAAATATGACACGGGAAGCAATGGTTTGCCTTTTTGGCCACGCTAACAGATGGTTTGCAAAAATGCCCCATTAATGTTTAATGAAAAAAACCCGGATGGAAATACCCCTGTCAAGTTTTTAGATCAAGGCCAAGACTTGGCTTTATATTTCTCCGTTTTTCAACACTTGTCCCTTGAAAGTATTGGCAAAAGGCAATACTTGCCGCACTTGGCCATAAGTCTTGGCAAAAGGCAAGACTTACCTTTGACCCCTGCTCGATTTGCCAACACTTGAACGGCAAGTGTTAGCAAAAGGCAATACTTGCCGCACTTCGTCGTAAGTCTTGTCCATTCCGGTCTTCCCTGCATTCTCACCATGGCAAAACAACACTTGCCCTTGAAGTATAGCCAATTGCCAAGACTTACAAATTTTTTGTTTTGCAATCTTGGCTTCGGACTAAATAAGGACATTTTGCTAAGATATTCCTTAGCGCTTTACAAAACCATTCCTTATGGCGGGCATGCGATAAATTTTTTTTAAGGAATGCGATGAAATTTTTTGTGTTTTTTCTATGGACTTGTTAGGTGCGGAAATATAACTTGAAGTTGGAGGGTAACCTAAATATTTGGCAGAGCTACAAAAGCTGAGTTCCATCATTTCTATGAAACTTTGGAGCTATAACCAAAGGAACAACTTAAGCGCTCTTAATTTGTTTCCTTAAACCTTTTGATCTTTTCCTAAACTATGTCCAAATGCTTATTCGAAAAGTGAAGATTAATGTTAATTGGCATCTGCTATAGCTTTACCACTATTACAGCTACATAGTCTATACAATAGACTTACATTTATTTTTCTAATACATGAGAAACGGAGAGCTGGAAGAGAAGTCCAGGGATGGCATGGTTATCAATTGGCTTTGTCAGTAACCAACCAAAGGCTTTGTTAAAAGATCAGTAGTAAAACAAAGAAAAGAGTGAGGTAGCACGTGACTGCAAATTGAGATTACAAAAAGTAAATTGTACTATTTACGTGATATCATGCAGTTGGTACTTTTTGGAGTATTTAAATGAGTCTGAAAGTTGACAAAATTTACAAATCTACCAAAAGCATCTACAGGAATAAACATACCACACATGGGTACAAACGTCTTCAGCTGCCGCCACATACACGTGTGACACGGAAAATCAATGTCCACTCTAGTTAAATACCCACGTGTCCGGGTTATCCAGAATTAAGCATCCGAGTATGGTTCATAAAGCATAGAGTCCAACTATCCCAAGCAGCCTAATTAGTAAAACAACGTGAATTGTCTAAAATGTCCCTTAAGGAGGACAACCCCAACTCCCCAAGCTCCTCACTTTGTGGCTTCTATAAGAGGTCGTTTGGTAGAGAAATGAGTTATACGTGGATTAACAATACATGAATTAGTAGTGCAGGGATTAGTAATGCAGGGATTAGTAATGCAGGGATTATTTTAAGTCATGTGTTTGGTTCATTGTATTAAAACTGAGATAAATATTGTATAACTTAAACTTGTGTTTGATTTAAAAGAGCATAAATTTTTATTTCCAATTATACCCTTGAATTCTTATCCATGTATTAAAAACAAGGGTTTGAGGGTAGGTATTTTAGTCATTTCATTATTTATCCATGTATTAATAAACATGGTATTACTAATACTATGGTGAGCTAGGTATTAGATAGTACTTGAATTGGTATATTAATTAATACATGTATTAGTTATCCCAACTTAAAAAAGCCTACCAAACAGTGGATAACATTGAAAAAAGTGCTAATACATGTATTAACTAAGTAATACATCATACCAAACGATCCCTAAAAGTAGTAGTAAAGTAAAGTAATACTATATCTTAGCATTTAAGTACCAACAATAGTGAATTGACTAGAGGCATATTTCTGTTAATTTCCATACTTATTATTTTTAACTTTTTTAAGAAGGATAATTTATCTATGGATATATACAAACCAAGTATCAACACAAATTAAAAGGTAAAGCTGTAAAATCACCAATAATCCTAAATCATACCTACTTACAAACACATTATGACAATATGACGACGTTAATTTCACAAAATTCAGTGTACCCGCCACCCGTTAGCACAGCAGTAATATGTATACGAACTAAGACTTTGTATGTGACCAGTACCCCTAGAATTTAAGCAGCAACATTAATAACCACTAGATAGAAAATCATAGGTCCAGCTAGTCAAGTATAGCCAGCAAAATAATGCCCGTACTTTTACTCTATTGTCAAAAGAAAATGAGGGAGAAAAGTTTTAGGGAAGCAAACACAGTTGCATTTCACCGAATATAGGGCTTGGTAATTAATTATAAAAGTTTGAAGGCTTATGATATGGCACGTTTCACCTTAAAATTATTGTAAAAGCAAGTGCTTGGAATCACATATTTTTTTAGAATAACGTAAACAATAATTTTAACACTACAACTGAGATAAGACACGTAACAGGATAATAATGGCTCTAATAACGTCACTAGTCTCATTGAAACTAACGATCTTTTTATTTGCATTGTATGATTTGACCGAAAATGCAATGTTTGCGACAAAAGAAAAAATGCAACAGTAACATCGGTTTGGTTACATTGTAGGAAAATAATCTCCACATGGAATATATCCAATATTGTGAATAATGTTTGGTTGCTCTTTTCTGGTTTATATTATATATATATATATATATATATATATATATATATATATATATATATATATATATATATATGACATAGCATAGTACTAAGTGCTCGTTTAGTTAGGCGCACAAAAGAATTAATACTTGCACTAAATTCCTCGTAATATAATGCAGCGTTTGGTTTGTTTTGTAACAAGGTATAAAAATCTGTACTAATAATATAACGTTTGATTTGAATTTACAAACCTGCACTAATTAATACCCGCATAAATTAATGAGTGAATCTATGTATTATTTTATGCAGCATAGAAGATGGAATAATAATGCGGGTATTAATTTATGAGAAGACATATACCCTCACATCTCTTTAGATTATTATTCAATAGTAAACAAACATCTATTGAATAATAAAATATTAAAACATAATTTAAATTATGAAAAGTATACTAATTTTTTTGAAACGACCTTAGGTAGTCGTTTCGGAAGTTAGGACTCCGATTGGCGTGCCAATAATTTTAAAAACTTCATAATGTCCATTAGGACATGTCTGTAAAATTTGAGCTAAATCAGACCTTGTTTGGTAGGCATCGGAAGAAAATTTCAGTTTTTATTATCGATAAATATTAAAAAGAGATTTTTGAGCTCGGTTTTGGCGAATGAGCTCCGATTCGAAATTCAAAAGCGCCGTTAGGTTCGTATGATTATTTTTGACTTGTGTGAATTTTTGAAGTGAATTTCGAGGTTGTTCGGCTGATTTCGGCTAAAGTTCCAAAAATTAATAATTTTGATCTTTTTCCTTTTAACTCGCATCTTGAGTTCCGGGACTCTGATTTGAGATCTGTCTTAGCGAGTATGTTAAATATATTTTGTATAACTTGTATGCAAAATTTGGGATTAGTTCAAATTTCGTAAGGTTCCGTTTTAATTGTCGCCACGAAAACGAAAAGGAAAAAAAAAAGAAAGAGAAAGAGAAATGGAATAGACTATGTCGGTTAGCTAAGGATATAATCCTTAGCATCAGTTCAGCTACATATTTCCAGAAAACGATACAGAGAAACGGAAACATAGAAAAATGCCAAAAAAATAAGAAAAAAAGGAAAATGAGCAGGAAAATAGTAGAATTTTTACCCCGAAACATCCAGGTAATGGCGTAAATTTATTATTTCAGTTTATTACGTGTGTTTAAATATATATTTTTACGGTAGAAAATAGGATGTTAGACATCGTTTTAATAAGTTCAATTGATAGTTTAAAGGGTCAATTGGACCCCGATAATGGAATTGATTATATATTCGTACTCAGTGAGTTATGGGCAACATATAAATGTAATTTATTTAGAGTTTGGTTATGTGACTTTGAACCCTGTACATAGGCCTTGCCTGCATATTGTGTATGCGAATACGGTATCGAGTTCCTAACCGGATTGCCCTAAGATGTGAGGAATGAAGCCTTTAGCGTAAATTGATATATTTTCTGCTTATTGAATAAGCAGGATCGTTTGGCAGTGAATCCAAAGGATAAAGTGATTGTTGAGTAGCAAGTTGAAATAAGGTAAGTGTTTATATCCATTTCTTTGGAGGCACCTGGCCTCGTGGATTTTCTACCACGTGTTCCTTACGTGTGTAGCTGCCGATAGGCGTACTCATTACGCCGTAGCTTTGGATTTACATTGTATATTATATGTTATGTCTTGTTGTTGGTATTGCATTGAGGATCTGAGCATTGTACTCTGGCTGTGAATTGGCATCTACTTCCCGTTTATCGATGAGAGTCCCGTGCCGGTGAAGGGTTATTATTGCATCCCATTGCATTCATATGCATTATATGTCATTCATATGCATTACATTGCATATCATCTTGGGTGCAGAAGTATTCCACCCCAGGATAGTGCAGGAGTATTCCGCCTCTGGTTTATATTATATAGGAGTAGGAGGATTCCGCTCCATTGCATCATATTGAGGGTAGGAGGATTCCGCTCTAGGAGCAGGAGGATTCCACTCCATTGCATGATATTGAGGATAGGAGGATTCCGCCCTATGAGCAGGAGGATTCCGCTCCATTGCATCATATTGAGGGTAGGAGAATTCCGCTCTAGGAGCAGGAGGATTCCGCTCCATTGCATTATATTGAGGGTAGGAGGATTCCGCCCTAGGAGCAGGAGGATTCCGCTCCACTCATTTGACACATGCGACCCTTTGCATCATATTTCATTTCATTTCATTTCAACTCATCTCATTTCATTTCATTTCATACCATTGTGTAGACTTGTGGTACATAACTACGGTTATGCTTATACGTACATTGCTTATTTGTTGATATGTTTCTGGCTTGTATTCCTGGTTGAGTTTATGGTTTCATACGTGTTTCCGGTTATTATCTGGCTCTGCCTTTTTATAATTTAAATAAGAGGAATTTAGTTTATCTGTTTCTTCTCCCTGGCTAGCTATCCTATTCTTTGAGGTGGCAAGTGTGCCCCACTTATTGAGTCCTTTGGACTCACCCTTGTTTGTTGTTTGTTTCTTGTCTATCTATTTAGTTTCGGCAGGTTCGCTCCAGGATTGAGTTCGCCATGTTGTGAAGGAGCGAAGACGACTTCAGCTGTCAGGGTGAGCCAGCTTTTATTTCGGATGGCCACCAGTTTATTATTTATTATTTCAGTTGCCTTTTGCTCCCTTCAGAAGGTATCTGTCTTCTTTTGTACTCTTCAATGTCTAGTCTGGATTGCCCTAAACCTAGTATGTTTGGTAGTCAACAATAATTTCTTTTGTACAGCTTAGAGGTATCAGTATATCTGTGTTTTCTTTTTAAGTCTTGTCCTTATTTATGAATTGTTATATTTATTTTCCTAATTTAATTAGTAAGGGTTTGCCCGACGGGTCTATGGGAGGATGTCGGGTGTCCGCACGGTCCAACTGGATTCCGGGTTGTGTCAGTTGGTATCAGAGCTCCATTTAGAGTCTATCCAGACTAAGACAGTGTCTAGTAGAGTCTCGCTGATGGGTACGTAGACGTCCGTACTTATCTACGAGAGGCTATGATGGCATTTAGGAAGTTTCACTTCCTTCATTTCTGATCGTGTGTCGGTCTAGGATTCATAAGTATTTTCGTTAATTCGTTAATTCCTTCGTGGTAATTGTGAACCCTCGTGCGACAAGTCAGCAAACGGTATGAGTTCAAGATGAAGCAGTCTAGCCTGGGGCTAGCACTGTCGAAGCCCCGAGAGTGTTTGATCTTACTGACGATCTAGTTACGGAGGTCCCAGCTGTGCCAGCTCGTGGTGGGTAGTTGGAGTATGGCCTTGTGGTTCCCTTGGCTCTCTACGATGCTTTTACGAGAATCTTGGCGAAGCAGATACCGCAAGAACCTATTATTCGCTAGGCAGCTTATCAGGTCGCCGCATATGCAGATGTTCGGACTTAGAGAGTTCTTGTTCCCGTTCCTGATGTTGCCCAGTAAATTATGTTCTAGAGGCAGCATGTGTTGTGCCTCCAGTTGTTCTGGCTGGTTAGCCAGCCGAGGTAACAGTTTGGTCCGGGTGCCCAAAGAGGTTGCATTATTTTACGCGGTTGAACCTTCCGATATTCTTAAGCAATTCATCAAATAAACCTCGTGATTTTTTTTTTAAAAATAAAATGATGTCATCGTATCCTTCAGGCTCTTGATTATATCGAGCGGTATGGTGTTGATTATTCTTCTTTCCAGTTTCAGGGGTCCAGCCTTGAATTGGTGGGCTGCTCTTTTATTAGCTAACTTGGTTCGATTTTTCTTCTAGATTCGTGGAAAAGTTCCTTTAGGGCAGCAAGCGAAATGAAAAGAGTCGCCAATTTGAGTGGATTGGATAGGGTAGCTTGTCGGATTTTAGAATATGAGATTAAATTCTTTAGGATGGCTGGATATGCATTAGAACTAGTCCATGAGCCTTTTGATAGATTTTAAGATTTATTGATGACCTTTCTCCTTCCTTGAGATCCCAAATGGCTCGAAAAATTGAGGTTGAGACTTCATTTGATGTCGTTGTTGATATTGCTCAAAGGTATTAGGCATACCATAAGTTAGAGCGGGAAGAGTTAGAGCGGGAGATCAAGAGATCCCGTGGCGGTAAGAGTTACCTCATTTGGAGGTAAGAGTTCTGATTATTTTGGGAGGTCACCTTCCAGGTTATCTCAGCTTGTGTCACGTGATTCTTAGAGTGCGCCAGTAGCTCGTCAAGATCAGATTCAGTCTTTTCTTTACAGCTATCAACAATCTTTCCAACTTCTATTTTTCAGCGAAAAGGTGGTATCATTGTCGTGAGTGTGGCTATCCTTTGAGAAGTTTTCCCTTACTCCGGCAAGTAGGCAGTTGTCCTTCTTCTTGCCCTCAGGCACCTGCCCAGTCGCAGGGATTTCATTTAGATCTCAATCAGCCAGAGAAATGCCATGATCCAGTAAAGGTTGAGAGCATGGTGGCAGTTATTCTTCAGAAGGTAATTATCAGTGTAGCGGCTTAGCTCAGCCGCAGAGGCAGTTTTATGAACTACCTGTCTGGCATGATTTATTCCTGGCATTTGTGAGACCCTACCAATTTATTTGGTCTAAATATGAGAGATTTGGGAGCGAGTGTCGGTATTGTCTACTTGGTATCCTGTTGTACCACTTTCTCTTATTATGTCAAGGTAGTCTATCTCTCTTTGGAATTCAGTGTTGATAGGATGGTGGGATTCTTAATCGTCACCATCAGAAAGTGTTATCTTTTCTTCCAGTGCAAAGTGATTAGTAAGTAATATTCGACCTACGTATTTCCTCTTGGTTCAAAATGCTAGTAAAGTCATATTATCCTATGAGCTTATCTTGGACAAAAGGGTTTCTGGTAAATTGTAAGAGTTTTCTTTTTATTGGGAGGTTAAATTGGCATGGATGTTGTTTCATAGAGCTTATTTAATATCTATTTCTTCAATTTTGATTCTTTGGCTAACTTGACTCGTAAGTAGTCTAGCTCAGGTAGCCAAGTAAATAAGAAGATGAGCTTCCTGAAGCTTTAATTATTTCTATCTTCAGTCCATTGCCATCTCTTCTTCTTCTGGCACTAGTGAGCTTAGGCGGTCAGTAGCCTCTTGTGATGTTCTTTGTGTTGAGCCAGAGTGCGTGTCAAGGTAGCCGGGTAAGCACATTGTTGTTTTTCAAGGCTACTAAGGGTATTGAGAGGCATTATTTGACCTCTAATTTGATCCATCAGGCGGTGGTGCTTATGGCAAAGGTATGGAGTTGTGAACTCGAGAATTGCAGCTGTTTGGCAACTCGAAAGGGTAGTTGGTAGCTTAGGTCATCCTACGTTCAGCTTTTAGCTAAATCTTCTTTAGTCCAGCAGACTGTGCGGGGATGGGTATTCCTATTCAAATAGCTGCATGTGTTTGTGCTTTAAGTGGAGGAGTCTTCCTCCAAATACTGAATGGTAATACTAAATCTCTAAGGCGTTCATACCACTTTTGTCATGACCCAACCTAGGGCCACGACAGAAACCTGCAATGAGTGTCGATCATTGCTAAACCCACTAATAATCTATTAATGATAGAGATAAGCTGTCAACCTGATCATATATACGTACCTATATGCTGAAAGTATAAAGTCTGGAAAGATGACACGACTTTAACTTGACGACAATTAGAACACTGAGCCACAAATTCTACAATGTCACACTTCATTCCGTCCCACCAATAAATCTGCTTAAGATCATGGCACATCTTACTTGAACCTGGATGAAGAGTGCATTTGGAATAATGTGCCTCTATCATAATCTGTCCACGTAAATCTGCAATACCAGGGAAAAAAAGTCTATCTTTATACACGAGAACACCGTCAGTAGTAACCCTGTATGGTGACTCCGGTTTTCTTCTGGCTATCTGTCTGTATTCAACTAGAACAGGATCCTCATACTGACGCTGTTTTACTTCATGAAAATTTAGAGTTAAAGGTCTAGTGCAGCTTGTCGTCCATCCATCATTGGCATATCTCCTTCACACCCTCAACTCTTTGATAAGTTACTTTAGCGTTATAAGTGCACATGTAATACACTTTGTTGCTGGTATTCTGCTTCAGCTCATGGTCCAACTACATGTCTCTTTTATTTTCACTTTTTCAAGTCATAATATTTCCAATTCAAAGACAATACCCTGAAGTGGATGTTCAGTCTGAAGATTATTTTTGGTCTGCATCATACTATCCAGTAGTATTTTCATGATCCTTATCCTTATATGATAGATCCTGTTCATATGAACCTTTGACATACATTAGGATAAGAGTAACTACATCCCCACAAAGAGCTTGCGGAACAACACTAACATGAACTGAGATGTTGCATAGTGCGTTCGTAAAAATAATATAGCCTGCATCAAATCTTCTATAGTGTGTAGTGACAAGGTACTTCAAAAGCCCCCCTATTGCATCAAGCGTGAGCTAATTCTTAGTTCCATCGACCTGTTCTATATCGAAAGGTATATCGAAGAAGTGATTATCGGCTGAATCATGTTAACCCATTCAAAGTTCCGTGTATCTTTGCTTCGAAAATGTAGAACTCTCTTCTCGTGATCGAGGAAGGATCAGCTTAGTCAGAATAAGCTGTGCATTGGTATTATCATATTATCCAGATATATTTTATTCCAAAAGTACGATGTGCGTAGTCTAATTCTGTTCCTGTAATGACACGACCCAAAATCCGGTTAGGCCGTGAGGGCACCCGACATCCTCCCCTAGACCCGTCGGGCGAACCCTTACCAATTAAATCAGGAAAATAAATAAAATTCAATTCATAAATAAGAATAAGACTTAGACAAAAATAACAAACATACTGATACCTCTAAGCTGTACAAAAGAAATTATAGCTGACTACCCACCATACTAGGTTTAGGGCTATCAATACTAGACATCTAAGAGTATGAAAGAAGACAGATACCTCTTGAAGGGAGCAAAATGCAACTGAAATAATAAACAATAAACTGGTGGCCATCCGGAATAAATCTGGTTCACCCTGACAGCTGAAGTCATCTTCGCTCCTGAACAACGCGGCGAATTTAATCCTGGAGCGAACCTGCCGAAATGAAATAGATAGACAAGAAACAAACAACAAACAAGGGTGAGTCAAAAAGACTCAATAAGTGGGGCAGACTAGCCACCTCAAAGAATAGGATAGCTAGCCAGGAAGAAGAAACAGATAAACCAAATTCCTCTTATTTAAATTATAAAAAGGCGGAGCCAGATAATAACCGGAAACACGTATGAAACCATAAACTCAGCCAGGAATACGAGCCAGAAACATATCAACAAATAAGCAATGCACGTATAAGCAGAACAGTAGTTATGTACCACAAGTCTACACAATGAAATGAAATGAGATGAAATGATATTAAATGAAATCTGATGCAAAGGGTCACATGTGCCCGTAATCCCATCCCGAAGCGGAATACTCCTGCATTCGAGGGGAATCCAATCTGATAACCAACAGGAGCGGAATACTCCTGCTCCTGGGGCGGAATACTCCTGCACCCGATATAATATAAACCAAAGGCGGAATACTCCTGCACTCTCTTGGGGCGGAATACTCCTGCACCCGATATAATGTAAAGCTGAGGCGGAATACTCCTGCACTCTCCTGGGGCGGAATCCTTCTACCCTCAATATGATACAATGGAGCGGAATACTCCTTCTCTTGGGGCGGAATACTCCTACCCTCAATATGATACAATGGAGCGGAATACTCCTGCTCCTGGGGCGGAATACTCCTGCACCCAATATGATATGCAATGTAATACATATGAAAGACATATAATGCATATGAATGTAATGTGATGCAATAATAACTCTTCACCGGCGCGGGACTCTCATCGACAGCCGGGAAGTAGATGCCAACTCACAGCCAGAGTACAATGCTCAGGACCTCAATGTAATTCCAACAACAGGATATAACATATAATATATAATGTAAATCCAAAGCTAAGGCGTAAGGAGTATGCCTATCGGCAGCTACACACGTAAGGAACACGTGGTAGAAAATCCACGAGGCCAGGTGCCTCCAAGGAAATGGATATAAACACTTACCTCGTTCCAAAGTTAACATTGCTATCCAATAACCGTTTTATTCTTTGAATTCATTGCCAAACGATCCCACTGTGTTCAATAAGCAGAAAAATATATCACGTTATGCTAAAGGCTTCATTCCCTACATCTTAGGGCAATCCGGTTAGGAACCTGATACTCTATTCGCATACGCAATACGCAGGCCAGGCCTATGTACGGGGTTTATGGTCACATAACCAAACCCTAAATAAATGACATTTATATGTTGCTCATAACTCATTGAGTACGAATATATAATCAATTCCATTATCGGGGTCCATTTGACCCTTTAAACTATTAATTGAATTTATTAAGACGATGTCTAATATTTCAAGTTTTACTGTTAAAATATATTTAAACACACTTAATATACTCAAATAATGAATTAACATCATTACCTGAATGTTTCGGGGTGAAAATTCTATCTTTTCTCCGGCTCTTTTCTCATTTTCTTTCATTTTTCCTTCTCCGTGTTTTCTGTTTCATTGCTCTGTTCTCGTGGTCATGTTTCTGTTTTCGTTCAAACTTGTTATATAGGTGGATTGCACCGCCTAACTCTTGTCTTTTTCTTTTTCTTTTTCATTTTTCATTTTTTTAATTTTCTATTTTCTTCTATTTTCTTTTCTTTTCGTGATAAAAATTAGAACCTTACCCTACGATATTCAAAATAATTCCAACTTTTGTATACAAGTTATACAAAATATATGTAACATACTCGCGAAGGCGGATCTCAAATTGGACTCCCGAAACTCAAGATGCGGATTTAAATAGTAAAAGTCACATTATTTAACTTTCGGCATTTTAGCGGAAACTAGCCGAATAATATCGAAATTCACTTTTGAAAGTTTACAAAAGTCACAAATAATCATACGAACCTAACGGTGCTGTCGGATTTCGAATCGGAGCTCATTCGCCAAAACCGAGCTCGAAAATCTCTTTTTAATATTTATCGACAATAAAAACTGAAACCTTCTTCCAATGCCTACCAAACAAGGTCTAATTTAGCTCAAATTTTACAGACAGGTCCTAATGGATATTACGAATATTTTAAAATTATTGGCACGCCAATTGGAGTCCTAACTTTCGAAACGATTGACCGAGGTCGTTTCATTCTCCTCCACGTAAACTCTCGTTCGTCCTCGAACGACCCTAAGTCTAAAGCAAGATTCACGCAGATAACAAGAGAACTTACACGACCTTCATAAGCTACTCTACGGGCATTATCTCCTGATTACATGATCAGAATTATAATACGAACACCGAACTCTTGGAATAAAACATATCTGGATAATATGATGACACCATTGCCCAGCTTATTCTGACTAAGCTGATCCTTCCTCAATTACGAGAAAAGAGTTTTACATTTTCAAAGAAAGATATACGAAACTCTAGATGGACTAACATGATTCAGCCGATAATCACCTTCTCGATATATCTTTTGATATAAAACAGGTCGATGGAACTAAGAATTAGCTTATGCTTGGTGTAATAGGAGAAGCTTTTGAAGTACCTTGTCACTACACACTATAGAAGATTTGATGTAAGCTATATTATTTTTACGAACGCACTATGCAACATCTCAGTTGATATTAGTGTTGTTCCGCAAGCTCCTTGTGGAAATGTAGTTACTCATCCTAATGTATGTCAAAGGTTCATCTGAACAGGGTCTATCATATAAGGATAAGGATCATGCAAATACTACTGGATAGTATGATGCAGACCAAGAATGATCTTCAGACTGAATATGTACTTCAGGGTATTGCCTTTGAATTGGAAATATTATGACTTGAAAATGTGAAAAATAATAGAGGCATGTAGTTGGACCATGAGCGGAGGCAGGATACTAGCAACAAAGTTGATTACATGTTCACCTATAACGCTAAAGTAGCTTCTCAAAGAGTTGAGGTGTGAAGGAGATATGCCAATGCTGGATGGACGACAAGCTGCACTAGACCTTTAACTCTAAATTTTCATAAAGTAAAACAGCGTCAATCTGAGGATCCGGTTCTAGTTGAATACAAACAGATAACCGGAAGAAAACTGGAGTCACCATACAGGGTTACTACTATCGGTATTCTCATGTATAAAAATAGACTTTGAGTTCCTGATGTTGCAGATTTACGTGGACAGATTATGATAGAGGCACATTATTCCAAATACACTGTTCGTCCAGGTTCGACTAAGATATACCATGATCTTAAGCAGATTTATTGGTGGGACGGAATGAAGTATGACATAGCAGAATTTGTGGCTCAGTGTTCTAATTGCCAGCAAGTTAAAGTCATGTCATCTTTCCAGACTTTATGCTTTCAGCAGATAGGTACGTATATACGATCAGGTTGCTAGCTTATCTCTATCATTAATAGATTATTAGTGGGTTTAGCAATGATCGACACTCATTGTAGGTTTCTTTCGTGGCCCTAGGTTGGGTCGTGACAAAAGTGGTATCAACACCTTAGAGATTTAGTATTACCATTCAGTATTTGGAGGAAGACTCCTCCACTTAAATCACAAACTCATGCAACTATTTGAATAGGAATAACCATCCCCGCACAACCTACTAGATTAAGAAAGATTTAGCTAAAACATAACGCATTTCCGATCTAAGCTACCAAATTGCCCTCTCGAGTTGCCAAACAGCTGCAACTCTCGAGTTCCCAACTCCATACCTTTGCCATAAGCACCACCGCTTGATAGCTCAATTCACGGGTCGGACGACACTCTCCATTACCCTTAGTAGCTTTGAAATACAATAATGTGCTTACCCGGCTACCTTGGCACGCACTCTGGCTCAACGCAGGGAACATCACAATAGGTTATTGACCGCCTAAGCTCACCACTGTTTGAAGAAGAAGAGATGGAAATAAACTGAGGATAGAAATAATTAGTGCTTCAGGAAGTTCATCTTCTTATTACTTGGCTACCAAAGCTAGACTACTTCCGAGTCAGGCTAGCCAAAGAATCGCAATTGAAGAAATAGACATTAAATGAGTTTTATGGAACATCTATGCCAATTTAATCTCCCAATAATAAGGAAACTCTAACAATTTACCAGAAAACCCTTTTATAATCCAGACAAGCTCATACGATAACATGACTTTACTAGCTTTTTGAACCAAGAGGAGATACGTAGATCGAATATTACTTACTAACCACTTTACACCGAAAGAAATAATGACACTTTCTGATGATGACGAATAAGGATCTCATCATCCTATCAACATTGAATTTCGAGGAGAGAGGTAAACTGAATTAACATAATAACAGAAGGTGGCGCAACAATATGCCAAGCAGAAAATACCGCCACTCACTCCTAAATTTCTCATATTTACACCAGAAAAACTATTAGGGTCTCACAAATTCCCTGAATAAATCATATTACAAGCTCATCCCTCTACCACAACCGATTCTTAATAGACTACGATATCAAAAGAAACCATAGAAACATGATAGGACACCCCATTTCTGAATCGACCGGAAGAATCAAATCTTACTCACATTTAAGGGAAGAAGAAATAATTGGGTCTACTACATCGGATGCCACAGCATCCGGCCAGACTAGCAGTTCATAGAACTACCTCTGCAGCTAAGCTGAGCCGCTACCCTGATAATTATTTCCATAAGAACCACAACCACCACACTCTCGAACTCTATTGGATGGTGGCATTTCTCTGTCTAATTGAGATCTATATGAAATCCCTTATGACTGCGCAGATGCCTGATGACGAGAGAAAAGACAACTGCCTACCTGTCGGAGTAAGGAAAAACTCCTCAAAAGATAGCCAAACTCACGACAATGATAATAGGAAAACTCCTCAAAGGATAATTAGACTCACGACAATAATACCACCTTTTCACAAAAAAATAGAAGCTGGAAAGATTGTTGATAGCTTTAAAGAAAAGACTGAATCTGATCTTGATGAGCTACTGGCGCACTCTAAGAATCACGTGACACAAGCTGAGATAACCTGAAAGATGACCTCCCAAAATAATCAGAACTTTTACCTCCAAATGAGGTACCATGGTTGCCCACCAGGGCAACAGAATTTCTTGCTCTCCCGCTCTAACTCTTCCCCCTCTAACTTATGGTATGCCTAATACCTTTAAGCAATATCAACAACGACATCAAATAAAGTCACAACCTTAATTTTTTTTTTCGAGCCATCTGGGATCTCAAGGAGGGAGAAGGGTCATCAATAAATCTTTGAATCTCTCGAAAGGCTCATGGACTAGTTCTAATGCATATTCAGCCATTCTATAGAATTCAATCTCATACTCTGAAACACCAACAGGCTAACCAACAGGCTACCATGTCCAATCCACTCAAACTGGCAACACTTTTCATCTCGCTCGCTACTCGAAAGGAACTTTTCCATGAATCTAGAAAAAAAACCGAACCAAGTTAGCTAATAAGAGAGCGGCCCACCAATTCAAGGATGGACCCAAAAACTGGAAAGAAGAATAATCAATACCATATCGCTTGATATAATCAAGATCCTGAAGGATACACTGACATCATTTTATTTTAAAAATTTACACATGGATTATCTGATGCATGGCATAAGAATATCAGAAGGTTCAACCGCGTAAAATAATGCAATCTCTTTGGGCACTCGGACCGAACTGTTACCTCGGCTAGCTAACCAGCCGGAACAATTAGTGGCGCAACACATGCTGCCTCTGGAACATAATTTACTGGGACAACATCAGGAACTGGAACAAGAGCTCTCTAACTCCGAACATCTGCATATGCGGCGACCTGATAAGCTGCCTAACAAATAACAGGTTCCTGTGGTATCTGCATAGCCAAAATTCTCATAAAAAACATCGTGGAGAGCCAAGGGAACCACAAGGCCCTTCTCCCTTGCCCATCGCTAGCTCGTACAGCTGGGACCTTCGTAACTAGATTGTCGGCATAATAAAAAACTCTCGGGGCTTCGTCAGTGCTAGCCCCAAGCTGAACTGCTTCGTCTTGAACTCATACCATTTGCTGATTTTTCGCACGAGGGTTCACAATTACCACGAAGGAATTAACGAAAATACTTTTGCATCTAAGACTGACGCACGATCAGAAAAAAAAGCAAGTGAAACTTCCTAAATGCAATCATAGCCTCTCGTAGATAAGTACGGACATCTACGTACCCATCAGCGAGACTCTACTAGACACTGTCTTAGTCTGGATAGACTCTAAATTAGGCTCTGATACCAACTGACACGACCCGAAATTCGGTCAGGCCGTGCGGGCACCCGACATCCTCCCCTAGACCCGTCGGGTGAACCCTTACCAATTAAATCAGGAAAATAAATAAAATTCAATTCATAAATAAGAACAGGACTTAGAAAAAAATTACAGACATACTGATACCCCTAAGCTGTACAAAAGAAATTATAGCTGACTACCCAACATACTAGGTTTAGGGCTATCCAGACTAGACATCTAAGAGTATGAAAGAAGACAGATACCTCTTGAAAGGAGCAAAATGCAACTGAAATAATAAACAATAAACTGGTGTCCATCCGGAATAAATCTGGCTCACCCTGACAGCTGAAGTCGTCTACGCTCCTGAACAACGCGGCGAACTTAATCCTGGAGCGAACCTGCCGAAACGAAATAGATAGACAAGAAACAAGCAACAAACAAGGGTGAGTCAAAAGGACTCAATAAGTGGGGCAGACTAGCCACCTCAAAGAATAGGATAGCTAGCCAGGAAGAAGAAACAGATAAACCAAATTCCTCTTATTTAAATTATAAAAAGGCGGAGCCAGATAATAACCGGAAACACGTATGAAACCATAAACTCAGCCAGAAATACGAGCTAGAAATATATCAACAAATAAGCAATGCACGTATAAGCAGAACAGTAGTTATGTACCACAAGTCTACACAATGGTATGAAAAGAAATAAAATGAAATGAGATGAAATGAAATTAAATTAAATCTGATGCAAAGGGTCACATGTGCCCATAATCCCATCCCGAAGCGGAATACTCCTGCATTCGAGGGGAATCCAATCTGATAACCAACAGGAGCGGAATACTCCTGCTCCTGGGGCGGAATACTCCTGCACCCGATATAATATAAACCAAAGACGGAATACTCCTGCACTCTCTTGGGGCGGAATACTCCTGCACCCGATATAATGTAAAGCTGAGGCGGAATACTCCTGCACTCTCCTGGGGCGGAATCCTTCTACCCTCAATATGATACAATGGAGCGAAATACTCCTTCTCTTGGGGCGGAATACTCCTACCCTTAATATGATACAATGGAGCGGAATACTCCTGCTCCTGGGGCGGAATACTCCTGCACCCAATATAATATGCAATGTAATACATATGAATGACATATAATGCATATGAATGTAATGTGATGCAACAATAACTTTTCACCGGCGCGGGACTCTCATCGACAGCCGGGAAGTAGATGCCAACTCACAGCCAGAGTACAATGCTCAGGACCTCAATGTAATTCTAACAACAGGATATAACATATAATATATAATGTAAATCCTAAGCTAAGGCGTAAGGAGTATGCCTATCAGCAGCTACACACTTAAGGAACACGTGGTAGAAAATCCACGAGGCCAGGTGCCTCCAAGGAAATGGATATAAACACTTACCTCGTTCCAAAGTTAACACTGCTATCCAATAACCGCTTTATTCTTTGAATTCATTGCCAAACGATCCCACTGTATTCAATAAGCAGAAAAATATATCACATTAGGCTAAAGGCTTCATTCCCTACATCTTAGGGCAATCCGGTTAGGAACCTGATACCCTATTCGCATACGCAATACGCAGGCCAGGCCTATGTACGGGGTTTATGGTCACATAACCAACCCTAAATAAATTACATTTATATGTTGCCCATAACTCACTGAGTACGAATATATAATCAAATTCATTATCGGGGTCCATTTGACCCTTTAAACTATTAATTGAATTTATTAAGATGATGTCTAATATTTCAAGTTTTACCGTTAAAATATATTTAAACACACGTAATAAACTCAAATAATGAATTAACATCATTACCTGAATGTTTCGGGGTGAAAATTCTATCTTTTCTCCAGCTCTTTTCTCATTTTCTTGCATTTTTCCTTCTCCGTGTTTTCTGTTTCATTGCTCTGTTCTCGTGGTCATGTTTCTGTTTTCGTTCCATCTTGTTATGTAGGTGGATTGCAACGCCTAACTCTTGTCCTTTCTTTTTTCCTTTTTCATTTTTTTTTATTTTCTGTTTTCTTTTATTTTCTTTTCTTTTCGTAATAAAAATTAGAACCTTAACCTACAATATTCAAAATAATTCCAGCTTTTGCATACAAGTTATACAAAATATATGTAACATACTCGCGAAGGCAGATCTCAAATTGGACTCCCGAAACTCAAGATGCGAATTTAAATAGAAAAAATCAAATTATTTAACTTTCGGCATTTTAGCGAAAACTAGCCGAATAACATCGAAATTCACTTTCGAAAGTTCACAAAAGTCACAAAAAATCTTACGAACCTAACGGCGCTGTCGGATTTCTAATCGGAGCTCATTCGCCAAAACCGAGCTCGAAAATCTCTTTTTAATATTTATTGACAATAAAAACTGAAACCTTCTTCCGATGCCTACCAAACGAGGTCTGATTTAGCTCAAATTTTACAGACAGGTCCTAATGGATATTATGAATATTTTAAAATTATTGACACGCCAATCGGAGTCCTAACTTCCGAAACGACTGACCGAGGTCGTTTCATATAATTAGGAGATAAGGGCCGTGGAATAGCTTATGAAGGTCATGCAAGTTTTCTTGTTATCTGTGCGAATTTTTCTTTAGACTTAGGCTCGTTCGAGGACGAACAAGAGTTTAAGTGGAGGAGAATGAAACGACCTTAGGTAGTCGTTTCGAAAGTTAGGACTTCGATTGGCGTGTTGATAATTTTAAAAACTTCATAATGTCCATTAGGACCTGTCTATAAAATTTGAGCTAAATCAGACCTCGTTTGGTAGGCATCGGAAGAGAATTTCAGTTTTTACTATCGATAAATATTAAAAAGAGATTTTCGAGCTCGATTTTTGCGAATGAGCTCTGATTCGAAATTCGAAAGCGCCGTTAGGTTCGTATGATTATTTTTGACTCGTATGAATTTTTGAAGTGAATTTCGAGGTTGTTCTGCTGATTTCGGCTAATGTTTCGAAAATTAATTATTTTGATCTTTTTCCTTTTAATTTGCATCTTGAGTTCCGGGAGTCCGATTTGAGATTTGCCTTAGCGAGTATGTTACATATATTTTGTATAACTTGTATGAAAAATTTGGGATTAGTTCGAATTTCGTAAGGTTCCGTTTTAATAGTCGTCACGAAAACGAAAAGAAAAGAAAAAAGGAAAAAGAAAGAGAAATTGAATAGACTATGTCGGTTAGCTAAGGATATAATCCTTAGCGTCAGTTCAGCTACATATTTCCAGAAAACGATACAAAAAAATGGAAACATAGAAAAATGCAAAAAAATAATAAGAAAAGAAAGGAAAAGGAGCAGGAAAATAGTAGAATTTTTACCCCGAAATATCCAGGTAATGGCGTAAATTTATTATTTCAGTTTATTACGTGTGTTTAAATATATATTTTTACGGTAGAAAATGGGATATTAGACATCGTTTTAATAAGTTCAATTGATAGTTTAAAGTGTCAATTGGACCCCGATAATGGAATTGATTATATATTCGTACTCAGTGAGTTATGGGCAACATATAAATGTAATTTATTTAGAGTTTGGTTATGTGACTTTGAACCCTGTACATAGGCCTGGCTAGCGTATTGCGTATGCGTATACAGTATCGAGTTCCTAACCGGATTGCCCTAAGATGTGAGGAATGAAGCCTTTAGCCTAAATTGATATATTTTCTACTTATTGAATAAGCAGGATCGTTTGGCAGTGAATCCAAAGGATAAAGTGGTTGTTGAGTAGCAAGTTGAAATAAGGTAAGTGTTTATATCCGTTTCTTTGGAGGCACCTGGCCTCGTGGATTTTCTACCACGTGTTCCTTACGTGTGTAGCTGCCGATAGACGTACTCATTACGCCTTAGCTTTGGATTTACATTGTATATTATATGTTATGTCCTGTTGTTGGTATTGCATTGAGGATCTGAGCATTGTACTCTGGCTGTGAATTGGCATCTACTTCCCGGCTGTCGATGAGAGTCCCGCGCCGGTGAAGGGTTATTATTGCATCACATTGCATTCATATGCATTATATGTCATTCATATGCTTTACATTGCATATCATCTTGGGTGCAGGAGTATTCCGCCCCAGGATAGTGCAGGAGTATTCCACCTCTTGTTTATATTATATAGGAGTAGGAGGATTCTGCTCCATCGCATCATATTGAGGGTAGGAGGATTCCGCTTCAGGAGCAGGAGGATTCCGCTCCATTGCATCATATTGAGAGGATTCCGCCCTAGGAGCAGAAGGATTCTGCTCCATTGCATTATATTGAGGGTAAGAGGATTCCGCCCTAGGAGCAGGAGGATTCCGCTCCATTCATTTGGCACATGTGATCCTTTGCATCATATTTTATTTCATTTCATTTCATCTCATTTCATACCATTGTGTAGACTTGTGGTACATAACTACTGTTCTGCTTATACGTGCATTACTTATTTGTTGATATGTTTCTGGCTCGTATTCCATGTTGAGTTTATGGTTTCATATGTGTTTGCGGCTGTCACGACCCAATTTCCAAGGGCTCGTGATGGCACCTAAACAACATTTGCCTAGGCGAACCAATGAAAGAAGATGCGGAAAAGAACAATAATGTGAAAAGATCATAAATGGATATATAAATATAAAAGTGTGAAGTCCAAAAGAATATATCCACAAAAGAATTGGAGCATTCTAAGAGTGACTCAATAAAGTATGAATATACATCAAAGAAATCTGAGTCCTATCTCTAAGTGACTCCGGCGGTATGCCACCACGGTCTGTGTGGTCGGCTCACCTCAATCAAAAGTCTCAGAAGCCTCGGGAACCGCTAACGTCCGGGCTGCTGACTGGATGAAGGACCTGCGCACGTAGCAGAGTAAGTTATGAGCCGAAGCCCAGTAAGATCACCGACAGGCCCGCTAAGGTACCCTTGCGGGACAAGTCGCTACATGCATCATAAGCAACAACATACTATAGTAATCATACAATAAAGTAGTGAAATCACAAATAGATGTAACACATTCCATACACACAAGTAGTAACCAGAAGTCTCAAGGATTATGCCCATCCAACGTAAGGCATAGGTCAACTCAGCGGCGGTTTGGAGGTCCAATCTCTACTGCCGTGCCGACTAACCTAGACCTACGATGGACTAGCAACACCACTACTAAGTATCAACCATATACCGTGACCCGAAGTCACTATCACAATCATGAATAAGTAGACCAACGACCCGTAGTCGTTGGCTCATCTCAAATCTGTCTACGATCGCACCACACCCCCTGTCAAGTGCGTCGTATCTCAATAAATCAAGTGACCACACCACACCCCCTGTCAAGTGTGTCACATCTCAAAGATCAAGTGTCCACACCACACCCCCTGTCAAGTGTGACACATCTCATAGTATAGGCGACACCACACCCCCTGTCAAGTGTCCCTCTAACAGTATTAATATCCACGACATTAATAACAATAACAGAAATAATAACAGAAATATTAATAACGATAATATTTCACTGTCACCGTAACCCAGGTTGGTTATGCTAGCTGAACGTAAGGCGAAGGTTAACCCGACCACAGTTTGGGGGTACAATCCCTACTCCCATGTCGTCCAACCCAAGGTTACGTATAGACAGCACTACCCAACCCGGCACGTGAACAAATCAAGTACCAATATCATACAAAAGCCGGCAAAATCCTCGGTAAGACATTTATCATGACATGCCGGCAACATCCTCAGCCATGTCCCAAGTTCTTGCTATCTAAGCATGGCGTAGCAAGCGTTACTACGATATAAATTTAAGCTACCTCGACGTAGCGTTTAGACCGGCACATACCTCGGTCGAGTCACAATCTCGCTATTTATAACAAACAATAATAGCAAGTAATTCACATCATTAATCCTAACCATTGTTAGGTATATATATGCGTACATGAAGCATACTAGCATGAAGGAAGAGTCCACAAGCACAATAGAGGTCAAGTCTCACTTACCTCGAAATTCGGGCTCAAATGCCGGGAAGAATCTCCTTTCCCGCTCGCCTTGTCCGCGAAGGACTCTCCACTAGGTCTATTAAGACAAGATATAGCACATATGAGTGCTCAATTATAGCTATTTAAGCCTATAGGCATCCTAGGGTAAAAATTACCAAAATGCCCCCGGGTAGGGCCGAGCCCTAAATTTACAAAATGTACTTTTCCGGACTCCCCACGCTCCCGTGAGTCCAAAAGTACACTTAGATTCCACATGCGAGCCTTGCTCGATGTCTTTCCCCAATTCTTAAGAATCTAGGGTTCTAACCCATTTCCAAGAATCAACCCTTTAATTCTTGTGTTAATCAACATAAAGATGGATTGAAAGGGCTTACCTTAAGTGTAAGTATGATTGGGTCTTCAAGAAATACCCAAAAATCGCCTCAAGAGCTCACCAAATGATTTTTATAAGTTATGAACCGAAATGGCCCGAAATGGCCTTTTTATAGCAGTTTTTGCCTCTGTGACAGCTTCTTTTGAAAAAATCATAACTTTTGATAGGAATGTCCAAATGACCTGAAACCAGTGCCATTAGAACCACACTCAAAGGGCTACAACTTTCATGTTTTGAGTTTTTCCTAATTCCTTACGGATTGGCCTGAACATCAGCGTTTATCCGGCTGTTTGCGCCAAAACAGAACAGAAAAGTCGCACCAGATTTTCTACTGTTTTAGGGGCAAAACGGGACCCTACGAAGCTCGGAATGATCCCAAATTTTGCACACAAGTCATAAAATACTTGGATGACATGCTCGTCAAGACGGAACTCAATTCGGACCTCCAGAACTCAAAAAGTGGGTCCCACGGCAAAGGTTCAATTTTCGACTTTCGCCAAAATAGCGAAATTTAACCAAACGACCTCGGAATCCAATTCCGAAAGTTGTTACAAGTCACAAATGACTATACGAACCTAACGGAACTTTCGGATCTCTCATCGGAGCTCATTCGCTCAAATCGAGCTCGGAAACCTCTTTTAACTCTTTTAAACATCCGAAACGGGGACTTTATCAAAAGTCCTATCAAACGAGGTCCGTTTTCAATTTTGAAGGTTGCTACATATCATAAATGACGAGACGGACCTAACGGTGCGCTCGGATTTTCCATCGGGGTTCGTTTACTCAAAACGACCTATCGAAACCCCAAATTCCTTTCCGGAATTTCATAAACGGATCCTTTTCTCGAAAACCTATCAAACGGACTCCGTTTCGACTCAGATTTCACAGACGGGTCATAAATGACCTAACGGAGCTTTTGGGACTGTCGACACGCAAATCGAGGTCCCAGATCCCGTAACGACTATTTGAGGGTCGTTACATTCTCCCCCACTTAGACTCTCGGCCGTCCTCGGACGAGCCTAAGTCTAACTGAGGATCCACACACTAGCCACGGAGCTGGCACGGATTTCGAGGACCCCTCGGTACCACCCGAAATCAATAAAACTTAAAAATGCAAATTCAGGCTTAGAAAATACAAGGATTTCATACCTGAATCATCGATCAAGCGCGGATGCCTCTCACGCATCTCGGACTCAAGCTCCCAAGTGGCCTCGGCAATGGAGTGATGCCTCCACTGAACTCTCACAAGCGGGATCACCTTCGATCTCATCTTACGGACCTCTCTAGCCACAATAGCAATAGGCTCCTCCGAATAAGCTAAGTCTCCATCTACCTCCACGGAAGCCATATCGATCACATGAGACAGATCGTGAACATACTTCCGGAGCATGGACACATGGAACACCGGATGAACAGACACAGAGGGAGGCAAAGCCAGTCTATAAGCAACGGCGCCAACGCGCTCCAATATCTCAAAAGGCCCAATGAACCTAGGACTGAGCTTGCCTTTCTTTCGAAATCTCATAACACCCTTCATGGGCGACACTCTGAGGAATACCCGGTCCCCAACCATGAACTCAAGATCTCTCCGCCTCCGATCTGCATACGATATCTGCCGGCTCTGAGCCGTGCGGAGTCGATCCTGAATAACCCGGACCTTATCTAAGGTCTGCTGCACCAAATCAGGCCCCAACACCTGGACCTCACCAGACTCGAACCAACCGATAGGCGAGCGACATCTCCGACCATACAATGCCTTAAACGGAGCCATCTGGATAGAAGCCTGATAGCTATTATTATACGCAAACTCTGCTAGCGGCAAATGGCTATCCCAATGGCCTCCAAAATCAATAGCACACGCCCTCAACATATCCTTGAGGATCTGAATGGTCCGCTCAGACTGGCCATCAGTCTGCGGGTGAAATGCAGTGCTGAGATCGACACGAGTACCCAGCTCTCTCTGAAAAGATCTCCAAAACTGAGCTGTGAACTGAGCACCTCGGTAAGAAATGATAGAAACAGGAGCACCATGCAATCTCACAATCTGCTCAATGAAGATGCGAGCCAGACGCTCCGAGGTATAAGTAGTCCTCACTGGAATGAAGTGAGCCGACTTCGTCAGTCGATCAACTACTACCCACACCGAATCATGCTTACCCACGGTCAGCGGCAAACCAACTACGAAATCCATAGTGATCTGCTCCCACTTCCACTCGGGAATGGGCATAGACTGGGTCACCCCGGCTGGCCTCCGGTGCTTATACTTCACCTGCTGGCAATTCAAACACCGAGATACATAATCAGCAACATCCCTCTTCATCCCTTTCCACCAATACAGCTCTCGAAGATCATGATACATCTTCGCAGTACCCGGATGGATGGAATATCTCGAACTGTGAGCCTCTGCCAAAATCATCTGCCTCAGCTCCACAATGGTTGGAACACATACCCGGCCGTTAAGCCGCAAAGCACCATCATCACCAATCACGAACGAGGACACTCCCCCACTCAGGACCCTGTCCCGGAGATCTCTCAGATAAGGATCCTCGAACTGCCTTTCCCGAATCTGGGAAGCTAAAGACGACTGAGACCCCACATATGCAAGCACCCGGCCTGGAACAGAATCATCAAACCGAACCCCACTAATGGACAAAGCCTGCAACTCACGGGCCAACGGCCTCATATCAGCATCAAGATAGGCGAGGCTACCCATGGACTTCCTACTCAAGGCATCGGCTACAACATTAGCCTTTCCGGGATGATACCGGATAGAAAGATCATAATCCTTCAGCAGCTCTAACCAGCGGCGCTGTCTCCCGTTCAAGTCCTTCTGAGTGAACAAGTACTGGAGACTCTTATGATCAGTGAATATCTCACATGGCTCGCCATAAAGATAGTGCCTCCACAACTTCAGTGCAAACACGACAGCTAACAGCTCCAAATCATGGACAGGATAATTCTTCTCATGGACCTTCAGCTGTCTCGAGGCATAAGCTATCACCTTACCCTCCTGCATCAGAACGCTACCCAGGCCAACACCCGAAGCATCACAATATACGGTGAATCCCCCGGATCCACTAGGCAAGGCCAACACTGGCGCTGAAGTCAACAGAGTCTTAAGCTTCTGAAAGCTAGACTCACAGGCATCGGACCACAGGAAAGGAACATTCTTCTGGGTCAACTTCGTCAGAGGTGCTGAAATAGAAGAAAACCCCTCGACGAACTGCCGATAATAACCTGCCAAGCCTAAGAAACTCCGAATCTCTATAGGATAAGTAGGCCTAAGCCAACTCTGAACGACCTCTATCTTCTTCGGATCAACACACACCCCATCCTTGGTCACCACGTATCCTAGGAAAGATACTGAACTGAGCCAAAATTCACACTTGGAGAATTTGGCATACAACTGCTGATCCCTCAGAGTCCGAAGAACAACTCTCAAATGCTGCTCATGCTCCTCCCTGCTCCTCGAATAAACCAAGATATCATCGATAAACACAATGACGAAGGAGTCAAGGTAGGCCTTGAACAATCGGTTCATCAGATCCATGAAAGCAGCTGGGGCATTCGTAAGCCCGAAAGACATCACCAGAAACTCATAGTGGCCATATCGGGTACGAAAAGCAGTCTTGGAAACGTCCTCGGACCGAATCCTCAACTGATGATACCCCGACCTCAAATCAATCTTCGAGAAAAAGGGTAGCACCCTGAAGCTGATCAAACAAATCATCAATACGCGGCAAAGGATACCTATTCTTGATAGTAACCTTATTCAGCTGCCGGTAATCAATACACATCCGCATAGAGCCATCCTTCTTCTTCACAAATAATACCGGGGCACCCCATGGAGACACACTGGGCCTAATGAAGCCCTTATCGAGCAAATCCTGAATCTGCTCCTTCAGCTCCCTTAACTCAACAGGAGCCATACGATACGGGAGAATAGATTTAGGCTGAGTGCCTGGCAATAGATCAATGCAAAACTCTATCTCCCGCATAGGCGGCAAACCCGGAAAATCATCAGGAAACACATCCGGATACTCACAAACAACCGGAACTCTATCAAGGGATAACTCCTCTGCCCGGACATCCCGAACTGAAGCAATATATCCCTCGCACCCACTAGATATCATCCTCTGCGCCTCCAAGAAAGAAATGATCCTACTCTTCGGAGAAGACCTGGAACCTCTCCATACAACCCGAGACTCACCCTCTGCCCCGATCGTCACCGACTTGGCATGGCAATCGAAAGTCGCATGACAGGAAGCCAGCCAATCCATGCCCATAATGACATCGAAATCAGACATATCGAGCAGCATCAGGTCCACTAAGGACTCTACACCACAGATGGAGATCATACACTGCCGATAACCCCTATCTACACATATAGAAGACCCGACAGGGGTGGCAACCATAAAGGGGTCATCTAAGAAGACCAGATCCCTACTCAAGCAAGGGGCAAATCCCGGCGACACATACGAATAGGTAGACCCCGGATCAATAAGAGCATAAGCATCGCGGCCACAGACAGAAATAATACCTGTGATGACATCATTGGATGCCTCAGCATCCTGACGAGTCATAGCATAGACCTGCGCCGAGCCTCCTGAACCCGGAGCTCTCTGAGACTGCTGTCTAGGAGGAATCTGAGAAACGGGCCTGGCGGCCTGAGGACCAGATGGTACCATAGCTGCGGATCCCTGGCGACCTGATGAAACATAAGGGCAACTCCTGACATAGTGCTCTGGAGACCCACACTCAAAACATCCATCACCTCTACCTCCTCTACCGCTTCTACCACCTCTGCCACGACCACCTCCAGACGAACACCTCCTATGATGCCTCTGATGGCACCTCCCGCACTGCGGCGGACCAGACTGCGAAGAGCCACCCCGCCTCTGGGATGACTGAGGCCTCGGGGTCTCTGAAGAAAAATCCTGGGCAGGCAAAGCAGCAGCCTGGGGCCTAGACTGAGAACGGCCCTGATGACCCTGACCCCTCTGGGCGGATCCACTATACCCACCATACTGACGCGACCTCTTGGCCGCCCTCTCCGCGTCAGCCCTGGCGAAGATATCCTCCATCCGCCGCGCCACATCAACTATCTCAAAATATGATTTGTTGCCCATATCAGGGGCAACAGCTACCTGCAAGCGAGGATGAAGACCCTCAACAAACCGGAGGACCTTGTCCCTCTCCTGAGCCACCATAGCCGGCGAAAACTGAGACAACCACAAGAACCTGGTGTCATACCCTGAAACAGACAGGTTTCCCTGCCTCAACCCCTCAAACTCGCGCCTCTGAGCATCGTGCTGACTCTGGGGCAAGAACCTGCTCATGAACATAGACACGAACTCAGCCCAAGACAAAGGAGGGAGGTCACTAGACCTCTGCCGCATCATGGAGACCCACCATGTCTCCGCATCTCCCGATAATCTGAAAGAAGCACACTGCACCCCTAAGGTGTCTCTAGTACCAAGAACTGTCAAAATCTTCTCACACTTCTGAATGTACCTCTGGGCAGTACATGTAGCTGAGGTACCGTCGAACTCTGGAGGCTGAAGCTTCATGAATGACCCTATCCTCCTGGCAACCTCCTCAGTGCCCATAGGAGGAGTAGAAATAACAGGACCTGCCTGAGGAGCAAAAGCAGAAGGCTGGGCAGTATGATCAGGAGCAGCCTCAGAAGTAGGCGTGCTCATAACAGGTGTGGTCGGCTGAGGAGCCGAAACAGGAGCTGCAACATCATCTCTGACAGGGACCTGATGGCTAGACAAGGCCATCAGTCTCATATACTCCTCTGAAGAGATCACAACGGTGCCTGGCACAACAGCAGGCACAGGGGGAATAGATGCTGACAGAGTCGCTGCGGACACCGCAGGGATAGCTGTGTCCTGCCTAGTGGCTGACGGGCGACCTGCCCGAGTCTTCTTAGCAGCTGGCGGCTGCGTAGGTGCTGATGGCTCTCCCGCAGAAGCGGGTGTAGAAGATGCAGCCCTCCTGGCTGAGGATGCTCGCGTCCTCGCCATCTCATACAATACACGAAAAAGGGTCAGCACCTATATAAGCTACTCAGCACGAATAGAGATGAAACGAAGGGAAAACATTTCCTAACATGCCCTTGTAGCCTCTCGCTCATAAGTATGGTCGACAACATACCCATAAGCAAGAATCTACTCAGACACTGCTCCAAGACTCCTAGGACTCGAATTAGAACCTAGGGCTCTGATACCAAACTGTCACGACCCAATTTCCAAGGGCTCGTGATGGCACCTAAACAACATTTGCCTAGGCGAACCAATGAAACAAGATGCGGAAAAGAACAATAATGTGAAAAGATCATAAATGGATATATAAATATAAAAGTGTGAAGTCCAAAAGAATATATCCACAAAAGAATTGGAGCATTCTAAAAGTGACTCAATAAAGTATGAATATACATCAAAGAAATCTGAGTCCTATCTCTAAGTGACTCCGGCGGTATGCCACCACGGTCTGTGTGGTCGGCTCACCTCAATCAAAAGTCTCAGAAACCTCGGGAACCGCTAACGTCCGGGCTGCTGACTGGATGAAAGACCTGCGCACGTAGCAGAGTAAGTTATGAGCCGAAGCCCAGTAAGATCACCGACAGGCCCGCTAAGGTACCCTTGCGGGACAAGTCGCTACATGCATCATAAGAAACAACATACTATAGTAATCATACAATAAAGTAGTGAAATCACAAATAGATGTAACACATTCCATACACACAAGTAGTAACCAGAAGTCTCAAGGATTATGCCCATCCAATAAGGCATAGGTCAACTCAGCGGCGGTTTGGAGGTCCAATCTCTACTCCCGTGCCGACTAACCTAGACCTACGATGGACTAGCAACACCACTACTAAGTATCAACCATATACCGTGACCCGAAGTCACTATCACAATCATGAATAAGTAGACCAACGACCCGTAGTCGTTGGCTCATCTCAAATCTGTCTACGATCGCACCACACCCCCTGTCAAGTGCGTCGTATCTCAATAAATCAAGTGACCACACCACACCCCCTGTCAAGTGTGTCACATCTCAAAGATCAAGTGTCCACACCACACCCCCTGTCAAGTGTGACACATCTCATAGTATAGGCGACACCACACCCCCTGTCAAGTGTCCCTCTAACAGTATTAATATCCACGACATTAATAACAATAACAGAAATAATAACAGAAATATTAATAACGATAATATTTCACAGTCACCGTAACCCAGGTTGGTTATGCTAGCTGAACGTAAGGCGAAGGTTAACCCGACCACAGTTTGGGGGTACAATCCCTACTCCCATGTCGTCCAACCCAAGGTTACGTATAGACAGCACTACCCAACCCGGCACGTGAACAAATCAAGTACCAATATCATACAAAAGCCGGCAAAATCCTCGGCAAGACATTTATCATGACATGCCGGCAACATCCTCGGCCATGTCCCAAGTTCTTGCTATCTAAGCATGGCGTAGCAAGCGTTACTACGATATAAATTTAAGCTACCTCGACGTAGCGTTTAGACGGGCACATACCTCGGTCGAGTCACAATCTCGCTATTTATAACAAACAATAATAGCAAGTAATTCACATCATTAATCCCAACCATTGTTAGGTATATATATGCGTACATGAAGCATACTAGCATGAAGGAAGAGTCCACAAGCACAATAGAGGTCAAGTCTCACTTACCTCGAAATTCGGGCTCAAATGCCGGGAATAATCTCCTTTCCCGCTCGCCTTGTCCGCGAAGGACTCTCCACTAGGTCTATTAAGACAAGATATAGCACATATGAGTGCTCAATTATAGCTATTTAAGCCTATAGGCATCCTAGGGTAAAAATTACCAAAATGCCCCCGGGTAGGGCCGAGCCCTAAATTTACAAAATGTACTTTTTCGGACTCCCCACGCTCCCGTGAGTCCAAAAGTACACTTAGATTCTACATGCGAGCCTTGCTCGATGTCTTTCCCCAATTCTTAAGAATCTAGGGTTCTAACCCATTTCCAAGAATCAACCCTTTGATTCTTGTGTTAATCAACATAAAGATGGATTGAAAGGGCTTACCTTAAGTGTAAGTATGATTGGGTCTTCAAGAAATACCCAAAAAATGCCTCAAGAGCTCACCAAATGATTTTTATAAGTTATGAACCGAAATGGCCCGAAATGGCCTTTTTATAGCAGTTTTTGCCTCTGTGACAGCTTCTTTTGAAAAAATCATAACTTTTGATAGGAATGTCCAAATGACCTGAAAGCGGTGCCATTAGAACCAAAACTCAAAGGGAAACAACTTTCATGTTTTGAGTTTTTCCTAATTCCTTACGGATTGGCCGGAAAATCAGCTTTTATCCGGCTGTTTGCGCCAAAACAGAACAGAAAAGTCGCACCAGATTTTCTACTGTTTTAGGGGCAAAACGGGACCTACGAAGCTCGGAATGATCCCAAATTTTTCACACAAGTCATAAAATACTTGGGTGACATGCTCGTCAAGACGGAACTCAATTCGGACCTCCAGAACTCAAAAAGTGGGTCCCACGGCAAAGGTTCAATTTTCGACTTTCGCCAAAATAGCGAAATTTAACCAAACGACCTCGGAATCTAATTCCGAAAGTTGCTACAAGTCACAAATGACTATACGAACCTAACAGAACTTTCGGATCTCTCATCGGAGTTCATTTGCTCAAATCGAGCTCGGAAACCTCTTTTAACTCTTTTAAACTTCCGGAACGGGGACTTTATCAAAAGTCCTATAAAACGAGGTCCGTTTTCAATTTTGAAGGTTGCTACATATCATAAATGCCGAGACGGACCTAACGGTGCGCTCGGATTTTCCATCGGGGTTCGTTTACTCAAAACGACCTATCGAAACCCCAAATTCTTTTCCGAAATTTCATAAACGGATCCTTTTCTCGAAAACCTATCAAACGGACTCCGTTTCAACTCAGATTTCACAGACGGGTCATAAATGACCTAACGGAGCTTTTGGGACTGTCGACACGCAAATCGAGGTCCCGGATCCCGTAACGACTATTTGAGGGTCGTTACAGCGATTATTATCTGGCTCTGCCTTTTTATAATTTAAATAAGAGAAATTTGGTTTATCTGTTTCTTCTCCCTGGCTAGCTATCCTATTCTTTGAGGTGGATAGTGTGCCACACTTATTGAGTCCTTTTGACTCACCCTTGTTTGTTGTTTGTTTCTTGTCTATCTATTTCGTTTCGGCAGGTTCACTGCAGGATTGAGTTCTCCACGTTGTGAAGGAGCGAAGACGACTTCAGCTGTCAGGGTGAGCCAACTTTTATTCCGGATGACCACCAGTTTATTGTTTATTATTTCAGTTGCCTTTTGCTCCCTTCAGGAGGTATCTGTCTTCTTTTGTACTCTTAAATGTCTAGTCTGGATAGCGCTAAACCTAGTATGTTGGGTAGTCAGCTGTAATTTCTTTTGTACAGATTAGAGGTATCAGTATATCTGTATTTTTTATAAGTCTTTTCCTTATTTATGAATTGTTATATTTATTTTCCTAATTTAATTGGTAAGGGTTCGCCCGAGGGGTTTAGGAGAGGATATCGGGTGCCCGCACGGCCTAACTGGATTCCGGGTCGTGTCATTTTTAATACAACAAATCATTCATTAATCAAGATGTGATACCTGCGTAACTAATACCTGCATTGCTAATACCTGCATAACTAATACCTGCATTACTAATACATGTATAACTTGTCTCCGAATCAATGGTGGAGTTATATAGCTTGAGTTGTTTCTAAGGGGTCGTTTGTGGGAGAAACATGTTAAACATTGATTTTAGTGCATGAATTTGTAATACACTGATTAAGAATACAAATATTATTTTTTATCACTCAAAATTTATACAATTATGAAGCTTTGTAGATTACCAGAATGAATCGAAGAATAAGTCATAAACCTCCCATAAAAAATAGACTTACTTAGAAAGAAAAATAATTGAAGAAACCAAAATGAAAATAGCTTCATAGTTGGTATCAAATATGGAAACATGAGTTTATTTCAAAGAGTTTAAATTCCATACATTGTTGGTGTACAAATTTTTTACTCAATCAAGTAGCATTAACCTGCTATAACAGGTTACCCACTTTTTCTTAGTTTTTTTCTTAATTCTATAAATACAAACAATTATTCTTTTCTCTTCCTTTTTACTCTCTTTCCAATTACGGATTACCCTTTTAAACCCCATCTTCCTCAAATCACGGGATTTAATCACTAATAATCCATTTATTTATTTGTCTATATTATTGTGTTGGCCTAAATCTAATTAGAGCAATCAATCAATTTTGTATAGGGTTAACTAGCAATTATTCGTATCAAAGTCATAAGAAGAATAGAATTCAAGTAAAGAAATGGGACAAAAGATTGAGAACAAAGTATAAGTGTATTTCTGATATTTTTCTGGATGCCTTACATGATATTTACAAGGTTATTTATAGCCTACTGGAATAACAACTACAATCAATGTACTTTATGGCCATTATTCCACGTATTGATCGTGGGTCACCATTAAATGAGTAGGCAACGGTCGTCAACTACAAAAGGTGAGAACTCGTTTGCCAGGAAGTAAAATTTTCCCCAAGGAATGATCCTTACACCTCTTGATGGTTGCCTGCCTATCACCACGCGGGGGAGCCTGCGACAAACCTTCATTTCGTACTCGAGTCACTGACCTCGGAGACTGGGCGAGCCTTTGAGTGCCCGTAGATGAAGCGTTCAACCTTACCAAGCCTCGAGCCCTATCTTTTAAGCCTCGTTGTTTTTTCACACAGTATAGATAGTCCCCCCGCCCCTAGAATAATAGTCAGAATTTTTCGAGGGGTGGAAATTATTTGGCGGAAGATCGACGTGGCTGTTTATGCGCCACGAATTTCGAAAATGGCGGTTGCCACTCCATATTCTCATCCGTCACACACGTCCTTTGCTGATTGGACGCCACTTTTCGCTCCTCTTTTCCCATATAAACGCAATGATGACCTTTCTCACCCCTATAGATAGCCCAACTTGCTGTTCTTCCTCACTTTCATTTTTCTTCCAACAACATTTTGTTCAGTAATTCTGCTCTTTGAATTCCTTCTTCCCAATTCGAAAACTCTTTCCAACTTCCAACGAAAATGTCTACTACTCACTCAGCACAAAATTCCCCAGGGCCTTTTGGAGAAAGGACTTCTGAGGTGGCCACCATGATCGTGGGTGATGAACTAGTAAACGTTCTGATTCCCTTGGATATTCTTCCGCCATTGGATGGCAGCACAGAGGCGATATCGTACCATAGAGATTTAATTCCCTGTCGACACAAAGCCACCGCCAATCGCGGTGTTACTGACGAGATGGACTGTGAAAAGGAAGATGTTACCACTGATGGTGGTGGCGGTGAGTCAGAAATCCCAAACCACATGAGCAAAAACTCCCCTTTGAAAGAGTTGACTCCTGAGGGCGTTATCCCCTCGAAGCTCGACCTATCGAATGATTATATGATGCAAACCCAAACTGAAACCGACATTAGAAGGAGGAGGAATATTCCAGTTGGAGTCATCCCGAGCCTAATCACTCAAGCCAATATTCACTTTGTTTGGGAAGATTGCAAATGGGGTCCCGAGGTCAGAATCAACATTCCTACCTCAGAGAGTCGAACTTGCGACATAGCATATGGGAGCTCCTTCGTTTATACCAACCCTTTCACAATAGGATTCGCCCTTCTTATTCACGAGGTGATAGATGCTTTTTGCCAAACCTACAATGTATGCATAGCCCAAATTGGTCCCAGTTTCTAGAGGATCGTCCAATGCCTCGACTACCTGAGTAAAGAAGCTGGTGTTTCCTTCACCTTTGATCATTTGATTTACCTCTTTTCTCCAACTTTGCATAAGCATGGAGTTTCTCAGCTCAACAAACGAGGAAGGTTCTCTTTTATCCCAAAAGGCGAGCGCTTCGTGTTACTGCCCATGATCCTTCTTTCTTCGAGGCCTAGCTTCCCTGAACGGTGGAATCGGAGCGTAAGTTTTTGCTTCGGTTGCTTTTGTCAAACATTTATTTCATCATCTTTCCTCTTACTATTAGCTCCCCCATTTTTCAGCCAAGTCAGTTCCCATCACCCCCCCTGAAAATTTGACGGCATGGATGCAAGCTATCATCAGGGCTAAGCCAAGGGAAGAAAGATCGTGGATTGTTTTGGCTGCCTTGGATGAGAACCAATGGGCGTGCAAGCGCCTTGGTAAGGCATTCCTTCTTTATGTTGATTCGTTCTCCTAAGGCTTTTCCCTCATTATCTTTTGTTTTCCTCAGGTCTCCCTAGTAAGGCGATCCCTGCCCCAAAAGAGAAGAAGAAAAAAGATAAAAAGAAAAAGGTCCCCAAGACAGCAGAAGCTTTGAACGAGCTCGAGGATCTGGTTAGATCCTATGGAAATAAGAAAAAGCTGCCCCCGAGGGGTCATTAGACCAAGGTAATCATATCCTCTTTCCTCTTCTTTATATCTAACTCCGTTATTCTTTGCCGACCCTTTCTTCTTTTCCCCATTTATTATAGCTTCAAAGAGGAAAAAGAAAATCTTTAAAGAAATCCTCCGTGGCCAAACGGGCCAGTGGAGGAGGATGTCGTCCCCGAGAGGGTCACTCCCCCTCATAGAGGGTTAGTTGATGAGCCTGAAGAAATGGAAGCTCCAAAGAAGATCGAGACTATTGACCTCGAGACGTCAGCTCAATCGCCTGATAAGGTTGAAGGAACAACTCCCTCGTTGGCGGATAAAGGGAAGAACATGGATGAAAACCCTCGTTCTGAGGGAGGGGGCTCGCGAGCAACATTTGAGCCCGCTCGTGACGCAACTCCTCAAAGGCCAATCAGGACGATTGAGCTTCTTTCCGACCTTTGCCTCTTGAACAACGATGTGGCAGTGCCCATTAGCTGTAGAGGACTCCTTGGGCCATTGGAGCGTGAGCGCATCAGGAAGTCTCCTATTGCCGAGCTGATGACTACCGTAGCCCAGTATGCTATTCAGGTATTTTTCTTTCTCCTCTCTAGGCTCAGTTACTCCCTTTCTTGCCATAATTCCTTTGTTGATCTCTTGCAGGGGGTACTTTCATGCGATTAGAGTTGCCGAGATCAAGACTCATCGGGTTGCCATTTTGCAAGAAACCAAGGATGAGTGGGACCAAATAAGGAATGACCTCCAGTCTCGAATAATTGACTTGGAAAAGTGACTTCTCGAAGCCAAGATCGAATTGGATGATGCTCGGGTAGCTGCTAATAAGGCTGATCTCGAGACGACCAAAGCCCGTGAAGCCGCCTCTGCTACCGATGCTAGAATGGTTTCCTTGAAGAAGACTTGAAAAAACGAGCTCGAAGCTGAACGTACGAGGATCACTGATGAGGCTAAGGCTATCCTTAGCAGAAATGCCAAAAAGTATCGAGCTGTGGTGAAGGAGAGTTCCCTCAAGGTAAACGAGCTAACTGCAGAGAATGAGCGTCTCGAGGCTGAGTTAGCGACCCTTCAGGTAAGATGGCTTCCTTGCATCAGGAGAGCCACAAGAGCTAAGGTTGACAAGGACTGGGCTATCATCCAAATGAGGCTAACGACTCTCAAACAATGCCGAGCAGGGGCGAATCTAGATGCAAAAATAATCAAGGCTGAGAGCGATGCCGTGAAGGCCCAACAATTATCGAACCAACTCCCATCGATTAGTAAGAGTTCGAGCGTGGAGGAAAACAAGGGTTCAGATGCTTCAACTTCTGGGCCGAAGAATGATGTACTGTCAGTGTACCTTTTGTTTTTTGCGTTCTGGGCCTTGGGCAATTCGTAAGCATTTTTATGGCCATCGAGCTTTTCAATGAACATGGTCGTTCTTCTCAGTGTTTTCTTAAAGCTTTTGATATATCATTTGAATATTTGCTTGCAAGACTTAGATAATTTTTTGATAAATCCAAATGTAAGCTTTTCGAATATAAGCTACATTAGAACGACGTCTCGTTCTCGAGCTGGGGCATAAATAAAAATTGGCCTTCATGTATTGGACAAAAGAGATATTGAATCAAGTTTTATTCCATCGATGAGTTTGAGGCAATTTACATAAATGTTTAGTCGCACTGAGACTTTGAAAAAATTACAAATTACAAAGCCATTTCGAGTAATGAATAGCTAGGCTAACTCTCTAGGGAACAGTCCCCGGTGTATGGATAACCGCTCAGAGTTCTCGGTTCCCCTTGCATACCCCCACTGGTCGAGTGTGAAGAATGAAGAACCGAGCACTTAAGCTGTTCGACCCGAGAATTTTGAGCACTGTCATACTGATGCCATGGGTGAAGGATTATGTTTTGACAAAAGATATCGTTCCTTAATGTCAAAAATAATAACGCTTTAAATTGGAAACATTCCAATTCAAAAGCTCTTGGTTGGCTCGAAGATGTTCGAGCTAATACGATCCCTTTCCTATCGTGGCTTTAATTCGATATGGCCCCTCCCAATTTGCAGCCAATTTTCCTGCTTTCTTCTCCTTTGTCATTTGATTTGAAGCCTTCAACACGTAGTCACCAACTTTAAAGGCTCTAAACCTATCCTTTCTATTCAAATAAGCTTCAATCTATCGTTTTTGAGCAACCAAACGAACAAAAACCATTTCCCTTCGCCCTTCGAGTAGGTCAAGCTCCACATGGATAGATTGCTGATTTGACTCCTCGAAAGCGTGAGCATATCGAAGGCTAGGCTCACCAACTTTGATAGGAATCAGCGAATCGATCCCATAGGCAAGGGAAGGTTTCCCCAGTACAATTCTTCTCAGTTGTTCTCATTGCCCATAATACCCCGGGCAACTCCTCTGGCCACGATCCTTTAACTTCATCCATTCTTTACTTAATGTATTCCATAATTATCCTGTTTGAGGAATCAGCTTGCCCATTAGCACTAGGATGGTAAGGCGTTGAGACCATCCTTTTAATCCCCTATTTGGCGAAGAAGGTTGTTACCTCCGAACGAATGAATTGCTTGCCGTTATCACACGTTATTTTCCTCGGAACTCCAAACCTGCATATAATATTTTCCCAAATGAAGTCGATAACTTCCTTCCACAGAAACCACCGGCAAAGGACCTTTCCTCGACCCACTTGGTGAAATAATCAGTGAGCAGGGGATAAATTTTACGCTACCCTTCGCCTTTGGAAATGGGCCTACGAAATCTATTCCTCATTTTATAAACGGCCACGGCGATACAATCGAGTACAAAAGCTCGGCTTGTTGATGAATCAGCGAGGCATGTTTCTGACACTTATTACATTTTTTGACAAATGCCTTGGCATCCTCACTCATCTCGGGTAATAGCTAGCTCATAGGTGTTTACGTATGAGGGCTTTTCCACCCGAATGGTTTCCACTTTCACCTTCGTGCACTTCTCTCATTACATAGCTATACTCTCCTGGGCCTAAACATTTAGCCATCGGGCAGCAATAGAGCTTCTTATACAACTGCCCATGCACGAGCGAATATGGACAACTTGCCTTCGGAGCTTCGCAGCTTCCCTTTTATCTGCTGGCAAAATTCCCAAATCTAAATAAGAGAAAAATTTGGTTCGCTAATCCCAATGTATATTGACTGCATTAACCTCAAACTTCATTTTTCCTACAATGAATGTGAGTACCCGAACCTCTGCGTCAGTCCCCGAGTCCTTGGTTTTGATTCTCGAGGCTAAGTTTGCCAACGCATCGGCTTCGGCGTTCTCTTCACGTGGGATTTGCTGAATCTTTCAATCTTGGAATTCTCCGAGGACCTTTTGAGCTCGAACAAAGAACTGCTTCATTCTGGGCTCCCGAGCCGAAAAATCACCGAGGATCTGATTTACCATCAACTGTGAGTCACTCTTTAACTCAATTCTTTCAGCCCCCATTTTCTTAGCCAATTCCAACCCCACTATCCCTGCCTTGTACTCAGCCTCATTATTGGTTAACTTTCAAATTTTCACTGAATGTCTTAGCTTTTCCCCAGTTGGGGTTACAAGCACTATTCTTAGCCCCGAGCCGTTAGAATTCGTCGCACCATCGGTGAAAAGTTTCCATACTCCATCAGCTGGACCCCTCGAAAGCAGATTTTCTTTTTCTGCCTCAAGGAGTATCATAGCACTGAAGTCGGCTACGAAGTCTGCTTATGATTTTATGGCAGTCCGAGGCTGGTATACAATATCATATTCACTATACTCAACCGCCCATTTAGATAACCTCCCCGACAATTCAGGTTTATGTAATATTGTTCTCAAGTGGAAGGTTGTAACTACAGCTATGGGATGGCATTGAAAATAAGGGCGAAGCTCCCGATCCGCCATAATTAAAGCAAGCACTAATTTCTCTAAATGAAGGTACCTTGTTTCAACGTCGAGAAGAGTTTTGCTGATGTAATATGTTGGCTATTGCTTCCCGTCCTCTTCTGCAACCAGCACAGCGCTAACAGCTACCTCGGAGATGGCCAGGTATACCAACAGCGTCTCCCCATCTTTTCGCTTAGTGAGCTGCGGAGCGTTCGCCAGGTAGTGTTTTAGTTCTTTCAACGCCTCTTTACATTCAGAAGTCCACTCGAAGGTTGTGATCTTTTTCAAGACAGAAAAGAACCTATGGCATCGCTCAGATGACCTTGAGATGAACCTACTCAGCACAGTAAGTCGACCGCTCAGACGCTGACTTCCTTTGGGCTCGTCATATCCTCGGAGATTTCTTGTATAACTTTTATTTTATCAGGGTTTGCTTCGATGCCTTGTTCAAAGACGATAAACCCTAAGAATTTTCCCAAGCTAACCCCAAAAGCACACTTTTCAGGGTTCTGCTTCATATAATATTGTCTTAAGATTGCAAAGGCTTCCCTCAAATAATTTAAGTGATCCTCCAACTGAATTGACTTCACGAGCATGTCATCTATGTATGCTTCTACTGTTTTGCCGATGTAATCTTTGAGCATCCAGCACACCAACCTTTGATAGGTCGCCCCTGCATTCTTGAGACCGAAGGGCATCGCCTTGTAGCAATACGTTCCTTCATCAGTGATGAAGGATGTTTATTCCTCATCGCTTGGATCCATCAAAATTTGAAGATACCCCGAATACACGTCCAAGAAGGTCAATAGTTTATGTCCAGCCGTGGAGTCTATCAACCTGTCTATCTAGGGCAAGGGATAGGAATCCTTTGGACAAGCTTTGTTTAGGTCGGTGTAGCCAACACACATTCGCTATTTACCATTTTTCTTTGTCACTACCACCACGTTGGCAAGCCAATCGAGGTATTTTACTTCCCTGATGAAGCCGTTATCATGCAACTTCTTCGTTTCATCTTGTATTGCTTTCTTCTTTACACCAACATGTTGTCTCTTCTTTTGCTTCACCAGGGGGTGTTTAGGATCCACGTTTAGTCTATGTGTCATTATTTCTGGGTCAATCCCAACCATGTCTGTGTGAGACCAAGCGAAGCAGTCACCATTGGCCTTACACAACTCAATAACCACTTTCTTTGACTCGTTATCAAATCCCGGGCCAACTAATACCTTTCTTTCTGGAAATTCCTTCGACAGAGAGAAAGGCTCCGGCTCTTCAATGGTAGAGTCCTCGGCCTTTTGCTTCCGAGGGTCTTATATGAACACTGAGGCCCTTTCTATTTCTTCTTGGGAAGCAATTTCGAGGAACAAGGTCTCCCCCTCGTCGAGCTCCGAACTAGTTAATTGCAATGCAGATGATCCTCTTGAAGCCATCTTTTTTTCTACAGCAATTGAACAGCTTACTCGAGCTAATCGTTGCTCAACTCGTATGGCTCGAACTCCCCATGGAGTTGGGGATTTGACAACTTGGTGTAATGTAGATGGAATGGCTCTCATTTCATGAATCCATGGCCTGCCAAGGACCGCATTATAAGCTATATCCTTGGTCATTACTTGAAAAATAGTTTTCTTACAAACTACCTTAACAGTTGTGACGAAGGTAACTTCTCCTAGCATCTTCTCTATGGAGTTGTTGAACCCCATCAATGTGACCATTTTCGGGACGATGAGGTTCTCCAACCACATTTTCTTAATGGCTCCATAATTGATGATATTTGCGGAGCTGCCAGGATCGACCAAAATTCGTTTGACATCACAATTATTGATCCTCAACGTGATTATTAAAGCGTCGTGATGGGGAAAAATCATCCCCTCGTAGTCATCCTCGTCGAAGGTTATTTCATTCTCCGTCCTATTGGTGTGGGCCCTCCCTTCGACGGTGTCTGACAGTTTGATGAATTTTTTGGTAGAAGCGAAGTTAACACCATTTACTTCTTACTGCCCATTATAACGCTCACTGTCTTCTAAAGAGACTGTGCCTCTGTCATCGTAGTCGTGTTACAAGAGCTCAACTTTGGAACAAACTTTATTGCCAGATCTCCACAGATAGTGCCAATTTGTGCTGGCCTAAATCTGATTAGAGCAACAAATCGAATTTGTATAGGGTTAACTAGCAATTATTCGTATCAAAGTCACAAGAAGACTATAATTCAAGTAAAGAAACGGGATAAAAGATAGAGAACAAAGTATAAGTGTATTTCTGATATTTTTCTAGATGCCTTACATAATATTTACAAGGCTATTTATAGCCTACTGGAATAACAACTACAATCAATATACTTTATGGCCATCATTCCACATTTTGATTGTGGTTGACCCACGATCTTCCCATTAAATGAGTAGGCAACGGTCGTCAATTACAAAAGGTGAGAACTCATTTGCCACAAAGTAAAATCTTCCCCGAGGAATGACCCTTACACCTCGTGATGGTTGACTGTCTATCACCTCGTGGGGGAGCCTGTGGCCAACCTTCATTTCGCCCTTGAGTCTTCTGACCTCGGAGACTGGGCGAGCCTTTGAGTGCCCGTAGATGAAACGTTCAACCTTACCAAGCCTCGTGCCCTATCTTTTAAATCTCGTTAGTTGTTCACCCAATACAGTTGTGTCCAGTATTAAATAATACACCAATTGTTGTATTACTTGCTATGATATTGCCAATACATGAATTAAAACTTGAAATCTAACAAGGGATAAAGCTATACAAGATTTATACCATGACTGTTTAACTTAATACACTATACCAAACGACCCATTTGACTTATTACAAGCAACAGCAACAACAATAATATAGCTAGTGGTATCTTACAAGTGGGACCTGGGAAGGGTGAGATGTACGCAGACCTTACCCCCACCAAGGTGGAGAGGCTGTTTCCAGTAGATCCTCAGCAAAAGAACACATTTTGAAAACATATTTTAAAATAGGATAAAAATACCATGCCAAGAAAAATACTAGCATAAAAACTAAAAATGAAGAAACAACAATAGCAATTAAGACGAAGAATCAGATAGAGACAATAATACTTCATCTAATATGACAAAACTGCCCAACTACTATCTATCATACTACCCTAATCCTCGACCTCCACGCTTTCCTATCTAGGGTCATGTCCTCGGTACTCTGGAGGTGGGCCATGTCATGCCTAATGACCTCGGCCCAATTCATCTTCGGTATACCTCTACCTCTCCGTAAAGCTAGTACAACCAATCCCTCGCACCTCTTCACCGGAGCATCTGTACTCCTCCTTCTCACATATCTAAACCATCACAACCGCGATTCCCGCATCTTGTCCACCGCTGAGGTCGCTCCCACCTTGGCACAAATGGCTTCATTCTTAATCTTATCCATCCTAATATGCCCACACATCCATCTAAGAATTTTCAACTCTATTACACTCATCTTCTAAATATATTTGTTCTTGGCCAGCCAACACTCTGCTCCATACAACATAGCTGGTCTAACGACCCCTTTGGCTTAGTACAAAGTTAAAAAACTTGTAGTCTAAAATGAGACGTAGATATTTGTATGCAATAAATTATCTATTTAAGGATCAATGAAAAGTTTGAAATTAAGTTGTTTCCTAATTTAAGAATGTGTTATTCTTCTTTTTAAATGGATCAAATAATAAAAATGACCTTGACATATTTTTTCGAATGGTGGAAGTACTTACCAATGAACTCCATTAATGTGACCATGTATTCAAAATAATATTAACTTTTCTGTGGAAAAGTTTCACTTCTCAAGTTTTGCATAATCACTAAATAGTTTCAGTTCCTTGCTCATAAAGTTATAACCTAAAACTGTCTCATTTAAAGTTAACGGATTTTGGTTCAAATTCACAATGACTCAAGTCATGTTTTTTCTCCCTTGAGCAAAGAATGTTCCAAGTAACAATTTTGTCTTATTTATTATACAATTTAAAATTTCAAAATATAGTTGAACCTACCTCGAAAACCTTGTGGTTCTTCGTGTGATGTTCAACATTGTGCAACAATGTCCAGGAAAGTAAAAATTCCATCATAGAAACAAATAGTTTGCGTATAAATATACACATATAGTTAAAGTAAAATTTTATGTTACACATGTAATTAGGAAAACAATATTAAGGTTTTTCATTATTTTATTTAATCTTTGGCTCCAAGTTTCTTAGACACAAAATTTAGGATTAGTTTTCAGTTGTATTAATACTCTTAGGTGAGAATTTCATCACCAAAATCTTTTCTTCCTCGGTTAAAGTTTAGCATGGTAATAGAGCCTACTACTGATTTAATGTCTTAGTTTTGTGAATTTTTTTCATTAATTTGTGAATCAAGTTGTTATGGCCGAACAACCAAAAGTTACCAGTGCCGCCTTTGAAGGAACGATTGTACGAAAGACAATCTCTTTGTACGATATTACGTCCAGTGATAATCCAGGCCTTGTCATCATCTAGGTACAAATTTTCGGTGAGAATTATTATGAAATAGAAGGTCCATTCGGACAACCTTGTCAGTACAGGAAGAAATTTGGCTTTGTTAATGAAACGATTAACAAACCTATTGAGGGTTCACCATATCTGGAGGACTGGTGGACCATCAATTTGAAATTGGTGTCATGGATCTAGAACTCCATTGAACCCACTCTGGACTAGCATCTCAAATATAGAGATTGCCCGAGAATGTGGTATAGTATCTAGGGACGTTTCTCAGTTAGAAACTGTCTAAGAGTTCAAGAATTGAAGGAAACATTTGCCATATGCAAGAAGAAGGATATGAACATTGTCAATCACTATGAAAAATTGACATCTCTTAGGGAAGAACTCGGAAATTATGAACAATTTCCAACATGCTCCTGTGGAAAGTGCACAGGCAACCTCAGATGCACTTTGGAAAAAAAAAGAAGGAAAAAGAAAAGGTGCGTCTTTTACTTATGGGATTGGAGGACAATGTGTATGGGACCATTCGTTCAAACTTGTAGGCACAAGATTCATTGCCATATTTGAACTAAGTTTACCAGAAGTTCGTACAAGATGAATAAGTGAGGAGCAGCTCGGGGACAAGAAGAGCGAGGGGAAGTTATGGCCTTTACTGCTCAAGTTTCAACCACCCCTTGGATTATTTTATAAAGCGAGAAAAAGTTATGACGTGTCCATTTTGTGATCGCTCTAGACATCATCCAGAACATTGTTATGAAGTCATTGGGTACATGGATCGGTGTGTTTATGGTTGTAGAGATGAGAAAAAATTGAATTTCCGTGTATACGAATGAGAATGTTATGGGGTCGTGGCCATGGATAAGAACCACCGAGGCAAAGTGAGCCATTTTTCTGACAATGCTGTGGAGGTACTTGGGCTAATGTGGCTCAAGTAGAGCTGGAAGCAAGTGTGGAGTTTGGACGTTCTGGTGTCCCCGGATTATGCAATGAGCAATGGCAGATATTGCTTCAATGGCTAAACCATGAGAAGTTGGGCACAAGCAACTAGTTGAATGGTAAGATAGCTCGTTTTTCATGGAAAATGAAAACGGGAGCCTCAAATTATATGACTAGTGATTAGGCGTCTGATTTATCTTTGCTTCACACATAATGTTCATGATAGCATCCATGGAAGCAAAACTCACTTAAAAGACTTGGATGAATCTTTGGAATGCTTATGATGAGATCTTAAACAAAGGAGCTTCAAAATAAGCTAATTGGACTCAATTGCAAAGAAGACGTATCTAGTTAGAGCTCAAGTCAAAGAGGATCTTTGCCTAAGTGATACAAATATTTTACGGTATAAATTGAGGTACAAGTGATGAATATTTGAGTCAAAATTAGTACAATTGAAGTGGATAATTTTGGTTCCAAATTTGTCTATTTTTAGACTAATTAAGGAGCCTAAAGTGTACCAAACTTGAAGCCCAAGAAGAACCGTAGGGTCACGCTTTTGGCCCATGTAATATGCTTACTTGCTGCCAAAATAAGTGTTAAGAGATGGTCAAAGGATATCCAAGAAGTATACTCCAAGTTGCTTGCAAGTTGCTATCAAGATTTCCTTGTTCAAGTGGGATTTGATTCCTAAATTAACTAGAATTTATTTTTCTAGAATAATTAGGATTTGATTCCAATATTAATTAAGATTAGTTTACCTAGTTTATTTAGGATATTATTTACTCTTCCTAGTTTAGTTAAGATTTGTTTCCTTTTCCTATTTTATTAGATTTTTCTTTCCTAGTTGGTTTCTTTTCCTATTTCATTATTACTTAAAAACCATATTTGAGTAAGATTTTGTCAGGCCTATGGCCAGCCTCTACTCCTATATAAAGGGATTATTTTCTTAGTTTTTATAATAGAGATTATTTATGACGAATAAAAATTGAGAGGTTTTCTCTTGCACTTTTGTGTGTGGCTACTCTTGGATTTATTTTTCAACCTTCAAGTCTACACTTTTAGATGATGGAGTATTTCTTCTTAACTCTTTAGATTACTTTTAGGTATTCAAGAAAGGTGGTAAATTCTATTTTACTTTTTTTCTTTATTACTCTAAAGAGGGTCGGGATTCCATAATCTACTTCTTGGGTTATTCTCTACCAAAGGCGGTTAGCATAGTCTAATTGTTATTGTTATGAGTTTCTTCTCAAGATTTAGACTTGTCTTAAAATTTTTTGATTCATTTGTGAGTGTAACGACCCTCAAATAGTCGTTACGGGATCCGGGACCTCGATTTACGTGTCGACAATCCCAAAAGCTCCGTTAGGTCATTTATGACCCGTCTGTGAAATCTGAGTCGAAACGGAGTCCGTTTGATAGGTTTTCGAGAAAAGGATCCGTTTATGAAATTTCGGAAAGGAATTTGGGGTTTCGATAGGTTGTTTTGAGTAAACGAACCCCGATGAAAAATCCGAGCGCACCGTTAGGTCCGTCTCGTCATTTATGATATGTAGCAACCTTCAAAATTGAAAACGAACCTCGTTTGATAGGACTTTTGATAAAGTCCCCGTTTCGGAAGTTTAAAAGAGTTAAAAGAGGTTTCCGAGCTCGATTTGAGCAAATGAGCTCCGATGAGAGATCCGAAAGTTCCGTTAGGTTCATATAGTCATTTGTGACTTGTAGCAACTTTTGGAATTGGATTCCGAGGTCGTTTGGTTAAATTTCGCTATTTTGGCGAAAGTCGAAAATTGAAACTTTGCCGTGGGACCCACTTTTTGAGTTCTGGAGGTCCGAATTGAGTTCCGTCTTGACGAGCATGTCATCCAAGTATTTTATGACTTGTGTGCAAAATTTGGGATCACTCCGAGCTTCGTAGGGTCCCGTTTTGCCCCTAAAACAGTAGAAAATCTGGTGCGACTTTTCTGTTCTGTTTTGGCGCAAATAGCCGGATAAAAGCTGATTTTCCGGCCAATCCGTAAGGAATTAGGAAACACTCAAAACATGAAAGTTGTAGCCCTTTGAGTGGTGGTTCGAATGGCACCGGTTTCATGTCATTTGGACATTTCTATCAAAAGTTATGATTTTTTCAAAAGAAGCTGTCACAGAGGCAAAAACTGCTATAAAAAGGCCATTCGGGCCATTTCGGTTCATAACTTATAAAAATCATTTGGTGAGCTCTTGAGGCGATTTTTGGGTATTTCTTGAAGACCCAATCATAGTTACACTTAAGGTAAGCCCTTTCAATCCATCTTTATGTTGATTAACACAAGAATCAAAGGGTTGATTCTTGGAAATGGGTTAGAACCCTAGATTCTTAAGAATTGGGGAAAGACATCGAGCAAGGCTCGCATGTGGAATCTAAGTGTACTTTTGGACTCACGGGAGCGTGGGGAGTCCGGAAAAGTACATTTTGTAAATTTAGGGCTCGGCCCTACCCGGGGGCATTTTGGTAATTTTTACCCTAGGATGCCTATAGGCTTAAATAGCTATAATTGAGCACTCATATGTGCTATATCTTGTCTTAATAGACCTAGTGGAGAGTCCTTCGCGGACAAGGCGAGCGGGAAAGGAGATTCTTCCCGGCATTTGAGCCCGAATTTCGAGGTAAGTGAGACTTGACCTCTATTGTGCTTGTGGACTCTTCCTTCATGCTAGTATGCTTCATGTACGCATATATATACCTAACAATGGTTAGGATTAATGATGTGAATTACTTGCTATTATTGTTTGTTATAAATAGCGAGATTGTGACTCGACCGAGGTATGTGCCGGTTTAAACGCTACGTCGAGGTAGCTTAAATTTATATCGTAGTAACGCTTGCTACGCCATCCTTAGATAGCAAGAACTTGGGACATGGCCGAGGATGTTGCCGGCATGTCATGATAAATGTCTTGCCGAGGATTTTGCCGGCTTTTGTATGATATTGGTACTTGATTTGTTCACGTGCCGGGTTGGGTGGTGCTGCCTATACGTAACCTTGGGTTGGACGACATGGGAGTAGGGATTGCACCCCCAAACTGTGGTCGGGTTAACCTTCGCCTTACGTTCAGCTAGCATAACCAACCTGGGTTACGGTGACTGTGAAATATTATCGTTATTAATATTTCTGTTATTATTTCTGTTATTGTTATTAATGTCGTGGATATTAATACTGTTAGAGGGACACTTGACAGGGGGTGTGGTGTCGCCTATACTATGAGATGTGTCACACTTGACAGGGGGTGTGGTGTGGACACTTGATCTTTGAGATATGACACACTTGACAGGGGGTGTGGTGTGGTCACTTGATTTATTGAGATACGACGCACTTGACAGGGGGTGTGGTGCGATCGTAGACAGATTTGAGATGAGCCAACGACTACGGGTCGTTGGTCTACTTATTCATGATTGTGATAGTGACTTCGGGTCACGGTATATGGTTGATACTTAGTAGTGGTGTTGCTAGTCCATCGTAGGTCTAGGTTAGTCGGCACGGGAGTAGAGATTGGACCTCCAAACCGCCGCTGAGTTGACCTATGCCTTACGTTGGATGGGCATAATCCTTGAGACTTCTGGTTACTGCTTGTGTGTATGGAATGTGTTACATCTATTTGTGATTTCACTACTTTATTGTATGATTACTATAGTATAATGTTGCTTATAATGCATGTAGCGACTTGTCCTGCAAGGGTACCTTAGCGGGCCTGTCGGTGATCTTACTGGGCTTCGGCTTATAACTTACTCTGCTACGTGCGCAGGTCCTTCATCCAGTCAGCAGCCCGGACGTTAGCGGTTCCCGAGGCTTCTGAGACTTTTGATTGAGGTGAGCCGACCACACAGACCGTGGTGGCATACCGCCGGAGTCACTTAGAGATAGGACTCAGATTTCTTTGATGTATATTCATACTTTATTGAGTCACTCTTAGAATGCTCCAATTCTTTTGTGGATATATTCTTTTGGACTTCACACTTTTATATTTATATATCCATTTATGATCTTTTCACATTATTGTTCTTTTCCGCGTCTTGTTTCATTGGTTCGCCTAGGCAAATGTTGTTTAGGTGCCATCACGAGCCCTTGGAAATTGGGTCGTGACAGTTTGGTATCAGAGCCCTAGGTTCTAATTCGAGTCCTAGGAGTCTTGGAGCAGTGTCTGAGTAGAGTCTTGTTTATGGGTATGTTGTCGACCATACTTATGAGCGAGAGGCTACAAGGGCATGTTAGGAAATGTTTTCCCTTCGTTTCATCTCTATTCGTGCTGAGTAGCTTATATAGGTGCTGACCCTTTTTCGTGTATTGTATCAGATGGCGAGGACGCGAGCATCCTCAGCCAGGAGGGCTGCATCTTCTACACCCACGTCTGCAGGAGAGCCATCAGCACCTACGCAGCCGCCAGCTCCTAAGAAGACTCGGGCAGGTCGCCCGTCAACCACTAGGCAGGACACAGCTATCCCTGCGGTGTCCGCAGCGACTCTGTCAGCATCTATTCCCCCTGTGCCTGCTGTTGTGCCAGGCACCGTTGTGATCTCTTCAGAAGAGTATATGAGACTGATGGCCTTGTCTAGCCATCAGGTCCCTGTCAGAGATGATGTTGCAGCTCCTGTTTCGGCTCCTCAGCCGACCACACCTGTTATGAGCACGCCTACTTCTGAGGCTGCTCCTGATCATACTGCCCAGCCTTCTGCTTCTGCTCCTCAGGAAGGTCCTGTTATTTCTACTCCTCCTATGGGCACTGAGGAGGTTGCCAGGAGGATAGGGTCATTCATGAAGCTTCAGCCTTCAGAGTTCGACGGTACCTCAGCTACATGTACTGCCCAGAGGTACATTCAGAAGTGTGAGAAGATTTTGACAGTTCTTGGTACTAGAGACACCTTAGGGGTGCAGTGTGCTTCTTTCAGATTATCGGGAGATGCGGAGACATGGTGGGTCTCCATGATGCGGCAGAGGTCTAGTGACCTCCCTCCTTTGTCTTGGGCTGAGTTCGTGTCTATGTTCATGAGCAGGTTCGTGCCCCAGAGTCAGCACGATGCTCAGAGGCGCGAGTTTGAGGGGTTGAGGCAGGGAAACCTGTCTGTTTCAGAGTATGACACCAGGTTCTTGTGGTTGTTTCAGTTTGCGCCGGCAATGGTGGCTTAGGAGAGGGACAAGGTCCTCCGGTTTGTTGAGGGTCTTCATCCTCGCTTGCAGGTAGCTGTTGCCCCTGATATGGGCAACAAGTCATATTTTGAGATAGTTGATGTGGCGCGGCGGATGGAGGATATCTTCGCCAGGGCTGACGCGGAGAGGGCGGCCAAGAGGTCGCGTCAGTCTGGTGGGTATAGTGGATCCGCCCAGAGGGGTCAGGGTCATCAGGGCCGTTCTCAGTCTAGGCCCCAGGCTGCTGCTTTGCCTGCCCAGGATTTTCTTCAGAGACCCCGAGGCCTCAGTCATCCCAGAGGCGGGGTGGCTCTTCGTAGTCTGGTCCGCCGCAGTGCGGGAGGTGCCATCATGGGAGGTGTTCGTCTGGAGGTGGTCGTGGCAGAGGTGGTAGAGGCGGTAGAGGAGGTAGAGGTGATGGATGTTTTGAGTGTGGGTCTCCAGAGCACTATGTCAGGAGTTGCCCTTATGTTTCATCAGGTCGCCAGGGATCCACAGCTATGGTACCATCTGGTCCTCAGGCCGCCAGGCCCGTTTCTCAGATTCCTCCTAGACAGCAGTCTCAGAGAGCTCCGAGTTCAGGAGGCTCGGCGCAGGTCTATGCTATGACTCGTCAGGATGCTGAGGCATCCAATGATGTCATCACAGGTATTATTTCTGTCTGTGGCCGCGATGCTTATGCTCTTATTGATCCGGGGTCTACCTATTCGTATGTGTCGCCGGGATTTGCCCCTTGCTTGGGCAGGGATCTGGTCTTCTTAGATGATCCCTTTATGGTTTCCACCCCTGTCGGGTCTTCTATATGTGTAGATAGGGGTTATCGGCAGTGTATGATCTCCATCTGTGGTGTAGAGTCCTTAGTGGACCTGATGCTGCTCGATATGTCTGATTTCGATGTCATTATGGGCATGGATTGGCTGGCTTCCTGTCATGCGACTTTGGATTGCCATGCCAAGTCGGTGACGATCGGGGCAGAGGGTGAGTCTCGGGTTGTATGGAGAGGTTCCAGGCCTTCTCCGAAGAGTAGGATCATTTCTTTCTTGGAGGCGCAGAGGATGATATCTAGTGGGTGCGAGGGATATATTGCTTCAGTTCGGGATGTCCGGGCAGAGGAGTTATCCCTTGATAGAGTTCCGGTTGTTTGTGAGTATCCGGATGTGTTTCCTGATGATTTGCCGGGTTTGCCGCCTATGCGGGAGATAGAGTTTTGCATTGATCTATTTTCCAGGCACTCAGCCTAAATCTATTCCCCCGTATCGTATGGCTCCTGTTGAGTTAAGGGAGCTGAAGGAGCAGATTCAGGATTTGCTCGATAAGGGCTTCATTAGGCCCAGTGTGTCTCCATGGGGTGCCCCGGTATTATTTGTGAAGAAGAAGGATGGCTCTATGCGGATGTGTATTGATTACCGGCAGCTGAATAAGGTTACTATCAAGAATAGGTATCCTTTGCCGCGTATTGATGATTTGTTTGATCAGCTTCAGGGTGCTACCTTCTTCTGGAAGATTGATTTGAGGTCGGGGTATCATCAGTTGAGGATTCGGTCCGAGGACGTTTCCAAGACTGCTTTTCGTACCCGATATGGCCACTATGAGTTTCTGGTGATGTCTTTCGGGCTTACGAATGCCCCAGCTGCTTTCATGGATCTGATGAACCGAGTGTTCAAGGCCTACCTTGACTCCTTCGTCATTGTGTTTATCGATGATATTTTGGTTTATTCGAGGAGCAGGGAGGAGCATGAGCAGCTTTTGAGAGTTGTTCTTCGGACTCTGAGGGATCAGCAGTTGTATGCCAAATTCTCCAAGTGTGAATTTTGGCTCAGTTCTGTATCTTTCCTAGGTCACGTGGTGACCAAGGATGGGGTGTGTGTTGATCCGAAGAAGATAGAGGCCGTTCAGAGTTGGCCTAGGCCTACTTCTCCTACAGAGATTCGGAGTTTCTTAGGCTTGGCAGGTTATTATCGGCGGTTCGTCGAGGGGTTTTCTTCTATTTCAGCACCTCTGACGAAGTTGACCCAGAAGAATGTTCCTTTCCTGTGGTCCGATGCCTGTGAGTCTAGCTTTCAGAAGTTTAAGACTCTGTTGACTTCAGCGCCAGTGTTGGCCTTGCCTAGTGGATCCGGGGGATTCACCGTATATTGTGATGCTTCGGGTGTTGGCCTGGGTAGCGTTCTGATGCAGGAGGGTAAGGTGATAGCTTATGCCTCGAGACAGCTGAAGGTCCATGAGAAGAATTATCCTGTCCATGAATTGGAGCTGTTAGCTGTCGTGTTTGCACTGAAGTTGTGGAGGCACTATCTTTATGGCGAGCCATGTGAGATATTCACCGATCATAAGAGTCTCCAGTACTTGTTCACTCAGAAGGACTTGAACGGGAGACAGCGCCGCTGGTTAGAGCTGCTGAAGGATTATGATCTTTCTATCCAGTATCATCCCGGAAAGGCTAATGTTGTAGCCGATGCCTTGAGTAGGAAGTCCATGGGTAGCCTCGCCTATCTTGATGCTGATATGAGGCCGTTGGCCCGTGAGTTGCAGGCTTTGTCCATTAGTGGGGTTCGGTTTGATGATTCTGTTCTAGGCGGGGTGCTTGCATATGTGGGGTCTCAGTCGTCTTTAGCTTCCCAGATTCGGGAAAGGCAGTTCGAGGATCCTTATCTGAGAGATCTCCGGGACAGGGTCCTGAGTGGGGGAGTGTCCTCGTTCGTGATTGGTGATGATGGTGCTTTACGGCTTAACGGCCGGGTATGTGTTCCAGCCATTGTGGAGCTGAGGCAGATGATTTTGGCAGAGGCTCACAGTTCGAGATATTCCATTCATCCGGGTACTGCGAAGATGTATCATGATCTTCGAGTGCTGTATTGGTGGAAAGGGATGAAGAGGGATGTTGCTGATTATGTATCTGGGTGTTTGAATTGCCAGCAGGTGAAGTATGAGCACCGGAGGCCAGCCGGGGTGACCCAGTCTATGCCCATTCCCGAGTGGAAGTGGGAGCAGATCACTATGGATTTCGTAGTTGGTTTGCCGCTGACCGTGGGTAAGCATGATTCGGTGTGGGTAGTAGTTGATCGACTGACGAAGTCGGCTCACTTCATTCCAGTGAGGACTACTTATACCTCGGAGCGTCTGGCTCGTATCTTCATTGAGCAGATTGTGAGATTGCATGGTGCTCCTGTTTCTATCATTTCTGACCGAGGTGCTCAGTTCACAGCTCAGTTTTGGAGATCTTTTCAGAGAGAGCTGGGTACTCGGGTCGATCTCAGCAGTGCATTTCACCCGCAGACTGATGGCCAGTCTGAGCGGACCATTCAGATCCTCGAGGATATGTTGAGGGCGTGTGCTATTGATTTTGGAGGCCATTGGGATAGCCATTTGCCGCTAGCAGAGTTTGTGTATAATAATAGCTATCAGGTTTCTATCCAGATGGCTCCGTTTGAGGCATTGTATGGTCGGAGATGTCGCTCGCCTATCGGTTGGTTCAAGTCTGGTGAGGTCCAGGTGTTGGGGCCCGATTTGGTGCAGCAGACCTTAGATAAGGTCCGGGTTATTCAGGATCGACTCCGCACGGCTCAGAGCCGGCAGATATCGTATGCAGATCGGAGGCGGAGAGATCTTGAGTTCATGGTTGGGGACCGGGTATTCCTCAGAGTGTCGCCCATGAAGGGTGTTATGAGATTTGGGAAGAAAGGCAAGCTCAGTCCTAGGTTCATTGGGCCTTTTGAGATATTGGAGCGCGTTGGCGCCGTTGCTTATAGACTGGCTTTGCCTCCCTCTCTGTCTGTTCATCCGGTGTTCCATGTGTCCATGCTCCGGAAGTATGTTCACGATCTGTCTCATGTGATCGATATGGCTTCCGTGGAGGTAGATGGCGACTTAGCTTATTCGGAGGAGCCTATTGCTATTGTGGCTAGAGAGGTCCGTAAGATGAGATCGAAGGTGATCCCGCTTGTGAGAGTTCAGTGGGGGCATCACTCCATTGCCGAGGCCACTTGAGAGCTTGAGTCCGAGATGCGTGAGAGGCATCCGCGCTTGTTCGATGATTCAGGTATGAAATCCTTGTATTTTCTAAGCCTGAATTTGCATTTTTAAGTTTTATTGATTTCGGGTGGTACCTAGGGGTCCTCGAAATCCGTGCCAGCTCCGTGGCTAGTGTGTGGATCCTACCTTAGACTTAGGCTCGTCCGAGGACGGCCGAGAGTCTAAGTGGGGGAGAATGTAACGACCCTCAAATAGTCGTTACGGGATCTGGGACCTCGATTTGCATGTCGACAGTCCCAAAAGCTCCGTTAGGTCATTTATGACCCGTCTGTGAAATCTGAGTTGAAACGGAGTCCGTTTGATAGGTTTTCGAGAAAAGGATCCGTTTATGAAATTCCGGAAAGGAATTTGGGGTTTCGATAGGTCGTTTTGAGTAAACGAACCCCGATGGAAAATCCGAGCGCACCGTTAGGTCCGTCTCGTCATTTATGATATGTAGCAACCTTCAAAATTGAAAACGGACCTCGTTTGATAGGACTTTTGATAAAGTCCCCGTTTCGGAAGTTTAAAAGAGTTAAAAGAAGTTTCCGAGCTCGATTTGAGCAAATGAGCTCCGATGAGAGATCCGAAAGTTCCGTTAGGTTCGTATAGTCATTTGTGACTTGTAGCAACTTTCGGAATTGGATTCCGAGGTCGTTTGGATAATTTTCGCTATTTTGGCGAAAGTCGAAAATTGAACCTTTGCCGTGGGACCCACTTTTTGAGTTCTGGAGGTCCGAATTGAGTTCCGTCTTGACAAGCATGTCACCCAAGTATTTTATGACTTGTGTGCAAAATTTGGGATCATTCCGAGCTTCGTAGGGTCCCGTTTTGCCCCTAAAACAGTAGAAAATCTGGTGCGACTTTTCTGTTCTGTTTTGGCTCAAACAGCCGGATAAAAGCTGATTTTCCGGCCAATCCGTAAGGAATTAGGAAACACTCAAAACATGAAAGTTGTAGCCCTTTGAGTGGTGGTTCTAATGGCACCAGTTTCATGTCATTTGGACATTCCTATCAAAAGTTATGATTTTTTCAAAAGAAGCTGTCACAGAGGCAAAAACTGCTATAAAAAGGCCATTTCGGGCCATTTCGGTTCATAACTTATAAAAATCATTTGGTGAGCTCTTGAGGCGATTTTTGGGTATTTCTTGAAGACCCAATCATACTTACACTTAAGGTAAGCCCTTTCAATCCATCTTTATGTTGATTAACACAAGAATCAAAGGGTTGATTCTTGGAAATGGGTTAGAACCCTAGATTCTTAAGAATTAGGAAAAGACATCGAGCAAGGCTCGCATGTGGAATCTAAGTGTACTTTTGGACTCACGGGAGCGTGGGGAGTCCGGAAAAGTACATTTTGTAAATTTAGGGCTCGGCCCTACCCGGGGGCATTTTGGTAATTTTTACCCTAGGATGCCTATAGGCTTAAATAGCTATAATTGAGCACTCATATGTGCTATATCTTGTCTTAATAGACCTAGTGGAGAGTCCTTCACGGACAAGGCGAGCGGGAAAGGAGATTCTTCCCGGCATTTGAGCCCGAATTTCGAGGTAAGTGAGACTTGACCTCTATTGTGCTTGTGGACTCTTCCTTCATGCTAGTATGCTTCATGTACGCATATATATACCTAACAATGGTCAGGATTAATGATGTGAATTACTTGCTATTATTGTTTGTTATAAATAGCGAGATTGTGACTCGACCGAGGTATGTGCCGGTCTAAACGCTACGTCGAGGTAGCTTAAATTTATATCGTAGTAACGCTTGCTACGCCATGCTTAGATAGCAAAAACTTGGGACATGGCCGAGGATGTTGCCGGCATGTCATGATAAATGTCTTGCCGAGGATTTTGCCGGCTTTTGTATGATATTGGTACTTGATTTGTTCACGTGCCGGGTTGGGTAGTGCTGTCTATACGTAACCTTGGGTTGGACGACATGGGAGTAGGGATTGTACCCCCAAACTGTGGTCGGGTTAACCTTCGCCTTACGTTCAGCTAGCATAACTAACCTGGGTTACGGTGACTGTGAAATATTATCGTTATTAATATTTCTGTTATTGTTATTAATGTCGTGGATATTAATACTGTTAGAGGGACACTTGACAGGGGGTGTGGTGTCGCCTATACTATGAGATGTGTCACACTTGACAGGGGGTGTGGTGTGGACACTTGATCTTTGAGATGTGACACACTTGACAGGGGGTGTGGTGTGGTCACTTGATTTATTGAGATACGACGCACTTGACAGGGGGTGTGGTGCGATCGTAGACAGATTTGAGATGAGCCAACGACTACGGGTCGTTGGTCTACTTATTCATGATTGTGATAGTGACTTCGGGTCACGGTATATGGTTGATACTTAGTAGTGGTGTTGCTAGTCCATCGTAGGTCTAGGTTAGTCGGCACGGGAGTAGAGATTGGACCTCCAAACCGCCGCTGAGTTGACCTATGCCTTACGTTAGATGGGCATAATCCTTGAGACTTCTGGTTACTGCTTGTGTGTATGGAATGTGTTACATCTATTTGTGATTTCACTACTTTATTGTATGATTACTATAGTATGTTGTTGCTTATAATGCATGTAGCGACTTGTCCCGCAAGGGTACCTTAGCGGGCCTGTCGGTGATCTTACTGGGCTTCGGCTCATAACTTACTCTGCTACGTGCGCAGGTCCTTCATCCAGTCAGCAGCCCGGACGTTAGCGGTTCCCGAAGCTTCTGAGACTTTTGATTGAGGTGAGCCGACCACACAGACCGTGGTGGCATACCGCCGGAGTCACTTAGAGATAGGACTCAGATTTCTTTGATGTATTTTCATACTTTATTGAGTCACTCTTAGAATGCTCCAATTCTTTTGTGGATATATTCTTTTGGACTTCACACTTTTATATTTATATATCCATTTATGATCTTTTTTCACATTATTGTTCTTTTCCGCGTCTTGTTTCATTGGTTCGCCTTGGCAAATATTGTTTAGGTGCCATCACGAGCCCTTGGAAATTGGGTTGTGACAGTGAGATTCTTGATCGGTTCTTGTATTTAAGAACTCTTTCTTGAATTCATCCTATCTTTATTTTTAGTTCTTTTTATTTTCGTTTTTTAGGTTAATTTCTTTAGCTTCCGCATATTTCTTTAAATTTTATTGTCAAGTTCTTAGATCCACAACGTGAGCGTTATCGAGAGGCATCGTGATTGTTATCAAGTGGTATCAAAGCGGGTTCAATAAAGAAAGGAATTCTAGTATTATTGAGTTTCCTAGTAAAGAAAGGAAACAAGAAGAGGGGATCGTAGTCCTTGAAGAAAAAAGCTATATCTTTCCTTATTCCTTTGGGTTTCGGTTTCATTAATTCTTTTACTTGTTTGTTTCTACATTCCAAATCTATTCTTTTTGGGTTTTGGTTTTCATTAAAGAAGATCCTTTCTCTATTTGGTTCTATTCCTACTTACCAAATCATATTCTTTCTAGGTTTTGAGCTTTCACTTTCTTTCTTCATTTCTATTTCCTAAATCTTATCACTTAGGATTGTGATTAGAGGGTTTATTTATAAATCTAAAGAGGACCAACCAAGAGTTGCTTTGAGTGAAAAAAGACAAGAGATGTGAGATTATTAGCGGTTAAAAGCCAAATTTGAGAGATTCACATATATCTTTTTCTTTTCTTAAGATGTCATTTACATATCTTTGGATGACTATGGAAACACTTATGAGGAGTAAAGGAAGAGGTGAAGATAACTTTGATGAAGAGCTATATAAATTTTATGTTATGATGAAGTCATCGAATGATAAGTGGGATGAGTGGAAGAAGAGTTTAGAGCATCAAAAGTGAAAAAAGAGGATACTTGTGATGACATTTTTTGGAATATTCCTACAATTGATAATTATATAATGTGGAATGAAGATGATCTTATTAATCATGATAGTGAGAGAAAAAGTGAGGATGAGAGAGAAAATATTGAAAAGAGTAAGGGAGAGCAAAGTAGCAACATAAGAGTGGAAAAAGGAGAGCTTGAGTTGAGAGAAGTGAGTGAGTTGCTACAACAAAAGAGAGGAGCTAATAATAAAAATAAGAGTGAAAGAAAAGATTTTGAGAGCTATGAAAAACAAGATAGTTTGGGTGAAGTTATTTCTTATTCTAACTCTAACATTTCTACTTCTTTTTCTTCTAGTTATTTTGATTTTTCTCTAGATGCTTTTGAAGAAGTTTGCATGGGAAAGCCAACATCAGAAAAGCTTCAATATTTGAAAAACCATGTCGAGAGTGAGTCATGTATAACTTCTAGAGAACAAGTAAACCTCAATGAGAAAAGTAAAGGTAAGGAAGATGGTTTAGGTATGGTTCAAGGTAAAATCGATAACCTTAACACTTTACCTTATTTTGATGAATTTGAAAATGATATTTCTCTTTTGGGTGTTGGTGATGATAGGAATAATGAACATTCTATATGTCTTAATGATTCATTAGTTGAGGAAGATTGTGATTTATTATCTTATTTGTGTTGGCCTCGATCTAGTGTTGATTTTGACATAGACTCTTATTATGACACTCCACCCTTGTTTGATAAAGAAGAACATGAATTTTGTTTTTCACCTATCGTTACTTATGATGAGATTCATGATTTTGGTGAAGGGTTTAGTCAAGTGGAGAGAGGTTGTGACGTATTGACTTTTAAATCTGCACTACTTGATGATAGACAAGATGGCTATAAGGAAAACTCATGTTTATGTCCTAACCAATTAACTTTTTCTCGCACTAGTTGTGTTGTTTTTGAAACGACCTCTGTCAGTTGTTTCGGAAGTTAGGACTCCGATTGGCGTGCCAATAATTTTAAAATATTTGTAAGGACCATTGAGACTTATCTGTAATATTTGAGCTAAATCAGACCTCGTTTGGTAGGCATCGGAAGAAGGTTTCAGTTTTTATTGTCGATAAATATTAAAAAGAGATTTTCGAGCTCGGTTTTGGCAAATGAGCTCCGATTCAAAATCCGAAAGCGCCGTTAGGTTCGTATGATTATTTGTGACTTTTGTGAACTTTCAAAAGTGAATTTCGATATTGTTCGGCGAATTTCCGCTAAAATGCCGAAAGTTAAATAATTTGACCTTTTTCCATTTAAATTCACTTCTCGAGTTTCGGGAGTCCGATTTGAGATCCGTCTTAGCAAATATGTTACATATATTTTGTATAACTTGTATGCAAAACTTGGAATTATTTCAAATATCGCAGGGTACCGTTTTAATTTTCGTCGAGAAACAAAAATAAAATAAAAGAAAAGAAAAAAAAAAGAAAAAACAAAAAAAGAAAGAAAATGAAGGTGACCAGGGGCGGTGGTGCTAAGGGATATAGCGTTTTACTAGAACAGAAACAGAAACAAGAGCAGAAATGAAAAAGAGAGAACGCAGCAAAGAAAAAATACCAGAAAATGAGAAAAGAGCCGGAAAAAAATAGAATTTTCACCCCGAAACATTCAGGTAATGATCTTAATATATTATTTGAGTTTATTACGTATGTTTGAATATATTTTGACGGTAAAAATGGAGATATTAGACATCGTTTTAATAAGTTCAACTAATAATTTAAAGGGTCAATTGGACCCCGATAATGGAATTGATTATATATTCGTACTCAGTGAGTTATGGGCAACATATAAATATAATTTATTTCGGGTTTGGTCAGGTGACTCTAAACCCTGTACATAGGTCTGGCCTGCGTACTGCGTATGCGTATAGGGTATCAGGTTCCTAACTGGATTGCCCTAAGATGTGAGCAATGAAGCCTTTAGCCTAATTTGATATATTTTTTTGCTTAGTGAATAGAGTGGGATCGTTTGGCAATGAAACCAAAGGATAAAGCGGTTGTTGATTAGCAATGCCAACTTTTGGAAGAGGTAAGTGTTTATATCCATTTCTTTGGAGGCACTTGGCCTCATCGATATTCTACCACGTGTTCCTTACGTGTGTAGCTGCCGATAGGCGTACTCATTACGCCTTAGCTTTGAATTTACATTGTATATTATATGTTAAGCCCTGTTGTTGGTATTGCATCGAGCATATGAGCATTGCACTCTGGTTTTGAGCATTGCATATACTTCCCGGTAATCGATGAGAGTCCCGAGCCGGTAAAAGGTCATTATTGCATATACTTCCCGGTTGGCGATGAGAATCCCGCACCGGTGAAGGGTCATTATTGCATATACTTCCCGGTTGGCGATGAGAGTCCCGCACCGGTGAAGGGTCATTATTCCATATACTTCCCGGTAATCGATAAGAGTCCCGAGCCGGTGAAGGGTCATTATTGCATATACTTCCCGGTTGGCGATGAGAGTCCCGCACTGGTGAAGGGTCATTATTGCATATACTTCCCGGTAATCGATGAGAGTCCCGAGCCGGTGAAGGGTCATTATTACATATACTTCCCGGTAACCGATGAGAGTCCCGAGCCGGTGAAGGGTCATTATTGCATATATCTCCTGGTAGATGATGAGAGTCCCGCGCTAGAGATAGGTATCAGGCATATGTGACTGCATGGCATCATATTGCATTCATACACATTCCATTGCACATATTGAGTGGTAGGAGGATTCCGCCCCAGGAGCAGGAGGATTCCGCTCCATTCTATCATATTGAGGGTAGGAGGATTCCGCTCCATTGCACATATTGAGGGGTAGGAGGATTCCGCCCCAGGAGCAGGAGGATTCCGGTCCATTGTATCATATTAAGGGTAGGAGGATTCCGCCCTAGGAGCAGGACGATTCCGCTCCATTGCATCATATTGAGGGTAGGAGGATTCCGCCCTGGAGTAGGAGGATTCTGCTCCATTCATTTGACACATGTGACCCTTTGCATCATATTTCATTTCATCTCATTTCATTTCATACCATTGTGTAGACTATTGGTACATAACTACTGTTCTGCTTATACGTGCATTGCTTATTTATCTATATATTTCTAGCTCGTATTCTGGGTTGCGGGGATCGGGTTGCACGTCGCAGCGGTATAAATATATGGATCGGGTTGCACGCCGCAACAGGATGAATATATGGATCGGGTTGCACGCCGCAACAGGATGTATTTCTGATTGTTGATGTGTTCGGGATACCTATATGTTCTGGCTATCTTACGTTCCTGGTTGTTGATGAGTTTGTGATTCCATACGTGTTTCTAGTTATTATCTGGCTCTGCCTTTTCATAATTTAAATAAGAGGAATTTAGTTTATCTGTTTCTTTTCTCCCTAGCTAGCTATCCTATTCTTTGAGGTGTCTAGTCTGCCCCACTTATTGAGTCCTTTTGACTCACCCTTATTTGTTGTTTGTTTCTTGTCTATCTATTTCGTTTCGGCAGGTTCGCTCCAGGATTGAGTTCGCCACATTGTGAAGGAGCGAAGACGACTTCAGCTGTCAGGGTGAGCCAGCTTTTATTCTGGATGGCCACCAGTTTATTGGTTATCATTTCAATTGCATTTTGCTCCCTTCAGGAGGTATCTGTCTTCTTTTGTACTCTTAGATGTCTAGTCTGGATAGCCCTAAACCTAGTATGTTGGGTAGTCAGCTGTAATTTCTTTTGTACAGATTAGAGGTATCAGTATGTCTGTGTTTTTGTTTTAAGTCTTTTCCTTATCTATGAATTGTTATATTTATTTTCCTAATTTAATTGGTAAGGGTTCGCCCGACGGGTCTAGGGGAGGATGTCGGGTGCCCGCACGACCTAATCGGATTTCGGGCCGTATCAGTTTTTGTGCAGAAAAGTGATGAAAAGCCTGTCTTGAAATGGGAAATGAGATTCAAGAGATGGTGGAAGAGGATATAATTGAATTTAATGATGAATATGGAGAAATAAAATCTTGTTGGATATTGGGAGATGAAAGCTCAATAATTAATTTTTGTATTATTAAACCTATTGATTATATTGATCCTTATTTGAAGGTTTATGACATGAAGTTTCCTAAATCCATTGCTATGTTGGAGGCTTTCCATACAAGAATACAAGGTAATATTTTTTCATTAATGAACAAGTCCAACGAGCACGGTATGTATAAATGGTTAATTTATAATTTTGGACTTCTTAAAATACCCAAGGTATTTTTGGAGGTGATGAACTCTATTCTTATTTCTTATAGTGGTGACTTTATTATTTTGGAAGATAACGATGTTTTGATATATCTAAAGTCATTAATGATAATATCTCAGTTCAAAAATAAGAGAAAGATTTACGGGTACTACGTAATGTTGTTACAACCAAGGAAATTTGATTTGGACTTGGCTATGATTTTTTTTATACTTCTATTACTTTCTCCTTATGCATGGTTGAATTCGAGGATGAACTCCTTCAAAAGAGCGGAATGATAGCATCCATAGAAGAAAAACAAACTTAAAAGACTTGGATGAAGCTTTGGAATGCTTATGATGAGAGCTTAAACAAAGGAACTTCAAAATAAGTTAATTGGTCCCAATTACAAAGAAGACATGTCTAGTTTTAGAGGAAGAGCTCAAGTCAAAGAGGATCTTTGCTTAAGTGATATAAATATTTTATGGTCCAAATTAAGGTACAAGTGATGAATATTCAAGTGAAAATTACTACAATTTAAAGTGGATAAATTGGGTTCCAAATCTGTCTATTTTTGGACTAATTAAGGAGCCTAAAGTGTGCGAAACTTGAAGCCCAAGAAGAGCCGTATAGGGTCACAGTTTTGGCCCAGGTAATATGCTTACTTGCTGCCCAAATAAGTGTTAAGAGATGGTCAAAGGATGTCCAAGAAGTATACTCCAAGTTGGTATCAAGATTTCCTAGTTCAAGTGGGATTTGATTCCTAAATTAACTAGGATTTATTTTCCTAGAATAATTAGGATTTGATTCCAATATTAATTAGGATTAGTTTACCAAGTTTATTTAGGATTTTATTTACTCTCCCTAGTTTAGTTAGGATTTGTTTCCTTTTTCTATTTTATTAGATTTTTCTTTCCTAGTTGGTTTCTTTTCCTATTTTATTATTACTTAGAAACCATATTTGAGTAGGATTTCATAAGGCCTATGGCCAGCTCCTACTTCTATATATATATATATATTTTTTTTTTTTAGCATCTACTACTTCTATATAAAGGGATTATTTTCTTAGTTTTTCCAATACAGATTATTTATGATGAATAAATATTGAGAGGTATTCTCTTGCACTTTTGTATGTGGCTACAATTGGATTTATCTTTCAACCTTCAAATCTACACTTTTAGGTGATGGGGTATTTCTTCTTAAATTTTTAGATTACTTTTAGGTATTCAAGAAAGGTGGTAAATTCTATTTTACCTTTTTTCTTTGTTACTCTAAAGGGGGTCGGGATTTCATAATCTATTTGTTGGGTTATTCTCTACCGAAGGCGGTTAGCATAGTCTAATTGTTGTTGTTAGGAGTTTCTTTTCAAAATTTAGACTTGTCTTGAATTTCTTGATTCGTTCGTGATATTCTTGATCCGTTCTTGAATTCATCCTATCTTTATTTTCAATTCTTTTTTTTTTTTGTTTTTGGTTAACTTCTTTAGCTTCCACCAGTTTTTTAAATTTTATTATCAAGTTCTTAGATCCATAATGTGAGCATTATGAAGAGGTATCACGATTGTTATCAAGTGGTGATAGCATCTATGGAAGAAAAACTCACTTAAAAGACTTGGATGAATTTTTGGAATGTGTATGATGAGATCTTAAACAAAGGAACATCAAAATAAGCTAATTGGACTCAATTACAAAGAATACGTGTCTAGTATTGGAGGAAAAACTCAAGTCAAACAGGATCTTTGCCTAAGTGATATAAATATTTTATGGTCTAAATTGAGGTAAAAGTGATGAATATTCAAGTCAAAATTACTACAATTGAAGTGGATAAATTGGGTTCTAAATTTGTCTATTTTTTGACAAATTAAGGAGCCTAAAGCGTGCCAAACTTGAAGCTCAAGAAGAGCCTTATAAGGTCACGTTTTTGGCCCATGTATTATGCTTACTTGCTGCCAAAATAAGTGTTAAGAGATGGTCAAAGGAAGTCCAAGAAGTATACTCCAAGTTTCTTGCAAGTTGCTATCAAGATTTTGTAGTTCAAGTGGAATTTGATTCCTAAATTAGCTAGGATTTATTTTCCTAGAATAATTAGGATTTGATTCCATTATTAATTAGGATTAGTTTACCAAGTTTGTTTAGGATATTATTTACTCTTCCTAGTTTAGTTAGGATTTGTTTCCTTTTCCTATTTTATTAGATTTTTCTTTCCTAGTTGGTTTCTTTTCCTATTTTATTATTACTTAGAAATCATATTTGAGTAGGATTTTTTAAGACCTATGGCCAGCCTCTACTCCTATATAAAGAGGTTATTTTCTTAGTTTTTACAATAGAGATTATTTATGATGAATAAAAATTGAGAGGTTTTCTCTTGCACTTTTGTGTGTGGCTACTCTTGGATTTCTCTTTCAACCTTCAAATCTACACTTTTAGGTGATAGGGTATTTCTTCTTAACTCTTTAGATTACTTTTAAGTATTTCAAGAAAGGTGGTACATTCTATTTTACTTTTTTTCTTTATTACTCTAAAAGGGGTTGGGATTCCATAATCTACTTCTTGGGTTATTCTCTATTAAAGGCGGTTAGCATAGTCTTATTTTTGTTGTTAGGAATTTCTTTTCAAGATTTAGACTTGTCTTGAATTTCTTGATTCGTTCGTGAGACTCTTGATCCATTCTTGAATTCAAGAACTCTTTCTTGAATTCATCCTATCTTTATTTTCTGTTTTTAGGTTAATTTTTTTTAGCTTTCGTACGTTTATTTAAATTTTATTATCAAGTTCTTAGATTCATAACATGAGCGTTATCAAGAGGTATCGTGATTATCTGTTCACACACTGTCTAAGTTTATACAACAGCGACGAGCTCTCCGAGTGGTGCACTATTTGAAGGGTAGATCAGGACAAGGATTTATGGTGAGCTTCAATTGTTATCTTTGTTTACACGGATGGTGTGACTCTGATTAGGCATGATGTCGGCTGACTCAACGGTCACTCACCGGGTTGTATGTTTGTCTCAGAGACCCACCCGTCTTTTAAGGGACTATGAATCATTATACAATACCCAGATCGTCAGCGGAAGCAGAATATCAGTCTATTGTTATGACTGTATGTGAGTTTAAGTGGATTAAAGGAATTTTGTGGAGTCTCGTGGTGAATCATCCATCACCAGTACATCGAAACTGTGTTAGTTAAGCGTCCTGCACATAGCATGAAATCCGGTGTTTCATAAATGTAACAAGCATATCAAAGTTAATTGTCATTTTATCCGAGATGAAATAGTTGGTGGAACGATATGCCAGGGGCATGTGCCCATGGATACTCAGTTAGAAAATAATTTTACAAAGTCTATAGAGAAAGCATAATTTGATTATTTCCGTTGCAAATTGGGGCTTTGAAATCCTCATGCTCCAACTTGAGGGGTAATGTTGAGTGTGTAAATATATATTTGCAACTATAGTAGAATTGTATGGTATACATGTAATTAAGAATATAACATTTAGTATTTTTTTTTAAAAAAAAAATTAGTGTTGGGACCCAAATTAATTAGCCACCTAGTTTAGGATTTAATATTCACTTGTATAAACACCCTTTGTTATAATGACAAAAGATGATAATTTCACCCGGATATCTTATCTTCCTTACTTAAAGTTTAGCACCAGTTGTTCACCTCCTTGTGCACAAACTCTAACAAGATCTAAAATAAATTTGAGTTGATTTCAATTTTACTTTCTTCTGTTATTCACTGGGAATTGGTAATACATGTCTTCCCTTCTCATACAAGTAGCCCCTTAGCGGGAAAATTCTATAACCCAAGTTTCGGGCATAAAAAAATTCTTCGCAAAAATAGACGCCTATGAATTTACCTGTTGGAAAGGTTAAAGCATTATGTCTATCCTTATAGGGTAAGAAGGCTTTCTCTATTGTAGAGAGGACACACTACAACAGCCTCAATAAAGCCAAAGAAGTTATCCAATTCCGCCTTTTCTAAATTATTATGCCAGACGGGTACACCCCCGGCATCGGATAAGTTTTCATTATAAATGGATATAAGGAGTTCACATCGTAATAGTCTAAATTTTCACCATAGGGCTTATAGACATTGGCATGTCCTCCTTCTTTCTAAAGTTGTAACGATTTACTAATCCCATGAACATGCACTAAATTAAGTTGTATAATGCCCACATTATCAATATGATTTTGGTGCATCCCCATGTTTAAAATGTGACGTCTATGTTAATGCGTGTATAGAAAATATTAAAGAACGAAGGAGACTTTCAAATTCTTTTATTTTTTCACATCTTTGCGACATTTACAAAGGTAAGCCGTAATACACTTGCAATGAATAGGAAGTGTTTTTCTTATTAAGTTAACAAATGTTCTTCATAAGTCAAATATATAGACATAAAGTTGCAAATGCATTACTGAATTGTGTAGGTAAATATTGTTAGAAATCTGTTATTCGAATAAATCCAAAAACTAAAAAATCAAAAATGGGAAGAAGAAAACCCGAGCCCGCTTAATTCACAGCGTCTCTTTAAGGAACTTAATCCCCTCACAGTACCCAAGGTTATGGATTAGATCCTCCCAGGATAGAACAAATTATCTTTGTTGTTGTAGTGGTACTCCAAACTGCAACAAACAGCGGACCCAAATGGCGGGCAGCGAAATCACACTTCATGCAAGGTTTTGCTTTGTAAAACAAATGCAGAAAGAAGAGAGAAGTATGCAGAAATTTTTCGTAAGGAAAACCTGTACGGATAGGCAGGTATTTATAGCCATTGGATTCTGAATTGAAAATGCATGAATGTGACTTCTCATTTTAAGTCAAGTAGCTATTAACAAAAGAAAGTCATTAAAGTGGTCGTTCATTAATAACAGCCCTTCAGGTGGCAGTTCGTTTAATAACAAGTGCGGGAAAATTATAATAGTAGAGAAAATTTAATTTCTGTTACAAAAATGGTCAAAGTAAAATATTAATATTTCATAAAGAATTTCAATTTTTGTAGGTCCAAAAAATTAAGTCAATCAATCATATCAATTGACCGAATCCGAATTCGAAGCGAAGCCGAAGTCGGAGCCGAGCGAGCGACGATGACGAAGGCATGAGGATTCCCTTCTCCTCAACCCTTTTAGGAGTTAAAGGATGTGCTTCTGCATTTAAAGACATCAAAATTTCCTTCTTCTATCAATATGGGACAAGTTCTTTTTAGGAACTTTTCGTTTTCCCTCCATTTCTCATTCACACCACTTCACCTTTCTCTTTAAAATATCCAACAATCCCCCATATGAATGTGAAATGCCTATGGAACATATATGAACAAAATTTTATGATTCACAACAAGGATTAATTGCATCGAGATAAATAGGTTTTCCTTTGAACTTTCTGTAGTGAACATACATTGGATATACTCAGTCAGTCTGTAGATTTGATATCTTTGAACCGACAAGCTTTGGTATATACCTAGACAACGTATGTCATACCATTAATCCTTAACTCTCTTTGATTCTCATTGTTGTATTTGTTTCAACCATGAACACTGATTGGTTTCATGAGTGCATAGAGAACTGGCCTTACAAAATTCTCCATGAAGCGGCTTCCACTTCACACTTGCATAGGTGATTTCTAAATGTGTAATCCTATAGATATACACTGTTTGATAATTCCATACGAAAATTAGATAATCATTAAAAACTTATGGTGCTTTAACCTTGCTACTGATATGAAACGACCTTAGGTAGTTATTTCGGAAGTTAGAACTCCGATTGGTATGCAGACAGACTTAAAAGCTCCGCAAGATCCATTAGGACCTGTCTGCAAAATTTGAGTTGATTCGGACCTCGTTTGGTAGGTTTTCTGAGAAGGTTTCCGTTTCGCCTGTCGGTAAAGGATAAAAGAGGTTTTCGACCTCGATTTGAGTAAATGAGCTCTGATTTGAAATTTGAAGGTTGCATTAGGTTCGTATGGTCATCTGTGACCTGTGAGAACTTCTGGAAGTGAAATCCGAGGCCGTTCAGATAGTTTTCACTAAATCTACCAAAGTGAAGAAATCGACCTCTTTCTGTGGGACCCACATCTTGAGTTACAGAGATTTGATTTAGGATCCATCTTATCTAGAATGTCACACAAGTTTTTTATGACTTGTGTATAAAATTCGAGGTCATTCTGAGCTTTGTAGGGTCATGTTCGGACTCGAATCGCAGCACAAGCACCTGCTGGTGCAGAATTTTGCACCTTCCGGACAGTAATGCACGATCGAGCGTGTGAGGGCGCATCCCCACTTGTTTCAGATACCTCAAAGTGTGATCGCGCACCCAATTGCACTTCCGCAAAGAAGGGGTGGTGCGTGGGTATGCAGGGTAGCGCGAACGCGCTGATTTCTGGGTATAAAATTACCATGTTGGCTGATTTTTCTCCTTGTCCAATTCCAAGTACTTCCAAGTGATTCCAAGCAAAATTTAATGTACAAAATTATATGATATCATCAGGTACAGATTTCAAGCTAGCAAATTTCATCAATTAATGAATTTTGAGTTAGAATCCTATAAATTTAGCTTGGGAAGAAAGGGGGTTAGAACCCTAACTTTGGAAATTGGTGAATCTATGTGAAATGAATTCGGAAATGTAATCTAATAGTATATCTGAACTCGCGAGAGTATGAGGATTCCGAAAATATAAAACTTTTAGGTATTCAGCTAAGCCCGACCCAGGGGCATTTTCATAATTTCCTTCTATCTCTGGCTAATAACTTGAGATTCAGTTTGTAAGCGCTTATTTATGCAAAATGTCTTCTTTGACTTAGAAAAAAGTGGTTCCAGGAGGAGTCGGGGAGGAAAGAAGTTTGTTCAATAGTCCATTCGGCCTGAGATTAAAAGGTAAGTGGTTTCATCATTTCTTTGATGGCCTTCAGCCTTTATGGATGTTCTGCCCACGTATCTTTCACGTGTGTAGCTGCCAAAGTGGCGTACTTATTACGCCAGAGCTTCGTGAGTAACTATTATTTTGTTGTTAAGTATTGCTTTGTGTTTATTGTGTGCTTGGGAGTATGATACTTCGGCTGTAAGCATAACGGGTTCTGTGAGCTTGGTATGTGTTTTAAGATGTATTATAATGTTTGCCGAGTTATGGATAAGAGATTTATGTTTGTTATGAACACTAATTGAGGAACTATAAGCCTAAGATTATGAGTAGAACACAATGGTTAGACTGGACTATGGAAATTGATTGAATAAGAGTTTATCGTTTTGCGATATGCAACCTTATGATAGGTGTTTCATATTAGGCTCAACATTGAGTTGTGAATAGAAGTATCTTTTTGGAAAAATAAACTTGAACTGTTGGGCTTCGACGGATGCATGTCACATTGATGATAGAGGCTCCAGTATATTTAGGGAATATCTATTCTTGATCTATAAGCCTAGTATTGAGTTGAGATGGGAAGCTTGGGTACTACTATGAATATAAATTAGAAGGTAGAACTATCCTATAGGTTGAAAATCTTTATAGGATCACAAGGCTTACTTATTGTGTAATTGTTTGATTTGTGTGGCATTGCATACCACATCTTCATGGCTGAGCTTTAAGCATAGGAGTTTGTACTCCAGTGATGGGTTTGATATGTACTCCCCGGAAGATGAGAAGAGTTCCACGCCGAAGAAAGTGTTGGACTATTGTGTCATCTGAAGGCAGGAATATTGCGCCCTAGGAGCAGGAGGATTCCACTCCTTGCATCACATTGGGGGTTGGAGGATTCCGCACAGGAGTAAGAGGAATCCGCTTCTTTCATTGGGCACATGTGATCCCATTGCATCATACTACATTCATTCCATTTTATTACACCGGCTGCTATGTATTGTGTGATAGTAGTGCGATGTGTTGAGTATGTTTCATGTATTTCAGATTGTTGATATGTTTCGAGTTACCTATATGTTTCTGTTGATCTTATGTCCCTGATTGTCTATGAGTTTATGGTTTTTTATGTGTTTGAAGTTATTATCTGGCTCTTTTCATTTTATAGTTGAAGCAAGATTAATTTGGTTTATCTGCTTTTCTTCTCCCTAGCTAGCATATCTGCATCTTCGAGGTGGCTAGCACCTATTACTGAGTTCTCACGACTCACCCTCTGTTTGTTTCTTTTCCATTTATTTCGTTTCGGCAGGTTCACTCCAGGATTGAGTTCGCCACATTGTTGAGAAGGGAAGATGACTTCAGCTGTCAGGGTGAGCAAGCTTTTGTTCAAGATGGCCACCAGTTTTATGTTTTTTTATCTCAATTATATTTTACTCCCTTCAGGAGATGTTTATACTTGATTTGTATTCTTAGATGTCTGTCTGGATAGCCCTAAACCTAGTACATTATGTAGACAACTGTAACTTCTTATGTACAGCTTTGGTAAAATTATGTTCGTGTCTCTTTATATCTTATTATTTTTATCTATAAGTTGATTTTATGTTTATTTTTGGTGAATTCAATTAAGAAGGGTTCGCTTGACGGGTCTAGGGAGAATGTCGGGTGCCTGCACGGCCTAGTCAAAAATTTGGGTTGTGTTGGTATCAGAGCCCGATTTAGAGTCCATCCAAACTAAGACAGTGTCTAGTAGAGTCTCTCTAATGGGTACGTAGACGTCCGTACTTATCTACGAGAAGGTATGATGGCATTTAGGAAGTTTCTCTTCCTTCTTTCAAATCGTGCATCAGTCTTCTAGTGCGATCCTAAATTATATTCGTTAATTCTTTCATAGTAATTGGGACTCCTCGTGCGGCAAATCAGCATAAGGTAGTGGCTCGGGACGAAACAGTCTAGCTTGGGGCTAGCGTTGCCCAAGCCCCAAGAGTTGTGGATCATGCTAACGATCCAGTTGCAGAGGCCTTAGTTGTGTTAGCTCGCGGTGGGAAATAGAGCATGGCCTTGTGGTTCTCTCGGCTCTCTACGATGCTTTTCTGAGAATCTTGGCGGCGCAAATACCGCATGAACCTCATATTCCCTAGGCAGCTCATCGGGTTGCTGCAGATGCAGATGTTCAGGCTCATGTAGCTCCTGTTCAAGTTCCTGATATTGCCCCAGTAAATTATATTCCAGAGGAAGCATGTGTTGTGCCTCCAGTTGGTCTGGCTGGTCAGCCAGCCTAGGTAACAATCTGGTCCGAGTGCTTGAAGGGGTTGCATTATTTCACCCGGTTGAACCCTCTGATATTCTTAGGTTATGCATTATTTCACCCGGTTGAACCCTCTGATATTCTTAGGTTATGCATCAGATAAGCCCCGTGAATTTTTTTAAAAATGATGTCAGCATATCCTTCAGGCTTTTAGCTATCTCGAGCAGTATAGTCCTGGTTATACTGCTTTTGCAATTCCAAAGTTCAGTCTTTGATTGGTGGATCACACTTTTCTCAGCCAGGCAGGGCTGGCCTAAGCTGATTTGGTGTGAGTTTTCTCGTAGATTCATGGAAAAGTTTCTTCCACGCATCGAGTTAGTTAAAAAGCGTTGCCAGTTTGAGTGAATTAGACAGGGTAGCCTGTCCAATTCAAAATATGAGATTGAATTCTCTAGGATGACTGGATATGCTCCAGAGCTAGTCCATGAGCCTTCCGAGAAGGTTTGAAGATTTATTGATGTTCTTTTTCCTTCCTTGAAGTCCCAGATGGCTCGAGAGATTGATGCCGGGACTTCATTTGATGTTATTATTGATATTGCTCGGAGGTATGAGGCATACCATAAGTTAGAGCAGGAAGAGTTATAGCGGGAGAGCAAGAGATCGCATGGACCTAGTTGGCACCATGGTACCTTATTTGGAGGTAAGAGTTCTGATTATTTTGGGAGGTCACCTGCCAAGTCATCTCAGCTTGGAGCGCATGATTCTCAGAGTGCACCAGTAGTTCGTCAAGGTTAAACTCGGTTTTCTCTTTATAGCTATCAAAAATCTGTCCAGCTTATATTTTCAGCGCAATGGTATTATCATTATCGTGAACCTGCCATCTTTGGAGGAGTTTTCCCTTGCTACGGCAAGTAGGCAGTCGTCCTTTCTCTCTCATCAGACACCTGCTCAATCGTAGGGGATTTCATTTACGGCTCATTTATCTGGACATATGCCACCATCCGGCAGGGGCCAAGAGTGTGGTGGTGGTTCTTCTGGAAGTGATTATCAGGGTAGTGGCTCAGCTTAGCCAGAAGACAGTTCTATGAACTGCTAGTCTGCCAGTGGTGTTATAATATCATTAAGATATATTTTATTCTAAAAGTCCGGTGTGCGAATTATAATTCCAATTCCGTAATTATGAGATAATTTCTATGGAGTAGTTGATAAGTTCGAGTAAGTTCCCTGCTATTTGTGTGAAATTTTCTTTAGACTCAAGCTCGTTCGACGACGAACGAGAGTCTAAGTGGAGGAGAATGAAACGACCTAAGGTAGTCGTTTCGGGAGTTAGAACTCTGATTGGCATGCCGACAGTCTTAAAAGATCTGTAAGATCCAATAGGACCTTTCTGCAAAATTTGAGTTGATTTGGACCTCGTTTGGTAGGTTTTCTCAGAAGGTTTCCATTTCGGTAGTCGGTAAAGGCTAAAAGAGGTTTCCGACCTCGATTTGAGTAAATGAGCCCCGATATCAAATTTGAAGGTTGCAGTACGTTGATATGGTCATTTGTGATGTATGGGAACTTCCGGAAGTGAAATCTGAGGTCGTTCGAATAGTTTTCACTAAAGCTCCAAAAATCAAGAAATCAACCTCTTTCCGTGGAACCCATATCTTGAGTTACGAAGATTTGATTTAGGATCCGTCTTCGTGAGCATGTCTCACAAGTGTTGCATGACTTGTGTACAAAGTTTGAGGTCATTCTGAGCTTTGTAGGGTCATGTTCGGACCCGAATCGCAGCACCAGCACCTGCTGGTGCAGAATTTTGCTCCTTCCGGACAGTGCTGCGCGATCGTGCGCGTGAGGGCACATGCTCGTAGTGCGATTGCACACCTGGTTGCATGTTCATGAAGAAGGGGTGGTGTGTGGGTGCGCAGGGTAGCGCGAATGCGCTGATTTCTGGGTATAAAATTACCATGTCTGCTGATTTTTCTCCTTGTCCATTTCCAAGTACTTCCAAGTGATTCTAAGCAAAATTTAATATACCAAATCATAGGATATCATCAGGTACGGATTCCAAGCTAGCTAAGTTCATCAATTCATGAATTTTGAGTTAGAATCCTATGAATTTAGCTTGGGAAGAAAGGGGGTTAGAACCCTAACTTTGGAGATTGGGGAATTTATGTGAAATGAATTCAGAAATATAATCTAATAGTATATCTGAACTCATAAGAGTACGAGGAGTCCGAAAATATAAAATTTTTGGGTATTCGGCTAAGCCCGACCTAGGGTATTTTTGTAATTTCCTTCTATCTCTGGCTGATAGCTTGAGATTCAGTTTGTAAGCACTTATTTATGCAAAATTTCTTCTTTGGCTTAGAGAAAAGTGGTTCCAGAAGGCACCGAGGAGGAAAGAAGTTTTTTCAATAGTCCATTCGGCCCGAGATTAAAAGGTAAGTGGCTTCATCATTTCTTTTATGGCCTTTGGCCTTTATGGATGTTCTGCGCATGTATCTTTCACGTGTGTAGCTGCCGAAGTAGCGTACTTATTAAGCCAGAGCTTCGTGAGTAACCATCATTATGTTGTTAAGTATTTCTTTGTGTTTACTGTGTGCTTGGGAGTATGATATTCTGGCTGTAAGCAGAACGGGTTCTGTTTGCTTGGTATGTGTGTTAAGATGTACAATAATGTTTGCCGAGTTATGCATAAGAGATTTATATTTGTTATGAACACTAATTGAGGAACTATATGCCTAAGATTATGAGTAGAACACAATGGTTAGACTGGACTATGGAAATTGATTGAATAAGAGTTTATTGTTTTGCGATATGCAACCTTATGATATGTGTTTCATATTATGCTTAACATTGAGTTATGAATAGAAGTATCTTGTTGGAAAAGGAACTTGAATTGTTAGGCCTCGACGAGTGAATGTGACATTGAGAATAGGCTCCAGTATATTTAGGGAATATCTATTGTTGATCTATAAGCCTAGTATTGAGTTGAGAAGGGAAGCTTGGGTATGATTATGAATATAAATTAGAAGATAGAGCTATCCTATAGGTTGAAATTTTTTTATAGGATCACAAGGCTTACTTATTGTGTAATTGTTTAAATTGTGTGGCATTGCATACCACATCTTCAAGGCTGAGCTTTAAGCATAGGAGTTTGTACTGCAATGATGGGTTTGATATATACTTCTCGGCAGACGATAAGAGTCCCGCACCGGAGAAAGTGTTGGATTGTTGTGTCATCTGAGCGCAGGAGGATTCCACCCTAGAAGCAGGAGGATTCAGCTCCTTGCATCACATTGAGGGTAGGAGGATTCTGCCCTGGAGTAGGAGGACTCCGCTCCTTTTATTGGGCACATGTGACCTTATTGCATCATACTACATTCATTCCATTTCATTACGCCGGCTGCTGTGTATTGTATAATAGTAGTGTGATGTGTTGAGTATGTGTCATGTATTTCTGATTGTTGATATGTTTCATGTTACCTATATGTTTCTATCGATCTTATGTCCCTGGTAGTCTATGAGATTATGGTTTCTTACGTGCTATCAGTTATTATCAGGCTCTTTTCTTTTTATAGTTGAAGTAAGATGAATTTGGTTTATCTGCTTTTCTTCTCCCTGGCTAGCATATATGCTTCTTCGAGGTGGCTAGCTAGCCCCCACTTACTGAGTCCTCATTTCGGCAGGTTCGCTCCAGGATTGAGTTCGCCACGTTGTTGAGAAGGGAAGACGACTTCAGCTGTCAGGGTGAGCCAGCTTTTGTTCAGGATGGCCACCAATTTTATGTTTTTTTATCTCAGTTGTATTCTACCCTCTTCAAGAGATGTTTATACTTTATTTCTATTCTTAGATATTTGTCTGGATAGCCCTAAACCTAGTATATCGAGTAGGCAGCTGTAACTTCTTCTGTACAACTTAGGTATAATTATATTCGTGTCTCTTTAGGTCTTGTTACTTTTATCTATAAGTTGATTTTATGTTTAATTTTGGTGAATTCAAATAAGAAGAGTTCGCCCGACGGGTCAAGAGAAGAATGTCGGGTGCCCGCACGGCCTAGCCGAAAATCCGGGTCATGTCATGAACATTGTCTCATCACGAGAATGGACTAAAATAGATTTTGTTTGACAATGTTGAACCGTCACTCACAACTTTGTTTGAGCTATTTGAACCTAGATCTTGGGATCTCAAGTCTTTTAGGTAGCGTTACCGCTGTGAGTCACTTGTCCTCGGCCATAGTCCTATTCCCCTCGATGACTTCTCAACTGCATCTCTAGTTAGGCCTTTTGTAAGCGGATCCGACACATTATCACTTGACTTCACATAATCAATAGTGATAATCCCCCTAGAGATTAGTTGCCTAACGATTGTCTTCGTCGTATATGACGATTTTTACCGTTACACATAAAGCTCCTAGCCCATCCTATAGCCGATTGACTATCACAATATATGCAAATCGGTGTCAATGGCTTGGGCCAAAATGGAATATCTTCCAAGAAATTTCAGAGCCATTCAACTTCACTGGCCCTATCTAAAGCTATAAACTCAGCTTCCATTGTAGAGCGGATAATTAATGTTTGTTTGGACGAGTTCCAAGACACTGCTCCTCCAGCAATTGTAAAAATGTGTCCACTTGTGTATTTTGAATCAGTTGAGTCGGTGATGCAGTTTGCATCATAATATCCCTCAATGACTGCATGATATTTACTATAATGCAAAGCAAAGTGTTGGGTATGTTTTAAATATCCCAAAACTCATCTGATTGTCATCCAATAAGTTGCACCTAGGTTATGTGTGTACCGACTTAGATTACTAATAGCCTATATCTGGTCGTGTACAATTCATGATGTACATTAAGCATCCCAACACTCGAGCTTAGTCTAGTTGGGACGTACTTTTTCCTCTATTCTTAACTAGAGGCAGATTCATATCTAAGGTAGTCTTTGACACTTTTGAAATTTAAGTACTGGAATCTTTCAAGAACAATTTCAATGTAATGAGATTGAGAAAAAGCCAGACCATGAAGAGTCTTATGGATCTTAATTTCCAGGATTACATCGGCAACTCCTAAGTCTTTCATATCGAACTTGCTAGCTAGCATACGCTTAGTAGCATTAATATTGGCAATGTCGTTACTCATTATAAACATATCATCCACATATAAAAAAAATGACTATATGATTTGGAGTGTTCTTAATGTAAACACATTTATTGCACTCATTAATCTTAAAGTCGTTTACAACATAGTATGGTCAAATTTCGCATTCCATTGTTTGGGTGCTTCTTTTAGTCCATAAAGAGACTTAACAAGTCTACACATCTTATTTTCCTTTCCAGATACCACAAATCCCTTTGTTGTTCCATATAGATTTCTTCCTCTAAATCTCCATTTAAGAAGGTTGTTTTTACATCTATTTGATGGATTTCAAGACCATACACAGCGGCCAATGCTATTAACATCCTTATGGATGTAACCCTCATTACCGGTGAATATGTGTAAAAATAGTCAAGACCTTCCTTTTGTCTATATCCTTTGACAACTAGTCTCGCCTTATATTTGTCAATAGTGCCATCAACTTTTATTTTCCTTTTAAAAATCTATTTAGAACTTAACGGTTTGTTCCCAGGAGGATGATCAACCAACACCCAAGTATGGTTGTTTAAAATAGATTCTATCTCAGTATTGACTGCGTCTATCCAAAATAGTGATTCCGAAGAAGACATGGCTTCTTTAAATGTTAGAGGCTCATTTTCAAATAGAAAAATCACAAAGTCATCTCCAAATAAAGTAGAAGTACTTTGACACTTGCTATGTCTTGATTCTTCCTGATTTGGTGTACTTTCTTTAGTTCTTTCCCGAGGTCGTTTGGATCTTTCACTAATTGACTCACATTCCTTTTTATACGAAAATATATTTTCAAAAAATTCAGCTTTGTCAGAATCCATTACCATATTAACATGAATGTCGGGATTTTCTAATTTATAAACTAGAAATCGATATAATTTACTGTTTGTAGCATATCTAATGAATACACAATCGACTGTTTTAGGCCCTATCTTAACCCTTTTGGGTATAGGGACTTGAATGTTTTTCAAACACCTCCACACATTAAAGTATTTCAAGGTGGGCAACCTTTCTTTCCACATTTCATAAGGAATGGATTGTGTTATTCTATGGGGCACTCGATTAAGTACTCGATCAGCTGTAAGAATAGCTTTCCCCCACAAGTTCTGGGGTACACCCGAACTTATCATCAAGGCATGCATCACCTCCTTTAATGTTTGACTTTTTCCTTTCTGCAACCCCATTAGATTGGGGAGTGTATGGGGCAGTTGTTTGATGAATAATTCCATGTTCCAAACATATTTCTTCAAAAGGAGATTCGTATTCACCACCCCTATCACTTCTAATCATTTTGATTATTTTTGTTAAGTTGCATTTCAACTTCATTTTTGTATTGCTTGAATGCGTTTATTGCTTCATCTTTACTATTAAGTAAGTAAACATAGCAATATCGTGTGATGTCGTCAATAAAAGTTATGAAATACTTCTTTCCACCGCGAGATGGTATTGACTTCATATCACAAATATCTGTATATATTAAGTCTAAAGGTTCAGAACTCCTTTCAATTGGCTTGTAAGGATATTTAGCATATTTTGACTCAATACATACTTGACACTTTGATTTTTTGCATTCAAAGTTAGGCAATACTTCTAGATTTATCATTTTTTGAAAGGTTTCATTACTGACATGTCACACATGAGAATGCTATAAATTATTGACTCAAGCAAGTAAGTAGAAGCTGAAACTTTATTCATATTATCAACGACTATTACATTCAGCTTGAAAAGGCCCTCATTTAGGTAACTTTTTGCTACAAACAGATCATTCTTACTTAATACAACTTTATTGGAAACAAAAATGCACATAAACTCATTCTTGACGAGAAATGTAATAGAAACTAAGTTCTTCCTAATTTCAGGAACATTAAGGATGTTGTTTAGAGTCACCACATTGCCAGAAGTCATCTTAAGAAAGACTTTACCATATCCTTCAATCTTGGCCATTGCAGAATTTCCCATAAATATCGTTTCATCCATTCCATTGGGAACATAGGAGGCCAAAACATTTTTAACAACACAAACATAGTAGGTGGCACCAGAATCGATCCATCATTCCTTAGGATTTCCAACCAAATTGCATTCAGAAATCATAGGATACAGATCAATTTCTTGAACTTCTTGGGAAATCATATTTTCTTCAAGCATGTTGGCTTGAACCTTCTCCTTTTTCTTGTCCTTATCGTTGTCTTTCTTTAGGGCACGACAGTCCACGGACTTATGTCCAGGTTTGCCACAGTTGTCGCAACTACCCTTGAACTTTTTCTTGCTTGAATACTTCTACGCTCCAGAAGACTTCTTTCTCTTATTTCTCTTTGGAGCAAGTTCAACAATGTTTGCTCCCGCAATTGTTATCTTCCTCAATCCTTAGGCGGACAATCATATGTTCAAGCGACATCTCCTTGCGCTTGTGTTTCAAGTAGTTTTTAAAGTCCTTCCACAAAGGTAGCAACTTTGCAATCATAGCCGCAACTTGAAAGGCTTCATTGATGACCAAACCTTTAATGAAATATTCGTAAGTAACAACATAATTAATACTTTTAACAAAAGAATTAATACGGATCATACCTTCAATAAGGAGACAGTGAATAAAAACTTAAAGCTCTTTGACTTGGGACACAGTAGACTTAAATTTGGCGGCCACAAATTTCTTCAATCCACCATCTTAAGTTTTATATTTCTATTCAAGTGCATTCCACAGTTCCTTCGATCTATCAACGTTACTACAAACGTTAGTACAAGTCATCATCCAGCCCCGTAAGACTGTAACTCTTGCACAGGAAGTCAGATTGCTACCAAGCCTCAATCACGAGGAAGCACTTATTTTCTGGTGTTCCCTCGGGCGGGACATGAACGTCCTTCTTAATGAACCTTTGAAGGCTTAGAGTGGTCAGACAAAATAACATCTTTTGCTGCCATCTCTTAAAGTCAATTCCTGAAAATTTTCTCGGCATTTCTGCTGGTGGTCGTTACAGTCATAGGACGGCTTGAACCAGCAGCACCAGGAACTATGGTAGCAGGAACAACATTTTCCACGTCTTTTTTCATTTCTATCAAAACGACACAATCGGAATTAACAAACGGTAAAGTTTTTAATCTTCAAACCGAGAGATAATATAACTAAATTTGGTGAAGTATTTAATCTTCAAACCAAAATATAATACAAGCAGATTCGGTGAAGTGTTTACTTTTCAAACTGAACAACAGTAGGAGTAGAATGTCACATAGACTTTAATCACAAAAACAGAAGTAGAAAACCACAAAGGTTTTAATTTCAAACACCAGAATATTATTCGAAAACAGAAAGCAAATTAAGTTCATTAAGATTGTTAGAATTTTGTTATTCGAATAAAACCAGAAAAAAATCAGAACTGTGAAGAAGAAAAACTCGAGCCCATTTCTGAAGAAAAACTCGAGCCCGCTGAATTCACAACATATCCTTAAGGAACTTAATCCCCTCGCTGTACCCGAGGTAATGGATTAGATCCTCACAGGATAGAACAAATTACCTTTGTTGCTGTAGTGGTACTCCAAACTGCAACAAACAGAAAACTCAAATGGCCAACAGTGAAATCACACTTTATTCAAGCTTTTCCTTTGTAAAATAAATGGAGAAAGAAGAGAGGAGTACGCAGAATTCTTTGTACGGAAAATCTACAGGTGTAGGCAGGTATTTATAAAGAATTTTAATTTTTATTGGTCAAAGAAATTAAGTCAATCAATCATATCTAATCCCAAATCTCGAATCCGAGCGAGCGACGGTGGGAACGACGCGAGGCTTCCCTTCTCCCCAACCCTTTTAGTAGTTAATGGATGTGCTTCTATATTTAAAACCAACAAAAGGTTCTTCTACCAATATGGGACAAGTTCCTTTTATGAACTTTTTATTTTCCCCCAATTTTCCTTTCACACCACTTCACTTTCCTCTTCCAACAATCCAACAAATATTCAATCCTCTAACGGGAGAATTAGTTATTCATAATTCTTATGGCTATTAATAACTAAATATATAAGAGGTATCTTAAACATTTCGATTCCTCTATGGAATAGGTAAACAAGTTTTGCTCTATCGTCGAACGAACAATTTAGTAGTTATTTGTTGATGATTAATATTTCAAGTATATAGTTTGCTAATTTAACTCCTAAAGAAAGAAGATAATCAACCAACTTCGGCAATTCAACTTGGAAGTAATGTTATAAATCACAATAAGGCATCTGAGGAATTCTGTAAGGTAGTATCATTTTTATATTTATTGAGTAAATTCAGGAACTTATAATTTTTATTTAATTTTACTTGATAATCCAAGCATATTTTTTAATACATATTTATGTCTCACTATTGATATAATACACACACAATGTACATATCCAAAAACTGGTATATTAAAATGACGGGAGCAATTAGTTTAGGCTGCATTTTCATTCATGAGTTAAAATTATGAATTACTGCAATTTCATGGAGTCAAGCAATAAAATACAATACAATATAATACAATATGATCTATTATAATATACTCCTCAGATTATTCAAGTTTCAAATCTCCCATGCACCACGGAAGGATCAAGAGAGATATCTAAGCTTAGATAATATGTTTGGAAATAACAATTGACTTGATTATATCTCATTAGAGGATTTATTTTCAAAGCCTCTAGATTTACAAGGACATGATGTGCTATCCAAGCCCTTCTATAAACAAGTCTGCCTCCTCCTTTAATTGTAATGTATTTAGTCTCTCCTGTAATTTAATTTGTTCCCTCAAAACGTGACGGTCAATTTATATGATTTGCATGCTCATGAAAAATGGGGTTTTGCTAGTTGGATGGCAGGGCTGCTATAACAGTACATTTTCTAACTCACTGCACGAAACATTCCACGATACAAGTATCTGATTCCACGATTTGGACCGATGATCTTGATCACACGGTAACAATACATCTTCATTGATTTCCAAATGTTACCACATGCACTGTTTCTCATCTCCTCGTGCTTACTCGTGTTGCTCAACCTGAGTAATAGAATTCCAATAATTTCGTCTGACTTGATGACTACATCTTTTGTTGATCTCAATTTTGTACTGTCTGTCTAAATTTGTCAATTGCATTCCTACATAAGATAGAGTATTATCAACCATTTTTTGATATATTTAACTACCTTTATACATCCAAGTGGTTAGTTGCATAATTATTGTCAGGCCTTGTGTTGCTCCCAAACGCACACGCAAGTATACGTAGTCGACAAGTAATAAAGTGATAAGTAGAGTATCGTTCCCACGAGGACTATTCAGACTGGACTCCTAACAAATAATTTCTAACTAACTACTCAGGGATCTTTTTCCAATAGTGATGATTTAGTTAACTAAAGAACAGTAATTAAGAGGGTAAAAGTGAATTCAAACAATGGAGTAAAAATTGGTTGTTATCAGTAATAAGGAGACGGTCCAGGGTCAGAGTTACGAACAATCCAGTTGAGTTTTCCAATTGATTCCACTTCTTAAATCCCGGGTTACTAACTGACAGATTAAATGTACCTGTGAAAACCTTTCGATTCTTCACAGTCTATGCAGGCTACTTCAATCCCTATATGTCTATGGGTTGAATCACGTGCACGCATTAACGAATTCTGTAATTAGTTAAACTAGGCGAGCAAGTATATGTCTATCCTACTCACAAATTGGTTCCCCGATGTCCGGGTTCACAATCTAGCTCTACTCTTTCTTATTGCGTGAATAAATTCCCTCTTTCGAGTTCAATCTAAAAACCATAGATAATGCGTAATAATCGGGCCCTGACAATTACACAAGTGAAATCAAGAAAGAATAAGTAACCCGTAATGGGATTCAATTAATGGGAATCAATCTTCAAACATCAACTTTCACGAAATACTCTAACCCTAGAACTAGAGATCTAGCCACGCATACTCATAATAACAACACAAGGATTTGATGAAATAATGAAAAATGATGTAATAGATTAATGGAAGGAAGAAAAACCCTTGTTCAAGATGTTATGAGCTCTCCAATTGCTCCAAAGTCTGAACTCCAATGAAAAACGAAGTAAAATAGTATTTATAGGGTTTACAAAGGCCTGGTAATAAGTTAGACCTAAGCCTAGACGAAATAGGACTCCAAAATTCGCTCCAGGGGCGCTCTAACGGGCGCCCCTCGCCCACGACCGCACTGGGACAACCAGTGGACGCCAAACTTTGGGCGCTTTTGGGGCGCCCCACGTGGGAAAAAGCGCCAGGCACTGGGCGCTATAAGTGGCGCCCCACGTGCCCCAAAGCGCCAGTGCAAATTTCTGTTTCCTTTGCTCCTTTGCTCGCTTCGTGTCGTGCCTTCGTGTGCTCGATCCAATCCTCAATCAAAATGCAATCTTTTCTTGCTCGATCATGCTATTTAAAGCTCCAATTGCACTTCATAACAACCTACATACACACGATATCAAATTAGTGCAAAACCACATTCATAAACTATATAACGAGCACATAACAAGCTCAAACATGCGGAAATATTAAGGAAACATTGGCATAAAATGCCAAACATCACCACCCCACACTTGAACTCTTGCTCGCCCTCGAGCAAGTTACAACTAACTTCCTAACCTAGGTAAAACAGGTCTGCCTACGACTATGATTGATACCGATCATTGAACAAATGCACACATGACTACTATGGATCCACAAACATGCCAACAATTTACCAAACTGAAAAATATGAGAACAACCACCCCAAAATAGCTCAAATGCACAAACTAAACTTATTGCATCCATGCTCCCACAAAATCACACCTATCTACTCGACCAAGAAGCCTATTTCATGCAAACCATGTGCCCTCACCAATATGAAGCAAAAGAGTGCCCCCCAAAGATCACACACAACAATAAATATCATGAATAGAACGGGGCAATAACAAACGAATTCACTCACTCTCATGAAAGTCTCACATGTCACACACAATGTACCATAGGCTTGCCCGTAGTGTAGGACTCCACTAATGTAAGCTCACTCCAATCGGGATTAACTAGGACTTTTAAAAAGGTTGTAATGTAGGCTAAGGGGCTGGTAGGATACATATGGGTAATAGTGACTACCTCCCTAAGCACTTTAATACATCACAATTATGTCAAACACAATTCTCATCAAAGCCACCCAATCAACAACTTTCACACACACCTTTTTCAACACGTAGCAATTTTTTCTTTTAAGCACACACTAGCAAGGATGGATATTCTTCTCTCTTTATTTCTTTTTCCAAATTTTTTTCTTTTCTTTTCAACTTTGCTCTTTTTTTTTCTTTTCCAATTTCATTATTTTCCAACCTTGCCAATGCTCATAAACAACTACTACACAATTCATTCAAGTATTCCTTTTCATTAGTTCCACTCAAAAACCTCCCAATATCCAACCACAACTCCAAAATAATAACACAATATCAACTAAAGTGCTTAAGGAGTAAAGGGCCAAAAGAGACAATTTAGAACAAGTGGGTAGGCTCGGGGTGTGAGTGCCACAAAAAGGTCAAAGAAATCACAACAATCAAGTCCAAGGTGTATATGTAAGGGTAGGCAAATCAAAAGAAGGCCTGTATCATTTCCCGACTAGAGCAAACCTAGGATTTCGCTTTGCACATACACGGGGCAAGTTCTAGACATTAATATGCAAACACGGAGCAAACAAGAATATGCCTCACTCACACATTGCACACAATCCACACAACAAGGCTCCATCAACAACTCTCAATCAAGCATCTAGAGTGCAACTTGTGGAAAATTAAGCACTAATGCACAACGGTTAACAATAAAGTCAAGCAAGTGGACTCAAGCATCTCAAGAGGGTCGTTCCATTTTTTCTAGGCATACATCTCAATTTAAAACCAAAAGACACCACAAATAGCACATGCTCAAGTTCAAGTCCACCGGTATCAAACAAATCAAAGGCACCTAGCATTCCACCTATTTCCTTCATCTAGGGCCACCTATACTAACTGCTATAATCCTAAAAATAAAAAACTACCCGGTTCAAAGGTCTCCCCGTGGAAAAGAACCGAGGCCATAAGAAAAACCACGGGGTGGATGTCATGTACCACTAATAAAAACTAAAAGGAAAATCTTTTAGAAATTTTTCATTGGTTTTCTAATTTTTTTCATTTTTTCATATATTAAAGCAAGAAACAAATCAAAATAAAGTCAAGTGACAAAGAAAAAAAAATCCTAACGGTACATGCATCCCTAACCTCAAAAATAAAGGGGAGTTCCCCACCCCACACTTAAAACTAAGCAATGTCCTTAGTGCGACAAAGAATAAAGTACACGGGGTAAAAGAACTTCCCTGAAGACTCTAGTCCTTGGTGCTAGCATCCTCCAAGCTTCCATATAGTATGAGGTACTCAGACTTCCCCCAACAAGTCATCAATATTAGGCAAGGGTGAGGACACCCCACACTTAGCCTCGACATTACATGAACCTGCAATCCAAGGAAAAATAAAAACTACGTGACACTATAAATAATATAATACAAGTAAAAACTCGGGTTGCCTCCCGCGAAGCGCCTTAGTTAACGTCGTGGCACGACGACACGTTTAGCTCACTTCCAGCATTTACGTCTTCTCTTCTTACGACGAACTTTTGCTTTCTTCCTTTCTTTGAGAGAACCCCTCTCCAACTTCACATGTGGTTTACTTCCATGTTCTTGTCTGACACATTCGATCATAGAGCACTCTTCAACCTTAGCTATGTGCTCCTTCTCAGTTTACACCTTGAAAGTAACCTTTTCTCCATGCGCTCTAACAGTCATCTCACCCAGCTCCATGTCAATAATTGCCTTCGAGGTGACTAAGAATGGTCTCCCCAAAATGATTGCAGCTTCTCGGTCCTCTTCATAATCTAGGACTATAAAATCAGCAGAGAATGTAAACTTACCAACTTTAAGCAACACATCCTCCAACTTACCATCAGGGTGAGTGAGTGATCCATCCGCCATCTTAAGAGTAACTGAAGAAGGCTTGATTGCTCCTAGCCCTAACCTTTTGCAAACAGACAGATGCATGAGATTTATGCTCGCACCCAAATCACACAAGGCACCAGTGATATCATGCCCTCCAATGGTACAAGGAATAGTAAACCTCCCAGGATCTTGAAGATTTGGAGGTAGCTTGCTCAAGATTGTGCTACACTCCTCAACTAACTCAACTATATCTATCTCTTGAGGCTTTTTCTTCTTGACTAAAATCACTTTTAAGAACTTCACAAAGGATGGCATCAATTCAAACCCATCAGTCAAAGGAATATTAACTTGAAGTTCTTTCAACATACTCACAAATCTTTGATACAGGGCCAGATCCTTCGATGGTATAAGTCTCTGCGGGAATGGTGGAGGCGGCAGAGGTGCTTCCTTTTGCTCTTCTTTCTTCTTTACCTTCTTCACTTCTTCAACTTTTTCTATTTTAGCTCTCTCCTCAGACTTGGCCATCAGCTCTCCACCTTCAATTAAAGTCACTGCAAGACATTGTTTAGGATCTTTTTTAACAGTGCTTATTTCTCCCATCAACTACCCCAACTGGTGCTCCAGGTTCTTCTGAGCATTGGCAAGATCTTGTATGGCTTGTGCGTGGGCTGCAGTGTCAGCTATCATTCTCTGCTGGCCCGCCATTATCTGCTTTAGCATATCTTCAACTGAATTGCTAACCTGCTGTGGTGGAGCTGGAAGTGGGTGGTAATTATTCGGGGCTCTCGTATTGCCTTGATAATAAGCATTACCAAACTGATTTTGACCCTGCAGCCTGTTTTGATTACCCACGTAATAAACTGACTCTAGATTAGAAGAGCAAACCTCTGTAGCATGGTCTTGACCACAAACCTCACAAAAACTCTGGAGTTATTGCACTGGGGCCACTGGTTGCTGAGTCTTTGGCAGAGCCAGCTTGCTAATTTGATTGGAAATAGCATCCATCCTCGCCCTTAGCTCTGAAACTGCACCTAACTGAAGTACCCCTGCAGATTTCTGCGTAATAGCTCTACCATCTCCCTGCCAATCAGGATTGCTCTGCGAAAACTTATCTAGTAAGTCATAGATCTGGTCAAAATTTAAGGCTAATACTTGGCCTCCAGCAGCAGCATCCACCACGATCTTAGTGTGCGCATTCAACCCCTCAACAAAAGTATGTGCAACAACCTCATTGGATTGGTTGTGGTATGGACAATCTCTCAATAAAGCTTTAAATCATTCCCAGGCTGAATACAAAGACTCTCCTTCTATTTGTCTGAAGGACATAATTTCACTCCTCATCCGGGCTGTCTTAGCAGACGGATAAAATTTGGCCAGGAACTTCTTAGCCAAATCCTCCCAAGTAGTGATAGACCTAGGCTTTTCAGCCTTTAACCACTTCCTTGCTGCCCCAATCAATGAAAACGGGAACAAAGTCAAGCGAACATAATCAGTAGGAACTCCCGATGGTGTATAAGTATCACTGATCTCCAGGAAATTCTGAATGTGTTGCTGCGGATCTTCATGAAGTAATCCAGCATATTTCCCAGTCACATGCAGCAACTGAATCATGCCGGACTAAATCTCAAAGTGCCCGGTGATAGCGGGCTTAACTATGCTAGACGCTACCCCCTCCAGGCTGGGGAGAGCAACATCTCGCACAGCTAAAGCTAGTTCTGCTGCCATTCATGTAGGTAAAGATCAAGAAGGACCTAATACCTAAAACAACACAAAACTCAAAACAAAAATTAAACCTGAATAGATAATAAGTAATTGTTCAAAAAGAAATCAGTCAATTGTTTAGTCCCCGGCAACGGCGCCAAAAACTTGTTGCTCCCACACGCACACGCAAGTATACGTGGTCGACAAGCAATAAAGTGATAAGTAGAGTATCGTTCCCACGAGGACTATTCAGACTGGACTCCTAACAAATAATTTCTAACTAACTACTCAGGGATCTTTTTCCAATAGTGATGATTTAATTAACTAAAGAACAGTAATTAAGAGGGTAAAAGTGAATTCAAACAATGGAGTAAAAATTGGTTGTTATCAGTAATAAGGAGACGGTCCAGGGTCAGAGTTACGAACAATCCAGTTGAGTTTTCCAATGGATTCCATTTCTTAAATCCCGGGTTACTAACTGACAGATTAAATGTACCTGTGAAAACCTTTCGATTCTTCACAGTCTATGCAGGCTACTTCAATCCCTATATGTCTATGGGTTGAATCACGTGCACGCATTAACGAATTCTGTAATTAGTTAAACTAGGCGAGCAAGTATATGTCTATCCTACTCACAAGTTGGTTCCCCGATGTCCGGGTTCACAATCTAGCTCTACTCTTTCTTATTGCGTTAATAAATTCCCTCTTTCGAGTTCAATCTAAAAACCATAGATAATGCGTAATAATCGGGCCCTGACAATTACACAAGTGAAATCAAGAAAGAATAAGTAACCCGTAATGGGATTCAATTAATGGGAATCAATCTTCAAACATCAACTTTCATGAAATACTCTAACCCTAGAACTAGAGATCTAGCCACGCATACTCATAATAACAACACAAGGATTTGATGAAATAATGAAAAATGATGTAATAGATTAATGGAAGGACGAAAAACCCTTGTTCAAGATGTTATGAGCTCTCCAATTGCTCCAAAGTCTGAACTCCTATGAAAAACTAAGTAAAATAGTATTTATAGGGTTTACAAAGGCCTGGTAATAAGTTAGACCTAAGCCTAGACGAAATAGGACTCCAAAATTCGCTCCATGGGCGCTATAACGGGCGCCCCGCGCCCACGACCGCGTTGGGACAACCAGTGGATGCCAAACTTTGGGCGCTTTTGGGGCGCCCCATGTGGGAAAAAGCGCCAGGCACTGGGCGCTATAAGTGGCGCCCCACGTGCCCCAAAGCGCCAGTGCAAATTTCTGTTTCCTTTGCTCCTTTTCTCGCTTCGTGTCGTGCCTTCGTGTGCTCGATCTAATCCTCAATCAAAACCCAATCTTTTCTTGCTCGATCATGCTCTTTAAAGCTCCAATTGCTCTTCATAACAACCTACATACACACGACATCAAATTAGTGCAAAACCACATTCATAAACTATAAAACAAGCGAATAACAAGCTCAAACATGCGGAAATATTAAGGAAACATTGGCATAAAATGCCAAACATCACCTTGTGATGGTGAATTATAGGAGTTTCCCTATCTATCAACTTCTTATATCTGGTTACGTCCTCTGTCAGCTCACTTTCTTTGATTCTTGTAGTTCATATTTATGAGATGTCTGTTTCATGTTCATGACTTCCAATGGAGTACTCATTATTAAGATTAAGTAGTCATCTATGAATACATACATCTTAATTATTAAGATTTTGTATCTAAATCTAAATAATAAAAAAATAAAGAGTTTTTTGTTTCTTAGCATTTAAATATGTATACTTTCTCTATATCTAAAACAAATTGGTTCTAAATAAAAACGTTTAAAATTACAAAAGCTAAATTAAAACTTACATTAATTAAATATTAGCAAAAAATATTTAATTATATAATGGTATAGAAACTGTTTGTTAGATGAAGCACACTTAAAAGTTAGTGCCAATGGTAGCTGACCGTGAGGTTGAATTGGTGCCTAGTTGTGGTTATGGTTGGTGAAGATGGCTGTTAGTGACGGTTGTATGGTGTGGCAAGCAGTAATGGCTAAGTGATCGTTGCTAGGTGGGGGCTGGTGGTAAGTTTATTATCATTAAGCACAATTTCATAAGGGGCTTTGTAGAACTAGTGTTCATATTCGAGAGGAAAATTATACTTGTAATAAAAAAAGTAATGTTAATATAGTTGTGGCAGAGGTAGTTATTACTGGTAGCTAGTTATAGTGATGGTTGCCAGTTGAATGGTTTGTCGTGTCAGCAGGTGGTGGTGGCGAACAATTTTGAGACCTGAAGGAAAAGATTGAGATATTTTGGAGAATTACTTGATTCTCATTAACTGGAAATATATAGAATCGAATGTATTTATAGAACATCTAATCGGCGACCACAAACACTAGCTGCTTCTAACTTACTAAACTTGACAACTCATAATTAGCCAATCTAACATGTAGTGTTGCCAACAACTAACAACTTAACTCTAACTAACTTCACTACTAATTATGCATCGTCAAACTAAGTGCATCATTGTCTGCAATACTCCACCTCAAGCTGGGTGTATTGAAAACATTCAAAACTTCTAGCTTGGAAAATAATATCTTATGTTGTGCTTTGTCCAATCTTTTTGCCAAAATACCAGCTTCCTGATCCAAATTGTTAACATACTCAGTTCTAATCATACATCTCAAATGATATGGAAAACAATATTAATGTGCTTTTGTTAGATAAATGGCCTATTCTAGATTCAAGTGCTTTGATTGATGTAGAATGAGAAGCCACGGTTTGCATAATGTATATCACCGGAATACCCTTCTTGTAATTTCAAAATGTGGCCCATTATATCCTCCAACTTAGAGTTGTCTTGACCTTCTTGGTCAACTTGATTTTGCTTGAAAGGGGCACCACTTAAAACATAAGGTTCCTAAGGTTGAGAGGAACCGACTCCTCTACCTTCTTGATTGTAGTTCCAATCAGATTTTCCTTATCCTTGTCTCCATTGCTATTGTTGATTATAATAATTGATGCGAGAGCATTTTACTTACATTAACTCGCTTAAACTCTTGTCTTTGAATGCAAAAGTAACAAAATCTATAGGAAAGTTTGATGTATTTTGCTTGGTTTTAGGTGTTAAACACTAAAAGGAAAGGAAAAACCAAAAGAGCATGAATACCCAAGGAAATTGATCAAAATACAAGAAGCTGCAGAAACACTGAAGTGGCGGCCGCCTATGCTAGGTGAGACCACTGTTGCTCCCAAACGCACACGCAAGTATACGTGGTCGACAAGTAATAAAGTGATAAGTAGAGTATCGTTCCCACGAGGACTATTCAGACTGAACTCCTAACAAACAATTTCCTAAGCACTATTCAGGGATCTTTTTCCAATGGTTGAGATTTTACTAACTAAATGCAATAATCAAAAGCAAGTAATTGAGATCAAGTAACAGAGCAAATTCTAAGTTGTTATCAATGAAATAGAAACGGTCCAGGGTCAGAGTTACGAACAATCCATTTGAGTTTTCTAGTTGATTCTACTTCTTGATTTCCTAGATTGCTAACTAACAGGTTAATTGTACCCGTGAAAACCTTTCGATTCTTCACAGTCTATGCAGGCTACTCCAATCCCTATATGTCTATGGGTTGAATCAGCATTAACGAATTCTGTATTTAGCTAAGCAAGGCGAGAAAGTATATGTCTATCCTACCCACAAATTGATTCCCCGATGCCCAGGTTCACAATCAAGCCTTATTCTTTCTTATTTACGTTTACAAGTTCCCTCTGTCGAGTTGAACTTGTAAACCGTAGATAGTGTTCAATTATCAGGCCTCAATAACCAAACAATTAGGCTCAAGAAAGAATAAACAATCTGTAATGGTAAATCAATAGGAAGAATTCAACTTTCAAACATCAACCTTCATGTATTTACTCTAACCCTAGAGCGAACAAACTATAGAATTAAGGAGAAGAATAAGAGAAAGAGAGAAAGAACTTGTTTAGAAGACATCTAGGGCTCCTCCCCTCTCCTCCAAAACTTGCTCCCAAAATCTGAACTCCCTTCAAAAATGAAGTAAAAGAGCATTTATAGTGTTTACAAAAGCCTAGAAATAAGTTACGCCTAAGCCTAGACGAAATAGGACTCAAAAACCCGCTCCACGGGCGCTATAGCTGGCGCCCCGTGCCTCGGAATGCGTGGAACCAATTAGAACCCATCAAATCTCGCACAAAATAGCCATGCCCCGCGCCACAAAACACGCCAGAAAGTGGGCGCTTTGGGGGCGCCCCACGCCAGTAACCGCGCCAAGCCATTTTGGCTGCTTTCGTCGTTCGCAGCTTGTTTCGTTCCGTGCCTTCGCGTGATTGGTCCAATCCTCCATCCAATTCCAACCTTTTCTTGCTCGATCATGCTCTTTAAAGCTCCAACTGCACTTCATAACAATCTACACATATACGACACAAAATCAGTGCAAAATCACATTCGTTAACTAGAAAATGTGCGAATAAAGTACTCAATCGTGAGGAAATATTAAGGAAATATAGGCATAAAATGCCAAACATCACCACCCCACACTTAAACCTTTGCTCGCCCTCGAGCAATCACAAATACTTCCCAACCTAGGTAGAACAGGTCTGCCTATGACTAGGGTTGATACCGACCATTGAACGAGTGCACACATGACTACTATGGGCCCAACTAACATGCCAATAATATATCAAACATCAAAACATGAGAACAATCACCCCAAGACAACTCAAATGCACACACTCGACTTATTGCAACCATGCTCCCACAAAGTCACACCTACCTACTCAACCAAGAAGCCACAACTACACCTACCTCATGCAACCCGTGTGCCCTCACCAAAATGAAGCAAGAGAGTGCCCCCCAAATATCACACACAACAATGAATAACAAGAACAGAACGGGGACAATAGCATAGAAAGAATTCACTCACTCTCATGAAAGACTCACATGTCACACACGATGTACCATAGGCTTGCCCGTAGTGTAGGAATCCACTAATGTAGGCTTACTCCAATCGGGATTAACTAGAACTTTAAAGGGTTGTAATGTAGGCTAAGGGGCTGGTAGGATACATATGGATAATAGTGACTACCTCCCTAAGCACTTTAATACATCACATTCAATCTAAGCACATATCTCATCAAAGCCACCCAATTCACCCAACCAACAAATTTCACACACACCTTTTTCAACAAGTAGCAATTTTTCTTTTAAGCCCAACACTAGCAAGGATGGATATTCATTTCTTTTATTTTTCCAATTTTTTCAACTTTTTTTTTTCTATTCAATTCTTTCCAAACCTTGCCAAAGCTCCTTCAACTACTTCACAATTTATCAAGTATTCCCCTCATTGGTTCCACTCAAAAACCTCCCAATACTTCAACCACAACTCCACAATAATATAAAATTATCAATTAAAGTGCTTAAGGAGTAAAGGGTCAAAAGAAAACAAGTTAGAACAAGTGGGTAGGATTGCGGTGTGGGTGCCAACAAAAAGGTCACAGGGATCAAAATAACCAAGGGTGCATATAAGGGTAGACAAATCAAGGTAAAAGGCTTATGCAAGAAGGCCTGTATCATTTCCCGACTAGAGCAAACCTAGGATTTCGCTTTGCACACACACGGGGCAAGTTCTAGACACCAATATGCAAACATGGAGTACAATAAGAATATGTCTCACAACACACATTGCACACAATCTACACAAAATGGCTCATTACAACACTCAATCAAGAGAATAGGGTGCAACATGTGGAAAATTAAGCACTAATGCACAAAGGTTCACAACAAAGTCAAGTGAGTGGACTCAAGCATCTTAAGGGGGTCATTCCATTTTTTTTTTTCTAGCCATGCATCACAATTTTAAAACCAAAAGACACCACAAATAGCACATGCTCAAGTCCAAGTACACCGGTATCAAACAAATCAAAGGCACCTAGCATTCTACCTATTTCTTTCGTCTAGGGCCACCTATAACTAACTACTCTAATTCTAATAAGAATAAAAAAATACCCGGTTCAAAGGTCTACCCGTGGAAAAGAACCGAGGCCATATGAAAAACCACGTGGTGGACGGTATGTACCACTAACAAAGACTAAAAAGAAAATCTTTTTGCAATTTTTCATTAGTTTTCTAATTTTTTTTCCATTTTTGTTTCATTTTTTATATATTAAAGCAAGAAACAAATAAAAATAAAGTCAAGTGACAAAAATAAAAATTGCTGAAATTAACTACCTAAAGGTACAATCATCCATAACCTAAAAATTTTGGAAGTTTCCCCACCCCACACTTAAAATCAAGCAGTGTCCTCAGTGCGAACAAAAAATAAAGTGCGAGAGTAAAAGAAACTTCCCTGAAGGCCAAACGACCTAGCCTTTGGCGCCAGCATCCTCCAAGCTTCCGTATAACATGAGGTACTCAGACTTCCCCCAACAGGTCATCAATATTAGGTGGGGGTGAGGACACCCCACACTTAAACTCGACATTACATGAACCTGCAATCCAAAGAATCACCCAAAGAAATATACAACCATAAAAATAATAATAAAAATAAATGAACGTAAAGCAAACAAATTGGGTTTTTTCTCAAGAAGCGCTTGATTTAACGTCGCGGCACGACGAAGACAACTTCATCACTTTTTCCTCCACCTTGAACTTATGAATTGAATCCCCAACTTTACCTCAAGCTTACGACTATGGTATTGGGGTGGTGGCTAAAATATAAAAGGACCAAGTAACCAATGTCGCATTTTACACTTCTTGGCCTTTAAATGAGGGTTGTCGTTTTGTCTCCTCGGTATCACAAACTTTAAAATATAGGCACCTTGTTCCTCCTCCCTTGGTTTCTTCATAGGCTCGGGTGGCTCAATTTTTATGTCACCATCCAAACCCAATGTTGAAAAATGATTGGAATGAGGTCCAATGCGCTTCAATTCTAAAATTACATTACTTTTGACACCCTCACTTGCACAAACACTAGAGTCCTCAAATATGATGTTTTCTTTTTCCTCACTTGACTCTAATGTGACTTTCTCAACTTCGGCATCATCAACTAATATTAGGTCGAATGGTAGAAATTCCACCTTTTGCTCCTCAAATTGGTTCCTAAGCTCTTCTATCTCAAATCTACTATCCACGACAACTGATAATTGGGCATTAGACACCTCAACCATATCACTCAAATTCGCCTCCAAGTCCTGAATAGTCAAGCCAAATTGCTCGATCTCTTGTCCGAGCTCCACTCTTTCTTCCATAAATTGCCTCGTCATATTTGTTAGTTCACTTCTGAAATCCCTATAAGCTTCTAAGAGTTTGGCTTGCTCCATTAGCCAAGTTTCGCTAACAATCTGCACTTTATCGCTCCTGTCAAACTCACAAACATCATTAGAATCATCACAAAAATTATTGGGGGAAGGAGCATGACGCTTAGGACAATCATTCCACCGACCACCACACAATTTACAAAAACTACAATCAAAGGTGGTGGAAAATTCACATAACCAGTCTCGTAGGGTTGAAAGAGTTGGACAATTTTCCCACAAGTGAGTTCCTCCACAAAGTAGACAGAGATCATCAAAATTTGAGCAACCATCATTCGACCAATTTTTATTAAAAGATGCCATGATAAGACAAGTAACACAATACTAAACTAGACAAAAAAATTAAACCTGAATAGATAATAAGTAATCGTTCAAAAAGAAATCAGTCAATTATTTATTCCCCGGCAACGGCACCAAAAACTTGTTGCTCCCAAACGCACACGCAAGTATACGTGGTCGATAAGTAATAAAGTGATAAGTAGAGTATCGTTCCCACGAGGACTATTCAGACTGGACTCCTAACAAACAATTTCCTAAGCACTATTCAGGGATCTTTTCCCAATGGTTGAGATTTTACTAGCTAAATGCAATAATCAAAAGCAAGTAATTGAGATCAAGTAACAGAGCAAATTCTAAGTTGTTATCAATGAAATAGAAACGGTCCATGGTCAGAGTTACGAACAATCCAGTTGAGTTTTCCAGTTGATTCTACTTCTTGATTTCCTAGATTGCTAACTAACAGGTTAATTGTACCCGTAAAAACCTTTCGATTCTTCACGGTCTATGCAGGCTACTCCAATCCCTATATGTCTATGGGTTGAATCACGTGCACGCATTAACGAATTCTATATTTAGCTAAACAAGGCAAGCAAGTATATGTCTATCCTACCCACAAATTGATTCCCCGATGCCTAGGTTCATAATCAACCCCTATTCTTTCTTATTTGCGTTTACAAGTTCCCTCTGTCGAGTTCAACCTGTAAACCGTAGATAGTGTTCAATTATCAGGCCTCAATAACCAAACAATTAGGCTCAAGAAAGAATAAACAATCAGTAATGGTAAATCAATAGGAAGAATTCAACTTTCAAACATCAACTTTCATGTATTTACTCTAACCCTAGAACGAACAAACTATAGAATTAAGGAGAAGAATAAGAGAAAGAGAGAAAGAACTTGTTTAGAAGACATCTAGGGCTCCTTCCCTCTCCTCCAAAACTTGCTCCCAAAATCTGAACTCCCTTAAAAAACGAAGTAAAAGAGTATTTATAGTGTTTACAAAAGCCTAGAAATAAGTTACGCCTAAGCCTGGACGAAATAGGACTCAAAAACCCGCTCCAGGGGCGCTATAGCTGGCGGCCCGCACCACGGAACGTGTGGAACCAATTAGAACCCGTCAAATCTCGCACGCAATAGCCATGCCCCGCGCCACAAAACGCGCCAGTAACCGCGCCAGGCCATTTTGGCTGCTTCCGTCGTTCCCAGCTTGCTTCGTTCCGTGCCTTCGCGTGCTCGATCCAATCCTCCATCCAATTCCAACCTTTTCTTGCTCGATCATGCTCTTTAAAGCTCCAATTGCACTTCATAACAACCTACACATATACGACACAAAATCAGTGCAAAATCACATTTGTTAACTAAAAAACGTGCGAATAAAGTACTCAAACGTGAGAAAATATTAAGGAAATATAGGCATAAAATGCCAAACATCAACCGCCCCTTCTCTGGAGGTACATAACTACTGAGTATCCAACTGGGCACTAAAGAGGCTTCAAACCTTTGCAAAAATGCTTAGAATCTTGAAATCCTGAGAAGATGTGACCTCCCATGTTTGCGACCACATGATGCTATGCTGTGCAGCCCTCTCTTGGAGAAGAAGAAAAGGTGGTCACCCAATAAAGTGCAGTCACCCTCTCATACTAAACCAGAAAAGGGCGCCAGCCCATGTCCAAAGAGGCACCGGCCCTTCTATTGATTCAGCACCATAACTCAGCCCTTTGGCAAAAGGGCCCCAACCCAACCTGAAAATGGCCTTTCTGTAATTAAATTTAGCAAACACTATATATAGGCAGAATTAGGTTTTTGAGAACATCTTACATTTCACTTTACTTGAGAGGCAAGATAAGGACAAAATACAAAAACCCTTGGTCAAGTTTTCTTGAGTTGTGAAGAACAACGTCATTACTTGTAAGAGTCATTACTACCTTACTATGTTAATGCATATTTCATTACCTCAAAGTCTTGAATCATTACTTAGCATTTGTAGCTAAATCACCAACTAGGGTGGTAATGAAACCCTAGTCCAATAATCAAATGGGTATAGCATAATAAGCTTCTAAACACCTAGGAATACCCCATTTCACTACTTTTGATTACATTACAACAACTTGAGGTGTACAATTCAAGTTAAACCCAACAAGTACTAGATTTACACCGAGAGGGTAAATCTAGGAATGGAAAGCGTAGTGATGGGGCGCCGGGGGTAAGTGTGAGTCATTTACCCCGTGTTAACGGGTTGAACACCGAGAGGGGTATGCGTTACTTGGGATTAGTCGCTAGCGCCTAATGCATCAACTCTTAGCACCGAGAGGGCCAGAGTTGGTAGTCTCAACTCTCACCCGAGAGGGGTGAGTTAGGTAAATGCGAGTGAGGTCCATTAGGTGACCTAGGTGTGAGGAAGCATATAACTATATCCACTTGATTAATGGGCTAGTGGGAAGTAGTATCCTAGTGTTTTCTATTATTGTTAACTTTACCTTTAAGTTGTCTTTACTTTATCATAGTTTAGATTATACTTCAAATTTAGGATTAACTAGCTAATTGAATTGAACTCAATTGAATTCAACTACTTTTGGTCACGTGTAAGTCCATGTGTTCGACCACTACAATCGACTAGGGTAATTGTGAGCGCTAACCTTAGCTGGAGCATTTCACAATTTGGCACCATTGCCGGGGACTTCTGTAGACTATTTAGTTGGATTAGTTTAAGTTCTTGTTGTTAGTTAGTGTAATCCGAGTAGTGTCACTTTTGGTTTTGGTTCACTTTGTCTTTGTAGGTGTTTATTGAAAATGCCACCAAGGCAAGCAGTTCCACCTAATCAAGGTTGAGGTGTTGGTAACCCACAAGTAGATGATCCACAACCACCTAATCCTCTGGTCAATAACAATGTGGAAGATGTTGGTGTTGATGACAATGTTGAAATCCTTGATGGGGAGCCACTTGATGGAGCACAACAAAATGCCCAAGCTCAAGGAGCTAGAGCAAGGAGAAATGCAAGGAGGGAACAAATCAATGATGATGGTATTTGTGGAGCCATTGTACCTCCTCCAATCTGGCTAATTTTCAAATGCCCTCGGCCGATATGAATTCACTTGACAATTGAGGTTTGTTTAGAGGAGAAGAAGATGAGAATCCTAACAAGCACCTCCAAACATTCCTTGATATTTGCACTCTCAACCGACATGCCGGAGTGACTGATGATGCTTTTTGCCTTAGGCTTTTCCGTTCTCAGTAAAAAGAAAAAGCTAGGGCTTGGTTAGATTGATTGCCAAAGAGGAGTATTCACACTTGGAATGAATTGGTAAGGGTTTTTCTTGATGAGTATTTCCCACCGAGAAAGTTTGTTGATTTGAGGGATGATATCTATTATTTTAAATGAAAAGTAGGTGAGCCATTGCACAAGGCTTGGGATAGATTACTACAGCTTATTCACTCTTGTCCCGGTCATGATTTTCCAGATCGATTTATATTGGAGACTTTCTATAGAAGTCTTGATGAAAACAATCAAACAACTATTAATCATGTTGCTCAAGGAGGCTTAATGGAAGTTACTTTTCAACAATCAACCGATCTTATCAACAAGGTCACAAAGAAATCAAGGGCATGGATGTCAAGAGTGAGGAGGCCGGGTACATATGATCCCAACAATGATATGATGACAAAAGCACTTGAATCTCAAGAAGAAAGAATGGCCCAACTTGTTACTACGGTTGAAATACTTGTTATGAAACAAATGTAGCAAACTCAAGAATCCACAAAGCAAGTCAATGCCGTTGATTTACCTCCCAAAGAAGTTCATCATGGAGCCAATTATTCTTATCAACCCTACCCTTCAGGGTATGCTCCACCGGGATACATTCCTATGGGGTTTGTGCCTCAAGGTCAAGAAAGGAAAATGGCATATCAAGGTGGCCAAGAGCATGAGGAGGAGACCAATTATGTTAATGCTTATCAAGTCTAAAGACCTCCATACAATCATAGCTATCAAGCTATAGGCTAACGGAAGCCTTAGAATCAATTGGGTAACACTCATAAATAGGGTGGTACCAATCAAGGAAGAGAGCAAAATGACAATCAAAGAAGCTCTCACGATTCTCAACAAAGTTCAAGCAATCCAAAAAATTCAAAGTTGGAAGGCATAATGGAGAAGATGTTAAAGCTTCAAGAAGACGATTCAGGTGATATAATGGATATCAAGCAAACCGTGCAATCACATTCGACTTTGATTAAGTCGCTTGAGTCCCAATATAGCCAATTATCTCATCAACTAAATTAAAGACAACATGGAGCATTGCCGAGTGATACGGTGATGAATCCTAAATGCAAAATATCAAGTAATGGCCATCATAACTAGAATGGAAAGACTTGGGATGATCCCGAGATGGTAGGTGATGATATTCAATTAAAGCTTGAAGAGGGTGAGCAAGAAAGAGAGATATTGCATGATGAGGTAGCAGATGAAGTGAAACTCAAGGGGAGATGTAGCCAAAAGTTTTCCAAGCGATTCCAATTTCAAAAGAACCCCCAATGACAAAACCCACTACTAGCCAAAAAGCCATCAAAGAACCTCCACCACCCAAAGAAGCCATTCCTACCAAGACCACTATCCAAAGCCCACTCAACCATTCCCACAAAGAAATGAAAACTTGAGAAGAGCCGATCATGCAAAGAAGGTTTGGCAGAAGATTGCATTAACTTCTATCAATCTACCTTCAGTTGATGCTCTTAGGCAAATGCCGGATGTTGCAAAGTTTGTGAAAGATTTGGTGGTAAAGAAGAGGTTTTCGGAACTTGAGACCGTCAAGGTCCCTTATCAATGTAGTTCCATTATGTCACATCTGATACCCATGAAGATGGAAGACCCCGGTACATTCACTATACTATGTACCATAGGGGGAAGGCACTTTGAAAAGGCATTGTCTGATTTGGGAGCAAGCATCAATCTTATGTCTTATGCCGTCTACAAGACATTGGGAGGCAAAGAGCCAAGGCCAACCAAGATTAACCTTCAAATGGCCGATCGATCCATGAAAAAGCCTATTGGAGTTGTTGATAATGTGTTTGTGAAGGTAGATCATTTTATCTTCATGGCAAATTTTGTTATTTTGGATTGTGCCGTTGATTATGATGTGCCAATTATTCTTGGAAGACCATTCTTAGTCACGGGAAGAGCATTGTGTGATGTGGAGAAGGGGGAGTTAACCTTTAGATTCAATGGAGAGAAGGTGGTGTTCCACATTTGCAATTCTATGAAGCAACCAATTGATGATGCATCTTGTTCTTATGTTGATATGGCTATAGATGCATTGGTGGAAGAAGAGAGTTTGACAAAGGAGTATGAATTTTCGACATCAGTATTGCGGAATATGGATGTTGATGATGAATAAAGTGTGAAACAATGTGTTCTAGCTTTAGAAAGCTTTGGTAGTAAACCATATTCCCCAAAGAAACATTCTCTTGATCTTGAGAATCGAAAAGTTCCACCAATTAAACCTTCCATTGAAGAACCCCCTACTCTTGAACTCAAAATCTTACCAAGTCACTTCAGATATGCCTACCTTTGTCCTAACTCCACTTTTCCCATAATCATTTCTTCCCATTTAGACCAATCCCAAGAATAACAGCTCTTACAAGTTGTGAGGAAGAGAATTCGGGCTATTGGGTGGACTTTGGCCGACACTAGAGGAATTGATCCGGGAGTGTGTACCCATAAAATCATTCTTGAAGAAGGTTGAAAACCTTCAGTTTAGCACCAAAGGCGGCTGAATTCGGCCATGCAGAAGTTGTCAAGAAGGAAATCATAAAATGGCTGGATGTGGGAGTTTTTGAGCCATTATCCGATAATGAATGGGTATCACTGGTTCCATGTGTTCCTAAGAAGGGAGGCATGACGGTTGTGCATAATGAGAAGGGTGAAGCTATTTCCACTAGAACCATGTTCGGGTTGAGAGTTTGGACCGATTATCGCAAGCTCAACAAAGCTACAAGGAAAGATCATTTTCCCCTTCCATTCATTGATCGAATGTTGGATAGGTTGTCCGGAAAGGCTTATTATTTTTTCCTACATGGGTATTCCGGTTACAATCAAATCTTAATTGAAGCGGAAGATCAAGAAAATACAACCTTCACTTGTCCCTATGGGACATTTGCTTTAAAGAAGATGTCCTTTGGTCTTTTCAATGCACCCGCCACTTTTCAAAGGTGCATGCTCGCTTTGTTTCATTATATGGTTGAAAATTTCTTGGAAGTATTTATGGATGACTTTTCCGCTGTGAGTGACTCAATTGAATATTTCTTGCACAACATAGATTTGGTGCTTGAAAGATGTGAAGAGGCCAAGTTGGTACTCAATTGGGAGAAATGCCATTTATTAGTACAATAAGGAATTGTTTTGGGACACAGAGTGTCCAAGCGTGGAATAGAGGTAGATCAAGAAAAAATTGATGTTATATCCAAGCTTCCACCTCCCACCACCGTGAAGGGAGAGCGAAGTTTCCTTGGTCATGCCGACTTTTATAGAAGATTTATTAAGGACTTCTCCAAAATTGCTCAACCTTTATGCAAGCTACTTGAAAAGGAAGCAAAATTTGTGTTTGATGATGCATGCCTTAAAGTATTTGAAGAATTGAGAAGAACGCTCACTACCGCACCCATCATTGTGAGTCCAAATTAGGATTTACCCTTTGAATTGATGTGTGATGAAAGTTATGCGGCTCTTGGTGCCATGTTGGGTCAAAGGATTGAAAGATCTTTCATCCTATTTACTATGCTAGTAAAACCATGAATGGTGCCCAATTGAACTACACGGTCACCGAGAAGGAATTCTTAGCCGTGATGTTTGCATTTGAAGAATTTTGGGCTTATTTGATGGGCTCTAAGGTGGTTGTTCATACCGATCATTCGGCCATTCGATACTCAATTAGAAAGAAAGACTCCAAACCCCACTTGATTTGGTGGATATTATGGCTTCAAGAATTTGATATTGAAGTTAATGAGAGAAAAGGCACCGAGAATCAAGTGGCATACCACTTGTCAAGATTGGAAGAAGGAGGGAGACATCGTGAAGATGATGAAATCAATGATTCGTTTCTGGATAAGAGGGTTCTTTCGGTTTCCTTGGAGAAAATACCATGGTATGCGGAGCTTTCTAATTTTTTGGTATGTGGAGATTTGCTCGATGACTATCCATACAATCAAAGAAAGAAGCTCATGAAAGATGCTCGTCATTATCATTAGGATGAGCCATATTTGTTTAAAATTTATGCGGATGGGATGAATCGAAGATGTGTTCCGGAAATTGAACAATAGGAGATTGTTAATGGATGTCATTCTTCATCTTATGGTGGGCATCATGGTGGTGTAAGAACCGCCTCAAAGATCTTGAAGTGTGGTTTCTATTAGCCAACCATCTATAAAGATGTTCATGCATTTGTGAGAAGTTGTGATAAATGCCAAAGATTTGGAGGTGTGTCAAGAAATCATGAACTGCCCAAAAATCCTATCATTGAGGTAGAGTTATTTGATGTGTGGGGTATTGATTTCATGGGTCCATTCCGAAGCTCTTGTGGGATGAAGTATATCTTGGTAGCCGTTGACTATATATTTAAGTAGGTAGAAGCGATGGCTTTACCAAACAATGAAGCAAGAAGTGTCACGACATTCTTGAAAATGAACATCTTCACTCAGTTTGGCACTCCTAGAGCCATAATTAGTGATGGTGGTTCTCATTTTTGCAATAAGATATTTGACGCACTCCTTGAAAAGTATGGGGTCAAGCACAAAGTTGGAACTCCTTATCATCTACAAACTAGTGGACAAGTGGAAGTGTCTAACTTAGAAATCAAACAAATCTTAGCTAAGGCCGTGAATGCTAATCAGAAGGATTGGGCCAAGAAGTTGGATGATGCACTTTGGGCTTATAGGACGGCCTACAAAACTCAATAGGTATGTCTCCTTATCGATTGGTGTTTGGAAAGGCTTGTCATCTTCCTATTGAGCTTGAATACAAGGCATTGTGGGCGTTGAAAAAGTTGAACATAGAATGGGAGGTAGCCGCAAAGTCTAGAATGGAGGCGTTGAATGAAATACATGAAATGAGATTTAAGGCATATGAGAATGCTTCGTTGTACAAGGAGAAAATTAAGGTTGTGCATGATAAGAAGATTTGAATCGGGAACTCAAGGTGGGAGACCTTGTGTTGTTGCTTAATTCCTGGCTCCAATTGTTTATGAGAAAGTTGAAGTCAAAATGGAGTGACCCGTTCAAGGTTGTTGGTGTTTCTCCCTATGGTTCCCTTGATTTAGAAGGTGATGATGGAAAGAGATTTAGAGTAAATGGGCACCGGGCGAAGCATTATTTGGGAGTTGTTGAAGGCACCAAGGTGGTGACCTTAGTCTTCTTGATTGATCCTTGAGCTAATGGTTCGACATCGTGCCTCGACGTTAACTAAGGTGCTTCTTGGGAGGCAACCCAAGGTATTTAGCTAAGTTGTTGTTTTGTAGGTGTCAAAGATGAGTTGCAGCTGAAGTGAGAGTGAGAAATGAAGGACCTCACAGGTAACAGGGAGGCCGCCCTTTAGCTGAGTATGGTAAAAGAGAAAAAGGAAGGAAGCACAGAGCCAAGAACATTCGGTCGCCTCTCAAAAAGGGCTATCGCCCATATTTAAAAATCCAAAAATTTTTCTAAGTATGAAATGTGAGGCTTTGTGGACTTTTTTCGCCAATTTTTGCCGCACATGCAGAGTTGGAGGCCCTTTTCGACACAGAGGCTGCCCCTTCAAGAGGCGACCACCCTTCTTCTTATGCCTATAAAATTTGGCTAAGTATCGAAAACGGAGCTCTCTTGACTTTGAGCGCCCTTATTGGCGGCATATTCAGGGTTGGCTGCCCTTTTTCTCAAGTGTGAAAGGTAGAAGCCAATAGGCAGTCTCCCATCATTTAGGCGACCGCCCATTTCTCAAAGATCGCATGACTAAAGAGCAAGTGCATAGGTGACCGCCCTTGTAAGAGGCGGCCCCCCATCTCTTTGTAACCCTAGGGGCGCCTTTTCACCTCCTTCGTACTATTCTCATCTGAAACCCTAAATGCCGGCACCCCCATTTTTTCCGATCATCAGAGACCTTCACCCACTAACTCTACAACAAATCACTAATTTATTCCATCGCATCAACTGTCTGGTAAGCCTTTCAATTCAACTTTATTTTTACTTTTTAATTTAATTGTAATATTTTAGCAGTAGGATTTAGATTAAATGTTAAACCCCAAAACAACAAAAACATGAATTAGGATGGTTAGGGGAAGGGTGAGCGTACTTATTATTGTCATGGATCTTGAAGCTTGAGAGTGTTGTGACCTTGAAAGAGAAACAAAAAATGGGTAGTTGTGAACTTGTTTATGCTATAATGTTTAAAATTTAGGGACTCGCGCCCTCACTATAGTGTTGCTGACGAAGCAAGGGCCCGCGCCCTTAATGGGTGATCACCTGTTCTTCCAAAGTCGACCACTTGAACTACTGATAGTTCATGAACACGCGGTTGCCTCTCTTGGGCGACCACCTTTTCATATGGTTCCACCTGCCAAAATATAGTGATGAGATGGAGGCCGCGCCCCTTGTGTCTCACATGACCTTCTCTTTAAAGAGAGACTGCCTAAGATCAAGCGGGAGCCCCGTCATGAGGCAGACACTCTTTGCCTAAGGCCTCAAATTTTTTCTAAGTGTAGAAAAGGCACCTCTCTAATGTTTGAGCGCCCTTTTTTTCGCCCTTGCAGGTTAGGTCGCCTCTTATCTTCATGAAATTGAAAGAAGGTGCATTTGGAGGCCGGCCATTGGTGAGGCGGCCGCCTTTCTGTACTTGCCAAAAATTTGGCTGTGTCAAAAATGTACAACTCAGGACTTTGGGCGCCTCTTTTGGTCGCACTTGCAGAGTCCCTCGCCTTTTTTTGAAGAGGAGGATGCCCATTCATGAGGCGGCCTTCCATCGGACTTGATTGAAAATCTTTCTAACTATGGGAACACAAGTCCTAAGGACTTTTTCTGCCTTTTGTCTCCGCCCTTGCAGTGTAGGCCGCCCCTTGTCCAAAATACTAAAAATTCTCTAAGTGTTGGACCCAGAGGCAACCGCCCCTTACACATGCCCCCGACCTTTTAACCTATTTTCTGAAGTATGTCTGAGCTTCCATTAGCACTTAATGCCTATCGCTTTAGGCTACTTCTGACATGTCTCCCCTTTGCTTAAAGTGGTTTAACTAACAACATCTTTGAGTTGTTTTGCAGCTATAATGCCACCAATACAAAGGGGTAGGCCAAGAAAGAGGCGAGAGAGGAGTCCACTCACTACATCTCCATTTCGTCCATTGAAGCTGATTCTTCAGAGCTAGTAGAGGATGAAGATGCTAATCTCTTCATTCTTGATAGGGTGATAGGGACAGACAGGCTAAGGAGATTCAGCCCCAACTTCCGTCAAGTACTCACTAATTCTGGTTTGGCAAAGCTTCTCATAAAAGCTGTAGCTGATGCTAACCTTGACATGATCCTGGAGCTATATGCTGAGCTAGGGAAGAAGTCTAAGCCAGGAGGGAGGGTGGTATGCAGAGACATTGGAGTTGACATTTCATCCCAAGCTTTAAATGATCATTTAGGGCTTCCCAATGTTGTTTCCCTAGAACACATGGCCCAGTTAAACTTGGGAGAAGAAGCACAAAAGCATTGGCTTGCTCCTATCATAGGAAGAGAAAGAAACCCTGCAAGGAAAAGAAGAGAGGTACAAAACATTTGAGATGATCTCAATTTCGAAGCCAAGGGATGGTACTCCATCATTAGTTCAAGAATCCTGCCAACCAAAGAGAAGTTCCTCATAAGTACAAACACGGCACTAATGATTGGATGCTTAATGACAAGGATCAAGATAATTTGGGAGGAGAGATGCTAATGACAATGGTAGAAGTAGCCTAATCTCTTGATTATGATTATCCTTACCCTAACACACTTACAGAGTATTTGATGGAGGAATGATATAAGAATTTTGTTGATGAAAACTATGTACCTACTGATGTAAATTTGATCTTTTTGCTATTGAATTGGTAGGGTTGGACAAAAAGAAGACAGAATTCCAAGTCTTTTTGCCCAGAATGCCACAAATAATGTCTCCATAAGGAACTCAAGAGATAGCAACTAAGAATCAATTGGACAAACTTATAAAAGTCATTTGAGAGAAACACAAGAGACATTGCAGCCAGCAAGAAGGCCATGAAAAAGATGGAAAAAGTAGTTCAACTCATAGCAAAGACACAGGTAGAAATGGAAAAGAAGCTGAATGATCTACGAACTGAGCGGGAGAGAGTGAAGGACACACAATAAGGACAGGAAGGTGTAGCTGAGATGAACAAAGATTTGGGCATGATAGCTAAGCCTTGGTTTTGATGAAGGAATGCTAGAAAACAACCCAGAATTGTGTCCTGAAGAAGTTCAAATCCATATGGCTAGGAAAATATCCATTGAAGAAGTAGTACAAGCAAAGGCTGAGAAGAAGAATCAAAAGGAAGAGCCTCCACTAGCCCATGTGGAAGACAAAGGAAACATAAAGTTTAAAGAATGATCAGGGAGTCCCTTCTTACCCCCTTGTGCTTATTTTTGTGCTTACTTCACATTCGGGGACAATGCGAGAGTTTTAGGTTTGGGGGAGGGGATTCAAATTCATGAATATTGTGGATAATATTTTGGATAATTTATTTTATGTTTTGGATGTTTTGGGATGACATGATTGAATTTGAATCCCTCTGTTTGCTTATATATAGTGCATGTTACTTTCTTTTAGCATATTTAGTTAAGTTCCTTGAAAGTTTTTTCTTTTTAAATAAGCTTTCGATTTTTTTTTGCTTGGTTCTTTCTAGAAGTGGTTGTTTGAACCAAGTTATATAAATATTAGTTTTACAAAATGCCTTGTGGTTGTGTTTGGAAAGTCTCATGAAGTACCAACATTCCATTTTGATCTTATGGCATGAGACAAGTTGTGGAGTGTCCACTTGGTAAGTATTTGGTCTTGGTTGATGACTCTAGGTCCTTTTGTTGCTTTGGAGTTATTGATATGGTTCCTAGTAGATCATTAACACTTTACAAATGCAAGCTTTTGTAGAGTTGAGTTTTTGTCTTGAGTAACCCACTTACATATGTGTGAGGTTAGATGGTGGGTTCACATGTTTGACTTGAGGGCTAGAACTTGCTCGACTTGTGTTCAAAGCGAATTGTGAGTTGTGCCAAACTTGGAAATGATCTTAGGCTTTCTTTGGAACCCATTTTTGAGCCTATTCAAATACCCTTACTCTAAAAATATCAATAGTTGTTCTTTTTGAGCCTATTAGCCTTTCATTTGGTAACCCGGTTTATGAGTAATCTATTGGTGGTTTGTTTGAATTCCCTTTTTAAAGTGAAAATTATTGAATGAGGCAAAATCCTAAGTTTGGGGGAATCCATTGGAGGTGTCATCTGCTAGGAAGCCTAGTGAGATGCTAAGTAAAATGTGTGTGTGTGTGTGTGTGTGTGTGTCTATATATATATATATATATATATATATATATATATATATATATATATATATATATATATATATATATATATATATAAATACAAAAAGAGATGCAAGGTGAAAAGAATTTGTCCCCTTAAGTTTGTGATGTAAACATGAAGGGTGGACTAATAAAATAAAAAGCATTAGGCTTCCAAAAATTTGAAAATAACAAAAAGAAGGAGAAGTAGAGAAATAAAGAAAAGGGAATAAGAGAAGAGGGTGAAAGGAGGTGAAGAAAGGATGGTTGAAATGGTTATATGTTGGTAAGGAGGTTTGCAGTCACTATTTTCCTAAATACCACACCTAGCTCCAAGCCTTCATTACAAGCATAAACAAGTCCTAGTTGATCCTATGTTTTGAACCTCTCCATTAGTGGAGAATCACAAAATGGGCAAACATATGGTTCCTTTGACTCAACTCGTGAACATTCTTTGGAGTGTGAGTGCTTAATTGTTTAAGTCCTTCATTTAAATTTGATTGTTAGACAAGGAATACTTTCTTTGAAGTGAGGAAGCAAGTGGTGATATGAGAGATGAGAGCTTGACTTAAAATGATGTTTGATACCAAGTGAGTTGGTTGATGAACCAAATCCACTCTTGAAGCTCTATGTCATCCTTGGATCATTGTAAAACTTGTGAAGTGGTTCACAAAGTGACTTGTCAAGTGTTCATAAGTATGAACGTGTGTTGGTACCTAATGAGCTTAAAAGTTTTTGAAAATAGTGAAAATGGAACTTAGCCTCATTGTATGCTAGTCTTAAAAGTACTTCACTACTCTTAGGTAGAGATTGGTTGCTTGAGGACAAGCAAAGACTTAAGTTTGGGGGAGTTGATGCGTGAGCATTTTTCTTACTTTAATTCGCTTAAACTCTTGTCTTTGAATAAAAAAGTGACCAATTTATATGAAAGTTTGATGTATTTTGCTTGGTTTCATGTGTTAAACACTGCAAGGAAAGGAAGAAACCAAAAGAGCATGAATACCCAAGGAATGTGATCAAAATTTAAGAAGCTGCAGAAACACTGAAGTGGCGGCCGCCTATGCTAAGGGCGACCGCCCCTTCTCTGGAGGTACATACCTGCTGAGTATCCAACTGGGCACTAAAGAGGCCTCAACCATTTGCAAGAAACCTAAGAATCTAGAAATCCTGAGAAGATTCAACCGCCCATGTCAAAGGAAGGCACCCATATAACTTTGCAGAGGAGAAACTGATAAGAAGAAGATGCGACCGCATGTGCTAAGGGCAGTCGCCCATTACCCTTTGTAAGAAGAGGCTGAAATGAAGAAGATGCGACTACATGATGCTATGCCATGAAGCCCTCTCTTGGAGAAGAAGAAAAGGCGGTCGCCCAATAAAGTGCGGCCGCCCTCTCATACTAAACTAGAAAAGGCGCCAGCCCATGTCCAAAGAGGTGCCAACCCTTCTATCGATTCAGCACCAGAACTCAGACGTTTGGCAAAAGTGTCCCAACCCAACCAGAAAATGGAATTTCTGTAATTAATTTTAGCAACTATCTCCACAGCAAGCTCCTCAATTTGACCCGGTCCGTCACGCTTTGGACATCGCCACCGGAACACTATATATAGCTAGAATTAGGTTTTTGAGAACATGTTACATTTCATTTTACTTGAGAGGCAAGATAAGAACAAAATACCAAAACCCTTGGTCAAGTTTCCTTGTATTGTGAAGAACAACGTCATTATTTGTAGGAATAATTACTACCTTACTATGTTAATGCATATTTCATTACTTCCAAGTCTTGAATCATTACTTAGCATGAGTAGCTAAATAACCAACTAGGGTGCTAATGAAACCCTAGTCCAATAATCAAATGTGTATAGCATATGTGTTGGCCTAAATCTGATTAGAAAAACAAATCAAATTTATAACGGGTTAACTAAAAATTATTCGTATCAAAGCCACGGAAAGACAATAAATTGAACAAAGAAAATGAGATCAGATATTGAAAAAAAAGTATAAATGTATTTCTAATATTTTCTGGATGCATTATATAATCTTTACAAGGCTATTTATAGCTTTCAAGGGCATGGGCAACATTCACTCCACTTAATGGCAATTACTCCACGTTTAATCGTGGTCTACCCATGATCTCCTCATTTAAGTTGTGGGCAATGGTCGGCAGTTACATAAGTGAGAAATTGTTTGTCGTGGAGCAAAATCTTCTATGAGGGGTTTAATCTTTCGCGTCGAGACAACTCGCCTCGGGAGCTAGGCGAGCCTTTGAGAGCTCGTGAATAGAAGCTTCCAAACTCTCCCAGCTCCGAGCGTTGTTAATTAAACCTCGTTGATTTTTCACCCAATAAAGATAGATCCCCACTCCTCGGATAATAGTCAAAATTTTTCGAGGGGTGAATTTAATTCGGCGGGAATCGACGTTGCCAATTCTCCACTGTGGAATTTGAAAAGTTAACCATCCTTTCGACTTCTAATCTTCTACACGCGACATTTTCTGAGTGGTTGTAACCCTTCATTTTACCTTTCCAATATAAACGTAATAATGACGACCCTTCGAAGCACTTGAGTACTACCATTCTTATAAATCTTCCAACTTGTTCACCACTTGCATTGTTTCCCAAATCTTCTGCAAATCTCCCTCCTGTTAAAATTTTATCGTCATATCTTCTGCCAAGAATTCCTCAAAAACCTCAGAGGTAGGAGCAATGGATGATACCCATGCGTCAACGAGCGAGGTTTTAGCTGGTACACCTGTACCGTTGAGGGTAACTTCACCAGAAGAAAGTGACCAAGAAACTGTCTCCGACCACCGCGACGCTGCCACTCAGGAAGAAGTATCGACCGACATCGATGGAGCTGGGCTTTAAGAAGCCACCACTACAGATAATAATGCTGAAGCTACTGAAGCTTCACAACCCAAAAAGAAATCCTTCGTCGGGGAGCTAAAACCCCATCATGTGATCCCCTCGAAGTTTTGTGACAGCAAAGACTTCAAGATCCAGAAGCAATCGGCTTCTGATCTTGAGAAAAATAGAAAAGCTCCAGTCCAACAGTCCCCGAGCCTGATCATGCAAGACCTCGTAGATCAGGTTCGTGAGGATTGTGGTTGGGGCTCTGAGGTCAAAATTGTCGTCTCGATCCTGGAGCATCTTACTTGAGACAGAGTCCCCAGTTTCTCGTTCATCTACACCTATCTATTTACGATAGATTTCTCATTTCCAATCCATCACATAGCTGATACTTTTTGCCGAACATACAATCTTTGTTTGGCTCAGCTCGGTCCTGGTGTTTAGAGGATCATTCAATGCCTTGACTTTCTAAGCCAACGAGCCAAAGTCGATTTTACCTTTGATCACCTCATGTCCCTTTTTTGCCCCACCATGGACAATGATGGGGTTGTCGAGCTAAGTAAACGGGGTAAATTCTCCATAATAACGAAGGGTGACGAAACCGAGGACCGTGGTTGGTGTGAACGGTTCGTTTTTGTCCCCATTTCTCTTCTCTCCTCCGAGGCGAAGTTCCCCGAGGTGTGGAACTGAACTCGTAAGTTGTCGTCCCTCGATTTCTCCTTTATTCTTACAACTCCTCAGGTTTTTAACCAACTCATTATTTTCTTTTCCCAGTGGAGAAACTTCCTATCAACCCCCAGAAGGGTTTAAGTGAATGGGTTCAAGCACTCATCGACGCCAAATCGAGGCCTGAGAGATCGTGGATGATCCTAGCGGGTTGAAAGAGAACCAATAGTCGTCCAAACGGCACGATAAGTGTGAATTAAGCCTTCTTCTTTCTTCCAAAATTTATCCTCATTCTTGTCTCTCTCTTTTGTACGTTTCCCTAACAAAGCGCTTATCGAACCGGAGGAGGAAGAAGAAAAAGAGAAAGAAGAGAAGAAAAAAGAAAAGAAGAAAAAACTAGAGAAACGAAGCAAGAGACTGGGGTCCCTGAAGCGGGGAATAGTCTAAAGGAGTTGGAGGACTCAGTGGGAGTCCTTACATCTAAAGCTTCAAAGAAAAGGAAGGGTGCGACAGCCAATTCCTCTCAAGTTAAACGCCCTTGGGCCAAGTCACATGAAATTCCTCAGCGTGACCAAGTCGACGGTCCTTCAGGTGCCGAGGCTTGAAATGAAGTCGCGGTGGTTAACTCTGAGGAGAATCGAGCTGTGGATAGAGCCAAGGACAAGGCCAAAGTGGCCGAAAACTTTCCTGCCGAGGAGAGGGTGACTTCTGACCCTGCTCAAGATGAAAAGAGGGTAGATGATGGCCGTGCTCGTTCAGACCACCCCTCATTTTCCGCTGCGAGCCCTAGAGCGATAAGTATCCCCCCTGAGCTGTGTATTCTAAATGATTTAGTGGTTTTTCCCATCAGCCTTAGGGACTTGCTTAGCCCAGCAGAGCGGGAGCGCATCGAGGGCTTGCCAATTGATGACCTGATGGCTTTCGTGTCTCAGAATGCGATTCATGTAATTTTTCATTCTTTTTCCTCATTTTGCCTTTACCCTCTGACTCTATTAGCACCTCCTTGAACTCTTTTCTTTTGCAGAGTTTTATATACACTATGAAAGCAGACGAGTTGGCTAGCCGAGCAGAAGAGTTGAGGAGGATTGGGGGTCAATGGGACCGTTTAAAGGATAAACTTCAGGACAAGATTGCTGATCTTAAGAAGCATCTGCTTGATTCTGAGGTAGACTTGGACCGAGCTCGTAAAGTGGTTGAGGAGTCTAACCTTGAGCTCGAAAAATCTCAAGAGGCCGTTGCCAAACTTGAAGCTGAAAAGAAAGCTCAAGAGGAGATTCTCCGAGGTGAGATCGAAGTAGAAAATGCGACGATCGATGACCTAAACGAGCAGCTCCATAGTTAATGGAAAGAGCTCTCGTCAAAGGTGAACGAGCTTGAAGTCCAAGCCTAGACCCTCACAGCCCAAGTTGAGACCATGTTCTCGTCCAAGCTCAAGTCCAAGATCGAGGCTAAGCTGAAGTCTCGTGATACTAGGGCTCGAGTTGAGAAAAATTACGCTATCATCAAGACCAAGCTGAGGACTCTAGAGCTGTGCAAAGCTGGGGCAAACTTGGACGAGGAAATAACTTAGACACAGGAGGATGTTGCCAAGGCTCAGCGGTTGATGAGCAATTTTTCTTCGAGCAACGAAAGTGGAGATAAGGAAGACGAGGATTCTGAAGCCTCGTCTGAATGAACTTTTTCTCTTTTTTTTTGTCAGGGCTTCGAGCCTTAAGCCTTTAGGCTAATACTTTGTAAATAATCCTGTTTTGGCCTTCGAGGCATTTAATGAACATTTAGAATATGACGATCTTTTACTTCGTATTGGCGATATCTATTTCATGTCGTTTGAGTTTTTTGCTTGCAAGACTTTAGATAATAAAAACGAGGCTAGCTTAGTCATTGTATGACTTAGGCAAAACTTAAGCAAATTTTTATTACAATAGCCTCCTCGGGTGATAACATCAGACAACAAAATTGTATTCCTAAAGGAACAGTCCCCAGTGTGCGGATCGACAGACTTCGATTTTTTTTTTAAAGTCCCCAGTATGTTTTCAAAGTCCCCAATTGTACCATTCCCATTTCACCCCCCCCAGTGATCGGGTGCGAACAATGCACCTGAGCACTGATTGTCATTTTCTCAGTTTCCTGAGAAGGATAGGCGAAGAGAAAGAGGGGTGATAATCACTCGGCCCAAATGTTGGGGCATCGACGGCTTGGAGTTGTGGGCTCAAGTCAGAATTTAACGAGGGGTAACAAACCTCGATGTCGGGCCCCAGGCCTTGTAATTTTTATTTAGGTGGCTTAACCAAAGCCACTCAACTCTTTATTGCAATCGAGTAGACCTCACGAGCTATACGTTGTTCTCCCCGGATAGCACGGATTCCCCATGGTGTTGGGAATTTGATTACCTGATGCAAGGTGGAAGGAATAGCTTCCGTTTCATGGATCTAAGACCTCTCGAGGATAACATTATAAGCCATATACTCTGCCATTACTTGGAAAACAGTCTTCTTATCTACTCCCTCGGCAGTTGTAGTAAGAGTAATTCCCCAAGTATTTTTTCACTTGAATTGTTGAACCCTATCAATATGGATACTTTTGGAACGACAAGGTCCTGTAACCATATTTTCTTCATTGCTCCATAATTGATGATGTTCCCCGAGCTAGCAGGGTCGACCAAAACACTTTTGACGTTACATTAATTAATCCTTAACATGATTACCAAAGCATCGTGATGAGGGAACATCATCCCATCACAATCTTCAGTATCAAACACAATCTCATTCTTTTACCCGCCAGCTCGGGTCCTTTTCTCCACAGTAATCGAAAGCTTTGCAAATTTCTTCGCAGCCACGAAGTTAACACCATTCACTTCTGACCCCCCAGTTATAACGTTCACCACTCTTTTTGGAGACTCCACCTTCGGCGGCTGTCCTCCTCCTCTATTTTTGGAGAAATTTTGCTTCCCCTTGTCGGTAAGATACTCTGCTAGTATACCTTTCTTGAGAAGATGAGCCACCTCAAGTCGCAATGCCTTGCAATCCTCGGTGGCGTGCCCATAATCCATATGAATCTCACAGTGCTAAATTTGATCTCTTTCCCCTGGGGCATTCTCATATCACTCGGCAACCACACACCTTGATCCGTTATCCCTTTTATGGCATTCACCAACTCGGAGGTGGAGATATTAATGTTATAAGCAGATATTCGAGCCAATTCTTTATCCTTGGCCACCAAGGATGGCCCCGAGGAGCTTTTCTGATTAGCACTGGTGCTAACCTTCCCCCCAACTTTTGATTCACATGCTGCTGTCCTCCGAGGCGCTGGCTTACATGCTGCCTTTGCGAATGATAAGGCTCGTATATCCCTTTTGAGTTCCCTTGTGGCACATCGGCGCGTCGAGATGACTTACTTGGCCTAGGTACAAATTATACCGACCTTCTATCCTCCACTTAGCCTCTTCGAGCCTGATTTTTTCAGAGGGTCTGTCATGCAATTCACCCCAAGTTTGGGCTTGATACTGCTGGAGCTCCTTCTTCAGTTTGGCAGCAGCATCTAAGTTACTCACATTAAGATTTCTTTCAAAAGCCATGACTGCTAGAGCATCGTCCATTATCAGCAAGTCAATTCTTTCAGCCGGAAAGCGCTCGAGGAAGTCCTTGATCGGCTCGAGATACTTTTGTTTGACTTTGAAGATATCCTCCTTTCGCTTGAGGATCTTCTGGGCCTCAGTATGAGCTTTGATGAACATGTAAGCCAACTCTTTGAAATTTGATATCAATTCCAAGTGGAGGTGCATGTACCAGCGCAATGCTCCTTTCTCAAGTGTGTCAGCAAACTTCTTAAGGAACATCGACTCCCTTTCCATCGGGGTCAAGTCGTTGTTATCTACCATAGCGATGCATTCAGTTATATGATCCATGGGGTAACTTGTCCCATAGTATTTTTTCAAGATTTGCAACTTAAAATGATTGGGAATAAGAGAAGGAGCGGCCTCGGGCTTAAAATTAAAGGTTGTTGCCTGCATTTTTCAATATCTATTGCTCGTTGAGGTTTCCTGACCCTAGGGACATTTTTGAGCCACTTTTCCATGCTAGCCTCGAATTCTTTCTTCCACTTCTCAATGTCCGACGGGATGCTAGTTTCAGCCACCGTTGGAGCTGCCCCGAAAGGTTGATTCCCCAGTGGTGCAGAGCCCAAGCCCCCAGATGCGACGCCGTTTGGAAGTCCCCCTGTTGTTGCGTCCGTAGGAACAACATTTGGGATGCTTCCATTGATTGTGGGCTCGACAGGATTTGTTGCATTCCTCCCATTTCCAGAAAAAGCGGTGAACTGCTCTTGAAGCCGTTGCAAAGTTGCCATCTCATACAATTGAAATGGGTCGTTTGAACTTGATGACGAGGGATCAGTTGGTGGAATAACACCAATTGGGAGATTTAAGCCACTTGAAGGAATCAAACCAGCGGGTGTCGTTAAGCCAGGTTGAATCACACCAAGTAGCATCAGGCTAGGAGGTGTCAAGCCAGGTGGCGTTAAACCTGGTGGTGTTAAACCAGGTGGTGTTAAACTAGGTGGTGTTAAGCTTGGCAGAGTTATAGGTGTTCCATCCCCTGACGTGGTGACGTTGGCCATTGGGTCGGGGGTTTGGATTGCTGTGTTATCAGAGGTATTGGTATTGTCTGCCATTGGATGATGTTGACAAGAATAACCTGTGAAGCTAAGAATATGATCTTGGAAAAAATATTATTGCTAGTTCCCCACAGACGGCGCCAATTTGTGTTGCCCTAAATCTGATTAGAACAACAAATCGAATTTATAATGGATTAACAAAAAATTATTCGTATTAAAGCCACGAAAAGACAAGAAATTGAACAAAGAAAATGAGATTAGAGATTGGAAATAAAGTATAAATGTATTTTTAATATTTTTTGGATGCATTAAATAATCTTTAAAAGGCTATTTATAGCTTTCAAAGGCGAGGGCAACATTTATTGCACTTAATGGCAATTACTCTATGTTTAATCGTGGTCTAACCATGATCTCCTCATTTAAGTTGTGGGCGACGGTCGGCAGTTACAGAAGTGGGAGCTTGTTTGTCGTTGAGCAAAATCTTCTATGAGGAGTGAATCTTTTGCCTTGTGATAGTTATCCTCTAATCACCTCGTAGGCTAGCCCGTGGCCATCATCCACTCCGTGCCTCGAGACAACTCGCCTTGTGAGCTAGACGACCCTTGGAAAGTTCGTGAATAGAAGCTTCCAACCACTCCCAGCTCTGATCTTTGTTAATTAAACCTCGTTTATTTTTTACCCAATACAACATAATAAGCTTCTAAACACCTAGGAATACCCCATTTCACCACTTTTGATTACATTACAACAACTTGAGGTGTACAACTCAAGTTGAACCCAACAGATACTAGATTTACACCAAGAGGGTAAATATAGGAATGGGAAGCGTAGTGACGGGATACCGGGGGTAATTGTGAGTCATTTACCCCGGGTTAATGGATTCAACACCGAGAGGGAGATTCCTTACTTGGGATTAGTCGCTAGCGCCTACTGCATCAACTCTTAGCACCGAGAGGGCAAGAGTTGGTAGTCTTAATTTTCACCCGAGAGGGGTGAGTTGGATAAATACGAGCGAGCTCTATTGAGTGACCTAGGTATGAGGAAGCATATAACTATATCCACTTTATTAATGGGCTAGGGGGGAAGTTAGTATCCTAGTGTTTTCTATTATTGTTAACTTTACCTTGAAATTGTCTTTACTTTACCATAGTTTAGATTATACATCAAATTTAGGATTAACTTGCTAATTATATTGAACTCAATTGAATTCAACTACTTTTGGTCACGTGTAAATCCCTGTGTTCGACCCCTACAATCGACTAGGGCAATTGTGAGCCCTATCCTTAGCCGGAGCATGTCAATAACCATCTTATTAATTGGATTACCTTTATAACTGCCTCTTTGGGCTTGGTAGTTATCAATGTGGTTAGCTTCTTCCTCTTCTTGAACATTAAAATAAGGAACCCGATAATTGCCTTCTTGATTGTATTGGAGATGTCTCAAAGAAACACCTCTCGGGGTGACATACCCCATTTGACCACCTTGGTGTCCTGTGTTGGTCATGTGAATATTGTCAAATTTGTTTACCTTCTTTTACTTGGATTTTTGGCTTTACTTGGTGTTGTGATTGAGAACCTCAATTTAAGTGAGGATTCTCGCCATCTTCTCATTTTTCTCACCCATCCTCTTTGAAATCATGTGATTCAATCCCCCATCAACAATATTAGGTTGAGCTCTTGATTGCCAATTTTGGAATTGTTTCAACACTTTGTCAAGTATCTCTTTTACCTCTTTATATCAGTTTTCCATCACGGCACCACAACACAAATTGTTCACGGCCAATTGATTCATGATATTCAACCTTTTGTAGAAACATTGATGTAACATATTATCCGAAAAGACATGAGTTGGACACTCAAGCAACACATCTTGGGATCTTTCCCAAACTCTCAAAAGTGACTCGGAATTATCTTGTTTGAACATGTACACTTTATCTCTTACTGAAACTTGCTTCCCTTTAGGTAGATACTTTGCCAAAAACTTATTCACAAAATCATTCCAAGTATAGATTTAGTTTTAAGGAAGCTTGTTCAACCAAGACATTGCCTTTTCTTGAAGAGAGAATACGAAGACCAGAATCTCTATAAAATAAATATGTTATGCAAATGTGATCTTCATGATAACATTCAAAAATCTACTTCAATATGGCCTTCCTCAATTCTCTTCCGGCACGTCACCTACGATAGCAACAAACTATCGCTAAGTATAAAACTTAGTGGCACATAAAGTTTGGGCTTGTAGCCATTAAATTCTCCAACTCTCATCTAAACAAATAGCTTTATATCAATACCAAACTTGAATCAATTCATTATTGCTAACCTTTGATATTAAGAAGTGAACTATATGTCAAAAGAGTTCAAAATATAATCAAAATATCAAACAATGAAGTAACTCAAGATAGTAATATTCATGATCTCAAGTGTAAAGAAAGTTTGCAAAGCTATTTTCAAGACAATCTATCAAATAGTCATTTTTTTATTTTCGCCAAATAATATGTCATGCAATCACATGAAACATAATCAAATAACAAGAAAGACCGAAGTCCTGAATCAAGTAGGGTCGAAACCCAATAACTAAGAGAATCAAGAACCATATAAAAAATAGCTTTACAATGCATACTTAAAATGGACAATGTCCATATTTAAGATGAAATGCGAATCCAAAGTCAAGATAGGTTTTTGCTCCCAAACGCACATAGCAATATACGTGGTCGACAAGTAATAAAGTGGTAAGATCAAGTATCATTCCTATATAGACTTGTGATTAATTATTAACTAAATAAAATAATTTCTTATTATCTAAACAAGAAAATTTCAATAGTTGAGAATTTACTAAAATAAACTAAGAGAACTAAGGAGTTAACTAATGAAACTAAATGTAACAGGTTGGATTCAATGAGAGAAAATATTCTAAGATTATGGAAATCTACCAATTTTGTTGAATTCTTCAGCTGATTTGGCTCAATTAATTTATCGAGGTTACTAATCAACATGGTTAATATTTCTCACAAGACTCTGCCGAGGACCTGCTCGCCTATTCAAGCTAACCTAAGACCTATATATCTAGGAAATTAGCATTAACAGAACACATTTATTTTTCATGTATAGTGATTAAGCAAGGTGAATAGATATATGTCTATTCTATCCACAAACCCATTCGCCGATGCCCAGTTTCAAGATCATGCACTATTCCTTCATATTGGGCTTGTGAAAACCCCTCTATGAAGTTCGAATCATGAGCCACAGATAGAGTTCAACTATTGGCCAGATAATCAAATAATTAAGAAAAAAAAAGAATTAATAACCCTCTATGATAAATTAATAAAATCAAACTAACATATGAAAACCAACATTTATAGAGATCCCAAAACACTAGAATAAACAAACTATAGAATTAAAAGAAAAAGAAAAGAATAACAAAAGTTGGTTTAAGACATCTCCAAGTGTTGCTCCTTCTGTGTTTTCCTCTTCTCCCAAGGTGAATACCCTTTTTAAAATTAAGGGTACATTGCTTTTATAGTGTTTTGGAAAATCTAGGTAAAAATAGCCTTTATCCGCTGATAGTAGGACTCCTTATTAAAGCGCTACTATGCCTGGGTCTTGGCTGCATACTGGCTTCGCGGTGGCACAATTGGGCACAAACTCTGCTTCGCGTACTGGGTATATGCTGGTATAAAGCTCGCACAAAGTGCTGAATATATTTTTTCCAAGCTAGAGTTATGTTGGCACAACTTTAGCACAAGGCTCTGAGAGTTTATTTTGTAGCGTCAAGTTGTGCTAGCATGACTTTGGCACGACTTAACTCCAACTTCAAAATTCATTGTGCAATGCTCCAAATCATCAATTCTCTTGCTACTTTCATCAAAATTAATCCTATACATTCAAACACATAAGATAAGTGAGTTATCATAATCAATTTAAACAGATAAATATCACTCAGATGCAAGGTAAAAATCACAATAATTTGAGAACCATTTGGACACTTGAGGAAGGTTGTTATTATGGTTGAGTTGAGATCCCTCTGTTGACATTTTGGTTGAGTTAAGTTCTCATCGGATTACTGATTGACTTTATAATTTTATTGAAGAAGCTATATCTAGAGATTTTAGGACTATTGCACAGACATATCTATATATTATTGGCTTTCAAAAACTGTAAGGACAGGAGGGCTCGTCGATGATCTTACTAGGCCTGGTTGACTGACTCCCTTATAGTTTCTATGTGAAGGTTCATTAATTGAGGCACGAATGGTGTTCTTGGTCCTGTTCGTGATTATTTTCCAATGTTGTACATGGATGTTGTCGCACAGGTCGTGGTAGTGTCTAGTCCTTCTTTATGATATTTTAATGTGGGTTTGAACCCATTATTACATATCTTACACTCATAGATGCTCCATGATTAGTTGTTGGGCATTGGGTTGGTATAAACTATTATAATATTTTATTCAAATTACCTAATTTATGACATCTCTAGTTGTTTTATTTGGTCTTCCGCTTTATCTTTCCTTGTATGGTTTTCTTTGAAACCTTGATTTCTTTGAAGTAAGTCAAACTGAGAAGATTTTAAGAATTGGTTTGCTTAAGGGTACAAGTTATTAAGTGTTATCATGTACTCGGTTTTTGGGTCGTGACAAATTAGTATCAGAGCGTTAAGTTATGATACGAGTCCTAGGTAGTCATGGAGTAGTGTCTTTGTAGAGTCTTGTTTCTGGGTATGTAGCGCGCCATACTCATAAACATGAGGCTATTCAGATATTCAGGAAGTTTTCCCTTCTTTCATTAAAATTCATGTGTAGCGCTTGAATTGAATGATCTTTCACTTTCATCTCATATGTTAAAGAAGATGTATTTCCAAAATGGGGTATTCATTGAATTCTACATGATCATTGATTTTGATTTGATATAACTTCTCGAAATCACTATTTCTTTTATTTTTCTGGTCTTTAATCGATATTCATAGTCAAGAGAAAGCTTAATGATATTACTCGAGAGAGTAAGATATTAGGGTTGAGACCCAATGCATTGTTATATTTTATTACATAGTTTATTTTATATATGTATTTTTTTTTTTTGTGTGAGACGATCTAGGATTGATCTCAGACAGTGATAAAGCATGTGAGATGATATTGCATAAGATGTCAGCCTGGGCTAGGCGCAACTTGATGCGTCATCATCATATATTTTTATAGCGAGCATTCCTTATTTGCATTGGATTGTTTGAATATGAACCATGTATGTACATATATAATTCGTAATAGATCTATACAGATTTGCGAAATATGTGTAAATCTTTGCTTTTGCATATGATCAAAGAATGCAAAGGCTATGATAATATATCTTTTGTTTTTCCCTTGTGATGGGTAAGATTAAGAGAAAAACGCATGTGCTCATTATGTTGCGACATGTGATGTCACTGATTATTTCCTATTATATTTATTTATAGTAAAATATGAATAATACTTGGTAATCTATGATATTGGCGTGCCAAAGGACATTGAGAAAGGTGAAAAGTTTGAATTCTTACGAGGTTAAATCCTTGCGCATGATTTAAATGGTGGAGTTTATCGCGAATGATACATAATGAAAGCTTATATCACAGTGTGAGGTTGATTTAATTAAGTTGATAATGTCCTACCTATCATAATGGATTTGTTTGACGATATAGATGTCCATCGTTATGTTAGCAATGCTTGATGGTCATGTTGAGGTAAAATATGTGGATACGCTAGCGAAAAGTTCAACGATGTTACAACTATTTCTAAATGGTACTCCTATGTCCTCATCCTTTAAGGTTAAAAAAATGAAAATGCAAAATGTTTCCAAATATTAGTTAGAATTTCAACTGTGTTGTGGCTTAAGATATTTTTGTACGTGATGTTGCCCCTGAAAGTTCTTAATATCTATGGTTATCAAAATGCGACTCATAATGAATTGATATGTTCATCTTAATGTTGAGTTTTGAGTTTTCGTGAATGCTTTTTGTTGAAGGACTTAGATAATATGTGTATCCATTGTGGTGGATAGCTGCAGCGGAGCACAAAAGAAATAATGTGATAATTTGGGGTTTCGCCTAATGTAGATTTTATAAGATCTAGTGTTCCACTTTTGTGGTGCATTTTTCCTATAAAAAGATGCAAACAAGGTTCTATACTTTATGCATAATAAATCGTGATAGTTGAATTCGACAAGTAGAAAAAAAACCTTGTTAACTATTGCCTTGTATAAATGATTGATGGATCAACTGTACAGCATGTGCTACTCTTTCAAGGTGTGATATATATACAAATAAAAGGTGTCACTTGAAATTTAGAAAGAGAGATAAGTCCAAGTTAGATCTATATGATGGTTATAATTGCTATTCAATCTTGGATGTGATTGATGAGCTTTATTGTGCCTTAGTGTCTTAATCGGGTTTCTGGATGGTAAGTTTTGATCTTATCAAGAATATATTGATGTATGTGTTTATCATTGAAGGATTAAGTCAATTACGTGGATGTGTTGATTACGAATGCTCAAAGTGAGAGTGTTTGACTTGATGTGATGTATCATAAAGCCGCGAGATGGCTAATGATGAGGTTCGCATATCCTAAGAGAAAAAGATTTATTCTTCAGTAAGTTGTGAGATGGTTTGGAAATGTTGCAGACTTATGGGCTAATCAGAATCAACAAAATGTTGAAAAGTTTCATCTTTTGGCTATTCTATATCAACAATGCGGTGTTTGCATGATGAATGTCTTGAGTACGACTTATATGTGACATAACACTATCGCTTGCACAATAATTCACGCTTATGAAATTGTGAAAGTGATTGATAGATGAATACTAGTCTATTATGATGTGAAATAATGGTTGTTGGTTTGATGAAGGTTACATGTACTTCTTACGAATGATATGAGGTTTGCTAAATCAAGGTCTCCCTAGGTTAATCAGTGCAGGAGTAGAGATTGTACCTCCAAACCAGTACTAGGTTCACCAAAGTTTCACGTTAGGCTAGCGTGACCTCTTCCGGACATTGAGATAATGTAACTTGAAGTAATGATTGTTTAGATTGGTAGATTTGGGTTGTTATCTTGGACTAATGCATATTTTGCTCAAACAGTTAAATTGCACCTTACGTTAAATTATAGCCAATTATGAAAAAAAGAGGGACAAAATTGGGTGTCAACAATCACCGGTTCAACTGATGTCAAATCCATGAATGGATATATTATTATAATTGGTGGAGGAGTGGTTTCTTTGAAATAGTGTATTGCCCGATCTACATTGGAAGCTGAGTTCATAGCTTTACATAAGGCCAACGAAGAAGCTGAATGGCTTCGAAATTTCTTGGAAAATATTCCATTTTGGCCAAAGCCATTGACACCGATTTTCATCCATAGCGATAGTTAAGCAGCGATAGGGAGTGCTGCAAACGTGATGTATAGTGATAAAAACTGCCACGTACGACGAAGACATAAAAGCGTTAGGCAACTTCTTTTAGAGGAGTTATCACTATTGACTTCATAAAATCAAGTGATAATGTGTAGGATCCTCATACAAAAGGCCTAACTAGTGAGGCAGTTGAGTGTTCATCGAAAGAAAAGTGACTATGGCTGAGGACAAGTCATCATAGTGGTAACTCTACCTAGAAGACTCGAGTTCCCAAGACCTATGTTCAAGGAGAATACAAAGTTGTGAATGATGGTTCAACCTTGTCAAATTAAATTTTTTGGTCCATTCTCGTGATGAGACAATGTTCAGTACCAAGGATAAAGTATTACGGGTTTTTAATGATTACCTAAGTATGAAATATAATTACCAAATAGTGTGCATCTACGGGGTTAATATTTAGGAATTACCTATGTAAGTGTGAAGTGGAAGCCACTTCAAGGAGAATTTTCTACAGCCAATTCTCTACTCACAAACCAGGCGGTGTTCATGGCTAAAACAAAAATAACAATAAGAACCAAAGACGGTTAAAGGTTAGTCGTATGACTAACGTTGTATTGGTATACAAAAAAGATAGATGGTTAAAAGATATCAGATATATCGATTGACCGAGTATTCTGATGTACGTTCACTAAAGAAAGTTCAAAGGGAAACCTACTTATCCCAATGCAAGTAATCTTTTCTTTCATATCAGACAAGTTTGTCATGCATTCATGTGGGGGATTGTTGGGTTTTTGGAAGGAGAAGTGGTGTGAATGGAAAATGGAGAGAAAGTGAAAAGTTCCCTTTATAAAGGAAATGCACTTTCCCCCACATTGGAGGAAAAGACTATGTGGGAAAAATACGCAACCTATTGTTACGGGGATACGAGTCCATCTGGAGAGACTAGACTTATCCTACAAGTCCTCGGGCATTGAAGATATACGCCCGCTCCTAGGGCCAACGACCGTTTAGGCGGTTTGGCTACAGGGCGCAGGGCACATATCCCGTCGCCTAGGATTTACAGTCTCCTAGTTATGGTTTAGTATGCCACCATCTTGAGTTGTAGGCCCATGGCCCTATTAGTACTTGTATTTTACCTTATTTAGGACTGGGTATCACTACTATAAATTCCCCTCCTTATATTGTATTGTACTATCTCTAGATTCGCCATCAACTTCAGCTACTCTCAAGGAATAAGATTTATATTGCTTTCTTCATTATTTCTCGCTTATTTACTTGTCTTTATTTTCATCGTATTTACTTACTTTTCCATCTTAATTTACCATATTTCTTGTGACCTCATCATAATTAATTATTTAACCTACACGTACAAATTCAAGCATAAACAGTTTGGCGCCCACCGTGGGGCCCAGGCAATTGTAGGTATCCTAGGAAGGAAGAGGCGCAGCCATGTCAAAATACACTACTGCCATACGGCGCATCGATAACGAGATCCAACAGTTCCAAGACTCGGTCATCATGATTGAAATTGTGAATTACTATCTAAGATCCAAATCCAGTTATCCGTCGTCAATAGTGCTGTCAATAAGAGTCGGCCCGACCCAGCCCACGTGGGCTTGCAATTTGTCGGGCTAGGCCGGGTCGGCCAACAATTTGCCTGGGCCACTAAATCATTAGCCCAGACCAACCCAGCCCTATGTGGGCCGCTGGCCGAACCGGGCTAGCCCACCATTATTATTATTTTATTTTTTTAATATTGATTTTGAATTTTTGGTAACATTTTAAACTATAGCACATAAGATATTACCATTATTTTCAGCTGAAAAGTAGTACAAATTTTGATTACAACAAATACTTAATTTGCACTTAATCATTTCTACTTTCATTAAAAGAACGTGAATCATAATTTTAAAAGTTTCTGAAGCAACTTCAGTAACACAAGAAATAAGAATTACATCACAAATTTCATCAAGCTACCACATATAGTGGCAGATCTACCATGTATAACAGGGTTCACAGGAACCCATAGAACTTGGTTGAAGATTATAATTTTATATGCTAATTTTTTTATAATTGTGGTTGTGTGGCGTAGTGTGAACCCATTGTCAAGAACACGTTAATGTGGGACACCCATAAACTTAAAATCCTGGATCCGCCTCTGACCACACATATTTGATATTCTCCCTCAACCCAATAAGCTAATTCTTTTTATAGATAAAGATGATTGTCTAACCTTAATAGGATATTCTTTTTTCTTCTTGATGAAGGAGTAGCCGGTACTATAATCTACAAATATTATTTCATTAGTGCTCTGACTTATTTTGCAAGATCAATTATTAATTTTGAATTATTGATTTATTTTTGTCATTACAATTATACCCATAGTTAAATGCACTTATGAAGGGTAAAAAATGCAAATGCTATATTACCAAGCCCAGCCCAGCAAACTAAACGATACGCAGAAGCAAGTAAAATAAGATAACAAGAAATCAAGACTAGGAAGGCAAGAATTTAGAAGAAAGAATCGAATTCAACTCACATACGTTGATTGAATTCTAGAGAGCTATCAAAATGTGGGCGGTCCGCCCCTTTGTGTAGGCGCTCTGACCCTTCCTGGGAGTTCTTGTAACGGCACAAAATGTGTCTCCCGAGCCTCTCCTTTGTTGCCTAAGTGGTCCTCCTTCCTTGGCGCTCCAGCGCATGATCTTCAAGTCGCTTCCGGAGCCCTTGACTTGTATTCCTTGTGCTCTTAAGCTTGGCTCTTGATGGTCGTTTAGGCCAATTTATACTGCATCATCCACCCTTTCTTGAAAGGATTTCGTCCTTGAAATCAAACCATCAATACCTACATTCAAAACAAGCAGAACCAAAGTTTCCTACTTCACAAGTAGGTTAGCTTAACAAGAATAAGTGCAAGTGGTGTGGAAAATACACTCTTGTGATAGAGCCAAGCATCAATACTAATCAAAAAGCTTATGTCTCCAAAGGAAACAACAAGTTCTTGGCTCAACAATGACAAGCACTTACTACCACAACAAGCAAAGAGATCATTAGGACATGGAACATGTAAGACAGAGCAATCAAATTCCCTATCACCCCTAAACTTATGACCAACAAACTAAGCCTTCAAATCAATGTTATCACAATGTGTCACATTGGCTTTGGCATGCTCAACAATCAAGCTGTGATCAACATATGGGATGGAGTAGGCAAGATAGTTCAAGTGACAACTAACATTAAATACTCCACTCCCCTTCTTAGAAGCACTCTTACACACACCAAGAGGTACCTCCTCACCTCCACATTCATCTTCTCCAAGACAATCCTCCTCACTAGACAAGCTCCAAAGGGAGGTCTCAAACAGTGGATTATCTATAGAGTTAAGCTTTTCAAACCATGGAGGTTCAAATTCATAGCCTACTCTAGTTGAATGCACATCACTACCTCTTTCAAAATCCCCTTCAAACATAGTGTTAGTGAAGACAAGTTCACCACCTCTCAAAGGTGAGGCACCCAAACTAGAATCATAATCCATACTTGAAGAGTCATCGAATACAATTCGATCCATCTCATCCACTAGGGACTCCTCAAGGTCACCATCATCCTCACTACAACACATATCCTCATAACAAGGGTGTCTCAGCCTTCCCCTTTATCAAAGATTGGTGGTGTGTCATAACAAGGGTCACAAGCAAGGTCAACTACAATATCCTCACTAAAGAGAGGTTCAATGAAAACCGAGCTCACATCATGATGTGGCTTTTCAACCCTCTCAACTAGTGGTTTATTTGCAAACACAAGTTGACCCAATGGCTCTACACTAGTTGCAAGCACATTGTAATCATACAAATCTTCAACTAGCATAGAGTTTTCACAAACAAGATCACAAGACAAGGAAGTATCATGCTCAAGGGAGGAAGACCTAACACATACCTTTGAGTGGCCATCTTGCTCACTCAATGCACTTGAAGTGTCATGAATAATGTCTCCACCTTGTAGCTCACATTTTGAATCATCTTCACCTTGTCTTTCCATCTTGGAACATGGTTGAGGCTCAATCGGTTTGCCTCCAAGAATTCCTACACAAGAATTCAAGCACATAGAAGAAAGAGATAAAGGGTGAAGGTTAGAATAAGGGGTGTCCTCACTCTCAATGATTCTTTTTCCCTCTTTCTTTTCCCTTATTTTTTTTTCAAGGTCGGGTGTAGATTCGGGTGGGGACAACCCACTCACATCACTCAACACAACCTCTCCTTTTTCCACTCGAGAGTTGTCACCGGTCGCTTCCGTACTCCTCTCTATCTTTTGTCTCTCAAATTTGGGTGAGTTGGGATGAGGCCCAAGAATACCCATAGCCGGAGTAGGTGGACTCTTTACTTCAACCTAGAATCTAGGACTTGGAGACTCATCACTTGATGTCTCGTTCTTCTTTGTTGGTGAACCACTTGGCTTTGAAACTTGTGATTTTGGGTTCACCTTGTTGACATTTGCCAACTCTTTTCTCGCACTAGTCTCACCATTGCTTGTGTTTGTAGGACTCCTCGATTGTACATTTTCAACCATGGAATGAAGTTCTCGCTCCTTGCTCCTTTGCATAGCCAAAAGAAGGTGCATTAGTAGACAATTGGCCTCTCACTCTATAAAAAACAAAGTCAAAGACTCTTTGCCCTATGCCCACAAGATACGCATCCTTCATAGTACTATATTGCAACCTCTTGTCATGCAACCATGGCTCACCTAGCCAAACATCACAATGTTGCATGGGATACACATCACACAAAACATGACATTTATAATTCCTATGAGATAGAAGTACTCGAGCTTCCTTGGAAACCCACACTCTCTCATACTTATAAGGACTCTCTAGATCACGGCATGGTATCGTCAATTTATCAACCAAAGAGGCGCTAATACAATTGGCATCGGTCTCATCAATTTTGAGCAAGTATCCTCTAATACTATTTACCTCAACAACGAACCTTCTTCTACCCAAGTTTTGTAGAGTGGCATCCAAGTGAGAACTTGAACGCCCATGAGTGTCAACATCGACAACTTTGGTCTCCCTTATCCCTCCTCTCCTAGCAAGATCGCTAGAGTAACTTCTACTTCCCGTCACTCTTCCAACATTAGAAATGTTGTTGGAAGTCGAGGAAGGACCCTTGCCATGGAACCCATAAGTGCCTCTCGCCGTGGTTCCATAGCCCATAGTACTACTCCTACTACAACTATCCAAGCCCCTCATGCCATTAGAACAATATAACCCCTTTGTAGCAAAAGCAACACCATCTCTCAAACCTACCTCCACATGGGAATTAGAAGCATTAGGTCGCTTAGTGGACCTAGAAGATGCAAGCTTCTTCCTTCCCATGGAACAACCACCACCTCCTCCCATACTAATGGAAGGACTTCTACTACTCCCTTGTTCACCATTAGAGACACCAAGAGAAGATGCAAATGAATAATCAACCTCATCATCAACTCTATCTATGTCACTATCATCATGCTCATATTCATCACAAGTAGAGTAAGTAGGATCAATGTACCTTCAAGCGTCACCATCTTCGTATTCTTGACTAGAAGCATAAGGATCAACACACTCATCATCATAAGCCTCATAGTCCTCATCATCCTCACGATCATCATAGTGAACCGCTTCATCCTCATAGGAGCCATGGTCTCCCGAGTCTTCATAGTAATGCCCATCTTCATCATCATAGGAACCATAGTCTCCACCATCACCATACGATTCATAGCAACTCGCATCATCCCCACATGAGCCATAATCTCTACAATCAACATCCGACATAGTTGCAACACCAAAGGAAATAACCTCACAAAAGTCACTCCCTCACTTGTATCACTCAAATTATGAACACTCAAGAGTGAGGCCTTAACAACGTGGGAACTACGGTGATCACAACTAGTATGTCCAAGTAAAAGTGTGGAATGGAGTTAATGAGACTCGATGTACGGACGGCTATATAAGTGCGCACTTGAGGCCAAAGAAAAATCTACAACTCTTCTTTGAATTCTAATCTCCTCTACGCACGAATATCCTAATACGCTATAAAGTTAGTGTCTTTTGAGTAGGCCCATTACCCTAGAAACACTCACCAAGAAGCCCGTAGGCGAATAACAAGTGAAAACCTACGAAAAAAATAGCCGAGCAACTCTCAGCAAAAGGGGCGCCCCGCCTCTGTACAGGGGCGGTCCGCCCAGAAAACTTCAGAGAAGATGCAAAAAAGTGGGCGGTCCGCCTACTGCTCTTTCAGCAGCTTTGCAAATCACGTTTTTGTCTGGTTTTGCACTCAAATTCCAATGTTTTTGGGTAGTTTTTCAATTCTAATGATACCCAAATATGTATATGATGATTCTAAACAATCCCCAATAGGTTTTAACCCCAATCAACCAACAAAAAATCAATTTTGATTCTTGAACAAAGTTCTAAGGTTTTTTTGAAAATTTTGGAGATTTGAATTCTTCAAATTTTGAAATACATCACCAAATCATGAAATTTTGGTACCAAAAGAACGGGAATCACATATGGAACAAACCCCAATGATTTTCAATGTATGGTTGTTCCAATCCAACAAGTTTCAATAATTTTTGTATTTTTTTCAACTTTTTCAATTTTTGTGTTTTTCTTCTTTTCAAGAACAACAAGAAACACTAACAAGATAAAGAGTCACGATCGAGGGTTTGTAAGAACAAAACCTATCCGTGCTCTGATACCAACTGATTCAATCTAAACTAGCGGAAGCAAACAAAATGATACGCGGAAGCAAGTAAAACAAGATAACAAGAAATCAAGACAAGGAAGGCAAGAATTTAGAAGAAAGAATCGAATTCAACTCACATACGTTGATTGAATTCAAAAGGGAGAAAGGAAAACTAGAACCTTACAATGGATTCAAACTAGGTGTCGAATCTCCATAGGTTCCAAGTAAAATGATACACGAAGCTTCAAGCTTCAAACTCGAAGGGTTCGGCCTCTTCAATGTTCTGTTTTCTCTATTCAAGATTCATGAACTAGCTAATAAAATGGCTAAGAGAAGCTTATATAGTTTTTCCTTTCACAGTTGTGAAATGACTAAAAGCCCATAAGACAAGTTAATACAATAGAAGCACTTAGGGCTAGAATTGGAATTACACTACAAAAACAAGTCTTGAAACACCTTGGAACTAGGCGCCCCGCCTAGAGAAATAGGCACCCCACCTGGTGCTTTATAGAGGGAAAAAGGCGGCCCTCCTAAGTATGAGGCGGTCCGCCTCTGCACCAGTGAAGCAGAGTGGGCGGTCTGTCCCTTGGCAAATCCAGAGAGCTATCAAAATATGGGCGGTCTGCCCTTTTGTGCAAGTGCTCCGCCCCTTCCTGGGAGTTCTTGAAACGGCTCGAAATGTGTCTCCCGAGCCTCTCCTTTGTTGCCTAAGTGGTCCTCCTTCCTTGGCGCTCCAATGCATGATCTTCAAGTCGCTTTCGGAGCCCTTGACTTGTATTCCTTGTGCTCTCAAGCTTGGTTCTTGATGGTTGTCGTTTAGGCTAATTTATATTGCATCATGGACTCTCATCGAGAAGCGTATTCGACAGTCAAAAGATCCATCAGCATGATATTTGGGGGGCCTGGAGTTAGGAACAACGAAACAAAAGCCATCATGGTCTGTGAGGCTCACCAGCAAATAGCCAAAAAGCCACGCCTCAACACCATCGAGTTTGATAATAGAGATTTGCAGTGGGCCCATCACCCTCATGATGATGCCCTAATAATTACTTTTTAGGTACATGATACCCGAGTCAAGCGTGTACTGGTAGACCTAGGCAGTGCAATCAATATCATTCACTGGAAGGTCATCTGTCAGATGGAGATGCAGAGTTAGTTAATTCCTAGCCCGTACACTATAACCAGCTTTAACAGTTCCAGCGAAAAGTCTGTGGGAGAAATCCTCCTCCAGGTACACCTACTAGGAGCAGGGCGGTTGACGTCTTTCCAAGTAATGACTTTTGACCACTCGTATAACATTATCCTTGGAAGACCCTGGATTCACGAAGTACACGTTGTGTTGTCTTCACTTCACCAGGTCCTCAAATACCCGACTCCTTAAGGGGTAAAAGAAGTTTAGGGGGAACCGAAGCTATCTCGGAGCTGTTACATGACTGCAGTGATCGACGCCACCAAGAAAGAAACAAAAAATCAGAAGAAGAAGCTGGGCAAGTTTCTTGGGCCCAGCCTGGTCACTAGCGTACCCTTAGGACACGGGGTACATGAGGTGACTAGACCCTGCAAACCAACTTCCAAACCGTCCGGCCGGAGGAAGAAGATGAAACGACCTCGGTTAGTCGTTTCGGAAGTTAGAACTCCAATTGGCATGCCGATAATTTTAAAATATTCGTAATGTCCATTAGGACCTGTCTGTAAAATTTGAGCTAAACCAGACCTCGTTTGGTAGGTATCGGAAGAAGGTTTCAGTTTTTATTGTCGATAAATATTAAAAAGAGATTTTCGAGCTCGGTTTTGGCGAATGAGCTCCGATTCGAAATCCCAAAGCGCCGTTAGGTTCGTATGATTATTTGTGACTTTTGTGATTTTTCAAAAGTGAATTTCGGTGTTGTTCGGCTAGTTTCCGCTAAAATGCCGAAAGGTTAAATAATTTGACTTCTTTTCAATAAATTTGCATATTGAGTTTCGGGAATCCGATTTGAGATCCGTCTTACCAAGTGTATTACATATATTTTGTATAACTTGTATGCAAAAGTTGGAATTATTTTGAATATCGCAGGACACCGTTTTAATTTTTGTCACGAAAAGAAAAGAAAATAAAAGAAAATGAAAAAGGATAAAGGAAAAGACAAAAAAGGAAAGAAACAAAGGAAGTAGGCGGTGGTGGGGATTGTATATATATATCCTAAAGCTAGATTTGATTGAAACATTAAGAACAGAAACATTAGAAATGAAACAGAGAAAAAAGGCAAAAAACGTGAAGAGAGGAATGAAAAGAGAAAGGAAAAGGAGCCGGAGAAAATTAGGATTTACACTCTGAAACATTCAGGTAATGATCTTAATGCATTATTTGAGTTTATTACATGTGTTTGAATATGTTTTAACGGTAAAACGTGGAATATTATACATCGTTTTAATAAGTTCAATTAATAGTTTAAAGGGTCAATTGGACCCCGATGATGGAAATGATTATATATTCATACTCAGTGAGTTATGGGCAACATATAAATGTAATTTATTTGGGGTTCGGTTATGTGACCTTAAACCCTGTACATAGGCCTGGCCTGCGTATTGCGTATGCGAATAGAGTATCAGGTTCCTAACCGGATTGCCCTAAGATGTGAGGAATGAAGCCTTTAGCCTAAATTGATATATTTTTCTGCTTATTGAATAGAGTGGGATCGTTTGGCAAGGAAACCAAAGGATAAAGCGGTTGTTGATTAGCCGTACTAACTTTTGGAAGAGGTAAGTGTTCATATCTATTTCTTTGGAGGTACTTGGCCTCATAGATTTTCTACCACGTGTTCCTTACGTGTGTAGCTGCCGATAGGCGTACTCATTACGCCTTAGCTTTGAATTTACATTGTGTATTATATGTTAAGCCCTGTTGTTGGTATTGCATTGAGCATATGAGTATTGCACTCTGGTTTTGAGCATTGCATATACTTCCCGGTTGGCGATGAGAGTCCCGCACCGGTGAAGGATCATTATTGCATATACTTCCCGGTAATCAATGAGAGTCCCGAGCCGGTGAATGGTCATTATTACATATACTTCCCGGTAATCGATGAGAGTCCCGAGCCGGTGAAAGGTCATTATTACATATACTTCCCGGTTGGCGATGAGAGTCCCGAGCCGGTGAAGGGTCATTATTACATATACTTCCCGGTAATCGATGAGAGTCCCGAGCCAGTGAAGGGTCATTATTGCATATATCTCCTGGTAGAGGATGAGAGTCCCGCGCCGGAGATAGGTATCAGGCATATGTGACTGCATGGAATCGTATTTCATTCATACGCATTATATTACACATATTGAGGGGTAGGCGGATTCCGCCCCAGGAGCAGGAGGATTCCACTCCATTGCATCATATTGAGGGTAGGAGGTGTTAGCTTGGATAAGCTTGGATAAGCTTGACTGATGACTGAGGAACGGATTCAATGGACCTGTTCCTTTGAATTACTACAGCTAAATAGATAATTCTTGCAAAATCGTTTAAGTTGAGATATTATTAATTATCCTAAAACTAATGTTTATCTTGATAATTATGCAGGTCTAAACGGATATGAAAAGATTGCATAACCACAAGGATAAGGATAGAAGATTCGGCTCTAAAGAGAAGAATCCAATTAGGACTCAAACTCAAGGGAGCTTTGGAGTTTTAATTGATCAAGACTTCTTGGCTATAAAACGTCGAGCATATCAGTCATAGAAGTTAAGCACAAATACAGAGAGCATCGAGCAAAAGCTTAAAAGAGTTATTAGCTTATTTGTGTAATCAGTTAGCTACAGTAGAACTAAGTGAGAACCTGTTCCTTAAGATTGAGTCTTGTAAAAGTTCAAGTCTTAGTTCAATTGTAGTTAGCAAAATTCGAGTTGTACTTTCTGGTTCAAGTCGTGGACTTGACACAACTTCACTGATCGTGAGAAAGATCACTAAAGGATTAGAGTTAGTCCTAGGTTAGTAAGAGTGAGTCTTGTAACCAAGTGGGTCTTTTTACATAGTGAAGTTAAAATCCTACTTGAGAAGTAGGTCGTGGTTTTTTGATCCTTAGTCAAGGGGTTTTTCCACGCTAAAATCTGGTGTTCAATTACTTACAGTTTTAATTCCGCATATCGTAAAGTAAAGGAACACATTTTAAGGAACAGGTCCTTAAAACATTAAAGTGGTGTAATCGTGGGAAATAACAATTGGTATCAGAGCGGGTTATCCTTGAAAAGGCTAACACCTAGGATTAGATGAGTACATCACGAGAGAACAGTGAGGGTCAGTCAATGGTTAGAGCTCCTTACTTCAATGGGAAATACTATTCATGGTGGAAAGAAAGGATGCGTGATCACCTTCAAGTAGAGGATTATGAATTGTGGGACATAGTAACTGAAGGTCCCATGATCCCAATGAAGAAGGATGCTGAGGGAAATGATGTTCCCAAAACCAGGAAGGAATGCAATGCTGAAGACATAAAGCAATGGGAAAAGAATGCAAAGGCAAGGAAGTGGCTGGTTGGTGGACTTAGTCATGACGAATGCACTAGAATCAGAGGGTATGCCACTGCAAAGGAGATTTGGGATGCTCTACAAGTTGCACACGAAGGAACAAGTCAGGTAAAAAGGTCCAGAGGTACACTTCTTTATGCCGAATATGAATGCTTTAAAATGAAAGAAGAAGAGTCAATCTCTGAAATGTATACCAGATTTAATGCCATTGCTTCTGAACTTATCTCTTTTGGAAGGGTTTTAACTGTGGAAGATAGGGTAGAAAAGATTTTAACTAGGGTTCTTTTAGATTCTTGGGAGATCAAAGCTTGTGCTATCATAGAAAGCAAAGATTTAACCACTCTATCCTTAGATGAACTTATAGGTAATTTAAAAACTTATGAGCTAAGGAAAAAGGTTAAAAACATAGGAGCACCAGTTAAAACTTAACCTAACCTAGCCTTGACTGCTGGTGAAAAGATCATTGATGATAAGGAACTGGTCCTTATCGCTAAAAGTGTTCAGAAATATTTGAATAAGAAAAAGGCAATTAGTGGACAGGGTAGGTCTACTAACATGAAACAGGCTGGAGAATGCCGCAAATGTGGAAGCTCGGAACACTACATCAGCAAATGTCCAATTATGGAAGGAGAATGGAGGAAGAGATTCATTGATGAAAGGAAGAAGGCTAGGGAACAGGTCCATAAGAAAAGTGGAAATCCCAAAGCAATGGTTGCAGGATGGCAAGACAGTGAAGACGAGATAACTGATGATGATCTGGATGAGGATCTTGCTCTAATGGCTCTTGGAGATTCAGAAAATGAAGAAGACTCTGAGGTATTTGTTTCTAAACTTAAAGAAGATGTCAAAAGCATGTCTAGAGAAAAATTGGTTAAAGTATTCCATATTGTGCTAAATGAATTTAAATCTCTAAGGGATGGAAATCATAAACTGCATGATGAAATTGACTGTTTAGAAGCAGAATGCAAAGAAGAAGTAATTAAAAATGATTTTCTGGAAAGGAAGATTAGCATGCTTGAGGAACAGACCTCACACTTAAATCAACTGCTCAGGAATTAGAAAATGTTAAAACAGTTGAAAAAGGTAAAGGTATTGCTAATTCTCATCAGATCATTGCTGAAGAGAAACTGAAAGTCACAGTTGATGAACTGTGTAAGAAAGATGAGAAGATAAGATCTTTAGAAGAAGACTTGGTTAAAACAAAAATGGAACTAAGGAAAACAGGAGAATGGAACAAGTCTTCTCAAGCACTAGAATGGTTACAGGAAAATCATAGTAGTAACAGGGAAGGTATTGGATTCATGAAAGCACAGAGTTCATCTAAATGGGATCCAAAAAGTAAGTACTTATCATTTCCTGAATACTGGCTATGCACTCATTGTGGGAACACTGGTCACCGGAAAGAAAATTGCCAATCTTTAAAAAGGGCTGCCCAGAGGAACAGGTCCTATAAACCTGTTCAAAATCCTATGAAAAAGAAGAATAGGTCCTATAAACCTGTTCACCACTCTGTAAAACGGGAAACTGTTCACACAAAGAAACCATTACCATTTTGGGCTAAGAAAGATTTGATTCATCCTTTTTCTAAAGGAAAGGAACCCAAACTAGTTTGGGTTCTTAAAATTAACCCCTAGTTTTCTTTTGCAGGCTAGAGTGAAGGAGATAAACCACAAATGGTACATGGACAGTGGTTGCTCAAGGCACATGACAGGACATAAGGAACTGTTCCTTTCACTCTCAGCCTTCCAAGGAGGAAGTGTTTCCTTCGGTAATGGTAAGAAAGGGGAAATCATTGGAATTGGAAAGGTAGGTAGGTCTGATTCACACTGTATAGATAATGTGTTTCTAGTAGATGGGCTGAAACATTGCTTATTGAGTATATCTCAATTGTGTGACAAAGGTAATAATGTTAATTTCTCATCTACTGGATGCACTGTAACTAACAAAACTTCTGGAGAGATTATTTTGCAGGGAAATAGGCATGGAAACATCTACAAAGTAGACTTGCTAACACTTTCTGATGGAAGCTTGAGCTGCTTAAGTGTGGTGCAAAATGATCCCCTCCTATGGCACAAAAGACTAGGACATGCTAGTCTTTCACAATTGAACAAACTTGTGTCCAAGGACTTGGTGATAGGACTTCCTAACATCAAGTTTAATGATGAAAAAGTATGTGAAGCTTGTGCCAGGGGGAAGCAGGTAAAATCCTCCTTCAAACCGAAGAAACAGGTACGTACTACTAAACCTTTGGAACTGGTCCATATGGATTTGTGTGGTCCAATGAGAACAATGAGTCGTGGAGGTAAGAAGTATGTTATGGTATTGGTGGATGATTACTCTAGATTTACATGGACTATATTTCTTGCATCTAAAGAAGAAGCATTTGATGCATTTTCAATTTTTGCTAAGAAAGCTCAAAGAACTCTAGATAGTCATATTGTTGCTATTAGATCAGATCATGGAACTGAATTTGAAAATCATATGTTTTTCAATTTTTGTAATGAAAATGGCATCAATCACAATTTTTCTTCACCTAGAACTCCACAACAAAATGGTGTAGTGGAAAGGAAAAATAGAACTCTAGAGGAAATGGCAAGAACTATGTTAATATCTGGAAACCTTCCACAAAACTTTTGGGCTGAGGCTATTAATACTGCATGCTACATAATAAATAGATGTATGACAAGGCCATTAATAGAAAAGACCCCATATGAGTTGCTTAAGGGAAGAAAACCAAACATATCTCATCTTAGGGCTTTTGGTTGCAAGTGCTTTATACACAACAATGGGAAAGATGCCTTAGGAAAATTTGATCCTAGAAGTGATGAAGGAATCTTTGTTGGTTATTCTTTGAACAGTAAGTCATATAGGGTGTTTAACAAGAAAACATTGAAAATTGAAGAAAGCATGCATGTTAAATTTGATGAAACTAACAGTCCCACTCAAGAACAGGTACAGGAGGATGAAGAAATTGGACTGCTCAAAGCTTATGAACTTGATCCACAAATGCAAGGTCTGGATATGAGAACTGAACTGCAAGGAACTGTTCCTCAGGACAGAACTGAGAAGAGTGGCACAGAAACAGGGGGGAACAAATGTTGGTTCCACCTCACAAACTGGTAGTGCTACTCTATCAGGAACTGTTCCTCAGCAGAGGCCTTCTGACAATGGATTGACACCCAAGCCTTACAAGTATCAAGGGTCACATCCTGTGGATCAAATAATCTCATACAAGAATGCAGGGATTCAAACTAGATCAGCAGTTAAAAATCACAATCTGTGTGCCTTTAGTGCTTTCCTATCTCTTGTCGAACCCAAAAATGTGAAAGAAGCACTGAAGGATGCAGATTGAATTAATGCTATGCAGGAAGAATTGAATCAATTCCAAAGAAGTCAAGTTTGGCATCTGGAACCCAAACCAAGGAACAGGTCCATAATTGGAACAAAATGGGTTTTCAGAAACAAACTTGATGAGGATGGCATGGTAACAAGGAATAAGGCCAGACTAGTTGTTCAGGGATATAGTCAAGAGGAGGGCATCGACTATGATGAGACTTTTGCTCCAGTTGCAAGATTGGAAGGAATAAGACTTCTTATAGCCTTTGCCACATACATGGACTTTACTCTACATCAAATGGATGTCAAGAGTGCATTTCTGAATGGTTACTTGAAAGAAGAAGTCTATGTCAAGCAACCTCCAGGTTTTGAAAGTGAGCAGTTCTCTGAACATGTGTACAAGTTGGACAAGGCCTTGTATGGACTCAAGCAGGCACCAAGAGCATGGTATGAAAGGCTATCAAAATTTCTACTCCAGCATGGATACAGGAGAGGTAAAATTGATAGTACATTGTTTTTGAAAGAAAAAGGTAAGCATCTTTTAATTGTTCAAATCTATGTAGATGATATTATCTTTGGCGCTACTTGTGAAAATTTAAGTAAGGAATTTGCAAACTTAATGGGGAGTGAGTTTGAGATGAGCATGATGGGTGAACTCAATTTCTTTTTGGGTTTACAAATTAAGCAAACCTCAAATGGAACTATGATCCATCAACAAAAGTATGTTAAGGAATTACTTAAAATATTTGATATGGATAATGCTAAGGAAATTGACACACCTATTGCCACTGCCACAAAATTGGATCTTGATGAACATGGAATATCAGTTGATCAAAAATTGTATAGGGGTATGATAAGTTCGCTACTTTATCTAACTGCTAGTAGACCTGATATTGTGTTCAGTGTTGGTTTATGTGCTAGGTTCCAATCAGATCCTAAGGAATCTCATCTGAAAGCTGTTAAAAGAATATTAAGGTATCTGAAAGGAACAGGTCCCTTGGGACTATGGTATCCAAAAGGTGGTAACTTTAATCTTGTTGGATATACTGATGCTGACTATGCAGGTTTCCTTGTTGATAGAAAAAGCACCTCAGGTATGGCACATTTTCTTGGTGAGTGTTTGGTTTCTTGGGGAACCAAGAAACAAAATTCAGTGGCACTTTCCACTGCTGAAGCTGAATATGTGGCAGCTGCTTCATGTTGTTCTCAGTTGTTATGGATCAAACAACAATTACAGGATTTTGGTGTTGATGTAGGAACTGTTCCTATCTATTGTGATAACACTAGTGCTATTAATATGACAGAGAATCCGGTGCATCACAAAAGGACTAAACACATTGACATAAGACATCATTTCCTAAGAGACAATTATGAAAAAGGTTTGATCACCATAGCATTTTGTCCCACTGAAAAACAAATTGCTGACATTTTTATAAAAGCTCTAGGTAGAGATGATTTTGAAAGAAATAGATTGGAATTAGGGATGATTAAATTCACATAAAATCATCAATACTTTACTTCATAATTGGCTAGAAAATTGCAATTAAAATGAATTTTATTCAAGCCATTATGAATAATTCAGTCCAGCTTAATACTTAAATGTATATTCTTATGCCATACTTCTTATTTAGAGTTGCTAAAATTGAATGATGTTACCCTTGTGCTCTTAGAATTTCAGATGATCAAAATGTTGCAAATTGGAAGGACACTAAATTTTTGTGTTAAAATCAGGTATGTACTCGTTATTATTCAGTTAATTTAGAAGTGCAAAGGTTATAGGTAACTTGTGATTAGGATAAATCCCACTAAGTCTCCTCTTCTTTTACATTAATTCATCAATTAAGGCTATCACAATTTCAGAAAGAGTAGTAAATTATTTGTTAATTCGAATTGCAAAAATGTCTCTTGAGTCTGATAATTCTTCAACTGCACCTATTGATGAACAACCACAAAATCTTAATCCTCCTTCACCCATGGAAACTACCGACCCAAACCCTGAAGTGCCTGAACAAATTCCAGAAATACCTGAACCTGAAATTCAGGGGGAAGGACCAGTTCCCACGGCTGAATCCATTACTGAGCAGGTTGAGGATTTATCTCGTGCTATGGTGTTGTATCAGTATCAGGTAAACTTCACATACCCTTTGAATGTTGTTATAGACGAGGAAGAAAAGGGAGAGGGTTTTGAGGCTGCTCTTGAGGGGGAACCTATTAGGAGTTTGGAAGCACCTTTGCATGGGTCATCAGGGTCTCCAGAGGCTGTTCCTAGAGCACCCATGGAGGATGTTATTGATGTTGAGGAGGCTATTAGTGATAGTGATAGGCCATTGGTAGATTTGATCAACATTAGGAGTCTGCAAAGGAAATTGGCTAGAAAGGGACCTACTGATGCTCATGTGACTGCTAATATTGCTGCCAAGTTGAAGAAAATAGGAGATAGTTATAAGCCCGGAAATAAGAAGAAAGTAGAAAGTTCCTCCAAGGCGAAAGGACCTGTTCCTTCTGCCTCAACCCCTGCATCTGGGGGTAGGAGGACAAGAAGTGCTGCTAAAGCTGCTGATGAACAACTGGCTGCTGCCTTGGAAAGGAGCAGAAAAGGGAAAGGAAAATAGGTAGTTGAGGAGGAAGAAGTGGATGATATTGATGATATTGATCTTGCTGATTTTTCCGAGGATGATGAGATGGTAGAGGCTGAGGATGTGGTGCCTCAGTCAAAGAAAAGAAAAGTTACTGAGAGAAGAGTAACAAGAAGCTCAGTTAAAGCTGCTGAGAAAGTTGCTGAGAGGACCAGGTCCTCTAAAAGAGTGGTTGTTTCTGAAAGTTCTGCTACTGACAGTGATGAGTCTGTTGCTGCAGATGAGAGTGATAGTGATGCTTAAGGTGGTGAGTCTGTACACTGTGTTCATGATGACATGTTGACCAGGAAGGTTTTGAAAGGCAGAGTATTGGCTGATGTGCAAGAAGAAGGGATGTTATGGTTGCTGCAAAAATTGCATGCTCAGGGTTGGAGGGACATGGTCCTTAAGATCTCTGGTAGGTGTGCAAAGGGGATGGTACAGGATTTCTATAAGAATTGTTCCATCCGAGGTGATCAAATTACTACCTCTGTTAATGACAATGTCATCATATTTGATACAAAGGAACTTGGTGAGTTGCTGGGGATTCCTGCCACTGGGTATGCTAGCTATGTTAAGAAGGTCTGGCCTGACTTGACAGACTTGCCTACTGATCTGGAGATCACTAGAAAGTTTGCTGAGAATGATGGTGAAGAGAAACCCAGGGCTGTGCAGAAGAGTGAGATGCACCCACAGCACCAAGTATTATTTGAGTTTGTGAACAAAGTTGTGCTGCCAAGGCAGGAGAAAAGAGGAGTTGCCAGTTTCATGGACCTGGTCCTTATGGAAATGTTGGACACTGAAAAGCACATCAATTGGCCCAGCTTTATGATCCACCTGATAAAAAGGGTGATTGCTGGGAAAAGAAAGCACTTCTTGCCATTTGGTTTCATATTGACTGATGTGTTTGCAAAGTTGAAGATTCCCTTGGAAGGGGTTGTGAAGGCTACAAAGAAGGAAAAGTTTAGTTGTGCCACTTTGATAAGCTGTGACTTGCCAGTTCAGGCTGATCCTCCACAGGCTGGTGTTGGGAGGCAACCACTGAACAACAAAGTAAGGGCACTTAGGCAACAGGTTGCTATGGCTGTCGAGATAGCAAGGCTGGAAGAGGAGAGGAATTACTGGAAGGCCGAGGCCTCAAAAGCAAAGGAGACCAATGAGGGAATGCTCAAGCAGATGCTTGATATGCTTCACAAGTCTCAGGGACCTGGTCCTTCCACATCTTGACCACTATAGCCTTAACCTTTAGCCATCTTCTGTCCAGTGGGATTTAGCCTAGTCTAGTTCCTTAGTCTTTTCCTTCTTTAGTTGTTTAATAATTTTGTAGTACTTGCTTGTATCCCCTGGTTTCATCTTTTGGTTTAATGAATTGTCTTTGATGGCTAATATCATTATTTTGCAGTTGCTTTAATCTGATTTGTGTTTGCATTTTGAATTGCCTCAATGGCCATGTGCTGATTAATTCTAACACTTGAGTTATATTTTATATGCAACCTTTTCAATGATGCCAAAAGGGGGAAGAGTAAGTCGATTTTGCATGAAGTTATACCTAATTGAAATCTGTTCCTTAATGATGAATAAAATCTCCACTGAATGGTTGTTTTTGAGCTTAAGTTGTACTTCAGGACATTAAGGATATGCAGCTATGCTTATGAATTTGTCATCATCAAAAAAGGGGAAAATGTTAGCTTGGATAAGCTTGGAGTTTTGACTGATGACTAAGGAACGGATTCAAAGGACCTGTTCCTTTGAATTACTGCAGCTAAATAGATAATTCTTGCAAAATCGTTTAAGTTGAGATATTATTAATTATCCTAAAACTAATGTTTATCTTGATAATTATGCAGGTCTAAACGGATTTGAAAAGATTGCATAACCACAAGGATAAGGATAGAAGATTCGGCTCTAAAGAGAAGAATCCAATTAGGACTCAAACTCAAGGGAGCTTTGGAGTTCTAATTGATCAAGACTTCTTGGCTATAAAACGTGGAGCATATCAGCCATAGAAGTTAAGCACAAATACAGAGAGCATCGAGCAAAAGCTTAAAAGAGTTATTAGCTTATTTGTGTAATCAGTTAGCTACAGTAGAACTAAGTGAGAACCTGTTCCTTAAGATTGAGTCTTGTAAAAGTTCAAGTCTTAGTTCAATTGTAGTAAGCAAAAATCGAGTTGTACTTTCTGGTTCAAGTCGTGGACTTGACACAACTTCACTGATCGTGAGAAAGATCACTAAAGGATTAGAGTTAGTCCTAGGTTAGTAAGAGTGAGTCTTGTAACCAAGTGGGTCTTTTTACATAGTGAAGTTGAAATCCTACTTGAGAAGTAGGTCGTGGTTTTTTGATCCAGAGTCAAGGGGGTTTTCCACGCTAAAATCTGGTGTTCAATTACTTACAGTTTTAATTCCGCATATCGTAAAGTAAAGGAACACATTTTAAGGAACTGGTCCTTAAAACAGTAAAGTGGTGTAATCGTGGGAAATAACAGGAGGATTCCGCCCCAGGAGGAAGAGGATTCCGCTCCATTGCATCATATTGAGGGTAGGAGGATTCCGCCCTAGGAGCAGGAGGATTCCGCTCCATTGCATCATATTGAGGGTAGGAGGATTCCGCCCTGGAGTAGGAGGATTCCGCTTCATTCATTTGACACATGTGACCCTTTGCATCATATTTCATTTCATCTCATTTCATTTCATACCATTGTGTAGACTTGTGGTACATAACTACTGTTCTGCTTATACGTGCATTGCTTATTTGTCTATATATTTCTGGCTCGTATTCTGGGATGCCCAGTCACAGGAATTTCATTTAGATCTCAATCAGCTAAAGAAATGCCACGATCCAGTAAAGGTTGAGAGCATGGTGGCAATTATTCTTCAGAAGGTAATTATTAGTATAACGGCTTAGTTCAGCCGCAGAGATAGTTTTATGAACTACCAGTCTGGCAGGATGCTGAGGTATCCGAGGTAGTAGACCCTGAGATTTCTTCTTCTGTTAAATGTGAGTAAGATTTGATTCTTTCGATCGATCTAGAAAAGGTGTGTCTTATCATGTTTCGATGGTTTCCTTGGATGTCGTTTCTACTAAGAATCGGTTGCGGTAGAGGGGAGAGCTTCTGGTATGATTTATTCCTGGCATTTGTGAGACCTTACTAATTTTTCTAGTCTAAATATGAGAGATTTGGCAGTAAGTGTCGGTATTGTCTGCCTGGCATCTTGTTGTTCCACCTTCTGTTATTATGTCAAATCAGTTTACCTCTCTTCTCAGAATTTCGTATTGGTAGGATAATGGGATCCTAATTCTTCACCATCAGCAAGTGTATCGTTTCTTCCGGTCTGAAATTATTAGTAAGTAATATTCGATTTACGTATCTCCTCTTGGTTCAAGACGCTAGTACAGTCATGTTATCCCATGAGCTTATCTGGGTTATAAAAGGGTTTTCTGGTAAATTGTCAGAGTTTCCTTCTTATTGGGAGATTAAATTGGCATAGATGTTGTTCCATAAAGCTCATTTAATGTCTATTTCTTCAATTGCGATTTTTGGGTTAGCCTGACTCGGAAGTAGTTTAGCTCTGGTAGCCAAGCAAATAAGAAGATGAGCTTCCTGAAGCTCTAATTATTTCTATCCTCAGTCCATTGCCATCTCTTCTTTGTTCGGCACTGGTGAGCTTGGGCGGTTAGTAGCTGCTTCTGATATTCCCTGTGATGAGTCGAAGTGCGTGTGTCAAGGTAGTCTGGTAAGCTCATTGTTGTGTTCTAAGGCTACTAAGGGTAATGAGAGGCGTCATTTGACCTTTGATTTGATCCATCAGGCGGTGGTGCTTATAGAAAATGTATGGAGTTATGACTCGAGAGTTGCAGCTGTTTGGCAACCCAAAAGGGTAGTTGGTAGCTTAGGTCTGCCTATGTTCAACCTTTAGCTAAATCTTCTTTAGTCCAGCAGACTGTGCGAGGATGGTTATTCATATTCAAATAGCTGCATGAGTTTGTGCTTTAAGTGGAGGAGTCTTCCCCCAACTACTGAATAGTAATACTTAATCTCTAAGGCGTTGCTGAAGCGTAAGCTAATTCTTATTTTCATCGACCTGTCCTATATCGAAAAGTATATCGAGGAGGCGATTCACCGGCAGAATCATGTTAATCCATCCAGAGTTCCATGTATCTTTGCTTCGAAAAAGTAAAGCTCTCCTCTCGTGATCAAGGAAGGGTCAGTTTAGTCAAAATAAGCTGGGCAATGGTATTATCATATTATCCAGATATGTTTTATTCCAAGAGTTCGGTGTTCGTGTTATAATTTTGATTCTGTAATCATGAGAAAAAATTCCGTGGGATAGTTTATGAAGGTCGTGCAAGTTCTTTTGTTATCAGCGTGAATCTTGCTTTAAACTTAGGCTCGTTCGAGGACGAACGAGAGTTTAAGTAGAGGAGAATGAAACGACCTCGGTTAGTCGTTTCGGAAGTTAGGACTCCGATTTGCATGCCGATAATTTTAAAATATTCGTAATGTCCATTAGGACCTGTCTTTAAAATTTGAGATAAACCAGACCTCGTTTGGTAGGTATTGGAAGAAGGTTTCAGTTTTTATTGTCGATAAATATTAAAAAGAGATTTTCCAGCTCGGTTTTGGCGAATGAGCTCCGATTCGAAATCCGAAAGCGCCTTTAGGTTTGTATGATTATTTGTGACTTTTGTGATTTTTCGAAAGTGAATTTCGGTGTTGTTCGGCTAGTTGCCGCTAAAATGCCGAAAGGATAAATAATTTGACTTCTTTTCAATAAATTTGCATATTGAGTTTCGGGAATCCGATTTGAGATCCGGCTTAGCAAGTGTGTTACATATATTTTGTATAACTTGTATGCAAAATTTGGAATTATTTTGAATATCGCAGGGCACCATTTTAATTTTTGTCACGAAAAGAAAGGAAAATAAAAGAAAATGAAACATTAAAGCTAGCTTTGATTGAAACATTAAGAACAGAAACATTAGAAACGAAACAGAGCAAAAAGGCAAAAAACGTGAAGAGAGGAAGGAAAAGGGAAAGGAAAAGGAGCTGGAGAAAATTAGGATTTTCACTCTGAAACATTCAGGTAATGATCTCAATGCATTATTTGAGTTTATTACGTGTGTTTGAATATGTGTTAACGGTAAAACTTGGAATATTATAAATCGTTTTAATAAGTTCAATTAATAGTTTAAAGGGTCAATTGGACCCCGATGATGGAAATGATTATATATTCATACTCAGTGAGTTATGGGCAACATATAAATGTAATTTATTTGGGGTTCGGTTATGTGACCTTAAACCCTGTACATAGGCCTGGCCTGCGTATTGCGTATGCGAATAGAGTATCAGGTTCCTAACCGGATTGCCCTAAGATGTGAGGAATGAAGCCTTTAGCCTAAATTGATATATTTTTCTGCTTATTGAATAGAGTGGGATCGTTTGGCAAGGAAACCAAAGGATAAAGCGGTTGTTGATTAGCCGTACTAACTTTTGGAAGAGGTAAGTGTTCATATCCATTTCTTTGGAAGTACTTAGCCTCATAGATTTTCTACCACGTGTTCCTTACGTGTGTAGCTGCCGATAGGCGTACTCATTACGCCTTAGCTTTGAATTTACATTGTGTATTATATGTTAAGCCCTGTTGTTGGTATTGCATTGAGCATGTGAGCATTGCACTCTGGTTTTGAGCATTACATATACTTCCCGGCTGGCGATGAGAGTCCCGCACTGGTGAAGGATCATTATTGCATATACTTCCCGGTAATCGATGATAGTCCCGAGCCGGTGAATGGTCATTATTACATATACTTCCCGGTAATCGATGAGAGTCCCGAGCCGGTGAAGGGTCATTATTGCATATACTTCCCGGTTGGCGATGAGAGTCCCGAGCCGGTGAAGGGTCATTATTACATATACTTCCCGGTAATCGATGAGAGTCCCGAGCCGGTGAAGGGTCATTATTGCATATATCTCCTGGTAGAGGATGAGAGTCCCGCGCCGGTGATAGGTATCAGGCATACGTGACTGCATGGCCTCGTATTTCATTCATACGAATTATATTACACATATTGAGGGGTAGGAGGATTCTGCCCCAGGAGCAGGAGGATTCCGCTCCATAGCATCATATTGAGGGTAGGAGGATTCCTCCCCAGGAGCAAGAGGATTCCGCCCTAGGAGCAGGAGGATTCCGCTCCATTGCATCATATTGAGGGTAGGAGGATTCCGCCCTGGAGTAGGAGGATTCCGCTTCATTCATTTGACACATGTGACCCTTTGCATCATATTTCATTTCATCTCATTTCATTTCATACCATTGTGTAGACTTGTGGTACATAACTACTGTTCTGCTTATACGTGCATTGCTTATTTGTCTATATATTTCTGGCTCGTATTCTGGGATGCGGGGATCGGGTTGCACGCCGCAACGGTATAAATATATGGATCGGGTTGCACGCCGCAACGGTATAAATATATGGATCGGGTTGTACGCCGCGACAGTATGAATATATGGATCGGGTTGCACGCCGCAACAGGATGAATATATGGATCGGGTTGCACGCCGCAACAGGATGTATTTCTGATTGTTGATATGTTCGGGATACCTATATGTTCTGGCTATCTTACGTTCCTGGTTGTTGATGAGTTTGTGATTCCATACGTGTTTCTAGTTATTATCTGGCTCTGCGTTTTTATAATTTAAATAAGAGGAATTTGGTTATCTTTTTCTTGTCCCTGGCTAGCTATCCTATTCTTTGAGGTGGCTAGTCTGCCCCACTTATTGAGTCCTTTTGACTCACCCTTGTTTGTTGTTTGTTTCTTATCTATCTATTTCATTTCGGCAGGTTCGCTCCAGGATTGAGTTTGCCACGTCGTGAAGGAGCGAAGACGACTTCAGCTGTCAGGGTGAGCCAGCTTTTATTCCGGATGGCCACTAGTTTATTGGTTATTATTTCAGCTGCATTTTGCTCCCTTCAGGAGGTATCTTTCTTCTTTTGTACTCTTAGATGTCTAGTCTGGATAACCCTAAACCTAGTTTGTGGGGTAGTCAGCTGTAATTTCTTTTGTACAGCTTAGAGGTATCAGTATATCTGTGTTTTTTTTTTTAGTCTTGTCCTTATTTATGAATTGTTATATTTATTTTCCTAATTTAATTGGTAAGGGTTCGCCCGACGGGTCTAGGGGAGGATGTCGGGTGCCCGCACGGCCTAACCGGATTTCGGGTCGTGTCAGAAGATCATCCCACTAAAGCTACAGTTGATGACCATGATCCAGTAATCTTCGACGACATGTTGGTCAAGTCGAAATTTGCCAAAGATCACGTTAGCTATCTGGAGATAGCATTCAATATCCTGGAAAAAGTTTGGGATGAATCTCAACCCCGAGAAATATGCCTTTGGCGTATCCTCCGGGATGTTCCTTTGTTTCATTGTTTCAAATAGGGGCATAGAAGCGAACCCGGTAAAGATCGAAGCAATCGAGGCAATACCGGAGGTTTTGAAGAATGAAGTGGAAGTTAAAAGGCTCAATGGCCAGATCGCAGCACTCAGCCAGTTTATCTCGCGGTCATCAGAGAAGTGTCATCAATTCTTCAACGTCCTGAAAAGAATAAAAGCTTCGAATGGACGGAGCAATGCAGAAAGGCGTTAAAAGAGCTAAAACAGTAACTGGCAAAGCCCCCGTTGCTTACCAAGCCACACGAGAGAGAACCATTATTGTTGTACCTAGCTGTATCCGAAGTCACCGTTAATGTTTTCCTGATACAAGAAGAGAAGGGGGTGCAGTCACCAGTGTACTATGTCAGCAAGTCTCTCCTAATGTAGAAAAAAGGTACCAACATGTAGAGAAGCTCGCACTTGCGCTAGTCATGGCAGCAAAGAAGCTGCACCGTATTTTCTGAGTCACACCATTGTTGTGGTTTCCCTTTTCCATTACAGACCGTGCTGCATAAGCCCGAGATGTCAGTTAGGTTGGTAAAGTAGGATGTCGAGCTTGGCGAGTATGACGTCATTTATCAACCAAGAATGGCCATCAAGTCGCAAGTTCTCACCGACTTCAGCGCTGATTTAATGTCGAAGGATGAGGAGGAGCGTAAGATGATATAAGGCATTACCCCCCGGGGAATGGTTCATCCACATCGACGGAGCCTCGAATGTAAAAGGGGTCGAGCTCGGTTTAGTAATCGAATCCCCAACGAGAAAGGTATTCTGAAAAGCTGTCAGCTGCTCCCAGATGACGAACAACGAAGCAGAATATGAAGCTGTAATTCAAGCCCTAGAATTAGCTTACATATTGGGGGCCAGGGAGGTCAGAATCAATTGCGATTCTCAGCTCGTGGTGAACAGGTGACCAGAGCATACACCGCCAAGGAAGCCCCCATGCAGGAGTACCTGGCAAGAGTGGAGAAATGCCTGAAGAATTTTCAAAAATGGAGGATCAATCAGATACCAAGAGAAGAAAACTCGGAGGCTGATGCCCTAGCCAGTCTAGCGGCCAATGCAGAGTTAAATGCAGATATCCCAGTTTCTACTATCGAGTTAACTTAGGCATATGTCAAGCGCCACAAAGTTAACGCGGTATGGTCATCATGGGACTTGCGGCACCCGATCATTGAATATCTCAACAATGGAATGCTCCCAGTGGATCAGAAAAAGAGTAGAAGGTTCAGAGCTCAAGTGGCTCGCTACTTCTTAATCAATGGAGAGTTCTACAGGCGAATGTTTAGCGGACCTTTGGCTAAATGTTTGGGTGATTCTCAGGCGGATTACGCACTCAGAGAAATCCAGAAAAGGACAGTGAGGAAATCACTTCGGCGCGCGGTCCCTAGCCCGTAAGTTAATCAGGGCGGGCTATTTCTAGCCCCGAATGGAAGACGACGCGAGAAAGTTCGCCCGGGCATGTGATAGTTACCAGAGGTTCTCCTACGTAATTCATCAGCCAGCAGAGTTATTACATTTAGTAATAGCCCCATGGCCTTTCATGAAATGGGGGATGGATATCGTAGGGCCCATGCCTAAAGCCTCCGGTAGTGTCAAGTTCGTTCTTATTATGACAGACTATTTCAACAAATGGGTCGACGCAGCCGCATACAGTCGGATTCGAGAGCAGGAAGTCATAGATTTTATATGGAAAAACATCATGTGCCAATTTAGGATACCAGCAGAAATTACCTGTGATAACGGTCCTCAGTTCATATGTGACAAGATCACTGCATTTTTTGTAGGAATAGGAGATCAACAAAATTATCTCCAATCCTTACCACGCTTCAGCCAACGGCCAAGCTAAATCCTCAAACAAGACGATAGTAGAGAATCTGAAGATGTGGCTTAAGGAGGCTAAGGGAAGATGGCCCGAAGAATTGCCCGGAGTCCTGTGGGCCTATCGAACTACATCCAAAGCCAGCACTGGATAAATACCATTTTCCTGACGTACGAAATAGAAGCAATGATTCCTTCGAAAATTAGAAAATCCTGTTTACGACGGACGTTCACCGAAGAGGAGATAGACAATGAAGCCATGAAGACTTCCCTTGATCTTTTGGATGAACGACGGGAGATAGCAGCCATTCGCCACGCAGCCCAGAAATAGCGAGTAAAGAAGTATTAAAAAGCAAGGGCGAATCCACGGTCCTTCAACGTCAGGGACCTGGTCCTTTACAAAGTAAGTCAAAACACCAAGCAGGCCGGAGCAAGAAAGATCGCTCCGAATTTGAAGAACCGTACAAAGTGCGGGGCATCGTTGGAAAAGGTGCGTACGTTCTCGAAGACATGGAAGGGATAGCCATTCCAAACAACCGGAATATCACATGGCTAAAGAAGTACTGCTCTTGAACGGCTGACTAAGCCCAGATACTCGAGATATGTATTTTTCTTTTTCCTGTTCTTCTCAAAATTATTTATAACGGGCCCTCAGCCCTGTTCTTTGTTTTACAACGGGCACTTAGCCTCGTTCCATATTTTTAACATAGCTCCGCACCATATCAATAAAACTACTATCTTAGTCAGTTTTACTCATTTATTTAGATCCATATACAATCCAACTATTCATAGTCCAGGCCAGACCTAAGTTGAAGTAATAGACTCACTTTCCGCTACAAGAAAGTAGAGTACACTACTCGCTTAGAGTTAGACCACGTCTAACTGAGCCACCAGGCATTAATCGAGCATTGATCTCGTTAAATCAACAATTGCACCTACACGCCGATGGGGACGCATCGTCCGCGTAGTGCCAGAAAGTCTTAAATAATCGAGTGTTAAGCGAACACGTTTTGTCTCAAAATGCAAAAGAACCGTTTCCACAAGGGCTAAAGTCGTCCCATTTTGGGCGCAAACAGTCATCTACTATGGATGAAACCTAGCCTCAATTTATCGATGCACAACTGACGTAATTGCTCAAGGCAGGCACACTAACACACGTTCTTAAACTAGAAAAGTCAAGACGACCGGAGGCCATCTAATTTTTAGGTGTAAACGCTCACAGAGGCATAACTTGGCATTACTTATTGTTTACGATGAAAATTAAAAAATGTAACAAATAAAGACAAGTAATTTAAGTCAATACTATACAAAACGGGCCCAAAATATACATTTAGTTCTTCCTGAATACAACATTTGTTTATAGCAACAGTAGAAAAACAAGGAAAGGGAAGACTAAAACTTCAAGTTCCTCTGAATTTGCACCCCTAGAGATTCTTCATCTGGATTGTAGCTCTTCCTTTGAAGTTTCTCCCAGGATTCGAAGGCAAGATTTCCAACCCAATACCCCAAGCGGCAACATCTTTGTAATGATGCACCACGGGGGGAGGAAAGTCAGCCCTACTGAGGCATCCCTTAGTAGAACAGCGGCGGCAGCAGAGTAGGCACCAAAGACTTCACTTGGAGAGAATCCAATGAGGAATTACCATGAATCTTGGGAACGCCTTATATTCTCTTTTCCCAGGACAATTGGAAGATTATGCAAATTTCAAAGTCAGGAAACAGGCCAGAGCTATACAACTACCCTGAGCGTTGCTGGTATGGAGAATGCTTTCAAGCGTCAACCACTCGTACAAGGAGAGGATATCCCAGAACGAGCTCTTAATAAAGATAAGTTGCTTCCAGGATATGTTCCCTAGCAACCAGGAGATGAGAGAACTACAAGAAGCCCGAAAGAGGTTGGCATTCTTTTGCTAAACTGCGCCACATGAAAAGAAGAATATCACAGTAAATCGCCACACATGATGATAGAGTGCGCCAAAATTGATACGTCAGCCACAATGAAGGCCTTCCGAGGAACACCTCCATTAAAGTCTCGGCAGGACATCATAGGTCGGGGGATTTCTATCCTTCTCTTACAAATGAAGAAAGAAAAGAAGAAAACTGCGGATGAGTTTCCCCTCATAATCTCCTCACGCCTCGTATTCACAAAGCGAAGAAGGTTTTCTAGGAATATCAAACTAGGATCGAAGGTAAACATCCTTAAAGGAAAGCTTCTTACTATCAACAGGAAATTACTAAAGAAAGCGAATTATTCTCTGAAGAAGAGTTTTGATTTTCCCACTGTCATAAAGCCACTATTTATAGGCAGAAATGTATAAGGATGAGGCACGAAACGGTCAGGTATCATTATTACTGGAGATATGAAACGATTCGGAGCGGTCATTAGTGTTCTTCGAAAAGGTGCATGAGATCAACATCATCCAATCAGAAGTAAGCACGCGAAGTTCTCGAAGAGTTCACTATCATTCTTGGTCAAAGAGACTGCGAGTTTCAAGGAGTCAGTGCTATATCTTTCACATCACGCCGCTTTCACTTCCTGACTGCTTGCGTCAGTACTCAGCAACTGGAGGGACTGACTGTGTGGGCAGAAATACGCCACCTATTATTATGGGGATACGAGTCCAACTGGAGAGACTAGACTTATCCTACAAGTCATCGGGCACTTAGGATATACGCCTGCTCCTAGAGCCAACGACTGTTTAGGCGGTTTGGCCACAGGGCGTAGGGCAGACATCCCGTCGCCTAGAGTTTACAGTCTCCTAGTTAGGGTTTAGTATGCCACCGCCTTGAGTTGTAGGCCAGTGACCCTATTAGTACTTGTATTTTACCAGATTTAGGACTGGGTATTACTACTATAAATACCCCTCCTTATATTATATTGTACTATCACTGGATTCGCCATCAACTTCGGCTACTCTCAAGGAATAAGATTTATATTGCTTTCTTCATTATTTCTCGCTTATTTACTTATGTTTATTTTCATCGTATTTACTTACTTTTCCATCTTAATTTACCGTATTGCTTGTGACCTCATTCATAATTAATTGTTTAACCTAGACGTACAAATTTTTGCATAAACAAAGACTTTTGTTGTGTTTAAATAGATAATCACTTCTACTAACTCTTAAAAGAGTTGAGAAGATGGGAGGCCTCGCGTTGTCGTCGTCGCTCACTCAGCTCGGCCTTGGCTTCATCTTCGACTTCGGATTCAGTCAATTGATATGATTAGTTGAATTAAATTTTTGTACCAACAATAACTAAATTTATTAAATAATACTATTATTTTGATATTAATATTTCTGACCATTTTCGTAACAGTAATATGAATTTCTTTTCATATTTTATTTTTTCCCGTTATGAGTTACAAACAGCCACTAGAGTGGACATTTACTGTAAATAGCTACCTCAGCACGGTTGCCATTCAAAGGGCACCTCTTTATTCCAACCTTCTTTTTTGGCTATACATGTCTGTCAATTCTGCACATTTTTCCTTATGAAAATTCTAAATTGTCTTCTCATTTCTTCTGTATTACTTTTAATAGAAAAAGTAAGTGTGTCATATCATTTGCTCCTTTTCTTTGAGTTCGCCAAGTTCTACAGCTTGAAGTGCCGCTACCATAGAACTGTTATAACGTTCTGTATTGGGTGAAAAATCACCGGGCTCTCGAGCAAGACCTCGGAGTGCAACACGAAGACTGCATCACGAGACAAGCTTCCGAAGGAACAATTGCATGGTTACTCGCCCCGGAGATCACCTTAGGAAACGAGGGGAGATAAGCTTGAAGCACTAAGCTCGGGGAAAACCTTCTGCAACCCTGAGCGTGTAACACACCTAGGGAAACGAGGGCTGACCAACGTAACTGTCGACCGTTGCTCCAACATTTAATAGGATAGATCGTGAGTCAACTACAACTATGTACAGAATAATGGCCATAAAGGCACCAATATGACATTTACAACGTCATTCTTTCCCTTGATTATAAATAGGACTCATTTGTAAACAACAGGACACGATCAATAGAATACAGAATCCTACTTTTATTTTGTTGCCTCATTTATCTTATTTTCTGCCTCGTTAGTTTTCCAAGTTTTCGTTTAGTCCAAATTCAATTTAGCTCAAACTTCACTTCGATACAAGTAAATAACCAGCTAAACCCGATACAAATTCGATTTGTTGTCCTACTCAGATTTAGGCCAACACAAATTGGCGCCATCTGTGGGGAACCTAGTAATAACGTTTGTTCCGAAGACCGTAATTTCGACTTTCTAACGAAAACAAAATGTCAGACACTGTCAACGACAATATATCTATTCCAGTGCCCGATCAGACAGTGGGCATCACAGAAACCAATGGTGGAATCCTATTACAACCAACTGGCTCGGCACCGCCCGTTAGCCCCATCCCAACAAACACCTAGCTCCATCACTTGGGTTGACGCCTCCAAGTGGGTCTACTCCACCGATTGGTCCAATACCTCCCGTAGGAGAATCAGCCGCCAAACCAACATCCTCAAATTTGGGCGACCCCTTCCAATAATTCATGGTAAACTCACTACAACAAATGTGAGAGCAGGCTGCTGCTCAAGCAGCCGCGCAAGCTCAATTTAATGAGCAGTTTCGAAGTTCTTTTCAAGCCCTCACTGGGAATGGGAGAGTTCATTCTGCCCTCGGCGATGTCCCCTACATGATGTTCAATGGAGGGAACAACGCCACTGCTTATGTTGGAATAAATGTAGGAGGACTACCAAATGGGACCTCGTCTGGGGTCTCGGGGACTGTAGCTCCCACAATGCCTCAAACGAGCTTCACGTCTGATTTCGAAAAATGGAAGAAGGATTTCGAGGCCAGCATGGAGAAACGACTGGAGAACGTGCCAGGGGTCCGCAAACCCTAACAAGCACTGGACATTGAAAAATGTCGCCAATTACCCTTCAAGCCCGAAGCTGCTCTAGCGCCTGTTCCAAAATACTTCAAATTACAAATCCTAAAGAAATATGATTGGGCGACGGACCCAGTTGACCATATCACAGAATACATGGCCATGGTCAAAAGCAACGACCTAACCTTGATTGAAAAGAAATCCACGTTCTTAAATAAATTCGCTGACACGCTGGAAAAATGAGCGTTGCGTTGGTACATGGTCCTCCCCTCTAAGTCCATTTCCAGCTTCGATGAATTGGCGGACATGTTCATTAAAGCTCACACTGGGGCCCAAAATATCTTCAAAAGAAAGGAAGACATCTTTGATGTAAAACAAGGATACCTCGAGCCCATCAAGGACTTCCTCGAGTGCTTTCAGGCCGAGAGGATGGATCTACCGAAAATGGATGACAGCCTAGCAGTCATGGCTTTTGAAAAGAACCTAAATGTGAGCAATTCAGAGGCCGCGGCAAAATTCAAGAAAGAACTCCAGTAGTAGAAAGCACAAACCTGGGACGAGTTACATAACCAAGCCACGGCGAAGATTAGGCTCGAGGAAGCAGAGTGGAGAAGAACGAGGCAAGGCCATTCCTACCGAGGGAGGTTCGAATCCTCTCGACGCGGCGATGCGCCACGAGGGAATTCAAAGAATCGATACGATCCATACAATGGAGCCCTAAAGCAACATGTGAGTCAGCGCTTCGAGGGTCAGCAACATGTGAGTCAAAGACTCGGGGGAAAAGTTGGATCATTCTCCAACCAAAAATCCTTGGGCCCCTCCTTGGTACCCAAGGAAAAAGAATTGCCTCGAATCTCCGAGTATAACTTCATTATATCCACTTCCGAGCTGGTGAACGCAATCAAGGGAATGACTGACCAAGGAGTTAGGCTACCCAAAGACATGAGAACTCCAGTAAACAAAAGAGACCAAACCCAAACTGTGAATTTCACATGGACTACGGACACACAACTGAAGACTGTAAGGCATTGCGTCTCGAGGTGGCCCATTTGCTCAAGAAGGGGTGTGTTGGCCTAAATCTGGGTAGGACAACAAATCGAATTACTATCGAGTTTAACAGGTAATTAGCTTGTATCGAAGTGAAGTTTGAGCTAAATTGAATTTGGACAAAATGAAAACTTGGAAAACAGCGGTTGTCACTTCGAATTCCCGTCAATCATGCGTGGCAATCGCTTATTGGGCGTATTTTCTTGTTTTCCCTTCCCCATGATGCTGTAATCATTGGGCTCTCAACCTATATATTGTCGAACCTTGCCTTCTTTTTCTTACTTCTTCTTATCTTCAACAATAAAACTTTTACACCTTTCTCTCAAAAGATTTTCGAAATTGATATGTCTCAACAAGATTCACCATATTCTCCACCTTTCCTCGTCGACACCATGGTTGTTGGTGGGGAATTGGTTAATGTCCCTGAGCCGTTGAATGTTGTTGTTCCTCCTGACTTCAACATGGAGGATTTTGTTGGCCCCAACGGGGTGGATCAAGAGCTCCGCCCATCTATGGCTGGGATCGCTGGAGTAGCTACAGCGGAGGAGGAAGAAGTTGTCACGAAGGATGTGGGTGATGAGGAACTTCTTTCTGATGATTTGGAACTTAAACCCCACCACGCTATTCCTTCGAAGATCGATTTCTAGAAGGACTTTGTTATGCAGCCTCTAACCAAATCGGAGGCTAGGAGGAGGAGGAACATTCCCGTGGAAGATACACCAAGCTTGATTACCCAGGCAAACATTCATCTAGTTCGTTCTGATTGCAACTGGAGCCCTGAGGTGAGGGTTGGTATTCCTGCCCCCGAGAGCCGAGTGTGCGATCGAGTCGAGGGGCATTCCTTCGTTTTTACTTATCCTTTCACGATCGGTTTTTCCCTTCCTATCCCCGAGGCGTTGGACAATTTTTGTCGAACCTTTCAAGTGTGCATAGCTCAGATCAGACCCGGGGTATGGAGGCACGTCCAGTGTCTCGAATTTCTGGGTAAATTAGCGGGGGTGACTTTCACCCTCGATCATCTTTTGTATCTGTTTTCCCCCACCCTTCATAACGATGGGGTCGTCTAACTCAACAAACGGGGCTCTTACTCGCTGATCACAAAAAGCAAGGATCTCGAGGACCGTGGGTGGAACGAGCGCTTCGTCCTCTTGCCCACCGATCTGTTCTCCTCGAAGCCTGATTTTCCCGAGCGGTGGAATCGAGCCCGTAAGTGTTTCCTCCTTCGTTCATTTTCGTTTTACCTTTTCCCTTTTCTTACTATTTTTCTCTTATTCCTTTAGTCGAGGCAGCCCCGATTGCTCACCTAAAGAACTTGGTTCATTGGGTCCAAGCTATTATTGATGCAAAACCTAGGCCAGAGAGTCGTGGATGGTTTTGGCCGCTTTGAGTGGGAACCAATGGGCCTGTAAACGTCACGGTGAGTTATCCTTCATTCAACCTTTTGAGTTCAATCTAGTTTTGCTGGGGCCCTGTGCTTTGTGACCTCACTGTCATTTCTCTGTCGTAGGGCTCCCTAAGAAGGCTATCATCACGCCGAAGGAGAAAAAATGGAAGAAAGATAAGAAAGAGGAGGTCCCCGAGGTTGAGGATGCCTTGAATGCCCTCGAGGATTTGATTGGGAACCTTTCGAGGGGAAAAGGTGAAAAGGGGAAAGAGAAGAAGAAAATGGCTTTCGAGGGTCCTTGGACCTTAGGGCAAAGACAGGCTGAGTGTTTCTCCTATCGTTTCCATCTTTTGTTTTGTTTGTTACATTTACCATCTTTTTCCATCCTTCTTTCACTTCTGAGGAAGAAAGAGTTGTCCTCGAAGAAAGCTCCAGAAACAAAGCGGGCCAGATTGGAGCTTTTCCAATTTCCTAAACTTACTCCTATTGGCGAGGCTGAGCTAAAGCAGGATGAGGTTGAGGTTCTTCCTACTTACTGGCCTGAACCAGTTCAGGTTGCTGATAAAGACGTGAGGAGTATTCATCCCCTTCTTCGGTGAAGGTGGAGGAGGCTGGGCCATCTCGAGTAGGGGGAAAAGCTTCTCGAGCTGCCTCCGAGCCTGCTCCTGATCTTGGAGGCAATTTCTTTACATTGAAATTCCCTCTGAGCTTTGTCTTCTTGATGGCGACATCCAAGTTCCGATCAGCCTCCACGGACTCTTAGGTCCTAAGGAACGCGATCGTCTCAAGGAGTCTCCCATCTCTGATTTGATGGCCGATGCTGCTCAGCACTCCATTCATATATGTTTTCTCTAAATTCCTCTTTCAATTTTCCGTTTCACTTCCTTCTCTGATTTTTAGAGTTCCTTTTTGTAGTGCTACATCAATTCTATTAGGGCCGCCGAGATAGAGTTTAGCCAGGATGAAAAGCTGCACCAATTAAGGGCTGGATGGAAGCGAGAGCGAGCGGGTCTCGAGGCCCAGATGAGTGGTCTCAGGAGAGAACTAATGAATGCAAGGCTTGAGCTGGAGTGGGCTAAAGATGCTACCAATAAGTCTGACCACGAGATGACCAAGGCCCTCGAGGCAAAATCTGACATCGAGGAGAAAATGGCTCGTTTGAAGGAACTTTGTGATGCGGAGCTGAAGCGGGTGAGGGACGAGGCCCAGTCACTCATTAATGAGAGGGCCAAGAGGTTTCACGAAGACTTAAAGCGGAAACTGCTTAAAATGAATAAGATGGCCGCGGAGAAAGATCAGTTGGCCAAGGAAAAGAGTCAGCTCGAGAACGAGGTCAAGTTCCTGAGAGGCAAGGCCGATTCTTTCTCCTTAAGACGAAAAATGAGAAGGACTGGGGCCAAGGTGGATAAGAATTGAGCCGTTATTCAAACGAGGCTAAAGACTTTGAAGGAATGTCGTGGCGAGGTTGATCTTAATGCTGAGATTTCCAAAGTCGAGAGGGATGCTGTCGTGGCCCAAAAGTTAATGGAGAGTCTCCCTTCTAGAAGCGAGAGCTCAGACGAGGGAGACGACGACTTCGAAGCGGAGCTTTAGAGTAGTGCCTTTTGTCTTCAGTTTTGGGAAAATGCCCTTGTGCCGTTTGCTTTGTAAATATTTGGGGCCTTCAAGCCTTTTATTAATGAAAATCCTTTCTATGAATTTGCTTGCAAGACTTTTCATTGTTTCGAGCTAGCTTAGGACGACGTCTCGCCCTCGAGCCGTAGGCTTAACTTATGACTAGCTATGCATGTTCAAGTGAGAATAAAAGGATTACGAATCAGAGTTTTATTCCATAGATCAAATTTGCATGCCTTTATTACAATTGATGCCTGACTCTAACAGGTCTTAGGAGTAAAGAACTAGAATAGCATGAATTTATTCGAGCAAGTTCCAAGGGTGACCCTTCGGCGAGACAATTGATCGTGCTCCAAGGGTTTTGCCTTGCGTAGTCCCCAGTTGTTGAGTCTTTTCTCGTTGCTGTTTTCTTTGCCCACTCGGGACAACTGTACTCTTCATTGCGACTGAATAACACTCTCGTGCTATTCGTTGTTCTCTTTGGATGGCCCTTACTCCCCATGGAGTTAGGAACTTGATTACTTGATGCAAAGTGGATGGCACAATCTCCATCTCGTGGATCCAAGGCCTTCCAAGAATGACGTTGTAGGCTATTTCCTCGGCCATAACTTCGAAGGTAGTTTGCTTGTTCACTCCCTCTGCAGTAGTCGTGAGGGTTATTTCTCCTAAAGTTTTCTCGGTGGAGTTGTTGAACCCCGTCAATATGGGCGCTTTTGGGACAACTAGGTTCTTTAGCCACATCTTCTTGATCGCGCCATAGTTGATGATGTTCACCAAGCTGCCTGGATCAATTAAAGCTCGTTTGACATCACAGTCGTTGATCCTGAGCGTGATCACTAGTGCATAGTGATGGGGAAACATCATCCCATCATAATCTTCTTTGCTGAATACTACTCCCTTGCTCGACTCACCAGCTCTTGCTCTTTTTTCCGCTGTAATGGACGATTTTGCCCCTTTCTTCGGCGCAGCAAAGTTTACTCGGTTTACCTCCGAGCCCTCAGTGATGACATTCACTACCCTCTTCGGTGATTGTGTTCGAGGCGGTTTCTCTTCCCTCCTGTTCTTTGAGTAATTGTGCTTCCCTTTTTCGGTCAGGTAATCTGCTAGCACCTCCTTCTTGAGAAAATGGGCCACCTCGAGACGCAATTCCTTACAGTCTTGAATTGCGTGTCTGTAGCCCATGTGAAATTCACAGTGTTGGGTTTGGTTCATTTTGTTTGGTGGAGTTCTCATGTCTTTAGTTAGCCTAACTCCTTGGTCAGTCATTCCCTTGATTGCTATCACCAGCTCAGAAGTGGATATACTGAAGTTATACTCGGAGATTCGAGACAATTCTTTATCCTTGGGTACCAAGGAGGGGCCCGAGGATTTTTGGTTGGAGGATGATCCAACTTTTCCCCTGAGTCTTTGACTCACATGTTGCTGACCCCCGAGGTGCTGACTCACATATTTCTTTTGGGCTCTATTGAATGGATCGTATCGATTCTTTGAATTCCCTCGTGGCGCATCGGTGCGTCGAGAGGATTCGGACCACCCTCGATAGGAATGGCGTCACCCCGTTCTTCTCCACTCTACTTCCTCGAGCCTATTCTTCGACGTGCTTCGGTCATGTAACTCGTCCCAGGTTCGAGCCTGCCACTGCTAGAGTTCTTCCTTACATTCTACCTTAGGTTCTTTTCATAAGCCATGACTGCCAGGCTGTCATCCATTTTTTGTATATCCATCCTCTCGGCCTGAAAGCGCTCGAGGAAGTCCTTGATGGGCTCGAGGTATCCTTGTTTTACATCAAAGATGTATTCCTTTCTTTTAAGGATCTTTTGGGCCCCAATGTGAGCCTTAATGAACATGTCTGCCAATTCATTAAAGCTGGAAGTGGACTCAGAGGGGAGGAGAATGTTCCAACGCAACGCTCCTTTTTCCAGGGTATCATAGAATTTCTTTAAGAACATGGATTCCTTTTCAATCGGGGTTAGGTCGTTGCTTTTGACCATGGCCATGTATTCTGTGATATGGTCAACCGGGTCTGTCGTCGTGTCATATTTCTTCAGGATTTTTAATTTGAAGTTTTTTGGAACAGGCGCTGGAGTAGCTTCGGGCTTAAAGGGTAATTGGTGACATCTTTCAATGTCCAGTGCTCGTTGGGGTTTGCAGATCCCTGGTACGTTCTCAAGTCGTTTCTCTATGCTGGCCTCGAACTCCTTCTTCCATCTTTCAAAATCAGACGTGACGCTCGTTTGAGGCGCTGTGGGAGCTACAGTCCCTGAGACCCCAGACGAGGTCCCATTTGGTAGTCCTCCTGCATTTATTCCAAGAGGAGTAGTGGCATTGTTCCCTCCACTGAAAATCATGTAGGGGACATCGCCGAGGGTAGAATGAACTCTCCTATTCCTAACGAGGGCTTATAAAGAACTCTGAAACTACTCATTAAATTGAGCTTGCACGGCTGCTTGAGCAGCAGTCTGCTCTCGCATTTGTTGTAGTGAGTTTACCATGAATTGGTAGAAGGGGTCGCCCGAATTTGAGGATGTTGGTTCGGCATTCAATGCTCCTACGGGAGGTATTAGACCAATCCGTAGAGTAGACCCACTTGGGGGCGTCAATTCAAGTAATGGAGCTGAGGTGTTTGTTGGGATGGGGCTAACGGGCGGTGTCGAGCCAGTTGGTTGTAATGAGATTCCACCATTGGTCTCGGTGATGCCCACTGTCTGATCGGGCACTTGAATAGATATATTGTCGTTGATAGTGTCTGACATTTTGTTTTCATTAGAAAGTCGAAATTACGGTCTTCGGAACAAACGTTATTACCAGATTCCCCACAGACGGTGCCAATTTGTGTTGGCCTAAATCTGGGTAGGACAACAAATCGAATTTGTATCGGGTTTAACTGGTAATTTCCTTGTATCGAAGTGAAGTTTGAGCTAAATTGAATTTGGAATAAACGAAAACTTTGAAAAGTAACGAAGCAGAAAATAAGATAAATAAGGCAACAAAATAAAAGTAGGATTCTGTATTCTATTGACCGTGTCCTGTTGTTTACAAATGAATCCTATTTATAATCAAGGGAAAGAATGACGTTGTAAATATCATAATGGTGCCTTTATGGCCATTATTCTGTACATAATTGTAGTTGACTCACGATCTATCCTATTAAATATTGGAGCAATGGTCGACAGTTACGTAGGTCAGCCCTCGTCTCCCGAGGTGTATTATCCGCTCGGGGTTGCAGGGGGGTTTCCCTGAGCTCAGTGCTTCGAGCTCGTCTCCCCTCGTTTCCTAAGGTGATCTCCGGGGTGAGTGACCATGAAATCTTTCTTTCAGAAGCCTGTCTCGTGGCGCAGTCTTCGTGTTGCACTCCGAGGTCTTGCTCAAGACCCCGGTGATTTTTCACTCAATACAAGGGGGTGCTTGCATAATACATGACAGACAAAGGGAAGCACAATTACTTGAAGAACAGGAGGGAGGAGCAACCGCCTCGAACACAGTCACCGAAGAGGGTAGTAAATGTCATCAGTGGGGGCTCGGAGCTAAACGGAGTAAGCTTTGCTGTGGCAAAGAAAGTGGCAAAATCATCCATTACAGCGGAAAAAAGAGCAAGAGCTAGTGAGCCGAGCAAGGGAGTGGTATTCAGCAAAGAAGATTGCGATGGGATGATGTTTCCCCATCACGGCGCATTAGTGATCACGCTCAGGATCAACAACTGTGATGTCAAACGAGCTTTAATTAATCCAGGCAGCTCGGTGAACATCATCAACTATGGCGCGATCAAGAAGATGTGGCTAAAGGACCTAGTCGTCCCAAAAGCGATCATATTGACGGAGTTCAACAACTCCACCGAGAAAACTTTAGGAGAAATAACCCTCACGACTACTGCAGAGGGAGTGAACAAGCAAACTACCTTCCAAGTTATGGCCGAGGAGATAGCCTACAACGTCATTCTTGGAAGGCCTTGGATCCACGAGATGGAGGTTGTGCCATCTACTTTACATCAAGTAATAAAGTTCCCAACTCTATGGGGAGTAAGGGCCATCCAAGCAGAACAACGAATAGCACGAGATTGTTATTCAGTCGCAGTGAAGAGTACAGTTGTCCCGAATGGGCCAAGAAAATAGCAACGAGCAACGACTCAACAACTGGGGACTACTTCAGGCAAAACCCTCGGAGCACGATCAATTGTCTCGTCGAAGGGTCACCCTTGGAACTTGCTCGAATAAATTCATGCTATTCTAGTACTTTATTCCTAAGACCTGTTAGAGTCAGGCATCTATTGTAATAAAGGCATGTAAATATTATCAATGGAATAAAACTCTGATTTGTCATCCTTTTATTCTCACTTGAACATGCATAGCTAGTCATAAGTTAAGCCTACGGCTCGAGAAAGACGTCATCCTAAGCTAGCTCGAAACAAAGAAAAGTCTTGCATGCAAATTCATAGAAGGATTTTCATTAATAAAAGGCTCGAAGGCCCCAAATATTTACAAAGCAAACGGCACAAGGGCCTTAACCCAAAAAAGAAAACAAAAGGCACTACTCTAAAGATTCTCTTCGGAGTCCTCGTCTCCATCGTCTGAGCTCTCACTGCTCGAAGGGAGACTCTCCATCAACTTTTGAGCCACGGAAGCATCGCTCTCGGCTTTGGAAATCTCGGTATTAAGATCAACCCCGCAACTAAATTCCTTCAAAGTCTTTAGCCTCGTTGGAATAACGGCCAAATTCTTATCCACCTTGGCTCGAGTCTTTCTCATTTTTCGTCTTGAGGAGAAAGAATCAGCGTTGCTTCTCAGGAACATGACCTCGTTCTCGAGCTGACTCCTTTCCTTGGCCAACTGATCTTTCTCCGCGGCCATCTCATTCATTTTAAGCAGTTTCTGCTTTAAGTCTTCATGAAACCTCTTGGCCCTCTCATTAATGAGTGACTGAGGCCCGTCCCTTACCCGCTTCAGCTCCGCATCACAAAGTTCCTTCAAACGATCCATTTTCCCCTCGATGTCGGATTTAGCCTCGAGGGCCTTGGTCATCTAGAGGTCAAACTTATTGGCAGCATCTTTAGACCGCTCCAGCTCGAGCCTTGCATTCACTAGTTCTCTCTCGAGACCACTCATCTGGGCCTCGAGACCCGCTTGCTCTCGCCTCCATCCAGCCCTTAATTGGCGCAGCTTTTCGTCCCGAGTACACTCTATCTCCGCAGCCCTGATAGAGTTGATGTAGCACTACAAAAAGAAACTCTAAAATTGAGAGAAGGAAGTAAAACGACAAATTGAAAAGAGGAAGTGAGAGAAAACATACATGAATGACGTGCTGAGCAGCATCAGTCATCAAATCAGAGATGGGAGACTCCTTGAGACGATTGCGTTCCTTAGGACCTAAGAGTCCACGGAGGCTGATCGGAAGTTGGATGTCGCCATCAACAAGACAAAGCTCAGAGAGAATTTCAATGTAGCAAAACTGCCTCCAAGAAGACGTGTCAGGAGCAGGCTCGGAGGCAGCTCGAGGAGCCTTGCCCCCCACTCGAGATGGCCCAGCCTTATCCACCCCCACTGAAGAAGGGGGATGAATACTCCCCACATCTTTACCAGCAACCTGAACTGGTTCAGGCCCGTAAGCAGGAAGAACCGCAACCTAATCCTGCCTTAGCTCAGCCTCGCCAATAGGAGTAAGCTCAGGAAATGGGACAGGCTCCAATCTGGCCCGCTTTGCTTCCGAAACTTTCTCTGAGGATAACTCTTTCTTCCTTAGAATTGAAAGAAAGAAGGAAAAAGATGGCAAACGTAACAAACGAAAAAAAAAGATGGAAACAATAGGAGAAACACTCAACCTATCTTTGCCCCAGAGTCTGGTGACCCCTTGGAAGCCATTTTCCTCTTCTCTTTCCCCTTTTCACCCTTTCCCCTCGAAAGGTTCCCAATCAAATCCTCGAGGGCATTCAAGGTGTCCTCAACCTCGGGGACCTCCTCTTTCTTGTCTTTCTTCCCTTTTTTCTCCTTCGGCGCGGTGATCGCCTTCTTAGGGAGCCCTACGACAGAGAAACGACAGTGAGGCCACGAAGCACAGGGCCTCAGCAAAACTAAATTAACTCATAAGGTTGAATGAAGGATAATTCATCGTGATGTTTACAAGCCCATTGGTTCTCACTCAAAGCGGCCAAAACCATCCGCGACCTCTCTGGCCTAGGTTTGGTATCAATAATTGCTTGGACACACCGAACCAAGTTCTTTAGGTGAGCAATCGGGCCGCTTCGGCTAAAGGAATAAAGCAAAAGAGTCAGAAAAAAGAAAAGGTAAAACAAAAATGAACGAAGGAAGAAACACTAAAGGGCTCGATTCTACCGCTCGGGAAAATCAGGCTTCGAGGAGATAAGATCGGTGGGCAAGAGGATGAAGCGCTCGTTCCACCCACGATCCTCGAGATCCTCGCCTTTTGTGATCAGCGAGTAAGAGCCTCGTTTGTTGAGTTGGACGACCCCATCCTTGTGAAGGGTGGGGGAAAACAGATACAAAAGATGATCGAGGGTGAAAGGCACCCTCGCTAATTTACTCAACAATTCGAGACATTGGACGTGCCTACGTACCCCGGGTCCGATCTGAGCTGTGCACACTTGAAAGGTTCGACAAAAATTGTCCAACACCTCGGGGATAGGACGGGAAAAACTGATCGTGAAAGGATAAGTAAAAATGAAGGATTGCCCCTCGACTCGATCACACACTCGGCTCTCGGGGGCAGGAATTTAAACCCTCACCTCGGGGCCCCAGTTGGAATCAGAACGAACTAGATGAATGTTCGTCTGGGTAATCAAGCTTGGTGTTTCCCCCAGGGGAATGTTCCTCCTCCTCCTAGCCTCTTATTCAGTTTGAGGCTGCATAACAAAGTCCTTCGAGAAATCGATCTTCGAAGGAATGGCGTGGTGGGGTTTAAGTTCCAAATCTTCAGAAAGAAGTTCCTCGTCGCCCACATCCTTTGTGGCAACTTCCTCCTCCTCCGCCAAAGCTACTCCATCGATCCCAGCCATAGATGGGCAGAGCTCTTGATCCACACCGCTGGGGCGAACAAGATCCTCCATGTTGAAGTCTGGAGGAACAAAAACATTCAACGGCTCAGGGACATTAACCAGCTCCCCGCCAACAACCATGGTGTCGACGAGGAAAGATGGAGCACTTGGTTAATCTTGTTGAGTCATATCAATTTCAAAAATCTTTTGAGAGAAAGGTGTAAAAGTTTTACTGTTGAAGACAAGAAGAAGAAAGAAAAAGAATGCAACGTTCGGCTACATATAGGTTGAGAGCACCATGAATACAGCAGCATGGGGAAGGCAAAATCAGAAAACACGCCCAATCAGCAATTGCCACACATGCTTGATGGGAATTCAAAGTGACAACCGTCGTTTTCAAAATTCGCAGCGCAAAAACCGCCACGTCAATCTCCCGCCTAAAGTTCACTCCACTTCTCGACAGAATTGGCAACCTCTCGAGGAGTGGGGGGACTATCTGTATTCGGTGAAAAATTACCGGGGTCTCAAGCAAGACCTCGGAGTGCAACATGAAGACTGCGCTACGAGACAAGCTTCCGAAGGAAAGATTGCATGGTCACTCACCCCGAAGATCACCTTAGGAAATGAGGGAGACGAGCTCGAAGCACTGAGCTCGGGGAAAACCCCCTGCAACCTCGAGCAGATAACACACCTCGGGAGACAAGGCGTGACCTACGTAACTGTCGACCGTTGCTCAAACGTTTAATAGGATAGATCGTGAGTCTACTACAATTATGTACAGAATAATGGCCATAAAAGCACCATTATGACATTTACAAAGTCATTCTTTCCCTTGATCATAAATAGGACTCATTTTTAAACAATAAGACACGATGAATAGAATACAGAATCCTACTTTTATTTTGTTGCCTCATTTATTTTATTTTCTGCCTCGTTACTTTTCCAAGTTTTCATTTAGTCAAAATTCAATTTAGCTCAAACTTCACTTCGATAAAAGTTAATTACCAGTTAAACCCGATACAAATTCGATTTGTTGTCCTACCCAGATTTAGGCCAACATACGTTCTATCCTAGGAGGAATTAATCCATTAACCTTGAAAAAATAGTGAGGGTAATAGATTCCTGAAAGAGACACAAGTAACTTGTGGGCTCGGGATTCTCCAACCTATTTCATTTCTACATTACTGCTTTTGTTTCTTCTAATGTTTCAAAACGCATGAATAGCAAAACTTTCACAACACCCAATTTCTAACAAGATAGGAAACGACTTATCAACATCTTTTTGGAAACAGACCATATTGAGGTGAACAGACCAGTAATTTTTAGGCACAACTAATTTGAAATAATTCCCATCAACCTATCAGTATCATTTTGGAAACAGACCAGATCACTGTAAACCTACACCTCAATAATTTAAACTCCCAATTTCCCAACCGTCACGCCTAAGAAAGTTCATATATAAAAGTAAAGAAAAAAATAAAAGAATGAAAAAGAAAGTGTAGCGAGAGTGTGTTAAATAGGCTGCTGCTTGCCATTCTCTTCCCGAACCAACACAGCGCTAACTGACACCTCGGACACAGCCCAGTAAACTAGCAAAGTTTCACCATCTTTTGGCTTGGCGAGCAACGAAGCATTAGGCAGATAGCGTTTCAGCTTCCTCTGCGCTTCTTTACACTCCGGTGTCCACTCGAAGTGATTATTCTTCCTTAAGACTGAGAAGAATTTACGGCATCGCTCTGAAGACCTTGAGATAAATATACTCAAGGTAGGGACTCGGCCAGTCAAGCGCTGAACTTCCTTCACCTCGGTTAACTCATCGAGGATTTCTTCAATGGCCATAATCTTGTCTGGATTGGCTTCGATCCCACGCTCAGAGACTATGAATCCCAAAACATTGCCCGACCCCACACTGAAGGCACACTTTTCAGGATTCAACTTCATGTTGTATTGCCTCAGAACAACGAAGGCTTCTTTCAGATGGTTTAGGTGGTCCTTTATCCTAATAGATTTGATCAACATATCGTCTATGTAAACCTCCATAGACTTTCCAATATAATATTTGAACATGCGACACACTAGGCTTCTGTATGTCGCCCCAGCGTTCTTCAGACCGAAGGCATTACTTTGTAGTAGAAGGTACCTCGGTCAGTGATGAACGAGGTCGTTTCTTCATCCTTCGGATCCATGAGAATTTGGTTATATCCCGAATAGGCATCCAAGAAGGTTAATAATTTGTGTCCAGCCGTGGAGTCTATTAACCTGTCTATATGTGGCAGTGGATAAGAGTCCTCGGGGCAAGCTTTGTTTAGATCTGTATAATCTACACACATTCTCCCCTTTCTATTCTTTTTGGGCACGACGACGACATTAGCCAGCCATTCGGGGTACTTCACCTCTCTTATCAAGCCATTCTCTTGCAGCTTCATAGTTTCATCCTCGATTGCTTTATTTTTGACACCAGCATGTGGCCTTTTCTTTTGTTTTACCGGGGTAAAATATGGGTCCACATTAAATTTATGGGTCATGATCTCCGGATCGATACCGACCATATCTGGATGGGACCAAGCAAAGCAATCACTGTTGGACTTCAAAACTTCAATTATGGCTCTCTTGGACTCTGGGTCCAATTCCGAGCCGACAAACACTTTCTTGTCTGGAAAAAAATCTTTTGATAACGTTAAATATTCCAACTCCTCAATAGTTGAATCCTCAGCTTTTTGTTTCCGAGGTTCTTGAATGCATACCAGGATCTTCTCTATTGCTCCTCGGGGGTCATCTTGGGAACTTGACCCTCCCTCTTTGTTTGACCCCGGTTGCATTGGTTGCTATTTCTTTGGCCCGGTCGGGATGACACCACTCTTCTGCGCAACCGAATAGCACTCTGTCGCTACTTGTTGCTCTCCTTTAATCGAACGAACTCCCCATGGGGTAGGGAATTTGATCACTTGGTGGAGAGTGGATGGAACAGCCTTCATGGAGTGAATCCATGGTCTACCAAGGATCACATTATATGCCATGTCCTCGGGCAGAACTTGAAACAGTGTTTCCTTGCAAACTCCTTCGGCATAAGTTTTGAGCGTAATTTAGCCCAACATCTTTTCAGTGGAGTTGTTGAAGCCAGTCAACACAGTCGCTTTTGGGAGAACCTCTCCCTTTAACCACAACTTTTTTACGGCCCCGTAGCTGATTAAGTTGACAGAGTTACCAGGGTCAATTAAGACTCGTTTGATATCCGAGTCGTTTATCCATAGCATGATGACAAAAGCGTCGTGATGGGGAAACATCATCCCATCATAGTCATCATCATCTAACACGATTTCCTTTTCCGAGCCTCAAACTCGAGTTCTTTTCTCCATGGTGATCGACAGCTTTGCAAACTTTTTGGCGGCTGCAAAATTCACTCCGTTCACCTCTGACCCCCCCGCTGATCACATTCACAACTCTTTCGGTGGGTGGCACCTGAGGTGGTTGTCCATCACCTCGTTCTTTGTGTAGTTTTCCTTCCCCTTATCAGTGAGGAATTCAGCAACAATGCCCTTCTTCAGCAAGTGCACCACCTCGAGGCGCAAGGCTTTGCAGTCCTCGGTGCGATGACCGTAGTCTGCGTGAAACTCGCAGTGTAGATTTTGGTCTCTTTTGTCAGCAGGAGTCCTCATGTCCTTTGGTGCTCTTACCCCGGCCATCCCCTTCACTATATTGACCAACTCTTAGGTCGATATGTTGAAGTTGTAATCAGGGATACGGGGTAATTCCTTATTCTATAAAACTAGAGCTGGGCTCGAGGGGTTTCTTTGGTTCGAACTGGGGTGAACCTTTCTACCGAGGCACTGGCTTAGATGCGCATTTTCGAGCCTTTGACTAACAGGCTGCCTCGATGAAGTGTACGGTTCATATGTTCCCTTCAAGTTTCCTCGTGATGCCTCGACGCGATATGTGGACTCAGATCGATTCTTGTAATTGAAACTTTGGCCATTATTCTTCCACTCAGCTTCCTCCAGCCTTATCTTGTTGTATGCCCTGTTGTGCAAATCGTCTCATTTTAAGGTTTGATATTGCTGGAGGCAACTCCATGTGTTCGGCGTGAAAACGCTCGAGGAAGACTTTGAGTGGCTCGCCGAGCATTGTATGACTTCAAATATATCCTCCTTCCTTTGGAGGATTTTTCTGTACCCCGGTTTGAGCTTTAACAAATGCGTTAACGAGCTCCTTAAATCTAGAAATTGACCCCGATGGTAGGCGCATGTACCTGCATAATGCTCCCTTCTCCAAAGAATCGCCGAATTTTTTCAAAAACATCGACTCCTTTTCTATCTCTGTTAAGTCGTTACTCAAAACCATTGACATGTATTCGGTCACAAGTTCAACGGGGGTCAGTAGTCCCATCATACTTCTTCAGAAATAAAATCTTAAAATTTTTTGGAGTTGGTGCTGGAGCAGCCTCAGGCTTAAACAACAATTGCCTGTATTGGTCAATATCAAGAGCATCTTGGGTCTTAGTCACCCCGGGTACGCTTTCAAGTTATTTTTCCATGCGCACCTCGACACGAGCCTCAACTCGGGCTTCGATCTCCCTGGTTAGCTTTTCAACATCTACTGAGGAGGTAGTTTCTGCCACTGTGGGAATCGTCCCGAAGTGTGGCGTGGTGCTCGGTATTGTGCCCGAGCCCCCAGATGTGGCCCCATTTTGAGGTCCCCCTGTTATCGCGCCCGTAGGAACGAAGGGCGGGATGCCTCCATTTGGAACCATAGGTGGGACTCCATTCGGAGTTGAGCTATTCCTCGCCTCTAACGAGGCATGAAATTCAGCATTAATGTTAGCCTGCTCAGCTTGCTGCTCTTGAAGAGCTTTCAGGGTGGAAACAACGTAGGCTTGAAAGGCTTCAGTTGAAGCTAAAGATGAAGGATTTGTTGCTGGTGATATTAGAGGTGCCTTGGAGTTTGGGTTCGATTGAACGCTAGCATGTCCATCGGGAGTTGGCTGAGGTTCAATGGGATTTCTACTATTGTCAGCCATCTTGTCGAATAAAAGCTGGGATCCAAATGAAAAAGACATTCAACTTTGGAACAAAGCAGGTATGCTCGTATCCCCACAGACGGCGCCAATTTGTATTGGCCTAAACTGTTCTTAGGACACAAATCGAATTTGGATTGCGAATACAAGCAAAACGATGTATCAAAGTCGAAATATGAGCAGTTGATAGCATCCATAGAAGGAAAACTCCATTGAAATACTTTGATGAAGCTTTAGAAGATCTTGGAAGGCATATGACAAGATCTCACACAAAGAAAGTTCAAAACAAGCTGATTGCACTTGAATTGTGAAGAGGAAGAGCTCAAGCCAAGGATGACCTTTTGTCTAAGTGATATAAATGTTATATGGTCCAAATTAAGGTACAACTGATGAATATTCAAGTCAAAATTACTACAATTTGAAGCTGAAGAATTGGATTCCAAATCAGTCTATTTTTGGACTAATTAAGGAGCCTAAAGTGTGCCAAACTTGAAGCCCAAGAAGAGCCATATAGGGTCACGTTTTTGGCCCATAAAATGTGCTTAGTTTCAGCCCAAAAATGTGCAAAGGATGGTCAAAGGATTTCCATGAAGTGTACTCCAAGTTGCTTGCAAGTTGCTATCAAGGTTTCCTAGTTCAAGTGGGATTTGTTTCCTAAATTAATTGGGATATGTTTTCCTATATTAATTAGATTTTGATTCCAATATTAATTAGGATTGGTTTACCAATATTATTTAGGATTTAATTTATTTTTACTAGTTTAGTAAGGATTTACTTCCTTTTCTTATTTTATTAGGATTTTCTTTCCTAGTTGGTTTCTTTTCCTATTTCACTATTACTTAGAAACTATATCTGAGTAGGATTTTGTAAGGCCTATGACCAGCCCCTACTCCTATATAAAGGGGTTATTTTCTTTATTTTTAGATACGACAAAATAATAGATTTATGATGAACAAAAATTGAGAGGTTTTCTCTTGCACTTTTGTGTGTGTGGCCACTCTTGGATTTATCTTTCAACCTTGAAGTCTACACTTTTAGGTGATGAAGGTAATTCTTTCAAATCTTTAGATTACTTTTAGGTATTCAAGAAAGGCGGTAACTTCTATTTTACTGTTGTTCTTTGTTACTCTAACGGAGGTCGGGATTCCATAATCTAATTCTTGGGTTATTCTCTACCAAAGGCGATTAGCTAGTCTAATTGTTGTTGTTAGGAGTCTCTTTTCAAGATTTATTCTTGTCTTGAATTTCTAGTTTCATTCTTTTAATTCTTGATCTGTTCTTGCTTCCAAGAAACTCTTTCTTGAATTCATTTATCCTTATTTTCAATTCTTGTTCGTTTTTAGGTATATTTTATTAGCTTCCGCGCATTTTTTTAAATTTCTTTATCAAGTTCCTGGATTCATAACGTGAGCGTTATCGAGAGGTATCGTGACTGTTATCAGCAATAATGAACGAAAATATAAATAGAAGAACGAGATTTCAATATATGCCAATTAGTACAAATTTTGCCAGAGTTTCTGTATGTATTTCTGAATAGCTACAATATGAAAACTAGTGCTATTTATAGATGTAAGGGGCCTTGCCCACGTTTCCCATTGCTGGCCATATTCAAACCCACGTTCATCACGCATGTTGGTGGAGTTAGTTGGCTGAAGTAGTGGGCTATTATGCCGCTGGAACCGGGATATTCCACTGAGGTTCAGATACATAACCTCGGTGGTGCAATCTTGCTGCTCGATCGAAGTGGATGTAAACCGAACAAAAACTTGCGATTCATTTTCGGTGATGGACCTTGATGCTCGACTTCGATGATTCTATTGTTGGCTTCAACCTTCATCCTTCGGAGCATCAGTTCAACTGGCCTCGGTTTATCCCACCGAAGTGCTGTCCGAGCACGTCGATTTTTACCCAATACAATATTTAACTGAGCCTCGTTGTGGTCCACATACTCAGCAGAAGTAGTAGGTCGAGGAATATAAGGGGCATCCTGAGATTCGATGCTGAATAAACCACCACTCTAGGAGGACGGAACATAAACATCAAAGATCTTCTCGACTCATTAGACGTCATTTTTAACAGGAGACTCGATGACGATAACAACTACAACACAGAAATATCATAAAATATCGGAGATACAAAACATGGAGAAAGATTGACAAAAGAAGAAAAAAATGAGAAGGCATACGGTTATTGTTCTGTTGTTTCAGTAAGGGAACTTGGTGCTCGGAAGGAATAACCGAGGTTGATTCATATACAAACCTTTCGCACCGTTATTATCGTCATCAGCTCAGACATAGTGGAGTTCTTACCTCGAGCCCCCATAGGAAATTTCCCACCTCGGAGGCGCTCTTATGAGTAAAGTGTAGGAGATGGGGAAAGGTGAATGGCACCTTGGCTAGAGCAGTAAGATGCCTCAAGCAAAAGTTGATTTTTCCACACTTTAGGTCAACTTGTGCTATACATATATTGTAACTATGACACATCTATTTGATAATTGGATCAAAACTAGAATCTGAAAGTTATGAGATAGGTGCAAAAAAGTAAAAAACCCGCGAGGTGATGAATGACCAGGGCAGTGGGGTCGATGTAGTAGACGACGAACGCTTTTTTCTACCCGCAATTGAACCAGACTTTGGAAAGATGTTTTTCTTAAATCATGAGGCAATGTATCGGCCTAAACTGTTTTAGGATTACAAATCTAATTTGGTTCAAGAACACAAGCAATTCAAAGTATCAAAGTTAAAATAATAACAACAAAGACGAGAAATATGCATAAATAAATGAGGTTTGAATATATGCGGGCAAGTACAAATTTGGGCAGAGTTTCTGTATATATTTCTGAATGATTATAACATAAGAAATGAAGCTATTTATAGATGTATAAGCCTTGACCACATTTTCCGTATCTGACCACTTTCAGACCCACGTTATACACCTCTAGCAGTGGGGTTAGTGGGCAGAAGTAGTGGGAATTTTGCCTCCATAGCTGAAACTGATCACCGAGGTCATTGCTAGGTTCGTAGCGACGACCTCGGTGATGCGAACTTACTGATCAACCGAGGCGGAATTTTACCGAACTTTAACTTGAAAGTTGTCTTCGGTGACTGACTTCGACTGACCTCGGTGGCTTCGTTGTCAACCTCGGTCCTCTGTGATGAAATTATCTGTTCGGTTAAATTTACCTCATACAACCGACACGTCATCTGTGCAAGCCGATTTTTGCCCAATACAGATAGTCCCCCCACTCCTCGGATGAATACCAGAGTCACCGAGGAGTGAAATGAATTCACGCGGGAGAATGACATGGCTAAATCTTATCCAAGGGTTTCAAAACATCACCAGTCATTTCAAATTACTGTTGCGCATTACGTGGTGACCGTTCGTTGGCTTCCGAACGGTCACGCCGATTTCTTTGCCTTCCCAACGTTACAAACCATCATGATTTTTCCCACTTGATCTCTCTCTCTCTCTCTCCTCTTATAAATACTTCCCTTTGGAATTTTCACCCACTTCCCATGATCAGTGAATAACAGTAGAAAAAAGGACATAATTTTTCGTTCCAACCAGTTTCTTCATCTTCCAAGAAATCTTTGTTTCTGTACTTGTAATCATGTATGCAACTCATTCCACTCAAGATTCTAGCGATTCTGGCAATAAAATTTTGCGCACCGCCGCCATGATTACTATCGGCGAGTTTCTTATCGTCGTCCCACCTCTGCAAGTCATTGAGACGGAGAGTGGTGGTGGTGAGGCGACGTCTCTGGTGGGTAGCTCTAGGAGGTGCAAGGCTAGGGCGGGACATGATAGTGCTGAGGTGTGTGAAGATGTTGACATTGGAGGTGAGGGTGACATTATTGGGGATGACACCAAGACTGATGACCCTGTGAACAGTGCTACTGCTGATGTAGAAGAGGTCAGTAATAGGGATGATGGCGTCGAAGTGGCAGGTAACGCCGAGGCGAGAACAACAGCTGGCACTTCGGGGAGATCTAGGAGGAAAATTCCCATAGAGGAAGAAATTGACCCTCGGTTGGTCATACCCTTAGATTTCAGCAATGATAAGGATCTAAAAGTCCATGCTAGATCAGATGCTCAACGTGGCTTGAGTAGAAATATTCCAGTTCATATAACTCCAAGCATAATTATCGAGGACTCGATTGAAGTAGTTTTGGAAGACTGTCGGTGGGGTCTCGAGGTAGAAATAAGGATCCCAGCACCGAACAGCTTTGCTTCCAGCCATGTCCCCGGGTATTCTTTTGCCTTTACTTACCTTTTCACCATAGGCTTCAACGTACTAGTTCATCACATAATAAATACTTTCTGCCGATCATACAACTTGTGCTTAGTGCAGTTGGGCCCAGGAGTTCAGAGGATATTGCAAGCCCTCGATTTCTTGAGTCAGCTAGCAGGATTGCCTTTCACCTTTCAATATTTAATTTCTCTCTACTATCCCTATTTCCATAAAGTCGGAGTTGTGGCGATGTTACCTCGAGGATCATATGCGATTTTGGCCAAGAGTGAAGATCATGGAGACCGAGGCTGGTGTGATCGCTACGTTCTTATCCCAACGAGTTTTTTTATCAATGGAGCCCAACTTTCACGAGGTATGGAATGCTCAACGTAAGTATCTTTCGATGTGGCTTTATTCTTAGGTTGTTTTGCTCATCACTCAAGCATTGTCATACTTGTTACATACAGCTAACAAGGTTCCACTCACTCCGCCGAAGGACTAACTCGCGTGGGTCACAATGGTGATGGCCTTTCGAAAATGCTGTCTTCGGCAGTGGACGGTTTTAGTTGCCGAGGGTGACAATCACTGGGCATGTAAAAGACATATCAGCTATCTCATAGCCTTTGCTTGATGTTTCCTTCTGCTTCTTTGACACTCTCCCCATTTTTCTTGAAGGTTTCTCAAACAAGGTCGTTAATGACCCCAAAGAGGAAGAGAAGGAGAAAGGCGAGAAGAAGGAAAAATAAGGGAAAGAAAAGAAAGAGAAGAAAGATAAGAAATAAGAAAAGAAAGTGATTGACCCCAAGGCGGGTGTAAGACAAATGCAAGCTTGGGCAGCGAAGCTCAAAGAGTTCAAGGGATCTCCGGGCCAGGGGACCTCAAAAGGTGACGACATCTTCCTTGATTGGTTTATATGTGTCCCAACTCTCCCTTCTTCTTACACTTATGATTTATTATACCGAGGCTGCCAAGAGAAAAGGCAAAACTAAGGTGGGTGAAAGCCCAGTTCCAAACGTGGTTCAAGTCGCCCACGACTCTGCTCAAACCCTGACAACTGACCCTCAGATTCTGGAGCTTCCAGCTAACTCCAATTTGTTGGAGGGTACCAAGGCCGACATCATGGGTCTTGATGCGCTACTTGGGTTCAACGAGGAGCACTTCCTTAACAAGCTTAGCCCCATGGGCTTGATGGGCACCTCGGCCACTTCTGCTCTTCGCGTAAGCTTTCACATATTCTAACGTTTATGTTCCTATACCCTCACTCTATCACTTCTCCATATTTGCACTGATTGCTTCCTTTTCCTTGTTCAGAGCTTGGTCATTTCATTTAAATCTATTCATCTAGAGCGCGAACGAGCCGAGCATGTCCAATCAGAGGAAAATGCATGGGCAGAGCAGAAGAGAGGGTATGTGGTGAGGATCGCCAAGCTGGAGGCACAGTTAGTAGCTTTGAATCAAGAGTTGGGGTGTGCTTGTTAAACCGCCGCCAAAGCTGAGGCTGACGCACGCGAAACTCAAGTCACCTCTGGGGCGCGATTGCAGGCTTTGCAAGATGAATTTGTTGGGGAGCGCTCGAGGCTGAATCTAGAAGTTGAACGACTTGAAGCTGAAGTGTTCCATGCTAAGCCCGAGGTACTTGAAGCTGGCAAAAAATACCGCGATAAGTTGGAGGAATACACGACTCAACTTAGCGGATTGCGAGGCCAGGTGGATTAAGTGCCTACCCTGAAGAGCGAGGTTGCCAGGCTTTGAGGAAAGATTGCAGACATCAGCCAGCGTACTGAGGTCAAGGCCACGAGGGCAAAGTTTGAGGAGGCGTGGGCTGTTGTCAAGACCAGGCTCGATACGTTGGAGCAAGTTAAAATTGGGAAGATTGTCCTCAAAGAGGAGATCGTCAAGGTGCGGGATGATGCTTCCGAAGCCCAGAAGATAGTGGATGCTCTTCCATCAAGTGAGGGTTTGGATGATGGTGAATCCGAAGATGAAGAAGGTGGCGAAGATAGCGCCGAAGAGGATGAGGAGAACACTGGCAAGGGGAACAGTCCTCAGCCTTAGCTTTGTCTTTACATTTTCCATCCTTGTTAGTTTTTGTTTTTGTTTAGGCCTTCGGGCTTCATGATGTAAATCACTTTACGGCCTTCGGGACTTTTTATTAATGAATTTGCTTTTCATATTTTAGTGTTAGCTTTCATTTTGCCTTATAGAGTACTTTGAGTTGTACACTTAGAATAATTTCACTTGCAAGACTTTGTTCATTCAATGCCGATGCGAACGTAGAACGACGTCTCATTCCCGAGTCAATGCATGTAAGAGACAACCTCGGTATGTAGAATAGCAGAAACGAAGAGATATTGAATCAAATTTATTTCATTGATGATGTTAATGAGCCATAACTGGCCTTTACATAGGGCCTAGTTCAAGTGAAACTTAGGTGCAAAAACAAGTTAAAAGTATGCCTCTATCGGACGAAAGTACAGAACGCTAATCTATTCCTCGGGCGTTAGTCCCCGGTTATCAAATAGATAGACTTCGGTGAGAGAGGCTGTTGAGAGCTGGTTTTGAAGCATGACAAACAGGAAGGACACTGAGGTTTGTGAGAAGAACCTAGTCCTTGAGATGAAGGGCACGCTTGATCGAAAAGATTACGGGTTGCAAATCCCTGTGGAACTAGGAGTAGTGGCGCGTGGTTGTAGACTTATCCTAGTCAGACTAAAAGAGGCGGTGTCCAGGCTGTGTCTTTGAAGTGTGGACAAGAGTTAGACTTCAACATGGAAAAGAGTTACTGCGAATCTCGACTTGCCATAATTAAGAGGATTCCCAGTAGGACTCAATTAGGGTTGCAAGACTCGTATAAAAGCAAGTAGAAGAGACAGCCGAAATCAGTTATTCACACAGAGAAAGTTGAGAGCATACAAAGGCGATCTGCAAACTGTCTACGTGAGAAAACTGAAGAAGACAACTTAGTTGCATGCAGTGATATTGAGGCTAGATTCTATTGTCTAGGTTCATCGAGTTGGAAGTTGTCGTCGAATTGTTCTTTCATTGTTTAACCTATTTGCTTATCGTAGAAGCATATGTATTAGGTGAACTATTTTGTGATTACTAGAAAAGCTAGAGTGTAGCTTTGTTTAGTGTTTAGGGTCTAGAGTGTAGCCCCTTGGTTACAGAGTTTGTAATCTAAAACGTTGCTCTTGTGTTAGTGGATTCAGTTTTAAAATCCCAGAGTGTGGGTCGTGGTTTTTCTCCCTTGAGCAAGGAGTTTTCCACGTAAAATCCTCGTGTCCTTGGTGTATGTTTTGAAGTGTGTTCTAAGGTAGAAGGCTGCGTAAAAGAGAACTGAAGCACCCTGTTCTGCTACAGAAGAACCAGGTTCGTGCAACGAAAAATCGGAGGACACTATTCAACCCCCCCTTCTAGTGTCTCTAGGAGGTGCTTAAAGTACAACAAGTGGTATCAGAGCAGGTCTTCTCTTGTAAGGCTAACACCTTGAGAAGGATCAGAATGAGTGCACCGCCTACTATTACTGAAGGACAGTCGGTTCTCAGGCCTCCACAGTTTAATGCGCAATACTACGCATGGTGGAAGAATAGGATGGAGAATTACATATGTGCTGAAGATTATCAACTCTGGCTGATAGTCTCTGAAGGAAATCTGATTCCCACCAAAATAGTTGGAGAAGGAACCACTGCCAAAAAGGAACCCAAGCTGAAAGAAGAGTTTGATGAGTCGGATTATAAGATGATCGAAAAGAACCACAAGGCCAAGCGGTTGGTTATATGTGGTCTGGGTCCAGAAGAGTTCAATTGAGTATCATCATATAAGACGGCTAAGGAAATATGGGATGCCTTGCAGGTTGCACACGAAGGAACCACAGAAGTAAAAGACTCAAAAAGAAGAATGTTGAAGAGACAATTTGAGTTGTTTACCATGGGTGAGAAGGAGTCGATTCAGGATATGATAACCAGACTGACCATGATCACCAATGAAATGAGATCGTTGGAGATGGAATTACCTAAAGTGGAGATGGTTGACAAAATTCTAAATGTGTTGCCTGAAGCATGGGAACGAAAAATGACAGCCATCATTGAATCAAAACCTTTGAAATCCATTAAGCTTGAAGAACTGGTTGGAAGTCTGAAGACGCGAGAGATGATGAAAGACTCAAAGGCTAAACCTGCAGCAAAGAAGGAAAAGACCCTTGCACTGGAAGCAACAGAAGAAGCTGATGAATATGTTGATCTTCAATCAGTGGAAGCTGCGATGGTAAGTGCCCTAAGACAAAAACTCAATCTGGGAAGGTTTAAAGGATTTAAACGAGGGAACAAGGAAAGCTCTAGCAGGAAGAACATAGTTGATAGTCCTGACTATTCTGGATGCTTCAAATGCTTCAAGAAGGATCATGCTGTCATGGATTGCCCGATGTGGGAAATAGAATGGATGAAGAACAGAGCCGCTAAGGAAAAGGAAAGGGAAACCACAAAGGATTTCGATGCAGACAAGAAAAAGGCAAGACGGCCTCCAAACTTTAGAGCAGAACGAAGGAAAAGGAAAGAAGCCTTCTATGCCACATGGGGACCTACTGATAGTGAGTCTGATCATGAGAAGGAAGCTGATGATGACTCACCTCTAGCATTAGCAGGGATGACAGACGTTAGTTCTGATGAAGAAAATCCTCGAGAAGTCAGATGGGGAAGAGATCCATCAAAGCCACCAATATTCAATGGGACTCATTACAATTACTGGAAGAAACAGATGAAAAATTTCTTGCAGGCAACTGATTACAGCCTGTGGCTAATTGTGAAAAGAGGACCTCATGTTCCAATGAAAAGAGCAGCAAATGGAGTCCTGGTACCCAAGAAAGTGGAAGAACTAGATCCTCAAGATCTGGACTGGCTACAAGCAAATTCCAAAGCTGAGGGTTATCTAAGAAGAGGACTTACAGATGATGTGCTTGGACGGATACTAGAATGTAAATCAGCCAAGGAGATATGGAAGAAACTGAAGGAGTTGTACATAGCTGACAACACCAAGAAGGACTCTGCTCTCATGGCAACTGATGGTGAGGAAGCTGGCTGTTCAGCAGAGGTATGTTTATCTGATCTCAAGGAAACTTTACATACATACTCTTCTGAAAATTTAATTCTAATCACAGCCACCCTGATTGAAGGATATGAAAAAGAAAAGCTTGAAAAAGATAAATTAACTGAAGAACTGAGTGATCTTAGAACTAAGCACAAGAGTCTCCTAGAACAGAACATTGAGCTTGAAGAAACTAATGCCATCTTGAAAGGACAGACTCTTGTGTCAAACTCCAAGATCACTGAGCTTGAATTGGAATGTAATCAGTTAAGAGAAAGTAAGAATGGTAAGCAAGTTATGAGTGAAGTTCAAACCTTTCTGGAAGATGAATTGAAAAGGGCAAATGAGATTTTATATCAAGAAATTGAAAAAAATAGGATGTTAAATCAGAAGGTTGAAAATTCAAAACTTGAACTTACCAGACTTACAAAATGGAATAAATCTTCAGAGGCAATGAATTGGGTTCTTGAAAATCAAAACAAAGGAAAATAAGGATTAGGATTCAAGAAGCCCTTGCCTCCATATAATCCTAAAAGCAAATATGTGGGATTACCTTGTAACATGTTATGCACCTTCTGTGGTGAAACTGGTCATACTAAACAAAGGTGTGTTAATATTACCAAGGCAAGGGCCAAGAATAAAAAATGTGTTTTACCCAAATGGGCCAAACAAGATCTGATTTATCCATTCTCTCATAAGAAGGGACCCAAGCTTGTCTGGGTTCCTAAGGCTAACCTCTAATTGTCTTGCAGGCTGGAGTGAGGGAGAACAACTCAAGCTGGATTCTTGATAGCGGTTGTTCTAGGCACATGACAGGAGATAGAAGAAACTTTCTCTCAGTCGCAGCATTTCAAGGAGGCAGTGTGGCCTTCGGAGGAGGAAAAAGTGGTCAGATAGTAGGCATTGGGAAGATTGGGAGATCCCTGGAGCATGCAATTGAAAATGTTTATTGTGTGGATGGTCTTAGACACAATTTACTAAGCATCTCTCAACTATGTGACAGAGGAAACGAAGTGAGCTTCTCATCTGTAGGGTGCATCGTGAAGAACCTACATAGTGGAGAAGTGGTAATGGAAGGAAAAAGGGTGAACAATGTGTACAAGGCGTCACTGAAGTCCTTACCTGAAAACAATCTGACATGCTTGAATGTGCAAGAAAGTGACTCTCAGCTGTGGCACAAAAGACTGGGTCATGCAAGTCTTACTCAGTTAGATAAGCTGGCCTCGAAGGAACTGGTTCGTGGGTTGCCAAGCAAGAAGTTTGAAAACATAAAAATGTGTGATGCCTGTGTAAAGGGAAAGCATGTGAGAACGTCGTTCAAATCAAAGAAAGTGGTCAGTACATCAAAGCCACTGGAGCTGGTGCATATGGATCTGTGTGGACCTATGAGGGTCAAGAGCAGAGGAGGTAAGAGGTTTGTGTTCGTAATGGTTGACGACTACTCAAGGTATACATGGACCTTGTTCTTGGCCTCTAAGGATGAAGCCTTTGAGAGTTTTAAAGACTGGGCTGGTGTGGTTCAGAAAAGGCTAAGTCTTGAACTCATCAGTATTCGATCTGATCATGGAACTGAGTTTGAAAACTCAAAATTTTCTGAGTACTGTGCAAGGAACAACATAGATCACAACTTTTCTGCACCAAGAACTCCCCAACAAAACGGGGTGGTGGATAGGAAGAACAGGTCGTTGGAGGATATGGCTAGAACCATGTTGCTGTCAAGTGGACTAGCAAGAAACTTCTGGGCTGAAGCTGTAAACACTGCATGTTATTTGCTGAATAGGTGTTCCATCAGAGCAATCCTTGACAAAACTCCATATGAGCTACTCAGAGGTAGAAAGCCAAGTATTGCCCACCTAAGGCCCTTTGGTTGCAAATGTTTTGTTCACAATAATGGCAAGGAACCTTTGGGAAAGTTTGATGCTAGGAGTGATGAGGCAATATTCTTGGGATATTCTACTCAAAGTAAGGCATACAAGGTACTCAACAGAAGAACACAAGTAGTAGAAGAAAGTATGCATGTTGTGATGAATCAGATAAGGAAATAAGAGAAACTGATGCAGATGATCAAGTGATTGGCTTAAGGAGAGAAGAAAGCATAGATGAACTAGAAGACTCAGATGAAAAGGAGAATACAGTTACATCAGATGAAGGAGTCAACTTGAGAGGGGGAACTTCTGATGAAGCTGAAGATCATGAAAGTCAAGAAGAATCTACCCAAGACGATGCTGCAGGTTCTTCTAATCAGATTCAGATCAAGCCATGGAAACATCAAAGTTCTCACCCCTTGGAGAACGTTCTATCTGAATTGGATACAGGAATTATGACCAGGTCAGCATTAAAGAACTTCTGTGCATTCTTTGCCTTCCTCTCATCTTTGGAACCAAAGAATGTAAAAGAAGCTCTAGAAGATCCAGACTGGATTATGGCTATGCAGGAGGAACTTCATCAATTTGAAAGAAGCAAGGTGTGGCACCTGGTTCCTAAGCCGAAGGACAGATCCATAATTGGAACTAAATGGGTGTTCAGAAATAATCTGGATGAACATGGCATAGTTACAAGAAACAAGGCAAGGTTGGTTGTCCAAGGGTACAGTCAGGAAGAAGGAATAGACTATGATGAAACCTTTGCACCAGTTGCAAGAATGGAAGCCATTAGAATACTGATTGCTTTTGCTACATACATGGAATTCACTCTGTATCAGATGGATGTAAAGAGCGCATTCTTGAATGGTTACCTGAATGAAGAAGTTTATGTGGTGCAGCCTCCAGGTTTTGTGAGCAATGAATTCCCTGATCATGTGTACAAACTGGACAAGGCTTTGTACGGTTTGAAGCAAGCTCCCAGAGCTTGGTATGAAAGACTCTCAGGCTTCCTGATGAAAAATGGCTTCTCAAGAGGTAAAATTGACTACACACTATTTCTCAAGAAGCAAGGAAAGGATTTACTGGTAGTTCAAGTGTATGTTGATGATATCAGCTTTGGAGCAACTGATGAGGAGCTGAGCAAAGGATTTGCTGACTTGATGGGAAGTGAGTTTGAAATGAGCATGATGGGTGAATTGAATTTTTTCCTTGGGTTGCAGATAAAGCAGACACCGGAAGGAACTATGATTCATCAGCAAAAATATGTCAAGGAATTGCTGAAGAAATTTAACATGGAAGGAGCAAAGGAGATGACTACCCCTATTGCTCCTGGAACAAAGCTGGATATGGATGAACTTGGTCCTTCGACAAATGAGACGAAGTATAGAGGAATCATTGGCTCACTTCTTTATCTCACTGCAACTCGACCTGACATAGTATACAGCGTGGGACTGTGTGCCAGATTTCAGTCAAAACCTAAGGAATCACACTTGACAGCTATGAAGAGAATCCTGAGATACTTGAAAGGGACTCAGGATCTATGCCTTTGGTATCCCAGAGGAGGAACTTTTGAACTAATTGGTTTTGCTGATGCAGATTATGCAGGTCATTTGGTTGATAGGAAAAGCACTTCAGGGATGGCACACTTCTTAGGTCCTTGCTTGGTATCATGGGCTACAAAGAAACAAAATTCAGTTGCCTTATCAACTGCTGAAGCTGAGTATGTGGCAGCTGCTTCTTGCTGTTCACAATTGCTATGGATCAAGCAGCAACTGGAGGATTTTGGTATCAAGTGTGGGGCAGTGCCAATCTTCTGTGACAATACTAGTGCTGTGAATATTGCCAAGAACCCAGTCCAACATAAAAAGACCAAGCACATTGACATCAGACATCATTTCTTGAGAAACAATGTGGAAAAGGGTCTAATTACTATGAATTCATGCAGGACTGAAGATCAAATTGCTGACATATTTACCAAAGCTTTGAACAAGGTACAGTTCGAGAGGAACAGGTTGGAGTTAGGGATGACCAAAATACACGGATGACCCAGCAGGTAACCCCCTTGTGATTGGCTAGTTTAGTAGTAAATGTGTCTGTTAGAAACTTATCATTATTATCTGGGCTAAATTTGTACTTGAATAAGTACACTCGTTTAGTTGTTTTGAGCACTAGGTACAAATAATGTGATCCCATGAAGAACCTACTATGTATTGAGAAGGAACCAGTCTGAACATGAGGAATCGTGTCCAGGTACATTCAGCTTACTCTGTTTGATAGTATTCACAACTAAAACCAAAATTGTCTATTATACGTGCATCATGGGAGATTCTCCATATTCTCATAACCGTCCTAAATTATAGGAACACAATCCTTTTTAGGATAGAACTTCTTTTAAATTGCCTGGACCCCACTTCTTGAAAAGGGCTTAAATAATTAAGTTCATAACCGTCAAATCTCTTCCCGGTTCTCAAAAAGTTCAAAAAGCTGCCTTTCATTATACTCATTACTTCTTGCCTTCCCTAGATATTGTCACATCACAAAACCCTTCTCCTTCTAAACTCTTCCTAAATCTCTCACAACTCACCCACTACTTCCGTTGAACAGCAAAACTCTCTCAAGCCCAAAAACAGTAAACCCTTCAACAACTCAAAAATCTTTCACAAAATCCTTCAAGATGTCTGAAAGACCACCTCCATCCACTCTTGCTGAAAGAATTGCAAGGGCTCGCATCAAATTTCTCAAAAAGGGGGACAAGAAACTGGTCAAGAAGTTAAGGTCAAGAGCCGCTCTCTCGACACCCACTACTCAAAGTTCGTCTCAATCATTGCATGAGGTAATTCCTGACCCTATTTCATCTACACCTGTTGGTTCAGTCGATATAGTCAGTCCTGGTATTGTAGAAACTGAAACCCTAGTCGCTGAACTTGATAAGATTATGGGTGATGAGCAGAGAGACAAAATAGATAGGGGGAACCCATGTGAGGAAGAACAAGAAAACAAAGAGAACGAACTTAGGGAAGATGTGCAGGGCATTGTAGCTGGTGTGTCTAGAGGCGAGTTAAATGTAGCAGAAAGAATTGAAGAACAGTTTAGGGAACTAGATAATGTTGAAACTCTGAGAAAAGATGTAGTTGAGTCAAGTAAGGATGTAAGTGGAACTGGGGAGTGTGTGGAGGATTCTGTGCCTAAAGGTCCAGATTGTGGTAGACTTGCTACTGCTGAAGCTTCAGAGGGTGTGGGACAAGAGCCTGTTGCTTGTCCAAACCCTACTGGGGCTGATGATGCAGAGTTTAGCTGGACAGAATCTGATGAGGAAGGAAACCAGAAAGTTGCTGTAGAGAAACAAGAGAGTGACAAGAAAGTAGAAAAATTAAAAGAAAAAGGAAATTTGGGGCAGAGGATGAGAAGGTGACTGGTGAGGAAGAAGAAGATGAGGTGGTGTTTGTAAAAGAGAATAGAGTAGAGCCTGAAAAAAGAAGAAGGTTGGTGAGAGATGGGAAGCCAGTGTTGAAATCTAGATTGGTAGATGAAGATAGTGAAGAAGGAGGTGACAAAGAGGCTAGTGAGCCTGTTGTCAGAAGAGTTGGTACCAGGTCTGCATTAAAGTTGCAGATGGAAAAAGCTGAAAAGCTGGGAAGGACAGTAACCAATGTGAAAGTGAGGGAATAAGAGAAGAAGAAAGAAGAAGAGGAGAAGAGAGCTGGTGAAGAAGAGCAGGAGAGTGAAGCTGGGAGCTATGCTGATCCCAGTGACTCTGACACAGACAGTGAAATGGAGAACAAGAAAAGAAGAAAAGGAAGTAATGAAGAAGTGGATAGGGAAGCATTCTTCTCTAGGCATCAGGTGTTACCAGGGAGCATTCTGTATGATGAGAAGGAGTTTCATATGAAATCTCTGTTGAGGATGATAGGTGATCAGGGTTGGCTGAGTTTGTTTGCCAACAAAGACAGGAAGCTGTTTGTAAATGAAGTGAGAGAATTCTATACATATTGCAGGGTAGTTGCCAGGAGGGTGTTTACCACTGTAAGAGGGGTGGAAATTGAGTTTGGAAGACCTGAATTGGGAGTGATTCTGGATGTACCTGCAGAAGGTTATTGCAGGTATGTTAAGCTGAAATGGCCAAAAAGAACTGATAGAGTCACTCCCTTAGATGTTGTCAGGAAATTTTCAGGGAAACCCAGACTAAGGAAGGAGAGGAAGGTTGAGAAGAAGGAGATGGAACCTGCACATCAGCTGCTATTTGAATTTGTGCATAGGTTTCTTCTGCCTAGGGGTGAAAGAAATTGTGAGGCTAGTGCTCTTGACCTGACATATATGGATCTGATGGACAGAGGGGTGAAGATTAATCTGCCCTGGCTCATAATTAGGCACATGAAGAGAATCTGTGATACTGATCAAAAGCCACACTCTCTTGTGCATTCCTACATCATCCATCAGATTCTTGAGCATTTTGGAGTGCCTTTAGAAGCAGGGAAGAAGCCAACCATCCATCAAAGGTTTGGGATCAATATACTTAAAAACTGTGACTTCTTTCAAGAAAGCAGAGCTTCCAAAAGGCCAATGCAGGTAAAGCAGGAGCAGTCAGAGAACAGTGAAGATTATGGACCTGATGAGGCCATTGGTGCTGTGCAGGAGCTGGAGAAAATGGTTCTTGAAGTTAATGAAGAAAATGTAGAGCTGCACAGACAGTTGAAGGTGAAGGATCAAGAAATTGATCGTTTGAAGATAGACTGCCACAAGTATGAGGCCGAGCTGGTGATGGAGAGGGCCAAGAATACGAAGCAACTTGAGGCACTCGTCAAACACTTCAACCTTCAGCTGTGATTCTTCCAGTCCTGTCCTCCTATCTCTACCCCTTCCTACTCTACCTGATCTCTACCCCTTCCTACTCTCCATTGATTGCATGTTGTGGATGATTAAGATAATTTAAATTTGGTTGTGTAACTATTAATGGAGTGTGCTGCTGTCACACTCTTGATGATGATTTTAAATTTCTCATGTTTATGACTGTTTCTTGCTTAGATATTTGGTTCCTTGTTGGGCCCTTATTTTTATATGCCTGTGTTCTTGACACTGATGAGTTGCCTTGTGCTCTAGTCTAGATTAAACTGACAGGTTCCTGCAGGTCTTTGAATCTTTTCGATGATGCCAAAAGGGGGAAGAAGAAATGTTGGGGTGTTTGTGACCTAACTCATCTGTTTTATTGTTCTGTTACTTTTGTTTTTGTGTATTTGGTATATGTCTATGCAGGTTCTTGGGCAACATTTGTTTGTCATCATCAAAAAGAGGGAATTTGTTGAGAGCTGGTTTTGAAGCATGACAAACAGGAAGGACACTGAGGTTTGTGAGAAGAACCTAGTCCTTGAGATGAAGGGCACGCTTGATCGAAAAGATTACGGGTTGCAAATCCCTGTGGAACTAGGAGTAGTGGCGCGTGGTTGTAGACTTATCCTAGTCAGACTAAAAGAGGCGGTGTCCAGGATGTGTCTTTAAAGTGTGGACAAGAGTTAGACTTCAACATGGAAAAGAGTTACTGCGAATCTCGACTTGCCATAATTAAGAGGATTCCCAGTAGGACTCAATTAGGGTTGCAAGACTCGTATAAAAGCAAGTAGAAGAGACAGCCGAAATCAGTTATTCACACATAGAAAGTTGAGAGCATACAAAGGCGATCTGCAAACTGTCTACGTGAGAAAACTGAAGAAGACAACTTAGTTGCATGCAGTGATATTGAGTCTAGATTCTATTGTCTAGGTTCATCGAGTTGGAAGTTGTCGTCGAATTGTGCTTTCATTGTTTTACCTATTTGCTTATCGTAGAAGCATATGTATTAGGTGAACTATTTTGTGATTACTAGAAAAGCTAGAGTGTAGCTTTGTTTAGTGTTTAGGGTCTAGAGTGTAACCCCTTGGTTACAGAGTTTGTAATCTAAAACGTTGCTCTCTTGTTAGTGGATTCAGTTTCAAATTCTGCTACAGAAGAACCAGGTTTGTGCAACGAAAAATCGGAGGACACTATTCAACCCCCCCTTCTAGTGTCTCTAGGAGGTGCTTAAAGTACAACAGAGGCTCAAAGCTGACCTCGACTGAATCCCACTCCTCAACCCCCCTAGTGTTCGAGTGTGAATCTTGATGAAGATCCGAGCACTGAAGAACGTCTTATCCGCTTCCTGAAAAGGTCAAACAAAGTAAAACGGGGAGTAAGTTTAAATCATTCGACCAAAGCCTTTGGAGCATTTTTCGGCTCGAGGCTATAGGTGAACTTTAAATTATCAAGGAATGTTTAGCTCAAAGTTAAAAGTAATACCTCTTCAAATTGGAGATGTTCCAATTTAGGGGTTCGGGTTTGCCCTGCAAATCTTCAATTTAGTAAGATCCTTTTCGAACAATTGCCTTAACTTTGTAAGGTCCTTCCCAATTTGTACTAAGTTTTCCACCGTTCTTCTCCTTTGTTGATTGGTTCGAAGCCTTTAGTACGTAGTCACCAACTTTAAAATCTCTAAGTTTGGCCTTTCTGTTGAGATACGCTTCGATTTTTCTTTTCTGTGCCGCTAGCCGAACCAAGGCAAGCTCTTTTTTCTCCTCAAGCAAATCCAACTCTATGCGCATGGCTTGCTAATTAGCATCTTCTATGGTGTTAGCATACCGAAGACTTGGTTCACCCACCTCCACGGGGATACGTGAATCCATAACATAGGTGATGGAGAATGGGGTTTCAGCGGTGCTGTTCTTTTCCGTGGTTTGCGTTGCCCATAGTACCCCTAGTAACTCTTCGGGCCAAGGACCTTTTTCTTCGTTAAGCCTTTTCTTGAGATTCTTAATTATCTTTTGATTCGAGGATTCAGCTTGACCATTGGCACTTGGGTGATAAGGGGTTGACACTATCAACTTTATTCCCCACTGTTTGAGAAAATCAGTGACAGCCGCCCCCATAAATTATGGGCCATTGTCACTAGTGATTTCCCTCAGGACGCCGAACCTGTAGATGATGTTCTTTTTGATGAAGTCCTCTTCCTTGTGCTTAACCTCGGTAAAAACCACTGCTTCTACCTACTTTGTGAAGTAATCAGCCAACACAAGAATAAATCGAACACTGCCCTTGCCTTTCGACAATGGACCGATGACGTCCATTCCCCACTTCATAAAGGGCTATGCTGGAACAACTGAGTGTAGAGGTTCAGCCTGTTGGTGAATCATTTGGGCATGGCGTTGGCACTTATCACATCTTTCACGAAGGCTTTTGCATCTACGCTGATAGTTGGAAAATAATACCCAGCTCAAAGTATTTTGCGCACTTGGGATTTTCCCCCGAGTGGTTGCCACATTCGCCCTCGTGTACTCCGCCATAACATATCTGGCTTCATCTGGACCCAAGCAATTGGCCATCGGGCCGCTGTACATTCTTATGTATAATATTTCCTAAATCATTGAATATGAAGCTGCTTGAGTGCTCAATTTTCTTGCTTCTTTCTTATCCGGGGGAAGAGTCCCCGAGTCAAAATAAGAGATAAACTTATTTCGCCAATCCCACTTGTGATCCACCGAATTGACTTCCAATTTCATCTCCCTCATCTGTGCAGAAAGCAACAGAACAACTGAGTCAATCCCCGAGTGTTCTTCTTCCATTGCCGAACCCAAGTTAGCTAAGGCGTCGGCCTCAGCATTTTCTTCTTGAGGTACTTGTTTTATCTGCTACTCTTGGAATTGAGCCAAGATATTTTGTGCTCGGACTAAGAATTGTTGCACTCTAGGCTCACGAGCCGTATATTCCCCGAGCACTTGGTTCACCACTAATTTTAATCACATCTAACTCAATTCTTTCTACCCTCATCTCTTTGGCTAGTTCTAAGCCTGCTAAAGCCGCTTTATATTCAGCCTCATTGTTCATTATCTTTTTGAACCGAACCAAATAGTTAACCTTCTCCCCGATTGGCGCTATCAAAACTATTCCTAACCCCGAGCCCTTTGAATTGGTTTCCCCATTGGTGTAGAGTACCCATATTCTCGAAGTCGATCCCTTCGATATCAAGTTGTTTTTTTGGATTAGCTTCAATTCCTCGTTCTGAAACTATGAATCCCAGAAATTTGCCTGATCCTACGCCAAAGGCGTACTTTTCAGGGTTCAGCTTCATGTTGTATTGCCTTAAAATGGCTCAAATGGTCTTCTATCCTAATAGACATAATCAGCATGTCGTCTATGTACATCTCAATAGATTTCTTGATGTAATCTTTGAACATGCAACACACTAATTGTTAACATGTCGCCCCGGCGTTCTTCTGCCCGAAGGGCATCACCTTGTAGCAAAAGGTACCTCGGTCAGTGATAAACGAGGTTTTTTCTTCATCCTTCTGGTCCATGAGAATCTGATTATACCCCGAATAAGTGTCTAAGAAGGTTAATAGTTTATGTCCCGCCGTGGAGTCTATTAACCCGTCTATCTGTGGCAATGGATAAGAGTCCATAGGGCAAACTTTGTTCAGATCTGTGTAATCCATGCACATTCTCTATTTTCCATTCTTCTTGGGCAACACTACAATATTGGCCAACCATTCAGGGTACTTTATTTCTCTTATGAAGCCATTTTCCTGCAGCTTCATAGTCTCATCTTCAATTGCTTTCTTTTTGACACCGGCGTGCGGCCTTTTCTTTTGTTTTACCGGAGTAAAACGTGGGTCTACATTCAGCTTATGAGTCATGATCTCTGGATCGATGCCGACCATATCTGAATGAGACCAAGCAAAGCAATCATCGTTGGACTTCAAGACTTCGATTATGGCTTTCTTCGACTCCGGGTCCAACTCCGAGCCAACGAACACTTTTCTTTCTGGGAAATCTTTCTATTACATGAAAGATTCTAACTCTTCAATGGTTGAGTCCTCGGCTTTTTGTTTCCGAGGTTCTTGAAAACACACTGGGATATTTTCTATTCCTTCTCGGGAGTCATCTTGGGGATATGACTCTCCCTCTTTGCTAGACCCCAGTTGCATTGATTGTTATTTTTTTTGTCCAGACGAGACGACTCCATTCTTCAGCGAAACCGAATAGCATTCCCTCGCTACCCGTTGCTCCCCTTTAATCGAACGAACTCCCCATGGGGTAGGGAACATGATAACTTAGTGGAGAGTGGATGGAACAGCCTCCATAGAATGAATCCATGGTCTCCCGAGGATTACATTATACGCCATATCCTCGGGCAGAACTTGAAATAAGCTTTCCTTAATAATCCCTTCGACATAAGATTTAAGCGTAATTTCGTCCAACGTTTTTTTGGTTGAGTTGTTGAAACCGGTCAGTATGGATGCTTTTGGGATAAGCTCGCCCTTCAGCCACATCTTCTTAACAGCTCCGTAGCTTATTTTGTTGACAGAATTACCGGGGTCGTGATGGGGAAACATCATCCTATCACAGTCGTCATCGTCGAACACTATCTCTTTTCCCGAACGTCCAACTCGAGTCCTTTTTACCATTGTTATTGATAACTTTGCAAATTTCTTGGCAGCTGCGAAGTTCACACCATTCACTTCTGTTGCACTTGGTGCACCTACGTAAGACACTAGAGGGGGGTGAATAGTGTCCTTATCCGATTTTTGAATACTAAAACTTGCTTTTAACTTTCAGCGCCTAACTTACAAAGAACTAGGTTCCTTGCAAGTTTCACCTATCTCTGAAACTAAACAAATTGCGGAAACGTAAAGAACACAGAGATTTTTACGGGGAAAAACCCTTGCTCAAGGGATAAAAATATCACGACCTAAACTCTTGGGATTTAACTCTTCCACTAAAGGATAACTCGAGCAAGTTTTAGACTACAACGTAATGTAATCAAGAAACTAGAACCCCCTAGTACCTAGAACCTTCACAGCCACACGTTAGCTGGTAAGGTTACCTCTACTTAACCTCAAAAAGTAATCTCTACTTAATGCATCTAACAAGCTGATAGATTACAACTCAATAGCCTATAACAAAGAAACTAAAACAACAGACTTAACTATGAAACTGCTCCTTCGTAAGGTTCTGCTGCTCAGCCTTTGTTCTTGCACACAAAGCTTCTCACGATCTGATTGTACTTGATATGCTCTGTTGAGATGTCTTTTGTGCGTTGTGATTCTGCCCAAATTAACTTGTATTTATAGGAGCTAGACTTAGCCGGATACAACTAAATTTAGGAATCCTTTTCTTCTTTGAAATCAGTTTTAAACAAGGTTACCCATATTTCCTTATTTAAAACCTAAGTTAATTTGCCTTAGTTCCCAATCCATTTACGTTTAGGAACCGCATCCTTCTCAGCACCGCTTCTTGCTTCTTCTATTTCCGGTGGGATTGGAACTTTGACCTCAGCTGTTTTCTTATTTCCTTCTTCAACTCTGAATAGATTAACTCGTTGAACAGCTGGTCTTCTCACTTCGACTGTGAACCTTTTCGTGGTCCACTTAGCACCAGGTCCTTTGTCATCTTCAAAACTTCTCATTCAATAAATTCCCCCTTTTTGATGATGCCAAACAATGTTGTCTCACCGAGGGTTGATACGCTCAAGAACATGTAAAAACCAGACACTAACCACGAATCAGGGTAATAACAGTTAGGCAAAAATTAGGTCACAAACATATAATGAACTAACAACAACTAACTTTCCCCTTTTGGCATCATCGAAAAGTTTCACAGTTGTAAGAACCTGCCCAACTTAAATTAAGTCTAGTCGAATCTAGTGCCAAAGGCAGCAAGCCAACCTTTTAAACGTCGGTAACCTGTTTCAGACAATAAATACTAGCAGATAGGATATTTATATCAATAAAAAGTGCCAAACCGGTATAAAATATCCAAAATATAAGATTGTCTTAAAAACAGGCCAAATAAATGAACCAGGAGGGGACTAGGGAAAGGAACTGGTTCGGAATTGGGGAATATCAGGGATGTTAAAGTGAGCAAGCAACAAGGCGAGGCGACGCGAGTTTCCTTCTCTTTCACGCTCCAGCTCCGCATCCAGCCTTGTCTTTTCAGCATTCATCCAGGCCAGCTCATCATTTTGCCTTACAAGCTGCCTCCTGAACCCCTCAATTCTCCTGTCCATTCTATTGTTTCTTCTTTCATCTGCATCCTCCTCCATTTGCCCTAGTTCATCAGCAGGTTCACCATCCAACACATAGTCATAGGATTTAAGAATGTTCCTCCCGAACAAGTCATTGTGGTCCGGCTCAGTCCATTTACCAACAGGCACCCGAAAGAAATCAAATACCTTCCCCAGAAGAAACCCATAGACCAACGCATGTTTTCCTAACCCCATATCAGCTACCCTACCTATGTGCTTGATCATCAATTCAGGCAGATTAATACGAACCTCTCGATCTAGCAGGTCCATATAGGTCATATCCAGAAAGTTGGCCTCCCTCCTCCTTTCAGACCTCTGCTGTAGGTTCTTCAGCACAAATTCAAAGAGCAACTGGTAGAAGGGTTGCATTGCCTTCTTCTTAACTTGTGTAGCCCTTTCCAGTCTTGGTCTCCCTGCAAATTTCTGGGTCACCTCCAAAGCAGACACACCATCTCCTCTAGCCGGCCACGAGTTCCTCATGTACTCGCTGTAGCCCTGAGAGGGAACACCCAAAATATCACCCAATTAGACACTATCAAACTGGATCACCAACCCCTTGACTATGGTTATGACAATACCTTCACTCACTGTGCAATTGGAATAAAATTCTCGAACCTTTTGCTCCCTCAGCTGTCTAGCACGATCACTGAACAGGTTCAACCAACTCTGAGCCCTCAACTTAGCACCAACTTGAGTCATTCCCTCTAGCTCCAGGTCAGTGAGAATTTTACCCTTCACCATTGGCAGACCTCTAAAATAGGCCACCCTCCTTTTCTTGTCTTCCTTTTCATCCCCAATCACCAGCTTTATTTTAGAACTCCTACCAACCTTAGGTTCCTCCACAATTCTCTCCTACTACTCTCTCACATACCCTCTACATCTCCAGAACTTCCAATCTTGGAACTACCCACACATTCTCCTCCCTTCACTAACCTTCGTTTCTTCATAGTTTGTTTTTGTTCCTGAATCACAGGCCTCTTTCCCCATCTCCTCGGTTCCTCCACCACCACAACATCAGTCTCACTGGAGGAACCTTTACTAGCTTGAGGAGTGGGATTGGCCTCAGGCAACACAACATCTAAAGGTTCAGTAAAACCTAGACCTTCTACATTCTCTTCCACATAATCATCAATATCTCTCAGATCGGCATCATCACCTGCCACAGAACCAGAGAACGAACCAGGTTCTGTAGCAGGTTCAGCAGATTTCTCCTCTCCTTTGTCACTAACAGTCTTTTATACCATAGGAACTGTCTCAGGAATAGGTTCCTCAACAGTGTTCTCAGTTTCTTTAGCAACAACAACAACCTCTGTTTCAACGATCTTCTCAATATTTTCTACAACTACCTCCTCCTTTTCTCCTTCTTTTTTCACAACAGGCTCTACTAAATCTACAGGCATAGAAGGTAAACTAGTATCGACGACTATAGTACAATTAGGAGAGCTAGGGTTTACCTTTTCAGTTTCTTGAACGATTTCTTGAGTCGTTTCAATGATCCCTTCCTCCGTACCAGTTTCTGGAACACTTTCCCCCTTACTAGTTGCTTCCTCCGACAACTTCTTCTGTCTCAGTTCTGCAAACTTCCTCGCCATAGCCATAGAACGACTTGCTGCTAGTTGCTTAGCCTTTTGATTTAGTTTTGATAATTTGAGTTTGGGAGAAGAGAGTTGAGAACCGATTTTAGAACTGGTCGACATGTTTACAAAGTGTTGAGTTTCTAGAGAGAGAAGAAAATTGTTTTGAGAGAGTTTTAACTGCTTTGCCGATAGAAACAATGTTTCTTTGATCAAGTAGTGGAATAGGGAAGGGTTTAGGTTTATCGGGAAGGGGAACAAGTTGATGGGATTGGAAAAAGCTGCTACTACTTATGACGCATAGGAGCTGACGCCATCACGGTTCAAAGTATTTGAATTTTAAAAGTTTTACACTAATCCGACGCCAAGTGAGGGTGATTGGTAACAATTTAGGCCACGTAAGACAACGTTATACTTAGTAAGTGATATAGAATGTGTACCTGAATGTCCATGTACCAGTTTCTTCAATTATATCCTTTATACCAAAAAATTTGCCAGTATCTAAGTCATGAAAACAGGTTCCAAACAGGTTAGCAAGCAAAACAATTAAGTTTTTATATTTAGAATCAACTAAGCAAAGTTAAGCTAAGTAAAAACAAGGAAACTTCACTAGCCAATCATTGGGGGAACCAGGTGCTGCTTTGTTCACTGTATCTTGGTCATCCCTAGCTCAAGCCTGTTCTTTTCAAATTGTACCATGTTCAATTCCGTAGTGAAGATATCAAAATTTTGGTCTTCAGTCCTGCAAAAGTTCATTGTAATTAAGCCTTTCTCAACATTGTCCCTTAAAAAGTGATGCCTGATATCAATGTGCTTTGTTCTCTTGTGCTGGACCAAGTTCTTGGCAATATTGACTGCACTGGTGTTGTCACAAAAGATTGGAGCTGGTCTACACTTGATTCCAAAGACCTCCAACTGCTGCTTGATCCATAATAACTGTGAACAACATAAAGCAGCTGCTACATATTCAGCTTCAGATGTGGATAATGCCACTGAATTTTGCTTCTTTGTAGCCCATGACACTAAACAAGGACCTAGGAAGTGTGCCATCCCATATGTACTTTTCCTATCAACCAAGTGACCAGCATAGTCAGCATCAGCATACCCAATTAGATCAAAACTTCCACCTTTTGGGTACCATAAACCAAGATTTTGAGTTCCTTTCAAATATCTCAAGATTCTCTTGACTGCAGTTAAGTGTGACTCCTTTGGTTTTGACTGGAACTTCGCACACAACCCCACACTATAAATAATATCTGGACTTAGTTTCATCAATTGCAGCACTAGTTTCATCCGGATCTATCTTTGTTCCAGGAGCAATGGGTGTGTACATATCCTTAGCAGACTTCATATCGTACTTCCTTAACAGCTCTTTGATGTACTTCTGCTGGTGGATCATCGTTCCTTCCTGAGATTTCTTGATTTGTAAGCCTAAGAAGAAATTTAGCTCACCCATCATACTCATCTCAAATTCACTTCCCATCAGGTCGGCAAACTCATTGCAAAGGTTCTCATTTGTAGCACCAAAGATGATGTCGTCTACATACACTTGAACAATTAACAGGTCCTTGGATTTATTCCTTAAAAACAAGTATAGTCTATTTTACCTCTTGTAAACTCATTCTTCAATAAGAACCAAGACAATCTTTCATACCAAGCCCTAGGAGCCTGTTTCAACCCATACAGTGCTTTGTCAAGTTTGTAGACATGATCGGGAAACTCTGTACATTCAAAGCCAGGTGGTTGAATCACATACACCTCTTCATTCAAATAACCATTAAGGAATGCACTCTTCACGTCCATCTGGTACAGCTTAAACTCCATGTAAGCTGCAAAAGCAATAAGCATCCTAATGGCCTCCATTCTAGCAACAGCTGCAAAGGTTTCATCATAATCGATTCCTTCTTCTTGACTATAACCTTTTACCACCAGTCTTGCCTTGTTCCTTGTCACTATGCCATGTTCATCCAGTTTGTTTCTAAATACCCATTTAGAACCAATGATGGACCTGTCCGTTGGTCAAGGGACCAGGTGCCATACCTTACTTCATTCAAACTGATGAAGTTCCTCTTTCATCGCAATCACCCAGTCTGGATCCTCAAGTGCTTCACGTACATTCTTTGGATCTATTGAGGACAGAAATGCAAAGAATGCATAGAAGTTCTTCAAAGCTCTTCTGGTAACAACTCCAGTGTTTGATCAGACATGAGGTTCTCCAGTGGATGAGAACTTTGATATCTCCAAGGTTTAGGCTGAGTCTGCTGAGAACTTTGATATCTCCAAGGTTTAGGTTGAACCTCTTACCTCCTCTGCTCCTTACCCTCATTGGTCCACACAAGTCCATGTGAAACAGCTCAAGTGGTTTCGATGTACTAACCACTTTCTTTGACTTGAATGAAGATCTTACATGTTTTCCCCTCACACAAGCATCACAGATCTTGATGTCATTGAACCTCTTGCTTGGCATTCCACGAACCAGGTCCTTTGACACCAACTTATTCAATTGAGTCAGGCTTGCATGTCCTAGTCTCTTGTGCCACAACTGACTATCATTCTCCTGCACATTCAGACAAGTCAAATTATTCTAAGGAAGATAACCTAATGTAGCCTTGTACACATTATTAACTCGTTGCCCTTCCATTATCACTTCACCAGTCTGCAGGTTCTTTACAGTGCAACCTACAGAGGTGAAACTCACTGAGTTTCCTCTATCACATAGTTGAGAGATACTTAGAAGATTGTGCCTCAATCCATCCACACAGAGTACATTATCAATAGCATGATTGAGGGATCTCCAAACTTTTCCAATACAAACAATTTCACCACTCTTGCCTCCTCCAAAAGCCACACTACTCCCTTGAAATGCTGCGAGTGAGAGAAAGTTTCTTCTATCTCCTGTCATGTGCCTGGAACACCCACTATCAAGAATCCAGCTTGGGTTGTTCCATTTCACTCAAGCCTACAAAAGAAAATCAAGGGTTAGTAACAGGAACCCAGACAAGCTTGGGTCCCTTTTTGTTATCAAATGGATGAATTAAATTTTTTCTAGCCCAATAAGGTAAAACTGATTTTTTATTCTTTTTCACTGCTCCTTTTGCAACACCGCATTCATTCTTGATATGTCCAGTCTTACCACACAAGAAGCAGAGTTTGTTGCAAGGAAGTCCTACATATTTGCTATTAGGATTCCAAGCAGGCTAAGGTTTCCTATGTCCTAATCCAGTTTTACCTCTATTATGATTTTCATACGACCAATTCAAAGCTTCAGAAGACTTGTTCCCTTTAGTGAGTCTGGTGAGCTCAGAGTTAGCTTTTTCAACCTTTTCCTGAAGAGCCCGGTTCTTCTCAGTTTCCTGAAATAGAACCTGGGTTTTCTTTTTAAGCTCAGCTTCAAGGTTCATTTGAGCCTCACTAACTCCTTGTTTACCAGACCCTTCTTTCAATTTTTTATTTTCAAGTTCAAGTGCAGAAACTAGCTTCTTCTCACAAAGCACCTGTTCCTTTAATTGAAAATTTTCTAACTCAAGGTCTGAGACTTTCTGTTTTAGTTCAAAAACTTGAGTTTCACTAGTAGTTAATTCCTTTTTAAGATCAGATTTAGCTTTTTCCAAGTTTTATTTCTCATTGAAAAATCAGACACAACTGACATTAGTTGGTCCTTCTCAGAAAGTGCTTGTTCCTTCTCAGACCTCAAATTTTCAATCTCTTCAACTAAAGTCAGGGCAAGCAAATTCAGTTCCATGGGAGAACAATTATGAAGTCTAGGTTTTAGTTCATCGAGACTTACCTCAGGTGTATCATCAATCGAAGATTCATTATCCGCCATCAGTGCCAATGGAGAATCATCTTCTGATTCTTCATCTTCTTCATCAGTTTCACTTTCAGAAGGTCCCCATGTTGGGCAATGTTTAATACATGGTCTCTTTGGCCATACCTGAAGCATCCTGAGTGATTTAGATTCTTTACAGTGCTATTCTTGACAGGAATAACCTCGATTGAACTCTCTTCTGACTTTGTAGTTTCTTCATTGTATAACCTGTCTAGCGTATCCCAGATTTCCTTTGCAGTTGAGCACTTGGGAATACATGAACATACATTAAGCCCTAGTCCACACTGAAGAATCTTTATGGCTTCAGCATTCATCTGAAGTAGTTTGAAGTCTTTTTCATTAAATTCTTCCACAGACTTTTCAACTTTGTTCCCTGATGTATCAATCTTTGTGGGAATCAAGGGACCATTCTGTGTAATCCTCCTTAGCTGATAATTTTCTGCCTGTAGAAAGGTTTCCATCCTAAACTTCCAGAATTGGTAGTGTTGATTGTTGAACTGCGGAGGCTTGCTGATAGAGTGTCCTTCGCGCATGAATGGTCATGCACTCATTGTTCAGATCCTTCTCAAGATGTTAATCTTTCTTCGAGAGAACCTGCTCTGATACCACTTATTGCACTTGGTGCACCTACGTAAGACACTAGAGGGGGTGAATAGTATCCTTACCCAATTTTTAAATACTAAAACTTACTTTTAACTTTTAGCACCTAACTTACAAAGAACCAAGTTCCTTGCAAGTTTCACCTATCTCTCAAACTAAACAAATTGCGGAAACGTAAAGAACACAAAGATTTTTACGGGGAAAAATCCTTGCTCAAGGGATAACTTGGGATTTAACTCTTCCACTAAAGGAAAACCCGAGCAAGTTTTAGAGTACAACGTAATGTAATCAAGGAACTAGAACCCCCTAGTACCTAGAACCTTCACAGCCACACGTTAGCTGGTAAGGTTACCTCTACTTAACCTAAAAAAGTAATCTCTACTTAATGCTTCTAACAAGCTGATAGATTACAACTCAATACCCTATAACAAAGAAACTAAAACAACATTCTAAGATCCTCTCGCTTTTCGACTGGTTTTGGGAAATCCTCCCTGTAATCTCTCCTGCTCCACATTCCCTTGTCTCCAGCTCTTGATTCCTCTGTATATCCCCGCTTATGTCCTTGGCAAGGAATGTATTTGATGATTGGGCTAGTTTCTATTACAGGGGCTGAGGAAGGCTCGGGCTCCAAGCCCAACTTCTCATTGTATCTTTGATGCAAAGCATTACATGTTATTAGAGAGTGTTGTCTTAAACTCCATTGTAACTCCCTGGTAGCCAGCGACCCTTTGGAATTCAGGCTCTTCCTGAAGGCTACTACAACATGTTTTCGGGGACTGGAGGAAGCTCCATGTGTTCCCTTTGAAATCTTTCAAGATAGTTTATCAACTTGTCATCGCGCTGCTCAAAGATATCTTTCATGCACTTCTCCAATTTACGGGCTCCAGAGTGTGCTTTCTTGAATAAATTATGCATCTGGGTGAATGACTTGATGAAGCCCATTGGTAGCTGAGTGTACCAAGCTAGGGCACCTTTGGTAAGGGTTGAGCAAAACTTTTTCACCAGAGCAAACTGGATTTCTTCCTCTGAGATTTTGTTGCCCTTGACGGCTGTGTAATACGCAACAATATGCTCATCTAGATCCATTGCTCCGTCGTACTTCAAGTTATCCAGTAGGCGGAAGTGCTTTGGTACGCAGATCGATGCAGCACTTACTTTGTATGCATGCTTATAAAATTTTTGCTCATCTACGGTGGTAATCTTAGGTGGTGCATCCGGTACGTTACCGATCCGATCGGTGATGGCCTTTATCTCCTTTAGGATGTCCTAAATGACATGTGTTCCTTTAAGGTCTTGATTGTTGACTGTCGTTGAACCTCCAGAAGCAGCGTCCACGTTGAGCCTGTGATTAGGAGCGGACGCTCGAGTATCGTTCATGGGTGCTAGTCCTCGCGGGGATGCTGGCATGGGAGACAATCTAGCAAACATACTTCCTAACCTTTGAGATATACCTCGACCATGTTGACCGAGTTCTGCTCTACCCATGTTGACAAGGTTGTGAGGAGATTAGCAAGAAAGCCTCTGAGATCAGTATTACCTTCACGTGACTGATCATCTTCACCATCGCTGGGCACATGGACTGGCTCCTTGGCATGATCGCTTTGCTGCACACTGGGATCGCCAGGCTCCTGCATAGACTCGTCCATGACATCGACAGTATTCTTTGGGGTGTTGCCGTCTGACATGATTGCGCCTTTTCTTCATAGAATACTTACAATTGACTGGGCCCTACAGTTTGCGCCAAACTGTTTATGCCTAAATATGTACATCTAGGTTAAACACTTAAATTTATGAAGCGGTCACAAGCATTACGGTAAAATACGATGAAAATGAAGTAAATAAAAAGAACGATAATAAACAAGAAAGTAAAGAGCTCTTAGTCATTGAGAATAGCAAGATTCAATGGTGAATTACAATATAAGGAGCGGTATTTATAGCAGTGGATACCCAGTCCTAATTAAGGTAAAATACAAAGTCTAGTAAGGTTCATGGGCCTGTAAACTCAAGGCAGTGGTATATATGAAACCCTAACTAGGAGACTATAATCCTAAGGCGACAGGATGTATACCTTCCATTCTACGCGTGTACCGCCTAAACGGTCTTAACTTGTAGAACAGGTGTGTATCCAGTGTGCCTGGTGACTTGTACGTTATGTCTAGTCTCGCAAGCTGGACTAGAATCCCCATAATGATAGGTGGCGTATTTTTGCCCACACATTATTATCTTTATTACATTATCGATTATTGTCATTGTTCTGCTCAGCATACCTTAATTATAATCAGTAATCATAAATATTAATAGCTTGAGAACGTGTTTACCATAACCAATCAATTGTCTGCGTATATTGTTCATTCAATTACTAGTACCCGATTTATATTGTTCACTAGATTGCTTAAGTCTAAATTAAACCAATCAAATAGTTTGTCTACTCTGTTCGTGTAATTAAGCTGGTTGTTCGTGACTACTATCTGTTTACTTCCTAAGCAGTTGTTGACATATCTCCATTGAATCACATAGTGTTGGTTTATTTAGTGTGCTCGTAGACTAGTTTGTTGTCCGTATATTCAATTCGTCAGTTTACGCATAGCCATTTTATCCATCGTTTATGGTCATTTTTCAGATAAATTCTATCAAACCATCTACTGTTTGCTTAGCTCGATAACTAGTGAATGATCTATTTGTGAACGTAACTTAGCAACCAACTGGTCGAATTTTGATATAAAAGTCGCATGTGGCTCAACTAAGTATAATTTAATTATAAAACTTGAACGCATATTTTAGGAAATTAAATTTTGCACCCAATGTGGGGACTAGGCAATCGATTTGTTCTAAAATTCATTGTTGATTCTGCTTACGTTTCTTCTTATTGTGTTCAATGACAGACGACCAGAGCAACAATGTTAACACCACTTTTCGTGATGGCGTGCTACAGCCGAATCCCGCCGATGGGGTCCAGCTTCCAGCCGCCAAGGAGGTGGTCGGTGAAACATCCCACCATGAACAGGATCCGCCCCTGAACACTATTGTGATCGGTTCACAGTTGAATATGCCTCATAGACACCGACCCAGATAGGAACCCGTGGTCGAGGAGATGTCAGTTGATACGAATGCTTTGCTAATCGATCTCGTTGAGAAAAATGAAAAGCATTTTGAAGCAATAAGTACACACTTAGCGCTTTTGTCTGGCTCTATCAGTCAAAGAGCGCCTACCTTCCCGATCACGCCCCCCGAAGGCACTCCGACCTCTATTCCTCAGGGCGCATAATACAAAGACCTGAAATGGGAGTGAGATCTGGAGGGTCGGGTACGGCCGCCGTGGCTGCGGGGCTTCGGCCTCCGTTATGATAGAAGCAAGGATGATGGCTACGATGCAATTATTTTTAAATGATACACTAGAGAAGAGGTTTAATGAGATGAAGTCATTCATGGAAAAACTACCAGGACTTCCAAAATTAATGGAGGACGGTATTACAAAGTCAATTTCAAAGCGGCCATTTTCAGTAAGCGCGGCTCCGCTGCAAATTTCCAAGAATTTCAAGCTACCGAAGAGTTTGAGATATGATGGAACCACTAATCTAAGGGATCACGTGGATTTATTTGCGATTGCAGTGCAATCAAATGATTTGACGGCTGATGGGATCAATTCGGCGAGCCTAAAGAAATTTAGTGAGACACTCAGAGGTGGAGCGTTGAAGTGGCATATGCAATTGCCTGAGAACGGGATCACAAACTACAATAATATGGCGACAAAATTCATTAGAGCACATACATGGGTTAAAAAGATAGAGAGAAGGGTTGAAGACATATTGAACATTAAGCAGCGACTGAATGAAACAATTAAGGAATTTTTGGAACGGTTTAATACAGAAAAGATTAACATCCCACATGTCGAAGAGAGATGGGCTTGTTTATCTTTCATAAATAACTTAAGTGTGGACGCATCAAAGACATGCAGAAAGTTGAGAGACTGGTTGAGGGAGATCACGCCAACCACTTTTGATGACTTCAATCGTTAGTGAGATCCCAAGATCAGGGTGGAAGAAGAAGAAGAAGAAGAAGAAGAAGAAGAAGAAGAAGAAGAAGAAGAAGAAGAAGAAAAAGAAGAAGAAGAAGAAGAAGAAGAAGAAGAAGAAGAAGAAGAAGAAGTTGGCTCTTTATAGCAGACGCTATGAGAAACCGGCTCCACGGAGGGTCGAAAATGACGGGCGAAATTCCAGGGTTCTAACATTCGAACCCTACAGTTTCCCTCGTAAAAGTAGAAATGGTCACTAAGCTAGTAGTTTGAGGAGTTAGCCTAAAAAGGAGCAGTCGAGTCCATCCTTGGTTTCGAATGATCCACGGTCTCTCAAGATTTCGAAATATAATTTTTGCATTTCGACAACTGGATTGGTGAATGCATTGAGGGGAATGGGTGACAAAGTAGTGAAATTTCCCAATCAAATGAAAACTAATCCAAACAGTAGAGACGACAATTTATGGTGTGCTTTCAAGTACGATCATGGACACACGACTGAGCAGTGTAAGGAACTGCATTATGAGGTGGCAAAATTTCTTGAAAAAGGACACCTAGCGCAGTTCTTGACCGAAAGAGAAAGGGAGAATAATAAGAAAAATAATAACCACCAGCCGCAAAAGTCTCCGGCTCTAAGGAAAATGATGAATGTCATCATTGGAGGGGCAGAGGTCCACGTAGTGACGTATACAACAAGGAAATATGCAAAAGTCTCGTTTACACAGGATAAACAGACGCAAGAAACTATTAACGACGATATTGTGTTCAGGGATTTCGACTTCGGTGAGAGGATACATCCCCATCACGATGCCTTGGTAGTTACAATAAGGGTAGATGATGCTGATGTGAAGAGAGTTTTGCTCGATACTCGCAGTTCGGTCAATATTATACGGTCGAGAGTAGTGGAACAGTTGCAACTAACCGATAATGTTATACCCAATTTTACGGTGCTTTCGGGGTTCAATAATTCAAGTGAAATGACGTTAGGAGAAATCATGATAAAGACACATGTAGAGGGTGTTGAGAATGAGACTTTGTTCCAAGTAATGGGAGGAGGTATGGCCTATAATGTGATTTTGGGTCTCCCGTGGATTCATGCTATGGGAGCGATCCCATCAGCTATATATCAAGTTGTTAAATTCCCCACCTCGTGGGGAATACGTGAAGTCAGAGGTGAGCCACAGACTGCCCGAGAATGTTATTTAGCAGTCGTGAAGGGCGGCGCTAGCTCAAGTGCCCCATAATAGCAATTACTGCCACCGGAATCCTTGGCCAAAGATGATGAAACGGAGCCAGGTCCTACGGACAAAGATTTTGCCAAGATTCCGGCATATGTTAGGGAATCGAATAAACAAAAAGAAGTGGACTTGACGATAGAGGAATTGGAAGAAGTAGTTTTATTCAAAGATAAACTAGAGCAAAAAGTGTATGTTGGGGCAGAATTGGACCCCAATATGAAAACATAGATAATTTCTTTTCTCAAAGATAATTCTGATTGTTTTGCTTGGTCTCGAGAGGATATGGTTGGTGTGTCGGAAAAAATACGCCACCTATTGTTACAGGGATATGACTCCAGGTGGCGAGACTAGACTTGTTACAGGGATATAAGTCCAAGAGCCAACGACCGTTTAGGCGGTTTTGTCACAGGGCACACATCCCGTCGCCTAGGGTTTACAGTCCCCTAGTTAGGGTTTAGTATACCATTGCCTTGAGTTGTAGGCCCATGGCTCTATTAGTACTTGTACTTTACCTTATTTAGGACTGGGTATCACTACTATAAATACCCCTCCTTGCATTGTATTGTATAAAATACGATTCGCCAACAACTTCGGTTACTCTCAAGGAATAAGATTTACTTTGCTTTTTAAATTATTTCTTGTTTATTTACTTGTCTTTATTTTCATCATATTTACTTACTTTTCCATCGTAATTTACCGTGTTGGTTATGACCTCATTCATAATTAATTTTTTAGCATTGACGTACAAATATAGGCATAAACAGTTTGGCGCCCGCCCTATGGCCCAGGCAATTTTAGGTAACTTATGAATGAAAAGGCGCAGCCATGTTAAACCATAGTACCGTCATACGACGCATCGATAACGAGATCCAACCGATAATCCATGACTCGGTCAATACGACTGAATTGTGAACTACTATCTAAGATCTAAATCCAGTTATCTGTCGTCAAGGTCAGGACTGTACTAGCGTATTCACCCTCATCAGGAAGCAGTCGGAAGATAAAATATCCATCAGCACGATCTTCAGGTGGCCCAGAGCCGGAAGCAACGAGACTAAAGCCATCATGGTCTGTGAGGCTCACCTGTAAATAGCTAAAAAGCCGCGCCTCAACAACATCGAGTTTGACGACGGAGATTTGCAGCGAGCCCACCACCCTTATGATGATGCCTTAATAATTACTCTACAGGTACACGATGCTCGAGCCAAGCGTGTGTTGGTGGATCCCGGCAGTGTAGTCAATATCATTCACTAGAAGGTCATCTATCATATGGAGATGCAAGGTCAGGTAATCCCTAGCCCGTACATGATAACCAGCTTTAACAGTTCTGGCGAGAAGTCTGTGTGAGAAATCTTCCACCAGGTACACCTACTGGGAGCAGCGCTGTTGACGTCCTTCCAAGTAATGACATGCAACCTCTCGCATAACATTATCCTTGGGAGACCCTAGATTCACAAAGTACACGATGTGACGTCTACACTTCACCAAGTCCTCAAATACCCAACACCTTGGGGGGTAAAAGAAATTCAGGGGGAACTGAAGCTATCTCGGAGCTGTTACATAACTGTAGTGATCGATGCCAAAAATAAAGAGACCAAGAATTTGAAGAAGAAACTGGACAAGTAGCTTGGGCCCAATCTGGACACTAGCGTACCCTTACGACACGGGGTCCATGAGGTGACTAGATCCCACAAACTAACTATCATACTCTCCGACACAGAGGAAGAAGATCGGCCGACTAAAGCTACAGTTGACGACCTAGATCTGGTGATCTTAGACGAGGAAGTTCCGGACAAGAAATTCTATGTAAGGGCTAAGCTCTCTACCGAAGAAAAACAAGAATACACTAACTTTCTGCGCGCTCAGTCGGGCACCTTTCCCTTGACACACACTGACATGCCAGGAATATCAACTAGCGTTATCATGCATAATCTAAACGTCGAGCAAAACTTCAAACCAATCAAGTAGAAGAAACGACTGATAAGTCGTGAGAAGGACCAGGCGGTCTATGAAGAAGTCGAGAAACTACTCAACAACGGTTCCATTCGCGAGCTTCAATACCCCAACTAGCTATCAAACGTCGCAGTGGTTCCCAAGAAGAACGGAAAGTGGAGGATGTGTATCGACTTCACATATTTGAATAAAGCATTCCCAAAGGATTCCTTCACACTGCCTAACATTGAAAAGCTCATCGATTCAACGGCAGGGCATGAGGCCTTGAGTTTTTTAGATGCATATTCAGGATACAATCAGATCCTCATGAATCCAGATGATCAAGAAAAGACTTATCCTCATGCCTTTCGGACTAAAGAATGCAAGAGCGACATATGAAAGGTTAGTGAACCGGATGTTCATGGAGCAGATTGGCAAGATCACGGAGGTCTACATCAACGACATGTTAGTCAAGTTAGAGTTTGCCAAGGATCACATTAGCCATCTAGAGATAGCGTTTGATATCCTGGATAAGTTTGGAATGAAACTCAACCTTGAGAAATGTGACTTTGGCGTGTCTTCCGGGATGTTCCTTGGGTTTATTGTTTCTAACAGAGGCATAGAAGCGAACCCGGTGAAGATCAAGGCAATACCGGAGGTCCTGAAGAGTGAAGTGGAAGTCAAAAGTCTCAATGGCCGAATTGCAGCACTCAGCCGGTTCATCTCGTGGTCATCAGAGAAGTGTCATCAATTTTTCAATGTCCAGAAAAAGAATAAAAGTTTTGAGTGGATGGAGCAATGCAGCAGGGCGCTAAAAGATCTAAAGTAGTATTTGGAAAATCCCCCATTGCTTACCAAGCCGTCCGAGGGAGAACCGTTATTGCTGTACCTAGCAGCATCCGAAGTCACCGTTAGCGCCATCCTGGTACAAGAAGAGAAGGCGGTGCAGTCACCAGTGTATTATGTCAGCAAGTCTATCCTAGTCGCAGAAACAAGGTATCAACATCTAGAGAAGCTCTCACTTGCCTTACTCATGGTAGCAAGGAAGTTACGGGTGTACTTTCAGAGTCACACCATTATCGTGGTTTTCTTTTTCCATTACGGACCGTATTGCACAAACCCAAGCTGTCAGGTAGGTTGGCGAAGTGGGTTGTCGAGCTCGGCGAGTATGATATCATTTATCAGCCAAGAATGGCCATCAAGTCACAAGTTCTTGCGAGACTTTGTCGCTGACTTCAGCGCTGACATAATGCCAAAGGCGAGGAGGAGCGCAAGATGTAGAAGACATTACCCCCGGGGTGGGTGATCCACAACGATGGTGCCTCGAATTTAAAAGGGGTCGGGCTTGATTTAGTGATCGAGTCCCCGACGAAGAAGGTGTTCAGGAAAGCTGTCAGTTGTTCCCATATGACGAACCACGAAGCAGAATATGAAGCTGTAATTCAAGCCCTAGAATTAGCTTACATATTGGGGGCCAGGGAGGTCAGCATCAACTGCGACTCTCAGCTCGTGGTGAATCATGTGACCAGAGCATACACCGCCAAAGACTCCCGCATGAGGGACTACCTCGCCAGAGTGGAGAAATGTCTGAAGAATTTTAAAAAATGGAGGATTAATCAGATACTAACAGAAGAAAACGTGGAGTCCGATGCCCTAGCTAGCCTAGCAGCCAATGCGGAATTAAACGTAGACAACCTAGTTTCTACTATTCAGCTAGCTTATGCAGATGTCAAGCGCCGTGAAATAAATGCAATAGATTCATCATGGGACTGGCAACTCTTGATCATCGAATATCTTGACAAGGGAACTTTCCCGACAGACAGGAAGGAGAGCAGAAGGCTCAGGGCTCAAGCAGCTCGCTACTTCTTGATCAACGGAGAGTTGTACGGGCGAACGTTTAGCGGACCTTTGGCTAAATATTTGGGTCCTTCTCAGGTCGATTACACACCCAGCGAAATCCACGAAAGACAATGCGGAAATTTTTTTGGCTGGCGATCTCTAGCTCGGATGTTAATTAGGGCGGGCTATTTCTGGTCCCGAATGGAAGATGATGCGAGCAAGTTTGCCAGGGCATATGATAGCTATCAAAGGTTCTCCCACGTACTTAATTAGCCGGCGGAGTTATTACATTCAGTAATAGCCCTATGCCCTTTCATGAAATGGGGGATGGACATCGTAGAGTCCATGCCTAAAGCACCCGGTGGTGTCAAGTTCATTTTTATCATGATGGACTATTTCATCAAATGGGTTGAGGTGGCCGCATATGCCCGGATACGAGAGCAGGAAGTCATAGAGTTTATTTGGAAAAACATTATGTGCCGATTTGGGATTCCAGCAAAAATCACCTGCGATAACGGTCCCCAGTTCATAGGCGACAAGATCACTGCTTTTCTAAAGGAATGGGAAATCAAGAGGATAACCTCGACTCCTTACCACCCTTCAGGCAATGGCCAAGCTAAATCCTCGAACAAGACGATAGTGGAGAATCTAAAGAAGCGGCTCAAGGAGGCTAAGGAAAGATGGCTTGAAGAACTGCCTGGAGTCCTCTGGGCCTACCGAACTAAATCTAAAGCCAGCACTTGGTAAATGCCATTTTCACTGACGTATGGAACAGAAGCTATGATTCCTATAGAAATTAGAGAGTCCAGTTTGCGGTAGACATTCGCCGAAGAAGAGTCCAATAATGAAGCCCTCAAAGCCTCCCTTGACCTCTTGGATGAACGCCGGGATATAGCAGCTATTCGCCTTGTAGCCCAGAAGCAGCGAGTAGAGCAATATTATAACAAAAGGGAAAACCCACGGTCCTTCAACATCTGGGACCTGGTCCTTCGCAAAGTCACTTAGAACACCAAGCAGGCCAGAGCAGGGAAGCTCGCTCTGAATTGGGAAGGACCGTATAAAGTGCGGGATATCGCTGGAAAAGGTGCATACATTCTCGAAGACATGGAGGGGATAGCCATTCCAAATAACTGGAATGTCATCTGGCTAAAGAAGTACTACTCTTGAAAGGTTGACAAAGCCTGAATAGTCAAGATATGTATTTTCCTTCGAGAAACACGCATGGCCTTAGAGTTGAGAGTACTTCACTTTTAAAACCTTGAGGTTTTGATGAAAAGCGCTACCGGCAAATGCCAAAAAGGCTGCCCGTTCATGCAGATGCTCGATTTTAGCTTTGAGTTGCTGGATGCAGTCACCGTTTCAATCGCTAGAATGGTGGTCTGAATTAAAGAAATGATAAGGATGAAGAAAAAACAAGTAAAGAGAAGAACTCGCGCAAGAAAAAAAATTCGTGCAAGAAAAAAAAGTTACCAAAAAATCATCATAAGAGACATGGGAAGCGAGGTTTAGATTGTTGACACCTAATTTTGTCCCAAAAATTTTAATTAAACATCTAGTTATTTAATCAAAGGGCAGTTTTGAAAATTAAATGTAATGGATTAATTTCTGAGGAAAAAGGCCAAATTTTGCAATGCGTAGCCTCAATTTCAGCTTACCCTTTGCAATTCCTCTATTTGCTTAATTATATTGAAAGGAGGCTAAAATTTTTCTAAGTTCTAAATCTGGCCTAGTTGCGCAAGCATTATATGTACATACAACACATTACACAAACACGCATTTTCCATTTTCATAATCCCTAACCCGATCCCCACTTTCCCCAACCCGTCTCAAAAACCCGATTGATCCGTTTCCTTTTCAGGTTTCCCCCCAAAAATCTTGAATCCATCCAAGAACAGCTCAGCTGGTCCCCCACGTTCCCTCCTTACTTTTTCGTACAAAGCTCAGCCAATCTTGTCCGTTTATTTTGAATGAGACTTAATCCGAGCCCTCAATCTTTCCAACGTTCAAATTCCTTAGAGATAAGGATGAAATGGTCGGATCCCTAAAGGATTAGACTATTTCACCCTTGACTCAAAAGGAAAAGGGTAAAAAGAGCAAGGTTGATTTGGAGAATTCAATGGTGAATCCGAACCCTAAAATGGAGGTATATATCCTTATTCTCCTTGTTTGAGTAGAGTTTTTGGGGGGAGAGGTAAGAAAGAGGCAGAGTATAAAATATATAGAAGTTTTCTTCTTTCCAGTTTTGAGGTTTTTAAGTTCATAAACATCGTGTTACTATTCGGAGGCTTTTATTTTATTTTGTTTGTTGTCGCTTCATCGTTATTCATCGCGTCGCTTTTGTTCGAGTTATTTTCTTCAGCTCATCACCCTTTTTCACTGCTCGCAAAAAGGTAAAATCTAACACCATACTTTTTTTTTATTTCTGTGCTTATGTTTTTTTTATTATGTAAAACTGGTATTAGTAAGGTTACATGGACAGTGCATAAAACTGAAAATATTAAGTGAAAACTATTTGAGTTTTAGTGTAGAAATTAGTTAAAGATTGCATCTTTGTTTGGAAATGTGAGTTTGTGTTGTAAAGAAAGGTAGTTCCGTAGATGTTCAAATAGAAGACCTTCTGGTCTTAGAAAGATATACTGAAGTTAATCAATCCACACATGGTATTGGGTTATGCATATTTAGTAAAAATGCTGAAGTTATCAAGGTTATGTGTGCATAGCAGTGTGTCATATCGTGTTCCTATTATTATGTTCAAAATGAAAATGTTAAGTTAAAGTTTAGATCTTTAAAGCTTAAGTGTTGGTTATTTTTTTTTTACAAACCTCAAATAATGACTGCTTGTTTCAAGACCAAGGAAAGAGTTGAATCCTTTTAAATAAAATGTTGAACAGTTTTGAGTTAATTTTAAAAGTGGCATGTTTCTCCTTTGAATCAGTTTTTTCATATTTAGGTCTTAGTTTCTCCTTAATTTTCCTGCTCCTTTCTGTTACTTCTTCAAGTTGTTGATGCCAGGAGTTTGAGTATTGAGGGTGAAGTAAAGGCTGTTTCAGGTTGTGTTTGTGTGTGCGTAGCTTCTGGCGTGGGTATGTGCAGAAGTTCATGAGTATAGTGCAGCCTGGTGGTGTTGAGGGTGTTCTATGCTGAGGTCTGGTTCTGGTAGTTCGTTCAGGTGTTGCAGTTTGTCTTGGTTATTCAGGGAGAGTGTGGAAGAAGAGGGGCTATTCAGAGTATAGAGGGTGGTTGCTCTTGGCTGGTAGGTTCATGTAGGAGTTTGAGTTAGGTGGGAAAGTATTCAAGTTCTAGTTCTTGAGTCCTATCCATGAATGGAGGTGGTGTAGGCTATTTCCTATTGATCTAGATGTGGTTGGTTCAGGGAGTTGATGCGAGTTGTTTTGGTAAGCCTAGTCCTGGTTGTCCAGGAAGGTTTATGCTGTTATAGATGTTCCAGGGCAGCAGGGCCTTAGTTGTTGTTCTGGTTGGCCTAGAAAGGGTGTTCCAAGTTGTTTAGATGGTCTAGATAGTTGGAGAAGCTGCCTAGTTCTATGATGGTGCAGGTAGGGCATCTGATAGGCAGGTGTTAGGAGTGTGGCTCTTGTTTGCAGGTCGTTTCAGGATTATCAGGGAGGTTGTTTCTGTTTATTTGATAGAACAGGTTGAGATATAGGGTATGTTGTAAGCAGCAAGTGATAGGTGGTGTGAGTCTGTGAGGTGTGCAGAAGTTGTTTGGGAAGCTTGTGAAGTGGTTTAAATGTTTGCAGGTGCTGGATAGTGTTCAGGTTGGTGTATAGTTGCTTAGAGAGGTTTGATTGGTTTGCAGTTTGTGTGGAGTCAGAATGTTATTCCTGTTCCCAACGGGGCCTATAGGGGGTGTTAGTTGTTTATGAGGGAGTCTAATGGTCTGTAGCTTGTGAGAGGGGTAGCAGGTATTTGGGGATGGTAAAGCAGGCTGTTCTTAGTGTCATATTGCTGTGAATGTGAGAAGCTGCCTTTTGTTTCTTGTTCAATCCTGGAGGTTGTTTGTGTAAGTCAGGATGTTTATTTTTAGATGGAGATGTTGCTTTCTCTGTTTGGATGTGTGTAGGAGTATTGCTTTAGTTAATGGTCTATTTCTTTTCATATTTCTGAAATCATGAGTTTCTTTTACTTTGGTTTTAGTTAAAGATAGTCTTCTTTTGCTATCAAAGATGAGTTTAGGTGCATCTATAAGCTAGTTTATGTTGGAGAAGTACTCCTATAAACTCTTAGATTTAGGTTCGTAATTTTAAAGTTTGAATTGGTTAGCTTGTGTCTTTTAAGTAGAAGTTCATTCTCCATTATGTTAAAGGATTGTTTCTTGTCCTGCCTTAGCATACCTTTTTGTGAGAATTCTAATAAAATACTCTCTTTCTTTCCTATTATAAGCTCAAGCTTTCTTTTATCCTGCTTAACCCATTAGATATTCATGCAACATGGTTATTGCTTCTGAGCTATGCGTTTGTCTAGCTTAAGTTTCAAATTCAGAAATAAGTGTGACATGTTTTTCCTTTTTTTTAAGCTTGCAAAGCATAGTGGTTAGCTACCAGTGACCTCTTCTTGGAAAATATTGTGTTTGGTTGTTGTTTAGACATAAGCTTAAAGCAAGCTAGAAATTAAAAGAGGTCAGTTGCAAGTTTAAAACTCTTATCAAATCTATCTTCAATGGCGTGTTTGGCTTAATAAAGCTTATGTTTGAAATGGTCTTTTTTTAAAAAAAAAAAATAGAATTAAATTGGCATAATTTGGACTAATGGTCTGTTAACATATTTCTCTAAGCTATAAATCATGGTTAAGACTCTTGTTTAAAGTGTTATAGATAGTTTGGTACATGAAAGTCTTTGGTGGCTGAGATATCAATTGCATTTATATTTCTTGGCCGCAATTCAAATTTCATCCTTCTGCCTCTGTTTTTGTTTGGATATTGAATGCATTAGTTTAGTTGTCTTGGCTTTCTGTTCTTTAATTTAATCTGGTAAGTTATCTTTTTAAGTATTCTGTTAATTCTTTATCTTCTTCTTTCTTGGCATGAAAACACCCTTGGGATCGAGTTGGCTAAACTCATCAAAATTGGGATGGCTTATTGGCATTGAAGTTGTCCGGGCCTCGCTTTTGCATTTCAAGCTCAAGTATCTTAAAATGAATGAATGAAAACTTTGTAAAATTCAGGGCTTATGTTGAGCTTGCTATCCGGGTTCTATCTTCTATACTTCTTCTCTCCCGTCCCCCTTAGAAAAGCATGTCTTAGGATCCCTTAAAACTGGACTAGGGCTTTGCTTGGTAAGATAGCCGCTTTATTGAATTATTATCTTATCACATGTTTAAAACTGTTTATACCATTGCTTGTCCCGTTTCTTTGGAACACGCCAATTAGTTTAAGGTATTAAGAACCGTTTGTCAATTAATGAGTGCAAATTAAAATTCAATTAAATTCTTATCTTTATTTTATCATTATTTATATTTATATTATTTATCAATTTACTTATGTTATTAAGTATTCAGTTATTTATTTATTTAATTATTTATTATTTATCTATTATCTATTTACTTATTATTTACTTATTTGTTTACTTATTATTTACTTCTTTATTTATTTATCCTATATTTTTTTCAAAATTATAACTTATTTTATTTTTATTAAAATTCGTGAAAATCGCCGGATTAACCGCTTTTAGCGGATTTTCAAAAGTGCTCTTTTAATTAAAAAAAAAAAAGACCTTCTTTCGAAAATAAAAGAACCACTTACCTAAGAATCTCTGAAATATTTTCCTTTTAAAAATAAGGAAGAAATGCACTCATTAATTAACAATTGGTTCCTAATAATCCTTAAATTAGGTGGCGACTCCAAAGAAGCCCTTTGGAGTCTCAATTTTGTTGAAATTAAATCCCGATGCATACTTGTGTGCATTTTTGGGACGGTTCAACAGCGTGGCGACTCAGCTAAGGACAGCAAATGGTTCTAACCAAAAGATTTTCACGAATTTGCTTTATTTATGTATGTGTTGACTGTATGTATGTGTAGCTTAACTCTTTGTTTATTTGCATGCCTAAACTAGTATGCGTAGAATTAATTGTTGTGGATGAATGTATTGAAGCATGCTTTTATTTGTGCATAGTCCGCATTCCGTTCATATTTCCTCCCTTATGGAGCCTGTCAATTCTCTTTCACCTCTTTGATTTCATCACGGGGCACCCGCTTGACGGGTAGTTACGTAGGAAGGGCATTGCCCTTACCTCACTCTTTGAAACTTCTTTCGTGTCACCAAAAGTTAGTTCGGGATATTGAGATTGCCTGGTTTTGTCATGGTCAGTTCTACTGCTTTGTGAAGCCAGGTCTATCCCGCATAGCTCGAGTCAGCCTCAACCGTTAGCCCACTCTTAGAAAGAGATTTTAGGACATGCATGCATATACACCTTAGTTTGGACCCGGTCCTTGGTACCGTTTCCAGTAATTAAGAAACCGCATTTTTGTCGACGGGTTATTGAAATCCAACGACACTGCATATTATGTGATTGTGTGGATATTATAGCGAACCCCAAGCCATTTTCCATGTCAAATTTAGAAAATTGACAATTATGGCAGTTTTTTTATATCTCAATTTTGTATTGGCAAACAGCTTGTATCATTATAATATCCACATGTGTGTGCAATTTGACGATTAGGCCTACCTCTGGCACAAAAGAGGCACCTTACAGGGTAGGACGCGTTTGCATTTTATTTACGCTCAATTACTTGTGGTTGCCACATGTCAAATTATCTGCCAATAGGCAATTACTTGTTAAATACTCCCTCTGTCCCATTTTGTTTGTCATAGTTACTATTTCGAGAGTCAAACTTTTTAAATTTGACCGTAGATTAGGATATAAATTTTTTAACTTTTTTTAAATAAAATTTACATATTTGAAAACTACACGAAAAGTACTATAAGTCACAATAAATTACAACTCAAAATATTTAAAAGATATATATAAAGATTACGGTCAAAGATAAACTCGTTTGACCCTCGAAATCCGAACTAGGACAAACAAAGTGGAACGGAGGGAGTATGTGCTACTCGCGTGAAATTCGTTGGCACTGATTGCTTCGTGACTAAATATGTGTTGCTTGCTTAAAATTTGTTGGCACTGATTACGTTGTGATTGAATTTGTTCGGCGGTATGGTAAGATTACCATTACGTTACTTCAACCTATCTTTTGTAAAAGTTAACCGCTTTATGAAGTCATTTATCTATCATCTGAATTCATGCATATCATTATTCTAAAATGACTTTCAAATGTTATTTTGTTTATCTTAACCTCAGTCTTGTCATTTTGCAAAATATTGTTTAGCGTCATACTTTAAAAGTATTCGTAAGTGTATTTCCCTTTTTGAAAATAACTTTAGAATTAAACAAGCACTTTCGCATCTGGTTTGCTTCAACAAAATGAGTGTCTTGCTTAAAAATTTTGGGTCTCTTCAGTACGGCCTCAATTTTTCCATTAAGGAATAAGTTGACCCGTCAGTTTCAGATTTAATAAAATTTATTAAATTCGGTATGCGTTGCTAAAAGGTTAATTATTTTGAACATCAAAAGAGGACCTATGGCTCGCCAAAATGTCGTGATTGACTTGACTAAAAATGATGAATCCTACCAAGACAAGGTTAACAGGCTGGAAGCAACCGTAACAAGCCTGGAAAAGCAGATCTCCCAAAGATAGAGATTGGGGCAAATTTTGCAAAGCAAGTAGAAGACGTAAGAGGTTGCAACTGGGGCAGCTTTTGCAAAACAATTTGAAGAATCGAAATTCATAACTGGGGCAGTTTTGCAAAGTAAGTTGAGATGTTGAAGTCATAATTGGGGTAAAATTGTGCAAAGGCAAATTGAAGACATTGAGTTGATTTTATAATTATCAGAAGCAGCTTTTCTATGAATTGGTGCAGATTGTTATTCTACAAGCAAGAATCGATAGTCGAGCAAAGCATTGATGTTCAAAATAAGCCGACAATTTTAGCAAATTGTGCCAAAATGGTCTAGCACGCATACTGATTTAGTAAATATTTTCAAAATTATTTTTCTCAATTCTTGTCTTGAAAGATCAAATTTTGTTGATCATTAAGTTTTGCACCCTTAAATATTTTACTCCTTTGTTGAGTCGGGAATTTGGTCTCATCCATTCGGCCTAATGGCCTATTTTATACTTAAAATCCTATGCATGCATTGCTATTTTACATATTAACTTGCTTTTGTTCAATGTGTAGAATTCATTTGTTAAAGGTTGGCTATCACTGAACACTGAAATGGCTGAGAATCTGCATCAAGGACAAAACAACATGGCAAAGCAGCTTCAGGCAACCAGTTCTGGTATGGGCATTTTGCAAGCACAGAATGATGATGTTGAAGAACATGTGGTCCAAACGAATAGGATTGTCAACTTTGTCAACACTAGCAAACCTTTGCCAAATACAAGTTTTACCTCCAATCCACCTTACTTAACAATACCTGATTACCCAATGCCTATACATTCTATATATCCAGAAATCCCGCAAGAATATCTTACCAATCCAAGTGCTTGGCCAGCTGCAACTTTATACCAACCGTCTTTTGTCACTATGCCTGCTGTGGGAAGTCAATCAAATCAAGTGATAGTGCGCCCACAAGAATTGCCTAGAAAAGAAGTTGAGACAACTGATTCACATAGCATGGAGAGACAAATCCGCAATTTGTACAAGGTCATTAGAGATGAGTTGCGCTCTAGGAACATTCATAGTTTATCTTATGAAGACTTATGCATTCACCCAGACATTGAGCTTTCACATGGGTATAAGATACCAAAATTCAACACTTTCGATGGAAAGGGGAACCCCTATGCTCATTTGAAAGATTATTGCAGCAGATTGATTGGAATTGGCAAGAATCAAGCTTTGAGAATGAGATTTTATATTCAAAGTTTATCAGGAATGGCACTTGCATGGTATACCATACAAGATTTTGCCAAATGGCATACATGGGAGGATATGGCTTATGACTTTGTGGAACAATACAAGTTCAACATAGTAGGAGATCCCGATGTGTTTGATATGCGCAGCATTAAGAGGATGTCTCATGAGTCTTTTGCAGAATATGCTATGAGGTGGAGGTTAGAGGCTTCTAAGATGCATCCTCCCTTGCCTGAGAAAAAGCTAATAGCAGCTTTCATTGACATGAAAGAAGGCATATACTATGCCAAAATGGTCGTCAATAATGCAAGCAACTTCTCTAAATTGATCCAACTGGGAAAAATGATAGAAGAAGGCATAACAACAGGAAAAATCCCTTCTGGTTTATTTCGGTACACCACTCAATCAGAGAAACTCTCAAATTTGCAAGTCTCTCAAAGTTAGTTTCAACAATCATATTCCGATTATCCGGTGTCAAAGAAGAGGAAGTCGAATACATTCACTCCTCTAGAAGAGTCTGTGACGAGCATATTTGAAAAATTGCAAGCTGAAGGACTTTCGTAACCAAGGAAAGGAACAATTCTACTTGCCTCCACACTTTGATCCGTCAAAGCATTGTGCTTATCATTCAAATATCGTAGGTCATGATACTGAAGAATGCAGTAGCTTGAGATACAAAATTCAAAGCTTGATTGATAATGGCAAAATAATAGTGCAAGAAGATCCATTCAGTGGTAATTGCAACATTCCTTCCGCAGGCACAATTTTTGTTAAAGGCAAGGCATCAACCCCAAGATATTCGAAGAAGAAGCGGTTTGCAAGCTAAGAAGACTGAAAAGAACTTATTTTTGCAGCTTGAAATGACATTTCATTGCCCAACTATCTTATGTTTTAACTACTCTATCGAAATTTTATTCATCCTAATTGTAATGAACTACGTTATGTTTTGCTACTCTTATTGGGCTTAGTCCCAGAATCACTGAAATTTTATTTTTCCCAAATAACCCAAGCCAAAACAGTTTCAGATGGTTTCTCTTATGCAAAATGGAGAGTTTCAAGAATGTCTGATTTTCGCAGCAACAACACATTTGATTGCCATGCAAGCAAAATGCATATTTGAAGCCAAATTAGGTGTTCAAACAAGCCAATCGTTATTTGATCAAAAACTAATAATTTGTTCTTTGATTAAACAGGGGTAAATTTTGCATTTACCGCAAAGTTCAGCATCAAGGTGGAAGGAGCAATGCAAAGTGTCGCGACTTCCCAGAAATTTTATAGTACCTACAATTTTTCTTTGAATGCAGAAATCTCAAGCAGCAAAACGAGAAGAACTCGCAACTATTAGTTCCTCGAAGAATATTTGCCTTATCGCATATGCAGAACAACTCTATTTATCTCTTTGTAACTTTTGCTTTTGCTCGATTATTGCATCACCAGCACAAGCCAGACGATTTCAGATTTTGCAAGATACATGGTTTATCCACCCACAAATAGGATACTTTGGGTCCTTCCACCCACAAATAGGATATCTCGGGTCCTTCCACCCACAAATTGGATATCTCGGGTCCTTCCACCCACAAATAGGATTTTTCGGGTCCTTCCACCCACAAATAGGATATCTCGGGTCCTTCCACCCATGAATAGGATATCTCGGGTCCTTGCACCCACAAATAGGATATTTTCGGTTCTTCCACCCATAAATAGGGTATTTCGAGTCCTTCCACCCACAAATAGGATACTCGGGTCCTTTTTCCCACAAATAGGATATCTCGGGTCCTTCCACCCACAAATAGGATATGCAGGTTTCTTTCAAGTAGATGATAGCGATAGACAAGTCGACATGAGGCACCACTTTCGGAGTGTCTCACGATGTTGGTTGTCTTGCAATATTGACATGTTATATTTAAAGTAGATAGATAGTCTAAGACAAGTCGGCTGAAGCACCGCTTTCGGAGTGTTTCGCGATGTCGGTTGTCTTGCAATATTGGCATGTTACATTTAAAGTAGATTGATAGTCTAAGACAAGTCGGCTGAAGCACCGCTTTTGGAGTGTTCACCGCTTTCCGTGTGTTTCGCGATGTCGGTTGTCTTGCAATACTGGCATGTTATATTTAAAGTAGATTGATAGTTTAAGACAAGTCGGCTGAAGCACCGCTTTCGGAGTGTTTCGCGACGTCGGTTGTCTTGCAATATTGGCATGTTATATTTAAAGTAGATTGATAGTCTAAGACAAGTCGGCTGAAGCACCGCTTTCGGAGTATTTCGCGATGTCGGTTGTCTTGCAATATTGGTATGTTATATTTAAAGTAGATTGATAGTTTAAAACAAGTCGGCTGAAGCACCGCTTTCGGAGTGTTTCGCGATGTCAGTTTTCTTGCAACATTGACATGTTATATTTGAAGTAGATGATAAAGATAGGCAATTCGACTTGAGACATCATGTCTCGTTAGTCAACTTACCTTATGAAAGCATTGCATTCTGCGACTCGTTCTCACTTTACTTATTGTCTTACTTTACTGTTTCAGAATAATGATCAGCCTAGAGGTTCCCCAGGCGGAGCGCCTCGTCAGTTGATCGAAAGAAGAACTTATTGATGATATCACAACCTGCATTTACAATTTTATGTTATCACTTTATTTAGTTCTTATTCCAATTATTATAGTTTATTAGCAGTTACTCGCTTACCGTTTGTTAAGTCTTTACAAAATTTTAGTAAGCACCGCAGCAGTATTTGGAGCATAACGTGGAACTCTTTCTTAGCAGTGAACTGGGGCAATCGTTGATATGAGCTAGACTCGTCAACGAGGTTCTGAAGAATCGCACTCGAACAAGCAATTCTATCCTAATCTTTTGTTTTCGGATTAGGACGTCTGTTTGAATTCTTTCCTATTCGTGCGTCTTTTTCTATCAATCGTGCGAGTTTTTGTATCTAAGTGTCGTTGAACTACATATGGCCTGATTCTCTTTCAGCCCGAGATATGTAGGCAACTCAGAAACTGGAGTTCGGCCATGCCTATAAGCCTCGGCTTTTCGTCCATGAAATTAAAAGTCATTGGCTTTATCGTGACAAAATTGGTTTCATGTCAACTTCTTTACCCTGAAAACTCATTCATCCTTTTCGGGTAAAGAGGGCAGCTAGTGACACCCAATTTTGTTCCAAAAATTTTAATTAAATATCTAATTATTTAATCAAAGGGCAATTTTGAAAATTAAATGTAATGGATCAATTTCTGAGGAAAAGGCCAAATTTTCCAATGTGTAGCCTCAATTTCAGCTTACCCTTTGCAATTCCTCTATTTGCTTAATTATATTGAAAGGAGGCTAAAATTTTTCTAAGTCCTAAATCTGGCCTAGTTGCGCAAGCATTATATGTACATACAACACATTACACAAACACGCATTTCCCATTTTCAGAATCCCTAACCCGATCCCCACTTTCCCCAACCCGTCTCAAAAACCCGATTGATCCGTTTCCTTTTCAGGTTCCCCCCCAAAAATCTTGAATCCATCCAAGAACAGCTCAGCTGGTCCCCCAAGTTCCCTCCTTACTTTTTCGTACAAAGCTCAGCCAATCTTGTCCGTTTATTTTGAATGAGACTTAATCCGAGCCCTCAATCTTTCCAACGTTCAAAATCTTTAGAGATAAGGATGAAATGGTCGGATCCCTAAAGGATTAGACTATTTCACCCTTGTCTCAAAAGGAAAAGGGTAAAAAGAGCAAGGTTGATTTGGAGAATTCAATGGTGAATCCGAACCCTAAAATGGAGGTATATATATCCTTATTCTCCTTGTTTGAGTAGAGTTTTTTGGGGGAGAGGTAAGAAAGAGGTAGAGTATAAAATATATAGAAGTTTTCTTCTTTCTAGTTTTGAGAATTCTAAGTTCATAAACATCGTGTTACTGTTCCGAGGCATTTTTTTATTTTGTTTGTTGTCGCTTCATCGTTATTCATCGCGTCGCTTTTGTTCGAATTATTTTCTTCAGCTCATCACCCTTTTTCACTGCTCGCAAAAAGGTAAAAGCTAACCCCTCACTTTTTTTTATTTCTGTGCATATGTTTTTTTTTATTATGTAAAACTGGTATTAGTAAGGTTACATGGACAGTGCATAAAACTGAAAATATTAAGTGAAAACTATTTGAGTTTTAGTGTAGAAATTAGTTAAAGGTTGCATCTTGTTTTGGAAATGTGAGTTTGTGTGGTAAAGAAAGGTAGTTTCGTAGATGTTCAAATAGAAGACTTTCTGGTCTTAGAAAGAGATACTGAAGTTAATCAATCCACACATGGTATTGTGTTATGCATATTTAGTAAAAATGCTGAAGTTATCAAGCTTATGTGTGCATAGCAGTGTGTCATACCCTGTTCCTATTATTATGTTCAAAATGAAAATGTTAAGTTAAAGTTTCAATCTTTAAAGCTTAAGTGTTGGTTATTTTTTTTTACAAACCTCAAATAATGACTGTTTGTTTCAAGACCAAGGAAAGAGTTGAACCCTTTTAAATAAAATGTTGAACAGTTTTGAGTTAATTTTAAAAGTGGCATGTTTCTCCTTTGAATCAGTTTTTTCATATTTAGGTCTTAGTTTCTCCTTAATTTTCCTGCTCCTTTCTGTTACTTCTTCAAGTTGTTGATGCCATGAGTTTGAGTATTGAGGTTATTTAGGAGTAACGAAGGTGCAGTGTTTGAGGATGTTCAGGTGTAAGAAGGGTGAAGTAAAGGCTGTTTCAGGTTGTGTTTGTGTGTGTGCAGCTTCTGGCATGGGTATGTGCAGAAGTTCATGAGTATAGTGCAGCCTGGTGGTGTTGAGGGTCTGCTATGCTGAGGTCTGGTTCTGGTAGTTGGTTCAGGTGTTGCAGTTTGTCTTGGTTGTTCAGGGAGATTGTGGAAGAAGAGGGGCTATTCAGATTATAGAGGGTGGTTGCTCTTGGCTGGTAGGTTCAGGTAGGAGGTTGAGTTAGGTGGGAAAGTATTCAAGTTCTAGCTCTTGAGTCCTATCCATGAATGGAGGTGGTGTAGGCTATTTCCTATAGATCTGGATGTGGTTGGTTCAGGGAGTTGATGCGAGTTGTTTTGGTAAGCCTAGTCCTGGTAGTCCAGGAAGGTTTAAGCAGTTATAGAAGTTCCGGGGCAGCAGGGACTTAGTTGTTTTTCTGGTTGGCCTAGAAAGGGTTTCCAAAGTGATTAGATGGTCTAGATAGTTGGAGAAGCTGCCTAGTTCTATGATGGTGCGGGCAGGGCATCTGATAGGCAGGTGTTAGGAGTGTGGCTCTTGTTTGCAGGTCGTTTCAGGATTATCAGGGAGGTTGTTTCTGTTTATTTGAGAGAGCAGGTTGAGATATAGGGTATGTTGTAAGCAGCAAGTGTTAGGTGGTGTGAGTCTGTGAGGTGTGCAGAAGTTGTTTGGGAAGCTTGTGAAGTGGTTTAAATGTTTGCAGGTGCTGGGAAGTGTTAAGGTTGGTGTATAGTTGCATAGAGAGGTTTGATTGGTTTGCAGTTTGTGTGGAGTCAGGATGTTATTCCTGTTCCCAGGGGGACCTATAGGTGGTGTTAGTTGTTTTGGAGGGAGTCTTATGGTCTGTAGCTTGTGAGAGGGGTAGCAGGTATTTGTGGATGGTAAAGCAGGTTGTTCTTAGTGTCATATTGCTGTGAATGTGAGAAGCTGCCTTTTGTTTCTGGTTCAATCCTGGAGGTCTTTTGGGTAAGTCAGGATGTTTATTTTTAGATGGAGATGTTGCTTTCTCTGTTTGGATGTGTGTAGGAGTATTGCTTTAGTTAATGGTCTATTTCTTTTCATATCTCTGAAATCATGAGTTTCTTTGACTTTGGTTTTAGTTAAAGATAGTCTTCTTTTGCTATCAAAGATGAGTTTAGGTGCATCTGTAAGCTAGTTTATGTTGGAGAAGTACTCCTATCAACACTTAGATTTAGGTTCGTAATTTTAAAGTTTGAATTGGTTAGCTTGTGACTTTTAAGTAGAAGTTCATTCTCCATTATGTTAAAGGATTGTTTCTTGTCTTGCCTTAGCATACCTTTTAGTGAGAATTCTAATAAAATGTTCTCTTTCTTTCCTATTATTAGCTCAAGCTTTCTTTTGTCCTGCTTAACCCATTAGATATTCATGCAACCTGGTTATTGCTTCTGAGCTATGCTTTTGTCTAGCTTAAGTTTCAAATTCAAAAATAAGTGTGACATGTTTTTCCTTTTTTTTAAGCTTGCAAAGCATAGTGGTTAGCTACCAGTGACCTCTTCTTGGAAAATATTGTGTTTGGTTGTTGTTTAGACATAAGCTTAAAGCAAGCTAGAAATTAAAAGAGGTCAGTTGCAAGTTTAAAACTCTTATCAAATAAAGCCTATGCTTGAAATGGTCTTTTTTTTAAAAAAAATAGAATGAAATTGCCATAATTTGGACTAATGGTCTGTTAACATATTTCCCTAAGCTATAAATCATGGTTAAGACTCTTGTTTAAAGTGTTATAGATCGTTTGGTACATGAAAGTCTTTGGTGGCTGAGATATCAATTGCATTTATATTTCTTGGCCGCAATTCAAATTTCATCCTTCTGCCTCTGTTTTTGTTTGGATATTGAATGCATTAGTTTAGTTGTCTTGGCTTTCTGTTCTTTAATTTAATCTGGTAAGTTATCTTTTTAAGTATTCTGTTAATTCTTTATCTTCTTCTTTCTTGGCATGAAAACACCCTTGGGATCGAGTTGGCTAAACTCACCAAAATTGGGATGGCTTATTGGCATTGAAGTTGTCCGGGCCTCGCTTTTGCATTTCAAGCTCAAGTATCTTAAAATGAATGAATGAAAACTTTGTAAAATTCAGGGCTTATGTTGAGCTTGCTATCCGAGTTCTATCTTCTAAACTCCTTCTCTCCCGTCCCCCTTAGAAAAGCATGTCTTAAGATCCCTTAAAACCGGACTAGGGCTTTGCATGATAGAAGATTGGTAAGATAGCCGCTTTATTAAATTATTATCTTATCACATGTTTAAAACTGTTTATACCATTGCTTATCCCGTTTCTTTGGAACACGCCAATTAGTTTAAGGTATTAAGAACCGTTTGTCAAATAATGAGTGCAAATTACAATTCAATTAAATTCTTATCTTTATTTTATCATTATTTATATTTATATTATTTATCAATTTACTTATGTTATTAAGTATTCAGTTATTTATATATTTAATTATTTATTATTTATCTATTATCTATTTACTTATTATTTACTCATTTATTTATTTATTTATTTATTTATTTACATATTATTTACTTCTTTATTTATTTATCCTATATTTTTTTCAAAATTCTAAATTATTTTATCTTTATTAAAATTCGTGAAAATCGCCGGATTAACCGCTTTTAGCGGATTTTCAAAAGTGCTCTTTTAATTAAAAAAAAAAAAAGACCTTCTTTCGAAAATAAAAGAACCACTTACCTAAGAATCTCTGAAATATTTTCCTTTTAAAAATAAGGAAGAAATGCACTCATTAATTAACAATTGGTTCCTAATAATCCTTAAATTAGGTGGCGACTCCAAAGAAGCCCTTTGGAGTCTCAATTTTGTTGAAATTAAATCCCGATGCATACTTGTGTGCATTTTTGGGAGGGTTCAACATAGATCACTTCGTCAATTCATTCGGGCCCCTCTCCATCAGTCCGGTCACATCATACAGATAATCATCAAGGCTCTTCAAAAATCTGAGCAAATCAACGTTGTCAAAGACAGTAACAGTAATCGACCTCTCTTTTATCTCCCTGGTAGCGTCAACCCTCTTGAGAGCGGAGTAAGTAGTTGCGTCCTCGCCCTTTGGTAGAGAAGTGATAGGCTTATCGTGATATGCAAAGAAGAATGACCTGCCTGAACTTTCCGTATATTTGGACTTTGCAGGCTCCACTTCTCGATCAAGAGGCAACTTACCTTTTTCTCCTTCTCCCCTCTTCGAGCATTGCTTCCTCATGAAGGAGAGCAGCCGCCCTTCCTTCAGATCTACCCCCGAACCTAAAGTAACATCCACTAGCAGAGATAATTGAGGTTGGGGGAGCCCATCGGCAAAAAAATCCATAATGGGGGCGCCATCGTATTCATCGGCTGCCTTAAGCTGCTCGGCCGCCTCCAGGATCTTCTCTTGTTTTGATCTTTTTGGGTGCTTCAGCGGCTGCTCAGAACCCAATTCCTCAACAACCTCTTGTTCGGGAACATACCGAAGCAATAACCCCTCATCGACCACCTTCACGGCATCCACAGCTAAAACTGCCCCCGTAACCACATCCTCGATAGACTTGGGTGCGGCAGCCACTTTGGCCTTCTCTTTTTCAGCCTTCTCTTTTTCCTTTTGAGCAGTTTTACCAATAAGGTTTTCTTGAACCTCGTGATAATTCATTTTCTTAGTTTTCTTCTTCTTCTTTGGAGGAGCCTCATCGGGTTTCTTTCTGTCTGCCGCCTCTGTACCGTCTCCTCCACTTGATTCGCCTCCAGCACCAGTAATGCCTGAGAAGGTTTCACCTTTAACAAAGAAAACTCAATTCAAACAAAGAAAGGAAAATTATACCATGGTGCTTGGCTTTCACGTCCAAAACCTTGATCAACCACTCCTCGATGTTCGGAACCAACTCGAACAAGACCTTGCTAGCTAAAATAAGGAAGCAGTCAACGACGATGAAAAGGAAAGCCAAAAATAAAATAGGAAATCAGACACTTACGTGTTCGGTTCCACCTATCCAGAAGTAAGCTTGCCCCTGGAGCAGTAAGTTGATTTGTTGGGATGAAGACAAAGCGTTGATCCCAACCTTGGAGATCGTCATCTTTTTTTTTTAAATCATGCCCGTTTAACCCCATTTCTGGATAGTGACTACCCCAGCTTTGTAAACCCGGGGGAGTAAAAATAGAGGACCTGTCGAAGAGTCAGCTACAGTCCTACCTTCTTAGCTATCTGGGGTATCATGCAACCAGCCTCCAGATCGATTGAGAAATTTGCTCAACAGAAACCTTTTAGAGGCGGAAAAATTCATCGAGCAGAGGATCGATCGGAAATTTAAACCCAATCGTAAAAGGGTAGGTCAAAACCACCGTACAGTTGTCACGATGGGTGGCTAAGGTCATTTCTTTCGAAGGACAAACGACCTCGACCTCGCCCTCTTTCCATCCACATTCCTTACGAAGTCTTGGCATAGAAGCCAGAGTAATGGCACAAAACACCGCATCAATGGGGATATTCCTCTTTCTCTTTTGCTAAGATGGACATTGGTAGTTGATTTTGCAATCGTCATCGTAGCTTAATCTTTTGATAGAATTTGAGTGTATAGCTTCTCTGTACCAAATCCTTTTGGCTTCCTCTTCTTCCTTTTTCCCTTAACTTCAGAGGGACCAGCAGCGGTGGTTTTCTCAACCACTGCGATAGGCAGCGGTGGTTTTCTCAACCACTGTGACAGGCTGCGGTGGTTTTCTTAACCACTGCGACAGGCTGCGGTGGTTTTCTCAACCGCTGCGACAGGCTGCGGTGGCGCTACGGTGGCAGGCGCGGTGGAGTTGACAATATCAGTAGTGATTGGTGGAATGAAAGTCTTTCCAGATGCCATTTCTTGGATAATTCAAGTGGAGTAAGATTGTAGCGAGTTTGTGAACATAAAAATGAAGAATTCACTGCAACTCTCAAGAATTTGGAAAGAAATTTTGAGTAAAGTTTGGAATGGAAGTTTAGAGGTAGTATTTATAGAGTTAGAGGTAATGATTACCTCGGTAACTGGCGAGAAACCGTCGTCCGCACGATTTCATGCACATGTCTTGATGGGAAGGCGAAGTGATAGTTTGGCATTTCGAATTACGTGGCTCAGAGAGCTCTACGTGTTTTCCTGCCTGAAATTTTATGCCACTTGCCAAGATCTTACGGACACTCACTCGGCAAGTAGGGAGACTATCTGTATTGGCGGGATTTCGTCCGGACACGTAGTGACACATATTTATTGATGTGGAAGGCTCACACCAAATTTTGGGGACAAGTCACAAAGGGTTCACGAAGAGTAAATGACAGCTAAGGGTGGTTGCCCATTTTATAACATCGACCAAAGTCAAGTGTTCCGAAGACATAGAAGAGACGTTGGAGCAAATGAGCACGACCAACCAAATCCGCTATTTTTGGGGGCCGTTGGACGTGGATAACAACATTATCAGATAATGGAGAGATGTGCGCAAGATGGATTCTAGCTAGGGTTAGAAGTCTTTATCTATAAATAAAACCCCTCTTCCCTCATTATATTTTTACGTTCTATTGAACATAATTTCTCCTCTTAGAAATTATCATCTAATAACTTGCTCAGCTACCACCACCATTACTTTATTGTTCTTTCACCATTACGTTGTTGTAATTCTGCTTTTCTTTGGGGGAGATGAAGTTCAACTTCCTCACCGGAGCACGAATGCCTAATTAATACAATAAGCTTTACTATTTCATCTATTGCTTTCATTATCGTTGCTTTATTTGTTCATTCTCGTTGTCATTATCGTCTATATTGCATTATCGATTATTGCCATTGTTCTGCTCATCATTACCTTAATTATAATTAGTAATCTTAAATATTAATAGCTTAAGAATATGTTTATCTTAACCAATCAATTGTCTGTATATACTGTTCGTTCCAATTTATATTTTTCACTAGATTGCTTAAGTCTAAATAAAACTAGACAAACAGTTCGTCCACTATGTTCGTGTAATTAAGCTGGTTGTTCGTGACTGCTATCCGTTTACTTCCTAGGCATTTGTTGACATATCTCTGTTCGATCATGTAGTGTTGGTTTAGTTAGTATGTTCGTAAACTAGCTTGTTGTTCGTATATTCAATTCGTCAGTTTACGCATAGCCTATTTTATCCATCATTTATCGTCATTGTCCGGATAAATTCTATCAAACCATCTACTGTCTGTTTAGCTTGATATCTAGTGAATGATCTATTTGTGTACGTAACTTAGCAATCAACCGGTCAAATTTTGATATAAAACGGTCGCTTGTGGTTCAACTAAATATAAATTTAATTGTAAAACCTGAACGCATATTTTAGGAAATACAAAAGGTTATGGCATAAGTTAAGCTGTTAAGTATGTATTTTATGATATAAACAGTTATATACATTGTTATATTGTCATATTATATCATACAATGTTACACATAGAATATAAAATACAAGAACACAAGCACCATAATCCCCAGTAAGAAAAAAAACACTTACCACTAATACCCGATTCAAACGTTCTTCACTCAAAAATACCATTAGAAGAGGAAGAGTATACAATTTTATACAAAGTATATTATAGAATATACAAAACGAACCGGAGGCATTATAACCACCATCTTCAAAAAATCTGGTTTACCACCATAATTACCAACATCCTCCCACCACTATGTCACAACCACTACACTGAGTCACATATACTCCTTTTTTTGTCCCTCTTTAATCTTCTCCCATAACTACAAGTATTAAATGCAGAAGACTACTTGCGATGAAACGACCTCGGTCAGTCGTTTCAAAATTTAGGACTCCAATTGACGTGTCGATAATTTAAAATATTCGTAAGGTTCATTGGCACTTATCTGTAAAATTTGAGCTAAATCAGACCTCGTTTGGTCGGCATCAGAAGATTGTTTCAGTTTTTATTGTCGATAAATATTAAAAAGAGATTTTCAAGCTCAGTTTTGGCGAATGAGCTCCGATTCGAAATTCGAAAGCGCCGTTAGGTTCGTATGATTATTTGTGACTTTTGTGAACTTTCGAAAATGAATTTCAAGATTGTTCGGCTAGTTTCCACTAAAATACCGAAAGTTAAATAATTTGACCTTTTTCCATTTAATTTGCATATTGAGTTTCGGGAGTCTGATTTGAGATCCGCCTTAGCAAGTATGTTACATATTTTTTTATAACTTGTATGCGAAATTTGGGAATATTCCAAATTTTGTAGGACTGCATTTTAATTTTAATACGAAAACAAAATAAAATAGAAAATAAAATAAAAAGAAAAAGACAAAAGAAAGAAAGAAAGAAAGAAAGGATAAGTTAGGCAGGCGGTGGGCTAAGGCATATTTTATCCCTTAGCATATATATCGTAGGAGCTCAAAGCAGAGCAGAAATATGAAACGAGCGAAACGGAGATGACACAACGGAAAAATGCCAGAAAATGAGAAAAGAGTCGGAGAAAAGTAGAATTTTTACCCCGAAACATTCAGGTAATGATCTTAATATATTATTTGAGTTTATTACGTGTGTTTGAATATATTTTAACGGTAAAACTTGGAATATTAGACGTCCTTTTATTAAGTTAAATTAATAGTTTAAAGGGTTAATTGGACCCCGATAGTGGAATTGATTATATATTTGTACTCGTTAAGTTATGGGAAACATATAAATATAATTTATTTAGGGTTTGGTTATGTGACCTTAAACCCTATACATAGGCCTTGGCCTGCGTATTGCGTATGCGAATAGGGTATCAGGTTCCTAACAGGATTACCCTAAGATGTGGGGAATGAAGCCTTTGGCCTTATGTGATATATTTTTCTGGTTATTGAATACAGCGGGATCGTTTGGCAATAAATCCAAAGGACAAAGCGGTTATTGAGTTGCTGTTCTAACTTTGTAACAAGGAAAGTGTTTATATCCATTTCTTTGGAGGCACCTGGCCTCGTGGATTTTCTACCACGTGTTCCTTACGTGTGTAGCTTCCGATAGGCGTACTCAGTACGCCATAGCTTTGGATTTATATTGTATATTATATGTTATGTCCTGTTGTTGGTATTGCATTGAGGATCTGAACATTGTACTCTGGCTGTGAGTTGGCATCTACTTCCCGGCTGTCGATGAGAGTCCCGCGCCGGTGAAGGGTTATCATTGCATCATATTGAGGGTAGGAGGATTCCGCCCTCGGAGCAGGAGTATTCCGCTCCATTGCATCATATTGAGGGTAGGAGGATTCCGCCCTCGGGGCGGGAGTATTCCGTTCCATTGCATCATATTGAGGGTCGGAGGATTCCGCCCTCGGGGCCGGAGGATTCCGCTCCATTGCATCATATTGAGGGTCGGAGGATTCCGCCCTCGGAGCAGGAGGATTCCGCTCCATTCATTTGGCACATGTGACCCGTTGCATCATATTTCATTTCATCTCATTTCATTTCATTTCATTTCATTTCATACCATTGTGTAAACTTGTGGTACATAACTACTATTCTGCCTAGACGTGCATTGCTTATTTGTTAATATGTTTCAGGCTCGTATTCCTTGTTGAGTTTATGGTTTCATACGCGTTTCCGGTGGGTATCTGGCTCTGCCTTTTTATAATTTAAATAAGAGGAATTTGGTTTATCTGTTTCTTCTCCCTGGCTAGCTATCCTATTCTTTGTTGTGGCTAGTCTGCCCCACTTATTGAGTCCTTTTGATTCACCCATGTTTGTTGTTTGTTTCTTGTCTATCTATTTCGTTTCGGCAGGTTCGCTCTAGGATCGAGTTCGCCACGTTGTGAAGGAGCGAAGACGACTTCAGCTGTCAGGGTGAGCCAGCTTTTATTCCGGATGGCCACCAGTTTATTGTTTATTATTTCAGTTGCATTTTGCTCCCTTCAGAAGGTATCTGTCTTCTTTTGTACTCTTAGATGTCTAGTCTGGATAACCCTAAACCTAGTATGTTAGGTAGTCAGCTGTAATTTCTTTTTTAAAGCTTAGAGGTATCAGTATGTCTGTGTTTTTTTTAAGTCTTGTCCTTATTTATGAATTGTTATTTTTATTTTCATAATTTAATTGGTAAGGGTTTGCCCGACGGGTCTAGGGGAGTAGGTCGGGTGCCCGCACGGCCTAACCGGATTCCGTGTTGTGTCAGTTGGTATCAGAGCCCGGTTTAGAGTCTATCCAGACTAAGACATTGTCTAGTAGAGTCTCGCTGATGGGTACGTAGACGTCCGTACTTATCTACGAGAGGCTAGTATGGCATTTAGGAAGTTTCACTTCCGTCATTTCTGATCGTGCGTTAGTCTAGGATCTAAATGTATTTTTGTTAATTCCTTTGTGGTAATTGTGAACCCTCGTGCGACAAATCAGCAAAAGGTATGAGTTCAAGACGAAGCAGTCTAGCCTGGGGCTAACACTGACGAAGCCTCGAGAGTTTTGATCGTGCTGACGATCTAGTTATGGAGGTCCCGCTGTACGAGCTCGCGATGGGCAAGGGAGCAGGGCCTTGTAGTTCCCTTCGCTCTCTACGATGCTTTTACGAGAATCTTGGTGATGCAGATACCGCAAGAACCTATTATTCGCTAGGCAGCTTATCAGGTTGCCGCAGATGGAGATGTTTGGTCTCAGGGAGCTCTTGTTCCAGTTCCTGATGTTGCCCCAGTAAATTATGTTCCATAGGCTGAAACGACCTTGGTCAGTCGTTTCGGAAGTTAAGACTCCGATTAGCGTGCCGGTAATTTTAAAATATTTGTAAGGTCCATTAGGACATGTCTGTAAAATTTGAGCTAAATCTGACCTCCTTTGGTACGTATCGGAAGAAGATTTCAGTTTTTATTGTCGATAAATATTATAAAGAGATTTTTCGAGCTCGGTTTTGGCGAATGAGCTCCGATTCGAAATCCAAAAGTGCCGTTAGGTTCGTATGATTGTTTGTGACTTTTGTGAATTTTTGAAAGTGAATTTCGATGTTTTTCGGCTAGTTTCCGCTAAAATGCCGAAAGTTAAATAATTTGACCTTTTTTCATTTAAATTTGCATCTTGAGTTTCGGGAACCCGATTTGAGATCCGCCTTCGCGAGTATGTTACATATATTTTGTGTAACTCGTATGCAAAAGTTAAAATTATTTCAAATATCGTAGGGTACTATTTTAATTTTCGTTAATAAAAGAAAATAAAATAAAAGAAAACAAAAAAAAAGGGAAAAGGACAAATATAGAAATGAAAAGGCGGTGGAAGGAGTATATATCCTAAAGCTTTCGAAGCTTAGGATCAAAAATAGAAACATTAGAACAGAATCGATACAGAGAAAATGAAATGACGCAGTAGAAAAAAATGCCAGAAAATGAGAAAAGAACCGGAAAAATAGTAGAATTAAGTTCAATTAATAGTTTAAAGGGTCAAATGGACACCTATAGTGGAATTAATTATATATTCGTACTCAGTGAGTTATGGGCAACATATAAATGTAATTTATTTAGGGTTTGGCCATGTGACCTTAAACCCCGCACATAGGCCTGGCCTACGTACTGCGTATGCGAATAGGGTATCAGGTTCCTAACAGGATTGCCCTAAGATGTGAGGAATGAAGCCTTTAGCCTAATTTGATATATTTTTCTGCTTATTGAATAGAGTTGGATCGTTTGGCAAGGAAACCAAAGGATAGAGCGGTTGTTGATTAGCCGTACTAACTTTTGGAAGAGGTAAGTGTTTATATCCATTTCTTTGGAGGCACCTGGCCTCGTGGATTTTCTACTATGTGTTCCTTACGTGTGTAGCTGCCGATAGGCGTACTCATTACGCCTTAACTTTGGATTTACATTGTATATTATATGTTATGTCCTGTTGTTGGTATTGCATTGAGTATCTGAGCATTGTACTCTGGCTGTCATTATTACACATACTTCCCGGTTGGCGATGAGAGTCCCGCACCGATGAAGTGTCACTATTGCATATACTTCCCGGTTAGCGATGAGAGTCCCGCACCGGTGAAGGGTCATTATTGCATATACTTCCCGATTGGCGATGAGAGTCCCGCACCGGTGAAGGATCATTATTGCATATACTTCCCGGTAATCGATGAGAGTCCCGAGCCGGTGAAGGGTCATCATTGCATATACTTTCCGGTAATCGATGAGAGTCCCGAGCCGGTGAAGGGTCATCATTGCATATATCTCCTGGTAGACGATGAGAGTCCCGCGCCGGAGATAGGTATCGGGCATATATGACTGCATTGCATTGTACCTCATTCATCCCATCTGATTGCACCGCATACTGACTACTGTGTGTATTGTGTTATGTTTTATGTATGCGGTATGTACACTATGTCGTGGACATATCTCAGTTTGCCTATATATTTCTGGCCCGTATTCTGGGTTGCGGGGATCGGGTTGCACGCCGTAACGATATAAATATATGGATCGGGTTGCACGCCGCAACAGGATGAATATATGGATAGGGTTGCATGCCGCAACAGGATGTATTTCTGATTGTTGATGTGTTCGGGATACCTATATGTTTTGGTTATCTTACATTCCTAGTTGTTGATAAGTTTGTCATTCCATACGTGTTTCTGGTTATTATTTGGCTCTGCCTTTTTATAATTTAAATAAGAGGAATTTGATTTATCTATTACTTCTTCCTGGCTAGCTATCTTATTCTTTGAGGTGGCTAGTCTGCCCCACTTATTGAATCCTTTTGACTCACCCTTATTTGTTGTTTGTTTCTTGTCTATCTATTTCGTTTCGGCAGGTTCGCTCCAGGATTGACTTCGCCACGTTGTGAAGGAGCGATGACGACTTCAGCTGTCAGGGTGAGACAGCTTTATTTCGGATGGCCACAAGTTTATTGTTTATTATTTCAGTTGCATTTTGCTCCTTTCAAGCGGTATTTATTTTCTTTTGTTCTCTTAGATGTCCAGTCTGGATACCCCTAAACCTAGTATGTTTAGTAGTCAGCTGTAATTTCTTTTGTACAGCTTAGAGGTATCAGTCTGCCAGTGTTTTTTAGTCTTGTCCTTTTTTATGAATTATTATATTTATTTTCCTAATTTAATTGGTAAGGGTTCGCCCGACGGGTCTAGGGGGTGGATGTCGGGTGCCCGCACGGCCTAACCGGATTTCGGGTCGTGTCAGTTGGTATCAGAGCCCGGTTTAGAGTCTATCCAGACTAAGACAGCGTCTAGTAGAGTCTCGCTGATGGGTACGTAGACGTCCGTACTTATCTGCGAGAGGCTATGATGGCATTTAGGAAGTTTCACTTCCTTCATTTCTGATCGTGCGTCGGTCTAGGATTCAAAAGTATTTTCGTTAATTCGCTAATTCCTTCGTGGTAATTGTGAACCCTCGTGCGACAAATCAGCAAACGGTATTAGTTCAAGACGAAGCAGTCTAGCGTGGGGCTAGCACTAGCGAAGCCCCGAGAGTTTTTGATCGTGCTGACGATCTAGTTATGGAGGTCCCAGCTGTACGAGCTTCCAATGGGTAAGGGAGCAGGGCCTTGTAGTTCCCTTTGCTCTCTACGATGCTTTTACGAGAATCTTGGCGACGCAGATATCGCAAGAACCTCTTAATCACTAGGCAGCTTACCAGGTTGCCGCAGTTGCAGATGTTCAGTCTCAGGGAGCTCATATTCCAGTTCTTAATATTGCCACAGTAAAGTATGTTCCGGAGGCAGCATATGTTGTGCCTCTAGTATTTCCAGTTGCTTGGCTAGCCGAGTAATAGCTCGGTCCGAGTATCTGAAAAGGCTGCATTATTTTACCCAATTGAACCTTCCGATATTCTTAAGCCATGCATCAGATAATCCCTGCATAAATTTTTAAAATACAATGATGTCAGCATATCCTTCAGGCTCTTGATTATATCGAGTGGTATGGTGTTGATTATTCTGCTTTCCAGTTTTAGGGTCCAGCCTTGGATTGGTGGGCCGTTCTCTTATTAGCTAACTTGATTCAGTTTTTCTTCTAGATTCGTGGAAAAGTTCCTTTCGAGTAGCGACCGAGATGAAAAATGGTTCCCGTTTGAGTGGATTGGACAGGGTAGCCTATCCGTTAGCCTGTTGGTGCTTCAGCATATCAGATTGAATTCTATAGAATGGCTGAATATGCATTAGAACTAGCCCATGAGCCTTTAGAGAGATTCAAAGATTTATTGATGACCTTTCTCCTTCCTTGAGATCTCAGATGGCTCGAAAAATTGAGGTTGGGACTTCATTTGATGACGTTGTTGATACTGCTCAAAGGTTCGAGGCATACCATAAGTTAGAGCGGGAAGAGTTAGAGCGGGAAAGCAAGAGATCCCACGACCCTGGTGGGCAACCATGGTACCTCATTTGGAGGTAAGAGTTTTGGTTATTTTGGGAGGTCACTTTCCAGGTTATCTCAGCTTGTAGAGCGTGATTCTCAGAGTGTGCGAGTAGTTCATCAAGATTAGACTCAGCTTTCTCTTTGTAGCTTTCAACAATCTGTCCAACTTCCATTTTCAGCGAAAAGGTGTTATCATTGTCGTGAGTCCGGCTATCCTTTGAGGAGTTTTCCCTTACTCCGACAAGTAGGCAGTCGTCCTTTCTCTCGTCATCAGGCACCTGCATAGTCGCAGGGGATTTTATTTAGATCTCAATCAGCAAAAGAAATGCCACGATCTAGTAAAGGTTGAGAGCGTGGTGGCAGTTATTCTTCACAAGGTAGTTATCAGTGTAGCAGCTTAGTTCAGCCGCAGAGGCAGTTTTATGAACTGCCAGTCTGGCAGGATGCTGAGGTTTCTGATATAGTAGACCCTGAGATTCCTTCTCTTAAATGTGAGTAAGATTTGATTCTTTCGATTGATTTGGAAATGGTGTGTCTTATCATGTTTCGATGGTTTCTTTGGATATTGTTTCTATTAAGAATCGATTGCGGTAGATGGGTGAGCTTCTAGTATGATTTATTCAAGGAATTTGTGAGACCCTATTAATTTATCTGGTCTAAATATGAGAGATTTGACAGTGAGTGTCGTTATTGTCTGCATGGCATCTTGTTGTGCCACCTTCTATTATTATATCAAATTAGTATACCTCTCTTCTCGGAATTCCGTGTTGATAGGATAATGAGATCCTAATTAGTCACCATCAGAAATTGTTATCGTTTCTTCCGGTGTAAAGTGGTTAGTAAGTAATATTTGATCTATGTATCTTCCATGGTTCAAGATGTTTGTAGAGTCATGTTATCCCATGAGCTTATCTGGGTTATAAAAGGGTTTCTGGTAAATCGTCATAATTTCCTTCTTATTGGAGGTTAAAATTGGCATGGATGTTGTTCCATAGAGCTTATTTAATGTCCATTTCTTCAATTGCGATTCTTTGGCTAGCATGACTCGAAAGTAGTCTAGCTCTGGTGGCTAAGTAAATAAGAAGATGAGCTTCTTGAAGCTCTAATTATTTCTATCCTCAGTCCGTTGCCATCTCTTCTTTATCCGACACTAGTGAGCTTGGGCGGTTAGTAGCCACTCGTGATGTCCCCTATGTTGAGCCAGTGTGCGTGTCAAGATAACCAATTAAGCACATTGTTGCTTTTTTAAGGCTACTAAGTGTAATGAGAGGCATCATTTGACCATTGATTTGATCCATTAGGCGGTGGTGCTTATAGAAAATGTATGGAGTTGTGAACTCGAGAGTTGCAGCTGTTTGGCAACTCGAAAGGGTAGTTGGTAGCTTAGGTCTGCCTATGCTCAACCTTTAGCTAAATCTTCTTTAGTCCAGCAGACTGTGCGGGGATGGTTATTCCTATTCAAATATCTGCATGAGTTTGTGCTTTAAGTGGAGGAGTCTTCCTCCAAATACTGAATAGTAATACTAAATCTCTAAGGCGTTGATACCACTTTTCTCACGACCCAACCTAAGGCCACGACAGAAACCTACAATGAGTGTCGATCATTGCTAAACCCACTAATGATCTATTAATACTAGAGATAAGCTGGCGATCTGATCGTATATACGTACCTATCTGCTGAAAGCATAAAGTCTGGAAAGATGACACGACTTTAACTTGCTGGAAATTAGAACACTGAGCCGCAAGTTCTGCTATGTCACACTTCATTCCGTCCCACCAATTAATATGCTTAACATCATAGTACATCTTAGTCGAACCTAGATGAACAATGTGTTTGGAATAATGTGCCTCTATCATAATCTGTCCACGTAAATCTGCAACATCAGGAACACAAAGTCTGTCTTTATACATGAGAACATCGTTAGAAGTAACCTTGTATTGTGACTCCGATTTTCTTCTGGCTATCTGTCTGTATTCACCTAGAACTGGACCCTCATACTGACGTTGTTTTACTTCATGAAAATTTAGAGTTAAAGGTCTAGTGCAGCTTGTCGTCCATCCATCATTGGCATATCTCTTTCACACCTCAACTCTTTGAGAAGTTACTTTAGCGTTATAAGTGCACATGTAATCAATTTTATTGCTGGTATTCTGCCTCAGCTCATGGTCCAACTACACATCTTTTTTATTTTCACTTTTTTAAGTCATGATATTTCCAATTCAAAGACAATACCCTGAAGTAGATGTTTAGTCTTAAGATAATTCCCGGTCTGCATCATACTATCCAGTAATATTTGCATGATCCTTATCCTTATATGATAGACCCTGTACAGATGAACCTTTGACATACATTAGGATCTGAGTAACTACATTCCCACTAGGAGCTTGCGGAACAACACTAACATCAACTGAGATGTTGCATAGTGCGTTCGTAAAAATAATATAGCTTGCGTCAGATCTTTTATAGTGTATAGTGACAAGGTACTTCAAAAGCTCCCCCTATTGTATCAAGCGTGAGCTAATTCTTAGTTCCATCGACCTGTTCTATATTGAAAGGTATATCGAAGAGGTGATTATCGGGTGAATCATGTTAACCCATTCAAAGTCTCGTGTATCTTTGTTTCGAAAATGTAAACTCTCTTCTCGTGATCGAGGAAGAATCAGCTTAGTCAGAATAAGCTGTGTAATGGTATTATTATATTATATAAATATATTTTATTCCAAAAGTACGATGTGCGTAAAATAATTCTGATCCTGTAATCAGGAGGTAAGGCTCATGGAATAGCTTATGAAGGTCGTGCAAGTTCTTTTGTTATCTGTGCGAATTTTGCTTTAGACTCAAGCTCGTTCGAGGACGAACGAGAGTATAAGTGGAGGAGAATGAAATGACCTTAGTCAGTCGTTTCGGAAGTTAGGACTCCGATTGGTGTGCTGGTAATTTTAAAATATTCGTAACGTCCATTAGGACATGTCTGTAAAATTTGAGCTAAATCGGACTTCGTTTGGTACGTATCGGAAGAAGATTTCAGTTTTTATTGTCGATAAATATATCCTAAAGCTTTCGAAGCTTAGGATCAAAAACAGAAACATTAGAACAGAAACGATACAGAGAAAATGAAATGACGCAGTAGAAAAAAATGCAAATGAGAAAAGAGCCGGAAAAATAGTAGAATTTTTACCCCGAAACATTCAGGTAATGATCTCAATGCATTATTTGAGTTTATTACGTGTGTTTGAATATATTTTAACGGTAAAACATGGAATATTAGACATCGTTTTAATAAGTTCAATTAATAGTTTAAAGGGTCAAATGGACCCCGATAGTGGAATTGATTATATATTCGTACTCAGTGAGTTATGGGCAACATATAAATGTAATTTATTTAGGGTTTGGTTATGTGACCTTAAACCCTGTACATAAGCCTGGCCTGCGTACTGCGTATGCGAATAGTGTATTCAGTTCCTAACAGGATTGCCCTAAGATGTGAAGAATGAAGCCTTTAGCCTAATTTGATATATTTTTCTGCTTACTGAATAGAGTGGGATCGTTTGGCAAGGAAACCAAAGGATAAAGCGGTTGTTGATTAGCCGTACTAACTTTTGGAAGAGGTAAGTATTTATATCCATTTCTTTGGAGACACCTGGCCTCATGGATTTTCTACCACGTGTTCCTTACGTGTGTAGCTGCCGATAGGCGTACTCATTACGCCTTAACTTTGGATTTACATTGTATATTATATATTATGTCCTGTTGTTGGTATTGCATTGAGTATCTGAGCATTGTACTCTGGCTGTCATTACTTCATATACTTCCTGGTTGGCGATGAGAGTCCCGCACCGGTGAAGTGTCACTATTGCATATACTTCCCGGTTGGCGATGAGAGTCCCGCACCAGTGAAGGGTCATTATTGCATATACTTCCTGGTTGGCGATGAGAGTCCTGCACCGGTGAAGGGTCATTATTGCATATACTTCCCGGTAATCGATGAGAGTCCCGAGCCGGGAAGGGTCATCATTGCATATACTTCCCGGTAATCGATGAGAGTCCCAAGTCGGTAAAGGGTCATCATTGCATATATCTCCTGGTAGACGATGAGAGTCCCGCGCCGGAGATAGGTATCGGGCATATATGACTGCATTGCATTGTACCGCATTCATCCCATCTCATTGCACCGCGTACTGACTATTGTGTGTATTGTGTTGTGTTTTATGTATGCGGTATGTACACTATGTCGTGGACATATCTCAGTTTGCATATATATTTCTGGCTCGTATTCTGGGTTGCGGGGATCGGCTTGCACGCCGCAACGGTATAAATATATGGATCGGGTTGGACGCCGCAACAGGATGAATATATGGATCTGGTTGCATGCCGCAACAGGATGTATTTCTGATTGTTGATGTGTTCGGGATACCTATATGTTTTGGTTATCTTACGTTCCTGGTTGTTGACAGGTTTGTCATTCCATACGTGTTTCTGGTTATTAATTGGCTCTGCCTTTTTATAATTTAAATAAGAGAAATTTGGTTTATCTGTTTCTTCTCCCAGGCTAGCTATCCTATTCTTTGAGCTGGCTAGTCTGCCCCACTCATTCAGTCCTTTTGACTCACCCTTGTTTGTTGTTTGTTTCTTGTCTATCTATTTCGTTTCGGCAGGTTTGTTCCAGGATTGAGTTCGCCACGCTCTGAAGGAGCGAAGATGACTTCAGCTGTCAGGGTGAGCTAGCTTTATTCCGGATGGCCACCAGTTTATTATTTATTATTTCAGTTGCATTTTGCTCCCTTCAAGAGGTATTTGTTTTCTTTTGTACTCTTAGATGTCTAGTCTGGATAACCCTAAACCTAGTATGTTGGGTAGTCAGCTGTAAATTCTTTTGTACAGCTTAGAGGTATCAGTATGCCAGTGTTTTTTTAGTTTTGTCCTTAATTATGAATTATTATATTTATTTTCCTAATTTAATTGGTAAGGGTTCGCCCGACGGGTCTAGGGGAGGATGTCGGGTGCCCGCACGGCCTAACCGGATTCCGGGTCGTGTCAGAGTCAGCATATGTTACGCCACCAATTTTTCTGGTTGGTTAGCTAGCTCAAGTAAGAGCTCGGTCCTAGTGTCCGAAGATGCTACATTATCTCATCTGGTTGAACCTTCCGATATTCTCAAGCCATGCATAAGATAATCCCTGTTTTCAGGGTCCACCCTTGAATTGGTGGGCTGCTCTCTTATTAGCTAACTTGGTTCGGTTTTTCTTCAAGATTCGTGGAAAAGTTCCTTTCGAGTAGCGAGCGAGATGAAAAGTGTTGTCAGTTTGAGTGGATTGGATAGGGTAGTCTGTCGGTTAGCCTGTTGATGCTTCAGAATATGAGATTGAATTCTATAGAATGGTTGGATATGCACTAGAAATAGTCCATGAACCTTCCAAGAATGTTCAAAGATTTATTTGTAACCTTTCTTCTTTCTTGAGATACAAGATGGCTCGAGAAATTGAGGTTGGGACTTCATTTGATGTCGTTGTTGATATTGCTCAAAGGCATCTTAGGCATACCATAAGTTAGAGCGGGAAGAGTTAGAGGGGGAGAGCAAGAGATCCCACGGCCCTGGTGAGCACCATACCTTATTTGGAGGTAAGAGTTCTGATTATTTTGGGAGGTTACTTCCCAGGTTATCTCAGCATGTAGAGCGTGATTCTCAGAGTGCGCTAGTAGTTCATCAAGATAGACTCAATTTTCTCTTTGTAGCTATCAATAATCTGTCCAGCTCCCATATTCAGTGAAAAGGTGTTATCATTGTCGTGAGTTTGATTATCCTTTTAGGAGTTTTCCTGTTATCATTGTCGTGAGTCTTGCTATCCTTTGAGGAGTTTTCCCTTACTCCGACAGGTAGGCAGTCGTCTTTTCTCTCGTCATCAGGCATCTGCGTAGTCGCAGGGGATTTCATATAGATCTCAATCACCCAAAGAAATGCCACCATTCAATAGAGGTCAGAAGCGTAGTGGTTGTGGGTTTTATGGAAGTAATTATCAGGGTACCAGCTCCGCACAGCTGCAGAGGCAGTTCTATGAACTGCTAGTCTGGCGGGATGCTGAGGTATCTGATGTAGTAGACCCAGAAATTTCTTCTTCCCTTATATATGAGTAAAATTTGATTCTTCCGGTCGATCTATAATTCGTTTATCTTACCATGTTTCCATGGCTTCCTTGGATATTATTTCTATTAAAAATCGATTGCGGTAGAGGGCCGAGCTTCTGGTATGATTTATTCCTGGTATTTTTGAGACCCTACTAGTTTATCTGGTTTAAATGTGAGAAATTTAAGAGAGAGAGTCGGTATTGTCTGCTTGGCATCCTGTTGTACCATTTTCTCTTATTATGTCAAGTCAGTTTACCTCTCTTTGGAATTCAGTATTGATAGGATGGTGGGATTCTTATTTGTCACCATCAGAAAGTGTTATCATTTCTTCCAGTACAAAGTGATTAGTAAGTAATATTCGATCTACGTATCTCCTCTTGGTTCAAAATGCTAGTAAAGTCATGTTATCCTATGAGCTTATCTGGGTTATAAAAGGGTTTTCTGGTAAATGTTCGGAGTTTCCTTTTTATAGGAAGGTTAAATTGGCATAGATGTTCCATAAAACTCATTTAATATCTATTTCTTCAATTGCAATTCTTGGGTTAGCCGACTCGGATGTACTCTAGCTGACACGACCCGGAATCCGGTTAGGCCGTGCGGGCACCCGACATCCTCCCCTAGACCCGTCGGGCGAACCCGTACCAATTAAATCAGGAAAATAAATATAACAATTCACAAATAAGGACAAGACTTAAAATAAAAATACAGACATACTGATATCTTTAAGCTGTACAAAAGAAATTACAGCTGACTACCCAACATACTAAGTTTAGGGTTATCCAGACTAGACATCTAAGAGTACAAAAGAAGACATATACCTCCTGAAGAGAGCAAAATGCAGCTGAAATAATTAATAATAAACTGGTGGCCATCCGGAAAAAAAGCTGGCTCATCCTGACAGCTGAAGTCGTCTTCGCTCCTTCACAACGTGGCGAACTCAATCCTGGAGCGAACCTGCTGAAACGAAATAGATAGACAAGGAACAAACAACAAACAAGGGTGAGTCAAAAGGACTCAATAAGTGGGGCAGACTAGCCACCTCAAAGAACAGGATAGCTAGCCAGGGAGAAAAGAAATAGATAGACCAAATTCTTTTTATTTAAATTATAAAAAGGCAGAGCCAGATAACAACCGGAAACACGTAAGAAACTTATAAACTCAACCAAGGATGCGTGCCAGAAACATATCAACAAATAAGCAATGCACATATAAGCAGAACAGTAATCATGTACCGCAAGTCCAAACAATGGTATGCATTGAGATGAAATGAAATGAAGTGAGATGAAATGAAATGAAATATGATGCAAAGGGTCACATGTGCCAAATGAATGGAGCGGAATCCTCCTGCTCCGAGGGCGGAATACTCCTACCCTCAATATGATGCAATGGAGCGGAATCCTCCTGCTCCGAGGGCGGAATCCTCCTACCCTCAATATGATGCAATGGAGCGGAATCCTCCTGCTCCGAGGGCCGAATCCTCCTACCCTCAATATGATGCAATGGAGCGGAATCCTCCTACCCTCAATATGATGCAATGGAGCGGAATCCTCCTGCTCTGAGGGCGGAATCCTTCTACCCTCAATATGATGCAATGGAGCGGAATCCTCCTGCTCCGAGGGCGGAATCCTCCTACCCTCAATATGATGCAATGCATAACCAGAAAACGTAATACATACGAATACGGTATGATGCAATAATAACCCTTCACTGGCGCGGGACTCTCATCGACAGCTAGGAAGTATATATCAACTCACTTCCAGGGTACAATGCTCAGATCCTCAATGCAATACCAACAATAGGACATAACATATAATATACAATGTAAATCCAAAGCTAAGGCGTAATGAGTACGCCTATCGGCAGCTACACACGTAAGGAATACGTGGTAGAAAATCCACGAGGCCAGGTGCCTCCAAAGAAATGGATATAAACACTTACCTTGTTACAAAGTTAGCACAACAACTCAATAACCGCTTTGTCCTTTGGATTCATTGCCAAACGATCTCACTGTGATCAATAAGCAGAAAAATATATCACATAAGGCTAACGGCTTCATTCCTTATGCCTTAGGGCAATCCAGTTAGGAACCTGATGCCCTATTCGCATTCGCAATACGCAGGCCAGGCCTATGCACAGGGTTTAAAGTCACATAACCAAACCCTAAATAAATTACATTTATAAGTTGCCATAACTCACTGAGTACGAATATATAATCAATTTCATTATCGGGGTCCATTTGACCCTTTAAACTATCAATTTACGTCAGTAGGGCGATGTCTAATATCCCTATTTTTACCATAAAAATATATTCAAACATATGTAATAAACTCAAATAATATGTTAGGATCATTACCTGAATATTTCAGGGTGAAAATTCTACTCTTTTCCGGCCCCTTTTCTCATTTTCTGGCATTTTTCCCTCACTGCGTTTTTTCATTTCGCTCTGCTTCTCAATCATGCTTCTTTCTGTTTGATATGCTTAAGTAGCATATATCCACCGCCATTCATATTGACTTTTTGTCCCCTTTTTTTTCTTTTTTTTTATTTTCTTTTCTTTTCGTTTTTGCGGCGACAATTAAAATGGTACCCTACGATATTCGAAATAATTCCAACTTTTGTATACAAGTTATACAAAATATATGTAACATACTCGCGAAGGCGGATCTCAAATCGGACTCCCGAAACTCAAGATGCGAATTTAAATGGAAAAGTCAAATTATTTAACCTTCGGCATTTTAGCGGAAACTAGCCGAACAACATCGAAATTCACTTCCGAAAGTTTACAAAAATCACAAATAATCATACGAACCTAACGGCGCTTTCGGATTTAAAATCGGAGCTCATTCGGCAAAACCGAGCTCGAAAATCTCTTTTTAATATTTATCGCCAATAAAAACTGAAACCTTCTTCCGATGCCTACCAAACGAGGTCTGATTTAGCTCAAATTTTACAGACAGGTTCTAATGGACATTACGAATATTTTAAAATGATCGACACGCCAATCGAAGTCCTAACTTCCGAAACGACTAACCGAGGTCGTTTCATTCTCCTCCACTTAAACTCTTGTTCGTCCTCGAACGAGCCTAAGTCTAAAGCAAGATTCACGCAGATAACAAGAGAACTTGCATGACCTTCATGAGCTACTCCACGTGCATTATTTCCTGATTACAGAATCAGAATTATAACACACATATTGAACTCTTGGATAAAACATAGCTGGATAATATCATAACGCCATTGCCCATCTTATTCTGACTATACTGATCCTTCCTCGATCACGAGAGGAGAGTTCTACATTTTCGAAACAAAGATACACGAAACTTTGAATGGGTTAACATGATTCAGCCGATAATTACCTCTTCGATATACCTTTCGATATAGAACAGGTCGATGGAACTAAGAATTAGCTTACGCTTCAGCAACGCCTTAGAGATTTAATATTATGATTCGGTATCAATTGGAGGAAGACTCCTCCACTTAAAGCACAAACTCATGCAGCTATTTGAATATGAATAACCATCCTCGCACAGTCTTCTAGACTAAAGAAAATTTAGCTAAAAGTCGAACGTAGGCAGACCTAAGCTACCAAACTACCCTTTCGAGTTGTCAAACAGCTGCAACTCTCGAGTTCACAACTCCATACCTTTGCCATAAGCACCACTGCCTGATGGATGGTACTTCTTTATAAAAATTTCGGCAGAGTTTCCCCTGAAACTGGATGATCCGCAAAAACAGAACCAGCACTATACTATACATGGGAATGGATACCCAGATAAACTGATAACATAAGCATGTCAAAACAGATAACAAGATGAGACAACTGGATGACATAACAAATCCGCAGATAGAATGTCTGGACAGCACTACTGTCCTAATTTTCAATCTAATTTTCAGAGTGTAGATCAAATCAAAGGTCAAATGATCCCTCTCATTACCCTTAGTAGCCTTGAATAACAACAATGTGCTTACCCAACTACCTTCACACGCACTCTGGCTCAACATAAGGGACATCACGACTGGCTACTAACCGCCCAAGCTCACTAGTATCGGAAGAAGAAGAGACGGCAATAAACAGAGGATAGAAATAGTTAGATCTTTAGGAAGCTCATCTCCTTATTTGCTTGGCTACCAGAGCTAGACTACTTATGAGTCAGGCTAACCGAAGAATCCCAATTGAAGAAATAGATATTAAATGAGCTTTATGGAACAAAATTTGTGTCAATTTAACCTTCCTATAAAAAGGAAACTCCGACAATTTACTAGAAAACTCTTTTATACCGAGACAAACTTATAGAATAACATGACTCTACTAGCGTCTCGAACCAAGAGGAGACACATAGATCGAGTATTACTTACTAACTGACACGACCCGAAATTCGGTTAGGCCGTGCGGGCACCCGACATCCTCCCCTAGTCCCGTCGGGCGAACCCTTACCAATTAAATCAGGAAAATAAATATAACAATTCACAAATAAGGACAAGACTTAAAAAAAAACACAGACATACCGATACCTCTAAGCTGTACAAAAGAAATTACAGCTGACTACCCAACATACTAGGTTTAGGGCTATCCAGACTGGACATCTAAGAGTACAAAAGAAGACAAATACCTCCTGAACAGAGCAAAATGCAACTGAAATAACAACCAATAAACTGGTGGCCATCCGGAATAAAAGCTGGCTCACCCTGATAGCTGAAGTCGTCTTCGCTCCTTCACAACGTAGCGAACTCAATCCTAGAGCGAACCTGCCGAAATGAAATAGACAGACAAGAAACAAACAATAAACAAGGGTGAGTCAAAAGGACTCAATAAGTGGGGCAGACTAGCCGCCTCAAAGAATAGGATAGCTAGCCAGGGAGAAGAAACAGATAAACCAAATTCCTCTTATTTAAATTATAAAAAGGCAGAACCAAATAATAACCAGAAACACGTATGGAATGACAAACTTATCAACAACCAGGAACGTAAGATAACCAAAACATATAGGTATTCCGAACACATCAACAATCAGAAATACATCCTGTTGCGGCGTGCAACCCGATCCATATATTCATACTGTCGCGGCGTGCAACCCGATCCATATATTCATACTGATGCGACGTGCAAACCGATCCATATATTTATACCGTTACGGCGTGCAACCCGATCCCCGCAACCCAGAATACGAGCCAAAAATATACAGGGAAACCGAGATATCTCCACGACATAGTATACATACCGCATACATAAAATACAATACAATACACACAATAGTTAGTATGCGGTGCAATGAGATGGGATGAATGCGGTACAATGCAATGCAGTCACATATGCCTGATACCTATCTCCGGCGCGGGACTCTCATCATCAACCAGAAGATATATACAAAGATGACCCTTTACCGGCTCGGGACTCTCATCGATTACCGGGAAGTATATGCAATGATGACCCTTCACCGGCTCGGGACTCTCATCGATTACCGAGAAGTATATGCAATGATGACCCTTCTCCTGCTCGGGACTCTCATCGATTACCGGGAAGTATATGTAATAATGACCCTTCACTGGTGCGGGACTCTCATCGCCAACCGGGAAGTATATGCAATAATGACCCTTCACCGGTACGGGACTCTCATCGCCAACCGGGAAGTATATGCAATAATGACCTTTCACTGGTGCGGGACTCTCATCGCCAACTGGGAAGTATATGCAATGCTCAAAACCAGAATGCAATGTTCATATGCTCAATGCAATACCAAGAACAGGACATAACATATAATATACAATGTAAATTCAATAATAAGGCGTAATGAGTACGCCTATCGGCAGCTACACACGCAAGGAACACGTGGTAGAATATCCACAAGGCCAACGACCTCCAAAGAAATGGATATAAACACTTACCTTGTTACAAAGTTAGCACAATTACTCAACAACCGCTTTGTCCTTTGAATTCATTGCCAAACGATCCCACTCTATTCAATAAGCAGAAAAATATATCAAATTAGGCTAAAGGCTTCATTCCTCACATCTTAGGGCAATCCAGGTAGGAAACTGATACCCTATTCGCATACGCAATACGCAGGCCAGGCCTATGTACAGGGTTTATGGTCACATAACCAAACCCCAAATAAATTATATATATATGTTGCCCATAACTCGCTGAGTACGAATATATAATCAATTCCATTATCGGGGTCCATTTGACCCTTTAAACTATTAATTGAACTTATTAAAACAATGTCTAATATTCCAAGTTTTACCGTAAACATATATTCAAACACACGTAATAAACTCAAATAATATATTAGGATCATTACCTGAATATTTCAGGGTCAAAAATACTATTTTTCTCCGGCTCTTTTCGCATTTTCTGGCATTTTTTTCTAAAAACTTTTTCTGCTTCGTTCTAATATTTTCTGTGCTTCGTCGTATTTCTCTCTGCCGTTTCTTGTTTCTGTTCCATCCTAAGATTAGGACCCCCACCGACCTTTACTTTTCCAATTTTATCTTTTTCTTTTCTTTTTTTTTTGTTTTCTTTCATTTTATTTTCTTTTCTTAATGAAAATTAAAATAGTACCCTACGATATTCGAAATAATTCCAACTTTTGCATACAAGTTATACAAAATATATGTAACATACGTGTGAAGGCGGATCTCAAATTGGACTCCCGAAACTCAAGATGCGAATTTAAATAGAAAAAGTCAAATTATTTAACTTTCGGCATTTTAGCGGAAACTAGCCGAACAACATCGAAATACACTTTCGAAAGTTTACAAAAATCACAAATAATCATACGAACCTAACGGCGCTTTCGGATTTCGAAACGGAGCTCATTCGGCAAAACCGAGCTTGAAAATCTCTTTTTAATATTTATTGTCAATAAAAACTGAAACCTTCTTCCGATGCCTACCAAACGAGGTCTGATTTAGCTCAAATTTTACAAATAAGTCCCAATGGACCTTACGAAGATTTTAAAATTATTAGCACGTAAATCGAAGTCCTATCTCCCGAAACGACTGACCAAGGTCTTTTCATTCTCCTCCACTTAAACTCTCGTTCGTCCTCGAACGAGCCTAAATCTAAAGCAAGATTCACGCAGATAACAAGAGAACTTGCACGACCTTCATAAACTATCCCATGGAATTTTTCTCATGATTACAGAATCAGAATTATAACACGCATATCGAACTTTTGAAATAAAATATATCTGGATAATATGATAATACCATTGCACAGCTTATTCTGACTAAGCTGATCCTTCCTCGGTTACGAGAAGAGAGTTCTACATTTTAGAAGTAAAGATACACGGACCTTTGAATGGGTTAACATGATTCAGCTGATAATCACCTCTTCGATATACCTTTCGATATAGATCAATTCGATGGAACTAAGAATTAACTCACGCTTCAGCAACGCCTTAGAGATTTAATATTATGATTCGGCATCAATTGGAGGAAGACTCCTCCACTTAGAGCATAAACTCATACACATAATTTGAATTGAAATAGTCATCCTCGCACAACCTGCTGGATTAAGGAAGACTTGGGAAGTATATGCAATAATGACCCTTCGCCGGTGCGGGACTCTCATCGCCAACCGGGAAGTATATGCAATGCTTAAAACCAGAGTGCAATGCTCATATCTTCAATGCAATAGCAACAACAGGGCATAACGTATAATATACAATGTAAATTCAAAGCTAAGGCGTACTGAGTACGCCTATCGGCAGCTACACACGTAAGGAAATACGTGGTAGAAAATCCACAAGGCCAAGTGCCTCCAAAGAAATGGATATAAACACTTACCTCTTCCAAAAGTTAGCACGGCTAATCAACCACCGCTTTATCCTTTGGTTTCCTTGCCAAACAATCCCACTCTATTCAATAAGTAGAAAAATATATCAATTTAGGCTAAAGGCTTTATTCCTCACATCTTAGGACAATCCGGTTAGGAGCTTGAGACTGCATTGCATCGTACCGCATTAATCCCATCTCATTGCACTGTATACTGACCATTGTGTGTATTGTGTTGTGTTTTATGTATGTCGTATGTATACTATGTCGTGGACATATCTCAGTTTGCCTATATATTTTTGGCTCATATTCTGGTTGCGGGGATCGGGTTGCACGCAGCAACGGTAAAAATAGGGATCTTAGACATCGCCCTAATGACGTAAATTGATAGTTTAAAGGGTCAAATGGACCCCGATAATGAAATTGATTATATATTCGTACTCAGTGAGTTACGGGCAACTTATAAATGCAATTTATTTAGGGTTTGGCTATGTGGCCTTAAACCCTGTATATAGCCTGCGTATTGCGTATGCAAATAGGGTATCAGGTTCCTAACCGGATTGCCCTAAGATGTGAGGAATGAAGCCTTTAGCCTAATTTGATATATTTTTCTGCTTATTGAATAGAGTGGGATCGTTTGGCAATAAAACCAAAAGATAAAGCGGTTGTTGATTAGCAGAGCTAACTTTTGGAAGAGGTAAGTGTTTATATCCATTTCTTTAGAGGCACCTGGCCTCGTGGATTTTCTACCACATGTTCCTTACGTGTGTAGCTGCCGATAGGCGTACTCATTACACCTTAGCTTTGGATTACATTGTATATTATATGTTATGTCCTATTGTTGGTATTGCAATGAGGATTTGAGCATTGTACCCTGGCTGTAAGTTGGCATCTACTTCCCGGCTGTCGATGAGAGTCCCGCGCCGGTGAAAGGTTATTATTGCATCACATTGCATTCATATGCATTACATTGCATATCATATTGGGTGCAGGAGTATTCTGCCCCAGGAGCAGGAGTATTCCGCTCCATTGTATCATATTGAGGGCAGGAGTATTCCGCTCCAGGAGCAGGAGTATTCTGCTCTATTGTATCATATTGAGGGCAGGAGTATTCCGCCCCAGGAGCAGGAGTATTCCGCTCCATTGTATTATATTGGGTGCAAGAATATTCCGCCCCAAGAGAGTGCAGGAGTATTCCGCCTCTGGTTTATATTATATCGGGTGCAGGAGTATTCCGCCCAGGAGCAGGAGTATTCCGCTCCAGTAGGTTATCAGATTGGAATCCCCTCGAATGCAGGAGTATTCCGCTTCGAGATGGGAGGACGGGCACATGTGACCCTTTGCATCAGATTTCATTTCATATCATTTCATCTCATTTCATTTTCATACCATTGCGTAGACATGTGGTACATAACTACTGTTCTGCTCATACGTGCATTGCTTATTTGTTGATATGTTTCTGGCTTGTATTTCTGGCTCTGCCTTTTTGTAATTTAAATAAAAGAAATTTGGTTTATCTGTTTCTTCTTCCTGGCTAGCTATCCTATTCTTTGAGGTGGCTAGTGGGGCATGTAATTTATTTGGGGTTTGGTTATGTGGCCTTAAACCCTGTATATAGGCCTGGTCTGCGTATTGCGAATGCGAATAGGGTATCAGGTTCCTAACCAGATTGCCCTAAGATGTGAGGAATGAAGCCTTTAGCCTAATTTGATATATTTTTCTACTTATTGAATAGAGTGGGATCGTTTGGCAATGAAACCAAAGGACAAGCGGTTATTGAGTGGATGTACTAACTTGGTAACAAGGTAAGTGTTTATATCCATTTCTTTGGAGGCCCTTGGCCTTGTGGATTTTCTACCACGTGTTCCTTACGTGTGTAGCTGCCGATAGGCGTACTCATTACGCCTTAGCTTCGAATTTACATTGTATATTATATGTTATGCCCTGCTGTTGGTATTGCATTGAGCATATGAGCATTGCACTCTGGTTTTGATTATTACATATACTTTCCGGTTGGCGATGAGAGTCCCGCACCGGCGAAGGGTCATTATTGCATATACTTCCCGGTTGGCGACATCATCATTACATATACTTCCCGGTAATCGATGAGAGTCCCGAGCCGGTGAAGGGTCATTATTGTATATATCTCCTGGTAGACGATTAGAGTCCCGCGCCGGAGATAGGTATCAGGCATATGTGACTGCATTGCATCATACCGCATTAATGATGACCCTTCACCGGTGCGGGACTCTCATCGCCTACCGGGAAGTATATGCAATAATGACCCTTCGCTGGTGCGGGACTCTCATCGCCAACCGAGAAGTATATGCAATAATGACCCTTCGCCGGTGCGGGACTCTCATCGCTAACCGGGAAGTATATGCAATAATGACCCTTCCCCGGCTCGGGACTCTCATCGATTACCGAGAAGTATATGCAATGATGACCCTTCTCCTGCTCGGGACTCTCATCGATTACCGGGAAGTATATGTAATAATGACCCTTCACCGGTGCGGGACTCTCATCGCCAACCGGGAAATATATGCAATAATGACCCTTCACCGGTGCGGGACTCTCATCGCCAACCGGGAAGTATATGCAATAATGACCTTTCACTGGTGCGGGACTCTCATCGCCAACTGGGAAGTATATGCAATGCTCAAAACCAGAATGCAATGTTCATATGCTCAATGCAATACCAACAACAGGACATAACATATAATATACAATGTAAATTCAAAGATAAGGCGTAATGAGTACGCCAATCGGCAGCTACACACGCAAGGAACACGTGGTAGAATATCCACAAGGCCAAGGACCTCCAAAGAAATGGATATAAACACTTACCTTGTTACAAAGTTAGCACAATTACTCAACAACCGCTTTGTCCTTTGAATTCATTGCCAAACGATCCCACTCTATTCAATAAGCAGAAAAATATATCAAATTAGGCTAAAGGCTTCATTCCTCACATCTTAGGGCAATCCAGGTAGGAAACTGATACCCTATTCGCATACGCAATGCGCAGGCCAGGCCTATGTACAGGGTTTATGGTCACATAACCAAACCCCAAATAAATTATATATATATGTTGTCCATAACTCGCTGAGTACGAATATATAATCAATTCCATTATCGGGGTCCATTTGACCCTTTAAACTATTAATTGAACTTATTAAAACAATGTCTAATATTCCAAGTTTTACCGTAAAAATATATTCAAACATACGTAATAAACTCAAATAATATATTAGGATCATTACCTGAATATTTCAGGGTCAAAATACTATTTTTCTCCGGCTCTTTTCGCATTTTCTGGCATTTTTTTCTAAAAACTTTTTCTGCTTCGTTCTAATATTTTCTGTGCTTCGTCGTATTTCTCTCTGCCATTTCTTGTTTCTGTTCCATCCTAAGATTAGGACCCCCACCGACCTTTACTTTTCCAATTTTATCTTTTTCTTTTCTTTTTTTTTTTGTTTTCTTTCATTTTATTTTCTTTTCTTAATGAAAATTAAAATAGTACCCTACGATATTCGAAATAATTCCAACTTTTGCATACAAGTTATACAAAATATATGTAACATACGTGTGAAGGCGGATCTCAAATTGGACTCCCGAAACTCAAGATGCGAATTTAAATAGAAAAAGTCAAATTATTTAACTTTCGGCATTTTAGCGGAAACTAGCCGAACAACATCGAAATACACTTTCGAAAGTTTACAAAAATCACAAATAATCATACGAACCTAACGGCGCTTTCGGATTTCGAATCGGAGCTCATTCGGCAAAACCGAGCTTGAAAATCTCTTTTTAATATTTATTGTCAATAAAAACTGAAACCTTCTTCCGATGCCTACCAAACGAGGTCTGATTTAGCTCAAATTTTACAGATAAGTCCCAATGGACCTTACGAAGATTTTAAAATTATTAGCACGTAAATCGAAGTCCTATCTCCCGAAACGACTGACCAAGGTCTTTTCATTCTCCTCCACTTAAACTCTCGTTCGTCCTCGAACGAGCCTAAATCTAAAGCAAGATTCACGCAGATAACAAGAGAACTTGCACGACCTTCATAAACTATCCCATGGAATTTTTTTCATGATTACAGAATCAGAATTATAACACGCATATCGAACTTTTGAAATAAAATATATCTGGATAATATGATAATACCATTGCACAGCTTATTCTGACTAAGCTGATCCTTCCTCAGTTACGAGAAGAGAGTTCTACATTTTCGAAGCAAAGATACACGGACCTTTGAATGGGTTAACATGATTCAGCTGATAATCACCTCTACGATATACCTTTCGATATAGATCAATTCGATGGAACTAAGAATTAACTCACGCTTCAGCAACGCCTTAGAGATTTAATATTATGATTCGGCATCAATTGGAGGAAGACTCCTCCACTTAGAGCATAAACTCATACACATAATTTGAATTGAAATAGTCATCCTCGCACAACCTGCTGGATTAAGGAAGACTTGGGAAGTATATGCAATAATGACCCTTCGCCGGTGCGGGACTCTCATCGCCAACCGGGAAGTATATGCAATGCTTAAAACCAGAGTGCAATGCTCATATCTTCAATGCAATAGCAACAACAGGGCATAACGTATAATATACAATGTAAATTCAAAGCTAAGGCGTACTGAGTACGCCCATCGGCAGTTACACACGTAAGGAAACACGTGGTAGAAAATCCACCAGGCCAAGTGCCTCCAAAGAAATGGATATAAACACTTACCTCTTCCAAAAGTTAGTACGGCTAATCAACCACCGCTTTATCCTTTGGTTTCCTTGCCAAACAATCCCACTCTATTCAATAAGTAGAAAAATATATCAATTTAGGCTAAAGGCTTTATTCCTCACATCTTAGGACAATCCGGTTAGGAGCTTGAGACTGCATTGCATCGTACCGCGTTAATCCCATCTCATTGCACTGCATACTGACCATTGTGTGTATTGTGTTGTGTTTTATGTATGTCGTATGTATACTATGTCGTGGACATATCTCAGTTTGCCTATATATTTTTGGCTCATATTCTGGTTGCGGGGATCGGGTTGCACGCAGCAACGGTAAAAATAGGGATCTTAGACATCGCCCTAATGACGTAAATTGATAGTTTAAAGGGTCAAATGGACCCCGATAATGAAATTGATTATATATTCGTACTCAGTGAGTTACGGGCAACTTATAAATGCAATTTATTTAGGGTTTTGCTATGTGGCCTTAAACCCTGTATATAGCCTGCGTATTGCGTATGCAAATAGGGTATCAGGTTCCTAACCGGATTGCCCTAAGATGTGAGGAATGAAGCCTTTAGCCTAATTTGATATATTTTTCTGCTTATTGAATAGAGTGGGATCATTTGGCAATAAAACCAAAAGATAAAGCGGTTGTTGATTAGCAGAGCTAACTTTTGGAAGAGGTAAGTGTTTATATCCATTTCTTTAGAGGCACCTGCCCTCGTGGATTTTCTACCACGTGTTCCTTACGTGTGTAGCTGCCGATAGGCATACTCATTACGCCTTAGCTTTGGATTACATTGTATATTATATGTTATGTCCTATTGTTGGTATTGCAATGAGGATCTGAGCATTGTACCCTGGCTGTAAGTTGGCATCTACTTCCCGGCTGTCGATGAGAGTCCCGCGCCCGTGAAAGGTTATTATTGCATCACATTGCATTCATATGCATTACATTGCATATCATATTGGGTGCAGGAGTATTCTGCCCCAGGAGCAGGAGTATTCCGCTCCATTGTATCATATTGAGGGCAGGAGTATTCCGCCCCAGGAGCAGGAGTATTCCGCTCTATTGTATCATATTGAGGAAGGAGTATTCCGCCCCAGGAGCAGGAGTATTCCGCTCCATTGTATTATATTGGGTGCAGGAATATTCCGCCCCAAGAGAGTGCAGGAGTATTCCGCCTCTGGTTTATATTATATCGGGTGCAGGAGTATTCCGCCCCAGGAGCAGGAGTACTCCGCTCCAGTAGATTATCAGATTGGATTCCCCTCGAATGCAGGAGTATTCCGCTTCGAGATGGGAGGACGGGCACATGTGACCCTTTGCATCAGATTTCATTTCATATCATTTCATCTCATTTCATTTCATTTTCATACCATTGCGTACACATGTGGTACATAACTACTGTTCTGCTCATACGTGCATTGCTTATTTGTTGATATGTTTCTGGCTTGTATTTCTGGCTCTGCCTTTTTGTAATTTAAATAAAAGAAATTTTGTTTATCAGTTTCTTCTCCCTGGCAAGCTATCCTATTCTTTGAGGTGGCTAGTGGGGCATGTAATTTATTTGGGGTTTGGTTATGTGGCCTTAAACCCTGTATATAGGCCTGGTCTGCGTATTGCGTATGCGAATAGGGTATCAGGTTCCTAACCAGATTGCCCTAAGATGTGAGGAATGAAGCCTTTAGCCTAATTTGATATATTTTTCTACTTATTGAATAGAGTAGGATCGTTTGGCAATGAAACCAAAGGACAAGCGGTTATTGAGTGGATGTACTAACTTGGTAACAAGGTAAGTGTTTATATCCATTTCTTTGGAGGCCCTTGGCCTTGTGGATTTTCTACCACGTGTTCCTTACGTGTGTAGCTGCCGGTAGGCGTACTCATTACGCCTTAGCTTCGAATTTACATTGTATATTATATGTTATGCCCTGCCGTTGGTATTGCATTGAGCATATGAGCATTACACTCTGGTTTTGATTATTACACATACTTTCCGGTTGGCGATGAGAGTCCCGCACCGGCGAAGGGTCATTATTGCATATACTTCCCGGTTGGCGACATCATCATTACATATACTTCCCGGTAATCGATGAGAGTCCCGAGCCGGTGAAGGGTCATTATTGTATATATCTCCTGGTAGACGATGAGAGTCCCGCGCCGGAGATAGGTATCAGGCATATGTGACTGCATTGCATCATACCGCATTAATGATGACCCTTCACCGGTGCGGGACTCTCATCGCCTACCGGGAAGTATATGCAATAATGACCCTTCGCCGATGCGGGACTCTCATCACCAACCGAGAAGTATATGCAATAATGACCTTTCGCCGGTGCGGGACGCTCATCGCCAACCGGGAAGTATATGCAATAATGACCCTTCGCCGGTGCGGGACTCTCATCGCCAACCGGGATGTATATGCAATGCTCAAAACCAGAGTGCAATGCTCATATGTTCAATGCAATACCAACTACAGGGCATAACATATAATATACAATGTAAATTCAAAGCTAAGGCGTAATGAGTACGCCTATCGGCAGCTACACACGTAAGAAAACACGTGGTAGAAAATCGACGAGGCCAAGTGCCTCCAAAGAAATGGATATAAACAATTACCTTGTTACAAGGTTAGCACACCCACTCAATAACCGCTTTGTCCATAAGCACCACTTCTTTTCAATAAATTTGCATATTGAGTTTCGGGAGTCCGATTTGAGATCCGCCTTCGCGAGTATGTTATATATATCTTGTATAACTTGTATGTAAAAGTTGGAATTATTTCGAATATCATAGGGTACCATTTTAATTTTTACCGTAGCAGCGAATTTTAAAAGAAAAAGAAAAAAAAAGAGAAAAGACAAAATACAAAAAGGACAAAATAAGGAAAGAAATTAAAGGTGAGCGATGGCGGTGGACTTACAAGAACAGAAAGATTAAGAACAGAAAACATTAGAAACGAAACAGAGAAAATTTTCAGAAAAAATGCCAGAAAATGAGAAAAGAGCCGGAGAAAAGATAGGATTTTTACCCCGAAACATTCAGGTAATGATCCTAATATATTAATTGAGTTTATTACGTGTGTTTGAATATGATTTAACGGTAAAACTTGGAATATTATACATCGTTTTAATAAGTTTAATTAATAGTTTAAAGGGTCAAATGGACCCCGATAACGAAATTGATTATATATTCGTACTCAGTGAGTTATGGGCAACATATAAATGTAATTTATTTAGGGTTTGGTCATGTGACCTTAAACCCTGTATATAGGCCTGGCCTGCGTATTACGTATGCGAATAGGGTATCAGGTTCCTAACCGGATTGCCCTAAGATGTGAGGAATGAAGCCTTCAGCCTAATTTGATATATTTTTCTCCATAAGTTAAAGTTGGAAGAGTTAGAGCGGGAGAGTAAGAGATCCCGTGACCCTAGTGGGTAACCATGGTACCTCATTTGGAGGTAAAAGTTCTGATCATTTCGGGAGGTCACCTTCCAGGTTATCTCAGCTTGTGTCACGTGATTCTTAGAGTGCGCCAGTAGCTCGTCAAGATCAGATTCAGACTTTTCTTTACAGTTATCAATAATCTTTCCAACTTCCATTTCCAGTGAAAGGTGTTATCATTGTCGTGAGTCCGGCTATCCTTTGAAGAGTTTTCCCTTACTCCGACAAGTAGGGAGCAGTCATTTCTCTCGTTATCGGGCACCTGCACAGTCACAGGGGATTTCATTTAGATTTCAATCAGCCAGAGATATGCCCTCATTCGATAGAGGTCGAGAGTGTGGTGGTAGTAGTTCTTCTAGAAGTAATTACCAGGGTAGTGGCTCAGCTCAGCTGTAGAGGCAGTTTTATGAACTGCCAGTCTGGCAGGATGCTGAGGTATTCGATGTAGTAGACCCGAGTATTTCTTCTTCTCTTAAAATGTGAGTAAGATTTGATTCTTCCGGTCAATCTGGAAATGGTTTGTCATATTATGTTTCCATGTTTTCCTTGGATATTGTTTCTATTAAGAATCGGTTGCGGTAGAGGGGTGAGCTTCTGGTATAATTTATTCCTGGCATTTGTGAGACCTTACTAGTTATTTGGTTTAAATGTGAGAGATTTTGAGTGAGTATCGGTATGGTCTGCTTGGCATCTTGTTGTGCCACCTTTTCGTATTATGTCGAGTCAGTTTACCTCTCTTCTCGAAATTTCGTGTTGGTTGGATGATGAGATCCTTATTCGTTACCATCAGAAAGTGTCATTGTTTCCTCCAGTGTAGAGTGGTTAGTAAGTAATATTCGATCTATGTGTCTCCTCTTGGTTCAAGACGCTAGTAGAGTCATGTTATTTTATGAGCTGTCTCAGTTATAAAAGATTTTCTAGTAAATTTTCGGAGTTTCATTCTAATAGGAGAGTTAAATTGGCATAGATATTCCATAAAGCTCAGTTAATATCTGTTTCTTCAATTGCGATTCTTGGCCTACTTTGACTCGTAAGCAGTCTAGCTTTGGTAGCCAAGCAAATAAGAAGATGAACTTCCTGAAGCTCTAATTATTTCTATCCTCGATCTATTTCCATTTCTTCTTCGTCCGGCACTAGTGAGCTTGGGCGATTGGTAGCCACTTGTGACGTTCCCTGTGTTGAGCCAGAGTACGTGTTATAGTGGCCGAGTAAGCATATTATTGTTTTGGAAGCATATCATTGTTTTGGTCCAGCTGTCTTATCTTGTTATCCGTTTAACATATTTATGTTATCAGTTTATCCGGGTATCCATTCCCATGTATAGTATAGTGCTGGTTCTGTTTTTGCGGATCATCTAGTTTCAGGGGAAACTCTGCCGAAATTTTTATATAGAAGTACCATCCATCAGGCGGTGGTGTTTACGGCAAAGGTATGGAGTTGCGAACTTGAGAGTTGCAGCTGTTTGGCAACTCGAAAGGGTTTTGGTAGCTTAGGTCTGCCTATGTTCAGCTTTTAGCTAAATCTTCTTTAGTCCAGCAGACTGTGCGAGGATGGTTATTCCTATATAAATGGCTGCATGAATTTGTGCTTTAAGTGGAGGAGTCTTCCTCCAAATACTGAATGGTAATACTAAATCAACTTGCATCAAATCTTCTATAGTGTGTAGTGACAAGGTACTTTAAAAGCTCCTCCTATTGCATCAAGCGTGAGTTAATTCTTAATTTTAGCGACCTGTTCTATATCGAAAGGTACATCAAAAAGGTGATTCTCGGCTGAATTATGTTAATCCATCCAAAGTTCCGTGTATCGTTGTTTCGAAAATGGAGAACTCTCCTCTCGTGATCGGAAAAGGATCAGCTTAGTCAGAATAAGCTAGGCAATGGCGTTAAGATATTATCCAGTTATGTTTTTATCCAAGAGGTCAATATGCGTGTTATAATTTTGATCCTGTAATCAGGAAATAATGCCCGTGGAGTAGCTCATGAAGGTGGTGAATGTTCTCTTGTTATCTGCGTGAATCTTGCTTTAGACTTAGGGTCGTTCGAGGACGAACGAGAGTATAAGTGGAGGAGAATGAAACGACCTCGGTCAGTCGTTTCGGAAGTTAGGACTCCGATTGGCGTGCCAATAATTTTAAAATATTCGTAATGTCCATTAGGACCTGTCTGTAAAATTTGAGTTAAATCAGACTTCGTTTGGTAGGCATCGGAAGAAGGTTTCAGTTATTATTGTCGATAAATAATAAAAAGAGATTTTCGAGCTCGGTTTTGGCGAATGAGCTCCGATTCGAAATCCGAAAGTGCCGTTAGGTTCGTATGATTATTTGTGACTTTTATGAACTTTCAAAAGTGAATTTCGATGTTGTTCGGCTAGTTTTCGCTAAAATGCCGAAAGTTAAATAATTTGACTTCTTTTCATTTAAATTCGCATCTTGAGTTTCGAGAGTCCGATTTGAGATCCTTCTTCGCGGGTATGTTATATATATTTTGTATAACTTGTATGCAAAAGTTGGAATTATTTTGAATATCGTAGGGCACCGTTTTAATTTTCGTTGGAAAAGAAAATAAAATAAAAGAAAATAAATAAAATAAAAATGAGAAAAAGACAAAAAAGTTAAAAATGGATGGCGGTTGTGAAGCAGCAAAAAACGCAACGTTAACAGTGAAAAGGAAAAAACGGAGAAATGGAAAAATACCAGAAAATGAGAAAAGGGGCCGGAGAAAAATAGTATTTTCACCCCAGAACATTCAGGTAATGATTTTAATATATTATTTGAGTTTATTACGTATGTTTGAATATATTTTTACGGTAAAAATAGAAATATTAGACATCGCCCTAATGACGTAAATTGATAGTTTAAAGGGTCAAATGGACCCCGATAATGAAATTGATTATATATTCGTACTCAGGGAGTTATGGGCAATTTATAAATGTAATTTATTTGGGATTTGGTTATGTGGCCTTAAACCCTGTATATAGGCCTGGCATGCGTATTGCGTATGCGAATAGGGTATCAGGTTCCTACCTGGATTGCCCTAAGATGTGAGGAATGAAGCCTTTAGCCTAATATGATATATTTTTCTGCTTATTGATCACAGTGGGATCGTTTGGCAATGAATTCAAAAAAATAACGCGGTTGTTGGTCGCAATGCTAACTTTTGAGAGAGGTAAGTGTTTATATCCATTTCCTTGGAGGCACTTGGCCTCATGGATTTTCTACCACGTGTTCTTTACGTGTGTAGCTGCCGATAGGCGTACTCATTACGCCTTAGCTTTGAAGTTACATTGTATAGTATATCATATGTTATGTCCTGTTGTTGGTATTGCATTGGGAATCTGAGCATTGTACCCTGGCTGTGGGTTGACATATACTTCCCGGCAGTCGATGAGAGTCCCGCGCCGGTGAAGGGTTATCATTGCATCATATTGAGGGTAGGAGGATTCCGCCCTGGGAGCAGGAGGATTCCGCTCCATTGCATCATATTGAGGGTAGGAGGATTTCGCCCTCGGAGCAGGAGGATTCCGCTCCATTGCATCATATTGATGGTAGGAGGATTCCGCCCTCGGAGCAGGAGGATCCCGCTCCATTGCATCATATTGAGGGTAGGAGGATTCCGCCCTCGGAGCAGGAGGATTCCGCTCCATTGCATCATATTGAGGGTAGGAGGATTCCGCCCTCAGAGCAGGAGGATTCCGCTCCATTGCATCATATTGAGGGTAGGAGGATTCCGCCCTCGGAGCAGGAGGATTCCGCTCCATCTATTTGGCACATGTGACACCATTGCATCATACTGCATTCATCCCATTTAATTGCACCGCGTGCTGACTATTGTGTGACTATCATATTGTGTTTTGTGTATGCGGTATGTATACCATATTGTGGACATATTTCAGTTTGCCTATGTATTTCTGGCTCGTATTCTGAGTTGCGGGGATCAGGTTGCACGCCGCAACGGTATAAATATATGGATATAGGGTTGCACGCCGCGACAGTATGAATATATGGATCGGGCTGCACGCCGCAACGAGATGTATTTCTGATTGTTGATATGTTCGGGATACCTATATGTTCTGGCAATCTTACGTTCCAGGATTTAATGAATTTGAGATTCCATACGTGTTTCCATACAGTATGAATATATGGATCGCGTTGGCTAGCTATCCTATTCTTTGAGGTAGCTAGTTTGCCCCACTTATTGAGTCCTTTGACTCACCCTTGTTTGTTGTTTGTTTTTGTCTATTCTATTTCGTTTCGGCAGGTTCGCTCCAAGATTGAGTTCGCCACGTTGTGAAGGAGCAAAGATGATTTCAGCTGTCAGGGTGAGCCAGCTTTTATTCCGGATGGCCACCAGTCTATTGGTTATTATTTCACCTGCATTTTGCTCCCTTCAGGAGAAATTTGTCTTCTTTTGTACTCTTAGATATCTAGTCTTGATAACCCTAAACCTAGTATGTTGGGTAGTCAGCTGTAATTTCTTTTGTACAGCTTAGAGGTATCAGTATGTCAGTATTTTTTTTTAAGTCTTGTTCTTGTTAATAAATTGAATTATATTTATTTTCCTAATTTAATTGGTAAGGGTTCGCCCGACGGGTCTAGGGAAGGATGTCGGGTGCCCGCACGGCCTAACCGGATTTCGGGTCGTGTCAGTTGGTATCAAAGCAACTGACACGACCCGAAATCCGGTTAGGCCGTGCGGGCACCCGACATCCTCCCTTAGACCCGTCTGGCGAACCCTTACCAACTAAATCAGGAAAATAAAAATAACAATTTACAAATAAGGACAATACTTAAAATAAAAACACGGACATACTGATACCTCTAAGCTGTACAAAAGAAATTACAGCTGACTACCCAACATGCAAGGTTTAGGGCTATCTAGACTAGAAATCTAAGAGTACAAAAGAAGACAGATACCTCCTGAAGGGAGCAAAATGCAACTGAAATAATGAACAATAAACTGGTGGCCATCCGGAATAAAAGTTGGCTCACCCTGACAGCTGATGTCGTCTTCGCTCCTTCACAACGTGCCAAACTAAATCCTGGAGCGAACCTGCCGAAACGAAATAGATAGACAAGAAACAAACAACAAAAAAGGGTGAGTCAAAAGGACTCAATAAGTGGTGTAGACTAGCCACCTCAAAGAATAGGATAGCTAGCCAGGGAGGAGAAACAGATAAATAAAATTCCTCTTATTTAAATTACAAAAAGACAGAGCCAGATAACAACCGGAAAGACGTAAGAAACTTATAAACTCAACCAAGGATGCGTGCCAAAAATATATCAATAAATATGCAATGCACATATAAGCAGAACAGTAGTCATGTACCGTAAGTCTACACAATGGTATGAATTGAGATGGAATGAAATGAAATGAAATATGATGCGAAGGGTCACATGTGCCCGTAGTCCTATCCCGAAGCGGAATACTCCTGCATTCGAGGGGAATCCAATCTGATAACCAACTGGAGCGGAATACTCCTGCTCTTTGGGCGGAATACTCCTGCACCGGATATAATATAAACCAGAGGCGGAATACTCCTGCACTCTCCTGCGGCGGAATACTCCTGCACCCGATATAATGTAAACCAGAGGCGGAATACTCCTGCACTCAATATCTGACATAAGAGCGAAATACTCCTGCTCTTGGGGCGGAATCCTCCTACCCTCAATATGATACAATGGAGCGGAATCCTCCTGCTCCTGGGGCGGAATACTCCTACACCCAATATGATATGCAATGTAATGCATATGAATGACATATAATGCATATGAATGCAATATGATGCAATAATAACCCTTCACCGGCGCGGGACTCTCATCGACAGCCGTGAAGTAGATGCCAACTCAAAGCCAAAGTACAATACTCAAATTCTCAATGCAATACCAATAACAAGACATAACATATAATATAGAATGTAAATCCCAAGCTAAGGCGTAATGAGTACGCCTATCGGCAGCTACACACGTAAAAAACACGTGGTAGAAAATCCACGAGGCCAGGTGCCTCCAAAGAAATAGATATAATCACTTACCTTGTTATAAAGTTAGCAAAATTACTCAACAACCGCTTTGTCCTTTGAATTCATTGCCAAACGATTCCACTCTATTCAATAAGCAGAAAAATATATCAAATTAGGCTAAAGGCTTCATTCCTCACATCTTAGGGCAATCCGGTTAGGAACCTGATACCCTATTTGCATACGCAATACGCAGGCCAGGCCTATATACAGGGTTTAAGGCCACATAGCCAAACCCTAAATAAATTGAATTTATAAGTTGCCCATAACTCACTGAGTACGAATATATAATCAATTCCATTATCGGGGTCCATTTGACCCTTTAAACTATTAATTGAACTTATTAGGACGATGTCTAATATCCCAATTTCTACCGTTAAAATATATTTAAACACACGTAATTAACTCAAATAATGTATTAACATCATTACCTGAATGTTTCGAGGTAAAAATTCTATCTTTTTCCGGTTCTTTTCTCATTTTCTGGCATTTTTTGCTGCGTTCCTCTTTGATAATGTTTCTATCAAAGTTTTTGCATTTTTGAGCTTCAACGTGAAGCTTAATGCGTAAGGGATATATACTCCCTTTTCCCACCGACCCCACTAACTTTTCCTTTTGTCTTTTTCTTTTTTTTTCTTTTATAATTTCGCTGCTACGGTAAAAATTAAAACGGTGCCCTACGATATTCGAAATAATCCCAACTTTTGCATATAAGATATACAAAATATATGTAATATACTCGCAAAGGCGGATCTCAAATCGGACTCCCGGAACTCAATATGCAATTTAAATGGAAAAGAAGTCAAATTATTTAACTTTCGGCATTTTAGCGGGAACTAGCCGAACAACATCGAAATTCACTTTCGAAAGTTCATAAAAGTTACAAATAATCATACGAACCTAGCGGCGCTTTCAGATTTCGAATCGGAGCTCGTTCGCCAAAACCTAGTTCAAAAATCTCTTTTTAATATTTATTGACAATAAAAACTGAAATCTTCTTCCGATACATACCAAACGAGGTCTGATTTAGCTCAAATTTTACAGACAGGTCCTAATGGGCATTACAAATATTTTAAAATTATCGACACGCCAATCGGAGTCCTAACTTCCGAAACGACTGACCGAGGTCGTTTCATTCTCCTCCACTTAAACTCTCGTTCATCCTCGAACAAGCCTAAGTCTAAAGCAAGATTCACGCAGATAAAAAGAGAACTTGCACGACCTTCATGAGCTACTCCACGGGCATTATTTCCTGATTATAGAATCAGAGTTATAACACACATATTGAACTCTTGGATAAAAACATAGCTGGATAATATCATAACGCCATTGCCCAGCTTATTCTGACTATACTGATCCTTCCTAAATCACGAGAGGAGAGTTCTATATTTTCGAAACAAAGATACACGAAACTTTGAATGGGTTAACATGATTCAGCCGATAATTACCTCTTCGATATACCTTTCGATATAGAACAGGTAGATGGAACTAAGAATTAGCTTACGCTTCAGCAACACCTTAGAGATTTGATATTATGATTCGGTATCAATTGGAGGAAGACTCCTCCACTTAAAGCATAAACTCATACAACTAATTTGAATAGAAATAGTAATCCTCGCACAACCTGCTGGATTAAAGAAGACTTAGCTAAAAGCTAAACATAGGCAGACCTAAACTACCAAATTACCCTTTCGAGTTGCCAACTAGCTGCAACTCTCGAGTTCACAACTCCATACCTTTGCCGTAAACACCACCGCCTGATGGATGGTACTTCTATATAAAAATTTCGGCAGAGTTTCCCCTGAAACTGGATGATCCGCAAAAACAGAACATGCACTATACTATACATGGGAATGGATACCCGGATAAACTGATATTATAAACATGTTAAACGGATAACAAGATGAGACAACTGGACCAAAACAATAATATACTTCCAAAACAATAATATGCTTACCCGGCCACAATAACACGTACTCTGGCTCAACACAGAGAATGTCACAAGCGGCTACCAATCACCCAAACTCACTAGTGCCGGACGAAGAAGAAATGGAAATGGATCGAGGATAGAAATAATCAGAGCTTTAGGAAGCTCATCTTTTTATTTGCTTGGCTCCCAGAGCTACACTACTTCCGAGTCATGCTAACCCAAAAATCATAATTGAAGAAATAGACATTAAATGAGCTTTATGGAACAACATCTATGCCAATTTAATCTCCCAATAAAAAGGAAACTCTGACAATTTACCAGAATACCCTTTTATAGCTAAGACAAGCTCATAGAATAACATGACTCTACTAGAATCTCGAACCAAGAGGAGACATATAGATCGAGCATTACTTACCAGCCACTTTACACCGGAAGAAGCAACGACACTTCCTGATGATGACAAATAAGAATCCCATCATCCTACCAACACTGATTTCCGATGAGAGAGGTAAAATGACTTGACATAATATCACAAGGTTGCATAACAGGATGCCAAGCAGGCAATAGCAATACTCACCATCAAATCTCTCATATTTAGATCAGATAAACTAGTAGGGTCTCATAAATGCAAGGAATAAATCGTATCAGAAACTCACCCCTCTACCGCAACCGATTCTTAATTACGACAATATCCAAGAAAACCGTCGAAACATGATAAGACACACCATTTCCAGATCGATCGAAAAGATAAATCTTACTTACAGATAAGGGAAGAAGAAATATTTGGGTCTACTACATCGGATGCCTCAGCATCCTGCCAGACTAGCAGTTCATAAAACTGCCTCTGCGGCTGAGTTGAGCCGCTACCCTGATAATTACTTCTAGAGGAATCACTACCACCACACTCTTGACCTCCACTGGATGGTGGCATTTCTCTGATTGATTAACATTTAAATGAAATTCATGCGACTGTGCAGGTGCCTGATGACAAGAGAAAGGACAACTGCCTACTTACCGGAGTAAGGAAAAAACTACTCAAAGGATAACCAGACTCACAACAATGGTAAGACTTTTTCACTGAAAATGGAAGCTGGAGAGAAGAAAAGAAAATAAAATAAAACAAAAAAAAGGAAGGGAAAAGTAAGACAAAAGTTGGAGGTGGTCCTTAGCTTAACGAGGCAGTATGTAGCAATATACAGAAACATATGCAAAACGAAACAGAATCAGAGAAAATGAGAAACAGAGAAAATTATCAGAAAAAATACCAGAAAATGAGAAAAGAGCCGGGAAAATAGTAGAATTTTCACCCCGAAACATTCAGGTAATGATCCTAATATATTATTTGAGTTTATTACGTGTGTTTGAATATGTTTTAACGGTAAAGATAGGGATATTAGACACCGCCCTAATGACGTAAAGTGATAGTTTAAAGGGTCAAATGGACCCCGATAATGGAATTAATTATATATTCGTACTCAGTGAGTTATGGGCAACATATAAATGTAATTTATTTGGTGTTCGGTTATGTGGCCTTAAACCCTGTATATAGGCCTGGCCTGCGTATTGCGTATGTGAATAGGGTATCAGGTTCCTAACCGGATTGCCCTAAGATGTGAGGAATGAAGCCTTTAGCCTAATTTGATATAGTTTTCAACTTATTGAATAGAGTGGGATCGTTTGGCAATGAATTCAAAGGACAAAGCAGTTGTTGAGTAATTTTGCTAACTTTGTAACAAGGTAAGTGTTTATATCCATTTCTTTTGAGGCACTTGGCCTCGTGGATTTTCTACCACCTGTTCCTTACGTGTGTAGCTGCCGATAGGCGTACTCATTGCGCCTTAGCTTTGAATTTACATTGTATATTATATGTTATGCCCAGTTGTTGGTATTGCATTGAGCATATGAGCATTGCACTCTGGTTTTGAGCATTGCATATACTTCCCGGTTGGCGATGAGAGTCCCGCACCGGTGAAGGGTCATTATTGCATATACTTCCCGGTTGGCGATGAGAGTCCCGCACCGGTGAAGGGTCATTATTGCATATACTTCCCGGTTGGCGATGAGAGTCCCGCACCGGTGAAGGGTCATTAGTGCATATACTTCCCGGTTGGCGATGAGAGTCCCGCACCGGTGAAGGGTCATTATTGCATATACTTCCCGGTTGGCGATGAGAGTCCCGCACCGGTGAAGGGTCATTATTGCATATACTTCCCAGTTGGCGATGAGAGTCCCGCGCCGGTGAAGGGTCATTATTGCATATACTTCCCTGTAATCGATGAGAGTCCCGAGCCGGTGAAAGATCATTATTACATATATCTCCTGGTAGACGATGAGAGTTCCTCGCCGGAGATAGGTATCAGGCATATGTGACTGCATTGCATCGTACCGCATTCATCCCATCTCATTGCACCGCATACTGACTATTGTGTGTATTGTGTTGTGTTTTATGTATGTGGAATGTATATTATGTCGTAGACATATCTCAGTTTGCCTATATATTTCTGGCTCGTATTCTGGGTTGCGGGGATCGGGTTGTACGCCGCAACAGGATGAATATATGGATCAGGTTGCATGCCGCAACAGGATGTATTTCTGATTGTTGATATGTTCGGGATACCTATATGTTTTGGCTATCTTACGTTCCTGGTTGTTGATGAGTTTGTCATTCCACACGTGATTCTAGTTATTATCTGGCTCTGCCTTTCTATAATTTAAATAAGAGGAATTTGGTTTATCTGTTTCTTTTCTCCCTGGCTAGCTATCATATCCATTGAGGTGGCTAGTCTGCCCCACTTATTGAGTCCTTTTGACTCACCCTTGTTTGTTGTTAGTTTTGTCTATCTATTTCGTGTCAGCAGGCTCGCTCCAGGATTGAGTTCGCCACGTTGTGAAGGAGCGAAGACGACTTCAGCTATCAGGGTGAGCCAACTTTTATTCCAGATGGCCACCAGTTTATTGGCTATTATTTCAATTGCATTTTGCTCCCTTCAAGAGGTATCTGTCTTCTTTTGTACTCTTAGATGTCTATTCTGGATAGCCCTAAACCTAGTATGTTGGGTAGTCAGCTGTAATTTCTTTTGTACAGCTTAGAGATATCAGTATGTCTAAGATTTCTTTTAGGTCTTGTCCTTATTTATGAATTGTTATATTTATTTTCTTAATTTAATTGGTAAATGAAAATCTGAAAAACGCAGTGAGGGAAAAAATGCCAGAAAATAAGAAAAGAGGCCGGAGAAAAGTAGTATATTCACTCTGAAACATTAAGGTAATGATCTTAATGCATTATTTGAGTTTATTACGTGTGTTTGAATATGTTTTAATGGTAAACCTTGGAATATTAGACATCGTATTAATAAGTTCAATTAATAGTTTAAAGGGTCAAATGGATCCCGATAATGGAATTGATTATATATTCGTACTCAGTGAGTTATGGGCAACATATAAATGTAGTTTATTTGGGGTTTGGTTATGTGACCTTAAACCCTGTTCATAGGCCTGGCCTGCGTATTGCGTATGCGAATAGGGTATCAGGTTCCTAACCAGATTGCCCTAAAATGTGAGGAATGAAGCCTTTAGCCTAATTTGATATAGTTTTCAACTTATTGAATAGAGTGGGATCGTTTGGCAACGAAACCAAAGGACAAGCGGTTATTGAGTGGATGTACTAACTTTGTAACAAGGTAAGTGTTTATATCCATTTCTTTGGAGGCACTTGCCCTCGTGGATTTTCTACCACGTGTTCCTTACGTGTGTAGCTGCCGATAGGCGTACTCATTATGCCTTAGCTTTGAATTTACATTGTATATTATATGTTATGCCCTGTTGTTGGTATTGCATTGAGCATATGAGCATTGCACTCTAGTTTTGAGCATTGCATATACTTCCCGGTTGGCGATAAGAGTCCCGCACCGGTGAAGGGTCATTATTGCATATACTTCCCGGTTGGCGCTGAGAGTCCCGCACCGGTGAAGGGTCATTAGTGCATATACTTCCCGGTTGGCGATGAGAGTCCCGCACCGGTGAAGGGTCATTATTGCATATACTTCCCGGTTGGCGATGAGAGTCCCGCACCGGTGAAGGGTCATTATTGCATATACTTCCCGGTTGGCGATGAGAGTCCCGCGCCGGTGAAGGGTCATTATTGCATATACTTCCCTGTAAGCGATGAGAGTCCCGAGCCGGTGAAAGATCATTACTACATATATCTCCTGGTAGACGATGAGAGTTCCGCGCCGGAGATAGGTATCAGGCATATGTGACTGCATTGCATCATACCGCATTCTTCCCATCTCATTGCACCGCATACTGACTATTGTGTGTATTGTGTTGTGTTTTATGTATGTGGAATGTATATTATGTCGTAGACATATCTCAGTTTGCCAATATATTTCTGGCTCGTATTCTGGGTTGCGGGGATCGGGTTGTACGCCGCAACAGGATGAATATATGGATCGGGTTGCACGCCGCAACAGGATGTATTTCTAATTGTTGATGTGTTCGGGATACCTATATGTTTTGGCTATCTTACGTTCCTGGTTGTTGATGAGTTTGTCATTCCATACGTGATTCTAGTTATTATCTGGCTCTGCCTTTCTATAATTTAAATAAGAGGAATTTGGTTTATCTGTTTCTTTTCTCCCTGGCTATCTATCATATCCTTTGAGGTGGCTAGTCTGCCCCACTTATTGAGTCCTTTAGACTCACCCTTGTTTGTTGTTTGTTTTGTCTATCTATTTCGTGTCGGCAGGTGCGCTCCAGGATTGAGTTCGCCACGTTGTGAAGGAGCGAAGATGACTTCAGCTGTCAGGGTGAGCCAACTTTTATTCCAGATGGCCACCAGTTTATTGGCTATTATTTCAATTGCATTTTGCTCCCTTCAGGAGGTATCTGTCTTCTTTTGTACTCTTAGATGTCTAGTCTGGATAGCCCTAAACCTGGTATGTTGGGTAGTCAGCTGTAATTTTCTTTCGTACAGCTTAGAGGTGTCAATATGTCTGTATGTTATTTTTAGTCCTGTCTTTATCTATGAATTATTATATTTATTTTCCTAATTTATTTGGAAAGGGTTCGCCCGACATCCTCCCCTAGACCCGTCGGGCGAACCCTTACCAATTAAGTCAAGAAAATAAATATAACCATTCACAAATAGGGACAAGAATTAAAAAAAAAAACACAGACATACTGATACCTCTAAGCTATACAAAAGAAATTACAGCTGACTACCCCACATGCTAGGTTTAGGGCTATCCAGACCAGACATCTAAGAGTACAAAAGAAGACAGATACCTCCTGAAGGGAGCAAAATGCAACTGAAATAATAAACAATAAACTGGTGGCCATCCGGAATAAAGCTGGCTCACCCTAACAGCTGAAGTCGTCTTCGCTCCTTTACGACGTGGCGAACTCAATCCTGGAGCGAACCTGCCGAAACGAAATAGATAGACAAGAAACAAACAACAAACAAGGGTGAGTCAAAAGGTCTCAATAAGTGGGGCAGACTAGCCAGCTCAAAGAATAGGATAGCTAGCCAGGAAGAAGAAAAACAGCATCTTATTTAAACTATAAACAAACAAAGCCAAATAATAACTGAAAATACGTATGGAATCATAAACAGCCAGGGACATAAGGTAGACAGAACATATAGATATCCTGAACATATCGACAATCAGAAATACATCCTGTTGCGGCGTGCAACCCGATCCATATATTCATACTGTCGCGGCGTGCAACCCGATCCGTATATTTATATTGTTGCGGTGTGCAACCTGATTCGTATATTTATACTTTTGCGGCGTGCAACCCGATCCGTATATTTATACTGTTGCGGCGTGCAACCCGATCCGTATATTTATACTGTTGCGGCGTGCAACCCGATCCGATCCATGTATTTATATTGTCGCGATGTGCAACCCGGGATACGAGCCAGAAATATATAGGCAAACTAAGATACGTTCACAACATGGTATACATACCACATATTAAAACACAACACAATACACATAATAGTCAGTATGCGGTGCAATGAGATGGGATGAATGCGGTATGATGCAATGCAGTCACATATGTCTGATACCTATCTCCGGCGCGGGACTCTCATCGTCTACCAGGAGATATAAGCAATAATGACCCTTCACCGGCTCGGGACTCTCATCGATTACCGGGAAGTATATGTAATGAGACCCTTCACCGGTGTGGGACTCTCATCGCCAACCGGAAGTATATGCAATAATGACCCTTCGCCGGTGCGGGACTCTCATCGCCAACCGAGAAGTATATGCAATAATGACCCTTCGCCGGCGCGGGACTCTCATCGCCAACCGGGAAGTATATGCAATAATGACCCTCCACCAGTGCGGGACTCTCATCGCCAACCGGGAAGTATATGCAATAATGACCCTTCGCCGGTGCGGGACTCTCATCGCCAACCGGAAAGTATATGCAATGCTCAAAACCAGAGTGCAATGCTCATATGTTCAAAGCAATACCAATTACAGGGCATAACATATAATATACAATGTAAATTCAAAGCTAAGGCGTAATGAGTACGCCTATCGCCAGCTACACACGTAAGGAAACACGTGGTAGAAAATCCACGAGACCTAGTGCCTCCAAAGAAATGGATATAAACACTTACCTTGTTACAAGGTTAGCACAGCCACTCAATAACCGCTTTGTCCTTTAGATTCATTGCCAAACGATCCCACTGTGTTCAATAAGCAGAAAAATATATCACATAAGGCTAACGGCTTCATTCCTTACGTCTTAGGGCAATCCAGTTAGGAACCTGATGCCCTATTCGCATACGCAATACGCAAGCCAAGCCTATGTACAGGGTTTAAGGTCACATAACCAAACCCCAAATAAATTACATTTATATGTTGCCCATAACTCACTGAGTACGAATATATAATCAATTTCATTAACGGGGCCCAATTGACCCTTTAAATTATTAATTGAACTTATTAAAATGATGTCTAATATTCCAAGTTTTACCGTTAAAATATATTCAAACACACGTAATAAACTCAAATAATATATTAGGATCATTACCTGAATATTTTAGGGTGAAAATTCTACTTTTCTCCGGCTCCTTTTCTTATTTTCTGGCATTTTTATTTACTATGTTATTTCATTTTTCTCTTTTCTCGTCTTTTGCTGCTTTCTGATCTTGTTTAGCTTATAAGCTCACCCCAACCGACTTTCATTTCTTTTCCTTTTTCCTTTTTTTTTTTTTGTCTTTTACTCTTTTTCATTTATTTTAATTTATTTTCGCGATGAAATTTAAAACGGTTCCCTGCAATATTCAAAATAATTTCAACTTTTGCATACAAGTTATACAAAATATATGTAACATACTCGCGAAGACGGATCTCAAATCGGACTCCCGAAACTCAAAATGCGAATTTAAATGGAAAAAGGTCAAATTATTTAACTTTCGGCATTTTAGCGGAACTAGCCGAACAACATCGAAATTCACTTTCGAAAGTTCACAAAAGTCACAAATAATCATACAAACCTAACAGCACTTTCAGATTTCAAATCGGAGCTCGTTCGCCAAAACGGAGCTCGAAAATCTCTTTTTAATATTTATCGACAATAAAAACTGAAATCTTCTTCCGATGCCTACCAAACGAGGTCTGATTTAGCTCAAATTTTACAGATAAGTCTCAATGGGCCTTACGAATATTTTAAAATTATCGGCACGCCAATCGGAGTCCTAACTTCCGAAACGACTAACCGAAATCGTTTCATTCTCCTCCACTTAAACTCGCGTTCGTCCTCGAACGAGCCTAAGTTTAAAGAAAATTCCGCACAGATAACAAAAGAACTTTCATGGCCTTCATAAGCTACTCCACGGGCAATATCTCATGATTGCAGAATCAGAATTATAACATGAACACCGAACTCTTGAAATAAAACATGTCTGGATAATATGATAACATCATTACCCAACTTATTCGGACTAAGCTGACCCTTTCTCGATCATGAGAGAAGAGTTCTATATTTTCGAAATGAAGATACACGCAACTCTTGATGGGTTAACATGATTCCACCAACGAATCACTTCGTCGATATACTTTCGATATAGAACAGGTCGATGAAACAAAGAATTAGCTTACGCTTCAGCAATGCCTTAGAGATTTAATATTATGATTCGGCATCAATTGGAGGAAGACTCCTCCACTTAGAGCATAAACTCATACAAATAATTTGAATAGAAATAGTCATCCTCGCACAACCTACTAGATTAAGGAAGACTTAGCTGAGTAGAGAACGCGGCTCAGACCTGAGCTACCAAATTACTCTCTCGAGTTGCCAAACAGCTGCAACTCTCGAGTTCATAGCTCCATACATTTCTGTAAGCACCACTGCCTGATGGATCAAATCAGAGGATCAAATCAGAGGTCAAATGATGCCTCTCATTACCCTTAGTAGCCATGAAAAAAAATAATGTGCTTACCCGGTCACCTTGACACGTACTCTGGCTCAACACAGGGAACCTCACAAGCGGCTACCAATCGCCCAAGCTCACTAGTGCCGGACTATGAAGAAATGGAAATGAATCGAAGATAGAAATAATTAGAGCTTCAGGAAGCTCATCTTCTTATTTGCTTGGCTACCAAAGCTAGACTACTTACGAGTCAAAGTAGCCCAAGAATCGCAATTGAAGAAACAGATATTAACTGAGCTTTATGGAACAACATCCATGCCAATTTGACCTCCCAATAAGAAGGGAACTCTGACAATTTACCAGAAAACCCTTTTATAACCCAGACAAGCTCATAGGATAACATGACTTTACTAGCGTTTTGAACCAAGAGGAGATACGTAGATCGAATATTACTTACTAATCACTTTGCACCAGAAGAAATGATAACACTTTCTGATGGTGATGAACTAGAATCCCATCCTCCCACCAACACGGAATTTCGAGAAGAGAGGTAAACTGATTTGACATTATAATAGAAGGTGGCACGACAAGATGCCAGGCAGGCAATAGCGACACTCACTATCAAATCTCTCATATTTAGACTAGAAAAATTAGTAAGGTCTCACAAATGCCAGGAATAAATCATATCAGAAGCTCACCCTCTACTACAACCAAATTTTTTTTTAATAGAAACAACATCAAAAGAAACCATGGAAACATGATAGGACACCCCATCTCCAGATCGACCGGAAGAATCAAATCTTACTCATATTTAATGGAAGAAGAAATACATGGGTCTACTACATCGGATACCTCAGCATCCTGCCAGACTGGCAGTTCACAGAACTGCCTCTGCAGCTGAGCTGAGCCACTACCCTGATAATCCCCTTCTGAAGAACCACTGCCACTATGCTCTCAACCTCTACTGGATGATGGCATTTCTCTTGCTGATTGAGATCTAAATGAAATCCCCTGCGACTGCGCAGATACCTGATGACGAGAGAAAAGACGACTGCTAACTTGTCGGAGTAAGGAAAAACTCCTCAAAGGATAGCCAGACTCACAATAATGATAACAGAAAAACTCTTCAAAGGATAATCAGACTCACAACAATGATAACACCCTTTCGCTGAACATAGGAACCGGGCAGATTGTTGATAGTTGTAAAGAAAAGACTGAATCTGATCTTAACGAGCTACTGGCGCGTTCTAAGAATCAAGTGACACAAGCTGAGATAACCTGGAAGGTGACCTCCCACAATAATCAGAACTCTTACCTCCAAATGAGGTACCATGGTTGCCCACTAGGGCCACGGGATCTCTTGCTCTCCCGCTCTAACTCTTCCCGCTCTAACTTATGGTATGCCTCGTACCTTCGAACAATATCAACAACGACATCAAATGAAGTCCCAACCTCAATTTCTCGAGTCATCCGGGATCTCAAGGAAGGAGAAAGGTCAGCAATAAATTTTTGAATCTCTCAAAAGGCTCATGGACTAGTTCGAATGCATATTCAGCCATTCTATAGAATTCAATCTCATATTCTGAAACACCAACAGGCTAACCGACAGGCTACCCTGTCTAATCCACTCGAACTGGCAACACTTTTCATCTCGCTCGCTTCTCGAATGGAACTTTTCTACGAATCTAGAAGAAAAATCGAACCAAGTTAGCTAATAAGAGAGCGGTCCACCAATTCGAGCTTGGACCCCTAAAACTGGAAAGAAGAATAATACACAGCATACTGCTTGAGATAACTAACAGCTTGAAGGATATGCTGACGTCATTTTATTTTAAAAAGAATCACGAGGTTTATTTGATGCATTGCTTAAGAATGTCGGAAGGTTCAACCGCGTAAAATAATGCAACCTCTTTAGGCGCTCGGACCGAACTGATACCTCGGCTGGCTAACCAGCCAGAACAATTAGAGGTACAATACATACTACCTCCGAAACATACTCTACTCCGGTAATATTAAGAACCTGAATAGGAGCTCTCTGCGACGGAACGTCTGCAGCTGCGGCAACCTGATAAGCTGCCTAGCGAATAATAGGTTCTTGCGGTATCTACGTCGCCAAAATTCTCGTAAAAGCATCGTAGAGAGCCAAGGGAACCACAAGGCCCTGCTCCCTTGCCCATCGTGAGCTCGTACAGCTGGGACCTCCGTAACTAGATCGTCAGCACGATCAAAACACTCAGGGCTTCGTTAGTGCTAGCCCCAGGCTAGACTGCTTCGTCTTGAACTCATACTGTTTGCTGATTTATTGCACGATGGTTCACAATTACCACGAAGGAATTAACGAAAATACTTTTGCATCCTAGGCCGACGCACGATCAGAAAAGAAGGAAGTGAAACTTCCTAAATGCCATCATAGCCTCTCGGAGATAAGTACGGACGTCTACGTATCCATCAGCGAGACTCTACTAGACACTGTCTTAGTCTGGATAGACTCTAAATTAGGCTCTGATACCATTGCCCGGATTATTCTGAGTAAGACGATCCTTCCTCCAATTGATACCGAATCATAATAATAAATCTCTAAGGCGTTGCTGAAGCGTAAGCTAATTCTTAGTTCCATCGATTTGTTCTATATCGAAAGGTATATCGAAGAGGTGATTAGCGGCTGAATCATGTTAACTCATTCAAAGTTCCGTGTATCTTTTCTTCGAAAATGTATAACTCTCTTCTCGTGATCGAGGAAGGATCAGCTTAGTCAGAATAAGCTGTATGGTGTTATCATATTATCCAAATATATTTTATCCCAAGAGTTCGATATGCGTGTTATAATTCTGATCATGTAATCAGGAGATAATGCCCGTGGAGTAGTTTATGAAGGTCGTGCAAGTTCTTTTGTTATCAGCGTGAATCTTGCTTTAAACTTAGGCTCGTTCGAGGACGAACGAGAGTTTAAGTGGAGGAGAACGAAACGACCTCGGTTAGTCGTTTCGAAAGATAGGACTCTGATTGGCGTGCCGATAATTTTAAAATATTTGTAAGGTCCATTGGGACTTGTCTGTAAAATTTGAGTTAAATCAGACCTCGTTTGGTAGGCATCGGAAGAAGGTTTCAGTTATTATTGTCGATAAGTATTAAAAAGAGATTTTCGAGCTCGGTTTTGGCGAATGAGCTCCGATACGAAATCCGGAAGCGCCGTTAGGTTCGTATGATTATTTGTGACTTTTATAATTTTTCGAAAGTGAATTTCGATGTTGTTCGGCTAGTTTCCGCTGAAATGCCGAAAGTTAAATAATTTGACATTTTCTATTTAAATTCGCATCATGAGTTTCGAGACTCCAATTTGGAGATCTGTCTTCGTGAGTATGTTACATATATTTTGTATATCTGGTATGCAAAAGTTGGAATTATTTCGAATATCGTAGGGTGCCGTTTTAATTTTTACCGTAGCAGCGAATTTTAAAGAAAAAAGAAAAAAAAGGAAAAAGACAAAAAAAAAAAAGAAAAAAGACAAAAGAAAGGAGAAGATATATGCAGCGCTAAGGGATAACCCCTAAGCTTAATCAAAACAAGAACAGCATGCTACAACCAACGAAACAGAGAAAATGGAAAACATGCAGTGGAGAAATGCCAGAAAATGAGAAAATGGGCCGGAAAAAAGTAGAATTTTCACCCTGAAACATTCAGGTAATGATCCTAATATATTATTTGAGTTTATTTCGTGTGTTTGAATATGTTTTAATGGTAAAACTTGGAATATTAGACATCGTTTTAATAAGTTCAATAAATAGTTTAAAGGGTCAAATGAACCCCGATAATGGAATTGATTATATATTCGTACTTAGTGAGTTATGGGCAACATATAAATGTAATTTATTTAGGGTTTGGTTATGTGACCTTAAACCCTGTACATAGGCCTGGCCTACGTATTGCGTATGCGAATAGGGTATCAGGTTCCTAACCGGATTGCCCTAAGATGTGAGGAATGAAGCCTTTATCCCTATTTGATATATTTTTCTGCTCATTGAATATAGTGGGATCGTTTGGCAATGAAACCAAAGGAAAAAGCGGTTGTTGAGTAGCTGTGCTAACTTTTTAACAAGGTAAGTGTTTATATCCATTTCTTTGGAGGCACTTGGCCTCGTGGATTTTCTACCACGTGTTTCCTTACGTGTGTAGCTGCCGATAGGCGTACTCATTACGCCTTAGCTTTGAATTTACATTGTATATTATATGTTATGCCCTGTTGTTGGTATTGCATTGAACATATGAGCATTGCACTCAGGTTTTGAGCATTGCATATACTTCCCGGTTGGCGATGAGAGTCCCGCACCGGCGAAGTGTCATTATTGCATATACTTCCCGGTTGGCGATGAGAGTTCCGCACCGGCGAAGGGTCATTATTGCATATACTTCCCGGTTGGCGATAAGAGTCCCGCACTGGTGAAGGGTCATCATTACATATACTTTCCGGTAATCGATGAGAGTCCCGAGCCGGTGAAGGGTCATTATTTCATATATCTCCTGGTAGACGATGAGAGTCCCGCGCCGGAGATAGGTATCAGACATATGTGACTGCGTTGCATCATACCGCATTCATCCCATCTCATTGCACCGCATACTGACTATTGTGTGTATTGTGTTGTGTTTTATATATGCGGTATGTATACCATGTTGTTAACGTATCCCAGTTTGCCTATATATTTCTGGCTCGTATCCCGAGTTGCACGTTGCGACAATATAAATACATGGATCGGATCGGGTTGCACGCCGCAACAGTATAAATATATGGATCGGGTTGCACGCCGCAACAGTATAAATATACGGATCGGGTTGTACGTCGCGACAGTATGAATATATGGATCAGGTTGCCCGCCGCAACAGGATGTATTTCTGATTGTTGACATGTTCGGGATATCTATATGTTCTGTCTACCTTATGTTCCTGGTTGTTTACGATTCCATACGTGTTTTAAGTTATTATCTGGCTCTGCCTGTTTATAGTTCAAATAAGATGGATTTGGTTTACCTGTTTTTTCTTCTCCCTGGCTAGCTATCCTATTCTTTGAGGTGGCTAGTCTGCCCCACTTATTGAGTTCTCTTGACTCACCCTTGTTTGTTGTTTGTTTTTGTCTATCTATTTCGTTTCGGCAGGTTCGCTCCAGGATTGAGTTCGCCACGTTGTGAAGGAGCGAAGACGACGTCAGCTGTCAGGGTGATGCCAGAAAATGAGAAAAGGGGCCGGAGAAAAGTAGAATTTTCACCCTAGAACATTCAGGTAATGATCCTAATATATTATTTGATTTTATTATGTGTGTTTAAATATATTTTTGCGGTAAAAATAGGAATGTTAGACATCGCCCTAATGACGTAAATTGATAGTTTAAAGGGTCAAATGGACCCCGATAATGAAATTGATTATGTATTCATGCTCAGTGAGTTATGGGCAACTTATAAATGTAATTTATTTGCGATTTGGTTATGTGGCCTTAAACCCTGTATACAGGCCTGGCCTGCGTATTGCGTATGTGAATAGGGTATCAGGTTCCTACCTGGATTGCCCTAAGATGTGAGGAATGAAGCCTTTAGCCTAATGTGATATATTTTTCTGCTTATTGATCACAGTGGGATCGTTTGGCAATGAATTCAAAAAAATAACGCGGTTGTTGGTCGCAATGCTAACTTTTGAGAGAGGTAAGTGTTTATATCCATTTCCTTGGAGGCACTTGGCCTCATGGATTTTCTACCACGTGTTCTTTACGTGTGTGGCTGCCGATAGGCGTACTCATTACGCCTTAGCTTTGAAGTTACATTGTATAGTATATTATATGATAAGCCCTATTGTTGGTATTGCATATGAGCATTGCACTCTGGTTTTGAGCATTGCATATACTTCCCGGTTGGCGATGAGAGTCCCGCACCGGCGAAGGGTCATTATTGCATATACTTTCCGGTTGGCGATGAGAGTCCCGCACCGGTGAAGGGTCATCATTACATATACTTCCCGGTAATCGATGAGAGTCCCGAGCCGGTGAAGGGTCATTATTGCATATATCTCCTCGTAGATGATGAAAGTCCCGCGCCGGAGATAGGTATCAGACATATGTGACTGCATTGCATCATACCGCATTCATCCCATCTCATTGCACCGCATACTGACTATTGTGTGTATTGTGTTGTGTTTTATATATGCGGTATGTATACCCTGTTGTGAAGGTATCTCAGTTTGCCTATATATTTCTGGCTCGTATCCCGGGTTGCACGTCGCGACAATATAATTACATGGATCGGATCGGGTGGCATGCCGCAACAGTATAAATATACGGATCGGGTTGCACACCACAACAGTATACATATATGAATCGGGTTGCACGCCGCAACAGTATAAATATACGGATCGGGTTGCACGCCGCAACAGTATAAATATATGAATTGGGTTGCACGCCGCAACAATAAAAATATACGGATCGGGTTGCACGCCGCGACAGTATGAATATATGGATCGGGTGGCACGCCGCAACAGGATGTATTGCTGATTGTTGATATGTTCGGGATACTTATATGTTCTAGCTATCTTACGTTCCTAGTTGTTGATGAGCTTTTGATTCCATACGTGTTTCTAGTTATTATCTGGCTCTGCCTTTTTATAATTTAAATAAGAGAAATTTGGTTTCTCTGTTTCTTCTCCCTGGCTAGCTATCCTATTCTTTGAGGTGGCTAGTCTGCCCCACTTATTGAGTCCTTTGACTCACCCTTGTTTGTTGTTTGTTTTTGTCTATTCTATTTCGTTTCGGCAGGTTCGCTCCAGGATTGAGTTCGCCACGTTCTGAAGGAGCGAAGACGACTTCAGCTGTCAGGGTGAGCCAGCTTTATTCCGGATGGCCACCAGTTTATTGTTTATTATTTCAGTTGCATTCTGCTCCCTTCAGGAGGTATTTGTCTTCTTTTATACTCTTAGATGTCTAGTCTGGATAGCCCTAAACTTAGTATGTTGGGTAGTTAGCTGTAACTTTCTTTCGTACAGCTTAGAGGTATCAGTATGTCTGTGTGTTTTTTTTAAGTCTTGTCCTTATTTGTGAATTGTTATATTTATTTTCCTTATTTAATTGGTAAGGGTTCGCCCGACGGGTCTAGGGGAGGATGTCGGGTGCCCGCACGGCCGATAGATAGACAAGAAATAAATAACAAACAAGGGTGAGTCAAAAGGACTCAATAAGTGGGGCAGACTAGCCACCTCAAAGAATAGGATAGCTAGCCAGGGAGAAAAGAAACAGATAAACCCAATTCCTCTTATTTAAATTATAAAAATGCAGAGCCAGATAATAACTAGAAACACGTATGAAACCTTAAACTCAGCCAGGAATACGAGCCAGAAACATATCAACAAATAAGCAAAGCACGTATGAGCAGAACAGTAGTTATGTACCACAAGTCTACGCAATGGTATGAAAATGAAATGAAATGAGATGAAATGAAATCTGATGCAAAGGGTCATATGTGCCCGTCCTCCCATCTCGAAGCGGAATACTCCTACATTCGAGGGGAATCCAATCTGATAACCAACTGGAGCGGAATACTCCTGCTCCTGGGGCGGAATACTCCTGCACCCGATATAATATAAACCAGAGGCGGAATACTCCTGCACTCTGTTGGGGCGGAATACTCCTGCACCCGATATAATACAATGGAGCGGAATACTCCTGCTCCTGGGGCGGAATACTTCTGCCCTCAATATGATACAATGGAGCGGAATACTCTTGCTCCAGGAGCGGAATACTCCTGCCCTCAATATGATACAATGGAGCGGAATACTCCTGCTCCTGGGGCGGAATACTCCAGCACCCAATATGATATGCAATGTAATGCATATGAATGACATATAATGCATATGAATGCAATGTGATGCAATAATAACCTTTCACCGGTGCGGGACTCTCATCGACAGCCGGGAAGTAGATGCCAACTTACAGCCAGGGTACAATGCTCAGATCCTCATTGCAATACCAACAATAGGACATAACATATAATATACAATGTAAATTCAAAGCTAAGGCGTAATGAGTACGCCTATCGGCAGCTACACACGTAAGGAATACGTGGTAGAAAATCCACGAGGCCAGGTGCCTCCAAAGAAATGGATATAAACACTTACCTTGTTACAAAGTTAGCACTGCTAATCGAAAACCGGTTTGTCCTTTGGATTCACTGCCAAACGATCCTGCTGTATTCAATAAGCAGAAAACTATATCAAATAAGGCTAAAGGCTTCATTCCCCACATCTTAGGGTAATCCGGTTAGGAACCTGATACCCTATTTGCATACGCAATACGCAGGCCAGGCCTATGTACAGGGTTTATGGTCACATAACCAAACCCCAAATAATTTACATTTATATGTTGCCCATAACTCACTGAGTATGAATATATAATCAATTTCATTATCGGGGTCCATTTGACCATTCGAACTATTAATTGAACTTGTTAAAACGATGTCTAATATTCCATGTTTTACCGTTAAAATATATTTAAACACATGTAAAAATTCTACTTTTTCCCGGTCTCTTTTCTCATTTTCTGGTATTTTTCTTCCTCCCCGCATTTACAAAAATCACAAATAATCATACGAACCTAACGACGCTTTCGGATTTCGAATCGGAGCTCATTCGGCAAAACCGAGCTAGAAAATCTCTTTTTAATATTTATCGCCAATAAAAACTGAAACCTTCTTCCGATGCCTACCAAACGAGGTCTGATTTAGCTCAAATTTGACAGACAGGTTCTAATGGACATTACGAATATTTTAAAATTATCGGCACGCCAATCGGAGTCCTAACTTCTGAAACGACGAACCGAGGTCGTTTCACTAGCTCTGGTAGCAAAGAAAATAATAAGAAGAGCTTCCTAAAACTCTAATTATTTCTATCCTCAGTCCGTTGCCATCTCTTCTTTATTCGGTACTGGTAAGCTTAGGCGGTCAATAACCTATTGTGATGTTCCATGCGTTGAGCCAGAGTACGTGCCAAGGTAGCCGGGTAAGCACATTGTCATTTTTCAAGGCTACTAAGGGTAATGAGAGGCGTCCTTTGACCTTTGATTTGATCCATCAGGCGGTGATGCTTATGGAAAAGGTTTGGAGTTGTGAACTCGAGAGTTGCAGCTGTTTGGCAACTCGAAAGGGTAGTTGGTAGCTTAGGTCTGCCTACGTTCAGCTCTTCGCTAAATATTCTTTAGTCCAGCAGACCGTGCGGGGATGGTTATTGTTGAACCCTCCCAAAAATACATACAAGTATGCATCGGGATTTGATTTTCAACAAAATGGGACTCCAAAGGGCTTCTTTGGAGTCGCCACCTAATTTAAGGATTATTAGGAACCTAAGTTAACTAAAGAATGCAATTTTATCCCTTATTTAAAAGGAAAATAATTCAGAAATTCTTAGGTAAGTGGTTCTATTAAATTCGAAAGAAGGTCCCCAACGGGAGCACTTTCGAAAATCCGCTAAAAGCGGTTAATCCGGCGATTTTCACGAATTTTACTTAAAGATAATTAATTTAGGATAAATTTTAAGTAAAGATAGATAGATAATGAATAGTAAGATAAGGTTTGATTATGCCAATACTTAGATAAAGAAACAACAAAACTTAAGATTAATTAAATGGATAATGAGATAATGGTTGATTGCTTAATTAATTACATAAGTAAAGGCTAAATAAAATAAATGATTAGACAAATAATGATAGTTGATTGATTGATTGGTTGGATAGATAAATAATGAATGGATAATAACTTAATTTAATAGATAAATATTTATATGAATTCAATTAAATGAGAAAAAAATGAATAATAATTGATTAAATAAATAATAAGTGAATAAATAAATAATTATAATTGATTAAACAAATAAGTAATTAACTAAAATTAAATAATTGAATAAATTAATTAACTTCTTTATAAATAAATACCACTTAAATAATTTAATTAATGAGTAAAATAAATAATAGATGGCTAAATAATTAACTTAAATATAAATAATGAATAAATGAATACAATTTTAATTTTTTGATTCTTTTGCACTCGATAGTTAATCAAAGATTCCTATTATCTTAAACTAATTGGCGAGTCCCAAAGAAACGGGATAAGCAATTATATAATCAATTCTAAACATGCGATAAGATAACAGTTTAATAAAGCGGCTCCTAAAACTTGCTTTTCTAAAGGGGATGGGAGAGAAGGAGTTTAGAAGGTAGAACCCGGATAGCAAATTCAACGCAAGCCCTGTATTTCACAAGGTTTTCATTTTTTGCTTTTTGTTTTACATTTTCGGGGATATCAAGTCCCGAAAATGCGGGGCGGTTCATGTAACTTCAAATGCATGTAGCCATCCCGTTTGTGAGTTTTACTCAACTCGTTCCCCAAGAGTGTTTTCATGCCAAAGAAAAAGGGAGAGAAGGGATTAGTACTCATTCAATGATAATACAAACAAGTTATTTAAAATGATAGTATGCAAAAATGTATTAAACATGAGTCACTATACCCGATTTATCATTTTTATCCGCTCCATTCATTTGGCACATGTGACCCTTTGCATCATATTTTATTTCATTTCATTTCATTTCATACCATTATGTAAACTTGTGGTACATAACTACATGTTCTGCCTAGACGTGCATTGCTTATTTGTTGATATGTTTCTGGCTCATATTCCTGGTTGAGTTTATGGTTTCATACGTGTTTCCGATGGGTATCTGGCTCTGCTTTTTTATAATTTAAATAAGAAGAATTTGGTTTATCTGTTTCTTCTCCCTGGCTAGCTATCCTATTCTTTGAGGTGGCTAGTCTGCCCCACTTATTGAGTCCTTTTGACTCACCCTTGTTTGTTGTTTGTTTCTTGTCTATCTATTTCGTTTCGGTAGGTTCGCTCCAGGATCGAGTTCGCCACGTTGGGAAGGAGCGATGACGACTTCAGCTGTCAGAGTGAGCTAGCTTTTATTTCGGATGGCCACCAGTTTATTGTTTATTATTTCAGTTGCATTTTGCTCCCTTCAGGAGGTATCTGTCTTCTTTTGTACTCTTAGATGTCTAGTCTGGATAACCCTAAACCTAGTATGTTGGTTAGTCAGCTGTAGTTTCTTTTGTACAGCTTAGTGGTATCAGTATGTCTGTGTTTTTTTTAAGTCTTATCCTTATTTATGAATTGTTATATTTATTTTTCTAATTTAATTAGTAAGGGTTCGCCCGACGGGTATAGGGGAGGATGTCGGGTGCCCGCACGGCCTAACCGGATTCCGGCTCGTGTCATGCGAGGCAGAGAAAAATGTGTGATTGCCGATGCTAATAAGTAGAGTGTAACCACTGGTAGAGACAATGGGGGATAGGTGTGGTGTAGTCTTTACTTTGAGTGAAAGAGTGATACTGTATTAATGATTTGGTACAGTAAATAATAAGTTGCATAACCAGGTAATTACTCAAAAGCTGGGAAATTTTATGTTATAATTTTAGGAAGTATAAGTACATCATATAAATATTCTTTTAATCGGTGAAGCTCATTAGAAACACAGAGTATATGATTTTCTTCATATCTGTTTTTATTTTATTTTTTGTAGAATATTTTTTTTTTTTTCAATTTATCAAGGATGTACTTTAAAATAATGAGTTTATGTTTTTCTTTTCATATTGACTTTCCAACTATAGTGCCGACGTTTATCCAAACATTTCGTGATCTTTATAGTGAAGTCTTGTTGTATAAGTAATATTTAATGTTTAAATTTTATTTAGCAGTTATAAGAAAAGCTTATGCACACAATCATTTTTCTAAATTTTTATGTTATAGAGAAAAATAGTTTAATTTTAATTTTTTTTTTGAAAACTAATGCATTATCAATAAATTCACTAGTATTTGTGCTATACTACAAAGAGTTAATACTTTAAACCAAATACTATACTACAAAGAGTTATACTTTAAACCATTTAAGTATTTACAACTAATTGAAAACTCAAAAGTGTCAAGTTTAATAGAAGAAAGCTATAATTGTAGGATGTTTTGTCAATTAATTTTAGTCTTGGATATAATGGTATGAATTGGCAATGACCTTTATCTCTCAGTAAAAGGGTATCGGATAACCTTTCCTTAGAAGATGATTTAAAAACTTCACAGTTAGAATCATCTGTGTACTATCAATAAGAATATATCCAATATTAGATTCAACCAATTAATCATCACCAATTCACCATAGTGAAAGTCAAAACAAGTTAATATTTCAGTAGGGTTATTATAAAAAGGTAAACTTTTACATATTGTATGGCTACAACGAATAACAATATAACATGCTATTATAAAAGAGAAGCTCGGTACAAAAAGCATCATGCATTCACGATGTTATGAAAAGATAAAATATATATGAAAATTCAGTTTCAAAGAAAATTGGTTATTATAATAAAATACACATATAGGGAATGGCCGTAATACAAAGGTCACACTGAAGTATTTGGTTATTTTTTGTTATGGTACTAAAAAAGTATTTGATTTTTTGTTTTTGTTTTGGTTATGGTACTAACAATTTATACAATCAAATTAAGCATTTTAGCTTTTTTACCTGATTAAACAGTGCCATACTAATAGCTAGGACGGCGGAAAGAGCAAGCATTGAGTAGAAAGATATTACCGAAAGAGAAATGAGCTCCTTATTAAGAACAGAGAGGTTAGTCTTTTTGCTTCTGTAGAGAGAGAAATCTGATGTTAATACTGATATAAATAATGGTGGATTAAGGGGAACATTTTGGATACTAAATCCCTTCACAAGATGATGAGAAAATGATTAGAGAGGTCTCTCACTCAAAGGACAAGCACAATGAGAACAATTGTTTCCATTAAGGTCTAATTTTGTGTTTAGATGAAGCCTCTTGCCACCCAAAACATTATCAACAAGAACAACAGAAATGTTTTCTTGCTTCCTTGACCACACCCTACCCCACCCCAAACAATCCACCTTCTAATACCCTTTCTTTCACAAACTAAGTGGGTTGCAATTTGAGACAATTAGTTTTAATTAATTGGAAGTACTAGTGAAAATCATCTGATAAACCCCGTGTTTAACAACTACAATGTCCTGTCAAATTTCCCTCGTAAAGAAACGTTTTCTAATTAACAAGGGCCACAGATTACTATACACTTTTTTCAATTGTATTCTTCACTTTTTGCGTTCCAGCTAGAACGTCTTTGCTTGTATACTCGAGTATTTTAAGACTTTCTGGAACTATGCGGGAGGGCGTCCCCATCGGCATGTAGGTGCAATTTGTTGAATAGATGAGTTCAACTTATGAATAATGCCTGGTGGCTGAGCTAGACATGATCGAGCTCTAAGCAATTAATTTACCCTACTTTTTGTGGCGAATAATGGGTGTATTACTTCAACTTAGGTCTACACGGGGCTATGAATATTTGGATCATAGATGGATCTGAATTGTAAAATTGACTAAGTAAAATAGTAGTTTTATTGATAAATAAGGACGCAGGGCTTGAACTGTTGTGGGTGAAAACCCATAACATAGCTGATGAGTATGAAAATACTGCGATCAAAATTTAAAGAAAGTAACGACTTAATTAAAGTAAAAACTGAAAAGGATTGTACTTCCAACGACAGACGAAGGCGTCCGCCTGGGCTCCCTCGTCAAAGGATGTTGAGCCTCCAGATGTGACATGTGGGATGATGACCACCTAACGGTACAAATCCCCGTCGATCAAACAATAATGAACTGACTGCTTCCGCAGCTGCCTGCTTTCTTACTTGTCTTTAGGGAGTATTGCATTGTCCAAGTAGTTAATTAGTGTATGGTGTTGTTCTGAAGTGGGGCATGTGCTTGGAACTTCAAGGTTCATCAGGTCAGCGAGGGTCAGCTCAATCGCTATCTGTTGATCATCTGAATCAGTGCGTGAATCCTCGGGCGCTTCGTCCTTATTTGAGCTTTCCTCCTGATAGAAAAACTCTCATTTGTGAAAGTTTTTCAAAAGTGTTTTAATTTTTCCTTGTCGATCTGGCTCACAGATGTCCTCCATGGTAAAAACCTCATTCGCTCGACCGACCACCAACTAGGAACTATTGTAGAGGCTGACCTCCCTGGCCCCCAATATGTAGGTTAAGTCAATAGCTTAAGTTATGGCCTCATATTCTGCTTCGATGCTTGGACCTTTCGTGGCCTATTAGAAGACCTTCCCGGTGGGTGTTTCGACCCATAAATTGAGGTTGGCTTCTTCTCCTTTGAGATCCACGTCTGAATAGATTTTCCTGCGCCCGAGCTCGGTCGCCTCTGCACTTTGGATTGATTCCTCCGCCTTTGGTGCTAATTCTTCCACAAAATTTGAGGTGAACCCTTCAAAAGCCTATGATTGGACTGTCGTTCATGGTTGGTAAATGATATCATATTCTCCCAGTTCTTCAGCCCCATTCGGCCATTTTGAGAGCCCGAGTATGGACAAAATGGCCTGTAACTATGCAAAAGAGACCATACTGACCGTTTGGCTGAGAAACTACGAACGCAACTCCTGAGTTGTCGTGACCACGGCCGCAATAATCTGAACAGGTAAATACAGAAGCCTATCCGGGCACAAAAGTCCTTTGCTGGCATACATTATCGGAAACTGTCTCCCATCTTCTTCTCTTGCGAGCACTGCATTCCATGCTACTTCTGAGATTGACACATACAGCAACAGGTGCTCCCTCTGGACAGGCTCGGTGATTGTCGGAAGCTGCAAGAGTTGCATCTTTACTTGGGCCAATACCAAGCTACAATGTATCAGCCACCAGAACACTTCGGAGAGCTGGTACCATAATCCTGCTGCCTTGGGAACTAGATGACTCATCTCCAATAACCACTCCCTTAACTCATCGATCTCTATTTTGGGCTTCCGCTCCATAGTCTCGTAACAGAAGGATTCTTCATCGACTATATTTACCTCGGTTATCGGCCTTTCATTGTGTCCTCTGCCGAACACTAGATAGTCTCCAGTCAAATGCCGCTCACTTCGTAAGTCACTAACCCTGTGTAAGGTAGGGTATCTGAAGACTTGGTGGAGCGTTGAGGGTACTCCCTTTACACTGTGTATCCAGGGCTGTTCCAGGATGTCATCATATAATAGGTTACATGTGAGTACCTGGAAAGAAGTTGTGCTGGTCACTCCCGGAATGTGAACAGGTAGAGCTACTTCTCCAACAGGCTCCACGCGAAGGCCACTGAATCCGATTATCTTACAAAGGCTCGGAATCATCTGATGGTGTTGGCCTAACTTCTATAATACCTCCCACCGGATAATGTTCACATTACTTCCTGGTTCAACCAGAGCTTGCTTGATCTGAAGCTTTGACACCCTTATGGAGATGATGAGAGCATCTTAATGCTTTTCTTCGTATTCTGGGCTGAACATAATAGGGCTAACAAATGACCCTGGCCTTTTCTCTCCCCTAAGCTGTGACAGGTCCCGAGGTTGTGAAGATTGTGTTGATGCTCCGCTTATCCCAAGAGTCCGGTGCTCTTGACCACCTTGCATCTTCTTCAATCAAATCCTTGAGGTGTCCCTCTTTTAGTAGATGCCCAATTTCTAACATCAGGGCCTTACAGTCGACTGTGGAATGACTGTTGCTATGATGGAAGTCACATAAGTCGTTGAATTCCTCCTGGTTTCTCCTTTTACGGTGGACGACAACCGTACTTTTGGCCCTAATTTTCCAAAGTGATTGGCAACCAGTTCCACGGCGTTGACTCGCAAACCAAAATCTCAGAAACTGTAGGGCTTTGTTTGTTTTTCCTAGGACCCGGGCCACCGAGTGCCGCCCCGCTTTCTTGTTCCGGCTTGGCTCTGTGTCGTTCCTTTTACTCTTCTTCCATCCCCATCTCCCTCCATGAATGGACTACCTGCTCGCTTTTTTCATTCATCTTCAGGGTTCTGAGAGTGCTCTGGCTCTAGGCTGAGTTTTTTAGTGTACCTCTAACGTAAGGAACTCCATGTTGTCACAGGGTATTGAGTTACAGTCCACTGCAACTCCTTAGTAGCTATCGACCCTTTGAAACTCCATATTGTCACAGAGATTTTGTTGCTTTTGACGGCGGTATAGTACGCGACAATGTGCTCATCCGGATCCGTTGTCCCATCGTACTTTTTATTATTCGACAGGCGAAAGTGCTTTGGCACATGGATCGGTGCAACGTTTGCTTTGTATGCATGTTTATAAAACTTTTGCTCATCTATGGTGGTAACTTGAGGTGGAGCACCCAGTACGTTACCGATGCGATCGTGGATGGCCTTCATCTCCTTTAGGATATTCTGAATGACAAGTGTTCATTTGAGGTCTTGATTATTGACTGTCGTTGAGCCTCCAGAGACGACATCCATGTTAAGCCTGCGGTTAGGAACGGATGCTGGTGAATCGTTCACAGTCACTGGTCCTCGCGGGTATGCTGGCCTCAGAGACAATCCAGCGAACATCGCTCCTAGCTTTTGGGATATGCCCTTGACCATGTTGATTGAGTTTTGCTCTGCCCGTTCTGACAGGTTTATGAAGAGATTAACAAGGAAACCTCTAAACTCATAATTACCTTCGCGTGGTTGATCACTTTTGCCGTCGCTGGCTACATAAACCGGCTCCTCGGCAGGATTCTTTGGCTGTATTCTGGGATCGCCAGGATCCTGTGCGGACTCATCTATTGTCTCGGTTGTGTTCTTTGGAATTTTGTCATTGTCGTCTGACATGACTGCGTCTTTTCCTCATAGAATACCTACAATTGCCTGGGCCTGATGCAGCCCAAAGTGCTGATCAACCGAAGGCAGTGACTGATCAACCGAAGGCAGTGACTGATCAACCGAGGAGGCCAATTACTCGAAGCCAAGCTAAGCTGCTCCATGACATGCACATCCAGCTGGCTATGTCGGGAAGAAGCATGTGTTCGGAAGAAGAATTGCAAAGTGATGAAACCAAGGGCTACATCTTCAAGTTTGAGCCCGATGACAAAATTCCCGAACAGCAGCTCTTGACCCCGGGCAGCGCAGAGCCGAACACAACATCTTGTGTTCGAAGCCAAGTCAGCGCCCGATGACAGGCTCACCGAAGTCAAGAACCGAAGCCAGGCTCACCGAAGTCAAGGTTGCCGAGCACATTTAGACTCAGCCCTGCGTGGCTTATTTCTATTGGTCACCTGTGACCTATTTACTAGTTTACCCTCAGTATCTCTTATATAAACATTGTTTCCTTTCATTGTAAAGCTAGTTTTTGGATATTGATGAATTGAATGAAAGTGCCAAGCACATTTCTTCTTGTCTCCGTCGTGAACAAAACCCCGGTGAGGGCTTTTAAGGACTTGTGGCTTTCGGTTAGTCCGATTGAACATTCCTCTTGATCATTCAGTTTGCAAGAGGCAATGTTCTCTTGAGGATTGTTGCATAGTTAGGGTAATTCTTGTATCCCTTTCGATCGAGCTTTGAGACAGGTTCCTCACTGTTCTTTCGAAAGAAGCAAGTTTTGTCTTGCTTCTATCTTTATCTTCTTAATTGTTCTTCCGCGTTTTGTGCTAGCAACCCCTTCGGGAATTGCATTGCACCATCTTGGTATCAGAGCAAGGTTTGGGCTTGTTTCTACGACCCCAAATCCTGTTCAAGCTATCTTTATTATCGTGCGTTTGTGTCTTTGTTTTCCTTTTCGTGTTCTTGATTTGGTTTTGTTACTGTGGTGTTGTTATTTTGACAAAAAAAAAAGTGTTAAAAGAAAATTCAAAAATTGTGTTTGATTGTTGGTTGTTTGGGGAAAAAGATCACGGATTCTTGATCTCCATTGTTTTCTGATTCCAACGAATACCCGACGTACTGATTTGGTGACTAGGGTTTCTTGGTGAAAATTTTGGACTGTTTGAGCTTTAATGTTGTATGGACTTGAACCCCATTGTGTTTGGAAGAAACCGATGAAGGTTGGTGGTTCTTGAGTGATTTGGGATTGTTTGTTGCTTAAAGATCGAAGTTCTTAAGTTAGAATCGTTGTCCGTACGCCGGAAAATTGTTACAAATTGTAACAGTGTACGACACGATGAGCTGAAATTCTTGGCTTGAAGAACTCAACTGAATTCCTCCGTTGTTACTGAGACCGGAGTTGAAAGCAACCCAGATCTTGTTAGAAACCGTGGACAGTGGACCGAAGTTGATTTGTCCGTACGCCGGAGCAAGGTCACTGTTCCATTGAAGAAGAAGGGGTAAAAGTTTGAATGTTAAAACCCCAGGTGAAATTTGTCGGCTGAGAAAAGGAAAGTGGATAAGGTAAAACCCTATCCGTACCAAAGGGGACCACTCTTGTACGGACGGGAGTGGGTGTGATCGAAAAAGATTCCAAAGGGAATCAAAGGGTAGATTCTCCTAGGTTTTCACCTTCTTTCGTGTCAAAATTCTAGTTGGTGGATCTTTTGAGTAATTGTCCTACTCGAGGTCGTACCAACTCATTTGAGCTGATAGGAACTCGTGCGAAGGGGTGACCGAAGTCCAAACTGTCGTAGAAATTTCTTTTGACTCCCCGAGCTCAGTTAAAAGCGTCCGTTCCATCGAGTCGAACATCACTTCACTCTTCCCGAAGAGACAGTGACTATTGTCGAACTTGAAGGATTTTAGAGGACCGATCAATTGGACGAGCCACTGTTAACAAGTCCATGAGTGATCAAAAACCGAACCCATAAATTGAGTGGACCCGAGTGCCACCCATCAAAGGTGAGGGAGAGTGTGAGGTGATTTCTAACCTTAACAATTGTTTGATCTTTGACTTGTGCAGGTACCATGGCTGGAAACGAAGGCAAAGGCATTGAAAGACCCGAAGTGTCGTTAGCCGATCTCATGGCTGCGATACAAAGTGTCAGTGCCAATGTGAGAGGAGTTAGTGTTCGAGTAGCTCAACTCGAACAAGGAAGTGCGTCCGTGGCCAAAAATGGGTCCGGCACTGGAACGAGCGAATCCACTCCGATGAAGCCAGAGCTGTATGCTGAGCTTCTTCGACAACATCAGTTGACGAGTGAAGCAATTCGAAGAGAGCTTAACGTGGGCAATCCCCGAGCACAACAAAACTTGGGCAATCCCCAAGCTGGAAATCAAAACTTGGGCATTCCCCGAGGAGAGAGGTTACCACCTCCAAGGGCCCGAAGAGACCTTGGCGCTGTAACCGAAGAGGCTGATGAAGAGGAATTTCCCGAGGACGAGTATGAACGTGAGCTGCCGTTCGCTCAACGATGGCAAGCTCACCGAGGTCGTGGAAATTTCCGAGGTCGAGGCCGAGGCGCAAATGTTGGAAGAAATATTGAGCGTGAGGCTGATGATCGAAATGATGAGTATCCCGAACAGGTTCGTGGTGTTCGAGACTCAAATCTGAACAGTGTCAAAATCACTATTCCTCCCTTTAAAGGAACTAGTGATCCCGATGAGTATCTTGAATGGAAGCTTAAAATGGAGCGCATTTTTGAAACCAATGAGATGACCGAAGAGAGGAAAGCTGCCCATGGCATTGCTTCGTTCGAAGCTTATGCATCTACTTGGTGGGAATCTGACAAGAGGCATAGACGAAGGAATGATTATCCCGAAGTCACTACCTGGCCACAGTTGATGAGAGCAATGGATGCTAAGTATTTGAGCGCCAAGTACAGGCAAACTCAAATGCAAAAGTTGTATGAGCTAAAACAAGGATCTAAGTCAGTTCAAGAGTACCATGATGAATTTGAAAAGGTTCGATTGAATCTTGATCTGGTCGAAGACGAGGAGCAAGCCATTATCCGGTTTAAAAGTGGCTTGGCTAGGGAAGTGTCATCTCAGTTGAGACTCCACGTGTACCACACGTTGGCAGATTTGTTTGATGCTGCTACCGAAGCTGAAAAATTGGTGAAGGAAGAAAAGGCAAATCGGTATCGAGGAGTCACTACTTCTACTCCAGTGAACCGAGGGAAAGAATGGAAGAGTCCTAACCAAGCAAGTGCCAACACTGTTCGAGAATCGAAGAGACCCTTCGAGAAAGGTGTGACCGTTAACCAACCGAGAGAAGTGGGAGGTAAAGTTCAACTAAACTCTCCTAGTGCTTCAAATATTCAGTGTCATAAATGCAGAGGATATGGTCACATGGCAAAAGAGTGTCCAACTCGCAAAGTTATGCTTCTGCTCGAAGATGGAACCGTCCATGAGCAAGCGAGTGACACCGAGGAGGAATTAATCGAGGAGACTGACCGAGCTGAAGGTGATGATGATCATGAGGCTGCCGAAGCTGATCATCCGGAAATGTTTCTTGTGGTTCGAAGGAATTTGAGCTGCATGACTCTTGAAGAAGAGGACAACCAAAGAGAAAACCTCTTTCATGCCCGATGTCGAGTGAGGGGAAAGGTGTGTTCGATGATCATTGATTCCGGTAGTTGTGCCAATGTAGTGAGCCAAACTTTGGTTTCACAAATGGGATTACCAACGATGAAGCATCCCCACCCTTACAAATTACAATGGCTGAATGAGTGTGGAGAATTGAGGGTTGTCAAGCAAGTGTGGATCAAGTTTAGAATCGGCGAGTATCAAGATGAAATGATATTCGATGTGGTGCCGATGCAAGCTTGTCATTTGCTCTTGGGTCGACCATGGCAATATGACCGAACAGCTGTTCACAATGGCAGGTCCAACACTTACACCGTAAAGCTTGATGGAAAGAGTTTCATCCTCAAACCATTGTCTCCAAAGCAAGTCTCCGAGGACTATAAACGGATGAAAGAACTGAAAGAAGCGGCCAAAGCTAAGCTTCCGATGGGAGCAAAATTGGGAGCCGATGAGACAAACTCACCGACCGAGGAGAAAGGAATTTGTGCAATAATGCAACCCGGTGAGATCTTACGAGGCAACGACCACGGTCAGATGATGATTTGCCTCGTGCACAAGGGTATCTTTCTAAACTCTAATGATGATTTTTCTAATGATATCCCTTTGCCTTTGTTTGTTCGTAAAGTTTTGCAGGACTTCGAGGACATGTTTCCCGAGGAAATGCCAGGTGGATTACCTCCGTTGAGAGGAATCGAGCACCAAATTGACTTCGTGCCGGGATCTCAAATCCCCAACAAACCTGCATACCGGTGTAATCCTGAAGACACCAAAGAGCTCCAAAGGCAGGTTGATGAATTGCTGAACAAGGGCCTTGTTCGAGAAAGCTTGAGTCCTTGCGCCGTTCCAGTTATCCTTGTCCCGAAGAAGGATGGAACATGGCGAATGTGCGTTGACTGTAGAGCAGTCAACAAAATAACGGTAAAGTATCGTCATCCTATCCCTCGATTAGATGACATGCTAGATGAATTGAGTGGTTCTTCATGCTTTTCTAAGATTGACCTCAGGTCCGGTTACCACCAGATCCGAATGAAACCCAGTGACGAGTGGAAAACCGCATTCAAGACCAAATTCGGTCTCTATGAATGGTTGGTAATGCCATTTGGCTTATCCAACGCCCCGAGCACATTCATGCGATTGATGAACCACGTGCTCAAACCGTTCATAAACAAGTTCGTTGTCGTTTATTTCGATGACATCCTTGTTTATAGTCGAACCATGGATGAACATGTCGAACACCTAAGGCTTGTGCTTGAAAAGCTTCGAGACGAAAAGTTGTATGCCAACTTCAAGAAGTGCGCCTTCGGTGTCGATCGTGTAGTCTTTCTTGGATTTGTAGTCAGTGCTAATGGTGTCGAAGTCGACGAATCAAAAGTCGAAGCCATCAAAGATTGGCCAACTCCGACCTCGGTATCACAAGTTCGTAGCTTCCATGGGTTAGCTAGCTTTTACCGAAGGTTTGTTCGTGACTTTAGCACCGTGGCAGCTCCTTTGACCGAGCTGGTTAAGAAAGACAATCCATTTGTGTGGGGAGAGTCCCAAGAAAGGGCTTTCCAAGAGTTGAAACGGAGGCTTTGTTCTGCCCCGTTGTTGCAACTCCCTGACTTCGGCAAAGCATTCGAAGTCGAGTGTGATGCGTCTGGAGTTGGGATCGGAGGAGTGCTGATGCAAGAATCGAAGCCGATCGCTTACTTTAGCGAAAAGCTTAAGGGTGCAACTTTGAATTATTCAACATATGACAAAGAGTTGTATGCCCTCGTTCGAGCACTCGCCCATTGGCAGCATTATTTGTGGCCTCGAGAGTTTGTGATCCGAAGTGATCATGAGTCCTTGAAGCATCTCCGAGGACAGGAGAAATTGAACCGAAGGCACGCCAAATGGGTTGAATTTATTGAGAGCTTTCCCTATGTAATTCATTACAAAAAGGGAAAAGACAATGTTGTGGCCGATGCGCTATCAAGGAAATTTGCTTTAGCGACCACTCTCGCCTCTAGGCTCATGGGATTTGAAAGCATCAAGTCGATGTACGAAGACGATCCCAAGCTAAAATGTGTTCGAGACGCAATCTTGAGTGGCCGACGAGTTGAGAAATATCAGTGGCACGATGGCTACCTCTTCAAGAATGGGAGGGTTTGTGTGCCAGTGTCATCATGGAGAGAGCTCTTGGTTCGAGAAGCTCACTCCGGTGGACTGATGGGACACTTCGGTGTCGACAAAACTCTTGGTATCTTGACCGAGCAGTTCCATTGGCCCAAAATGCGACGAGATGTGGAAAAGCTTTGCAACGCTTGTCTCGTTTGCAAGAAAGCTAAATCGAAGTCCAACCCTCATGGTTTGTACACCCCGTTGCCTGTGCCTGATCGACCTTGGGTTGATATATCCATGGACTTTGTCTTGGGGTTACCGAGGTCGGGGGGAGGACATGATAGCATCTTCGTTGTGCTTGATCGATTTTCGAAGATGGCTCACTTTATTCCTTGCAAGAAGTGTGATGACGCCCAGCATGTAGCTACATTGTTTGTCTCTAATGTGTTGAAATTGCATGGTGTCCCTCGTACTATTGTGAGTGATCGAGACACAAAATTCTTGAGTCATTTTTGGAAGTGTCTATGGGGTGCCCTCGGCACCAAACTACTTTTCTCAACGTCTCACCATCCTCAGACTGATGGACAGACCGAAGTAGTTAACCGAACCTTGGGATCTTTGCTTCGGGCAATGACCAAAGGAAAGGTTGGAAACTGGGCTGATCGTTTGCCCATGATGGAGTTTGCATACAATCGAACGGTGCATCGAATGATTAACATGACCCCGTTCGAGTGTGTGTACGGATTTAACCCTTTAATTCCACTTGATCTAACCCTATTGCCTCGAGATGTTGTTATCGACTTTGCAGGAACTCACCGAGCCAAAGCTCTGCTCGAGTTGCATGCGAAGGTGAAGAAGAACCTCGAGGACGCCTATGCAAAGGTTGCCTTAAAGAAAAACAAGGGGCGTAAAAAGTTGGAGTTAAAGAAGGGTGATTGGGTTTGGGTTCACTTCCGAAAGGAACGTTTCCCGAACCTAAGGAAAGGAAAATTGGCTCCTCGAGGGGATGGTCCATTTCAAGTGCTGAGCAAAATAAACAACAATGCTTATGTCATTGACCTCCCAGGTGAGTATAATGTGTCCAACACCTTCAATGTTACTGACTTGACTCCTTGTGTTGTAGGCCAAACATCAGAAGCAGAGGATGAATCGATTTCGAGGACGAAATCCTCTCAAGAAGGGGAGGATGATGCAGCCCAAAGTGCTGATCAACCGAAGGCAGTGACTGATCAACCGAAGGCAGTGACTGATCAACCGAGGAGGCCAATTACTCGAAGCCAAGCTAAGCTGCTCCATGACATGCACATCCAGCTGGCTATGTCGGGAAGAAGCATGTGTTCGGAAGAAGAATTGCAAAGTGATGAAACCAAGGGCTACATCTTCAAGTTTGAGCCCGATGACAAAATTCCCGAACAGCAGCTCTTGACCCCGGGCAGCGCAGAGCCGAACACAACATCTTGTGTTCGAAGCCAAGTCAGCGCCCGATGACAGGCTCACCGAAGTCAAGAACCGAAGCCAGGCTCACTGAAGTCAAGGTTGCCGAGCACATTTAGACTCAGCCCTGCGTGGCTTATTTCTATTGGTCACCTGTGACCTATTTACTAGTTTACCCTCAGTATCTCTTATATAAACATTGTTTCCTTTCATTGTAAAGCTAGTTTTTGGATATTGATGAATTGAATGAAAGTGCCAAGCACATTACTTCTTGTCTCCGTCGTGAGCAAAACCCCGGTGAGGGCTTTTAAGGACTTGTGGCTTTCGGTTAGTCCGATTGAACATTCCTCTTGATCATTCAGTTTGCAAGAGGCAATGTTCTCTTGAGGATTGTTGCATAGTTAGGGTGATTCTTGTATCCCTTTCGATCGAGCTTTGAGACAGGTTCCTCACTGTTCTTTCGAAAGAAGCAAGTTTTGTCTTGCTTCTATCTTTATCTTCTTAATTGTTCTTCCGCGTTTTGTGCTAGCAACCCCTTCGGGAATTGCATTGCACCAGGGCCACACGGTGGGCGCCAAATTATTTATGCCTAAAATTATATGTCTAGGTTAAATAATTAAATTTATGAGAGGGTCACAAGAAATACAGTAAAATATGATTAAAAAAAGCAAGTAAATAGAGAGGAAAATAATAGACAAGAAAGTAAAGAGTTTTATTCCTTAAGAATAGCCAGATTCTGTGTGAATCGCTTGATGTACAATACAATGTAAGGAGGGGCATTTATAGTAGAGATTACCCAGTCCTAATTATGGTAAAATACAAAGACTAATAAAGGCCATGGGCCAATAAACTCAAGGCGGTGGTGTATACGAAACCCTAACTAGGAGACTGTAAACCTAAGGCGGCGGGATGTATGCCTTGTATCCTACGCCCGTACCACCTGAACGGTCGTAACTCGTAGAACAGGCTTGTATCCTCTGTGCCTGGTGACTTGTAGAATAACTCTAGTCTCGCCAGCTGGACTCGTATCCCATAATAATAAGTGGCGTATTTTTTCCCACACCTCAAGGAGCTGAATGCCTTACTGCAATTTTCATCGGAGCAACTGCCACGCCACGGTCGATTGCAAGGCTTTGATGTTGGAAATTGAGCAATTATTAAAGGAGGGGCACCTCAAAGATTTGATTGAAGAAGGAACGAGACGATCGAGAGCACCGGATTCTGAAGGAAAGACAAGCGTCAATGCGATCTTCGCAAGCCACAGACCAGTTACAACCTGGGGAACTCAAGTGCCCGAATAAATTGCTAGTCCGATTGCATTCAGCCTGGTGGAAGAGGAAGTGAAACACCAAGATGCGCTCATTGTCCCAGTCAAGGTGCTCGATGTCCAAATTGAGCGGGCTTTAATCGACCTAGGGAGAGACGTTAACGTCATCTGGAAGAAGGTATTATAGAAGATAGGACAGCACCACCAGATGACCGAGCCCATGCAAGATAACCAGATTCAATGGCCTTTATGAGAAACCTATCGGTGAACTAGCTCTGCCGGTTCATATCCTGGGCGTGACTAGCATTACACCATTTCAGGTATTAGCTTGCAGTCTTTCATATGATGTCGTTCTAGGATGGCCGTGGATACTCAGCATAAAGGGAGTACCCTCAACACTCAATCAAGTATTCAGATACCAGACATCAAGTGGGGTCAGCAACTTATGGAGTGAGCGGTCCTTGCCCGAAAGTCACCTTATACCCATCAAAATTGTCTACAAAGGGCCTATAGCCAAAGTAAATATGATCGATGAATAGTCTCTTAGGGATGGGTCAATTGAACGGAAGGCTAGAATAGCGGTCGAGGAGCTGAGAAAATAGCTGTCGGGGATTAGTCACCTAATTCCCAAGGCAACATAACTATGTTATCAGCTCTCCAAAGTTCTGGTAAGGCACGAGGGACCTTGGCGGCCAGTACGCTGCTGCCAGGTTCTTACCCAAACAAATATGTGTTTCCTGCAGCTCTCACTGATAACTTAACCAGTTCAGCGAGAGCACCTATTGTTATACGTCACAATCTCAGAAATAGCATGGAATGCGGTCTTAGTGAGTGAAGAAGATAGGAGGCAGTTACCCGTAAAATATGATAGTAAGGAATCCTTATGGGCGAACGAAAGTCTCTCATTACCAGATTAGTTCGTGGCGTCCATAATCATGGCAACAAGAGGACTGGGTTCGTATTTTGTTAATCATACGGTTAGTGTGATCTCGTCCATGCTTCTATAGAACATTCTGTCCAGGCCTGGACTCTCTAAAAGGTTGGCAGGATGGGTCGAGGAGCTAGCAGAATACGATATTACTTACCAACTGCGAGCGGCCGTTAGATCACGGGCTCTGGAAGGTTTCACCACGGACTTTATGGACAAATAAGTGTCGAAGGAAGAGTAGTCGGTCAAGAGTGCTGAGGCGATTGAACCCGAGCACTGGGTAATTCATACAGGTGTGGTCCTCAGAGGAAAAGGAGCCAACCTTGATGTATGGATCAATATGCCTACCGGGAAGGTTTTCAGCAAGACCGCAAAATGTCCGAGCACTGAAGCAGAATATGAAGTCGTAATTCAAGCTCTTGACTTAGCCTACATATTGGGGGCCAGGAAGATCGGTCTCTATAGCGGCTCTCGGTTAGTGATCGATTGAGCGAATGAGGTCTTTACCCAGAAGACATCTATACGCCGGGCTTACAGGCAAAAATGAAGACACTTTTGAAAAAAAATTCATAAGTGGGAGTTCGTTTATCGAGAGGAATGTTAAAACGACGACGGAGCATCTGAAGATTCACGCACCAATTCAAACGACCAGCAAATAATGATTGAGCTAACCCCCACGGACCTGATGAACCTCAAAGTTCCACATGTAGGATCCACTTCAGATCAGCGTCGTGCGTTAATCAACTACTTGGACAAGGGAGCACTCCCTGAAAACAAGGCAGAAAGCAGACAGCTGCGGAGGCGGGCGGTTCATTATTGTTTAATCAAAGGTGAGTTATACCATCGGGTGATTAGCGGTCCACGAGTCACATCTCGAGGTTCAACACCCTAAGACAAAGGAGCCTCGAGGGATGCTTCCAAATCTCCCAAGAATTGAATTTTCGTCAGACACAAAGAACCCCCCGCCCCACCCCCGAAGGCATGAAAGAATCATCAACCATTCAGTATAGGAAGTACAATTCTTTTCAGCATTTTTTTTAATTAAGTCTTTAGTTTCTTTTCAAATTTTGATTACAGTATTCTCATACTTATCAATCACGTTACGGATACTCACCCACAACAATTTTGGCCCAGCGCCCCTCTTTTATCAATAAAACTACTATTCTTTTTAGTTAGTTTTGCAATCAGATTTATCTACGATCTAACTATTCATAGCCCAGCACATCTTAAATTGAAGTAATACACTCAATTTTCCACGATAAAAGTAGGGTAAACTACTCGTTTAAAGCTAGATCACTTCTAGTTCAGCCATCAGGCATTACTTCGTAAGTTGAAATCGTCAGCTCAACAAAATTGCACCAACATACCGGTGGGTACGCCCCTCCCCCCCCCCCATTTAGTACCAGAAAGTCTTAAAATACTCGAGTAAACAAGCAACGACGTTCATATTTGATGCAAAAAGGCATAATACATGTTTTACCCACTAATCTTTGGGCCAAATCCCGCTGACACACTTATTCTTCACAGGCGACCTTCGACACACTAAGTTTTAAAAAGTGTAACTATTACACACTAATTTGACCAGACCTTATTAAATAAAAAATAGTGTACACACGCGCCCACAACTACCCGACCCGTCGGGTCTTTTAACGTTTTAACTTACCCCCAATTAATAACCCGACCCGTCGTTTTAACTTACCCCAATTAAACTTACCCCATAAACCAAACCCGACTAAAACAAATAAACTAAAGAACCCTAAAAATTCATCTGCGACGATTCACTTAAATCAGATGGAGGAGGAAACATAGGGATGCTTCAGTGGTGAAATTTAAAGGCACGTATTAAGGTTAGTCAATTGAGTTATCCGTTTATGTATGCTAATGGGTGGGTGTGTTGATTTAGGATTTTTGGTAAATCAAAACAACTTTATCATGCTTTTGGTAAATTTTTTAATCAATCTTACTTTATTTCTTGTAAAGTTGGAATCTATCGCCTTTATTTCTTGGGCCATGCTAAAAACATGTCTGCATGTGAATTATCAAAATGTTGTCTTCATCTAGGGTTACAATGTCATTGAAAATTATTTTTGTGTTGTTCTTGTTGACTGCATGTGACAGTGGTCCCCGTATTTCTAGTGTTAATTATTAAAAAAATTGGCCTATTTGTATTAGTTAATTCTGCCATAAATATCTGAATTAATTAATAAATTAGTTGTCTTGTCATTTTCCTTTTCAGATAATATGGCTTTTGCTTTGATATCTTTGAAATGGTATCATGATGGTGAATATGTTTCTGGTCTATTTGCTCAATATGTGGGTAGAAGACAGACTATTGTAACTGATGTGGACGTAGATAAAGTGTCTTTTTTGAGCTTATGGACTACACTAGGGAAATAGGCTTTATTAATGTGGCTGAGTTGTATGTATATCCGAATGATATGTCTGATAAGATAGTAAATATAGTAAGTGACAAGGACTTATTAGACATTTGTAAGGACTTAGCAGATGGGGATACCCTACATATATATGTGACTCATGCTGCCCCTTTATGTGTGGATGATAGTACATTTAAGTCTAGGAATGTCACGGCCCAATTTCCAAGGGCTCGTGATGGCACCTAAACAACATTTGCATAGGCGAACCAATGAAACAAGATGCGGAAAAGAACAATAATGTGAAAAGATCATAAATGGATATATAAATATAAAAGTGTGAAGTCCAAAAGAATATATCCACAAAAGAATTGGAGCATTCTAAGAGTGACTCAATAAAGTATGAATATACATCAAAGAAATCTGAGTCCTATCTCTAAGTGACTCCGGCGGTATGCCACCACGGTCTGTGTGGTCGGCTCACCTCAATCAAAAGTCTCAGAAGCCTCGGGAACCGCTAACCTCCGGGCTGCTGACTGGATGAAGGACCTGCGCACGTAGCAGAGTAAGTTATGAGCCGAAGCCCAGTAAGATCACCGACAGGCCCGCTAAGGTACCCTTGCGGGACAAGTCGCTACATGCATCATAAGCACAACATACTATAGTAATCATACAATAAAGTAGTGAAATCACAAATAGATGTAACACATTCCATACACACAAGTAGTAACCAGAAGTCTCAAGGATTATGCCCATCCAACGTAAGGCATAGGTCAACTCAGCGGCGGTTTGGAGGTCCAATCTCTACTCCCGTGCCGACTAACCTAGACCTACGATGGACTAGCAACACCACTACTAAGTATCAACCATATACCGTGATCCGAAGTCACTATCACAATCATGAATAAGTAGACCAACGACCCGTAGTCGTTGGCTCATCTCAAATCTGTCTACGATCGCACCACACCCCCTGTCAAGTGCGTCATATCTCAATAAATCAAGTGACCACACCACACCCCCTGTCAAGTGTGTCACATCTCAAAGATCAAGTGTCCACACCACACCCCCTGTCAAGTGTGACACATCTCATAGTATAGGCGACACCACACCCCCTGTCAAGTGTCCCTCTAACAGTATTAATATCCACGACATTAATAACAATAACAGAAATAATAACAGAAATATTAATAACGATAATATTTCAGAGTCACCGTAACCCAGATTGGTTATGCTAGCTGAACGTAAGGCGAAGGTTAACCCGACCACAGTTTGGGGGTACAATCCCTACTCCCATGTCGTCCAACCCAAGGTTACGTATAGACAGCACTACCCAACCCGGCACGTGAACAAATCAAGTACCAATATCATACAAAAGCCGGCAAAATCCTCGGCAAGACATTTATCATGACATGCCGGCAACATCCTCGGCCATGTCCCAAGTTCTTGCTATCTAAGCATGGCGTAGCAAGCGTTACTACGATATAAATTTTAAGCTACCTCGACGTAGCGTTTAGACCGGCACATACCTCGGTCGAGTCACAATCTCGCTATTTATAACAAACAATAATAGCAAGTAATTCACATCATTAATCCTAACCATTGTTAGGTATATATATGCGTACATGAAGCATACTAGCATGAAGGAAGAGTCCACAAGCACAATAGAGGTCAAGTCTCACTTACCTCGAAATTCGGGCTCAAATGCCGGGAAGAATCTCCTTTCCCGCTCGCCTTGTCCGCGAAGGACTCTCCACTAGGTCTATTAAGACAAGATATAGCACATATGAGTGCTCAATTATAGCTATTTAAGCCTATAGGCATCCTAGGGTAAAAATTACCAAAATGCCCCCGGGTAGGGCCGAGCCCTAAATTTACAAAATGTACTTTTCCGGACTCCCCACGCTACCGTGAGTCCAAAAGTACACTTAGATTCCACATGCGAGCCTTGCTCGATGTCTTTCCCCAATTCTTAAGAATCTAGGGTTCTAACCCATTTCCAAGAATCAACCCTTTGATTCTTGTGTTAATCAACATAAAGATGGATTGAAAGGGCTTACCTTAAGTGTAAGTATGATTGGGTCTTCAAGAAATACCCAAAAATCGCCTTAAGAGCTCACCAAATGATTTTTATAAGTTATGAACCGAAATGGCCCGAAATGGCCTTTTTATAGCAGTTTTTGCCTCTGTGACAGCTTCTTTTGAAAAACTCATAACTTTTGATAGGAATGTCCAAATGACCTGAAACTGGTGCCATTAGAACCACAACTCCAAGGGCTACAACTTTAATGTTTTGAGTTTTTCCTAATTCCTTACGGATTGGCCGGAAAATCAGCTTTTATCCGGCTGTTTGCGCCAAAACAGAACAGAAAAGTCGCACCAGATTTTCTACTGTTTTAGGGGCAAAACGGGACCCTACGAAGCTCAGAATGATCCCAAATTTTGCACACAAGTCATAAAATACTTGGGTGACATGCTCATCAAGACGGAACTCAATTCGGACCTCCAGAACTCAAAAAGTGGGTCCCACGGCAAAGGTTCAATTTTCGACTTTCGCCAAAATAGCAAAATTTAACCAAACGACCTCGGAATCCAATTCCGAAAGTTGCTACAAGTCACAAATGACTATACAAATCTAACGGAACTTTCGGATCTCTCATCGGAGTTCATTTGCTCAAATCGAGCTCGGAAACCTCTTTTAACTCTTTTAAACTTCCGAAACGGGGACTTTATCAAAAGTCCTATCAAACGAGGTCCGTTTTCAATTTTGAAGGTTGCTATATATCATAAATGACGAGACGGACCTAACGGTGCGCTCGGATTTTCCATCGGGGTTCGTTTACTCAAAACGACCTATCGAAACCCCAAATTCCTTTCCGGAATTTCATAAACGGATCCTTTTCTCGAAAACCTATCAAACGGACTCCGTTTCGACTCAGATTTCACAGACGGGTCATAAATGACCTAACGGAGTTTTTGGGACTATCGACATGTAAATCGAGGTTCCGAATCCCGTAACGACTATTTGAGGGTCGTTACAAGGAAAGAGGCAGACATTTCTGAGGTCATTGACATAGGTGAAGGTGAAGATAATTCTTATAAAGATGGAGATGAGGATGATGGTGGGTCTGACAAAGATTATGACTTTAGTTCCAGTGATGAGAGTGAGGGTGTTGATATAGATGTGCCTGATGATAAGGAATATCAGTTAGATGTTCATGAGGAATTTGCAGAAGTTAGGGAGGAATTGATAAAATATAAGAGAAGGATGAGGTGTGAAAGGCCAAAAGACAAGGGAGACATATATTTAGGAGAGGCTGGTGTTGACATAGGGTTTGATGAGTTGAGAATAGGCAGTAAGACAAACAGATATGCTAGATTGGTTGTTGCAGATGATCCTTACTATGGCTCTTCCAATACTGAAAGCTTTGACTCAGACATAGAGGATGAATTTAGTGAAGAATACAAGAAGAGGCAGGCAGAAAAGATGAGAAAAAAGGCATTAATATTTGACCCTATAGTTTAAAAGATAACATGGGAGTTGGGTTTGATATTTGAAAATGTTCAACAGTTTAGAGATGTTGTTATAACTTATGCAATTCAAAGAAGAGTTCAAATTGAAAAATAGATTAATGAACCTAAAAGAGTGTGGGTGAGATGCAAGGAAAACTATCCATGGCATCTGGTAGCAATTACTGATGGCAGGATCAATAATTTTAAGGTTAGAAGGTACTTAACTTTTCTGTTAGTCTATTCAATCTTATATTAGTCTTTTAGATCTCACTAGTGACTAATTAATTGTTGTCTTTTGTTTTTGTTTTTTTTTTTTTTTTTTGCAAGCTACAATCCTGTTCACATATATTACAGGACAAACAAAAATATCTTATGCAATTCAAGGTGGCTAGCAAAGCATTACAGTAAGACCATAGTAGGACAACCGAACATAAAAGTGTGGGAACTGAAAAGGAAGATAAAGGATGACCTTGATCTGTATTTGGCAGATCTGTGGTCCATAGAGCTAGGGCCAAAATTCTGAAAGAAATAATTGGCGATGTTCATGCTGAGTTCAAGAGGATTTATGACTATAGGAACATGATACTACAGACCAACCCAGGGAGTACTTGGGTTGTGAAGTTAGTGGATAGGGGTGAAGGAAAACAGGTGTTCCAAAGCTTTTATGTGTGTTTCCATGCCATGAAGAAAAGGTGGCTTGAAGGATGTAGAAGAATAATAGGTCTCGATGGGTGTTTCTTGAAGGGTATGTGCAAGGGGCAATTACTTGTGGCAGTGTCTAAAGATGGGAACAATCAAATGTTCCCAATTGCTTGGGCCATTGTAGAGGTTGAAAAATACTTATAATTGGGAGTGGTTTCTGAGGTGTATCATCCAGCTGGCAAACCACTCGAAGCCCTCCTAGGCATCAGAAGATATGTCAGCCCGAGCAATCTTCGACGCACAGTCACTAATACAATCAGGGCCCCGGACGTTCTAACAGCAGCAAAGGACCTCGGAAGCGTCTGAGCACAGGCGCAACCTTTCCTCGTCCCATCAAGAAGACTAAAAGATCTGTTTTGACCCCCCGCTGGTCAAACGAGAGTACACTGCCCCCCAGATCTTCAAGCGAAATTGGGAGCTTATCGAAGATGGGGAGGGTTGAGCTGGGAACCTACCACAAGGGTGACTTTTCCTCCGGGTATTCCACAGCCAGCGGCCGATGAGGCGTTGCAACAACAATCCAGCCGAACCAGACGGACAAGCTAAAAGCCATGAATTGTGAATAGATTCAGAACTTGATGACACTCTAATCGCCTAATGGCATGAAGCTATATCCTCTTTCCTGCCATAGAACGGAGCCAGGCACTGGAGCCTCAACCCAGTACTATTGAAGGAGTTACCTGAACATCTATGTCGTCCCGGAAGAGACGCCACAAGACAGTAGAGGGGGTTAATCCTCCTGATCCCGCATGACAAGAGGAATATCATATCAACTGCCATGTTAAAATATAAGCACACTGTAATCAGTGCATATGCCATAATGAAGACATTCCGAAGAACGACATTAGAATCCCGATCAGACTTCATGACTTGGGGGGACTCCTTCCATCCGATCATGGATAGAGAGACCAAAGAGAAGAACTATGCAAATTTTCTCTTTTATAGTTTTATCATGCACCATCCATTCTGGATGAAGAAGTATTTCTAGAAATATTGGATCAGGATTAAAGGAAAGCATTTTTTAAGATGAAGGAGTTATTCTCTCATAAGAAAGCTTTTGAAGGGATGAAGAGTTTTTCTGAAGGAGATTTGTGATTTCACCACTATCATAAATCCCTTATTTATAGGCGGAATGAGATAAGGATGATGTGTGAAATGGTCAAGCACAATTATTACCTGAAGATATGAAATGATTCGGCGCAGAAAAAGTTGTTCTTGAAAAGGTGCATAGAATCGACATCAACCAATCAAATAAAGACTTGAAAGGTTCTCGAAGAATCAAGCGCCGGTCTCGCTCAAAGAGACCGCGAGTTTCAAGGAGTCAGTGAGATATCCCTTCACATCCTTTTTGCTTATCTCTTTCACTTCCTAGCTTCTCACAACAGCACTCAGCAAGTGGGGGACTAACTGTGGGGGCAAAAATACGCCACCTACTATTACGGGGATACGAATCTAGCTGGCGAGATTAGACTTAGTCTATAAGTCACCGGGCACAGAGGTTACGCGCTCGCTTCTTGAGCCACGGCCGTTTAGGTGGTGCAGTTATAGGACGCAGGGTATACATCCCACCGCCCTAGGGTTCACAGTCTCCTAGTTAGGGTTTCGTATATACCACTGTCTTGAGGTTAGGCCCATGGCCTTTATTAGTCTTTGTATTTTATCATAATTATGACAGGGTAAATCTCTACTATAAATACCCGTCTTCTTATTGCATTATATCATCGAGCGATTCACACAGATCGGGCTATTCTCAAGGAATAAGATTATTACTTTCTTTCTTTTTACTTTTCTCTCTATATTTATTTACTTTTCCTGCGTATTTACTATATTGCTTGTGACCCTCTAATAAATTCAATTTTTTACCTAAATGACCAAATTTAGGCCTAAACAAGCACCAAACTGTTTATGCCTAAAACTAGCTTAATTGAAAAAATAATTAAATTTATATCGGCCCACATGCAATAATGAAATATCGAAGAACAATAGAATAAAAGCAAGAAAATAGGAGTTGTATTCCTTGAATAAGAGAGGATACTAGTAGAATCTCGATGATGAATTACAATGATAGAGAGGGATATACAATAGGCTAAGGTTTACCCCAATCCTAATTATGGTAAAATACTTATTCTAATGCCCTTTGCCCATTACAAAAGGCGGCTATACGAGGTAAATCCTAAATAGGTGTCCAATTACTTTAAGGCGGCTAAGTGTAATTCTATGTCCGTGTCTAATGAGCGGCCGTCGCTAATAAAACGGGCGCATATCCTCAACAACCGTTTACTTGCAGGGCAAGGCTGGTTCTCTCTAGATGGCCTCATACTCCCGTAACTATAGGTGGTATATTTTTACCTACACATTAAGTATATATGCTTTGTCAATATATGAATTACATAATCTAATGAAAATTAACTACTTCTATTAATTTGGATATCACACTGTATTTGATATCAAAAATTGTAATGATATGATCAACAATAATTTAGACTGGAAAAGAGGTAAATCTATTTCTATTTCATATATACCACATGACAGTAGTTTTAGGGTAAATTTATCTCAATAGTTTTAGAGTTTTGAATTAATTTAATATATTAAATATTTACATTTTGATATTAAGAATATTCTATCAAATAGTCACGTGAAGTTTTCTTCGTGTTTTCTATTCAAGAACTGAATCTACAGAAGTACTACGTATACTTCTAAGAGCTAAATGAGTGTAGTGTGCAAATTTGATTTTCTTTATTTGATTACTAACGACCATGTCGAAGGACCACTTTTGAGACGTTAAAGATGTAGAACATATAAATGACAAACCGCAGCTGTTAATTATTAAATTTATCTGTAGCTCTTAGCCATCGTGGTCCAACAAACATTACGAGGATGTGTTCCATCTATTATATGTTAGAAGTTCCATAATATCTACGAAAAGGAGGGAAAAAAAAGTTCCATAAGAATTATAAAAGGCATTATCTTCGATATACTATCAGTTTTGATTTTATTATTACACAGAGGGGAAGTATATCATTTGTACTACTTCAAACTTGGTTGTGGTCTTTTTTTTCTTTTTAAGAAGGAAAATACAACGTTTTATTTAAATATGTCATCTTGCATAAGCTTCAAGACTCTAATCTAGTTAGATTACTTTCTCCTTAGAGCGTATAAGCTATGAGAACAAATGTTTTAAAATTGTTCCTTGATCTTATTTCTAGTTGTGCACTTGTGCTATATATATAAAATATTAAATAAATATTGTGAACTAAGAAGTAGTTCTTTTTTTCTGATTACTCTTTATATATTTTTTAAATTTCTGGTTAAGAAAAATAAAAGCCATACAAGATAGACTTGCATTTCATCAAATTCTTAAATGAGAACAAAAAAAAAAAAGTAAATATTGACGGAGTTTCAGCAATTTATTAAGTTTTGATAAACATTCTATAGAATTATCACATATAGAATTTTACTTCCGCAAAATTTAGTTTCGCATTACTCCTATCTTGTATAATAATTATCTGGTAATTCTATATAAAAATCTTATTTTACTGATTGCAAAAATCTGTCAATATCCCAATAAGGAAATAATGGAAAACACTAAAAGAAGGGAAAAAAATTAAGGAGAAGGGGGGGGGGGGGGGGAAATGTTATATAAATTTAACTTATATACATTTGGGTAAAGAGTATATGCATATGATTTGTGAATTTATCGTTTTCAGTATATTATTTACTGTATATATTATGTTATACTTATAAGAAGTTATTTCTTCATTAAACTATGTAGTAGTATATCTTTGATATTTAAAACTACCCTTTATTAATACTGTCAGCATCAACTCCGAAAAGCACTGGACTCTTGGCTAGCATTTGGACATAAATTTGATTGAAACTTGAAAATTTGAGTATTTGAAATTAAGTTGAAAAATAACTTTTGAAATTTGAAGTTGCGTTTGGACATACATTTTCAGCTTGAAAAAAGTTAAAATTTTGTGAGTGGTAAAAGTAATTTTCCAAATTCTCCCAAATTTTACTCTCAACTAGAATTTGGGAATTTGAAATTTTATTTTTCAAATTTTACACAAATTCTATGAAAAAAAATTTAAAATAATATTTCAAATATAACTCTCAAATTCTATCCAAATTCTATGAACATGAGTTTTGTGGGTCAGGAGTACGTTGATTGAGTCATAGTTGTGGGCTAGGAAATTATGATATGAATTATTTGCAGGGACCCAGAAATCTTAGAAGGTGAGCTGTTACTTGTTTGACATCTTATACTCGCTTTTTCCTCCCGTGCTTTCTTTTTCTATAGGTCTATTTCATAATTTTGAACTATTCATATCCATATACAATGGCCTACTATGACACGGCTATTTCTGTTTTTCTTTTTGTGAGTGTTATCAAATGAATTTTCTTTTCTTGACAACCACTCTTTTGTCTATTTAGCACATGTATGAGTTTAGAAAGTAATGTCTAATATAGTTCCAAATATAAGAAGGAATTTTAGTAAATGTCTAATTACCTAGGATACTTGGGGCTTTGGCATGGCAGGACTTGCCAAGTCTTTTTGAGTGGAAAAAGGCTCAAGTTTTAAACATGAAATCTAGGGTCCTCATTTAATTAGTGGTATTAACTATCTAACATTTTCACCTCAATGTTTTGTAAGTTACACAATAGTCCATGTATAAAAGGTAGTTTTTTGCCAAATTTGGCCATTTACCTAGCTGCTTCCCTCTCTCCTCTCCCCCTTTTTCCCTCCATTTTTTCCCCATTCCATTCCCGCCCAAAGTTCCACCATAGCTGCTGAGCTTCCTTTCGTAGATCAAAATAATACCCATTCCACCATAGCTGCTGAGCTTATTTATTGAATATCCTTTCCAGTTTTAGGCAATTCAAGCTGAGACCACCCACATTTGGGTTATATGGCATTTTGTTAAATCTGGTTGTTTCTTATCCATTAAAGGGAAAATCTTGTTCCTCTAATTTTAATCGTATCAATCCAGTTATCTCCGGTAAGTTTACTAACCAGAACATGTTTTTAGCTGTATTTGTTGATTCGAGGTTGTTACGGATTCAGTTCCTCCGAACAATCTGCCTGAAATTCCAAACATCATTTCGACGTTCCTATGGTCGTAATTGTAATTCCAAACATATCGCTAGCGTTTTACACGGCGTATGTATTTATTGGAATTTTTACAGATAATGTTCGGAACATCCTGATAGATGTTTGAGTGTTCTGTTAGCAGTTTGGAACATCTTTCATTAAGCAACGAAAAAGTGTAAGGTGATGTTCAGAACGTCTGAATCCGATGTTCCAAACGAGCAACATTGAGGTTTGGAATATCTTTCATTAAGCAATGAAAAACTGTAACATGATGTTCAGAACGTCATCAGAGATGTTCCAAACGAGCAACATTGAGGTTTGGAACATACTGTATAAATATTAGTAATACTAATAGTTGTTCATTCCAATTTATTGCAGGTGACCATCGATGGGTGAGGTTATATTAGGAGTTAATTATCAAGGAGAATGGGTGGAGCGTTCTAAATGTTATGCTTGGGTTCCGAAGGTTAAAGAGTCAAGACCCATTCTTGTGCCTAGAGATGTTACGTATGATGTTCTACTTAACAAAATCATTGGAAGTTGGGGGATAAGAGACAATCCGAGGGACATTTGCATTACTTACATGCTGAGTGTTGCCGCAAATCAAAAGACTCATCCCGTTACAAAAAGAAATGATGATGATGTACGCCTTTATATGGCTGACGTTGATCGTAATGGTGCTAGGCCCACACTAAGGGTAGTTGTGGTTTCTACGACGGAGGAATGTGTTGGTTCTAATGACTAAGAAATGCCAAATAGTGGAGGGCATGATTTTAGTCAGCGATTGGATGACTTACGTGAAGAAGTAGAAGAAGACAAAGGAGGAGGGGTAGAAGAAGATAGAGGAGGCGTAGATGTAGATGAAGAAAAAGAGAAGAAGTAGAAGAAAAATATGTAGAGGAAGATCTTGCCATTTATACCCCTGTGTTTCCAACACAAAGCAGCGAGCCGGTATTTCACTTCGTCGATGGCACAGGTTTTGTAAAAGGTATGACTTTCGCCAATAAGAAAGAACTGGTCACCAAATTGAAGATTGCAGCAGTTAAACATCGTTTTAATTACAAAGCATTGAAGAATACTGCAAAGATTTTTAATGCTAGATGTTTAGATGTGAAATGCAAATGGTGGTTAAGGGCAATGAGGTATAAAAGTAATGATAGGTTCTACATTAGCGTTTACAATAACTTGCACACATGCGGTGTCCAACATCATTCCAGTCATAATTCACACGCCTCTGCCCAGATAATTGGTGAGTTCATGAAAGGTAAATATTTAATGGGAAAATTTCCAACCACAAAAGCTGTCAGGGATCCCTTAACAACGATTTTGGTTGTAAGGTTAGCTACTGGAAGTGTCTTAGGGGCTGTCAATTTGCAAAAGCTTTAATACGGGGAACACATGAGAAATGTATTGAAATTTTTTATGCTTATGCTTATATGGTTAGGAGTAAGAATCCAAGAACCAAGACAGATTTGAGGCTTTCTAGCACAGGGAAGTTCTTGTATTTTTTTCTCTCTTATGGAGCGTGGATTAGGGGATTTACTTACGTGAGAAAAGTCCTAGCCGTTGACGGTACACATTTGTCTGGCGAGTACGGAGGGGTGTTGTTGTCTGTTGTTGCTCAGGATGCAATGAGTCACGTATTCCCTGTTGCTTTTTGTGTTGTAGACAAAGAGTGTGACGCCTCATATGAGTATTTTTTCGAACAATTACACTGCATAGTTTCAGATAGTGAAGAGTTGTGCATTGTTTCGGATAGACATCCGAGCATTTCGAAAATGGTCGCCCAAGTGTTTCCTTCTGCACACTATGGAGTTTGCATGTGGCACCTTGGTGAAAGCATCCGAACAAAGTTTCAGTTTGGAATCAGTCTTCATAAATACTACATTGCAGCAAAGGCATACAGGGTAGAGGAGTTCACTGATGCTATGAATGAGATCAGGACTATTGATTGGAGGGTAGCGGATTATCTTGAAAATGTTGTTGGCTATCATAGATGGAGCAGATTATATTTCCCCGGAAACAGGTAAACTATAATAACAAGGTCTGATATTACTGTCTGCTTTCAATATGTTCCAAACGTCACAAGACGCGTTCCGAACATAACATATATGTTCAGAACATTATCACTATATTTTATTTTCTAACGATGTTCCAAACTGCTTATCGTCGTTCTGAACGTATGCTTCATGTTAGGAACATCATGAATGTTCCGCACTTCTTATTCCTATGTCTGCACTTGTGCTTTATGTTAGGAACATCTTTTGATTATTATAATTTTTATTCTTTTTAATAGGTTTCAAGTTATGACATCAAACATAGCTGAGTCCATTAATTCTATGCTGAAGGAGCAAAGAGAATACCCCATTGCTGCCCTCTTGAAGGATATAGGTAGGAACTTTGCGGAAAAATTCCACACTAGGGCTATGAAGTTAATCAACCACCCAAATTTATGCGTCCCAGACGTTGAAATAAAAATAAGGAAGAATAAAGAAGTGGGAGACAAGCTAGTTGTCAATAGGAAGGGAACTTCTGGTTTCGTAATCATTAGTCCAGGGTATGAGGCAGAAGTTGATCTATATGAGAGGACATGTACATGTAGGGAGTTTGATCTTGATCAGTTACCTTGTGTACATGTTATGGCAGCAATTAGGGGGTTGCATGGCGATGAATATGGAAGTAGAGTGTATGAATACACTTCTGAATATTACACAACACAAGCATACATCCTTGCCTATGTAGAGCCTGTCAATGCAGTACCTCCTGAAGAATCATGGGTCTCCCTGCTGAAGAGATACTTTATCCAGTGCCTCCACCCCTAAAGCCGAACAACCGTGGAAGGAGAAGGGTTAACCGGATTCGATCTATTGGGGAACGTATTCTAAAGAGGAGAAACAAATGTGGCAACTGCAAGAGATATGGTCACAAGAAAACTACATGCCCCGTTGTTCGTAGTGGAACTGAGGCTACAAGTCAGCCTACAAATTGAGTTTGTGAATTGGATGAAGCATCGTCCTCGTTATAATTTCGATTATTTGGATTATTTGGATTTCTATTGGAATTGCATAATGGACTTTTCGTCCTACTTGTATAATTTATGTTGTGTACATATTTGCTTTACTAGTTTCTTAATTTATGTTTTGCAAATATTTGCTTTACTACATCTTTTGCAATTATGTTGTGGCATGTGAAGGCATGTGAAAGCTTGTGAGGTCTTTATTTCCGAACGATGTCAAGGCATGTGAAAGCTTGTGAGGTCTTTATTTCACAATTCATAGTCGTAGCATTTACCAAGTGCTACCTTCGAGAATATGTTCGGAACATCTTGTCAAGGATATTATTTTATACTTTTATACGTGACGTTCCGAACAAGTCATTCAAAATTTAAAAGACACAAACGGCTACAATGAACAGTTGGGATGCCCAAATACCAATACACCAAATGGCTAAAATACAAGTTGGCTGCTGCAACAGTCACGTCAAAATACATTCACACTTGTAAATATGCGTTTACCAAGTGCTACCTTCGAGAAGATGTTCGGAACATCTTGTCAGGGTTATTATATTATACTTTTATACGTGACGTTCCGAACAAGCCATCCAAACTTTAAAAGACACAAACGGCTACAATGAACAGTTGGGATGCCCAATTTACCAATACACCAAACGGCTAAAATACAAGTTGGCTGCTGCAACAGTCACGTCAGAACACATTCACACTTGTAAATATGCGTCCCTTCAGTTGCTTCCTACATTGAAAGGGCGTGCACTAGAATTTAAAAGCCACTTCAAAACATCTATAAATACCTCCTTGATGAGTACCCAATTCGCAATTCATTTCGCATTAACCAAGTATTACGTTCAGTTTTCACCAGTTTCTATATCAAGGAAGAACAAGTTGAGGTACTCAAGTTTACCATATTTTCTACATTTTTTCCTAAAACGATTTCAAAATCTAATATGTTTATATTTCCTTAAACATAACTCCACTTTGATTCTTTTCTAAATTTTAAACAACTTTTCATGCAGATGGCCAATAACGCATTTAACGATCCATGGAATAAGTACCACCGAGTCCGAGAGCCTCCAAACAAGTCGCTTCCTACAAGACTGCTAGACGTGCATTTTGAAGTTGTTGGCATCAAGGAGGTAGCAGATAATTGCCAGAGGTCCATTCAAACACTCGAGACAAAACTTGAGCAGATGCAATTGCAGTTAGATCGGATTGAGAGGGTTTTGCAAAATCAATTCGGTGGAGGCCAAAACAATAACGAAGACGCTATTATATATTAGTTGTTTAAGTAGTTGTATTGTTTATAAATATGCTTTTGTTATCTCTTTTCAATTAATATTATTATGAAGGTCTTTAATTAGTACTGTTAAATTGTCTCCAAACCATCATATTTGCATATAGTTCGCAACACATCTTCTGTCGTTTAGGATATTACAATATGATGTTCCAAACGACAAGTTGTTCTACTCCATTTCTGGAAACGTTAATAAATTCATACACTACGTTCGGAACATATACAATGTGTTCCAACACTAAACTCTATGTTCGGAACGTATCTGTTATGTTCCAGGTATAAATGATGATCATTAACACTATACACGACCAAATTTCCAGAATAGAGTGATAATTGATGTTCATTTTAACTAGAAAGAACCAATTATACTTGTTAGATTTACAAATTATGATGATTATCACTAGAAATGACCCACTAGAATTGTAAAAGTGGCAAATGATGCTCATTTCGCTTAAAAGGACCAAATATAGTTGGTAGACTAAGAAATGTTGACAATTATCAGTAGTAATGACAAATTATACTTGTTAGAGTGATAAATATTGACAATTATCAGTAGTGATGAGTAATTGAGTGACAAGTGATGATATCTATCGTAGGGTTGTTTTAAACAACCTATTGATGTTCGTCGCATTAAACTGTCGTTCGGATCGCACAATTTTAATGTTGCTATCTTCATCGTATGATGATCCATAGATACACTGTATTCGAACATCAACTAGAAGTTTGTCACATTTTGAGTGTCGTTCCGAGCGCCCTGTTCAATTTTTTCTATCTTCATCATACTTTTTCACAATTAGAGTAGTTAGCGTGACAAAATATGATGATTATATGACTATAAGTGACCAATTATACTTGTAAGATTGATAAATTCATCAACTTTCATCACAAAGACCACTTAGAGTAGTTTGTGTGACAAATGATGATCATTATGAGTAGAAATGACCAACTAGAGTTGTTAGAGTGACAAATGATGATCAATATCATAAGAAATGACCCACTATACTTGTTAGAGTGACAAATGATGATCACTATCACTATAAATGACACACTATACTTGTTATAGGGAGAAATAATGATCATTATTACTACAAATGACCCACTATACTAGTTAATCTGACAAATAATGATCACTATCACTATAAAAGACACACTATACTTGTTATAGGGAGAAATGATGATTATTATACCTACAAATGACCCACTATACTTGTAAGAGTGATAAATGATGATCATTGTGACTAGAAATGACCCACTATACTTGTTATATGGGGAAATGATGATCATTGTGACTAGAAATGACCAATTAGGGTAGTTAGAGTGACAAATGATGATCAATATGATAAGAAATGACCCACTATACTTGTAAGAGCGACAAATGATAATCACTTTTACTATAAGTGACCAATTATACTTGTTATAGGGAGAAATGATGATCTATACATATAGTTTTGTTTCGAACATCCAATAGATGTTTGTCACATTATATGTGATGTTCCGCACGCAATGTTCTATTGTTTCTATCTTCATCAAACTTTTCACAGTTAGAGTAGTTAGAGTGACAAATGATGATCATTATATCACTATAAGTGAGTGACCAGTTACACTTTTAAGAGTGATAAATTCATAAACTTCCATCAGAAAGAACACTTAGAGTAGTTAGACTTAGAACTGATGATCATTGTTACTACAAATGGCCAATTACACTTGTAAAAATTACAAGTAATGATCATTGTCACATTACAATTAAAGGGCGATGATCATTATCACTCTAAATTATCAAGTATACTTGTTAGAGTGACAAATGATCATCCATCTATCTCTGTTGTTTCGAACATGCTGTTGATGTTTGTCACATGAATATCATGTTCGGAGTGCCATTTTCCGATGTTGCTATCTTCATCGTATTGTTTTTATGTTCAGAACAGATAGCGATATGATTGAAACATGAAGTGTGTCATGCGGAACGACTGAGGGTACAATGGTAATTTACAGGACAAAATAACAATTTCAAATGAAATTTCTTGATCATTAGTACACAAAACATAACAACTAGAAATAAATAGAAGCTAAACTATGAACCAACACTTGATCCAAGTACAGAATATGAGAACAATTAGCACCACAACTAGCAGTTTCCCAATACCCAATTTTTTCCGCCATAACCGTGCTTCTTTCCTCTCTTCTTCAACGACTTTCAACTTCTTAAGTAGACCCCATATTACTCTCTTCGCTTGATCTGACATCTCTTTATCATGCCATCTAAAGTAGTTGCAGCCATTTGCCTACATAAAAAAAAGAAAATAAATACAAAAAACAAATAACTACAAGTAGGGGTGGGCACTAAACCGAAAAAACCGAAATACCGAACCGAACCGAACTAATTCGGTTTTTCGGGTTCGGTATTTCGGTATTTCGGTTAGGTTCGGTTCTGAAATTTTGAAATTTCGGTTTTTCGGTTCGGTTTTCGGTTTCGGGCAATCCGAAATTTCGGGTCCCGAAAAAACCGAAAAAATCAATTTTTTTTTTTGTTTTTTTACATATATGCCATATATTTTCTAAATCTCTAAGTTAGCCATTGTCAGTAAGTAACGTGATTCTACATATTGACTGATTTAACTAAAGGTTCTGCTATTTTTTATTTTGCAGAATAGAGAGAAAGTATCTAAATGTTTGTTACTCTTTGTAAAAATCATTCATAGCACAATTATCTAAATTGAGACGTTACAAAATTACATCAGTGCCAAGTGACGAAACCAATAATTTTGCTAAGAGTGTTTAAGAATTTTCAAAATTTAATAAATATCAAGTAATACTCCTATTTGACTTATATATACAATTATAGTTTTTCAGTATCAACTTTCACGAAACCAATAATTTTGCTAAGAGTGTTTAAGAATTTTCAAAATTTGATAAATATCAAGTAATACTCCTATTTGACTTATATATACAATTATAGTTTTTCAGTATCAACTTTCACTGATTGTAGCTCCGCCATGATAATACCATACTGTACGAAGGGGGTGAATTGTTTCATTTTGTGTAATTAGTCATACTTTTAGTACTAATTTCTTTTAAGCTAAAAGAAATTGAAAGAAATGAGAAAGTGAGAAGACCAAATTATGGTGTGGTCGAGGGGACCAAATTATCCTAGTTAGTCATAGGCTATAAATTTTCTTGTTCGGGCTTTTTTTTTTTGCCATAAACTTTGGTTTAAACCGAAACACCGAAGTACCGAACCGAAGTACCGAACTAAAAAACCGAACCGAACCGAATTATAAAAATTACGGGTTTTTCTACACTTCAAACCGAACCGAAAACCGAAATACCGAACTGAAGTTTCAAAAAACCGAACCGAAATACCGAACGCCCACCCCTAACTACAAGAAAAAAATAAACCCATCGCCTAACCTGACCATATTTGTATCCGTAAAAACTCCTTCCTGGGTTTAGTTGAGTCCACGATATTGTTAACTTCGCATAATCTCCACATCGACAAAATGGTACTACACTGCCACTATTAACGGATCTACTAGACATTTTAATCTAGATGTTTGATTTAATTTTGTAAACTGGTTTTATAAATAATGAACGGATATATAATGTGTCGGGTGGTGTATTTTTATTACCGTTGGTAAATAAATATTGTTCACGCGCCCAATGTAATAATTTATCACGAGTTTGGGCTAGATCAAAAAGATGTTCGGAACATCCTGCAAAGGAAATTCAAAAACGGCTACAATACCAATACACCTATCAGCTAGACTAGGTTGCAGGTAGGTAGCAGCTAGGTCGCAATGATGTTCGGAACATCTTTTCAAAGATACGTTACACGAATTCTACTTATATAGGCTGACGTTCGGAACCACCGTTCAAAATTTGAAATACACAAACGGCTATAATTCAAGCCGCTCAAATACCAATACATACCCCCAAACGGCTACAAACGTTTTGGTCGCCTCTTTTACTTCTATAAATACCCAATAATTCAAAGCATTTCAATCCATATCATCAACTTACAATTCAAAGCATTTCAATCCACATTAAACAACTTACACTTCAAACAATTCATCATCAAAAATGGCACGTCAACCACGAACAAGAGGTGGCTCCACGGCCAGAGGAGCCTCCACCGCTAGAGGAGCTTCCACGTCGAGGCAAAACACAGCTGTTGCATTATCATTTTCAGACCAACCACAAACTGAAAGAGCTATTGACATATTGGAAAAACTAAGGGCAGAAGTGTGGGGTTGGAAGTTCCAGTTTGGGGGCTTCCTACATGGCTACAAAAAGGACGTCAAAAAGATGACGAAGGAAATGCGAAGGATCAAAAGAATGCTCAAAGGGCTGCTAACTGATAAGGCGATGCATTACCTTGACTTCTACTCCTCTCCTTCATGCTAGATGTGGATGTTCCTATTACTGTTTATTATATAATTTCTTTTTGAATGTTTATAATCTAGTATCTTTTGTTAGAATGCTAGTATAACTAGCATTCCTTTTGTAAAGCACTGACAGTGATGTGCAGTTTCTCCACTTGAATGCTAATATAACTAGCTTTCTTTTTGTAAAGCTCTACAATGATGATCAATGAAAAATATGTTTGTCTAGTTCCTGCATATATGTTCAGAACATCTTGGTAACGTTCAGAAAGTTAATTTGTCGTTCTGGAACATACGCAACCTTTATACAATGAGATATTCATGTTTCGAACATCACCGTTACGCGCAGAACATAAGACTGTAGTTCTGAACAAATGATGAACAATTTATATGCTCTGTTCATTTTCTAAAAAATTAATCCATCTATAATTAAATAAGCACAATATACCGAACGACATTCAAAATGTTCCGAACTGCATGTTAAAATCTAAAAGGCACAACGGTTACAATTAGCAGTTGCACTCGTTTGAGTAGTACATAACGGTTACGAGTTTCGTCAAAAGTCGCTTTCCATAAAACCATTCCCAACAGACTCGTCGATTGCCACTTTACTCTTATAAATACCCAACAGTCACACATTGATTCCACAACAATAAAATGCCTCGTCGTCCAAGAACAAGGGGAGCACCGATAAGAAGAGCATCGAGTTCAAGATGGCCTAGAGTTCCTTCCTCGAGTTCACATTCAGATTCTGGAAATTCGAACGACGGCTTGGACCAGCTGAGGTATGAAGTGTGGGAATGAAAATTCAAATTCGAAGAATTCTTCCATGATTATAGAAGGGACATAAGAAGGATGAAGAGAATGCTTAAAGGGCTGCTTGCTGAAAAGAGAATTGATTATGTCCCGTACTCCACACCACCAGGAACACCACCTGAAGCACCACCACAAGCTCCGCAACATGCACCCTAAGTTCGATTGCTTATGATTATTTTAGTTATAATTTTATATGTCCGTGGTTATATCAAGGAACGACTTATCGTTCCAGAACGAAGTAATATTGTTCTATGGTAAGCTTAATTAAATGTTGCAGATGTTTGGAACATCATATTGTTTTTCAGGAACAATAATACGTCATTCTGGAGCTTATGTAATAATCGTCTAAATTTTACTGTCATTTTCTGTTGAATGCTGAACAACTGAACAATATATAAGAATGTTTGTTTTAATTGCGACTAATTCAGCTATCCTTTTAAGCACATCAAAAGCTATTACTTGGCTAAGAAAATAAAAGTCATCCATACCTAATTACATAACCAAAATAAAATTTAAAAGATTATCCAAATATTACATATACCCAAATCAAGGCTTCATTTTACCGTCAAAAATACAAACGGCTAAACGTCGCCTCCACTGATCAGCCATATTGTCACAAATTTTGTCCATGGGGGTGTTTGTAATGAGATGCTCAATGTACATCAATGCGAACACTCCACAGGATTGCCCTGTTAGATTTTGTGGACAACGTGATCTTGGCACTCTCTCAAACGACCACATGTCTCCTTCCTTACACATCGGATCCAAGTCTTTGAATAGCTTAGAAATTCTGACATAGATCGGGAACATGTAGAGAATGAGGACAATTATTGGCAAGAACTTTTCATCATCATTACAACCATGATTGGAATCATACACCCAAACCTTCGCTTCAACCATGTCAAACACCACCAACACGTAGTGATTGTCGTTGATGTTAAAGACGACGAAGATCCTCTTAGCACCAGCCCAACACCTACCCCCTAGGTAGGGTAGCTTTCCATGTGCATACTTCAGATAATCATCATCAAACTTATACTCCTTCAACGCCAGATCAAGCGGTACCTGATTTTTTTCGCATCTCCTTCCAGTTGGTAGTAGCAACTTTTCATGTTTGTCAAGAATTCCATATCCAAAATGAGGTCACTTTGATCGTAATGGTCGGGGTAATTCAAATGCCTCTCCCGCATCATTGTCATCACAGCTTCTACATACTGCATAACATATCCGAGACAAAAATAAATTGGCGTATAAGTGAGTGAAGGAAAGGTCTGTCTTTCCGAACATCATTCCATGTTCGGAACGACTATGTGATGTTCTACGAATCTATGAGAAGCTAGAAATGCTTGAGTTGTTCCAAGCATAAGAACGATGTTCCGAACTCAGTAAGTATGTTCTCCACAACGATGTGAAGTTCAGAAAATCATTCAAAAATAAACTTACAATGTCCCATACCCACTCTGTCTTGTTCATCAGATCTTTGAAATCTTGGAAATTCATCGGCAATCCAAGAAAAACATCTTTTTGTTTCTTCCTCTTTTTGATAAATGCGTTCAAAGCCACCACTTTTTTTCGCTTCAATGGCTTGTAAATATCCACTTGAAGCCTCGAACCAACTTCTTCCTGCTTTTTCTTCTCTTCTGTTTGTGGTGATTTCACAGCCTTTGCAGGTTTTATAATCGTTTTGCTCTTCAACAGCTCAATCGTCTCCTGCATGGCCGCCATCTCCATCTCCATGCCTTTACGCCAAACGTTGCAATCTTTGCAATTGCAACTGCTACATTTAGAGATGTCGAATCCATCACCACCAGAAGAATCACCTTTGATTTGCTCAGAAGCCACAATATTTGTCTCATAAGGCACGATCTGTTGCTCATAAGCCACTATCTTTTGATCATAAGCCACCATCTTTTGATCATAAGCCAAAATCTTTTGCTCCATTGCTTCCCTCCATCTGCTGCATTCATCACATTTGCAGCCTTTGCAATTGGAGCTCCTCTTCACTGTACCAACTTCAGTGATACCAGCAAATTCAAACTCACCAGCAACTTCATCACCATCAGCTTTGTTCCAATGTCAATATTTACATCTTGCAGGCCACCAATTCCCTCTTCATTGAATTCACCATCACTTCCAAACATCATCATTTCTGGGGCTTCCATAGCTTTAGTTTCTATCACTTGTCTTGGAGGGGGTTGCAGGATTGTTCTTGAAGATACAAATTGTAGTGCCACCAACAAGACCAACGCTGCAAGCATCCTCAAACACTTTACAAAAACGATATATTGTGTCGTCCTCGGAGTCTTCAAATGACATGAGGTCTAGAAAGTAATCCATGTCCAGCTCGTCATCAGTAGGAATGAGGAAATGGTGAACAACCTGTAAATATACCCATCAACATTAAATAAATATCAACTAAATTTTAAAAATCTTTTAAGTTGTTTGGAACAAAGTCCTGTTGTTCGAAAATATCTAGAAATGATGTTCCGAACATCGTTGACTGAAGCAGTTAATGGTTCTTCATGAAGATGTTCCGAACATCAATCAGAAATATCTCAGCAAACACGAAGTTGTTCCAAACATCACATAACATATATGGAAAACAAAATACTTACAGGAACATCAGGTTGGTCAAACAACCTGTCCGTATCTCTTTCACAAATTTCAGTAAGCCTGTTTATGATCCTTGGCATTGTTTTTTCTTTTGGCAAATCCTTTGGCCTCAAGGCAGGTATAGCTTCATGAGCCCAGGCCATGAATGCCCATGGAAAGCTATAAAGATTGTAAGTCTGGCTTCCTTCTGCACGAGGTTCCATTGGCTTGATCAGATATTCTATTGTTAATTCAAAACTCATCCTACCCCAAGGATAACGTTGGAATGCCTCAAGATCGGCGGACAAGCACACCACCCATTCCTCTATTCTATATTTAGAATCCCTCGCACAAAGAATAGTATGAACAAACCAAGCCATGCACAGATTTAAATACCACTTCTTGGGACAGGTTCTAGAACATACCAACTCAAGCAAGTCACAGCTTGCTTTTTCTTCGGCTGTTTTTGTTTTTTGGGCTTGTTGAACTTTCTCTTGGCGGGTGAAGATGAGGGTGAGGGTGAGGGTGAGGGTGACTCCTCCACCTTCTTCTTCCCCTTCTGCTTCCAACTACCCTTCTCCTTCTCCTCCTTTTCCTTCTCCTCCTTTTCCTTTATCTCTTTCTCCTTCTCTTTCCTCTTCTTCTCCTTGAAATAATCAACAACAAAATTCCACAATTCCTTCCTCTTTTCATTCATTTTTTCCATGTACTGTTTACTTGGATAGGCACCACAGTTTAGCCCTGTCATTAGTGCAAACTCGGATAGGCCAAAACGTGCTTGAAATCCATTGAAGGATATCCAAACCTCTTTCTGCTTCTTGCAAATAATCCTTCGCATGAGGAGGTTATGCACCAACTTGGTGCCAAACAGTGGATATTTCGGTAATTGCAAGAAAGGACCGAAACAGCTATGGCAAAATCTACTTCTCACCTGCAATGTTTTCAGAACCTCCTTGAACTGTATCATACCCCTAGCCAACGAAGAACGAATAATAATCTTCCCATTAAAAGGTTCATTGTTGGTCAGGAAGGTCTTGAAGAGACCCTCAACGTTACTCTTGAAAGTAGCATGACCAACGTCTTCATACTGCACATAATTTTAGCATAAAATTAATAAAATGAATCACAATAATAGTAAATCACATTAAAAGGAAAACAAAAATTTTCGGAACATGTTTATTCTGAGGTTCTGAATGACAGTAGCAATCGTTTGGAACATCACGTAATGTGTTCAGAACGAGAGCTACCAGCCTTAATGCTGATGTTGGGAACATATATATGTCGTGTAGAACATCAACATAGGCGTTCCGAACAATAACAAGTATCAATTCAACTATCATCTGGTCTTCCTCTAGTTTCAATCCAGATGTTCCTTCAGCAGTTTCTTTCTCTTCACCTGCTTCTTCTTCAACATTTTCACCTGCATTATTTACAGCTTCCCCATCTATTTTAACTCTTTTTTCACGATCCTTCAGAAAGTTGCTTTTTAAAATTACATCATCCGCCTCTGTTCTACTTCTTTTACTGCTTCTTGGACTCTCCCCTGTCTTATCTGCTTCCCCCTCTACTTCTTCTCCTTTTTCTCTACTTAAATCATCAGCTTCTTCATTTTTTTTACCACCATCTTCCTCTTCCTTTTCACGATCACCATCTTCCTCTCCAGTCCTCAAAAAAATCACTTTTTAACAGTTCATCAATACCGGCGTCATCTAAATCCACCATTCTTTCACCCTCATCTGCAGCCCTCTCCAAATCCTCCCCACCTTTAATTAGATCGTAACTTGGTGCTGGACTTTGGCTTTCCTCTTGTTTATCACCTTTGTTTCGTGGACCTACTACTTCTCCTTGGCTATCGTCGTCACTCTCCACAACTAATTTTCTTTTAGTTGTTCTTGGGCGTTTAGGAGTAGGTTCTAAATCTGTAGGAGTACGTTCCGAATCTGAAGTAGTAGGCTTCTCAAGTTTCTTCTTCGGCGAAGGGCCCTTTCTTTTAGAAATTGCCTTCTTGGGAGTCTTTGTAGACTGCTTCTTCTGCTCATCTTCATCTTTATTTCTCGGTCTTAAATTTACTATTTTTCTGTAAAGCAAAACAAGGGGATACAAAATTTAGTTACAGTAAATCATGAACATCCAATTAGATGTTTAGAACCTCAGCTACTATGGTGTTCGGAACATCAAGACACATAACAGCTATAACTTCAATTTGCAACTAAATAAACCAGCGTTGGTTCACAGAAAACCCTCAAATCGTCACAATTTAACCGAAAAATGTAAAAAGTCTAAAAATTTCAGTTGAACATCGAAAATCCCCTTTGTAGTTCGGAACTACTTTACCCATTAAAACACATAATGCCATTCAATTTCAACATAATATTACAGCTTTTGTACAAAAACAAACACCCAAAGTATCGTTAATCACTGTCGACGAAAAAATTAAAAATAAAAATCTAGGTTCGAGATTTACACCACAGTTTAAATGATAATGACATTGTTTACCTTTTATATATAATACTTTGTTGTATTGCTGATCGGATTACTTGAAAACCACAGAGAAGTTGGAGAGTATTTGGATTAGATTTGGCGTGAAAAAGGAGATGAAGTGAAGTGAAGAAATTGAAAAGGCCACGCGGGGGGGGGGGGGGGGGGTTAATCTATGTTGTTCTCAATGTTTGAAATTATTATTATGTATGTTTTAAGAAAAACTCTCAAGTTTTAAAAGTGTTAATTTGATCCATGATTAGTGTTAATCAGACTTAGAAAAAAAAGAAAATGGAAAAGAAAAGCAGAGGACCTTTTCTGCCAAAAAAGACTTGTGGAGTTCTGGAACGCCACAAGTTACAGAATACTTGATATCTAAATTTTCTTTAAAGAAGGGATACTATTGTTGGAACCAGAATAATATAGGTTATTCTATTTCAACAATAAGTCACTAAATTAGTAAGTAGTATTTTTTATAGTTTTTGAGAGATGCTAAATGGGCCACACCTGTTAAAATGACTTCTATATCCTTTAATCTATAACCTGTCATATTTTGCTTAACCCTATAAATGACCTAGATTAGACCGTAATTTACTATTTTAACCCTATTAGTGCCATTGTGGCCAAAATAAGTGTGGTCAAAAGACCTTTTCGTTTTTTATATAATTAAATACTTGAGTTTGTAGAGCATTAAAATTCTTTTGGACATTTTAGGCTTTCACTGAACTTTGTAAAACTACTGCTCACACTTCAACATTGAAAAAAAGGAATAAACTATAGAAAAAACAAGATAATTTTTCACAAAGTTCCAAAGTGTGAGCTTGCTTTTTAGTTCACCTAAAGGTGCCACTTCGGCGGTACAAGGATATGTCAACATAAAGCGAAGTACTAACGTTGGTGGTTAGCGTGTGAAAACCACAAGACAGTATACTAATCTCAAGGTGGTCAAAGAAAAAAAGTACACTAATCTCAAGATCAAAGAAACTCAGAACTCCCTTGTAGCCCAAAGGAATTGATTGTAGCTTGGGTAACAAGTTAACATATAGTGTCTCAGTCTTAATTTTTGCATCGTAACTTTAGTATAATTTATTCTTGCTCAATCTAAGATATTATATCAACTTAATTCTGTTTAGAAAAAAAATAGTCAAATCATACCAGTATTCCACTAAATCAATTTTAAATTAATCAATAAATTTACAGTTTACTTGCCCTCTTTATTCTCCTAACGGAAGTCCCTAGAGAAAAAATGCATTAATGTGTGATTATTTTCACAAAAATATGTACTTTACATTTGAATGAGGAAAAAGTGGAGCAACTGATTTGTTGGAAGGCAGCTTATTATGTAAAAGACAATCTAGAAATATACTCCATCCGTCCCAAATTAGTTATCACATTAGCAAAAATAGTGTGTCCCAAATTAGTTGTCTTTTTAGGATTTCAAGAATAAATTTAACTATACCCTTAATAATTAAAAGAATTCTCAAGAAAAGTTAATAGTCAAACAGTAAATAGGGGTAACATAATAAATAGACACCTTATTTAATGATTTTCTTAACTAAAATGGGACGGAGGGAGTACATATCATGAAATCTAAGACATCACTAAAGCTATTAAAAAAAGAAATTTTTACATATATATACAAATCTACACCCCTATATCACCAAAAAAAAATATAATAATATTTTATAAATTACATCATATGACAATATTCTTTTAGCATATTTCCCCATTTCCAACAAAAACAAGCATAGGAAATGTATTTGCTTTTTGAGTTCCTCCTATGACTCTTTCTGTACTTAATCAGACCACACCACCCTCTTCTTCAAGCCCCATCCCCCCACCACCCTCACATACTGACACGATCCGGAATCCGGCTAGGCCGTGCGGGCACCCAGCATCCTCTCCAAGACCCGTCGGGCGAACCTTTACCAATTAAATTAGGAAAATAAATATAATTCAATTCATAAATAAGAACAAGACTTAGAAAAAGCACAGATATACGGATACCTCTAAACTGTACAAAAAAAAATTACAGCTAACTACCCAACATACTAGGTTTAAGGCTATCCAGACTAGACATCTAAGAGTAGGAAAGAAGACAGATACCTCCTGAAGGGAGCAAAATGCAACTGAAATAATAAACATAAAACTGGTGGCCATCCGGAATAAAAGTTGGCTCACCCTGACAGCTGAAGTCGTCTTCGCTCCTTCACAACGTGGTGAATTCAATCCTGGAGCGAACCTGCTAAAACGAAATAGATAGACAAAAACAAACAACAAACAAGGGTGAGTCAAAAGGACTCAATAAGTGGGGCAGACTAGCCACCTCAAAGAATAAGATAGCTAGCTAGGGAGAAAAGAAACAGATAAACCAAATTTCTCTTATTTAAACTATGAAAAGGCAGAGCCAGATAATATACTAGAAACACGTATGAAATCACAAACTCATTAACAAATAGGAATGTAAGATAGCCAGAACATATAGGTATCCCGAACATATGAACAGCCAGGAATACATCCTGTTGAGGTGTGCAACTCGATCCATATATTCATCCTGTTGCAGCATGCAACCCGATCCATATATTCATACTGTCGCAGCGTGCAACCCGATCCATATATTTATACCGTTGCGGCGTGCAACCCGATCCATATATTTATACCGTTGAGGCGTGCAACCCGATCTATATATTTATACCGTTGCGGCGCGCAACCCGATCCCCGCAACCCAAAATACAAGCCAGAAATATATAGGCAAACTGAAATATGTCCACAATATGGTATACATACCGCATACACAAAACACAGCATGATAGTCACGCAATAGTCAGCACGCGGTGCAATGAAATGGGATGAATGCAGTATGATGCAATGGTGTCACATGTGCCAAATAGATGGAGCGAAATCCTCCTACTCCAGGACAGAATCCTCCCACCCTCAATATGATGCAAGGAGCGGAATCCTCCTGCTCCGAGGGCGGAATCCTCCTGCTTCGAGGGCGGAATCCTCCTACCCTCAATATGATGCATTGGAGCGGAATCCTCCTACCCTCAATGTGATGCAATGGAGCAGAATCCTCCTGCTTCGAGGGCGGAATCCTCCTACCCTCAATGTGATGCAATGGAGCGGAATCCTCCTGCTCCGAGGGCAGAATCCTCCTACCCTCAATGTGATGAAATATGATGCAATGATAGCCCTTCACCGGCGCGGGACTCTCATCGACTGCCGGGAAGTATATGTCAACTCACAGCCAGGGTACAATGCTCATATCCTCAATGCAGTACCAACAACAGAACATAACATATAATATACAATGTAAATCCAAAGCTAAGGCGTAATGAGTATGCCTATCGGCAGCTACATACGTAAGGAACACGTGGTAGAAAATCCACGAGGCCAGGTGCCTCCAAAGAAATGGATATAAACATTTACCTTGTTACAAAGTTAGCACAGTTACTCAACAACCGCTTTATCCTTTGGATTCATTGCCAAACGATCCTGATGTATTCAATAAGCAGAAAACTATATCAAATAAGGCTAAAGGCTTCATTCCTCACATCTTAGGGAAATCCGGTTTGGAACCTGATACCCTATTCGCATACGCAATACGCAGGCCAGGCTTATGTACACGGTTCAAAGTCACATAACTAAACCCTAAATAAATTACATTTATATGTTGCCCATAACTTACTGAGTACGAATATATACTCGATTCCATTATCAGGGTCCAATTAACCCTTTAAACTATTAATTGAATTTATTAAAATGATGTCTAATATTCCAATTTTTACCGTCAAAATATATTCAAATACACGTAATAAACTCAAATAATATATTAGGATCATTACCTGAATATTTCGGGGTGAAAATTCTACTTTTCTCCGGCTCTTTTCTCATTTTCTGGCATTTTTCTCTCCCCCGTGTTCTCCTTCGTTTTCTAATTTATGTTTCTGCTCCTCGTTCTTGATCTGCTCATTCTTAGCTTTTACAAGCTAAATTGCCAACCACCGCCTTATTCTCTTTCTTTCTTTCATTTTGTCCTTTTCTCTTTTCTTTTGTCTTTTCCTTTTTTATTTTATTTTTTTATAATTTCTTTTCTTTTCGAAAATTAAAACGGTACCCTATGATACTCGAAATAATTCCAACGTTTGCATACAAGTTATACAAAATATATGTAACACACTTGCTAAGGCGGATCTCAAATCGGACTCCCGAAACTCAATATGCAAATTAAATGGAAAAAGTTAAATTATTTCACTTTCGGCATTTTAGAGGAAACTAGCCGAACAACCTCGAAATTCACTTTCGAAAGTTCACAAAAGTTATAAATAATCATACGTACCCAACAACACTTTTGGATTTCGAATCAGAGTTCATTCGCCAAAATTGAGCTCGAAAACCTCTTTTTAATATTTATCGACAATAAAAACTGAAACCTTCTTCCGATGCGTACCAAACGAGGTCTGATTTAACTCAAATTTTACAGACAGGTCCTAATGGACCTTACGAATATTTTAAAATTATCGGCACACCTCGGAGTCCTCACTTCCGAAACGACTGACCGAGGTCGTTTCATTCTCCTCTACTTATACTCTCGTTCGTCCTCGAACGAGCCTAAGTCTAAAGAAAAATTCTCGCGGATAACAAGAGAACTTGCACGACCTTCATGAGCTACTCCATGGGCATTATTTTCTAATTACAGGATCAGAATTATAACACGCATACCGTACTTTTGGGATAAAATATATCTGAATAATATGATAACACCATTGCACAGCTTATTCTGACTAAGCTGATCCTTCCTCGATCACGAGAAGATAGTTCTACATTTTTGAAATGAAGATACATGCAACTCTAGATAGGTTAACATGGTTTCACCAACGAATCACCTCGTCGATATACTTTACGATATAGAACAGTTTGATGGAACTAAGAGTTAGCTTACGCTTCAGCAATGCCTTAGAAATTTAATATTAGCATTCTATATTGGAGGAAGACTCCTCCACTTAGAGCATAAACTCATACAACTAATTTGAATAGGAATAATCATCCTCGCACAACCTGCTGGATTAAGAAAGACTTAGCTAAGACATAACGCGACTCAGATCTGAGCTACTAAATTACCCTCTCGAGTTGCCAAACAGCTGCAACTCTCGAGTTCACAACTCTATACCTTTTCCATAAGCACCACCGCTTGATAGCTCAATTCACGGGTCGGACGACACTCTCCATTACCCTTAGAAGCCTTGAAAGACAATAATATGCTTACCCGGCTACAATAACACGCACTCTGGCTCAACACAGGGAACATTACAAGTGGATACCAAAAGCCCAAGCTCACTAGTGCTAGACAAAGAAGAGATGAAAACTGACTAAGGATAGGAATAATTAGAGCTTTAGGAAGCTCATCTTCTTATTTATAGCGGAATCCTCCTGCTCCTTGGGTGGAATCCTCCTACCCTCAATATGATGCAATGGAGCGGAATCCTCCTGCTACGAGGTCGGAATCCTCCTACCCTCAATGTGATGCAATGGAGCGGAATCCTCCTGCTCCGGGGGCGGAATCCACCTACCCTCAATCTGATGAAATATGATGCAATGATAATCCTTCACCGGTGCGGGACTCTCATCGACTGCCGAGAAGTATATGTCAACTCACAGCCAGGGTACAATGCCCATATCCTCAATGCAATACCAACAACAGGATATAACATATAATATGCAATGTAAATCCAAAGCTAAGGCGTAATGAGTACGCCTATTGGCAGCTACACACGTAAGGAACACGTGGTAGAAAATCCACGAGGCCAGGTGCCTCCAAAGAAATGGATATAAACACTTACCTTACTACAAAGTTAGCACAGTTACTCAACAACCGCTTTATCCTTTGGATTCACTGCCAAACGATCCTGATGTATTCAATAAGTAGAAAACTATATCAAATAAGGCTAAAGGCTTCATTTCTCACATCTTAGGGCAATCCGGTTAGGAATCTGATACCCTATTCGCATACGCAATACGCAGGCTAGGCCTATGTACAGGGTTCAAAGTCACATAACCAAACCCTAAATAAATTACATTCATATGTTTCTCATAACTTACTGAGTACGAATATATACTCGATTCCATTATCAGGGTCCAATTAACCCTTTAAACTATTAATTGAACTTATTAAAATGATGTCTAATATTCCAATTTTTACCGTCAAAATATATTCAAATACACGTAATAAACTCAAATAATATATTAGGATCATTACCTGAATGTTTCGGGGTGAAAATTCTACTTTTCTCCGGCTCTTTTCTCATTTTCTGGCATTTTTCTCTCCCCCGTGTTCTCCTTCGTTTTCTAGTTTATGTTTCTGCTCCTCGTTCTTGATCTGATCATTCTTAGCTTTTACAAGCTAAATTGCCAACCACCGCCTTATTCTCTTTCTTTCATTTTGTCCTTTTCTCTATTCTTTTGTCCTTTCCTTTTTCCTTTTATTTTTATTTATAATTTCTTTTCTTTTCGAAAATTAAAACAGTACCATATGATACTCAAAATATTTCCAACTTTTGCATACAAGTTATACAAAATATATGTAACACACTTGCTAAGGCGGATCTCAAATCGGACTCCCGAAACTCAATATGCAAATTAAATAGAAAAAGTTAAATTATTTAACTTTCGGCATTTTAGCAGAAACTAGTCGAACAACCTCGAAATTCACTTTCGAAAGTTCACAAAAGTCATAAATAATCATACGAACCCAACGGCGCTTTTGAATTTCGAATCGGAGTTCATTCGCCAAAATTGAGCTCGAAAACCTCTTTTTAATATTTATCGACAATAAAAACTGAAACCTTCTTCCGATACGTACCAAACGAGGTCTGATTTAACTCAAATTTTACAGACAGGTCCTAATGGACCTTACGAATATTTTAAAATTATCGGCACAGCTCGAAGTCCTCACTTTCAAAACGACTGACCAAGGTAGTTTCACATACGCACACAAACAAATCTTTATCTTCTCTGCAGTTCTCACACCGCTAGCGCCGGTAACTAATTTTCTCCGGTCACCGGATAACGGCAAGAATAGTTGTATTTGTAGTTGTTTGACTTTGAAGACTTTAACTTGACTGTTCAGCGGCGATTAGTTGGCGGAGTTGTTCAGATCTGTTTAAAGATTTTATTGTTAGTGTTTGAAAAAGTTTAAAGGTTGGGGGTAGTGTTGTTGCTCGGATCTGTTTTAAGAGATTTTGCTAAGTGTGGATGGTACTCTACGGACGGTGGGTCACGGTGGTCGTCTTCGCCGGAGTTGGAGATGAGCGGATTTTCAACGGGTGAGTCATTCAGCGATGACGTATTCACTGGTGAGAATTGGAACAGTAGAAGATGATGAAACAGAACGAAATCATTTTTCTGTGTACTCCTGTTGCCGAAACCATAAAATTTTGACTGCGTATAGACTTAACGACGGAGCTGCTACTGGTTTTGCTACTGGTGTTACTACTTCCCGCCTTTCATTTTTATACAAATGTTATTTTGTAATTTGGATGCTAAAAAGAGCAATCTTGATAATAAAGAACAGATTTTTGTAAGTGGAGTTTACTTTTTAGCTTGTAAACGGAGTTTGGTGAACCATTTTAGGTTTTGATACAGTCTGAAACGATGTTGATACTGTCTGAAACGGCGTTGAAACGATATGGTACAATCTGAAACGGCGTTGAAACACTATGATACAGTTCGAAACGCCGTTGAAACACTATGATGCAGTCCGAAACGACATTGAAACAATCTGAAACATATGTTGAAACAGTCTGATACAGTTGAAACGCCGCTAAAACAATATGATATAGTGCTGAAACAACCTGAAACGGTGCAGAAACAGTTAGATACAATGTTGAACACAACCTGAAACGGTGCAGAAACAGTTAGATACAATGCTGAACACAACCTGAAACGGTGCAGAAACAACTAGATACGGTTCGATACGGAGCAAAAATAGTGCAGATACAGCGCTGAAATAGTCTGAAACCGCTAGTGAAAAAGTCCGATACAAAATGTAAAAAATAACCTGAAACAATGCAAAAAATGTGAAAATAGTTTAGAAACAATGAGAAACAACGCACAAACGAGATGAAACAAATGCTAAAGTAGTCTAGAAGTAACTAGATACAGTCTAGAAATAGTTAGATACGGTACAAAACCACCTGAAACGATGCTGAAACAATCTGAAACGGTGCTGAAACAGTGTAGATACAGTGAGATACAATTTGATACGGAGCAAAAATAGTGCCGATACAGTAAGATACAATGCTGAAACAGTCTGAAACAACTAGTGAAAAAGTTCGAAATAAAATATAAAAAATAATGTGAAACAACGCAAAAAAGGTGAATGTTTTTAGAAAAAAGTGAGAAACAACGCACAAAAACGGGACGAAACAAATGCTAAAACAGTCTAGAAACAACTAGATATAGTCTAGAAATAATTAGATACGGTACAGAACAATGCAGATACATTGAGATACGGAAAGATACAACGAGATACGAGGTAGTTGGCAGTTGAGAAACATCGAGATACAGTGAGATACAACGAGATACAGTGAGAATGAGATGAAGAAAAGTGAAAAGCCGCTTTTGCTAAAACTCGAGCAGTTTCTTAAGGGAAATGGGAGAAGCAAAAGTGAAATTGGGGCAAATGGAGGGAGGAAAAGTGAAATAGGGGGAAATAGGAGGAGCAAAAGTGATTGTTTAACCGTATTTTCGTTTATTAGGTTAATTCACAATTAAATTTATAAAGCGGAGTCACGATCAATAATCGAGATTAAATGCTTAATGTGAACAGATATAAATGCCTGTAGAAGACGTAGAGGAATCGAGCGTTCAAGGTAAATGGTTGTAGTAAAGATAAAGGAACAAAGATACAATAAATACGATGCAATAAATGAAGATTAAATAGAAGGAACCGTGTTCAGGTCACGTAGACTTGGTCGAATTCCTTCTTCGTACTCTTTATGGGATTTGAACAGTAAGATAATAAATAAGATCACTTGATTGCGAGTAGAAGTAATAATTGTAGGCAGAAGATAAAGAATCGTGTATTGAAGCTTGGAATACAGATGTGTGTGTTCAGAGAGAGAAAAATTAGATACAATGCTTGTGACTTGAATTACAATATATAGATGACTAAATGTCTGTTCGCGAGCAGTTGTAACTCCTTGATTGAGCGGTTGCGTTGCTTTAAGGATAAGGCCTTTATTTTGAACCTGCTTGATGACAAGTTGCGACTGTTCTGGCCGCGGTAACTGTTCATCTTCCCGTTGCAACTGTTCATCTTCAATTCTATCCGTTATCTTCACGCCAACTCATAGCCACGTGTCGCCCATACGTCGTACTACGTGGATGCCTAGTCACCAACCTTGGTGACGACGGATTTAACCCAATACAGTGATAGTGAGGGAAATAAGAGGAAGAACGTAAGGGTTTGGTATGTTATGGAAAAATATTGTTATGTTTTTGCTATGTTTGTAATTAACTTGTGTTTTCCTCTATATAGGGTTACTTTGCTAAAATATTTCTATGTTAGGTAATTAAGTTATAAAAATTGTACTTTTATGTAAAAGAAATTTAAAAAAATCAAAAGAAAAAATTAAAAGGTTACTAAAATTTCGCAAGATCATCCACATCAAACAATCTTGCGAGGTGTGAAGAATGGCAAATACGATCACACATTTCAGTCCGACAGAGGCCCTATCTTGTGAATAATTGAAATCTGACAAATATTGCGACCATGACCTACCTTTTTTGAGCATATATATCAGCGGACACCAATTCTCTATCATTCATATGTTTTGTTAAATCAAACATAGCACTAGGTCTTGTCACACACTTTGGGGTCCATGATTTTATGAAGGACAAGTACTTATACCGTACATATATAGTCGTAATTTCCCTTTTATTTTTATATTTTTTTTTTTGTATTTTTAGTGTACCAAATCCATTAATAAGGTATCTAGGGAAGTAAAAGGACCACGTCACATTTGCTTCGGCCGACACAACTCTCCAAGTATGGCATTTTATGCTAGGTAACTCAAAAATGTGCAACATAAGCTCAATTCCGTGATCACCAAACAACATTGTGAGAGGGATGACACTCCTATGTTTACTCAAAAGTCACTTGAGAATTTCTCCTTGTAAGGTGCGTTTCATAATTTAGTCAGCCTTTACGTAATCGGAATCTAGATTGGCTCTTGCAAGTGAATTTCGAATACATTATTCATATGCCAAAAAAGAACTTCAGATAACATAGGTACACATAAGCTCATTCCATGGAAGATTTGATCTGACGCGGCAGTGGCTTTTGTTTCAACATGTTAAAAGCTAAGAAGCACTTTTTTAAAGATTTGAAGACCAAAATAAACAACTCTACATGTGTTTTCAGTTTACGCAAACAATCATTTGTTTGTAGATTTTATTTGTACATATAGAAGTTTTTTGCTCTTCAATTGTCACAAACATTTTTCCTTTAGAAGAATCAGAACTATCCAAACCCTTAGGCACCTTCAAAATCTCGTATGAGCTATGCGGAATTTATCCAAGCCTCTAACCTTCAAAACCTCGTGTGAGCTATGCGGAATTTACTTAGTTGAGTAAAGCTGTCTGATCACCGTACCTGTTGTACATAATGCAATTGGGAAAAGCACAATAAAGTGGGGCCCAACCTATGAAGCCAAGTTTGGAATTTCCTATGAGCTCAAGAGATTAAGCTAGCATTTGGATATAGATTTGGTTGAAATTTGGAAATTTGAGTTTTCGAAGTTCAGTTGAAAAATAATTTTTGAAACTTGAAGTTGTGTTTGGACATAGAATTTACTTGAAAAAGTAGTTGAAGTTTTGTGAGTAGTTTTTCAAATTTCCCAAAAACTGCCCAAAACAGCTTTTAAACACTTTTTGGAAAAAATTTTGATGAAATAATATAAACAAACAGTTTTTCTCCCAAACACTCCCCAAAGATCTCCCCAAAAACTATAAATAAACCGGGGAGCCTGCAATACTATAATCTTGGCAACTTTTGCAGCAATAACATCAACTAATTCAGCCACCTATTTCTGGAGAGCATTGATCACCTCTTGAGCTCTATACGGTAAGTTATCATCATGTGATTCCCAATAATCACAAGACTGATGCTGACTAATTATATCAAAACATATATATATATATAAGGCAACCACAACTATGATTGGGATTCAAAGAAAATTAATTAAATATCAAGGCATGCACTTATTAATTTTTGCGGACACTTGAGTAATCTTCTTCCTCATTCTTAATAGTCCTCGCGATAAGTTTGGGTAATTTTCATAAATGGTTACACAATTATAAGTTTTTTTTCATTAAAGTCACACGACTTTGTTTTCTTACTTAAAAGTCATTTTATTATTCCCTTGATAACACAAAAGTCACCATGCCCGAAAAATATAACGTCCGATGGACTTGTTGTATTTTTTTTAATTTTTACCTTTTCTACCTTTTTGAAACAAATAACTATTGGAAAAAAAAAAACAAATGGAGATTGACCAATACACTCTTATCTAGATTAATTTTTTTCTTCACTTCTTTATATATTTTATGAGGATAAATTTTAAAATTAAAAAATAGTGTATTTTCAAGAAAAGGAAAAAATTTTAGTTCCCAAATAATCAAACTAAATATTTTTTTTACGTATTTTTCCAGTGTTACTTTAGGGTTTGATTTTCTTAAATATATGCCTTTTTTTAACACAAAGTGTATGTATATACATGATGCTTCTATTTTTTTTTTCTTTAAGAAAAGCAATTTTAGTGTACAAGTACACTAATATAAGAGATAATTGTTTTACTTACAAAAATTATTTTGAAGTCAATTGTCATGCTTACTTATATAAAATGGTTTAAAAGGAGACCGTCCATGTGGCTTCTGAAAATGAATCAAATTGAATAAAAAATTACTATGACGATTTAGTTCATTAATTTTAAACTTAGATTTACCTCTTCTTTTAGAAATGGAAGAATCTAGAAGTTATTTTCGTTATATTGATTTGTATTTAAATTATATATATTAATAATGGTGAAAATAAAAATTATATATTCTAAAATCTATCATGATAAAGTATAAAAAAAATAACTAAGAGCTTATTGGTAAGTCTCCATTTTTTTTATTTCTTTAACAGTTATTTGTGCAAACAAATTTAAAAAAAAAAGGGAAAAAGGTTAAAAAAAATAACAAAACAACAAAAAGTCCACCGGAAGTTACATTTTCAGGCCATTGTGACTTTTGTGTTATCAAGGGAATAGTAGAGTGGTTTTTAAGTAAGGAAATAAAGTTGTGCGACTTTGGTGGAAAAAAACTATAGTTATGTGACCATTTGTGAAAATTATCCTGATAAATTGCTACATAATCATCCCACAACGATATCTTTGGATGCTCGATCTAGATGATACTATGACCCGTGGCGGATCCACCTCTTACTTAGCGATTCACGCGAACTCATACTTCTTTCACGGAACTAGGAATATAATATAAAATATGTCTAATAGGATATTGGGGAACTCATACATAAAAGTTTAAATGGTTCATTTACACATAAGAGTGGGGATCAATCCTCATTTAAATATTCTTTAATATTTTTTCCTTAATATATCATCATATAAAATGATACTTAACCTATGCAAACAATAAATTTTTCGACGAAGGTTGTTGCCGATTTTACTTTTGGGACGCTGTAGCTCCGCTTCTAACAGTGGTGAACTCATACTCTTGAAATCCTAGATCTGCCTGTGGCTATGACTATTATTGCAAGAATAAGAGTATTATAAAACCATGAAGATTTTAATTTGTCTTCAAAAGTTTGACTGATTATTACTATAGTTAAGTAATTTTGGGGGAAATCCGTCAAACGATTAATTTTTAAAAATTGCTTTACTGTATGTCAAGATAAAAGTGTAAAAAAATTAAATCATCGAAATTTGTTAAACGGATTTTGCAAAGACTTCTGTGACAAGTTAAAGGCAGTTTTATGACTAGTAAGGATAATCATTACATAAAGTAAATGACGTCTCTCCAACTTATCAGTTTCCAGTCACGAATTATCACTTTACCAAATTAAATAGCATGCTTGACCACAAAATTAATACTTCTATAAATTAATCAGGACTTATTCTCGCGTCGGACTTCTTCTTATCGAAGAGATAATGATATATATCCATCGTAATGTAATCTGAATTAATTAGCACGGATTGAGGCTTGTGTTACTTTGAGTATAATTTAAAGACTATTTTATAGAAATGTACGTACACTGTCGAAAAAAAAATTATTGGACGGTAGTGATACGACTCAAATTTTCGATGATGCCGTGTGGGTAATCGATATTGACACAATCCGAATTTTTGGCTAGGCCGTGCGAGCATCCGACATCCTCCCCTAGACCCATCGGGCGAACCCTTACCAACTGAATTAGAAAAATAAAAATAAATGCAACTCATAAATAAGAACAAGACTTAAAAAAACACAGACATACTGATACCTCTAAGCAGTACAAAAGAAATTACAGCTAACTACCCAACATACTAGGTTTAGGCTATGCAGACTAGACACCTAAGAGTACAAAAGAATACATACGCCTCCTGAAGGGAGCAAAATACAATTGAAATAATAAACATACAACTGGTGACCATCCTGAACAGAAGCTGGCTCACCCTGACAGCTGAAGTTGTCTTCGCTCCTTAACAACATAGCGAACTCAATCCTGGAGCGAACCTGCCGAAATGAAATAAATAGATAACAAACAAACAACAAACAAGGGTGAGTCAAAATGACTCAATAAGTGGGGGCAGACTAGGCACCTCAAAGAATAGGATAGCTAGCCAGGGAGAAGAGCTAAGCAAATACAGACCAGAAACGCATACAACTAAAGCATATAAACCAATTAGGGACACAAAATAGCTAGAAACATATAGGAAAACAGAAATATGTCCGCAACATGGTATACATACCGCATACACAAAACACAGCATAATACACACAATAGTTAGCATGCGATGCAATGAAATGGGATGAATGCGGTATGATGAAATGCAGTCACATGTGATACCTATCACCGGCGCGGGACTCTCATATATATCCCCTACAGGGGTGTAGGCCGAGCCAACAATGTAGAACCCGCATAGGCACGCATGTCGAGCCAAGCTCATGTGATGTATACTCCCTACGACGTGCAGGTCGAGCCAACCATATAGGTTTACATCCTCCTACAGGCGTGTAGGACGAGCCAACCATATAGAACCCGCATAGGCACGCATGTCGAGCCAACCTCATGTGATGTATACCCCCTGCGGCGTGTAGGTCGAGCCAACCATATAGGCATACATCCTTCTACAAGCGTGTAGGACGAGCCAATCATATAGTTACCGCATAGGCACTCATGTCGAGCCAGCCTCATGTGATGTATACCCCTTGTGGCGTGCAGGTCGAGCCAACCATATAGAACCTGCATAGGCACGTATGTCGAGCCAACCTCATGTGATGTATACCCCCTGTGGCGTGTAGGTCGAGCCAACTATATAGGCATACATCCTCCTACAAGCGTGTAAGACAAGCCATTTGCGTAAAAAATATCAAACTGGATCATAGATCCCCTGAGACATGCAAATTAAACCAACCAGCATAAAATACAACAAATATTAACCCATACAGTGTAAATCATGCTTTTGAAAAAAAAAAATCCGCATAGTAAGTATGCATTTATTGGCAGCTATGCATGAATAGAGACACACATAGACAAATCCACAGGCATAAGGCCACAAAGAAATGGATAGAAACCACTCACTGTCTACCAGGAGATATATGCAATAATGATCCTTCATCGGCTTGGGACCCTCATCGATTACCGGGAAGTATATGTCAAGCTCCAAACCAAAGTACAATGCTCATATGCTCAATGCAATACCAACAACAGAAGATAATATATAATATACAATGTAAATCCAAAGCTAAGGCTTAACGCCTATCGGCAGCTACACACGTAAGAAACACGTGGTAGAATATCCACAAGGCCAAGGGCCTCCAAAGAAATGGATACAAACACTTACCTTGTTCCAAATTGCTACTCAACAACCGCTTTATCTTTTGGATTCTCTGTCAAACGATCCCGCTCTATTCAATAAGCAGAAAAATAAATCAAATAAGGCTAAAGATTTCATTCCTTACATCTTAGAACAATTCGGTTAGGAACCTGATACCCTATTCGCATACGCGATACACAAGCCAGGCCTATGTACAGGGTTCAAAGTCACATAAACAAATCCTAAATAAATTATATTTATGGGTAGTCCATAACTCCCTGAGTACGAATATATAATCAATTCCATTATCAGGGTCCTTTTAACCCTTTAAACTATCAATTTAACTTGTTAGAACGATGTCTAATTACCCAATTTCTACTGTTAAAATATATTCAAACACACGTAATAAATTGAAATAATGAATTAACATCATTACCTAGATGTTTGGGGTGAAAATCCTATTTTCTCTGCTCCTTTTCCTTTCCTTTTTCTACTTTCTGATATTTTTCGTTGCCTTCTCTCTTGTTCTTGATTTTTATATCGTTTCTGTTCTGTTTCGTTTTGCGTTTTTAAGCTAAGACATAAATCCAATAGCCACCGCCTTTCTTTATTTCCTTTTTCCTTTCTTTTCTTTTCTTAATCTTTCTTTCTTTCTTTTCTATTTTATATCGTGACGAAAATTAAAATGTAATCCTACAAAATTTAGAATAATCCCAAATTTATCAAGAAATTTATACAAAATATAAAACATACTCGCTAAGGCAGATCTCAAATCGGACTCCTGAAACTCAAGATGCGAACTAAACAGAAAAAGATCAAATTATTAATTTTCGACTTTTTAATAGAAGCTATCCGAACGACCTCGAAATTCACTTCCCAAAGTTCACACAAGTCACAAATGACCATACAAACCTAACGATGCTTTCAGATTTTGAATCGGAGCTCATCCACCAAAATCGAGCTCGAAAACCTCTTTTTAAAATTTATCGACAACGGAAAATGATACCTTCTTCTGATACCTACCAAACGAAGTCCGATTTAATTCAAATTTTACACACAAGTCCTAGTGGACCTTACAAAGATTTTAAACTGTCGGCACGTTAATCAGAGTCCTAGCTCCCGAAACGACTAGCTAAGGTTGTTTCAGACATCCTCCTTTGAACCCATCGGGCGAACCCTATAGACTTTAACTTAACATAAAGATACAAAAGCATCCTAGAAAAGAATATAAAGAGCTAAGAAATGGCATATCAAATATACATACAAGCTGCCAAAAGAATGCATCTAACTACTTCAAGTACAAGGTTTAGAGATTTCCAGATCAGACATGTACGAGTATAAAAGTAATATGTACATTTCCCTAACGGAGCAAAATGAGTCTAACAAAAGATAGCTAAAACTGGTGGTTATCACGAACAAAAGCTGGCTCACCAAAAACAGCTGGAACGCGCTCGCTCCTCAATCGTGTGTCGCACTGGGTCCAGGAGCAAAATCTGTCGAAACAAAAGAGAAAACAAAAAAATAGATAAAGAGTGAGTCAAAAGGATTCAGTAAGTGAGGGATAGCTGGCTACATAGGGCAATAAGTAGATTAGCTAGGGAGTCAAAACACCAACAACAACTAGACACATATGATAATGCACAAATAAGTCAATGCATACAGTCACATATAACCAGCAACACATGTAATGAAATAGAATAAATAATACATGATGCAATAGGGTCACATCTGCCCAAAACCTCTTACTAAAGTGAAATACTCCTACATTCGAGGGATATAAAATCAGATGAAATGAATGGAGCAGAATAATCATGCACCAATATGACATCACAGCCCATAACACGAGAATTCAATATGAAAATATATTTCAAGGCTACGACATAGTAAGGAAGCTCTATCGAAAGCTATTCACGTACAGAACATGTGCATAGGATATCCATAGGCCAAAGTCTGTCAAAGAAATGGATACTAATACTTACCTCAAGTTTGGAGCCCAAGTACTGAACATTCTCTTTCCCTATCTGAAGCCTTTCAGAACTATCTTTTTCTTATAAGATTAACTGCATGTATAAGTGCCCTCATAAAAAATATTTAATTATTATACGAAAATAGAAGGAAATTACTACATTTCGCCTGAGCTTGGCTTAGTTGAACACTCGTAAAAGATATGTTTCTGGACACCTCTTAGTCCCACGGCATCAATTATGCTATTGGATCAGAATTTCAAGGCCAAATTACCCAAATTCCCCAATTTTACAAGTTTAGGGATCCAACCAAACTTATACAAACCAAAATTCCATGAATTTCCTAACTCAAACCTTCAATTAACATCATTAATAGGCTTAGGAATGTTACCTAATCGATTTGGACGAGTTTGTGGAAAGGGTACACCTCACACCGACTTTATATCGAAGGCTTTTAATGAAAAATACGTTCTGCCGGCATCATGGGTCAATTTATACCCCGACTCGGCGCTTTCGCACTCATGCAGTCAAGAAAATGACTTTGCTAAGCGTGATCGCGCCCAAGTCAGCGCTATTGTACTGAACAACAGATTTTCTCAGCGTTATAATGCAGGCAGGGTTAATCCAGGTGTCCTGACAACACAGGTTGGTGCTGCATTTTGGGTCCAAACGGGACCCTATGCTATTCGAAATTACCCCAAATTTTGCACGCAAGTCCCAAAAAATATTTATGACTTGCGCAAACTCAGATCTCAAAACGGACCTCCGAAAACACAATACGAGGGTTAAACGAAAGGAAGAAAAACTTCAACTTCTGGAATATATGTAAAAATCATCCGAACGACCTTGGATTTCACTTCCGAAACTTTAAACAAGTCACAAATGACCATACGAACCTATACATACGTTTGGATTTTGAAAGGGGGCTTATTTACTCAAAACGAGCTCGAAAATCATAGTTCTACTTTACCGATACTAGAAAATGCTAATATCTTCCAAGACCTACCAAATGAAATCTGATTTTGTTTAACTTTACAGGTAGGTCCTAATAGACCTTATAGAGCTTTTAAGACTATCGGCTCACAAATTAGAGTCTGAACTCTCAAAACAACTAGCCAGGTCGTTTCAAGTAGCACATTACGTACTATTAAGGTTTCGTCTCCTAAGCTCAAAAGTATGAAGCACTATTTTCTTATATTCCCATCATAACCCAACAATTAAATCCAAATATTTTTCCTTCTTCCTGGTAAAATAAGAACAAAAGCATCCTCCTTGTAGGCTACATTTTGCTTACAAATCTTCAAGGTTAGAGAATACAATGCATAGGGTACTTAAACTTTTTATATTAATTATATTTAGAATGTGTATGGTAGTTGTATTTTGTCGATATTATTCAATATTTATGATATTTTATTCAGAGTGGCTTTTTGATTTTTCGAATGCTGGTTTTTATTCATATTTGCTGGTTTTTTCTAAGATGCTCTTTAGTTTACAAAGGATTTCGACTTGTAATTTATGTAATTGGAAAAAAAGAAGTTGTTCGTTCTATACTTAAGTGTGTCCCTACAAATGCTTTGTTTTCTTCAATAGAAGTTTGCGTTAATGAGAATTCAGTTGAATATTTGTTTGCATGCACAATAAAGATGCTTTTATTAGTTTGGATTTGCTTATTAATTATGATGTGCATGTGACTTATTTCATTTGTAGGATTTAATTTATCCTAACATGATATCTATTTATATAGATTCTCTCCTGACCCCTAGTCTCAATTACTATTTTGAGGGTTTAATTTATCACATCCTTTTTAATACAAAGTATCCTCAAACACTTGGTCCCAATAAAACACCTATAGACATTAATACCATCAAATCAATAAACTAACAGTTATAAATACAGCCAAGGCATAAACTTAATATAAAATGAATGATAACATAACTCATGTCAAGGCATCTAATTGTGCATACTACAATTGAATGCTCAATATTATCTGAAATAGATGTATATCAAGATATAATTCCTCAATTAAACCAGTTCTAAGTGTTGAAAAACTATAATAGTACTCAAGTAAAGGGAACGGTCTTGAAATAGAATTAAACTTACAGTAGCAGTAAAATATGGCATATCGTGCTCTTTTTACAATTCAATAAGAAATCATGCTTTTTTAATATCCATAGTATTCTCAATTCAATCTTAGAAAAAACATCATAATCAATTAATAGAGAATTCATCTCAACAACTCAATATTAATCTAACTAGTATACTCTATCGATAAACATTTTGGAACATTATAATAGTTTTAACAAGTTTCATGTTATGCTTTTTAATCAAATCTCAAAAAGTAGAAGTTCAAGTCTCTTTAACCTTGCATTTGATGGTGCGCCATGACCATTCAAAGTTCAAAAGTCCATCCATTTGCCCCAAAATTATCCAAAATATGAATCTACACATCAAAATAGGTTAGGGAACCATGCACATGACTTTTGGACAAAGCCAATAAAGGTCAACCTTTGGGTCAACTATCCGGATTCCGAAATAAATTTCTTTTTCAAGTTTATCCACTCATATACAAACTCAAATCAGCAGTCGGATTCCCAATCAAAATTCATTTACCCCTCATATCAACCAAAAGTACGTTGCTCAAATTTATGTAAAAAGCCTAATTCAAACACTGAAATTTCATGATTTCACAAATAAAACTCAATCAAATTCAAGTACAATAATCCATTGGTGATGGAAAATCCATATCTCAAAAGTTCTGGTGTGAATTTCATCCTTAGAAGAAAGCTAAAATTTTAAATTGAGGTTCCAAAAAAATTGCTCAATATTCAAATCGTAAATTTTATGATTAGATAGATTTTATTCATAATCATTATTATAATCCCAAAAGAGATGGGTAACTGTTACCTTGAGTTTTAAGATCAAAATCTAGCTTAATATTGGCACCCTACGAGCACACGTTGGTCAAAACTTGAAGACGTAGGTTGAAAATGAAATTAAAAAAACAACAGTTTAAATAGATGTTGGCATCAGCGAGGAAAGGTGCACCCCACCAGTGGCTCCTTTAGAAGGTCCAAAACACACCCAAATTACTTCAGAAATAGAATCAAGCCGCACCTGAGGAGGCTTATTGAGACATGATATGATTAAGTAAGGAAAAGTGTGTTCGAATAGCTTAAACGTTTAGGTAAAACAGTGATCTTGGATAACAGGAATATGGTGGTACATATTGTGGAGGATCCAAGATGGATAGTAGATTGTTCACTCGTTCTAAAATTAAGATCATTCAAGGATTGCACATCACTGAGTTGCATTATCTTAAAGAGTTAGTTAGAATGCCTTTGGATAGCCATGTTAATTATTCTTGCAAAGAATATCAAGTTTGATAACTTGAAGGTTTCTTGGGACAAGTTCACAGTCAAGTCTTTGAAGTTGGATTGTCTAGCATTTCTACGCTCAAGCAAAAAATTGAAGTACAAAATAGAGAAACTACTGTCAAATGCTGCACAAATGTGTGCTCAAACATAAATTACAACGTGGATTTGCACTCACGCATAAAATTATAATATCGACTGCTCTCACGCGCAAAATTTCAGCACAGAGGATTTTGGTCCAGGCGAACTAAATTTTATTTTAAGGATATTTTGAGACTTGTCTTGTTATTTTCAAGTCCTATTTAAACCTAAAGTGTTTCATTAGTTAGGATTATCTTTTGATGATTGAAGAGAATTCTTTTGAGAGAGATTATAACCTTCTCTGGTTCAACGACGGATAACCTATTTTCAAGAATTAGATTCTTGAAGGTACTCATCTTATTTATTCTTTATATATGGGTTTCTATTTTGTTGTTCTTATGAGGCGATTAGATTAGTCCCGGTTTTTGCTTGATGTATTCACTTAAGATTCTAGATTTTATTCTTGTTAAAAAATTTAGACTATTTGTTATACTCTAATCAAAATCTTTTTTTGACTATGCTTTCAATTATTGCAATTTTTAATATTTCATTGTTGTTTATACCTCGTATCATACGGTCACATACTACACCGTGAATCCATATCAATCTTTTACACTATATAGAGTCATTCTTATTGATATTATATTTCTCAATATTTAGTCAGCTCCCATTTTATGCTAGTCACATTCTAGTTGTTCGAAAGTCTTAACGCGTTGTGCTGAGTGTAGACAAATAAATTTTACTGAATTTAAATCCATAAAATAATTTCAATTATATCCGAAAAGTAACATATATTAGTCCAAATAAATAATATGGGATAATATAATTGGGCTAATTTTTTATTCTAGTTATATATATATATATATATATATATATATATATATATATATATATATATATATGTCCAATCTTGTTGGGCTAGCCCAATTGGCCTAGGGTCTTCCTAGAGGCCTAAACTTATACCACATGGCAAGTGATGTGGCACGTCAAGTCAAATCTACAGGCGAATGAATATGCGCCACATGTACATATGACATGTTATGGTCAATCAAATGTAGTCTTGTCATTACCTCAATCTGAATTGTTAAGGGATTTTCACATACATAGCCCTCAATATATCATATTAACAAGTTACCTAACACTAACATAATCTAGCCACAATATTTATGTTTAAAATTTGATTTATAATTAAAATATGACATATAATTATATTGATATTCTTTATATATAGTTTCTATATACATATATACATACATATATTAGTCTTATATTTTTTAAATATTTATATCATCAAATTATATCTATTAAAAATTCTAGAAAAAGAAAGAAAAGACAAAATATGGTTTCAAAAAGTGGATATGGGTTGGAAATTGTCATGTGGGGTAATAATCTCATTTGTTAACTCACGAGCATCAAACCCAAAGCCCATTAGTCGTTCTTGGTGGCTACTCTACCCCTACACCTATATAAAGGGGTCGTATCTGTCATTTGAAAACATCATGAATCAGAAGCAAGAATCTATAACTAGAAGTGAGAAAGAGCTCGATGATAAAAAATAACAGATTTTTAAAAACTACAATCAATCGAACACTTATCTACAAGTTCTGAAGATCAAGACGAAGACAGAAGATCAAGCTCTTAAGCCCCTTGTCCAAGCACAAGTCAAGATCAAGATCAAATTCAAATTCAAAATTCAAACTTCAAGATCAAGTTCAAAAGCCCTTGGAATTATTGTTTAAAAGGCGAATCAAAAGAATCGAAAATATTATAACACTTATATTTTTTGAAATGAAATACACTTGTTACAATTTTTTTCTATCTCGATATTTATTTTCTTGAAGCAAATTTACTTATTAGAAAATTTGGCATGCCTGGTGGGACAGTCTCTACCTCTCATCTCAATTATTTAAAATTACAAAGTTCAACTACATTGAGATGGCTTCCAAGAACACCAACTTGAAAACTGTTGTTGCAAAAGTTGTTGATTCCAAGTTTTTCGCTGATATTGAAAGAATTTTGGATGTCACTAAGGGACAATAAATGCTCCATGTGTCGTCTTTATCATCTCTAACTTTCGTTCCTTATCTTTCAAAAGAGTAGGATCATCCACTGGTGCATTGAAATAGGGCACCAATATTGCTGAAATCGTTGAAAATAGTTTGGCTCAACTTAGCCTCTGTAGATCCAGAAGTCCAGCCACAAAGAAAGGCGATAAAGTTTTGAGCATTGGATACTCTCCAACTACGCCTCGTGAGTTATGCATATCTACGATCAATCGGTGGGAGAATCTGTGTTGTTCTCCATCATCTCCAACAGTTATTCAAACAACGGTCGCTAACACTTCATCTGTGGAGGAACAACTTGCAAGCTTGACCAGAGTGATTGAAGCCTTGACAAAATATGTCAAGGAGCAAGAAGCTTGCATCAAGAAGATGGAAGGCATGATGGGGGAGAATCCATCCATGCCCCTAGGAAGTGTCCAAAAGTTCAAGAGAACATTAATACTCAGACCAAACAAGTATCACCTTCTAAGGAAATCCAAATCTCTGTTGATTGGGTGATTCGAATTGATCAACTGAAGGAGCTCATTTGGAGGACGATCAAGGATAAGTATGAAGTTTCTTCCAAATATTCTCTTGCATATGCAAGCCATACGCTGCAAGGATTGATAGCTTGAAGATGCCCGATGGTTATCAACCTCCAAAATTTTAGAAGATTGAAGGCAATGGGAATCCAAGCAGCATGTGGCGCACTTCATCGAGACTTGCAACAATGTTGGAATATTTGGTGATTCCCTTGTCAAGCAGTTTGTTCTTTCCCTAAAAGCGAATGCTTTCGATTGATATATAGATCTTGAGTTAGGTTCAATCGATAGATAAGAGTAGTTGGAGCAAGAGTTTATCAATCGCTTTTGCAATACAAAGTATACAGTAAGTATGATAGAGCTCACAAACACGCGAAAGCGAAAGGAAGAACCAGTTATTGATTTCATCGGCCGATGGAGGCATGCTAGTCTGCAATGATAGACTCAGTGAAGCTTCTGAAATAGACATGAGCATTCAAGGTTAGAATTTGGAGCTTCGCTAATCCTCGTAAGATATAAAGCCTAGGATTTTTAAAGAGTTGGCCACGCTTGATGATGATATGGAGTTAAGAATTGCCTCTAGCTCAAGGGCCGCCTGTCTATAAACCTTGGAAAGGAAAAGACAAGCAAGAAGCCAAAAGATGGAGCAAGCTGGAAGCCAATACTGAAAGCAAAGAGTCCATGAATGTCGATGCCAAGATTTTGAAGTTCAACACAAAGTATAACAAGAAGCAAAGTGTGAAGACAATTTCCTACAAATATAAGCAAAGTCAGAAGTCAACTTCGAAAGATATGCAAGAAAGGGAATATACATTATTGGTATTTTGATGTTCCCTTTATTTTTTATGAACTCCTGGAACTGATGCTCATTGAGTTACCAGAAATGAAACGGCCTAATAAAGCTAGAAGAACAAATGATCCAAACTATTGCAAGTATAATTGGCTTTTGGGTTACTCTCTCGAAAGTTACTTAGTCTTTAAAGACAAAGTCATGGAATTGGCTACGAAATGAAGATTGTTCTTGAAGATGAAAAGAAAATTCGAACCATGTTTCCATCATCTTTGGCTGGCAGGACCATGTAATGATCTGAAACTTTTGCAAAAGGATTCAAAGAAAATAATGTCCTAATCAAGTTTGGCGACTTTGAACCCATTTCAGGAAAAATGTTTGCTACATCATCCAAAGGCGTGGGATAAAAGCATCACTAGAGGAAGATGCATAGTGATAACTGACTTCGGTGACTCGGCAAAGGTGTCATAAAGGAAGCACGCAAAATGAATCAGCTAAACAATCAACATGGAAGAAGATGATGAGGAGGCCAGGGAAGCAAAAAGCAATTGACCGTCCACAAAAGACAAAGGTGGAGGTTTACCAGTACCAAAATGCGCGTCAGACAGTATTTCTAGAAGAGTTGCTCCCAAGTTGGTTACACATGAAGATTCCTAAGGATGATACAAAAGCTTCATGTTGTAATGCTGATAGAAGAAGAGAAGAATGAAACTCCAAAGCTATCTTCACGTACACTGTCAGAGGAACTCACAAAATTTCTATCCCAAGAAGCACGTGCTTGTGAAGCAAAGACCACCTTCACAAATGATAACAATCTACTCGGGAAAACCCCTCACAATTTTCAGTTTTTTATGGTTGGTTATGTGAATGACTAAAGAATGAATAAAATCTTGATTGATGGGGGATCTATAATCAACATTTTATCTATTCGAATTATCAAGAAACTTGTCATCTCGAGTGAAGATTTGATTGAAAATGGCTTGATGATTGAAGGATTCACCCAAGGAGAATAAATTGGCAAGTTTTTCATAAATAAAAAAATTTGTTGCAAACAAACTGGCACACCAAGTGAGACTAATTATGCCTTTCATCTCTTTTCTCACAAGCAAAAGCAAGTCTTAACAAATGGAGGCCAAACGAGGGAACAACATCTCTCGTATTTCAAATTTTGTCTTCGCATCTCTACTCAGACAAGACCTGAAGTGGGGACATTTTTAGACATTTAAATTTTTGCTCGATCAACTCATATAGAATTAGGGCTAGTCTATTACAAGGGCCTGTATAAGAAATAAGGCCAATATATCTTTTCAATCCGAATGATTCACTAGGGTTTCTTGGAGGCTACTCCATCTAAATCCTGCCTCACAGATATGTAAAGGGGTCATATGTTCCCTTGGAAATCATCTTGAAAATCGCAAGAGAGGTCATTTTAAAATCCCATAAACTCAGAATATTCAAAAAGAGAAAGACATCAAATATTGTGTTGCAACAACATTTTGCCTAGCATCCTTGGAAAGCAAATACATCACAAGGAGGTCTATATCATCCTAGTTCGAGAAACACGCTGCTCCAGCCCCAAAATCATGAAGCAAAACTTAAAGGGAAGAATCAACGCATCACCAGAATTGTACTCATAATTTTGATAAATAAATCACATGTTTATTATTGCAAACACCGAGGACATTAACGTATCTCATGTTAATTTTGAGTTGTGTTGGAGTTTATCTTCTCTATATAGCGTACTTGGTGAGTTGCCAATGATAACCCTAAACGGAAGGCCCGAAGATATAAAATTAAGGCATAACACATCGACGGCCCCTTAAACTTGTCCGTACTTTTCACTTTAATACTCCAACATAAGGCCATTCCATTTGGACACTCCAATTACATCCTTGATGCAATCGAAACTACGAAAGCGATAAAGAGATAAAAAACGAGACGAGACTCACACGAAAGTCCAAGTAGCAACGAAGAACGATGTTTCGTTACACCCCAAATGATTGGCAAGAATCACCTACACCCCATGAAACTATCCTCAAGAATCACGTGGTTCTTGCAAATAGAATGATCGGAGAGGTTTGAAGTTCAACTTGGATCCGCCAATTGAAATCAAGCCAAAATCAAAGGTTTCAATAGAGAGAATTCTCATATGTTTTGTGTATTCAAAGTAAGGTAAATGAATTCAAGATATAATGAAGACTCTTATAGTCTTCTACAACATGAAATGAAATGTATAAATTACCCCTAAAGTGGGTTAAAACAATAGAAGTAAGTTAGGGCTAAGATTGGAATTACACAATAAAAAGTGGGAAAAACTCGGATGGCTTACAACAGGGGGGCGCTCCACCCTCCCCCTCAGGGCGCCCGCCCTTAGCCTTGGGGCACCCGCCCCTATGTCAGGGTGCTCCGCCTTTCCAAAATCTAGAGAATAAGCATTCCATACTTAGCTGTTTTCGACCCCCTTTTCATGTAGGCGCTCCGCCCTCTTCAAGGGGCGCTCCGCCTCCTCCTGGAATGTGTTGGGGTGCTTCAAAATAAGCTTGGAGTGGCTCCCCTTGGAGCTTAAGCGGTCCTCCTTCTATGGTGCTCCAATGCATAATCTTCGATGTGGTTCCGGAGCTCTCGTCTTCCACGTGCAAGCTTTTCCCCACCAAGTAAATGTAAGCATCATGGATTGCTTTGGCTTGACTTCTAGTAAAGGGTCTTGGCTTGGTTTGCATTGCATCATCCTCCCCTTCTTGAGAATATTTCATCCTCGAAATTAGGGCGTCATCCTCCAAGGCATCATCACCTACATCAAAAGAAGTCAAGTCACTAACATTGAAAGTAGTCGACACATTATACTCACCCGGTAAGTCTATCACATATACATTATTGTTGATCTTGGACAACACTTGGAATGGTCCATCTCCTCTTGGTGTCAACTTCCCCTTCCTATGGTTTGGAAATCTTTCCTTGCGGAAGTGCACCCACACCCAATCTCCCTTCTTGAAATCCACCTTCTTCCTTCATTTGTTTTTCTTGGTTGCTATCTTCTCATAGGCCTCCTCCAAGGTCTTTTTCACCTTGGCATGAAGTTCAAGCAATGCCTTGGCCCGAGCTTTACCTTCAAAATCAACAACCACATCCCTTGGCAAAGGGGTAAGATCAAGAGGAATTAAAGGGTTAAAACCATAAACACACTCAAATGGAGTCATGCCAATCATACGATGCAAAGTACGAATATATGCAAACTCCATGAGTGGTAGCTTATCAATCCAAGTCCCGGCCTTACCTTTGGTCATGGCTCTAAGTAGAGCTCCCAAGGTTCGGTTCACCACCTCGGTTTGTCCATCGGTTTGAGGGTGGTTGGACGTAGAGAATAGCAATTTGGTGCCAACAGCACCACACAAACACTTCCAAAAATGGCTAAGGAACTTGGAGTCCCTATCACTAACAATGGTGCGAGGCACCCCATGCAACTTTAATACATTATCAATAAACAAAGAAGCTAAATGTTGTGCATCATTAGTCTTTTTGCACGGAATGAAGTGAGCCATTTTGGAGAACCTATCAACGACTTAAATGCTATCGTTGCCTCCTCTAGTCCGGGGCAAAACCATAACAAAATACATAGAGATATCAACCCACGGACTAGTGGGTATGGGCAAATGAGTGTACAAGCCATGGGTGTTGGATCTAGACTTGGCCCTCTTGCAATCTAAACAAGCATTGCAAAAACGTTCCACAAGAGGCCTCATTTTGGGCCAATGGAATTGTTCTTTAAGTATGGCCATAGTCTTATCCACTCCAAAGTGACCCATCAAGCCCCCACAATGTGCTTCTTGCACTAGCACATCTCTCCAAGAGGACTCGGGGACACACTCTCCCATTCTTGAAAATGTAGCCATCTACCTATTGGTATTTCTCCACCCTCTCCCCACTCACTAGAGCATCATGAATGCTCTTGAGCTTTGGGTCATGCTCATACATCAACTTTATACTTTAAAAATCCATAAGCCTAGAAGCAAGAGTGGTAGCAAGGACGAACTTTCTAGAAAGTGCATCGGCTACAACATTGTCCTTTCCCTTCTTGTAATGAACTACATAGGGAAAAGACTCAATGAACTCCACCCACTTGGCATGCCTTTTGTTCAACTTCTCTTGTCCTCTAAGATGCTTGAGTGACTCATGGTCACTCTTGATCACAAATTCCCTAGGCCATAGATAATGTTGCCAATGAGCAAGAGCTCTCACGAGGGCATACAACTCCTTGTCATACGTAGAGTAGTTCAAGGTTGCACCCTTCAATTTCTCACAAAAATAGGCTAGGAGTTTTCCATCTTGCATTACAACACCACCAATTCCCACCCCCGAGGCATCACATTCAACCTCAAATGCCTTTCCAAAGCTGGGCAATTGCAATAGGGGGCGGTACTCAACCTATTTTTCAATTCTTGGAAGGCCTTCTCTTGAGGCTCTCCCCATACAAAAGGTTTCTTTCTTTACCAATTCGGTGAGTGGAGCGGCAATAGCACTAAAGTCCCTCACAAATCTCCTATAGAAGCTAGCAAGACCATGAAAGCTTCTAATTTGAGACACGGTAGTTGGAGTAGGCCAATCGCGAATGGCCTCTACCTCGGACTCATCCACTTCCACTCCTTGGGCACTCACAATAAACCCAAGAAAGACTACCTTCCAAAGGCACATTTCTTAAAATTAGCATAGAGCTTTTCGGCTCTTAACACTTCAAGCACTTGCCTTAAATGGTCAACATGATCGTTTAATGACTTGCTATATATCAAAATATCATCAAAGTAAACGACCACGAATTTGTTGATGAATGGCTTCAACACATGATTCATTAGCCTCATGAAAGTACTAGGTGCGTTGGAGAGGCCAAAGGGCATCACCAACCATTCATATAGACCAAACTTAGTCTTGAATGTGGTTTTCCATTCATCCCCGGGTTTCATCCGAATTTGATGGTAACCGGACCTAAGGTCTATCTTTGAAAAGATGCTAGAACCACTTAGCTCATCAAGCATATCATCTAAACGAGGTATGGGATGTCAATACTTTACCGTGATCTTGTTAACCGCTCGACAATCCACACACATCCTCCATGTGCCATCTTTCTTTGGGACAAGAATGATGGGCACGGCACACGTGCTCAAGATCTCTCTCACCAAGCCCTTGGTAAGCAATTCATCCACTTGTTTTTGCAACTCCCTCGTGTCCTCGGGATTACTTCTATAGGCCGGTTTATTTGGGATTTGGGATCCCGGGATAAAGTCAATTTGGTGCTCAATCCCCCTCAATGGAGGAAGAACACTCGGCATCTTTTCCGGGAACATGTCTTCAAATACCTTCAAAACATTTTCAATAACACTAGGCAAAGGGTTAGGGTTAGAAAAATAATCAAATTCGAAAGTAAGAACCATACCTTTGTGCACTAGGCAAATGAGTAGTTTGTTGCCATCATTCCCTTTCAAAAGCTCACCCGGTTGCATCATGGCACAAATGCTACAGGTAGAAGATGGTGGAGTCACCACTAAGCTCTCGGCCAAAGGTCTAGTCTCAACAACTGACTTAGCCTTTGCCGCTTCTCTCAACTCCCTCATGTGCCTATAATCATCACTTACTTGCTAGGGCGTCAAGGGTTTGAGCACAAACTTCTTTCCTTCATGCTTGACCGTATAGGTGTTGACAAGGCCATCATGCACTATATTTCGATCAAATTGCCATGGCCTCCCAAATAGAAGGTGGCAAGCTTGCATAGGGACCACATCAAACATGTGCTCATCCACATAGCTCCCCATCTTGAATTTAATCATCACTTGCTTCACCACTTTCAATTCACCACACTCACTAAGCCATTGTAAGCGATAAGGATTGGGATGTTTCGAAGTGGTCAATTTCAATTGGGACACTAGTGTTTGACTAACAACGTTAGCAAAACTTCCCGAGTCAATGATCATGGAGCAAACTACACCCATAACTCGGCATCCAGCATGGAAAAGGTTTTCCCTTTGCAAATTCTCACTATCCTCCACAAGCATAGCCCCTAAACTCCTCCTCACAACAAGGAAGTCATGAGGATCATCTTCCTCAACCGTATCCTCTTCTACATCAACCATCTCATCTCCCTCTACTCCCTCATCCTCCGGTTCACTATCTTGTTCATAAACATTCTCACCAATCACAATCATGGTCTTTTTTGTAGGACACGCTCTAGCAAAATGACCATACCTTTTGCATTTGTGGCATTGAATAGAAGAAGAAGTAGGAGTATTTAATTGGGTTTTAGAATTATCTCCCACATTTGGTGTGTACTTCTCATATGGATCCTTCACATCTCTACTAGCACTTGCACCACTTGCATTTGGGAACCTTGCATTTGGAGTCTTCCACTCCTTTGGCTTGCTCATGGGAGTAGGAGTGCTACTCTTGTAGCGAGTGGATTTCTCTTCTTTAAGCCATTTCTTGGCTTCAACCGCATCGTCATAGAGATCATAGTGGTTGTCATACTTGTGAAACTTCAATTGAGAAGCTATATCTCGGTTCAAACCACTTCTAAATCGAATCACGGCTGGTTCATTCTCCTCCCCATCAATGTCTAGGGTCATACGGATTTGCTCAAACTCATTGAAGTACTCCCCAACCTTCTTGTAACCTTGCTTCAACTCATAAAGACGTTTGAATTGGTCTAGATGATATTTTTGAGTCAAATACTTCTCATCCATCACACGGATCAACTCACCCCAAGTAACATTGATGGCCATAACATTTCTCCTTCTATTCCTCTTGGCTGATTCCCACCAAGTAGAAGCAAAGGATTTGAAAGAAGATATAACATATTTGGCCTTCTTCTCCTAGGTCATGTCATTGGTGTCAAACACCCTCTCCATAGACAACTTCCATTCAATGTACTCAACCGGGTCACTGCTCCCTTTGAAGGTAGGAATAGTAAGCTTCCCACTATTGAGATTATTGTTATCATGACCCCCTCAGTAAGGCTCCGGTTGACCTCCAAAGTTGTCCCCATAACTATCATAATCCCCTCCTTCCATTTCTCCCAACATTCCCCATAGGTTGACCTCAATCTCGATCTCTACCCCTATTCAAACCCCGACCTCCATCCATGGCTCTCCTAATCGGATAGGGAGCCCCATCATCACCATCCTCATACTCATCTTCCTCCCCTTCTTGAGCTTGCTCAACATGATCAAGAGGTAGAACATTCCGAATGGGTCTTGGAAGTGGAGTATTTCTTTGGGGATTGCCCAAAAGGTGGGGAATGCCCACTCGTTGGGGATTTCCCAACATTTGTTCATGCCTATCACGATCTTCCTTTACCCTTTGTTGCCTAAGTAATTCGACAACTTGTTCCGGGGTAAAGGTTGAGCTACTTGTGCCTTCACCGGCTTCAACTTGGACACTCGGGGTCCCTTTCTCAACTTGGACACTCAGGGTCCCTTTCTCGGTTTGGAAACTTGAAGTCCCCTTCTCAAGGTTCTCAATCCTTAGGCTCATACTATCCAATTTGGCAAGGATAGTAGCCAAGGCATTCTTCGTAGTATCATCTCCCTCGTTGGCCATTGTACCTACAACAATCAAAACAAACAAAAGAGATTAGAGTAAAAGTCCTCACGTACTCCCTCACTTGATTGTCACTCGGGTTCACTCAAGTTTGGGGTAGGTTCACACTTGCTTGATTCCAAAAGTCTTCCTCGGAGTTGAACAACAACCTCAACAACCAAACCATTCAACAAGTTCCAAATGCTCTTCGGGAAAAGTGGAGTTAATGGGACTCTATGGACGTTCGGCTTTTTAGTGAGCACTTGAGCCAAAGAAATTCTACGAGTCTTCTTGGAATTAATCAACCACCGACATGCACGAATATCCTAAACGCTCAATGAATTAGTACTAATTGAGTAGGAGAATTACTCTCAAAGTACTAACCGGAAGTAACGGGAGCAAACAAAATACGAAAACCTATGAAAAACAACTGCCCGGTACCCCTTTCAAGCAAGGGCGCCCGCCCCTATGTCGGGGTGGTCCGCCCTCAAACTTCAGAGAGTGGAGGAGGTATGGGGGCGGTCGCCCCAAATGGAGGGTGCTCCGCCCTACTGTGAATTTTCTCCAACTTCAAGAACGTGTTCTTGGTTCTTGACACCCGATTTTCCGATGTTTTAAAGTTTTTTCCCAATCCAATGGTACCCCAATGTATTATCAACTACTACAAACAAATCCCAATTATTTATATTAACAAACAACCAACAACAAACTTGATTCAAGATTTTGAGCAACTTTTCCAAGGGTTTCAAGAAATTTTGAGTTTCAAAAATTTCGATTTTCAATCTACAACTCCAATCGACGTAATGGAGGTATCAAAAACAACGGGTTAACATCATAGAGCATTCCCCGATAACAAACAACCAAGAAATGATTGCCTCATCGGAGAAGGACGCAATGACTGCCACCAGATCTCATCAAATCCTACCAACAATATACAACTTCCAATCATGATTTTTTTCTTTGATTTAATTCAATTTTTGTATTTGTAGAATATCCAATCGATTTTTATTTTATGTGATGGGGAAGCAATATATAACTAACGTTATCTGAGAGAGAGAGAGAGAGAGAGAGAGAGAGAGAGAGAGAGAGAGAGAGAGAGAGAGAGAGAGAGAGAGAGAGAGTAGAAGTTTTTGTAATACTAGGAAACATTCATGAGATGTAACTGAATTCCTAAAAAAATATGTAATGCATATTCTTTCAATGTATTGTATATCTTCTTATTATATGATTTGTATAAAAAAAGTGAAAAAAATATCGCTATATTTGTAAATGATAAAATATTATTATTTTTTTATAAAATAAATTCTATCTTTGCATTGCTATGTAATTTAACCATGAATAATCAATATGTGGGCTCCACTAGCCCACTGCATTTCCTCTACTTTTTGCACTTGATTGCAGGAATTTCATACATGTTACATATTTTACTCGTCAAATAATTTTGCACTATGTTTGAAACTAGTGAATGGAAGATATCAGCAATTTGAACATACCTTTGTGGAATTTTAAAAAATAAAGTATTCGTTGAAGTTGAATAAGAGGTATAAGATGCAACGCACATAATGTACTTCAGTAAATTTGGATCATGTGCAGTACTCCTTTACTCCACCTTATGTAATGTTCTTTCTTTAATATATTTAAAAAAAAAATATTTTTATATTTGAACCTACTCGTCTTTTTATTTTATCTTTGATGAATGTTCTTATACCTACAAAAATATCATGATGTCTTTAAGATCAAATTTACTTTTGTTATGTGAGAAAGATCTCTTTATTAAATATGTTGGCCTAAATCGGGATAGGACAACGAATCGAATTTGTTTCGGGTTTAATTAGTAATTTGCTTGTATCAAAGTCGTATTAGAGCTGAGATCAGATTTAAACGAGACTAATATTTTAAAAGACAAACGAGGCAAGAAATTAATCGAGACAAAGCTTAAAAGTATAAGTTGAATACTGTATTTCTGGATGTGCTGCTTGATTACAAATGAGTCCTATTTATAATCAGAGAAAATGATAACATTATGGGTATAATAATTATGACTTTATAGCCATTATTCTGCATTTGGTCGGGGTCAGCTCATAATCTTTTTCTTAAATGGAAGAGCAATGGTCGATGGTTACAGAAGGCCAGGCCTCGTTCGCTGAGGTGTTTCAACTCCTCGAGGGGTCACCATGTCGTTTATTCCTAATCTCGATTGGATTCTTCTCGAGGCGGTGCTGGAGACTACTCCTCTCGGAGGGGCCCTCGTAAGTTTTGACTGTTCCGTGGCTCAAGCCCTTACACCGAGGCGGTAGTGTTTTTACCCAATACAGATAATCCCCCACCCTTTGGACAATTGTCAGAATTTTTCGAGGGGTGGTATTGAGTTTAGGCGGGAGAGTGACGTGGCACATTTTTGGCCAGGAAATTTGAAAAGGCGGGCGTCGCTTCAATGTCTCATCCTCTGCACGTGACTCAGTTCTGAACTGCTACAACTTTTCGTTTTGTCTTCCCCATGTAACTGTCATCATATCGTTCTGATCCACTTGTGCCCGGCTATAAATTGGCCGCTTTTTTCTGTTATTATCCTCATCGTTCCATAATTCTTCTCAAATCCATTTGCACTTCTCAACCTCTTTTTGACTTTCAAACAATTCTACCATGTCTTCTCCATCCCGCCATGAGAAAATTATTGATGCTGATACTTTGGCATCGACTGAGGATTTGCTAAATTCTCCCCCCTCAGCAACCTCTTCTCGTTCAGAAGATAGTCCTAGCGCCGCTAGCCAAGAACCTTCTATCAGCGATGATGAGGTGGCGACTGAGGCGGCCGTTGATGATTATGACGATAACGAGGTAGTTGAGACCTCACCCCCAAAGAAGAAGAAAAAGAAACAAGTTTATCAGGGGGAGCTCAAACCTCAATGGGTTATCCCAAGGCGGTTTGATTCTAGCAAGAGTTTTAAGATGAGGGGGCAAACAGCCTCGGACATTAGGAGGAGAAGGAATCTCCCTGTTCAGCTTTCTCCGAGCCTCGCCTCAGAGGAACATATAGCTTCGATTCGAGAGGAGTATAATTGGGGCCTCGAGGTTTCGATCTCGATTCCTACCCTCGAGCAACGTATGTGCGATAATATCCCGGGGCAGTCTTTCGTTTACACTTACCCATTTTTTTATAGGCTTTTCCCTTCCTCTTCACCACGCAGCAGACACCTTTTGTAGGTTGCACAACGTCTGCCTGGCTCAGCTTGGTCCCAGCTTCTAAAGGGTCATCCAGTGCCTCGACTATATTAGTCGTAAAGCCGGGGTCACGTTTGAGCATGACTACTTGATCTCTTTATTCTCTCCTTCTTTGCACAAAGATGGGGTTGTGCAGTTAAACAAGCGAGGTCAGTTTTCCCGCATTACTAAGAGCGACGACACCGAGGATCGAAGTTGGTGTGATTGGTTCGTCCTCCTTCCTACTTCTTCTCTTTCCGCCGAGCCTGGGTTCCCCAAGGCGTGGAACAGGACACATAAGTCTTCCTCTGGTTTTTATTCTTTTACTTGGCTTCAATAAATGTGGAAAACTAACTCTCTGTCGTGTTTTTAGCAAAGAAAGCTTCAATCAATCCCCCCAAGAATTTGGAGGCTTGGGTGCAAGCCATAATCAGCGCCGAGGGAAGGCTGGAGAGAGATTGGATGGTTTTGGCCGCTCGTGCAGAAAATAAATGGTCGGGCAAGCGACTGGGTTAGTATGTTTCCAAATTTGTTATTCCCTTTCCTTGATGCGCCTCTTCTCAATTTACCTTTCTTATCCTTTTCAGATTTCAACGAGTTGCCTGCTGAGGCGGAAAAGGAAGAAGATAAGAAGGAGAAGAAGAAAGCGAAGAAGAAGAAGAAGTGGGACAACGAGCGGAGGTTGTCGAGGTCCCTGACGCCGAAGCCAGTTTGCATCTTATCGAGGAGTCTGTCCAGACTCTTACCCAGGCCCAGAGAGGTACTCTTTTTTCTATTTTTTCATATTTCTCCTTTTTCTTTTCCTTTGAATAACGTGTTTCCTTCTTCTTAGGTTCGAAAAGAAAGGGAGATACGCTGAAGAAGCCAGCTAAGGCTAAAGTCCCTCGGATCGATTTGCCTACAGTCCCTCGCCGAAGACTAATCGATGAACCAGATGATGTCTGTGTTCAAAGTGTAGTCGAGGGGACGAGCATGAAGGAACCGAGCCAAGTAGTTGACAAGGTTCGTGAGGGGTTAGAGTCTGGCGGGGCGAAATCTGCCGAGGCGGTTACCAGGTCTGTCGAGGCGACCTCGTCTACGAGGCAGACGAGTATAGATCCAACTCCGGCTAAGGCAAACCTTCCCTAAAGGATTAGGCGAATTCCAGTTTCAATAGATGTTTGTCTGTTGGATGACAGCATGGGGGTCGCCATCAGTTGCAAAGGGTTGCTTGGGACTTTAGAGAATAATCGTCTCAAGAACATTCCCTCGGACGATTTGATGGCCTACTCGGCTCAGCATGCGATCCATGTGAGGTTTCAATTTGCTTCTACTGTTTTTTCGATTTAATTGCTTTTCTCATTTTTGATTCCTTCCCCTTTGGTTGCAGGGCTATGTCTATGCCATGAAGGCAGCTGAGATCGAGGCCCATCGAACAACAGAACTTCAGCAGGTCGGGGATGAGTGGGATCGTAGGAGAAATATGCTCGAGGCCCGTGTTGCTGAGCTCGAAAGACAACTCTCCGACTCAGAAGTTAATTTGGGTCGATCTAAAAAAGAAGTCGAGCAACTAGGTGCCGAACTCTCTTAGGCTCGTGGAGAAGTTGCCAATCCTTTGGCAGAGAAGAGGTCTCAAGAGGAGAGTTATCAAGCCGAGCTCCAGAAACAGGCTGATGCAGCCGATTCAGCACTCAGAAGATTGACTGAGCAATTCGATGAGAAATCTTCACTGCTTACCTCGAAGGTGGACGAGGTTGAAGCCAAGAACAAGGTTCTTGAGGCCGAAGTGAAGACCCTCTGGGATAGAAATCCAGCCTCCTCCTCCAAGCTTAAATCTAAGTTCAAGGCTAAGTTGGACTTGAGAGCTACCCGAGGAAAGGTTGATAGAAATTGGGCAATCATCCAGACCAAGTTGAGGACCCTTGAACAATGTAAAAAGGGGACTAGTTTGGATGACGAGATTGCCAAGGCCAAGGTAGATGTTGCTACGGCTCGAAGGTTTTTAGATCAACTTCTTTCGAGCAGCGATAGCTCGTCTGAAGGAGAGGCTTCGGGTCGGGATAGCGGGTCTGAATGAGTGACTTCTCATCTGTTTTTTGTTTTTGGGCCTTCGGACCACTTCTTTGTAATTACTCTGGCCTTCGAGCCTTGTGAATATATGAATGTTGAACATCAACTATTTCAATATCTTTTTCAATTTTTATTTGCTTGCAACACTTTAAATGTATTAAAGAGCTAGCCTAGGAAGACGTCTCGCCCTTGAGCCAAGGCTAAAGCTTTAATGGATAAAAAGATGATAAATCGATTTTTATTTCATTGATAGAAATCGAACCAATTTACATAGGGCCTAGATTTACTTAGGCATATTTTATTTACAACAGCCATTTGAGGCAAAGAATATAAGTAATCGAGCACATTTTAGCTGGGTCTTCGGGCGGTTTCCTTATTTCAAAGTTTTCGAGCTGAGTCCCCGAGTCTGGGTTATCTTTCCAAAAACTTTGAGCTACGAGCCTGTGAGTCAATTGCAGACTGTTCTCGTTCCCTTGCCACCCCAGTGGTTGAGGGTGACGGATGAGGACTCGAGCACTGTTGACTTCGAGACCATGTCTCGTGTTTCTAGAAGTAGTACCTCTTCAAATTGGATACGTTCTAATTCAAGGGTTCTTGCTTCCCTTTAAGGTCTGCCAGTTGATAGGATCTTTTCCCTACGATTTCTTTCACTCGTTAGGGGCCCTCCCAATTGGCGGCCAATTTTCCTCTATTTTTCTCTTTGGTTGTTTGATTCGAGGCTCTTAAAACATAGTCTCCGACCTTGAATTCTCTCAACTTGGCTTTTTTGTTCAAGTAGGCCTCGATTTGTTGTTTTTGGGTTGTCAACTGTATCAAGGCCATCTCTCTTCGTTCTTCGAGCAAATCCAATTCTTTTCGCATAGCCTTTTGATTCAACTCCTCGGTTGAATGGGCATAGCGGAGGCTCGGTTCACCAATCTTAACAGGAATTAGCGAATCAACCCCGTAAATGAGAGAAAATGGGGTTTCACCAGTGCTATTCTTCTCTGTTGTCCTCATTGCCTATAACACTTCTAGTAACTCATCGGGCCACGAGCCTTTGTCTTTGTCCATTCTCTTTTTAAGATTGTCAACGATTATCCTATTTGATGACTCAGCCTGTCCATTGGCACTTGGGTGGTAGGGTGTCGAAGTCACCCTTTTGATCCCCTATTTTTTAAAGAAGGCTGTGACCTCCGAGCCAATGAACTGTGTGCCATTATCATAAGTAATCTCCCTTGGGACTCTAAATCGGCATATGATGTTTTTCCATATGAAGTCGATAACCTCCTTTTGTCTTACTCTGGAAAAAACTCCTGCTTCGATCCATTTGGAAAAATAATTAGCAAGCACGAGGATGTATTTAACACTGCCCTTCGCTTTGGGAAAGGGTCCCACGATGTCCATTCCCCACTTCATGAAAGGCCATGGCGAAACTATCGAGTGCAGGGGCTCGGCCTGTTGGTGAATCATGGAAGCGTGCCTTTGATATTAGTCGCAATTCCTAACGAACACTCTACCATGCCCGCTCATCTCGGGCCAATAATAACCAGCTCTGAGTAGTTTTCTAACGAGGGCTTTGGCTCTGGAGTGATTTCCACAAGTTCCTTCATGGACTTCTTTCATCACGTACTTATATTCTCCTGGGCCTAAACATTTGGCCATTGGGCCGCAATAGAGCTTTTTGTACAATTGTCTATAATCATCGTGTATGGGACTACTTGCTTTCTGAATTTCACCGCTTTCCTTTTGTCTGACGGTAGAGTCCCCGACTCTAGGTAAGAGATGAATTTTGTTCGCCAATCCCAGTGTCGATTTACTGTATTTACCTCCAACTTTATTTTTCCCATAGCGAATGTAAAGATTCTAACTGTGGCTTCAGTCTCCGAGTCGACTGCTTCCACTGCCGAGGCCAGGTTTGCCAAGGCATCGGCCTCGACGTTTTTCTCTCGTGGTATTTTCATGACCTTCCATTCTTGAAAGGTGCCGAGCGCTTGTTGCATTCTTACCACGACTTGCTTCATTCTGGGCTCTCGAGTCATATATCCACCGAGGACTTGATTCACCACCAGTTGTGAGTCACACACCTTAGCTCTATATTCTCAGTCCCATTTCTTTGGCTAACTTCAATCTTGCTATGGCGGCCTCATATTCATCTTCATTGTTGGTTAGCCTCTTGAATTTCATCGAGTGTCTTAGTTTTTCCCCTGTGGAAGCTACGAGCACTATTCTGAGCCCTGAGCCGTTGGAATTGGCCGCCCCATCCATGTAAAGCTTCCATACCCCAAGGGTGGGACCTTTTGAAATTAGGCTCTCTCTCTCCGCCTCGGGTAATAATTCAATACTGAAGTCAGCTATGAAATCGGTTAGCACTTGAGATTTTATGACTGTGCGAGGTTGATATATGATGTCGTATTCGCTAAGATCGACTTCCCACCTAGATAATCTCCCCGACAACTCTGGCTTATGCAATATACTTCTTAAGGGAAAAGTTGTTACCACGGCTATTGGATGGCATTAGAAATAGAGGTGCAATTTTCGGGCGACAATGACTAATACAAGTGCTAATTTTTCTAAATGGGGATACCTTATTTCAGTTCGAGGAGAGCTTTGCTAACATGGTATATGGGTTGTTTTTTTCTTCTTCCTCCCAAACCAGAACTGCACTATTTGATACCTCGGAAACAGCCAGATAAACCAACAAGGTTTCACCATCTTTTGGTTTGGCCAACAACGGGGCATTAGCCAAATAATATTTCAACTCCCTTAAAGCCTCCCTATACTCGAGAGTCCATTCAAAGGACATGTTCTTCTTCAAGACGGAAAAGAACTTATGGCACCGCTCAGATGACCTTGAAATGAATAGATTCAGGGCAGCTAATCGCCCAGTTAAGCATTGGACTTCCTTCGGGCTTAACAATTCCTCGGGGATTTCTTGTATAGCTCTGATCTTGTCGGGATTTGCTTCGATGCCTCTCTCCGAGACAATGAATCCTAGAAATTTGCTCAAGCTGACCCCAAAGACACACTTTTCGTGGTTAAGCTTTATGAAATACTGTCTCAAAATCGCAAAGGCTTCCTTTAGTTGTTTCAAATGATCTTCCAGCCGGACAAATTTCACCAACATATCGTCGATATAGGCTTCCATCTTTTTCCCGATGTAGTCTTTGAACATTTGATACACCAACCTCTGGTAGGTTGCCCCGGCGTTTTTGAGACCAAACGACATCACCTTGTAGCAATAAGTTCCTTCATCCGTAGTGAAAGAAGTTTTTTCTTCATCACTAGGGTCCATCAGGATTTGATTGTACCCCAAATATGCGTCCAAAAAGGTTAAGAGTTTGTGTCCAGCCGTGGAGTCTATTAACCTATCTATTTGGGGTGGAGGGTAGGAGTCTTTGGGGCAAGCTTTATTCAACTCGGTGTAGTCGACACACATCCTCCACTTGCCCTTTTTCTTGGGTAACACTACCACATTAGCGAGCCAGTCTGGGTACTTGACTTCTCTTATGAACCCATTGTCCAGCAACCTCTTGGTTTCGTCTTGGATCACCTTCTTCTTTACCCCGACATGGGGCCTTTTCTTCTGCTTCACCGGGCAGTGGTTGGGATCTACATTCAGCTTGTGCGTCATGATCTCGGGGTCGATCCCCACCATGTCTGCATGAGACCAAGCAAAGCAATCATTGTTGGCTTTTAGTAATTCGATGAGAGCTTTTTTAGACTCGGCATCCAGCTCCGAGCCTACAATTATTTTCCTTTCCGGGAACTCCTCCGACAAGGCATGAGATTCTATCTCTTCCACCGTTGAGTTCTCGGCCTTTTGCTTTCTAGGCTCTTGAATGAAAGTTGGGATCTTCTCTTCCTGCTTTGGAGGAACTATTTTTTGGACCAAGCTCTCCTCTTTATGGGGCTCTGAGCCGCTTGATTGTGATCTCGAGTGCCCGATCGGGGCGTTCTCATTTTTTACAGCGACTGAATAATATTTTTGAGCCAGTAATTGGTCACTTCGAATTGCACGAATCCCCCATGGGGTGGGAAACTTAATTACTTGATGAAGGGTTGATGGTACGACCTCCATTTTGTGAATCCAAGGTCTTTCGAGGATGATATTGTTGGCCATATCCTCGTTCATTATTCGAAAAGTTGTTTTCTTGTCAACTCTCTCAGCGGTGGTTGTGAGGGTGATTTCCCCTAGGGTCCTTTCCACAAAGTTGTTGAACCTTGCCAAAGTGGTTGTCTTCGGGACGACAAGGCCTTTCAGCCACATTTGTTCGATGGCTCTGTGATTGATGATATTTACAGAACTTCCAGGGTCTATTAAAACTCATTTTACATCTGAATCGTTAACCCTTAGGGTAATAACCAGAGCCTCATAATGAGGGGTTATTACCTCGTGGCGATCTCCTTCATCAAAAATGATTTCTTTGTCGCCCCCTTCCATTTGGGTTCTCCTTTCCGTGCCAGTTGAGAATTTTGCGGACTTCCTCACCGAGGAAGAGTTGATGTCGTTTACTTCTATGCCGCCAGTTATGACGTTTGCAGATTTTCGTGACATTGAGGTCATCAATATCTTGCGGAGATCTAGGAAAAGCTCAGCTTTGGAACAAATGTTATTACCAAATCCCTACAGACGGCGCCAATTTGTGTTGGCCTAAATCAGGATAGGACAAAGAATCGAATTTGTTTCGAGTTTAATTGGTAATTTGCTTGCATCAAAGTCGTATTCGAGCTGAGATCAGATTTAAACGAGACTAATATTTTAAAAAGATAAACGAGGCAAGAAAATAATCGAGACAAAGCTTAAAAGTATAAGTTGAATACTATATTTCTGGATGAGCTGCTTGATTACAAATGAGTCCTATTTATAATCAAAGAAAATGATAACGTTATGGCTATAATAATTATGACTTTATGGCCATTATTCCGCATTTGGTCGTGATCAGCTCATAATCTTTTCCTTAAATGTCAGAGCAATGGTCGATAGTTACAGAAGGCCAGGCCTCGTTCACCGAGGTGTTTCAACTCCTCGAGGGGTCACCATGTCGTTTATTCCTAATCTCGATTGGATCCTTCTCGAGGCGGTGCTGGAGACTACTCCCCTCGGGGGATGCCCTCGTAAGTTTTGACTATTCTGTGGCTCAAGCCCTTACACCAAGGCGGTAGGATTTTTATCCAATACATTAAATTTTATGTTAATCAAATGCAGTATAAAATGAATTAGGAGGGTACAACTTTCGTGATTTCTACTCTTTATAATCAAACTAAACAAAAAGAGGAGTAAAAGAAACACAAATTTCTTTCAAGGACAAAATCTGAGGGATAGTTTGTCTATGAAAACTTGTCAGTTTTTTGATATTTTAAAATCCACTATTTCAAAAACAATAAATTTCTTCAGTCACACAATTAACTTTTTAATGAGTAAAATGCATGTAAAATATCCCATGGGCAATTTTCCTCTCACACACACACACACACGGTACAAAATGATTATCTGGAAAAGTAATGGCGGGTTTGAGTCAATTGATTGGAGAGAGAGGGAGAAGAAAGACTGTGTTCAAGAACGAGGAAGTGGGGTTGGTTGGCCTCGAGATATGGTGGTGGTGGGGTAGGCTAGGGACTAGAGATATGGAGCTACATATACAATGTAGCACTCCATTTGTTTCACTAATAAAAAGTTTGAATATATTTTTGAGACTTGTAATTGTAATTTTAAATATGACTATATTATCTTTTTAAGTTTTACTAAGTATCTCAATAGTAATAACATATTCAGTTAATGCATTCTTTAGCAAAAAAAATACATATTCAGTAAGATTCTTCTAGTGAGCTATACCAGATCTTACACAATCTTGTAACTGTAAGAGATACATAGGTTGTTTCGGATAAAACTTCAACTTATAAAAATACTTTTAAAAAACCTTTTTGGATAAAAAATTAAATGCTTAACTTAATTTATTTTTAAATTTAAAAAATAGTATTCTCTCTTATACTTTCCTTATTAGTCCGTTCAAAATATATTGTCATACTTTTAAATTTGATAACAATTTAACTCTAAATTACCTTTTTTGACTCATTTATAGTTACATAAATATTCCTGGCATTTTTTTTTTAACAAAGATCACTAAACAAGGTGCTTAGTGACTAATTTTATTAATAATAATACCACTTCAATCACAACAATACAAATAAGGAGGGCTAGGCCTTACTTTATTATTCATGGCTACTGACTAAAAATAAATAAGCTGTCAGGTAAATTGAAAGGGAGGGAGAAATTAAAGAATGATTATTTAGCCCTCGTTTGTTTATAGAATTTAGGAGCAATTTTTAGGAAGTTTTTAGGTGAAAACTTGTTTGCACATTCTTTTTTACAACTTTTTGGTCAAGTTTTAAAAATGAGTTCTCAAAAATCTGGAAAATTTTGTATATTTCACTCACAAAACTTCAAATATTTTTTCAACTAAAATATATGTGCAAACACTTAAGTTGCAAAATTTTTTTTTAACTAAACTTTAAAAACTCAAATTCCGAAGTTTTAACCAAATCCATGTCCAAACGCTAGCTTAGTGTAAAAGCACCAAAGCCAGTATTATTTCAGTACTCTATTTACTAGTACCTTGCTCTCATTCCACCACTGTGACACTGGCATTGTGCTGACATTTCTCAGCTTAAACTCAGTTATTTTCAAAGCTACACACACGTGGGTGCTCTTATTTATTTAGCCACTCACTCGGTACATGCACTTGGTTTATGAGTTAAGATTCTGGTGCTTACAAACCTTGGAATTGGATCTGAAGAGCTTTGCATACTGTTGTCTTGTTATGCTCTCTTATAAAGGAATTCAGAGTTGGGAGTTTTCGAGAAACTTGAACCAAGAAATTGAATGAATTGGTATGGTTTGGTGTATTGGTTTGAAGAAAATTAAGAGATGATGAAGCTGAAAGGTTTACTTTGCTTTTGTAACATATCAACTTTTGGTTAAAGAGGAAAAAAAACGTACCTGTGCATAAAACATCCCGCATTCACACAGGGTCCGGGACTTCTCTTTAATGCATTTTGATGGATGGGTATAATAAGCTGTACTTTACTAGCCTTGAGTTTTGTTTGGGTTGAGTAACGGAAAGTGAAGCTATATTTTCCATTGGAAATGAGGATTTCTTCTGCTGGATTCAGTCAACAGTCTCCTGAAGGTAAAAGAAATTTTCTTTTTGATCGAGCTTTAAACAGTTAGTATGTACTAATTTTTACTAGTGTAGCAATTTTGGTTGAATTTGCTTGTATCCTTTTTTTGTAAGTTTTCTTGAAGCTTCACCGATTCATTTTGTCTGTTTTTCTTTTTCTTTTGCTATTTCCTTCTTTTTTATGATAACTTCAATAGTTGCACCAATATTTTCTTTCCCCAAGAGCTCAAAACTACTGTTTTAGCTTCAGCTCAGCTTAAAGTAAAAAGTCCTTGACATTTCCTTTTTCGAAAATGCTAGACAACCTCTCTACCTCACTTAAGATAAGGGTAAGGTCTGCGTATACTCCACCCTCCTCAGACCCCACTCTTGTGAATACACTAGGTATGTTGTTGTTGGTGTACTGATTTCTGGACTTCTAGTTTTACCATTTTCATTTGTGGTTCAGAAGGTTCCTTTTTTTTTTTTTTCTTTTTTTAAATGAAACAATGATAAGAGTTCTCAATAATCTTTTAGCTTGGTATGCCTGATTGATGTTTGATAAACACATCTTTTATTTTACCAAAACTTTTCTTTAGTGTGCTCTCATTTTTAGAGCCCGTTTGGGTAAGCTTAAAAAGTTGTTTAAAAGTAAAAAGTGGGTGTTTGGTAACTAAAAAAACAAAGTACTTATAAGCACTTTTCTGCTTAAAAGAAGCCAAAAATAAGAAGTTTACTTTATAAGTAACTTTTTACTTTTAAGCTATTTAATATAAGCCCACCCAAACGGGGCCTTAGTCTCCAACTGAAATTTTATTTTTCTGTCAGCTGAAAAAAGTTTTGTGCATCTGCTAGATCTTGATATACATAGGGTCTTAATGTTAATCGAATTGCAGGAGAGAAGAAATGTTTAAATTCTGAACTATGGCATGCATGTGCTGGTCCTCTTGTTTCCTTACCAGCTCTTGGGAGCAGGGTGGTGTATTTTCCCCAGGGGCATAGTGAGCAGGTTTCTTTCTATTAAAACTCCTAAGTTGTGTTTAATTTTAGCAGATTTAGTGCTCAATGTGTTCTCTCTCCTTACAACCAAATTTAAGACTCGGCTAGTCATTGTTAGTGCAGTATTTCTATGCTATTCATTTAGGTCTCCTTACCCTTTCAGAATAGGAACTGGCAACTTAGTGATAACGGCTTAATCTCGATTTTTAATAAAGTTATTGCGGAAGTTTACATCTGTTGCAGCGTTAGCATCAGGGGCGTATCTATAGTCTAACGTGCGGTTCACATTGTATATTATGCACATATTTCTCAAAATATGTCTAATATGATGTTTGGAAGCCCATACTCTAAAAGTTTAAATGGTTCACTTGGTCAAATGATGGTTCACTTATATACTCAAGTGCAGGGATCGGTCCCATTTAAATATCATTTAATATTGTTTTTCTTGATATATCATCATATAAAATAATATTTGACTTATATAATATATAATTTTTCGGCGAAGGTTATTCGCCGACCACTTTTGGGATGTTGTGACTCCGTCCCTAACCATAGTGAACCCATTTTCTCGAAATTCTAGATCCGCCTCTAGCTAACATGGTTAGCTTGATCTCTTACTTTTCCTTCTTCTCAATGAGATGTTTGCTGAAGAATTCGTGCCCATCTATAAACCTACTATGAGCCTGGTATATCCCTTTATTGTTCCATTTCAAAGATAGAATTAACTGCGACCGTTATAATGACTTTAGATAGTTTTTTATTTGTATTGTTGAGCTCTTAGATACTAATGAATGTACTCTCCAGGTTGCTGCATCCACAAACAAGGAAGTGGATGCTCATACTCCCAATCATCCAAGCTTAAACCCACAACTTATCTGTCAGCTTCACAATGTGACCATGCATGTAAGTTAGCCGAGTTCTTTATGTCCAAAAATAACGTCCTGATATCAAATGTTTGAGTTTGAAGATTTGTTAACGGGGAACTTAAGGAATTTAATGTCTGCGTCCTTCAGGCTGATGTGGAGACAGATGAGGTTTATGCTCAAATGACCTTGCAACCTTTAAGCCCTGTATGATTATTCTCTCTTAGCAAAATTCTCTTCAGTTTCAAGTTGTCTGTCTCCTTCCTGATGTTTAATAGATTATAAATTTTGTTCTCTGCAGGAAGAGCAAAAGGAGGCATCTTTCCTTCCTGTACTCTTGGGTATCCCCAACAAACAGCCAACAAATTACTTCTGTAAAACATTGACAGCGAGTGACACAAGTACACATGGTGGATTTTCAGTACCTCGCCGTGCAGCCGAGAAAGTTTTTCCTCCATTGGTACAAAGCATCAGTTCTTTTGAAACTAATCAATGAAGTATCAAGCATTGTCTTCTTCTTCTTCTAAAGCCTGTTGCATCAAATACAATTTACAGGACTACTCTCAACAGCCTCCATGTCAAGAGTTGATTGCTAGAGACTTGCATGACAACGAGTGGAAATTTAGACATATTTTCAGGGGTGAGTTCTGAAAAAAGAAGTCATCTTTTATTTGGAGTACTACTAGCTGGCTTATCATAGGCACTTGTTTGTTATGTTCTACGCACAGGTCAGCCCAAGAGGCATCTTCTTACAACTGGTTGGAGTGTGTTTGTGAGTGCGAAGAGACTTGTCGCTGGTGATTCAGTCATTTTCATCTGGTAGGCAGTCATGATTACATTTTGCATTATCATATTTTAATCTTCAAGAGTCTTTTTTGGCTAAATTAGTTGTTTGACCTTTGGCTGGGAAATTTGTGCCTGAGACTAGCGAGCCTTTGGGATTTGATTTGATTGAATATGTGGTAACAAATAACTTCCTGCTATCTTTATTTAGTCTGAAGGACTCGAATTAATTCAACTCTGGACTAGATTACTTCTGAAAATTCCTATTTATAGAGCATATTAACTGCTGAGCCTAAGTGTGAAGACCAGTGATCTTTCTCTAGTGAAAGTGTAAAGCATTTGCTGCCACTTGTCTTAAAGAACTACTAAATAATTTCTAAACAGGAGGAAAAAAGAGTTTCGGTGCTATTCGAAAAAACAAAAACTCATACTTGTTTCCGGTTTGTTGTTTCTTTTATTTTTGTTGGTCCGAGATTCAATATCATCTGAGATGAGCAGTGTATTGCTTCACTGACATTAAGACTCTTGTTTTCAAATTCATTAGGAATGAAAAGAATCAATTGTTCCTTGGTATCCGACGTGCCTTCCGCCCACAAACTGTCATGCCTTCTTCAGTTTTATCAAGTGACAGCATGCATTTGGGTCTTCTTGCTGCTGCAGCTCATGCAGCAGCAACAAATAGCCGGTTCACCATCTTTTATAATCCTAGGTGTGTTCCTTTGCACATTTAAAAACATATAATTATCAGTCCCTTCATCCTAATCGTTAGCTGGCATGTGTTGAAATTAGGGCTAGCCCTTCAGATTTTGTTATACCTCTGGCCAAGTATGTCAAAGCCGTATATCATACTCGCATTTCTGTGGGCATGCGCTTCAGGATGCTATTTGAAACTGAAGAATCTAGTGTTCGTCGGTAAGTTGATCCTCGCTTATTTTATTTCTTATGGCACATCGTCATGGTGTATAATTGTGCCTTATTGTGAAGTTAAATATTGTTGTTCAGTTAGACATCTGACTGTTAACTTCTGTTCAGTTACATGGGCACGATAACTGGCATAAGTGATTTTGATCCTGTTCGGTGGCCGAACTCACATTGGCGTTCGGTCAAGGTATTGCCTTAATTTTCTGCTTAATCTTCAGTGCCTTGCATGATTTTCCCTAAAGTTTCTATGATTGGCAACTCCTAATAAACAAAAAAAACTGTTCATTCAGGTCGGCTGGGATGAGTCTATGGCTGGGGAAAGGCAACCGAGAGTGTCCCTATGGGAGATTGAACCTTTAGCTACATTCCCCATGTATCCATCACAATTTCCCCTAAGACTCAAGCGACCATGGCCACAAGGACTGCCCGTTTTAAATGGTATCAGCACTATAACTTCTTATATCCCATTATTTTTGCCCATCTGATGCTTGAAGTCAGTGAGGTGAGTGTTACATTGAATTGAAAGTGATCTACTTTCTGTGTTTTCACAAAGGAATGAAGGATGATGACATGGTAGTGAATACTCCTGTCATGTGGCTCCGTGATGTTGGAGATCGTGGAATGCATTCCATCGATTTTCAGGGTATGGGGGGCACACCTTGGATGCAGCCAAGGATTGACGTCCCAATGTTTGGAATGCAGCCAGATATTTATCAAGCTATGGCTGCTGCTGCTGCCCTACAAGAGATAAGGGCTATGGATCCTTCTAAACAGGCCCTCTCTTCGCTTTTGCAACTTCAGCAAGCCAATGTTGTCACCACCAGCCCTGCCGGACTATTGAACTCACAGTTCTTGCAGCAGTCTCAACCCCAAACAGCTTTTTTTCATAGTGTAGTTGAAGGTCAGTCCCAAGCACAAGCTATATCGGAGCCTCATAGTATCCAGAAGCAATTGCAACATCAAAATTCATTCAACAATATCCAACAGCAGCACCGGCAATCTCCTCAGCAGCAACAGACTCCTCTGCAGCAACAGCAAGCAATTAGTCAGCAGGTTTCTAGTGTATCCTCCTTCATGAATCAGCTGGGCTCAAACTCCCACTCGCAACAGCCATCATTACAAAGCTTTTGTTCTATGCAACAAGAGAGCTTCTCTGACCCAAAAGTGAATCCTTCTACTAATCCACTTCACAGCTTAATGGGTGCTGTTCCACAAGACGAAGCATCCCACTTTCTCTCTGTTCCTAGATCCAGCTCCTTATTATCTCCCAATGGATGGCCACCAAAGAGGATAGCTGTTGATCCTGTTAATCCTTCGGCAATTTCACAGTGTATTTCACCACAGGTTGATCAGTTGGGAACGCCCAGTAAAAACATATCACAGAATTCTCTTTCTTTGCCCCCATTTCCTGGTAGAGGTTGCTCCATAGATGGGAACAATGATCCCCATAATCACCTTTTATTTGGGGTCAACATAGATTCCCCATCTCTCCTTATGCCGAATGGGATGCCAAACCTCAGGGGAGTTGGTAGTGATTGTGAGTCAACAAATGTGCCCTTTGCTTCTTCCAATTATATGAGTAATACAGGGACTGACTTTTCTCAAAATCCTGTTATGGCATCCTCTGGTTGCATTGATGAATCAGGATTTGTACAAACTTTTGAAAATGCGGGAGAAGAGGGTGCACATAACACCTTCGTTAAGGTATTTGCCTTCTAATAATGTGCACAGTGATTAAAGCTCAACTTGTAGAGTAGACATGATCGATTGATATTCCTGATGATTGGCTTGTCGTCAGAACATACCCTGGCCAAATGTTCCATGCTTCCTTGCATTTAGTGTTTTCATTTCCTTTTATATTTATGTTTTTAATTTCATCCTTCGTGGATGGGACAGGGATGGCTGGGAATAATAATAGGTCTTTTGACATTACAAGGTCCGTTTCTCATGTAATTTGGCGTAATAACGCCACTGTTATCCAGGCCCAATTCTCATGTGATCCTATCCAATTGTAATGGTGTAAATATGTCACAGTCATCCATGGGCAATTGTATGAAATATAGCAACTTTTCTTATTTTAAATATAACCAATCCAGCTACCGGAAGGCGATGAAACAAAAAGATATGTTGGGGAGCAAAAGCATGATTTTTATCACTTCAAGTCTTACTTTTTGTTCCTAAACTTATTTGCTGTTATGCAGGTCTATAAAACAGGATCATTTGGGAGGTCTCTAGACATTACCAAGTTCAACAGCTACCATGAGTTGCGCAGTGAGCTTGCACGAATGTTTGGCCTTGAAGGCCTATTAGAAGATCCTTTAAGATCAGGCTGGCAGCTTGTATTTGTCGACAGGGAGAATGATGTACTTCTCCTTGGCGATGACCCATGGCCGTGAGTTCTCATCCTTACTCCTGCGTTATTTTGAGGGCCTTTCTCTCCATGACTAGTCCTTCATGTTTATTAACTACAACTAATTTGCCTAGCCTAAGGTTTCATAGTTTGTGGAAACTTCATAAGCAACTAAAGAAAACTAGTCGAAGTAAGAAGGCTTACTCACTTCAGCATTCATTTATTTACAAATTTCTGTCTTATCTGATATTCAAAATGCATCTGATGAAGATCCATGGATCACAGACGATATCTCCTCCGAAAATGTCCTTCCTTCTCAATGCCCTGGCATCCATCCAATGCATTCTTTTCAGTTAGTTTCGATCTGCATAGTGCATTAGTATTTAGTGTTAGTCTTTGTAGTCTAGGAGTTTTAAGTCCTGCTCACAATCAATTAGTTTCAATCTGCATATTGCAATAGTTAGTGTTCGTCTTCTCCTTGTCGTGTAGGAGTTTTAAGGCTTGCTCACTCTTATGAATTACCGTTTCTCTTTTTCCAGGGAGTTTGTGAGCAGTGTATGGTGTATTAAGATACTCTCGCCTCAAGAGGTTCAGCAAATGGGAAAACAAGGTCTTGAGCTTCTGAAGTCAGTTTCCATGTCTAAGTTATCCAATGGGATTTACGATGACTTTGTGAACCACCCAGAATCTCGCAATATTACATCTGGCATCACGTGTATCGGTGCTCTTGATTACTAGAAACGTCACTTGTCAAGAGATTGCTCCTTCTATAACATTGACAGTTTATGAAACTGTCACCTAATGGAAGGAGGGACTGGTTAGTTCAAGCTAAAAGCTTTTTCAGAAACTTGTTTATTGAGTAACTATCTGTCTATTTCTTTTTTCCTTATAGCCCTTTGTGTATACAAACTAAATTGATATTAGGTAGTTATGAGTTTGTTAAATAGCTCTTATATTCATATGGTATTTGGTTTAGATGTAAAATTTGGTATTTACAGTCTATATGCTTTTCACATTTTTTCTATGTAAATTATTGGTTTTTAAGCCTCGGTTGACTTGACTGGGCTTACTATATGGTGCAAAATGGAGAGTTGCCACATATTTAGTAAAAAATTTGGTTGGGGCCTGTTTGGCAGGTGCTAATTGATTTGTAGCCGTCAAAAACAAATTTGCCGAGTAATAGCCTCCTTCGGACAAGTCTCAGTATAAAATACTAGGGTTTTGAACAAGTTTTGTTCAAAGCCTCAGTATTTTATTATGAGACTTTATATAAAGCTTCAGTAAACTAACCCCAGTATAAAATACGGGGGCTTTGAATAAGTTTTGTTCAAAGTCCCATTATTTTGTTATGGGACTTTATATATAAAGTCACATAACAAAATAATGGGGCCTTTAAACATGTTAGTTGAAGGTCCCATTATTTTGTTATGAGAACATGTTAGTTCAATGTCCTATTATTTTGTTATGAGACTGAAGCTTTATATATAAAGTCCCATAACAAAATAATGGGCTTGGAACAAAACTTGTTCAAAGCCATAGTATAAAATACCGAGAATAGTCTGGGGTATTTTCCAACGCTAATAGAACGTAAGTGTGCGCGCGAATTTTTAGCTATTTCTCAATTAATTTTGAAACGGTGGATAAAACTCATTGAGCGCGTCCAAAAATGGCTACGCATCAAAATTTCCCACATATTTCTAACAAAAAATTTCACCGCATGCCCTCCATAAGGAGTGGTTTTACAAAATTACCCGCGCTAAGGAATGTTTTAGCAAAATGCTCTTATTTAGTTCAGAGCCAAGACTTCAAGGCAAAAATTTTGTAAGTCTTGGCAATTGGCTATACTTCAAGGGCAAGTGCTGTTTTGCCAATACTTCAAGTTATATGGTAAGAATGCAGGGAAAACTGGAAGGGGCAAGTCTTGACAATTGCCAAGACTTACGACGAAGTGCGGCAAGTGTTGCCTTTTGCCAACACTTGCCGTTTAAGTGTTGGCAAATCGAGCAGGGGGCAATGGCAAGTCTTGCCTTTTTGCCAAGACTAACGGCCAAGTGCGGCAAGTATTGCTTATTGCTAATATTTGAAGGGATAAGTGTTAAAAAGTGGAAAAATATAAAGGAAAGTCTTGGCCCCGAATTTTTTTCATTAAATCTTAATGGGGGCATTTTTGCAAACCATTTCTTAGCGCGGGCAAAAAGGCAAACCATTGCTTCCCGTGTCATATTTTTGCAAATGAGCCTATTTCTAAGGGATTTTTACTCTAGGAGACAAGTAAAAATTGCACAAAATGTAGCCGTCAAAAACAAATTCGCTGAGAAATAGTCACCTCCGGACAAGTCCCAGTATAAAATACTGGGGCTTTGAACAGTTTTGTTCAAAGCCCCAGTATTTTATTATGGGACTTTATATAAAGCTTCAGTAAACTAACCCCAGTATAAAATACGGGGGTTTTGAACAAGTTCATTATTTTGTTATGAGACTTTATATATAAAGCTTCAGTCCCATAACAAAATACTGAGACTTTGAACAAGTTTTGTTCTTTGTTCAAAGACCAAGTATTTTGTTATGGGACTTTATATATAAAGCTTCAGTCCCATAATAAAATAATGAGACCTTTGTTGTGGGATAAATCCCATTATTTTTTTATGGGATAAAGTCTCATAACAAAATAACTTGTTCAAAGCCCCATTGTTCAAAGCCCCAGTATTTTGTTATGGGACTGAAGCTTTATATATAAAGTCCCATAACAAAATAATGGGGCTTTGAACAAAACTTGTTCAAAGCCCTAGTATAAAATACCGAGACTAGTCTGAGGTGTTTTCCAACGCTAATGGAGCGTAAATGTGCGCGCGAATTTTTGGCTATTTCTCAATTAATTTTGAAACGGTGGATAAAACTCATTGAGCGGGTCCAAAAATGGCTACGCATCAAAATTTCTCGACAAGTAAACTACAAAAATTACTGAAACGGGCCCTTATTTGCAATTCTTACCCGAGATGGCAGCAATTATACAAAATAGCAGCTCGGCGCTAATTTATACAAGTTTATACACTTCTGTAAACGTGTATAGGCTTGCTTAAATCTGTAGAAGTATGTATGTACAATGAATAAAATTGTATAGATTTTCAGATTTCCGCAGTATTACGGGTGTTTATATGAAGTTTCAATTTTTTTTTATATAATGTTGTATTTCTCTCCTTGCCTACACATTTATCTATGTGTATTCATGTATAATTTATTTTTTTAGTAGATTTATGTGTATAAACTTTTCTAAAGCAATGATATAGACAAAATCAATCAAAATAACTTCAGTGAAATAAAAAAAAGTAACAGCGCCATCGGCGGGAAAGGGTGCCTGCTGTCGGATCACTGAAAGGAGAGGGGAAAGTGGCAGCTAGGGTTTTGTAGTTTGAAGGAGTGTTGAAATTTGGAAAATAGGGATTTTGCTATGCATGTAAGAAAAAAATATGATACCTCATTTGTAATTTTATTTGTTTGAAGTACTATTTTTGAAACCCAATTTCTAGGCTGATTTGCAAAAATATGAAACGGGAAGCAGTGGTTTTCCTTTTTGCCCGCGCTAATAGATGGTTTGCAAAAATGTTCCCCTTAAGGTTTAATGAAAAAAAATCCGGACAGAAATACCCCTGTCAAGTTTTTAGATCGGGGCCAAGACTTGCCTTTATATTTCTCCGCTTTTCAACACTTATCCCTTCAAGTATTGGCAAAAGACAATACTTGCCGCACTTGGCCTTAAGTCTTGGCAAAAAGGCAAGACTTGCCATTGACCCCTGCTCAATTTGCCAACACTTGAACGGCAAGTGTTGGCAAAAGGCAACACTTGCCGCACTTCATCGTAAGTCTTGGCAATTGTCAAGACTTGCCCCTTCCAGTTTTCTCTGCATTCTCGCCATATAACTTGAAATATTGGCAAAACACACTTGCCCTTGAAGTATAGCCAATTGCCAAGACTTACAAAATTTTTGCCTTGAAGTCTTGGCTCCGGACTAAATAAGGGCATTTTGCTAAAACATTCCTTAGCGCGGGCAATTTTGCAAAACAACTCCTTGTGGAGGGCATGCGGTGAAATTTTTTGCTATTTCTAATGGCTTGTAGTAGCAGAAAATATCAAAATCTGAACGAATTTGGCTGCTGGGCCTATTTTACCTATTGAAATAACTAGTGACCTACAAAATTTTTTAATGATGTAACAAGTAAATTCGTGTCAAGAAATAAATATCAAGACACGAAAATATTGTAACAAGTGCAGTATTTGATTTCAATATATGAGTAGTACAATCTCTATAATTCCTCTGATTCGCCTTTTCAGATACAAATTTTAAGTAATGATCCAAGGGCTTTTGAGCTTGATCTTGAACCTTCTTTTTAATTCTTGAATCTTCCTTTTAATGCTTGAATCCTTAGAACTTGTAGAAATTCCTTGCAGCTTTTAAGAAACTTGTAGTGTTTGATCCACGAGCTTCTTGTTATGATTCTTCTTGCTTCTGATTTCTGATCCCCCCTCAAATGAGAGATTTGACCCTTTTATATAGATATGGGGTGGGTAGGCTTCAAGAAAACCTAACGGGCCTTGGCCCGTAGACCGGCCAATCAGATTAAAGTAGTGACAAGGCCATATTTGATTGGCCAGAACTTGTCACTTGTACATATGGCACACTTTTACTGGCCATTTAGATTTGACTAGGATTGCCATGTCATTTAGCATATGACATCATCCCACTAGCTATTTGATTTGACTTGGCGTCACGTCACTTGCACATGTGGCATTGATTTGGGCCTCTAGGACATGATGACATCCATTAGTTTTGGGCTAATAAAGTGGACTTATTATTTGTGGCCCAATGGATTTGGACTTTTATTAAACCCATGGATATTGGGCCTACATAATTAGGGCGAAGTGCGCAAAAGGCCAGTTTGGCCACTGGTCTTATAGCAGAGGCCACTAAACCCAAAACATTAACTTTGAGGCCACTTTAGTTACACCCACAATAAATGAAAAAGGAAAAAGACTAAATTACCCCTCGTTTTATATATACAACAAAGAGTTCGTTATTCTCCATACTTTGTCGCTGCTGCTGCTGAATTCTCTTCACCAATTCTTCACGCCCCAATCTCAATTTTTCAAATTTCTTCACAAGTTTTGCTTCAAAATTGTAAGTATTCTACGTTTGAATATTACGTTATGCTGCATTAGGACTGAGGTTCAACTAAATTCAATCAACGTGAACTGAATTCAGAGAAATTCGTTTAAAATTTACTAGTTTTAACACCTCGATGTGCCGTTGATGACTGAAATTCAGTATCGCCATTGTCGTATTAAGTATCAGCACACTAGCACTGAAGCTTGAACTAAAATTCAGCTCATTAAGTATACTACGTTTGAATTTTACGTTATGCTGCATTAGGACTGAGTTTGAATCTATGTGAACTGAATTCAGAGAAATTAGTTTAAAATTTAGTAGTTTTTATACCTCGATGTGCCGTTGATGACTGATATCGCCATTTTTGTGTTAAGTATAATCATACTAGCACTGAAGTTTGAACTAAAATTCAGTTCATTAAGTATTTTACGTTTGAATTTTACGTTATGCTGCATTAGGACTGAGTTTCAATCTATGTGAACTGAATTCAGAGAAATTCGTTTAAAATTTACTAGTTTTTATACCTCGATGTGCCGTTGATGCCTGAACATCAGTATCGCCATTGTCGTGTTATCAGCATACTACCACTGAAGTTTGAACTAAAATTCAGTTAATTATGACTGAATTTCAGTGCTTAAGGGGTGAAAAGTTCATTTATAAACTGAAAAAAGTAATCTCAAGACTTTGCGATTACTTATTGGCATTGCCGTGTTAAGTACCAGCACACTAGGACTGAACTTCTGTTCATAAGACTGAACTTCATTGGTTCAGTCCTTATGCATATAACTTAAGTCCACATGAACTGAGCTTCAATCCACATGCCGTAAAGCTTTTTATAAACTGAAAGAAGCAACCTCAAGACTTTGTGATTACTTATTGCCATTGTTATTAAGACTGAACTTCATGCTAACACAATTCTTTCTCTGGTTTACTTATTCAATGCAGAGTGGATACAGTTTGTTTGGTTATTGCTTTCAATGGGAATTGGACAAAAGATTACAAGTACTTGGATCATGAAACAAAACTTCTGCTTGTTAATCAAATGATCGAATTCAGAACTTTCATGCACAAGATTTATGAAGCAATACATTTCACTGGCACTGTCAATATATGGTTTGATATTGGAATGGACTCGAGTAGAGGAATGCTTGTAACTACAAAAGAAGAACTGAGGACATGCATGCTTTTGTTGAAGAATGATCCGACTTTCAAGAATAGTCGTTTCGTGATTGAGAAGCTAGAGAATAAAACTCCTCGTACAGAAGTTTCACCCCACGAGGGGATCCTGATAATGCAGATCGACTGCATTCAAGCAATTGAAAATAATCATACTCCATGCACAGAGCTTCCACAACAAGAGGGGGGCTTGATTGACTCCAACCTAGCACTTGAAACACCTGGCATTGCTGAGACACTGCAACCAAACAATACTCAATTTCAGTCACCAGCGCCAACATTTGAATGCCCTAGTAGCACACCAGCTGCCAAGAGCAAACGGAAAAGGTCCAGGGTAAAACAGAAACAATCTCCAGCGATGATATTAACAGGAGATGTATCATCGAAAGATGTAGCAGCATACTCAACATTTGACACCAAGGAAACCATGATGAAGTGTTTTGTCAAGATGGCAATCAAGGAGCATTTTGAGTTCAAGGTTATCAGATCAAATAGAACGAGATATGAACTGAAATGCATCGATCCAAACTGTGACTGGAACATTAGAGCAAGAAGGATAAAAGATTCCTCACTGTTTAAGGTAATTAAGTTTCAGAATACACATACATGCTCTGTTGACGTTAAGAAGGCTGATCAAAAACATGCCACGTCAACATTGATATGTGAGTACTTTCTTGAAAACATCCGCGACAACAGAACAGAAGTTAGACCAACATTTATTGTCAACGAAATGAGAAGGATACACGGGGTTGAAATAGGATATCACAAGGCATGGCGTTCAATTCAAGCAGCAAACGCATTAATTAGGGGACGACCTGATGAGCATTATCATCTGCTCCCTTCATACTTGCATGTGCTGAAAGAGAGAAATCCAGGCGCTCACACAAATCTAAAGATAGACAGTCTTAATCGGTAAGCATTTCTCAAAAGTGAGTTCGATTGCTATACGGAAATTGAAAACTTTCTAAGAATTTTTTAAAATGTTTCAGGTTTATGTATATGTTTGTTGCTTTCAAGCCATCAATAGACGGGTGGAGGTATTGTCGACCAGTGATAGCAGTAGACGCGACATTTCTGAAGGCGAAATATCTAGGTGTTCTCATCATTGCTGTAGCAAAAGATGCAAATAATCAAATCTTCCCTCTAGCTTATGGGATTGCAGACTCTAAAAATAATGAAGCTTACACTTGGTTCTTCACTGAGCTGCGAAGGACAATAGGTACTCGTTCTGAACTGGTGTTTCTATCAGACAGAAACAAATCAATTGCGCATGGAATTGCACAAGTTTATCCTGATAGCCACCATGGTATCTGCATCTACCACTTTGAAAAGAATCTAAACCAAAAGAACGTGAGAACCACAGTGATAATTCTGTTTCAAACTGCTGCAAGAGCTTATAAGCGTGAAGAGTTTCATTATTTTATGTCCGAATTAGAGGGAATGGATAGAAACACGTACAACTACATAATGGAAGAACCACCTGAAAGATGGGCTAGATCTTACTCACCGAGGCGACGATATGATATGCTTACAACAAATATAGTTGAGTCGATGAATTCTGCATTACTTGAAGCAAGAGAGTTGCCCATTTTAAGCCTTTTAGATTTAATCATTGTTAAGAAGCAGAAATGGTTTTGTGAAAGAAGAACTGCTGCTCAAGAGACTTTTCATAGCTTATCAAGGTGGGAAGAAGATGAATTGAACAAGAAGATTCAACTGGCCTTCACAATGAATGTAAGTATACAGCGCCAAATATGCAATCCTAATAGTGTATAAAAAATACAGATAAAGATAGACTGAAAATTCAGGACTGTGAATGGAACTTCAGTAAAAAAAGGGGAGGGGGTTCAACCTTTTGAGGATAGCACTTCTGTACATAACCACTGGGGGGAGGGGTGGAGTTCAAATACTTGTTGATACAAAATTCAGTCCATAACATTAAGCAAGTTCAAGTACAGACAGTTCGATCCTTGTGGGATTGAACTTCAGTCCATATGATTTGAACTCCAATCAGTCCATTAGAACTGTACTCATGAACTCTTGCTCTGACTCACTAATAGCCGATTTTAAATAACATCTGTACAGACTCACAAAAGTTATTATTTTTCATTTCAAATAGGTATTCCCAATAGGTACAACAACATTCAATGTGCAGGATGAAGGAAAAAGCTTCAACGTCGACTTAAAGAAGAGGACCTGTGACTGTCTTCAATTCCAGACTGATGAACTTCCATGTGTACATGCAATTGCATGCATTGAGAAAAGACGCCTGCTGAAATCTAAGTTCTGCTCAAAATGGTATTCACGAGAGTTTTGGTTAAACGCATATCAAGGTGAGGTGAATATGATAGGGCACAAAACCTCTTGGACTGTACCAGATACCGTGAAAAGCCAGAGGATAGAAACTCCTAATGTCAAAATACAACGAGGAAGAAGGAAAACAAAGAGATACATCTCGATTGCTGAGGCTGTACGGGTCAAAACAAACAAATGTAGTCGATGCAAATGCATCTGACATGATAGAACCTCATGCATAAATACTCCACTAGTCCGACCCTATTCAAGGATATATAGGTACTGCTACTTCCTTCATTAACCATAAACTTTTTTTTACTAAATATGTCCCTCCTACTAATTTGATTTTCTAACTTCTTTTTGTTTCATGAAACTGCTTGGCTGTGAATGATGGTGCAGAAATAAATGAAGATATTCAAATTGCTGATAGTTTCTTATCAAACATTCAAGATAATGAAGGTATTCAAACTCTGAATGCATTGCAGTTTATTTTTTTATCTGTCTGTATGTTAATACGTTGGATACTAGTATTTGAATTTGAAGAACTTTCAGTCCAAAGTTCAAATTCATTGTTGCAGCATTGGTGAACTTGAAAAACAAAAAAAAAATCTATAAAACTCACAATTTATTACCAACAAAACATAACAAACAACACAGAGATGTTAACTTATCAAGCATCTTCAACAACAGACCCACTACTAGAACTGGAACTTAAAGGTTCAGTAACATCCTGCCAAATAGTAGCACTTAAAACCACACGATCTGAGGATTCAACAACTCCAAAAAGTATCCTAGTTCCTACTACAAGATTATGACTACGAACAAACTCCCTCCATCCATTAGAGAACTCCCACTTTTAGGTAATTCATCCGGAAATGAGTACCACGGTAAATTACAGTTGCCGGAACATTATGTCTGGGAAGCATAATTGCCAACAATGCTGGCAAAACCTTTGCAACAACAAAAAAATGAACTCTGTTATTTTATAATAACAAATAACAAAAATAATACTTTTGAAAGACAAAAATTGTATGAATAACTTACAAACTGATCTGATTCAATATCCAATTGAGTCAAAACTGCATCAATGAGTGCTGCCATCTTAGAAATAGAAATTATTTGGTTGTTCTCTTCAATAATAGTAAGGTCTATTTCTATTGCTATAATTATAGAAAAGATATTCTGTATTTTTGTGTGTTGTCATTTTATTTTACTGTTGGAAAAAGCTGAAGATTCTTTCTTCTTTTGTTCTGAAGTCTATCCAAACACAACTGACAGAATACATGACCCCACTAGGATTTAACTACACAATTCACAGAATACATGACCCCAGTAGGATTTAACAACTGCACTGCAAATTTCAGTCCATGAGGGGGGAGTGAAATTCAGTCAAAAACTGCAATTAATAAAAAAACTACATAATCCCAGTATGATTTAACAACTGCACTGCATTTTTCAGTCCATGAGGGGGTACTAAAGGTCAGTCCATTAGTGGTTACTGAAGTTCATTCAATAAGGGGAGTGAAGTCCAGTCAAAAAATGCAATTAATAAAAAAAAATACATAAAGTGCAGTGCAATTTCAGTGCCAGTGAAGTTCAGTCCATATCTGGTTAGTGAAGTTCAGTCAATGGAGGAGTACTAAAGTTCAGGTCAACAACTGCATAACTGTACAGAAACTGTAACACAATAGGAAACATAACTGTACAGAAACTGTAACAACATAGAAAACATAAACTTCTTTGACTACATTTAGTGAACCATAGAAACTATAACAGTACAGAAAACTGTAAAAGACCATCCACTTGCCAGTTACTGATTTTTTAACTATAAATACCCCCTTTGCATTTAGAGGAAACTACAAAGTTTATTCACTCTTCATCTGATACATACTACATAGTTTTTTTTTTTCAGAAAATAAAATATGGCAAATGAAAACAATCGTGTGGAGGAACTAGGCAGTTTCAAGAAGAAAATAACATCGTCTTACTATAACAGAGATGATTTGTATGTTAAAACAAATGACCAGAGTATTTTTTATATTTTTCATTTAATTTTTCAGTGTTTTGTGATTTTGTTTATTAACTGTGAAATATTCTTGCTTTTAGATTTTTCCAGACAGTTGGAAGCACAGGCTGCCAAATATAAATGGGCTGGCATGCATTGTTTGTAAGGGTGGAGATGATGATATACATTTGATGCACTTCAAAGTTGGGAGACATGCAAGGCTGTGTAATGGTTGGAAGGCTATGCTTACTAAGAAAGGCTTCAGGATAGGTCATACGCTTCGTTTTGATCATCTATGGCACGAGATGATCGATGGTGTTCCATCTGTTGTTTTTGGTGTTTCTCTCATAAACAATGACGCTGGTAAAGGGGATGATGATGATTTAAGCAGTGATGATGATGATGATGATGATGGTGGAGCATCAGCAGACAATCCAATTTTAATTGACTAATTTCTAGTACTTGTTTGTTGTTTTAGTTTATGCAGTACTATTTGTTTTGTTATTACAATGTCTATTTTTATATATGAACTTTAACCTAATTATGTTTTATATGTTTGAATCTCTCATTATTAACTGAAAATAACTGAAGTAGAAGCATCCTCATGGACAGAACTTCTGTCCATGAGGATTAGAAGCTCCATGTTTAAGTAAACATAGAACTTAAATCAACATGGAACAGAACTTCTATCATCATGGACAGAACTTCTGTCCATAAGGATTAGAAGCTCCTTGTTTAAGTAAACATAGAACTTAAATCAACATGGAACAGAACTTCTATCATCATAGACTGAAGTTCTGTCCATGATGATTTTATGTTTCAAATTGAAATAACTCGATTAGAAGCTCTGTCTTTAAGTAAACACAACTCATCATGGACAGAACTCTTATTATCATGGACTGAAGTCTCTAGCCACTTGCATTTGATTATCTTCTTTCACAGAATTAAAAAAAGACTATACTTGGAATATATGTAAATGTAAAACAATAAACATTAATAACTGTTGTTACATATATAGTCGCAGAACTTATAAAAAACTCTACACCATAGAAACTTCATACATATTCAGTTATGGAGATGGTGCTGGAAGAGCAGAAAGATCAAAACGAACATGTGCTGCTATCGCTTCAATAGCCTGGGTGATCTTTCGCACTTGTCGCCTTTGGACGTTACGCATATTTTCCTGTATTGCATTCTCCTGGTCCTGCATCTGACGCCTTAGGACTGCAATCTCCCATTGTATATTATTTGGAATCCCTACTGGTACTGGTGCAAATCCTGGTGCTGGGGCAAACCCTGGTGCACCTGATTGTTCTGCTTGTGGTGGTTGATTCACACTACTTTCAGACATTCTTGCGCCTGAAGTTTAGAAATCTCAGAATAGATAATCCTAAATTAATAAGATGATAAGAATTAACAGTCTGTTATGTATTTATAGAAAAAAACCAATTAAATTATAACAGTTGCAACTTGTAGTTCAAAAGGTACAATAAAATACTAACAGTTGCAACTTATAGTTCAAAAAGGCACAATAACATTTTAAAAGTTGCAACTTATAGTTCAAAAGTCACCAGTCCATAACAGGTAAAATAAATATTGAACAGTCACAATGAGGGTAATAAAGTTCAACCAATGATGATAGAAGTTCAGTGCATCAATGAAGATAAAACTTCTGTCTCTGAGGATAAAACTTAAGTCCCCCTGTAGATGGAAATTGAGGGCATATAAATAGAAGTCCAATCTATGTGTGGTAGAAATTCAGTCCATGGGGTTTGAACTTCCAACCTTGGAGACAGAAGTCCTAGTGGACTGAAAACACACACAGACACAGAGTTGATGTAAAACTTCTGTCATAAGGATAAAACTTCAGTCCTCTGTGGACTTCAATCAATTGGAGACAGACATTCATCCCTGGTGGACTGAACACACACATACACACAAACGTACACACGCACACACACACACAAACACATGGGGGGTATAAAAAAAGTTCACTCCATAATTGCATCACTGCAACAAAAATGGCATTTACATAATTCTATGCATAATAATCTGTTCATCTGTACATAATATCTGTTTCACCAAACTTTACCAAAAAACTTTACAAAAAATATTACTAGGAATTCTTAAGATAAAAACAAAAATATTTACAACTGACGCATGTCTTCATTATGTTGCCCATAATCATGCTCAACAAATTCAGGTGGAGTCTCAAATCCATCCCTAGCCTTTGCACGACCATGAGCCCAAAGCTGACAACCAAACCGCTCCCTGTAATGATGAATTTGATTTGGTTGAACCTTGTCAACACTTTTACCTTTGGTCAGCAGATCAGCATATCATATTACAAAAGCGCCACAACTAGTCCTAAAAAATGAGGCACCAAAACAAAGAGTAAGACATAAGTAGGCAGGGGGTTATAAGTTCAGTCAATTATATCAAATTTTGCACTAAAACTTGCACAAAAATGAAAAGACTTACCCATCTAGTTGATTCGGTGATAGTACCCAATGGGCTTTATAGGCAGCATTGAACTTGTCGTTTTTGAAAGAATCGTGTAGAGACCCGAAGTTGACATACTTGAAAAGATGTGGGAGCACAACAGCATAAGACTTGACGTGGTCGAATTTGTCTGCTGGTGGCTTCTTTCTTTTGACCATCGAATCATATACACGTATTTTCTTGTCGTGCAAATCAAAGACTGCCAAAAAGTAATGTGTCACCGTTTGACCAGGTGTTGCTTGCAATCGGCACGGAAAATAGAGTTTATCAACTCCACCCCAGGGAATTGAACACCTCCGTTCCATGCCATGAAGGTAATTGCACATATACTGTCCAATACCGTCAAGCCAGATTTCATCACCTGGTCTTTTACTTTTGTCTTTGAATTCTGACTGATAAATAGAGCACATATAACTATCAAAAATAAGATCAGTAATTGACAGTGTATGTGGAAACTGGAACAAATGGTAGCATGCCCTCTTCCTAAGATAATACATAGCAACATCGATATGCTGCAAAAAATGAACCTGTTTAGTCAATACACAGAATAACGAACACGGAACAAACCAAAGAACAGAAAATGCACTAACATTATCAGTCAAAGGGTAGGCAACATCTACAAACTCCAAAAACCACTGCTTGTCTGGCTTGATTGTTTCCAACTGATATGGATTACTGTCGTAATCATTATTGCGTATATAACAAGCACGGTTGTTCCTAATTAAAAAGATACAAAATACAAAACACATGTTACTTTTCCATCAGGAATGAACTTAAGAATATCATAGGCAATGAAGTTCAATCTTATAGGGGACAGAACTTTGCACGTCCTTGTGGACAAAAAGTCCATGGCCTTTTGACTGAGGTTCAATTCTTACAGACAGAACTTACTCCATATGCACAGAACTTCAATCCATAGGGGCAGAACTCATGGGATAAGAAGTTCAGTCCATAGGGGATTGAACTATAGATTTCCAAATTCATCCACTATGCACTGAACTTAAAAAACTACAGACAAGAAATCATAAAAAAATACAAATAGACTCACTCTTTCAATTCAGTGCCATTTCTTTGAAATAGCAAAAAAGATTTAAACTCATCCAACACTGCTGGACTAATCTTCAAGTGGTGGAATGGACAACTACGTCTGTAATTACCCTTCCAGTCAGTTGTCTTCTTTTTAGTCCTTGTGGTATTATATGGAGATAGCAACCACTGACTGGGCTTTCGGTCCCTTTTCCCCAGAAGACCTTGCTGCTCCGCCTGTTCTACCTTAGTACTTTCAGGGGCTTGGTCACTTGCCTTGGCAATCTCCCTAACAATCGGAACAGGCCTCTCATGTTCCTGTGTAAGCATCTCTTGTTTACCTGCTTCATCAAACGATTGACCTTTGCCCACAACAATTCCGTCAGCCTGTTGTTCTTCATTCAGCTCCTCTTTCTCCTGTTCCTGAGTCATTACTTCTTCTTTGCACGCTATACCGACTGACTGTTGTTTGTCCACAAGACTTTCAAAAGTCTGTGGTTCAGTCAAATCAACTTCTCTTCTTGTTTGCTCAATAGCCTGGGCATTCTCCATAACAATCTTAAGAAGCATCTCCTGTTCCTGTGTTGTAATCTCTTCTTTGGGTGCTTCATCAATTGACTGACAGCCAAGAGCCTGCTGATCTTCAGTCATATCCCCATCTCTTTCAACTTGGTTACTTCTGTCAGCATTCTCCATAACGACATCAACAGGCATCTCCTTTCCGTGCGAAATCACCTCTTCTACTGTTTCGTTGACCGACTGCCCTTCTGGTTCTTCTCTTGCTGCTTGATAACTCACATCAACATTATATATTTCAACGTCATCGGTCCTCTCCTGTTGCAGAATTATGCCTTGTTCTTTTCCAAGTTCAACCTGCTGCTGATTTTTCGACATATCTTGCTGAATTTCTTCAGCTCTTGGTGTATCTTCAGCATCACATGAACCCCCGCTAACACTTTCTTGAGTCGGTGGCAGTATATTAAAATTAGGCATATCAGGATGTGAACTATTTTTCTTCAACTTCTTCCTTTTCCTTTCATAGGTTTTTGGTTGGATGGGTGCAGAAGTTGTACCTGATTTCTCCACAATCATATCCTGAGGGAGCAAGCGAGGTGTCGACAGATCAAGCTCTCCACTTATAAATTGCAATTGAATTTCAAGCACCTACTTCTGTGCTGCAGTCAACTCACCAAACATGTCTAATTCACTATCAATTCGTTCATGAATTTGTCTAGGGGTTTCATTGACAAACGCACCTTGTGACGCTCCATGCAATTGTATAGCTGAATTTAGACCTGCACCACCACCGCTATCTTCTTTTCTGACATCTGAACAGCTTTTTGATTTCCTAACTACACTGCCTTCACTGGAGTCTTGTCTGTCATCTGAAGGAGATTTTGATTTCCCGGATACAGCACCATGACTGAAGTCTTTTCTTACATCTGGAGGAGACTTCCTCTTCCTTCCATCACTAGCATTGCCTCCACATGACTACAAGTTTAAGGAATTACGAAAGCTGTCAGATTGTTCCTTGCTCCTTCTTCCACTAATATCTTTTCTCCAACTTCCTTTCTTTTCCTCAAAATTCTTAGCAAACTTCTTCATAAAATCCAGAACACAATCAACCTTGTTATCTACACCACGAACCTTGTTTTCTACACCACGAATGTACTTCCTTATGCGCCGTCGCTGACTACGCATCCTCTTCCGAAATTTTATATTCACCTTCTGCAAAAACAAAAAAAAAATCAATAGAACTGATAAAAATATTCAATTAAAATAAAAACAGAAAAAGATGAATGCACATGATACTTGAAAACTCACTTTAACAATTGCATTAACTAAATCTTGATCAAGCTCTACAACATGTCGAGCATCCTGCCTATCATCACAAGCACCCTCACCCGCATGAATATCATCCTCAGTCTCAGCAACATCATCCTCACCCACATCATCATCATCCTCAGTCTCAGCACCAACATCTTCACTCTCAGCACCACCATCCTCAGTTCCACCACCACCATCCTCAGTCTCAGAACCATCCTCAGTCTCAGCAATATGTTCACTCTCAGCACCACCATCCTCAGTCTCAGTCTCAGCAATATCTTCACTCTCAGCACCACCATGATATATCTGAGCCCCACCAACCTCAAAATCATCAGACGTATCCTCACTATCTTCAACAACTTCTTTTCCTTTTAAAAGTTTACATGCAACAACAGGTACAACAGGACCTGCTTCTGTCCCATTCAATTCCACCGACCTTTTTTCTTCCTCAGACAGAACAATTGGAACCATTTTAAATTTGTCAAAACTCTATAAAAAAAAAAGAAACCATGAGAAATATATTAGCACCACAGTAAAATAAGAATAAAACTTTTATATGCAGAAATAGAAGTTTTGTCCTCATGGACTGAACTTCAATTGGTACTATTTTAGAAGTTCAGTCCATGAGGACAGAAACATAGATGGAAGAGAAGTTCAGTACATAATGATAGAACTTCAGTAAGGCTGAAGAAGTTCAGTACATTAGGATAGAATTCAGTCCATGAGGGTAAAGAACTTAAGCAACCACACAAACACACACAGACACAGATATAGAAACTTACATTTACATTATGAAAATACTGATCAACCAAAGTGTTATGCTGAGGATTTTTGAAACTAATAAACCTAACCATCCTTGGGAAGCCATGACCATTATATGTACAAAAGTTAGAACGAAGTGTTGGAAATAAATCCAGAAACCAAGCGCATAACACAAGCGGGAATCCCAGCACATAGTAATTTACACCACTTTTAAGAGGTCTCATTGCAGAGTTAACTAGTGCTTCAAAACCCGCACTCCCCCAAGGATAAACTCTACAAAGATCCTCGTTGTCAATGATATCCAAGTAATGCAGTTCAACCAAGCTTGTTTTTTTGTTAGAACACAAGATGATTGACTGAAAAATATAAAACACTGCAATCTTCACTGCATCATCTTCATCAACCAGAGATGCCGTGGTCATTGATACTAAAAATTTACGAACGTCTGACACCTGAAGATTGCTTTTGCCACGAAAGTACTGCTTCAGAAGCCTCTGATTCATATTTATAGCAGGTCCATCAAACAATTCCTCACGGTTTGCAGAAAACCTCAAACCAGTGTAAACATGATATTCTTCGGGACCAAAATGGATGAGATGACCAAAAATATTAAAACTTAATCTATTCGGATCACTGCTCACAATACGTGACAATAATAAACAATGCAGTAACCTCATAGAAGTTTTGTACGACTGCAACTTCAGAAAGCTTCCAAACACACCATCTGAAAGCTTCTTACGCTGTGCTTTACTGAAATTTGAAATGATATTATCCAAATTGTGCTCCCCTTGCCAATATGCATTCATGTTGAACCAGCGGTCAAATGGATACACTAGATTACCTTCCATTCCAGCATCCATATTGCAAAAAGCTAACAATAAAAAAAAAACTATCAGTCACACATACAAAATAAACAAAATAAAGGTTTGAGAATACACACAGACACACGCATGCACACAGAAGTTCATTCCCTAGTGGGCTAAAAACACACACACAGTCACACACATGTGGGGGTGTAGACTTCAGTGCACTAGGAATGGAGCACACACACACACACGCACATGCACAGACAGAGTCGCACACGTGCGGGGGTGCACTTCAGTCCACTATGAATGAACTTCCATCCTTGGAGACAGAAGTACAATCATAGTGGGCTGAGAGACACACTGAGTCACACACATATGGGCGATAGGCTTCAGTCCACTAGGAATGAACATCTGTCCTATGTGGACTGAGCATACACACATACATAAGTTCTTGGTGCTGCAATTAATAAAAAAAAATACATAATCCCAGTATGATTTAAAAACTGCACTGCATTTTTCAGTCCATGAGGGGGTACTAAAGGTCAGTCCATTAGTGGGTACTGAAGCTCATTCAATAAGGGGAGTGAAGTTCAGTCAAAAACTGCAATTAATAAAAAAAATACATAAAGTGCAGTGCAATTTCAGTGCCAGTGAAGTTCAGTCCATATCTAGTTACTGAAGTTCAGTCAATGGAAGGGGTACTGAAGTTCAGGTCAACAACTGCCATTAAATAACCATAACTGTATTGGGGAGGGGGGGGGAGAGTACTTCAGTCCACTAGGAATAAACTTCAATCACTGGAGACAGAAGTTCAATCCTAGTGGAACTTCAGTCCATCACACACACAAACATAAATTCAGTCAATCGCACACACAAACACACGCACAGACCCACACACACACACGCACGCACACACACAGAGACAAACACACATACGCACACACACATAACTTTACTACACACACACACTTGAACTTCAATAAAAAGTACCTACTAAATACGGAAAAAACATACAAATTTAAACTTAAATAACGTTACTTAACTTAACAACCACATATTTCACAAAAAAATACAAAAAAAAAAAAAAAAAAACAAAAAAGTCGTATACGAAAAGAGAGAAATGTTATACCTGCGAAAATGCAAAGGTGAAGAGAGAAATGTAATTCAACGTACGTAATGCAACTGAGCAAACGAAGTGGTTATTTTTGCATGAAGAGTCAATGAAGAAGAACAGTTAAAATGCATGAAATGACCGGTTAAAATGAAGAAGAAAGGTTTTAAAAACCCCTGTCAATTCAGAAAAGATGAGGGGTAATTTGGGCTTTTACATATGCCCCGTTTAGTGTACTGCCAGAAAAGTGGCTTCTAGTGTAAAGCCACTGAAAATAGTGGCCTCAAACTAAATACCAGTGTTAAAAGTGGCCTCTGGGCGAAATTTTTACTTAATCCAATCATATTAGCCCACTTAATTCTTTTGGACTAATGTGTCTTGAATTTAATATATAGCCAACTAATTTTATGGATTTAAATCCAATAAAATTTATTCGTCTACAAATGCCCTCTACTTCAAGGCTTGTCAGGGTTCTTGTGACATTCGAAGACTAGACTTGAAGTAAATTTTTTTTTTCAAGTGGATAATTTCCAATTATCGCCCAAAGAAGTGGTTACTTGATTAGCTTGTTCCAACCACTGCTATACTTCAGTTAGCAGCACCGTAAAAGGCTACTTGTAGTAAGGCGTATCAACTAATTATGCTTCAGTCTGCAGCTCAGAAAGTGGTTATGAGCGAAAAGGCCCAAGCTCTCTCCCGTTACCATCGTAGCAAGATATATGAACACACTGCCTACATTTCAGTTAGCGGCTACTTATTAAAATCTAAAGTAGCAACTCTAAGTCGGCGCCGATTTCATCATTGTCCAAGTAAGACTCCAGCTTATCATTCTTTGCAGTCCCATTAGAATTCAATTTCTTTGTTCCATATTTTAGTCAAATTCTTCATAAGCAGCATCTATATAAAGGGCTGTGCTACAGCGTTTTACACATTTTTTTCCAGCTTTACTTGGAGAACGAGGGGCACACAACACCTTCATCATGTGAGTATTCTGCCTTCATATCTCAATTCTTCGTTTTAATTAGTTTGCAATGAGCAAAACTAATTATATCACATGGGTGTTAATTCATGCAGACTAATAAACTCTTGTTTGTCAAGTAATCATGTACTACTCACATTATTCATCAAAAAAAGGAGCTTTCTTGCTTCATGGATTAACCATCATGTCTTTTCGTTCGTTTTTTTAAAAAATATATGATGGAATTATTGTCAGTTGCATAGATTCTTGGTATAATTAACCTCATAATCTAGTGACTACCATAGAATCTAAAATGTTGTAGATATTAGTCAACAATGATTGTCTTCTTATTTTCGTTCTTTGATCTCTTCAAGGCTGTTGAGAAACCCTCCACCACTTAGTTAATGATAAAAGATAATCTGCCGGTGCACTTGAATTTTATCATATTTGTCCTTCTGTGTCTTGCTTTTTTTTTTTTGCATGTAGTATTGCAAGCAAGATAAAATTTTATTAGTCCGACAATCATTGCTATTCTATTGCAACTTCAAATATTAAGCCTCCATTTTATTTCTCGAAAGTTGTAGTTGACAGCCTTTTATTTCTTTTTCTATTTGGCTGCTGTAGGCAAGACAAAAGTCAACCACCTCGGCTATCGTCGGTCCTTGTTAGCAAACTTGGCAGGTAACACCTCTCTTTTTCATGTGTTATATCTTTCATTTTTTTTAAAGTTTCGAGCAACCAATTCGTGGGGAAGCCTTTTAAAATTCACAATGGAAGCTTTTAAAAGTTTGAGGTGGAAGTTCTTAAAAGTTCACAATGAAGGCTTTTAAAACTCATAGTGGAAGCTTTTGAAAGTTCGAGATGTAGCTCTTAAAAGTTGGAGATGAAGCCCGGACGCAACTCAGGTTTCTTTACTTCATAGCTACCCGGAAGCTGATTAATCACAAACTTAGAGTCCCCATAGACTTGCAACTGCAATTGCTTCATGTCGACGGCCATTTCGAGCCCAAGTATGAGCGCTTGATACTCTGCGACATTATTGGAGCAACGTTGAGTCAAGGTGAAAGAATATGGCAATACCTATCCTTGGGGAGTTACAAAAACTACTCCAGCACCAGCTCTATTGCGATGTGCAGCACCATCAAAGTACATCTTCCAAGACGGTTGAACTTCGACGAATATTGCATCTTCATCAGGTAACTCATCGGTTAGCTCCCAACCATCAAGTATCGGATAATCTGCCAGAAAATCTGTCAGCACTTGTCCTTTGACCGCCTTTTGAGGGATGTATATGATCTCAAATTGTTAGAAACTGGAGATACCATCTCGCCAATCGATCGCTAAGGACTGGTTTTGACATTACAAACTTGATAGGATTTGCTCGAGAAACGAACCGTACAACATGAGCTTGAAAGTAATGTTTCAACTTTTGAATGGAGAAGACTAGTGCCAAACATAACTTTTCGATTGGCGAGTACTTCAACTCATTTGGCGTCATCATTCTACTCAAATAGTAAAGTGAATTTTCTTCTCCTTCACTACTCTCTTGGGCCAAAAGTGCCCTAACTGATTTTTCTTGTGCCGCAATATATAATATCAACGGCTTTCCACGTATTGGAGCTGCCAAAATCGGAGGCTTCATCAAGTAGGATTTGATGCTCTCGAAGGCACTGGTGAAAGCTTGATCCCATTCAAAGGGAGTGCCCTTTTTCATGAGACAGCTGAACTGCTGACACCTCTCAGCTAGATTTGAGATGAATCTCCTGAGGTAGGCCAACTTTCCCTGCAGACTTTTCAATTCATGGAGATTTCTGGGTTCAGGCATCTTTAAAATTGCATCTACTTTTGCTTGATCAATTTCAATGCCTCGATGTCGAACAATAAAACCGAGGAATTTCACAGAAGTGATTCCAAATGCACACTTCAAAGGGTTCATTCGAAGTTGGTACCTTCGCAGCAATTCGAACACAGTTCTCAAATCATGCAAGTGGTCCTCTTTTCTCTTAGATTTTACCACCAAGTCATCAACATAGCACTCTACGTTCTTGTGACCATAATTAGAAGAGGCATGCACCTTCGCATTTTTGGATTTCCTCGGAGGCTTGTTTTTCTTATTCAATGGTCCCAAGCTATCAAAGACAAAAGTTCTTGAAGATGGTTTTCCGAACCGATCAAAGACAGATGTTTTTGGAGATGGTTCTCCCAGCCGATCAACGACAGAAGTTCTTGAAGATGGTTCTCCCAGCCGATCAAAGACAGAAGACCTCTTGCTCGAAGCCTCAGAGTCGTCTTCAGCAGTGATGTAGTTGTTGCTTGCCTTTCTTATAGAGATACGAACCGGTGGAGGTTTCTCATAACCCAAGCCTTCGGGTGATTTCTTCATGGTACCTTCAGGTAAGAGCTTCCCTAGTGTAGATGGTTCATTGGGATCATATCCGGCCTTTGCAAACAACTTGTAAGCATTCAGATCAAATCCCTCATTCGTGCCCTTCGTAGGGAGTTCTTTATTCAGCGGTGGATTTTTAGCCACAAAACCACCAACTAACTTCGAGGTTAGCTTCATCGCATCAATGCGCTTGACGGGGAGAGTTAATCCCTTTAGTTGATCACTTTGGAGATTAGACGACTGGCTTTGTTCTTTCTTCAATTTTGGAATGTAGCGGAGTGTAGGACTTGTTTTCTTGTTCGAAGCTGCAACATTTGCCTTGTGTACGTTACTTTGATTGAAGAGAATTTGATCTCCATCAGCTATAACTTTTGCTTTACCAGCTGCCAGCTCAACCCTTTTAGCTGCAAGCTCGGCATCTTTGGTTGTTGTTTTGGTATCATCTTTTACTTCCCCCCACGACATTCTTCAAGTAGAATTTTGCATCGGCGAAGTGTGCCTCTACTTCGGCAAAAGGCTTGTCATCAGAAACGACAGTCTTTTCGACTCCACCCTCATGATATTTTAGGCATTGGTGATAAGTGGATGGAACCACTTTGTTCTCGTGTATCCAAGTCCTACCAAGCAAGATATTATATGAAGTCCTTGAGTAGATCACATGCATCCATGCACTTAAAGTCATCTCTCCAATGGTGAGATCCATTTTTAAGGCACCTATAGCCTTTTGCCTCCCTTGGTTGAATCCTTGAATCAACAAATGACTTTGCATTAGTTCTTCAATAGAGATGTCAAGTTCCTTCATCATGCGAATAGGTAAGATGTTGACTCCAGACCCTCCATCAATCAAGATTCTATTCACTCTTTACTCATTAACATAGCCAACCACGAATAAGGGACGATTATGAGAAGTCTCACCAAGTAGAATGTCATCATTTGTGAAGGTGATCGTTGCTTCACAAGTATTTGCTTCTTGGGAGATAGGCTCACTGTGCTTTTCTGATTGCGCTGGTTGCAGCAACTCTGATGTTCCACTCTTCTCTTCTTCTTTATTTGCATTACAACATAAAGCCTTAATATCACCCTTAGAAATCTCCGTGCGAAACCAACTCGAAAAGAACTCTTCCAGAGTCACTGGCTGGCGCGGCTTTTGATAGTGGTAAACTCCACCCTTGCCTTTTGTGGACGTCGAAAGACGTTTTGCTTTCTTGCCTTTTTCACCACCTTTTGCCTTATTGGTTGCTCAGTTGATTCATTTTACGACTTCATTTTGTAGCGTCTACGCCGAGTCACTCGTATCCAACCTTCATCATCTCCTTGATCAATTTGAGCTTCACCTTCTTCCAACGGTGCTTGCTCCAAGCTTTGCACATTTAGTTTGGCGAGTTGTAGCGATTGATTTATTAAGATAGGTTCAAAGTGGCCAAACTTGATCATGACATCGTTCTCTTCAAATCCTTCAGCGAAGTTGCAGATCACCACAGGGTCGTGCGAGCCAAACATGATGGAAACCTGGTTCGCCTCTTCCTTTTCATCTTGTAGTACAATCTTCCCTTCATTGGCCAATTCCATTATTTTGTCTTTGAAGACGAAGCATTTCTTGAGCGAGTGCCCCACAAGTCGATGATACTTGCAGTAATTCGGATCATTTGTCTTTCCAGCTTCATTGGGCCGCTTCATCTCTGGTAGCTCAATGAACTTTAACTCCAAAAGTTCATCAAAAATTACGGGAACATCCGAATCTAGGAATGGATATTCCCTTTCTTGTATTTTTTTAAAGTCAACTTAAGACTTAGCTTGTCCTTAAATGAAGTCGTCTTCACACTTTGCTTCTTGCTTACCTTTGTAGTGAACTTCAAAGGTGCAGCATCAACATTCATAGATTCTTTGTTTTCAGCCTTGGGCGCCAGCTTGCTCCATTTCTTGACTTCTTGCTTGTCTTTTCCTCTGCGAGATTCATTGACAGGCGGTCCTTCACTTCCACTGGAAGCAACTTAACTCCATATCATGAGCGCGTGTGGCCAGCTCTTCAAAAGTCCTAGGCTTTATTCCTTGCAGGATGTAGTAGAGCCCCCAATGCATGCCTTGAATACACATCTCTATTCCTGACGCTACACTTAGCCTATCTTTACAATTAAGACTTGCATGTCTCCATCGATTGATAAAATCGATAACTGGTTCTTCCTCTCGTTGGCGAGTGTTTGTGAGCTCTATCATGCTCACAGTACGCCTTGTGCTATAAAAGCAATTGAGAAACTCGTACTCCAGCTCCTCCCAACTATCAATGGAACCAGACTCGAGGTCCGTATGCCAATCAAAGGCATTTCCCTTAAGTGAGCGAACAAACTGCTTGACAAGATATTCTCCATATGTTCCAGTATTGTTGCATATTTCAACAAAGTGTGCCACATGTTGCTTTGGATTTCCCTTGCCATCAAACTGTTTGAATTTTGAGGGTTGATAACCAGCGGGCATCTTTAAGCTATCAATCCTTGCAGTGTACGGCTTCGCATATGCGAGAGAAGACTTGGAAGCAACCTCGTACTTATCCTTGAGTGTCCCCATAATGATCTCCTTTAGTTGATCAATTGGAATCACCCTATCAGCAGAGACTTGAATTTCCGTAGTAGGTGTTGCTTGCTTTGCTGGAGTATTAATCACCTCTTGTACTTCTGGACGCTTCCCTGGCGCATGGCTAGATTCTCCCTCCATCATGCTTTCCATCTTGTTGATGCGAGCGTCTTGATCCTTGACATAGTTTGTTAAGCCATCAATCTCCTTTGTCAGGTTTGCAAGTTGTTCCTCCACTGTTAAAGCATTAGTCGCCATCGCTTGCATGGTTGTTGGAGATGATGGAGAGTATCATGAATTTTCCCACAGATTAATCCTTGATTTGCCTATGTCCGGCGGTGTAGTTGGAGATGATCCAGCACTCGAATCATCATCGCCTTCTTTCACGATTTTCTTCTTAGATCCAGAAACATTGAGCCGAGCTAAAGTCCTTTCAACGATTTTAGCAATGTTGCTTCCTTCCTCTAATCCACCAGTACAGGATCTAGCTCCTTTCGAAGATGAAGAACTGAAAATTGCAGTTGATGCGGACGGCACTTGAAGTGCTTGTTGTACCATAAAATTTTCTTTGTTCCTTGTAACTGGTCCAAAGCTTCCCTTAGTAGCATTCATAAAGCTTTCAACTTTAGAGGAGAACTTGGAGTTGGCATCAAGATCATGAGGCCAAGCAGATTTTGCAGCAGTAGTAGATTTTGAGTTGGTGTTCTTTGAAGCCATCTCAATGTTGTTGATTTTTTTTTTTTTGCGACTTGAAAAGTTGAGATGAGCGGTACAGATGGTCCCACCGGGCACGACAAAATTTGTAACAAGTAAATTCGTGTCAAGAAATAAATATCAAGACAGGAAAATATTGTAACAAGTGTAGTATTTGATTTCAATATATGAGTAGTACAATCTCTATAATTCCTCTGATTCACCTTTTCAAATACAAATTTTAAGTAATGATCCAAGGGCTTTTGAGCATGTTCTTTTTAATTCTTGAATCTTCCTTTTAATGCTTGAATCCTTAGAACTTGTAGAAATTCCTTACATCTTTTAAGAAACTTGTAGTGTTGATCCACGAGCTCCTTGTTGCTTCTTGTTATGATTTCTTCTTGCTTCTGATTTCTGATCCCCTCTCAAATGAGAGATTTGACCCCTTTATATAGATATGGGGGGGGGGGGGTAGGCTTCAAGAAAACCTAACTGGCCTTGGCCCGTGGACCGGCCAATCAGATTAAAGTAGTGACAAGGCCATATTTAATTGGCCAGAACTTGTCACTTGTACATATGACACGCTTTTATTGGCCATTTAGATTTGACTAGGATTGTCATGTCATTTAGCATATGGCATAATCCCATTGGCTATTTGATTTGACTTGGCGTCACGTCACTTGCTGATGCAATATAAAATGGCGTAGTTCCCAACCATCAAAAGCCAAGTTCGAGAGCACAAGGGATACGAGTCAAGGCCTCCGGAAATATCTTGAGGATCATGCATTGGAGAGCCAAGGACGGAGGAAAAATATGCGATCGCGAAGAGGCTTTGGTTGCCCTGCGCGACAGCGCCCATGGAACGCGAAGGCGAAGCTGAAGATGATGGAGACCTGCGTGATCGTGAGCCCTTGGCGCGATTGCGATGCCTTGAATTGATGCCTGCGCGATCGCGAGCCCTCTTGGCGCAATCGCGATGAAGAGGAGCTGAGCAGCGAGCCAGAAACAGCTGCAAGGGCAATTTTGTCCATTTATCATTGTAAATGTATAAATAGCACATTAGCTCTTCATTTCATTAGTTTACCTTGTATGAACATTTGAGAAGAGAGAATTAGAGAAGGCCGAGCCTTTCTAGTCCGAAGCCCGAGGCTTCAAGAATCTTGTACGACTTGGAATCTATGGAGATTCACCACTAGCGTGAATTCCTTGTAAGGTTCGAATTTCATTCTCCCTTTTGGATAATTTAAATTCATGTCTTGAATTCCAATTATCCATTCTTTCTTCTCGTTTCTTGACTCCTCAATCCTTATTTCCCGATATCATTGATATCATCTGTCTTGTATTTTATCGCTTCCGCATTGTTTGTGTCGTGTTTAGCCTCCACGCTTTTTCCATTGCGTCAGTTGGTATCAGAGCATGGCTAGGCTTCGTTCTTACGAATCCTCGGTCTTGTTCTTATCGTTGTGTGATTGTGTTGTTTGTTCTTGAAATTTGAAGAAAAACAAAAAAATAGAAAAACTAGAAAAGTTGAAAAAAAAATTGATTGATTGGGTTGGATACGAATCCCCGGGTGTTAAAAAGTATTGGGGTTTGTTCCTTATTGTATTCCCGTCGTTTTGATACCCATATCTCGTGTTTTTGTATTACGATTCAAAAATTTCGAAAATCAAAATCCAAAAGTTTGAAAATTCTTGAAAACGCTTCAATCTTGAATCGAAGCTTGTTGTTGTTGTTTGGGGTTGAAAAACTATTGGGGATTGATGATATTAGTTGTATACACTTTTTGGTATCGTTGATTTTGTGTGTCGGGTTGAAATCGAGCCAAAAAGTTGGCCAAAAATCGCCAAAACCCGTTTTGGAGTTGCTGGAAAAGTTGCAGGAATTAACCCTTCGCGATCGCGAAGAGTAATTCTCCGATAGCGAAGAGCAAAATTATTTTTTGCAAATTTAACCCTTCGCGATAGCGCGCGTCTGGTCGCGATAGCGATGAACAAAAAAATTCCAGAATTCTAGTTTTGGGACAGAACGTTCGCAACAGTGTCCGAACAGTTTCCAAACATCTAAACTCCAATTGGACCATTAAATATGATGAGTTTCTAGATCAAAAACGAAATTTCATCCGATTCCAAATCCGTTTGGTACCAATTCGAGTCAAATCTTTTGTGTCCTGTTTTCTACTATACCTCTTAGTTAGTGTTTCTAAGGTAATTGGCCTACTTGAAAGACACTAATCCTTTAGCGTATTAGGTATTCATGCGTAGAGGAGACTAGAATTCAAAGAAGAGTAGTAGAACTCCTTTTGGCCTCAAGTGCGCATTTTAAATAGCCGTCTGTACATCTAGTCTCATTAACTCCATTCCGAACTTTAACTTGGACATGCTAGTTGTGATTACCTTGGTTCCCAAGTTGATAAGGCCTCACTCTTGAGTGTGCATATATTGAGTGAGACACGTGAGGGAGTGACTTTTGGGAGGTTTTGTTCTTTGGTGATTGCAATAATGTCAGACAATGATGATGGAGTAGATTATGGCTCATGTGGCGATGATGCGAGTTGCTATGACTCGTATGGTGATGATGGAGACTATGGTTCCTACGAGGGTGATGATGGCCATTATTATGATGATGGAAACCATGGCTCCTATGTTGATGAAGCGGTTCACTATGATGATCGTGAGATTGATGAAGACTATGAGGCTTGTGATGAAGAATGTGATGATGCCTATGCTTCTAGTCAAGAAATCGAAGATGGTGACGCTTCAAGGTATAATGTTCCTACTTACTCTTCTTGTGAAGAATTTGATATTGTTGATAGTGACATAGATAGAGTTGATGATGATGTTGAGCATATGTGTTATTCTTATGCATCTTCTCTTAGTGTTGCTAACGGTGTACAAGGGAGTAGTAGTGGACCTTCCATTAGTATGGGAGGTGGTGGTGGTTGTTCCGTGGGAAAGAAGAAGCTTGCATCTTCTAGGTACGCTAAGCGACCTAATGCTTCTAATTCCCATATGGAGGTTGGTATGATAGATGGTGTTGCTTTTGCTACAAAGGGGTTGTATGCCGTGAGGGGCGTGGATGGATGTAGTAGGAGTAGTACTATGGGCTATGGAACCAAGGCGAGAGGCACTTATGGGTTCCATGGCAAGGTTCCTTCCTCGACTTCCAACAACACTTCTAATGTTGGGAGAGTGACGGGAAGTGGAGATTGTTCAAGTGGTGTTGCCACTAGTGGAGGGATAAGGAAGACCCAAGTTGTTGGTGTTGACACTTGTGGGCGTCCAAATTCTCATTTGGATGCCAATGTACAAGACTTGGGTGGACGTAGGTTCGTTGTTGGGGTAGATGGTATTGGAGGATGCTTGCTCAAGATTGGTGATACCGATGCCAGTTGTATTAGAACCTCGTTGGTTGATAGGCTTAGGATACCATGCTATAAGCTAGAGCATCCTTATGAGTATGAGGGAGTGTGGGTTTCTAAGGAGGCTCGGGTACTCATATCTCATGGAAGTTATAAATGCTATTTGTGGTGTGACGTGTATCCCATGCGTCATGTTGATGTGTGGATAGGTGAGCCGTGGTTGGAGGGGAAGCGGGTGCAATATAGTGTGGTGAAGGATGCGTATCTTGTGAGCATAGGGCAAAGGGTTTATGACTTTGTGCCTTATCGGGCAAGGGGCCAAGTGCCTACTAGTGCACCTTTTTTGGCAATGCAAAGGAGCAAGGAGCGAGATCTTCATTCCATGGGTAAAGTTGAGCAATCAAGGAGTCCTACAATTACAAGAAGTGGTGGGACAAGTGCTGCAAAGGAGTTGATGAATGTCAACAAGGTGAACCAACCACAAGTTGCAAAACTAAGTGGTTCACCAACAAACAAGAAGGAGACATCAAGCGATGAGTCTCCAAGTCCTAGATTCCGGGTTGACGTGAAGAGTCCACCTACTCCGGCTATGGGTATTCTTGGGCCTCATCCCAATTCACCCGAATTTAAGAGACAAAAGATAGAGAGGAGTAAGGGAGCGACCGGTGACAACTCTCTAGTGGAAAAAGGAGAGGTTGTGTTGAGTGATGTGAGTGGGTTGTCACCACCCGAATCTACACCCGACCTTGAAAAGAAAATGAGGGAAAAGAAAGAGGGAAAAAGAAAAAGTAAGAGTGAGGACACCTCTTATTCTAACCTTAATCCTTTATCTTTTTCTTCTACTTGTTTGAGTACTTGTGTAGGTATTCTTGGAGGCAAACTGATGGAACCTCAACCATGTTCCGAGATGGGAGGACAAGGTGAATGAGAAGCTAAAAGTGAGCTACAAGGAGAAGGAACTACCCATGATGCTTCAAGCACATTGAGTGAGCCCGAGTGCGACTCAAAGGTATGTGATAGTTCTTCTTCCCTTAAGCATGAAACTTCCTTGTCTTGTGGACTTGCATGTGATAAATCTATGCTAGTTGATGATTTACATGAATACAATGTGTTTGCAACTAGTGTAGAATCTTTGGGTCAACTTGTGCGTGAAAATGAACCACTAGTTGAGGGGGTTGAAAAGCCACATCATGGTGTGAGCTCGGTTTTCATTGAACCTCTCTTTAGTGAAAATATTGAAGTTGACTTTGTGTATGAACCTTGTTATGACACCCCACTCATATTTGATAAAGGTGAGGATGAATTGCATGATTATCCCATTCTTCCCTTTGATTTCTTATTTGCTAATGGTGGCATCTTGTGTCGTAGTGAGGAGGGTTGTAACCTTGAGGGGTCTCTTGAGAATGAGATCGATCGACTTGTGTTCGGTGACTCCTCAAGTGTAGATGTGGTCTTTAGTTTGAGAACTTCACCTTTGCTTGCTAGCGAGCTTGAGAAGTGCGCCTATACTAATCCTTTGTATGAGGGCCACGTCGATGAAAATGATGAGTTGTATCAAACTAGGGTAGAGTGTGAGTTTGAACCTCCATGGATGGGAATGCCTAACTCTATAGATAATCCTTTGTTTGAGACCTCCCTTGGGAGTTTGTCAAGTGACGAGGTTTGTCTTGGAGGAATATTTGGAGGTGAGGAGGTACCTCTCGGTGTGTGTAAGAATGCTTTTAAGAAGGGGAGTGGAGTAGTCGATGTTAGTTGTGAGTTGAACTATTTTACTTACTCCATCCCATATGTTGAGCACACCTTGAGTGTTGGGCATGCCAAAGCCAATGTGTCACCTTGTGATAAAATTGATTTGAAGGCTTGGTGTGTTGATGGTAAGCTTAGGGGTCATAGGACATTTGATTGCTACATGTTGCATGACTTTGATCTTTTTGCTTGCTTGCTTTGAAAACGAGTGCTTGTTCTTGTCGAGCCAAGACCTTGTTGTCTCCTTTGGGGACATACGCTTTTTATTAGGTATCGATGCTTGGCTCTATCACAAGAGTGTGTTTTCCACACACCTTGCACTTAATCTTGTTAAGCTAACCTACTTGTGAAGTAGGAAGTTTTGGTTGTGCTTGCTTTGATTGTAGGTTTTGATGGTTCGATTTCGAGGACGAAATCCTTTCAAGAAGGGGAGGATGATGCAATATAAAATGGCGTAGTTCCCAACCATCAAAAGCCAAGTTCGAGAGCACAAGGGATACGAGTCAAGGCCTCCGGAAATATCTTGAGGATCATGCATTGGAGAGCCAAGGACGGAGGAAAAATCCGAAATCGCGAAGAGGCTTTGGTTGCCCTGCGCGACAGCGCCCATGGAACGCGAAGGCGAAGCTGAAGATGATGGAGACCTGCGCGATCGCGAGCCCTTGGCATGATCGTGATGCCTTGAATTGATGCCTGCGCGATCGCGAGCCCTCTTGGCGCGATCGCGATGAAGAGGAGCTGAGCAGCGAGCCGGAAACAGCTGCAAGGGCAATTTTGTCCATTTATCATTGTAAATGTATAAATAGCACATTAGCTCTTCATTTCATTAGTTTACCTTGTATGAACATTTGAGAAGAGAGAATTAGAGAAGGCCGAGCTTTTCTAGTCCGAAGCCCGAGGCTTCAAGAATCTTGTACGACTTGGAATCTATGGAGATTCACCACTAGCGTGAATTCCTTGTAAGGTTCGAGTTTCATTCTCCCTTTTGGATAATTTAAATTCATGTCTTGAATTCCAATTATCCGTTCTTTCTTCTCGTTTCTTGACTCCCCAATCCTTATTTCCCGATATCATTGATATCATCTGTCTTGTGTTTTATCGCTTCCGCATTGTTTGTGTCGTGTTTAGCCTCCACGCTTTTTCCATTGAATCACTTGCACATGTGGCACTGATTTGGGCCTATAGGACATGATGATATCCATTAGTTTTGGGCTAGTAAAGTGGGCTTATTATTTGTGGCGCAATGGATTTGAATTTTTATTAATCCCATAGATATTGGGCCTACACAATTAATCCAAGAGACACTTACAAAAATACCCATAAAGCCTAAAATAATTACAGCCACTACCCACTATTTTCAAATATTACCAGACCTACCCACTAAACTATTTACCCACTCTACCCATCCAGACTTGTATACCATAGTTTATGCACTATACTATAAAGATATACACATATAAGGTATAACAAAAGTATACAGTAATAAATGGCCCTCCAGACTTTTATACCATAATTTATGCAGTATACCATAAAGGTATACACCTATAAGGCATAACAACGGTATACAATAATAAATGGGTAGGTTGGGTAAATACTTTTAGTTTTATGAGTAGTGTAATTTTTAATAGGTATAACTTGTAAATACTTTAAATTTCATGGGTATAGAGTGTAAAAATCCCTTAATCCAACCATATTAGCCCACTTAATTCTTTTGGACTAATGTGTCTTGAATTTAATATATAGCCAACTAATTTTATGTATTTAAATCCAATAAAATTTATTCGTCTACAAATGCTGAGTCAGGTTATTCCTGGTGATAGATAATCCTTAAATGCGGATGTTGAAATATTATGAACCCCCAAAAAATAATACACTCAAACCTCTCTATAACAACCCCTCGTTATAACAGTATTTCAGTATAACAGCCTAATTTTCTCCATAACCGAATTTTCATGTTATATTTTACCTCTCTATAACAATATTTTATCTATAATAGTAATGACGTTCATAATAGCGGTACACTTTTTATAAAATTACCTCTCTATAATGACCATAGTCAAATATTATGCAATAACATTTTGTAAGAGGTATATTTGTATAAAATAAAATAAAATAAAATATATTTATGATAACATAAGTATATTGTCTTTTTGACATTCGTACCATAAAAATTCTTACGTAAAACTTAATTTTCTTACAGTTTCAATTAATTTTAAATGCATATGTTCTTTAGATTTTAATTTTTTATTGATATGGTACAACTAGTTATAGATTTATTAATAATGTATTAACCTTTTCAATTTTTAATTAATAAAATATGAAAATCTATTGAGATTTTAAATTTAACATGTATTTTTTTGCGAACTTTTTGATTATAACAGCTAAATGAGATCTAAACTTTAAATGATTGTATACATGTATAACAACACCTCACTATAGCGACCATGAAATTTTTAGACAAATGCTGTTACTATTGAGAGATTTGACTGTATTATGAATCTAAACAAAATATTTATGATATTGAGAATTTATTCAGCTGATTCAACTAGTTGAGATTGAGATGTAATTATTGTTGTGTAGACAAACTGCCCCACAGGTTTCCGCCCCCAGCCCCGGTCCATTTTCACCCAAACCATTCCCCTTCTTGCTTATGAAACCGCCAATCTGGATGTCTTCATTTCTTAACAGAATGTGCTAAAACAAACTTGTATCTATAATACTAGTGTGGAGCTCCCCGTGCATACACGGGCCCAATGTTTAAGATGATGCTACTTTGAAATTCTATCATATGTTTTACTAACATCAGAAAAAGGAACGGATTTTGATCTCAAGGCAAACTATAACAAAGTGTTCTGCGGTCGTCAAATATGTTTTGGTTATCTACAGTGATGCTCATCTATCATGGATGTTATTTCTTTGCGCTAAAACAGAAATCTTTATCATATTTTGCCTCTTCAAAAGTGGACAAACTGTATTACATTAGTGGAGACAGACCCTCTATTATCACTAAAATTGTAAAGAAAAAAGGTTGAACACACAGAGGGGTACACTGCTGCTTCGTCTTTAGAATAGCAATTTAATGGGAATATGGCTGGGAGTAAGATTGCAACAATGCCTGTCTTGAAAGCGGCCCACATTTTGTGAATCATGTCTATCTAGTGCTTCGTAGCATTCAAGTGATGGATATTGCATTACACAATTTCTGTCGCAGGGTCGATCAATCAATTAATCACATCTCAATCCAAACTAATAAGATCAACCAAACTTTTGCGAGTGTAATACAGGAAATCCAATGACTCACATATACCTGGGACTTAGATAAAGCAGTGACGGGGTCCAAACGGGGCTGTGTGAATCAAGTACAGTAACTTTGATGTTGCCTGAAGAACATGTAGGATCTTGCAAGTTGTTTCTCCTTAGCTGAGACCTTTTCATGACTGTAAGTTGTGTCTGAAAAACAAAATAATCAGCTAATATTGGAGCTTGCTGAAGAATATGTCAGATTGGTCTAAGCTAGAAGCAGTTTCAATCTAACAAGGTTGTGTAAAAAGCATCCCTGGATGGCAGAATCAGCTATATGATCCCCAACTGGTTTTAACTATTAAGTTAAGATCCTATGGTAGAATTTCAATAATCGGTGACACAAGTCTATCTAAAGTTCCTGTCTAATTGTACATTAAGTTCTTGTTATTTTATATGAAGATGTTGTCAATCACGGGTTTTATTGAGCACATAAGTTATTTTAGCTACAACTAACATTTTTACGCGTCAGTTAATATATTTCAATAAAGTAATCAATAACGCGTCAAACAATCCAATGAACATAAAGTGTCGTAAATCGTAAATTTTTTAGTCAGCTTTCATTGTCAGTGGAATGAAATATAACCAATATAATGGTGCTTTCCTAAGGTAACGATGTATTTCAGACACTTCAGGTCAATTATTTTGCATAAATGATGGGGTTTGGCTGGAATAGTGGAATATATTCTGAGTCTTAGTTAGCTAAACTATAACAATTGCATGTTCCCTTACTGTAACCTTGTAAAGATGCAGAATTTCAAGTGCACATGCCAAGTGAATACTCACAGGTTCAAAGACGCAACAAGGTCAGCATTTGTGAAGCTCAAACCAGCATTGCACTTGGTGAAATCCCCCGTCTTGGTGTCAAAGGATACGTCAGTTCCAAGAGCAAGAACGTTGGTACCTACTACACCAGAAAAGTTAACAATGGGATTTGCTGTCAACCCAACACTTGTGCATATCCCAGCATAGTCGTGTAAATATTGGACCTCCAACTGTCGAAGACCAATACAAAAATTAGAATATATGAGCTATAGTAAGCTATTATATATTTCTTCTTTTAATAAATACACTTGATGCCATAAGATATTGTTGTTTACCTTTCCAGACCTTTGGTCAGGAACCCTGAAGCTTAAAATTGTCTTCAATCCAGGAGCAGCTTCATCAACAGTAATGGTTGTGAAAAGCTAGCATAGAATACAAACCATCAACTCAGATCAACTGCTTTGTCATAATGAATATCTTGAGAAGAAAACACAAATAAATTAGGCTTAAGCATTACAATACAGCCCAAGCACCACAGACTGGAGAACAAACAGTACATGAAACCAATCAAAATATATTCTGAGTCTTAGTTAGCTAAACTATAACAATTGCATGTTCCCTTACTGTAACCTTGTAAAGACAAATCAGGAGACAATAACTGGAGTTCAATTTTTCACCAGCGGAGAAAGGAGCAGAAGTTTCAGGGATAAAACAAAGAGAGCGATACATAGTGGGGAAGGATGAAACAGACAAAAGACAAAGAGATAACAGCGAGCGCTTCAGGACTTTGAGCAAATCAGGTAACCGTCCATCTGCCTAGATTTTGTAACAGATGTCCCAGGTTCTTGTAACCAGACACTAACCCAAGTTCTATTAATCCCAATATAAGTTCTCTAATTCTAAGGAAGCTAACAGGAGTAAAGTAATATGCATGAAATGGGAAATGCTGAAGAGACCAACGGCTTCTAAACATGCAGTTTGCAAATCCAACAAGAATGATAACAGTATGGGAAGCTCCCTCTGAAATGTCACGGGTTTCTCTGGGATATTCTATATGGACTGAGGGAGAATCAAAGGAACAAATCTAGGTTGGTGGTCAACATTGACTTTAGCTCAATAATTCAAGCTATGTAAAACACAAATTGTGCGAGGAAAAAAATTTCTTCAAAAAAACATTCTTCCTTGTGACCAAATTTGTTCAATAATCAATTAAGCAAACGTAAAAAAGAGAGCTACAATTTATAAACTCACGGTCCTAAGATAGCTCAAGCAAAATACAGTTGACATATAAAGCACTATCTCACAATTAATTTAAACCTATGTCTTAAGTGTTTTAATTGCATAAAACTCATTAGTTTGATGATTTTGGGGTAAGCAGAAGCTGCGACAAGAAAATGATAATAACATACCTCAATACAAGGCATTTTTACAGAAACATCAAAGTCCTTGTGCCATTTTCAGCCTCTGTCATAGTGATACGTTGAGTACGCTCTATGATCTAAGTCTGGTCCTTAGTAGTAGTGATATACACAGCTGAGATGACTTTGGTAGCATGTGCACTGAAACTACCAAGGCCACCTGCCAGGGCAAAGGCAGTAATATACTCAGTATCGATCAGAAGATAATGTAAAAAATTCAGCAATAGCGATAGGGGAATAGTTGTTGACTATAGGAAAAACAGTTTTCAACAAGGGAAGTACTGAAAGTTCAAAAATTTTGTGAAGTTCCAAAGTAAGGCAGAGTTAGTTGGCGCAGTTGTTGTCTTAAAGAGCAGGACTTTCATGGATTACACTGAAACATACCTGCAGTACCAAACGTAAATATAATCAACAATGAAAATTAATTCACTGCCACATAACAAACAGAAAAATCCTTCAGTAGAACCAACATTCAAAAGGCGCCTCGGGCAGCAAGTGGAATATCTCCAAGATTTCTAGCGGAACAAGACAGAAGATTTAAAAAAATTCAGATCTCAATATATATAAATCTGTTATAAAAAGAACAGGATAAAAAAAATTAAGTGTACGACACTGAATTTAGTACCTGCTACTACAACGGGTAGTTGACAAATCCTGCGGAAATGCTTTTTGAATAATTTCATCATACACTATATTATACGTGGAATGATCGTCATTGTTGTCCGCTGTAGGTGGGCGAATTAATATTTTTACAGATTTTGAACTTTTTGCTCTCGACAAAGCTACATAAAGCTGACCATGCGAAAAAAACAGGTTCACGTAAGTAAATCCCAACAAAATCTAATGTTTGACCTTGAGCTTTGTTTATAGTCATAGCAAAACACAACCGCAAAGGAAACTGTGTTCTCTTAAATTGAACAGGTACGTTTTCATCTTGTGAAGTCAACAATGGTATTCTTGGAATAAAGACATGAGTATTTTTGAAATCACCACTTTCAATTTTAGCACTTATAACGTGCGTTTTAAAGTCGCAACATGTTAATCGTGTACCATTACATAAGCCCTCACATGGGTTCAAATTGCGTAACAAAACCGGGCAATTTTCCTTCAACGTTAACTTATAAGGTGGTAAACCAGGAGGATTTAAGCTATGTAAGAAGTCTTCGAATTGGCTTTGATCATCCGGTTCAACTGTTTCATCTACTGCAACAAAAGTAGTAGCCTTTTTTGGAAATTTACTGATTAACATATCATTTATTTCATTTACAAAATCATTCTTTGTCGTTAAAATAACACGAGAAGTTGTCAATGACGAATTAGAAAAGAATGTATCCAAATCTGGATACGTTACTCTAAATAATGCATCTAAGGAATCTTCTTCAGTAGTAAAAGGAATAACAAAAGAATCTGGAATCTCAATTTTATTTTCACAGTTAGTTGTTTCCTTTCCATTTCCAATTCTAAGCAAATATTCACAGAAAGCAGGATCTGCTCTAGCACGCATATTTTCAGACAAGTGCATTTTCTCAAGTTCATTCCAAATGTCGGAATATATTAAGCTTTCATGAATGAAATCTTCTTTTTTTCCATTTCGAACAACCGGCAGAGTCTGTCTAAAGTCGCCCCCAAATACAACCACTTACCACCAAAAAGTGTATTTATATCCATGATATCTCTCAACAGTAAATCAAAAGCTTCAATCATTTTCTTAGTTGCCATCGATGCCTCATCCCATACAATTAATTTTGCATCTCGAATCAAACATGCTAGTGAACTTTGTTTACTGATATTGCAAGAAAAATGATCATCTATGTCAATAGGCATTTTGAAACGTGAGTGAGCAGTTCGCCCCCCCCCCCCCCCCGGAAGAACCGAAGCTGCCACACCAGAAGTTGCAGTTGCTAGTGCTATAAAACCTTGAGACCGTATACTTGCTAATAATGCACGGTACAAAAAAGTTTTTCCAGTTCCTCCGGGGCCATCAATAAAAAAAGCACCTGGTTTGTTAGAAGATATTCTATCAACTATTATATTATATGCCATTAGTTGTTCAACGTTCAACCTCTTTTGTAACAGTAAGTCATCTTCAGTAATGACTATATTTCTTTCAAAGTGAACGTCCTTTGCATCTCTTGCGATTTCAGAAGCTCTAACATTCTCTGGAACAAGCTTGTATTCATTTATGTCGCGGCCCATAGAATGCAGTATATCGTTGATATGGCTTAAAACCTTGTAACGAACAGTTTTTGCCTCAATATTTGATAAACCTTTAAAGTCTTCAGACATTGAATCCTCAAACATTTCCCATAATTCTTTAGGATCAACAGGATTGCAATATACTAACAATGTGGCAAACAAACGTCTTAAACTATATGGCATTTGATAAGTCGTGGCCTCCGACAAGCATTCAATAAGACTGTGAGCACAATATAGTAAACCTCTTTTTTCTGCGGCCTCTCTAAATGTATTATAATGTATTCTGTTAACACTGCAAAGATTTGCATATGATTTTGGGCCTCTCACATTCATTAAGAGTATCCTGAGGTAATACCTTTCTCCTTCCGTTGGATGACATGTTACAACACGACCAATTACATGATCTTTTTTCCGATGCGTCCATATTTTATGTTTCGGAGACCACACAAAGTATTCTGGGAATTCCTTGTAGAGTAGCTGCAAATGTATAACATGTTTATCATTTTTATTCATAATAAAAAATTCTGTCAACATTGTTTTTCTAACCATCGGATTGTTCAAAATTCTATTAACAGTTTCGGTACTCTTAAAAGACACAAACTGTTGGCCTTCTAAGTGTAGTTGAAGATGATACACAGTTGGAGTCATTTCACTAATACGAAAACCAAATAAATGCCATGCTGCTTCCGGCGGTGATACCCATCTAGCAGATTGATATTCTTTTATTTCATCTACCTCTACATTATCATGTAAAGCAAATGCAATTTTATCATGTCCTTTACATATATATTTGTAAATATATTTCACGCTTTAATATCAGCACAAACTTCAACATTCATATGACAATCAAACTTGGACAATAAGAAAGGGTTGTATGGCACAACCCACGAATTATCCATGAATTGGTCCCTCATATAGACACCTTCCCCAGTATTTCGTCGCTTATAAAGTGGATAAGAGTTCTTTCCTTTTGATGTTTGTTCAGCAAAATCTTTTGGATACTGGAATTTACAATGCCCTTTTCTCATACATAAACTTGAAGGATTTAAATGACCACATGGTCCATGCATCATATGTTGAAGAACAAGTGAATTTAGATAGGGTTCAACAATAGGATCAGGAATTTCAGCTCGCACAAACTTATCGTAGGATTCAGGTGTTAACAATTTGTATTCATTAGTAAGTATGATAAGAAAATGAGCATGTGGAAGGCCACATTTTTGGAATTCTATCGTATACATAAAAGCCGCTAATTTCCCAAAGATTTTTCTTTTCAAAATGTCAACTTTCAGTTCTTCTACTTTTGCTCGGAATACTCGCGCCACTAAGTCGGGTCTATTTTGAGCCTCATCTGTTGATAACAAATGTTGTTTTATTTCTGGCCAAGTTGGATTACATGTCATAGTTAAAAAAATATCAGGTCTTCCAAAACGTTGAACTAAAGCAATTGCATCCATGTAACGTCGACGCATATCCCTAGGACCTCCTACATAAGTAACAGGAAGGAAGCTTCTTTTTCCAATTTTAGAAGCATCTCTTTCACCAAGTCTTAAAAAATCAAGAAGCCCCTGTAGCGCCTCTAGTCGAAACAAATTTTGATTAAGCGAATAAAAATCTAACCTTTGAGTGTCAAGCTTTATGAACACATCAACTAAGAATTGTTGAAATAGTCTTCCACAATGTAAAACTTCGTTTTCCTCATCATCTCTTATTTGAAATTTGTAACAATAATACTCACGACAAGAAACTGTCTCCCTTTTTCGCTTTCCTTTTTCTAGATTTTGAGCTTCCATATCAAGAAATCCATCAATCGAACACATATTCTTTACACTTGGTAATTCTTCATGTTCACAAAAACATTGATTACTTCGTGTGATCCTTTTAATACCACAGTGCCATCGATTTTGACCGTACGGAAATAGTAATGGATACTGTAAGGGATCATAACATCCATAATAATAATTTACTGATTGGGTCTTATTACTACAGGTATATATACGAATATGTGGCTTAGGAATAGTTTCAAAAGTATTATCTTGAACCCATATTGCTGCTACCTCTGTTACAGCAGGTAAATTATAGACACGTTGATCTAAACCAGAATCACATTTAAGAGCAATACAAAAATCGGACAATACTGGAATATTCGTCAAGGATTTCAGAAAGATGGAGTAAGGATTAATTGCAAGTATATTCATAAGTCTTTTCACAATTGATTCATCAATATGCGTTGAACATCCCATTCTATTAGCCAGCTCATTATCATGGTCGTAAAAGTATAACTGTAGATTCTTGCCCTTTTTATCCGAAGGGAGTAGGTCAGGTATAAAATGATACATTTGGCCCTGTACTCGAAATGTATAGATACCATGATATCTCTTCGCTAGATCTTTATCATATTTTAAACCAAGTGAGGTAAATGCAAACATATTATTGTATGTTCTAATGTAGGTGCGAAAGTGCTTAGATTCTTCTGTGTTTCCCATATACAAATCTGATAGATCTTTTGGCAATCCGTAAGAAACTAACTTAACTGATCCACCGCTACAGCAAAACCCAGGTGATTCATATTGAAACCTTTTTGCATTGCAAAATCTGCAGTTTGGAACGTCTTTTAAACAAACGTATTTCGATATTTTTTCAAAAAAATTTCGACGGACTATTTTGTTCAGTCTATGGCCTGTACGACATAAATAGTGTTATAGCGTAACGATAATCCGAAACGGTAATTGTGAATACAGAGTTGAACATAAAATTACTACTAACCTTTGTTTGTAGCAATCTCAGGGCTGACATTTTGTTGTCTCTTAGATGTTCTGGATGTTGATCCTGGTGAACATATTGTTATATTTAAATGAAGGCATATGTAATAAGATAGGTAGAGCTAGAGATTCTGAGCTTACCATTTTCAAATACAGAAAATGGATAAGAGGCCTTTTTCCCTTTATCAGAATAACTTGATAAAGTACTAACATCATGGCTGGCTGGTACTGTGAATATCAAAGACAGTGAAACAGATTGAATAGTAAGTTAGCATACAGACCTACAAAATATCCAACAGCAGACAACATACACATAAGAAAATGTATGACAGGCATCATATATATTTTTGAATATGCTACTACATTGAGATGGTAAAGAAAAAGTGATTGACAGCCTTACCTTCTGTGTTAGCGGAAGACTCTCTAATGGTAAGGGCACTCTGTTTCCAAAACATCGGATCACATTGAGACTTTATTCTTTTAGCTGGGAAATCGACAACCGATTTTATAAAAGGATTCATTTTTTGAACTTCCAGCTCTATGTTGTGTCGTTCTAGTAACATTGCCTCTTTTCTATCAGCTGATATCCTCATATAAGCATCACGACGTCTGAGTTTCATTTCAGTGTTTCTCTCTTGTGTACACAGACGTTTTTCTGTTAGTTTAGAAGACATTATCTCTTTTGTACATGGACGTTTGTCTTTTTGCTTTGAGGACTGTATCTCTTTTGTACATGGACGTTTGTCTCTTTGCTTGGAAGACATTACCTGTATTTTCGAATAGTTAAAAAAATTCAAGTTAAAAATAGCTATAAGCGACAAACTAAAAGAGATACCAACTGTTGGCTGTGGTATTGAAAATGAATTCTTAATAAAAATTATAGACCATCGATGCCATAAACCGATTAGTTTTAAGCGAGTTTTCATTCTGAGACTATTTTTTTTCTAATCCCTTTGACCAAACAATCCATCCATAATAATGCTAATAAAAGAAATGATGGAAAAAAATTGATAAATAAACAAGAAAGATGAAATAAAGTTATTCAAAGCAATTGTTCTTGTTATCAGTTCACTCTTTTCGGTATCCATTTAATTTTTTCAATCTTTGGAAGCAGTTTCCTGTTAGTTACGATTTGTAGTGGTAATATTATTCAAAAGGTATCCTTTGTGGATTTGACGCACTTCTTCAAAAACAGAGGAGGCATGAGATCATGACTATGGAGTAAGGTAAAACAATTTGGTGAATACATTTATAGATAGCACCTAAAAAATCAAAAGCTCAATACTATAAAACATTGGAACACCAAAAAAGTATTCATAGTATTACTCGTAAATCTTCATTTTCTTTTTTAAGTGAAACTTATGTCCATAGACGATATCAAAATTCAAAAATCCATCCGGCATCCAAATGTGCAACAGATTCAGAAATTTAAAGTCTCACTTTACAACAACCCACCACTAAAGTAGGTATTATTACCAAGTTTTATCTTGGAGGAATATAATATTACAATATAATATAAGAAGAAAGAATCAAAACGGGGCGAAAAGAACACAAGAGATCACCTTAGTGACGTAATTCTTTCCGGCTTGAAAGAATACCAAATAGCGATAGACAGCAAACCGAAGCAAAACTTTGCAGTAGTAAAAGCCAAGAAAGTACGGGAGAAAACCTAGTCGTTTACAAAGAGAATTTTGATAAGAACACAGGGGAGACGGTGACATCGTGGAAGGAAACAAATAGCTCTGTCAGTAGATAAGTGTATGTATTATCGTGATAAGCAGCGAAAATAGGGGTAAAATAAGAGTCCTAAAAGTTGTACTGTCCTACAGAACTCATAGTACAACAGTGAATACATAAATTTTTCAAATTAGCTTAAGCATAATGTCAATTTTACCCCCAAAATTAAATTAATTCCATGAAGCACACATGTTGACGGAGAGGTGTGTGCTGTTGCCTCTTATAAGAAGTAGAGATGCTACTAGTTGTTTTTTTTTTAAGCGAAGCAAAAATAGGTTATATTATTAGTTTTTTTTTTTTTTTTTTAATTTTAAAGGTGATACCTTTTACGCCAAATTATGCATATGCCACTGGTGTTATAGACTTGTGGATTAGGCAACTCTATTAAAACTGCGGCTAAGAAGTAGCAACAAACAGCAACAAAACTTTGGTGAAGAAGCACCAGTAACGAACAGAACTCTAGTGATTTTCCAAGAAGCATCATCGACAAACTCTACAACGGGGTTAGAATAAAAATAAGGTAACTTTTCAAAAATAACACTCTAAACAAAAAAATTATAAATGAAGGGTCATATTTTTTTCTTACATAATATATCAGCCCCTATTTTTTGAAATTTAGTTCTCCCTCAAAACAAAAAATCCTAGCTGTCACTTCCCCCTCCCCTGACCCGCCGGCACACGCCTTTGCCGCTGGCGGGTGTGCGGAATATGTAAAATTGCCAGAATTTTTTATTCTTTCACCAGAGTTGCTTGTTTTGTTCTCCAAAGTTGTTTTTATCAATTTTTTCTATATCATTATTTTGGACAAGTTTTTACACACAAATCTACCAAAAAAAAATAAATTTTACATGAATACATAGATAAATGTGTAGACAAGGAGAAAAATACAACAATATACACACAAAAGAATGAAACTTATACGAACATCCATAATAATGAAGAAATGTGAAAAATTATACAACTTTATTCATTGTACATACACACAGGTATAGAAGTGTATAAACTTTTGTAAAATATGTATAAAATTATATAAACACGTACAAACCATCTTATATGGTATTTTGGGTAGCTTTTACATAAAATATTGACAAAAATACCAAATTTATTCAAATTCATACAAGAAAAATATCAGATCTAAACAATATAAAAAAATTTCAACAAAAATAGTAGATCTCATTGAAATTTTTGAAAAAAAGAAGAAACATGATAAACAAACCCTCATCGGAGCTTTGGATGGAATTTACTTCGGGTAATCTACACTATTATTCTATTCAAAAAAAAAAAAAAGAAGAAGAAGAAGAGTGGCGGCAAGAGATACACGATGGCACCGTCTGAAAGTAGTGGCGGTGGAGGAGGAGGCGGCAGTGGCAAGGGTGGGAGGAGAAGAGAGGAATGAGTTGGAGGTTAGGGTTTTTTTTTGTAGAGTGGGCTAGAATTATTTTTGTGGAGAGGGTAGTATGAGCATGTGGGCTACAGGGGAAAGAAGTGTCTCCATGGAAAATTTCCGAAAAACATATCGGCTATTGGGTCGTCTTTGGGGAATAGAACCACATAGATTTCAACTTACCAATAAAAATCTAAAAGTTAATTATAATAGCACCTTATATACTAGAGAAAGACCTCTCACTTGCAAAAGTTCAAACGATATAGTCGATTAAAAGACGGACTTAAAATTTGAACGCAATACCACCTTAATATAAATCAATATTTTTTTATAAATACTCTAATATATACAATTATATATATCGAGCTTAACACAATGCATGGGTGCACATGGAACTATTATGTACATGGTAAAGTTGTCCGTGTATACATCATATATCTATGTCCGGAAGATTATCCCAAAAGTTGAAAATAATATCTTCATCCCATGTCAATGCATCAAGTCATTAGAAATAGGTCCTGGAATCTCGTATTCTGAAAGTGGTCTTAAAACATCCTTTGAATTATCGTTTTCGGGTGCACTTTGATCCCTCTTGTAACCAATCCAACTAGTTGATGAATTAAACTTTTGATCATTCTTCACAATTTGTTTTAGGATTGTTTTTGTCCTTGGTTTCCTCGGAATTGTTTTAAAACAAAACCCTAGATGTTTAGTCGTACCTTCATCTTTTCTTACGGCGCCCTTACATAGTTTTTCTCGAGGTTTTTGACACTTCATCATCATGATTGCAAAGTATTAAAACGCCTCTTTTGGTCAAATAAATAAATGGTCAAGAATGATTAAGTACGTGTGTATCGGAGCCCTTTTCTTATTTGTAAATATATGATATATTCCTATTTCTAGTTGGAGAAAGTGTCGATCTCCCAGATATATTAGGAAAAAGAACATTACTCTATTATATTAAGCAACATATATAAGTAAATATTAATGTTGAATAAAGTAAATTTCACTTCAGAAAAGTTTGGAAACCAATGCATAATCCTAGTACTTAGATAGCCTTATTAATTACACATGCATTTTTGCCTAACACAATGTAATTGCTATACAATTCCAGCACAGTAACTTCGCTGCACCAAATAATTACATAGCTTATATATTTTTAGCTAGATACAATGCCAAGGGCAGCTTTGTGGCATTTCCGGTGATGGCACACGATAACAAAATCACTCTACCATGCGCCAAGAGCTAATGTAAAGGAGATGTTATATTCATTTCCTATGGCGTTTTTCTCTCATCCAACTTCAACGGTGGGCTAGCTGAGAGTCGTCAATTATGATATAAAAAAATCAATATCTATGACGCGTTTTCACCATTTTAGAAAATAATTTTCTGATACACTCATATAGTGGAGATGAAAGTTTTTTGGATGCCAACGATAATAATATATGCAGTGATATTTCACAAGTAGAATCTTTGGGGAGAGTGAGATGTCGCACAGACCTTACCCCACCTATATGGAGAGGTTGTTTCCGATAAATCCGCGGCTAAAGAAAAGGAATTTTGAAAACAAATTTGAAACATACCAAGTTGTTAATACCATGAAAAGAAAGACAAGTACATGCTCAAAAACAAAAGAATACCCAAAGTAAACAGAGAACACCAAATAACAATAAAGACGAAGAATACGATAGAAATATCACATATAGAAATAATACAATCGGGAATATGGCAAAAATCGCTCAACCGATATCTAACCTTCTATCCTAGTCCTCGACCTCCACGTCTTCCTATCTACGGTCATATCCTCGGTAATCTGGAGGTGAGTCATGTCATGTCTAATCACCTCGTCCCAACTCTTCATTGGTCTACCTCTATTTCACCGTAGACCCACTACTGCCAATCTCTCGCACCTCCTCAATGGGGCATCCTCGCTCCTCCTTTTCACATGCCCAAACCATCGTAACCTCGATTTCCGCATCTTGTCCACCACTGAGGCCACTCTCACCTTATCCCTTATGACCTCATGCTTAATCTTATCTTTCCTTGTATGCCCACACATCCACCGAAATATTCTTATTTCGGCTACTTGCATCTTCTGGATATGGGTGTTCTTGGCTAGCCAGCACTGAGCCCCATACAGCATAGCTGGTCTTACAACTACTCTATAAAACTTACCCATAAATCTAGGAGGCACTTTCTTATCGCATAAGGCACCATAAGTGAGCTTCCATTTCATCCAATTTGCTTCTATACAATGTGTGGCACCATCGTCAATTTCTCCATTTCCTTGGAGTATTGACCCAAGGTAATTGAAGTTTCCTTTCTTGGGGATGAATTGTGAACCAAGCGTAACTTCTCCATCTGACTGATGAGCTGCATCACTAAACTTGCACTCCATGTACTCCATTTTCGTCCTACTCAATCTAAAACCTTTAGACTCAAGAGTCTGCCTCCAGACTTCCAGCTCATCATTAACTCCGCTGCATGGTTTATTAATGCCATTCGAAGGAAAAAAATTCTTGGGTGCCTATCGAAGCACAACAAGGTGGATGGTTTAGTAATGCCTTAAATGCTGACAAGCCTTTATAATTAAGTTTTCGATCTCTCAAACGTGTGAAATATAATTAATCCATAACAATTTACTGTCACACTAATAGAAGCTACAACATTCACTTACTTTAGGAGCCACAAAAAAAAGGAACTGTTGACAACAAAGACTAATTGCAAAATGAAAACCGAAAAGAATTTTCAGACCACAGTATAATCTCAAAAAAGGTCATTGATATCTCTTTGTTTTCAGAATTTTCAAATGAAAGAGAACACATATCATTAGATAATTAGTTTGTTCTAGCATTCGATAAAACTTTGTTACACTTTTTTCTCTAAGGTTTTAGCAAAAAGGAGTCTTCAAGAATGTGTTTTTCGTTGGATAACAGTGAAACGACCTCGGTCAATCGTTTCGGGAGATAGGACTCCGATTTGCGTGCTAATAATTTTGAAATCTTTGTAAGGTCCATTGGGACTTAGTTGTAAAATTTGAGTTAAATCAGACTTCGTTTGGTAGGCATCGGAAGAAGATTTCAGTTTTTATTGTCAATAAAAATTAAAAAGAGATTTTCGAGCTCGGTTTTGGCGAATAAGCTCCGATTCGAAATCCGAAAGCGCCGTTAGATTCGTATGATTATTTGTGACTTTTGTAATATTTCGAAAGTAAACTTCGAGGTTGTTTTTCTGCTAGTTTCCGCTAAAATGCTGAAAGTTAAATAATTTGACATTTTTCCATTTAAATTCACATCTTGAGTTTCGGGAACCCGATTTGAGATTCGCCTTAGCGAGTATGCTACATATATTTTGTATAACTTGTATGCAAAAGTTAGAATTATTTCGAATTTTGTAGGTATTCGTTTTAATTTTTACCGTAGCAGCAAATTTTAAAGGAAAAAAAAAGAAAAAAGGACAAAAAAGAAATGAAAGGCGGTGGGGGTGATCAGAGGGAGCAATATAGAATAGAAAGGAGAGACAACAAAAAAAATATCAGAAAATGAGAAAAGAAAGGAAACGGAGCAGGAAAAATGTAGAATTTTCACCCAGAAACATTCAGGTAATGATCTTAATGCGTTATTTGAGTTTATTACGCGTGTTTGAATATATTTTGACGGTAAAAATTGGGATATTAGACATCGTTTTAATAAGTTCAACTGATAGTTTAAAGGGTCAATTGGACTCCGATAGTGGAATTGATTATATATTCGTACTCAATAAGTTATGGGCAACATATAAATGTAATTTATTTAGGGTTTGGTTATGTGACCTTACACCCTGTACATAGGCCTGGCCTGCGTATTGCGTATGCAAATAGGGTATCAGGTTCCTAACCGGATTGCCCTATGATGTAGGGAATGAAGCCTTTAGCGTAATGTAATATATTTTTCTGCTTATTGAACACAGTGGGATCGTTTGGCAATGAATTCAAAGGACAAAGCGGTTGTTGAGTAATTGTGCTAACTTTGTAACAAGGTAAGTGTTTAGATCCATTTCGTTGGAAGCACATGGCCTCATGGATTTTTCTACCACATGTTCCTTACGTGTGTAGTTGCCGATAGGCGTACTCATTATGCCTTAGCTTTGGATTTACATTGTATATTATATGTTATGTCCTGTTATTGGTATTGCATTGAGGATCTGAGCATTGTACTCTGGATGTAAGTTGGCATTTACTTCCCGGCTGTCGATGAGAGTCCCGCGCCGGTGAAGGGTTATTATTGCATCCTATTGCATTCATATGCATTACATTGCATATCATATCGGGTGCAGGAGTATTCCACCCCAGGAGAGCGCAGGAGTATTCCGCCTCTAGTTTATATCATATTGGGTGCAAGAGTTTTCCGCCCCAGGAGCAGGAGTATTCCGCTCTTATGTCAAATACTGAGTGCAGAAGTATTCCGCCTCAGCTTTACATATATCGGGTGCAGGAGTATTCCGCCTCAGGAGAGTGCACGAGTATTACGCCCTAGGAAAAGGAGTATTCTGCTCCAGTTGGTTATCAGATTGGATTCCCCTCGAATGCATGAGTATTCCGCTTCGGGATGGGATTACAGGCATATGTGACCCTTTGCATCATATTTCATTTCATTTCATACTATTGTGTAGACTTGTGGTACATAACTACTGTTCTACTTATACGTGCATTGCTTATTTGTTGACATGTTTCTGGCTCGTACTCCTAGTTGAGTTTATGGTTTCAGACGTGTTTCCGGTTATTATCTGGCTCTGCCTTTTTATAATTTAAAAAAGAGGAATTTGGTTTATCTATTTCTTCTCCCTGGCTAGCTATCCTATTCTTTGAGGTGGCTAATCTGCCCCGCTTATTGAGTCCTTTTGACTCACCCTTGTTTGTTGTTTGTTTCTTGTCTATCTATTTCGTTTCGGCAGATTCGCTTCAGGATTGAGTTCGCCACGTTGTGAAGGAGCGAAGACGACTTCAACTGTCAGGGTGAGCCATCTTTTATTTCGGATGGCCACCAGTTTATTGTTTATTATTTTAGTTGCATTTTGCTCCCTTGAGGAGGTATCTGTCTTCTTTTGTGCTCTTAGATGTCTAGTCAGGATAACCCTAAACCTAGTATGTTGGGTAGTCAACTGTAATTACTTTTGTACAGCTTAGAGATATCAGTATGTCTGTATTTTTTTTAGGTCTTGTCCTTATTTATGAATTTTTATATTTATTTTCCTAATTTAATTGGTATGGTGATGCAATGCAAAATGGAGCCTCAACGACAACCATCAAGAACCAAGCTTGAGAGCGCAAGGAGTACACGTCAAGGACTTCGGAGGAGGGTTCGAGCGTGATTTGAAGCCATGGACTTGAGCACATTTGAGGGAGGACCGACTATGGACCAAGGAGGAACACTTAGAGTCCATTTTGAGCCGTAACCATACCTCTCAGGAAGAGGCGGAGCGCCTACACAAAGAGGCGGACCGCCCAACAAAAGTCCAGAGGCTGGATCAGCATGAGGCGGGCGCCTCCCCTCTTGAGGCGGGCGCCTCCCCCTGAAGCACACTGAGGCAGGCGCCTCCCCTCTTGAGGTGGGCGCCTCCCCCTGTTAGTTTTGACGGGATTTTGTGTAAAGTCCCTATTTTGACCTTAAGTGGCTTGTATTGTTATAACCCACTTTGGGGGTGTTTTAGACATTTCATTAAGTGTAAAGGAAGACTATAAATACCTTCCTTAGGCCATTTAGCTCATTAGTTAGCCATTGATAGAAGATAGAATTTGAGAGAGAACATTGAAGAGGCCGAGCCCTTCTTATTGAAGCCCGAGGCTTCGTGTATGTCTCGACTTGGAACCTATGGGAATCGACACCTAGTTTGATTCCATTGTAAGGTTCGAGTTTCCCTTCTCCCTTTTGAATTCAATCAACATGACTGAATTGAATTCGATTCTTTCTTCTAATTTCTTGCCTTCCTAGTCTCGATTTCTTGTTATCTTTATCGCTTCCGCATATTTGTATCGTGTTTAGCTTCCGCGTATTTTCCATTGCATCAGTTGGTATCAGAGTAAGGCTCGGGTTATGTTCTTACAAACCCCCGTTCCTTGTTCATCGTGTTAGTATTGTGATGATTGTTGTGTTTGTTCTTGAAAAATTGAAGAAAAACAAAAAAATTGAAAAACTTGAAAAGTTGAAAAAATTTGGTAGATCGGGTTGGAATCGAATCCCCAAGTGTTAAAAAGTATTGGGGTTTGTTCCTTATTGTATTCCCGTTGTTTTGGTACCCATATATCACATTTTGGTGTGACGAATCAAAATTTCGAAAATCAAAATCCCAAAAGTTTGAAAATTTCTTGAAAACGCTTCAATCTTGAATCGAAGCTTGTTGTTGTTTGTTGGAGGTTGAAAACCATTGGGGATTGGTTATAACAGTTGTATACACCTTTGGGTATCATTAATTTTGTGTATCGGGTTGAAAACGTTGGATTTTTGGGTGCGAAACGAGCCAAAACGTGTTTCGCACAGCTGCAGGAAAACACCCTAGGCGGACCGCCTCCCTCTGGGCTTCTCTCTGGACTTTTTCCAGGCGGAGCGCCTCTTTCCTGAGGCGGAGCGCTTCTTTCCTGAAGGGTTTCCTGGGTAGTTTTTTTGTAGGTTTTCACTTGTTAATCGCCCACAGGCTTCTTGGTTAGTGTTTCTAAGGTAATTGTCCTACTTTATTAACACTAACTACCTAGCGTATTAGGGTATTCGTGCGTAGAGGATATTAGAATTCAAAGAAGAGTCGTAGATTTTTCTTTGGCCTCAAGTGCGCACTTTAAATAACCGTCCGACCATTGAGTCTCATTAACTCCATTTCGAACTTTAACTTGGAAATACTAGTTGTGATCACCTTGGTTCCCAAGTTGTAAAGGCCTCGCTCTTGAGTGTTCATAAATTGAGTGATACACGTGAGGGAGTGACTTTCGGGAGGTTTTGTTCTTTGGTGTTGCAACGATGTCGGAAGTTGATTGTGGAGATTATGGCTCTTGTGGGGATGATGCGAGTTGCTATGGCTCGTATGGTGATGATGGAGACTATAGTTCCTTTGATGAGGATGATGGCCATTACTATGATGATGGAAACCATGGCTCGTATGGTGATGAAGCGGTTCACTATGATTATCGTGAGATTGATGAAGACTATGAAGCTCATGAAGATGAATGTGTTGATCCTTATGCTTCTAGTCAAGAAAATGAAGATGGTGACGCTTCAAGGTACATTGATCCTACTTACTCTTCTTGTGAAGAATTTGATATTGTTGATAGTGACATAGATAGAGTTGATGATGATGTTGAGTATATGAATTGTTCTTATGCATCTTCTCTTGGTGTTGCTAATGGAGTACAAGGGAGTAGTAGAGGACCTTCCATTAGTATGGGAGGTGGTGGTGGTTGTTCCATGGAAAAGAAGAAGCTTGCACCTTCTAGGTACGCTAAGCGACCTAATGCTTCTAATTCCCATGTGGAGGTTGGTTTGAGAGATGGTGTTGCTTTTGCTACAAAGGGGATATATGCCGTGACGGGCGTGAATGGTTGTAGTAGGAGTAGTACTATGGGCTATGGAACCAAGGCAAGAGGCACTTATGGGTTCCATGGCAAGGTTCCTTCCTCGGCTTGCAACAACATCTCTAATATTGGGAGAGTGACGGGAAGTGGAGATTGTTCTAGTGGTGTTGCCACTAGTGGAGGGATAAGGAAGACCCAAGTTGTTGGTGTTGACACTTGTGGGCGTCCAACATCTCATTTGGATGCCAATCTACAAAACTTGGGTAGACGTAGGTTCGTTGTTGAGGTAAATGGTATTGAAGGATACTTGCTCAAGATTGGTGAAACCGATGCCAATTGTATTAGCACCTCTTTGGTTGATAGGCTTAGGATACCATGCCATAAGCTAGAGCATCCTTATGAGTATGATGGAGTGTGGGTTTCCAAGGAGGCTCGGGTACTCATATCTCATAGGAATTATAAATGCTATGTGTGGTGCATTGTGTATCCCATGCGTCATGTTGATGTATGGATAGGTGAGCCGTGGTTGGAGGGCAAGAGGGTGCAATATAGTATGATGATGGATGCGTATCTTGTGGGCATAGGGCAAAGAGTCTATGACTTTGTACCTTATCGGGCGAGAGGCCAATTGCCTACTAGTGCACCTTCTATGGCTATGCAAAGGAGCAAGGAGCAAGGACTTCATTCCATGGGCAACAATGTACAAACAAGAAGTCCTACAAACACAAGCAATGGTGGGACTAGTGCTACAAAAGAGTTGACAAATGTCAATAAGGTGAGCCTGAAGCCACTTCCAAAGCCGAGTGGTTCACCAACAAAGAAGAAGGAGACGTCGAGTGATGAGTCTCCAAGTCCTAGATTCCGGGTTGATGTAAAAATTCCACCTACTCCGGCTATGGGCATTCTCGGGCCTCGTCCCAATTCGCCCGAATTTGAGAGACAAAAGATAGAGAGGAGTAAGGGAGCGACCGGTGACAACTCTCGAGTGGAAAAAGGAGAGATTGTATTGAGTGATGTGAGTAAGTTGTCGCCACCCGAATCTACACCCGACCTTGAAAAGAAAATTTGGGAAAAGAAAGAGGGAAAAAGAAAAAGTAAGAGTGAGGACACCCCTTATTCTAACCTTAATCCTTTATCTTTTTCTTCTATTTGTTTGGGTACTTGTGTAGGTATTCTTGGAGGCAAACCGATGGAACCTTAACCATGTTCCGGGATGGGAAGACAAGGTGAATGAGAAGCTAAAAGTGAGCTACAAGGAGAAGGAACTATCCATGATGCTTCAAGCACATTGAGTGAGCCCGAGTGCGACTTAAAGGTATGTGATAGTTCTTCTTCCCTTAAGCATGAAACTTCCTTGTCTTATGGTATTCTTTGTGAAAACTCTATGCTAGTTGATGATTTGCATGACTATAATGTGTTTGCAACTAGTGTAGAGCCAGTTGGTCAACTTGTGTGTGCAAATTAACCACTAGTTGAGAGGATTGAAAAGCCACATCATGATGTGAGCTCAGTTTTCATTGAACCTCTCTTTAGTGAAGATATTGTAGTTGACCTTGTATGTGAGCCTTGTTATGACACCCCACCTATATTTGATAGAGGAGAAGATGAATTGCATGATAATCTTATTCTTCCCTTTGATTGTTTAATTGGTAGTGGTGGTCCTTTGTGTCGTAGTGAGGATGGATTTGATCATAAGGAGTCTCTTGAGTGTGAGATGGATCGATTTATTTTCGATGACTCCTCGAGTGAAAGTGAAGGACCTAGTCTTGATTCTATGCTTTTGTGTAACCATGAATTTGAGGTGCATGCCTTTACATTTCTATTGTTTGAAGGCAATCTCGTATGTGGTGGTGAATTGTATCGGACTAGGGTCGGTAGTAGAATCGAACCTCCATGGTTTGTAAAGTTAGGCTCTAGGGATGATCCATTGTTTGGGGCTCCAAGTGAGGAGAGTAGTCTTGATATTGGTCGTGTTAACCTTTCTTCTAGTGGTCCTAGCCTTCGTTGTGTGGACTATAATGATGAAGAACCTATTTTGGAGATTTTCCTTTGGAGTTTGACTAGTGAGGAGGATTGTCTTGGGGTTGAGTTGGGAGGTGAGGAGGTACCTCTCGGTGTGTGTAAGAATGCTCTTAAGAAGGGGAGTGAAGTAGTCGATGTTAGTTGTGAATTGAACTATTTTACTTACTCCATCCCATATGTTGAGCACACCTTGAGTGTTGAGCATTCCCACGCCGATGTGTCACCTTGTGATAAATTTGATTTGAAGGCTTGGCGTGTTGGCTATAACCTTAGGGGTTGTAGGGAACTTGATTGCTACATCTTGTATGCTCACCCTATTAATTTCATTGCTTGTTTTGATTATGAGTGCTTATTCTTGTTGAGCCAAGAATTTATTGTTTCCTTTGGGAACATACACTTTTTAATTGGTATTGATGCTTGGCTCTATCACAAGAGTGTGTTTTCCACACAATTTGCACTTTTCTTGTTAAGCTAACCTACTTGTGAAGTAGGAAATTTTGGTTGTGCTTGCTTTGATTGTAGGTTTTGATGGTGTGATTTCGAGGACGAAATCCTTTCAAGAAGGGGAGGATGATGCAATGCAAATTGGAGCCTAAACGACAACTATAAAGAACCAAGCTTGAGAGCGCAAGGAGTACACGTCAAGGACTTCGGAGGAGGGTTCGAGCGTGATTTGAAGCCATGGGCTTGAGCACATTTGAGGGAGGACCGACTACGGACCAAGGAGGAACACTTAGAGTCCATTTTGAGCCGTAACCATACCTCCCAGGAAGAGGCGGAGTGCCTACACAAAGAGGCGGACCGCCCAACAAAAGTCCAGAGGCTGGATCAGCATGAGGCGGGCGCCTCCCCTCTAGAGGCGGGCGCCTCCCCCTGAAGCACACTGAGGCGGGCGCCTCCCCTCTTGAGGTGGGCGCCTCCCCCTGTTAGTTTTGACGGGATTTTGTGTAAAGTCCCTATTTTGCCCTTAAGTGGCTTGTATTGTTATAACCCACTTTGGGGGTGTTTTAGACATTTCATTAAGTGTAAAGGAAGACTATAAATACCTTCCTTAGGCCATTTAGCTCATTAGTTAGCCATTGATAGAAGATAGAATTTGAGAGAGAATATTGAAGAGGCCGAGCCCTTCTTATTGAAGCCCGAGGCTTCGTGTATGTCTCGACTTGGAACCTATGGGAATCGACACCTAGTTTGATTCCATTGTAAGGTTCGAGTTTCCCTTCTCCCTTTTGAATTCAATCAACGTGAGTGAATTGAATTCGGTTCTTTCTTCTAATTTCTTACCTTCCTAGTCTCGATTTCTTATTATCTTTATCGCTTCCGCATATTTGTATCGTGTTTAGCTTCCGCGTATTTTCCATTGCATCATAAGGGTTCGCCCGACGGGTCTAGGGGAGGATGTCGGGTGCCCGCACGGCCTAACCTGATTCCGGGTCGTGTAAGTTGGTATCATAGCACGGTTTAGAGTCTATCCAGACAAAGACAGTGTTTAGTAGAGTCTCGCTGATGGGTACTAGACGTGCGTACTTATCTACGAGAGGCTATGATGGCATTTAGGAAGTTTCACTTCCTTCATTTCTGATTGTGCGTCGGTCTAGGATTCAAAAGTATTTTCGTTAATTCGTTAATTCCTTTGTGGTAATTGTGAACCCTCGTGCGACGGATCAGCAAACGGTATGAGTTCAAGACGAAGCAGTCTAGCCTGGGGCTAGCACTGACGAAGCCCCGAGAGTTTTTTATCGTGCTGACGATCTAGTTACGGAGGTCTCAGCTGTACGAGCTCGCTATGGGCAAGGGGGCAGGGCCTTGTGGTTCCCTTGGCTCTCTACGATGCTTTTACGATAATCTTGTCGACGCAGATACCGTAAGAACCTATTATTCGTTAAGCAGCCTATCAGGTAGCCGCATGTGCAGACGTTTGATCTCAGGGAGCTCCTTTTCTGGTTCTTAATATTACTGCAGTGAATTATTCTCCGGAGACAGCATGTGTTGTGCCTCTAGTTATTCTGGCTGGTTAGTTAGCCTGAGTAATGGCTATGTCTGAGTGTTTGAAGAGGCTGCGATATTTTATCTGGTTGAACCTCCCGATATTCTCAAGCAATGCATTAGATAATCCCTGTGTAAGTTTTTTAAAATAAAATGATGTCAGCGTATCCTTCAGGCTCTCGATTATATCGAGCGGTATGCTGTTGATTATTCTTCCTTCCAGTTTCAGGGTCCAGCCTTGAATTGGTGGGCCGCTATTTTATTAGCTAACTTGGTTCGATTTTTCTTTTAAATTCGTAGAAAAGTTCCTTTCGAGTAGCGTGCGAGATGAAAAGTGTTGCCAGTTTGAATGGATTAGACAGGGTAGCCTGTCGGTTAGCTTGTTGGTGTTTTCAGAATATGAGATTGAATTCTATAGAATGGCTGAATATGCATTAGAACTAGTCCATGAGCCTTTCGAGTGATTCAAAGATTTATTGATGACCTTTCTCCTTCCTTGAATCCCAAATGGCTCGAAAAATTGAGGTTGGGACTTCATTTGATGTCGTTGTTGATATTACTCAAAGGTATTAGGCATACCATAAGTTAGAAGGGGAAAAGTTAGAGCAGGAGAGCAAGAAATTTCGTGGCCCTGGTGGGCAACCATGGTACCTCATTTGGAGGTAAAAGTTTTGATTATTTTGGGAAGTCACCTTCCAAGTTATCTCAGCTTGTAGAGTGTGATTCTTAGAGACTCAGAGTGCGCGAGTAGTTTATCAAGATTAGACTTAGCTTTCTCTTGGTAGCTTTTAACAATCTGTCCAGCTTCCACTTTCAGCGAAAAGATGTTATCATTGTCGTGAGTCTGGTTATCCTTTAAGGAGTTTTCCTTTACTTCGGCAAGTAGGCAGTTATCCTTTCTCTCGTCAGGCACCTGCACAATCGCAGGGGATTTTATTTAGATCTCAATCAGCCAGAAAAATGCCACCATCCAGTAGAGGTTGAGAGTGTGGTGGCAGTGGTTCTTCAAAAGGTGATTATCAGGGTAGTGGCTCAGTTCAGCTGCAGAGGCAGTTCTATAAACTACTAGACTGGTAGGATGCTGAAGCATCCGATGTAGTAGACCCATGTTTTTCTTCTTTCCTTATCTATGAGTAAGATTTATTTTCCAATCGATCTGGAAATGGTTTGTCTTATCATATTTCCATGGTTTCTTTAGATGTCGTTTCTATTAAGAATCGGTTGTGGTAGAGGGGTGAGCTTCTAGTATGATTTATTCAGGGAATTTGTGAGACCCTACTAGTTTATCTAATTTAAATGTGAGAGATTTGAGAGTGAGTGTCGGTATTGTCTTCTTGACATCTTGTTACTCCACCTTCTATTATTATATCAAATTAGTTTACCTCTATTCTCGGAAATTTCGTGTTGGTTGGATTATGGGGTTCTAGTTCATCACCATAAGGGAATGGCATGGTTTCTTCCGGTGTAAAATGGTTAGTAAGTAATATTCGATCTACGTATCTCCTCTTGGTTCAAAACGCTAGTAAAGTCATGTTATCCTATGAGTTTGTCTGGGTTAAAAAAAGGGTTTCTGGTAAATTTTCAGAGTTTCCTTCTTATTGGAAGGTTAAATTGACATAGATTTTGTTCCATAAAGCTCATTTAATGTCTATTTCTTTAATTGCGATTCTTCGGTTAGCCTGACTCGTAAGTAGTCTAGCTCTGGTAGCCAAATAAATAAAAAGAAGAGCTTCCTAAAGCTCTAATTATTTCTATCCTCAGTCCGTTGCCATCTCTTCTTTGTTCGGCACTGGTGAGCCTAGGCGGTCAGTAACCTATTGTGATGTTCCTTGTATTGAGCCATAGTGCGTGCCAAGGTATCCGGGTAAGCACATTGTTGTTTTTCAAGGCAACTAAGGGTAATGAGAGGCGTCAAATGCGGTGGTGCTTATAGAAAATGTATGGAGTTGTGACTCGAGAGTTGCAGCTGTTTGGCAACTCGAAAGGGTAGTTGGTAGCTTAGGTCTGCCTACGTTCAGTTTTTAGCTAAATCTTCTTTAGTCCAGCAGATTGTGCGGGGATGGTTATTCCTATTCAAATAGCTGCATGGGTTTGTGCTTTAAGTGGAGGAGTCTTCCTCCAAATACTGAATGGTAATACTAAATTTCTAAGGCGTTGATACCATTTTTGTCACGACCCAACCTAGGGCCACGACAGAAACATACAACGAGTGTCGATCATTGCTAAACCCACTAATAATCTATTAATGCTAGAGATAAGCTGGCAACCTGATCATATATATGTACCTATCTGCTAAAAGCATAAAGTCTGGAAAGATGACACGACTTTAACTTGCTGGCAATTAGAACACTGAGCCACAAATTCTGCTATGTCACACTTCATTCCGCCCCACCAATAAATCTGCTTAAGATCATGGTACATCTTAGTCGAACCTGGATGAACAGTGTATTAGGAATAATGTGCCTCTATCATAATTTGTCCACGTAAATCTGTAACATCAGGGACACAAAGTCTATCTTTATACATGAGAACACCGTCAGTAGTAACCCTGTATGGTGACTCCGGTTTTCTTCTGGCTATCTGTCTGTATTCAACTAGAACTTGATCCTCATACTGGCGCTATTTTACTTCATGAAAATTTAGAGTTAAAGATCTAGTGCAGCTTATCGTCCATCCATCATTGGCATATCTCCTTCACACCTCAACTCTTTGAGAAGTTACTTTAGAGTTATAAGTGCACATGTAATCAACTTTGTTGCTGGTATTCTGCCTCAGCTCATGATCCAACTACATGCCTCTTTTATTTTCACTTTCTCAAGTCATAATATTTCCAACTCAAAGACAATACCCTGAAGTAGATGTTCCGTCTGAAGATCATTCTTGGTCTCCAGCATACTATCCAGTAGTATGTGCATGATCCTTATCCTTATATGATAGACCCTGTTCAAATGAACCTTTGACATAAATTAGGATATGAGTAACTACATTCCCACAAGGAGCTTGCGGAACAACACTAACATCAACTGAGATGTTGCATAGTGCGTTCGTAAAAATAATATAGCTTGCATCAAATCTTCTATAGTGTGTAGTGACAAGGTACTTCAAAAGCTCCCCCTATTGCATCAAGCGTAAGCTAACTCTTATTTTCATCGACCTGTTCTATATCGAAAAATATATCGACGAGGTGATTTGTCGGCGGAATCATGTTAATCCATCAAGAGTTTCGTGTATCTTTGTTTCGAAAATGTAGAACTCTCCTCTCGTGATCGAGGAAAGATCAGCTTAGTCAGAATAAGCTGTGCAATGGTATTATCATATTATCCAGATATATTTTATTCCAAAAGTACGATATGCGTGTTATGATTCTGATCCTGTAATCATGAGATAATATTCGTTCGTAGTTTATGAAGGCTGTGCAAGTTCTCTTGTTAACTGTGTGAATCTTGCTTTACACTTAGGCTCGTTCGAGGACGAATAAGAGTCTAAGTGGAGGAGAATGAAACAACCTCGGTCAGTCGTTTCGGGAGATAGGACTCCAATTTGCGTGCCAATAATTTTGAAATCTTTGTAAGGTCCATTGGAACTTATCTGTAAAATTTGAATTAAATTAGACTTCGTTTGGTAGGCATCGGAAGAAGATTTCAATTTTTATTGTCAACAAATATTAAAAAGAGATTTTCGAGCTCGGTTTTGGCGAATAAGCTCCGATTCGAAATCCGAAAGCGCCGTTAGATTCGTATGATTATTTTTGACTTTTTTGATTTTTCGAAAGTGAATTTCGAGGTTGTTCGGCTAGTTTCCGCTTAAATGCCGAAAGTTAAATAATTTGATATTTTTCCATTTAAATTCACATCTTGAGTTTCGGGAACGCGATTTGGGATCCGCCTTAGCGAGTATACTACATATATTTTGTATAACTTGTATGCAAAAGTTGGAATTATTTCGAATTTTGTAGGTATTCGTTTTAATTTTTACCGTAGCAACAAATTTTAAAGGAAAAAGAAAAAAAGGGAAAAGGATAAAAAAGAAATGAAAGGCGGTGGGGGGGTAATCCTTAGGGGAGCAATATAGAACAGAAAGGAGAGACAACGAAAAATATATCAGAAAATGAGAAAAGAAAGGAAACGGAGCAGGAAAAATGTAGAATTTTCACCCAGAAACATTCAGGTAATGATCTTAATGCATTATTTGAGTTTATTACGCGTGTTTGAATATATTTTGACGGTAAACATTGGGATATTAGACATCGTTTTAATACGTTCAACTGATAGTTTAAAGGGTCAATTGGACCCCGATAGTGGAATTGATTATATATTCGTACTCAATGAGTTATGGGCAACATATAAATATAATTTATTTAAGGTTTGGTTATGTGACCTTAAACTCTGTACATAGGCCTGGCCTGCGTATTGCGTATGCAAATAGGGTATCAGGTCCCTAACCGGATTGCCCTAAGATGTAGGGAATGAAGCCTTTCGCCTAATGTGATATATTTTTCTGCTTATTGAACACAGTGGGATCGTTTGGCAATGAATTCAAAGGACAAAGCAGTTGTTGAGTAATTGTGCTAACTTTGTAACAAGGTAAGTGTTTAGATCCATTTCGTTGGAGGCACCTGACCTCGTGGATTTTTCTACCACATGTTCCTTACGTGTGTAGCTGCCGATAGGCGTACTCATTATGCCTTAGCTTTGGATTTACAATTTATATTATATGTTATGTCCTGTTGTTGGTATTGCATTGAGGATCTGAGCATTGTACTCTGGCTGTGAGTTGGCATTTGCTTCCCGGCTGTCGATGAGAGTCCCGTGCCGGTGAATGGTTATTATTACATCATATTGCATTCATATGCATTACATTGCATATCATATCGGGTGCAGGAGTATTCCGCCCCAGGAGAGTACAGGAGTATTCCGCCTCTGGTTTATATCATATTGGGTGCAGGAGTATTCCGCCCCAGAAGCAGGAGTATTCCGCTCTTATGTCAGATACTGAGTGCAGGAGTATTCCGCCCCAGGAGCAGGAGTATTCCACTCTTATGTCAGATACTGAGTGCAGGAGTATTCCGCCTCAGCTTTACATTATATCGGGTGCAGGAGTATTCCGCCCCAGGAGAGTGTAGGAGTATTCCGCCTCTGGTTTATATTATATCGGGTGCAGGAGTATTCCGCCCCAGGAGCAGGAGTATTCCGCTCCAGTTGGTTATCAGATTAGATTCCCCTCGAATGCAGGAGTATTCCGCTTCGGGATGGGATTACGGGCAGATGTGACCCTTTGCATCATATTTCATTTCATTTCATTTCATACCATTGTGTAGACTTGTGGTACATAACTACTGTTCTGCTTATACGTGCATTGCTTATTTGTTGATATGTTTCTGGCTCGTACTCCTGGTTGAGTTTATGGTTTCATACGTGTTTCCGGTTATTATCTGGCCCTGCCTTTTTATAATTTAAATAAGAGGAATTTGGTTTATCTATTTCTTCTCCCTGGCTAGCTATCCTATTCTTTGAGGTGGCTAGTCTGCCCCACTTATTGAGTCCTTTTGACTCACCCTTGTTTGTTGTTTGTTTCTTGTCTATCTATTTTGTTTCGGCAGGTTCGCTCCAGGATTGAGTTCGCCACGTTGTGAAGGAGCGAAGACGACTTCAGCTATCAGGGTGAGCCAGCTTTTATTCCGGATGGCCACCAGTTTATTGTTTATTATTTCAGTTGCATTTTGCTCTCTTTAGGAGGTATCTGTCTTCTTTTGTACTCTTAGTTGTCTAGTCTGGATAACCCTAAACCTAGTATGTTGGGTAGTCAGCTGTAATTTCTTTTGTACAGCTTAGAGGTATCAGTATGTCTGTGTTTTTTTTAGGCCTTGTCCTTATTTATGAACTTTTATATTTATTTTCCTTATTTAATTGGTAAGAGTTCGCCCGACGTGTCTAGGGGAGAATGTCGGGTGCCCGCACGACCTAACCTGATTCAGGGTCCTATCAAATAGTTGACACAAAAAGGTGCATTCGCTTGTTCGGAAAAGATTTGTTTTAGTACTATCTAATGAAAGAAAAAGTCGGGTCATAAAGTAGTCATGTGAACATTGCTGGTGCTAACATGCATGTTCCAGTCCCCCTTCATGTTGGAATTCATTTGAGTGATTAAAAAATCAAATTTACCTTTGGTGGAGGCAATATTTTGTGAATGGTTGCTATACACCTATTCTTAATTAAGAGTTGTTATTAAATCTTTCAGGGGTTCAAGGTATTATTCACTCTCTATAAATACATATCCAATTAAAAAAATATGTTCTTTTGAGATCTACATTTTTTGGCTCTTAAAAAAGTCCGTCTCCTCCAAACACCATTTTCTTTCATTGCAAATTCTATCAAAAGCAGTCAAGTGGTTTAAGAGTTCTTAAAAAAAGAATCTTTTGAGTGTACATTCAAATATTCCTGAGTAATTCGTTATATCTTGAAAATAGGACGTTAGTTTTTTATTTTGAACCTGGATAGCAATATAAATCTACTTGAAGAGAGTATCATCCATAGTGTGCCTTGAATCGGTTTTTCACTTCCAAAACTCTATGTCTTTTATTGTTAACTAAGATAGTACTATATTATACTAAGAAAAAAAAACATACAGGGCGGCCACTATGGGCAATTAAAGTATAGTAGAAGTTTAGCATACTATTCTAACCTAAGCAAGGTATTTCCAAACCTTTGTAGAAATTCCAACTGTAACGCGAGCGTTTCTAACTCTTATACTTTTCATGATATCCTTTACTGTCTTGTCTATTGATTTATTGTTCTTCAAGTGTTACCATCTCTGCTATTTTCCGAACACTTCGTTCCATCCAAAACTTGCATTTAGATTGCAGAAATAGATACAATGGTGGACAATGTTCAGCGTGATCATTACAGAAACCAGACTTGCAAGATATGCCAGTGGTTAATGTAAATTAAACGTGATCTTGATTACTATCTGCACTATTGATGCTGCTTAATTTCACCGCGACCAGCCACAACATATGAAGGAAGACGATGGAAGTCGACCTGTGTGTCGTATGTATTCTGCTTGCTTTGAAGTTTTCTCAGCTAGCCGATTTCTTCTAGCTTCGGCTGCTGCACGCTTCTCTTCCGATGTTTGCCTCGCCATTGCTATCTTCTTCACTATCTTCGCTTTAGCATGTGCACTCTTTTGCTCAACATGCGCCTGAATAATGCCATATCATCATGCAAAATATCATTATAAATATGCAGAAATTGTATAAATAGTAATAGGGTAATGCAAGATCACGAAGGGGTATGGTCAAATATTTGGAATCCTTCCATTATTAACCAAAGGTTTCGAGTTCGAAGGAATGGAGAATCTTTTTGTTAGGAGCACTTCAACACTCCCCCCGCCCCCAACCCCACCTACCTTTAGTGAGTCTACCCTGTGCAAAAATGAATGAATCAGGCTATGGGCTTTAGAAACTTGACTGTCAAACCAAAAATGGAATAATGAAAGCTGTTTCACGTCACAAGCTTGCACCAAGGCGAATGACGCATCCAGCATCTCAAACAATGAGGCTTCTGTTTTAGGAAGAATAATTTACAGAATGCATAACCGCATATACCTCTATTTTTCTCATCTTTGCTTCAAGCTCTGATTTCTTCCGACCTTCCCAAGCTTGAATTCTTATTTCTTCACGCTTAAATCTGATAGTTCAACAACCATCCATCAATGGTTATCTAATGGCAGAATATAGATATAGAAATGTATCTAATACAGGGTTCATTTTATGGATACCTTGCAGTGTGCTTCGTCTTTTCAGCTTCCTCCCAAGCAGCTGCACTTTTTGAATACTCAGTCCATCTAATTTCAGCGGCATTTCCAGTGGCACCTGCGCCGGTGCTTTTCTCAACTTTTCTGGCCCAAGCAGCTATATTCATCTTACCAAGTTGAACGCCAAGAGCTACAATATCTCTTCTTGCCTTCATCTTTAGTTCCTGATCCGACAACTCTCTCTTATTATTTTCTGTTGAATTCGGAGAAGCATTGCTAATGCAATTGTCTGCAGGAGTTGGAGCTGGCTCTCCTCTACGAGGTGTAGAGGGAATGGAAGAAGTTGGGCTACGAAGTGGGGTTGTTGCACCCAGGGGTGTTGCGGTCCTTGAAGGCTCTTGACTTGGAATAGGCGTCATTTCTGTTCCCATGTCCCTCATACAGACCGATCTTATGGCAGGGACACCTACATTTGTGATCAACCAAACAGACGTCTTTTGCATCAGCATCATATAAAACCAATAATTTATAAAATAAAGAAATCATCAAACTTCATCTCAGTACCTACTCTGAATAGCTTATGGAACTCCCAATAAAACGAGAACAACTCAATTTTCACAAATTCTATACCGCCATATGAGCTCTGTACTGACTGATAGCACATGTTAACCTGCTTTTATGAATCTTTGAAATAGCGGCACATTCACTCAACCAAATCATACAACCAATATGTGCCAAAAGATGGACTGGGGTCGTTGCATTGATTCAACATCAAAAGCCGAGTTAATCCTCTATCATGAATACTACGCAGTAAACATTCAAAACTGTTATGCATCAACCCTAATCTAGTTGGTCTGCTATATGAATCTTCACTATCGATGTCACTCGATTAAAATCCATCTCAATTCAAACCTGGAAAATTTTGGTACCTCTAGCAATGCATCAACTTCTACTTGAGGCATAACAAACTCCGTTCTACTTCAACAACTTGAGGGTAATTGTAATGGCGTCATCCGTTGATTAGTTCAACAATTAGATGTAGCTGTATCAGTCTAAACCTGTTACAGCATCAGCTAAATGTCTACAGCAAGATTTTGGGTATCTCTAACAAAGGCATCAAAATTCTATTTATCACTCCCCAAGGATAGTAGAATGGAGATTGATCCATCTGGATAACCCCACCACACCCCACTCCCAGAACTGGAGAAACAATTTCTCTTTAAGTTAATTCATTATAATCGATATTTAGGTACCAAGGAGCCATAATGTACCTGCTTTATCGTCCGAATTAATCTTTGTGCAAGAAGAATCCCATTTGTCCACCTCTGGTAAATCCTTACTTTCAAGGGAAAGATCGACCAACACAGCATTTACCCCATTATTTTGGCTTTGAGAACCAGAATTTACAAAAGCAAACTTCTCAGCCACTGTATGAGAAGCTGGCTGAGAAAATCCAACCCTCTTCACTGCCAATTTACTTTCATAGCCACTAAAGTCCGGAGCAACTCTAAGCATGCTCATGGTAGGCACCCGATTTGCTTGATTCGGCATTTGAACCTTCTTGGAAGAATTAGCTTCCACATTTTGCCTATTCATTATCCACTTCTCAGCATCATTCCATTTGGAAGACATGGGACGGGAAAATGACCTTGTTGTCATGCAATGGTGGTGTGTAGATCTATCCCCTTTATGAAACTCGAAGCTGGATGTACTATCATAATCAAGATTTTCATCTTCATATCCCTTAACTGGATGAACTGAACTAGAATTACTACCTTCCATATTCAGAACTTGCTGTTTTTTTGCACAAGTAGCACCCGCATTTTCCTTTGACTGGCCAGGATCTGAATTCTCATACTCTTGATTAGCATTAATCACTGAATTACCAGCCGGCAATGTTTTTGCTGCAATTTCTAGATTGGAATCTGCAATTAGAGGACATTCTCTTTAGGTAAGTGTTGTAGTTCTCTTAGTCCTTTTCCAACAAAATTCTTGTGGCACTTGCAATTATTGAAGTCATTACTGCAAGTTGATTTGGCCATTAGGCAACAACATTCAGCGAATGTTGAACTTCGGTGAAATACTGGAAAACTTCTTTGAGGAGTCTTTGAAATGAAATACTCCTTCTGTCTCACTTTGTTTGCCATAATTTGACTTGGCACAAAGTTTAATAAAAGAATGAAGACTTGTGAAACTCGTGAACTTAAATAAGTCATACATACTTTTGTGGTTACAAATGAGCAAAATGAGAAGGTTGGAGTTAAAATTGTTTTCAAATTAGGAAATACGACAATCTTCTTGGGACGGAGGGGAAGTAATGGCTTTCACTCACATAATTTCAGACTTTCAAATATTTGTTCTTTCTTCAAATACTCTTCGTGTCAACTTCAACCAAATATTGTGTAAAAGCCTACTATATTTGGCGTTTCTCACATAATAGTACACATCCCTAAAATAGAACCACAAATCCAAACTACAACTAAGCACAAGCATCTCATGTTGCCAAATGAAAAGGATGGAATGGGGTAACAACAATTAATCTATATAAAATTATACGCTAATCAAGATTTCTATGATGATTAATAAACTAAAATAAAATGAGTTGGCATACACTGTTCCTCAAAATCTCCAATTTGGGTTGCCAGCAAACTGTTGTTAACAAACTCAGAATCCTCAAGCCTAGAAGGAGAGGTTCTTGAGGAGTTACAATTTGATCCATCTTTTTTCTTCTGGTAATGATGACTTCCAATAAGCTTCATCCTCAACTTACTTGGAGATATTATACCACTCTGAAATTTCAAAAAAATAAACAATTTCAAGCACCAACCACCATAGAAATCTTGGAAAAGAAGTAACAAGAATTAAGCTAAACAGTTAAATGTTCTTCATTGAGCTGAAAAAATAGTTTGTTTTTTTTTTTTTTCAAAAGTTTTTTTAATTACATTCAAAGCCATTTTGCAATAACAGAATGTGTGAATGGTGCCACCCCACATAAAGTATAAATATTGGTACCTGAACTTTGTGAATTCTTTCGTACTCCATTATTATGTCTCTACCATATATCTAAGCAAATGTGCAAGTATGTGACTATGAGAGAGAGAGAGAGATGGGTACTCTGCTAGTATTGAAGTTTGAAGTAGCTGACCTAAGAGAGTGTTGATGTTCTGCAGATGTCACACCCCCCCTATAGTTTGTACTTGTATACTAGTACATCAGTGGGGTCGCTATCCTCTTACCTATTCACCCCCCATTTGGTTTTTTATGTCTTTTAATTTATCTGATATTTTTCAAATTTCTAAAGGGAAACAAAGGTCCGTTTGGTAAGCTTAAAAAACTACTTAAAAATATATTTGTACTAACAAGTGGGTGTTTGGTAACTAAAAAAATAAAGTACTTATAAGCACTTTTGTACTTAAAAAAAGTCAAAAGTAAGAAGTTAGGAGTTAGGATTTCCTAACTTCTTAAAATTTACTTATAAGTAACTTTTTACTTTTAAGCTAATTAAAATAAGCCCACCCAAACGGGGCCAAACTTATTTTTTATCACGATATTTTCTTACGAAATTTAAATGTTTTGTAAATTTTCCAAATATATAAAGATGTAAAGTGACTTATATTATTTTTTGTGTAGTTTATATATGTGTAAATTTTTTAAATCTTATATTTGAATTCATTGTTAAAACTAAAGGATTTAACTTTCAAAATCCTAACACCATCATACTATAAATTAGGGGTGTCAAATGGGCGGGTTGGGTTAAATTATAGCAGGTTAAATGGGTTGAATAAATTAATGGGCGGGTTATTGACCCGCCCAAAGTTTACTTGGGTCAAGATGGGCGGGTCAAAATGAGCTAAAAAATGGGTCAATGCCCGACCCGCCCAACTTAAACCCAATTTTAAACCAAGCATACCTAACTTTCCACATGACAAATCTCGACAGACAAGGCTCATTAAGTTTCAATACCACAACAAACTTAATTAAAAATAGTAAATCCAGAAATAGTCATTTAATATATAACTTTGTTGAAATTTAACCTCCAACATCTTTTACCAAAAAAAAATAGGGTAACATCTTTACTAGATTTCATTTCAGAATATGCTCTATAACCAAAACTCGGAAAAGTGACAAAAACCACAAGAATTGTTTTTGTACCAAACGAGATATCAGAAACTATTTTTGCTCCTCTTCCTTTGGCAATGTAAAGGCTTATGTGATGCATCAATTCCGCAAATGATAAGAAAGGAATGAAATTTGTTTCGGTAAAAAGAGGAGCATGTAGAGCTCAACTTTTTGGTGGTAGAATTCAACAGAAATGAATTTGAAAACCATAACCTCCATAGCAAGTGGTTAAAAAGTGGCTGCACACAAAAATAAAAGGATACAAATAATATTGAACTGTCTTGGCTTGTGCTTGGCGGTGGTTGATTATCGAAGTCAAACTCCAAAAAGATGTTTAATTTAGGGGTGTTTTTGTTTTTGTAAAATGGGTCAATGAGGACAAGTTTATGGGCTAACTTTTGGCCCATAATTTTTATGGGTTACTTTGGGCGGGTCAATTATTAGCCCATCATCTAATTAGTTGGGGCCCAACCCATGAAGTTTTGGGCGAGTTGGGCGGGTCCAAAACTTTTGGGTTATAATTGACACCCCTACTATAAATTAATGGACAGAGGAAGTATCAACTACTATTTCTCAACTCCATAATCCATATATTTCATCGGATGTTTAAATTAAAAATAATTTAACATATATTTCTTATTTTATCTTTAATAGCAATTTATATAGTAATGCCAATGTTATATTACGTCAAAAACAACAAATTTTCTTATATTCACGATATCATACTAAAAGTTTCAAAGTCTTTCTTTATTTTGTAATTTCATGTTAAATTACATAGGTCTAAACAAAGTTTTATTCTAATCATCAATTTTAGATACAATTCTTAATCCTATTTTCAAACAATTGAACTTTTATTATATTGTAAATTTATTTAATTATTTAAACAAATCTAAAATTATTGAAACGTTTTACTTTTATTTAAGATATATGGGTCTTACAACTAATCCGAAAATCGAAATGTTGGATGACCATTTTTAAATTACGACAAAAATTGGTCTTATTTTACATTGTAGGAAAGACAAGTACCAAAAATTTTAATGCTATGGTATGATAATGTGTCATTATAACGAACCAAAAAAAAGTGTCAGCATAAAGAGATTCATTCATCGAAAGGAAGCAAAAAAGAGAACAAGGAAACTTCCAAATTGTACCAAAAAGGCCTGCAGTTTACTCATGTATAATTATTTTATTGTCTTTTAGTTGCAGGAAACTCCCGCCTATACCTGAAGTGAAACTTGTGAGAAAAATTGAGAATCTTTATCCTTTGATCCTTTTGCCCATGAGATCTTTCTCCTTTGATCCTTTTGCCCATGAGCTTACTAATTTTTTATTTTTTTTAACCCTACCCCTTCTCCTCTCTCTCGAAATAAATAGTGACTCTCCCACTTTTTGCTCCTATGATGACTCGAACTCACAACCTCTTGAATGTAGGTAGAGGGTGCTTACCATCTGAGTAACACTCACTTGTCGAGCTTACTAATTTCCCTATCTACTTATGTCGAATTTTTTTTCAGTCTTTCTTATTTGTAAAATGCTCTCTCCGTTTTACTTTATGTGTTATAATTTGACTCAGCACAAAGTTTAAGAAATAAAGGAAGACTTTTGAAATTTGTGGTATAAAATAAGACAAAGATGTTTTTGTAGTTGTAAATCATTTCAGTAATGACAAAACTATAATTTTGAAGTTAAATTGTTACCAAATTTAGAATATTGTCATTCTATTTGGAACAGACGAATAAGAAAATGTTGGCATATAAATTGAAACGGATGGAGTAGATAATTACATTATAAATACTATTATTATGAAGTACTTATTACATTACATGACTTAATTTACTGGGGTCATGAACAATACAAGATTGTAAGCTATGGTTGGTGAGTTGGCTCGACAATTTTTCTTTGTTTCTTCAATTTTTCCTTTTATCTCCATTTATGGTTGATTCATAGAAACAAATTTTCCTTTCAAAATGTATTTTCCTACATCGGATTAGAGACACAATTGAATTTGTTTATGAGTTACAAGCAATTTGATGTTTCAAAGTTGGTAAAAATAAGAAAAAAATTAATAAAAATGAGTAATATGAACGCAAGATGAATGATTCCAATATGAATGCTTTGAGAGTACAATTGGGCAGAGTTTTGCCTATATATGTGTCTCTCTACAAAATTACATAAGTGTTATTTATAGCCAATGAGCTAGAAATAATAAAGGGCATTAGCTAGCCCACTCTCCTTATGCATATCATGGGGTGACCCACGATCTCTCTCATTAAATATTGAGATCGTGGGAGATCAACTCCGCTGAATGCTGAACTGCATGTCCCGAGGCTAGCCTTTGTGTGCCTCGGGGCTTCGTAGCTGATGATATCCACAGATCTCCCTGGGTCGATCAAGACTCGTTTGATGTCCGAGTTGTTGATCCTCAACATGATGACCAATGCATCGTGATGGGGAAACATCATCCCCTCACAATCATCGTCATTGAACATAATCTTGTTCCCCCGAACCTCGTGTTCGGGTCCTCTTCTCCATCGTAATGAAAAGCTTAGCAAATTTCTTTGCAGGGGCAAAATTCATGTAGTTCACCTCCGATCCCCATGCTATAACATTAACAATCCTCTTGGGGGTTGGGGCCCTCGGCAGTTGTCCTTCTTCTCTATTTTTTGCAAGGATTTGCTTCCCCTTGTCAGTCAGAAACTCCTTAAGCATGCCTTTTCTTAACAAATGGGCCACCTCGAGGCGTTGTGCTTTACAATCCTCGGTCATGTGCCCGTAATCAGCATGGAAATGGCAATAAAAATTATGGTCCCTCTTTCTGGGGAATGTCCTCATGTCCTTCGGGAGCCTAACTCCCTGATCGGTCATTTCTTTTAGCGCGTTCACCAAAGCAGCACTATACATGTTGAAGGTATACTAAGAAATACGGGTAGATCCTTCTCTTTGGACACTAAAGAAGGTCCCGTGGTGTTCCTTTGATTAGAATTGGAGTTAACCTTTCCCCCGAGTGTTTGGCTCACGTGTTGTCCTGCAAGCCTCTGGCTTACATGCTGTCTTTGAGAATTATAAGGGCCATATCGGCCCTTTGAGTTCCTCCGTGGCGCATCAGCGCATCGGGATGACTTGGGGCGACTCCTATATCTAGAGCTTCGGCCAGCTGATCTCCATTCTGCCTCTTCCAACTTGACTTTCGTAGTGGTCCTATCATGCACTTAATCCCAAGTTCGAGGTTGCCACTATTGGAGGTCTTTCTTTATTTCAGCATCAGCCTCAGAATTACTGGCGTTAATATTCTTTTTGAATGCCATGATATCCAGGTTGTCATCTATTATAGGCAACTTCATCCTCTCCAACTGGAAGCGCTTCAAGAGGCTCCCTGCACCACTGCTTGATTTCGAAGACATCCTCCTTTCGCTTGAGGATCTTTTGGGCTCCATTATGTGCTTTGATGAATAAGTCAGCCAATTCATCAAAATTCAAAATAAACTCGGAGGGTAGATGTAGGTACCAGCGTATTGCTCCCTTCTCGAGGGTATCCCCAAACTTTTTCAAAAACATAGGCTCCCTTTCCACCGGATCAAATTATTACTTTTCACCATGGCCATATACTTAGCCACATGGTCAGCTGCGTCTGTTGTACCATTGTACTTCTTCAAGATTTGCAACTTGAAGTGTTTCGGAACGGGGGCTGGGGCCGCCTCTAGTTAGTAGGCTTACTGCCTACACTTTTCAATGTCTAAGATCCTCTAAGTCTTTCTAACCCCGGGGACATTTTCCAGTCTCTTTCGAACTGGGCCTCGGTTTCTCTCTCCCATTTCTCGAAGTCCATGAGGATGTTAGTTTGAGCTAAGGGCATTATTTCTGCCACTGTGAGAGTTGTTTCAAAACGCGAGACAGTGTTAGGAATAGTCCTCGAGCCTCCAGACATGGCTCTTTTTAGAAGTGCCCCTATTGTTGTCGGGATGGTTCCATTAGGAGCAACGGAAGGAGTGGTATTGTTCGGGGTTGTATTAGCCCTTACACTATCTGAGAGAGTCTGCATCGAGGCATGTATCTCAGCATTATTTCTATTTTGTTCGGCAAATTGACCCCGAACTTGCTGTATGAAATCTGCCAAATAGGAATTCCAAGCATTACTTGACCCCAATGAAGTAGGGTCAGTTGGTGGTGGTGGAGGAGGAATGATCAAGCCATCATTAATGCTTGTTTGCCCAGTGGGGCATTGTTGATTTCCATCAACATTATCAGCGTTATCAACCATCGTAAAAGATCATGATAAAAAACCTGAATAAACGTGTCGCACAATTTTGGAACAAAGGTAATTGCCTGATCTCCATACACGGCGCCAAATTGTATTTGCCTAAACCAGATTACTAGTTTCAAGAGTCGAATATATGTAATCTTAAGTAGAGTATTTTACCGTTCTGTAAAATTTTGAAGTTCGAAGAATAAGAGCACGTTATACTTTTGAAGGAAAATTTAAGATAGATTACTTTAACAAGTTTAACTAAATCACAAACATCTACATAAAGTAACTACTATCAATATAATTCATTTTCTCTTTTGAAATTTAACACGAAACAAGTTGCATTATACTGATTCTTTGACGCCGGTAGTCTAAGCCTCTCACTCATGCGCAGATATCTAAATTTAAGTGGACAAAATTAAACGAAATTTGATAACAACGAACGAGTCCAATTGTTAAAAGGTTATACTTCCTCTATTCTAAAAGGATGTCACAATTTTTTTATTAATTCGGTCAAAAATAAATCGCACGATTTTAAATTTCAATTTTAAATTTGTCACTTTACACTTAATGAGATGATTTATAGCAATATATTTATCTACCAACTCATTTAAGGCCACAAATTTTAATTTTAAATTTATTTTTTTAAACTCCAACCCAAATCAAACTATCTGTTACGCGGCGCCTTCTTGAGTTTGCTTAGAAGGGCAACGTAATGCTAGCCAATGGTCCCCTCCGCACGCTAGACTAGAGCGTCAGTGCCGTGCGGGAAAATCGATGTCAATCACAGTGTGTATAAAAAGAGTAATTGAAATTAAAGTCATTGCACTTGCTAGTATTAATCAAAATCCAACCGATTACAAAAAAGCCAACGTGGTGTCGAGGGGGCTAGACACTAGAGCAGAAATATGAAAGCAGCTTAACAGTTTGTTCGAATCCTTATACCCCCCTATATATGTTCTTAAAAAGTAAACCCATGTCATAGCAGCAACCACTAAGGGGCTAGACAATCATACTAGAAAAATACAGAAAGATAAACCTAACTATATTTACATGATGTGCGGCACTTTGAGGGGCTGCATCCTTGTCTGCGTCTTCATGGCTTGCGCACAGGGCGCAAGGCTTTGGCGCGCGCAGGCGTGGGGAAATCTGCATTGAGGTGCGCATGCGTTGGTCGCATGGCATAGGCGCACTCTAGTGCGGGATGGGCGGCATTGTGGCACGCATGCGCAGGTCGCATGGCATTGGCGCACTCAAGTGCGGGGCACGCTGGCTGCGGGCAGGCTTTGAGGGCGCTGTCTGCTTGCTGCGCGCGGGCACGCTCAACCGGTGGGGCGACATACGCAGATGCGCATATAGATCTTGGCGCGGCCACAACCGTGGCACTAGGCGTCTTGAGGCTTGCCAGGGCACCACGAGGCGCGCCCAAGGAGTCATGAGGCACGGCTGAGAGGCCGCCCATGACATTCTCCCCCACCGAGTTGGCGACGTGCTCGGCGCCTTCCTTGCAAGATAATAAGCTATCAGGTCCTTGAAGGCTTTGAGGTCTGTTCCCCTCTCCCAGGTGTTCTCCTCTGCATCATATCCGCTCCATTTCACCAAAAATTCCTGGTGATCTTTCCTTGAGGCATGAATAACACGGTCATCTAGGATAGCTTCTGCTACTTTCTTCCCTGACCACTTGTTCTTCCTGATGCTCGGCATGGTGAGCTGGCTTCTGGAAGGATCATCCTTGTCTTCTTGGAAAGGCTTCAGCAGGCTGACATGAAAAACGGGATGGAACTTCCACCAAGCTGGTAATTAAACTCGATAGGCAACTTTTCCAACACATTTCACAATGGACAGAGGTCCAATGTATTTCTGCAAAAGACGCGGGTCATGAGCTCCCGCGAATAGATATCTCTTGGGGATCTTTACCATCACCTTATCCCTAACTTTATACTCCAACAAATGCCGGTTTTGATCTGCATACTTTTTCATCCTCCTTTGTGCTTTTTCAAGATAGCTCCGCACTATCTCTAGATTTCTCTTCCACTCCCTTGAGAAACTCGCAGCTCTAGGGGACTTTGACACATTTGGTGCATCAACAGTATGCGGGAGAAGAGGTTGTTGTCCCATGATAATTTCAAAAGCGCTCCTGTTGGTACTTGAGCATTTTTGGGCATTGAAGCACAACTGGGCAGAATCCAGTAGCTTCACCCAATTCTTCTGCGATCCAGTCACAAAATGCCTAAGATATTCTTCAAGCATCCCATTAAACCGCTCCGTCTGGCCATCAGATTGTGGATGGAAGCTGGAGCTGTGGCTTAACTTAGACCCGAGACACTTGAAGAGCTCGGTCCAAAAGTTACTAGTGAATCACTGTTGACACCCAATTTTGTCCCTCCTTTTTCTAAAATTGGCTATATTTAACCTAAAGGTGCAATATTAATTGTTTGAGCAAATTTGTATAAGAAAACATGCATTTACATGTGATTATGCCCTATTTACATCCTATATATTTAAATGTGATTATATATTGTACCTTGCATCATTTAAGATGTTTGTTAAATACGTGTAAATTTGTGTTGGCTTGTGCAAACTAATGCATTTTAATATTTAGTATTTATTTGTAATTATTTATACTTAATTAATTTGATTTGACTCCAATCATTTTATGTGTACATTTTATACCATACGTATACATATATTTTATTTTAACACCTTTAGTTGAATTCTAGTCCAATTATAATATCCCAGTCCTATTTTATTCATAATTTTCCACATTTATTTGAAATTCGAATCTTTTCACGTTGAACCTAGACGAATGCTCTTCTAGATACGTTCATCAATTACACTATGCCTTTTTCCTTTTTCTATTATTTTTGATCTTCCTATCCACCTATCACTCCCTCAATCTCTCAATTAAAATCATTCCCCCAATCTTCTAAATCCCTAAAATCCCTCCCCAATTTCCCAACTCTCCTTTCTATGGTTTTCTTTAAATCAGTACATACGCGCACACATTGGGGCAGACCACCGACCCTCTCCTCCTTCCCCAAAAATCATTACACAGTACGAATCTCCCTCCTCTGGTTGGTCTTCTTCGCAGCACACTCTCCCCCTTTCCAATTCCATACACACCCATAATCATATAAAATATAGCATCACCATAACAACATCATCCCATTCCCCACACCAATCTCCCCTCAACCATTCACACACAAACATGCACGGCTCACCCAATACACACCTGAGCCGATACTTTACAAAAATCCCTTCCCCCATTATTTTAAACTATATTTATTATTATTATTATTTTATTATTATTATTATTATTATTATTATTATTATTATTATTATTATTATTATTATTATTATGATTATTATTATCATTCTTGTTATTTTCATTATTATTGTTCACTAACTCATTTTTCTTTATATTTTGCAAGGCACATTGTGGTGGAATTACGAAAAAGACGACACTTTCATAAAAACTCATTTTTTCCTTTATTTTATTATTCATTATTATTGCTTTCTTATTATTATCATTATTGTTTACTAACTTAGCTTCATTTGTTTTCACGAGGTGCAAATCTTTAAGGAGGAAGCCTATTATGACCTTTTATTTAAATTATCGTATCATTTGTCTACCTCTAATTAGTTAGTTTAAATTGCTTAGTTATTTCGAATCCCAATTATAAAGTCCTGTCGGTAACCACATTTGGTGGAGCTCGAGAGGTGCCTAACCCCTTCCCCTCAAGTTAACTTGAACCTCTTACCTAGATTTTCTGGTTTGTAGACTAAGTTTCAGAGTTAATTGTAAAATTGGCTAGAAACAACATAGGTGCCCTAATACGCCTAGTTAAAAATATGTTAGGTGGCGACTCCAAAACTCCAACTCGAAACTAGTTCACCCAGTCAAATCCGAAACCCGACTCGCCTCGAGTTGAGTCCGAAACCGGGTGTGACAACCGCGAGTCGCGATCACTAACAATATCTCTAGGAAGGCCCCAATACTTCACCACATGAGCAAAGAAGAGCCTGGCCGTCTCTTCAGCTGCTATATATTTTGGGGCTGCTATAAAAGTTGCGTATTTAGAAAACCGATCAACCACTACTAGAATAGTGGTTAAATCTCTGACCTTGGGCAATCCAGTGATAAAATCCAGAGAAACGCTTTACCAAGGCCTTTTTGGGACAGGTAGCGGCTGCAAGAGTCCCGCGTGTATCAAACGGTCTGGCTTGTCTTTCTGGCAAACCAAACAGGTTCGCACATATTGATCTACATCATCCGCCATCTGGGGCCAATAGTATGTGCGTTGAAGCAGCGCTAGGGTCCTATCCATTCCAGGATGGCCGGCCCAGAGGGTATCATGGCATTCTTTCAATAGGGCCTTCCGCAAATCACCTCCCTTAGGCACATAGATCCGCTTGCCTTTTGTCTTAAGAAAACCATCATCCATATAGAACTGACGCGTCTTCCCTTGCTCTACAAGGCTGATCATATCTTGAGCAGCAGGGTCACGAAAAAGAAGATCCTTGATCTGATCCTTAATATTGATGGTTACCTCGCCTCCGCTAAGGGCGGCAAGCACACACACCGCGGCTAAGTCGGCCCTCCGACTTAGCGCATCAGCAACTTGGTTTAACTTCCCAATCTTATATTCCAAGTGGAAATTAAACTCGGCAAGAAGTTCTTGCCATCTCGCCTGTCTCCCATTCAGTTTTGGCTGTGTCATAAAATAGCTGACAGCAGTGTTGTCAGTCTCTACAACAAAGGGTGCTCCCAATAAGTAATGGCGCCATAAGCGCAAACAATGGACCACTACCAAAAACTCTTTTTCATCGGCTGCATAACGTCGCTCCGCATCCTTAAGTTTCCGGCTCTCATAAGCAACCGGGTGCCCCTCTTGCATCAAGACTCCACCAAGCGCGAAGTCTGAGGCATCAGTCTGTACTTGAAACGGCTTGGCCATATCAGGAAGGGCCAAGACCGGGCTGCTTGACATAGCCCTCTTCAAAGTAGCAAAGGCCTTCTCACGCCTTGGACACCACTCCCATGGCGTGGCCTTCTTCAAAAGTTCAGTGAGGGGCACAACAATAAGAGAATAATCTTTCACGAACCGCCGATAGAAATTACATAGGCCCAAGAAAGATCTTAGGGCATGAATATCCGTTGGTGGTTGCCAATCAGTAATGGCCTGAATTTTCCCGCCATCCATCTTGATTCGTCCTTCTTTTACTATATGCCCAAGTAAGTCGATCTGCTTTTGGGCAAAAGCGCATTTCGACGGCTTGGCATACAGCTCGTGCTCCCTTAGTCTTGTCAAGACCTTCTTCAAATGCATCATATGATCCTCCATGTTTTTGCTATAAATCACAATGTCATCCAGATAGACAACCACAAATTCATCTATAAACTCCCGGAAGACTTAATTCATCAGCGTACAGAACGTTGCTGGAGCGTTAGTTAGGCCGAACAGCATAACTAGGAAATCAAAAGATCCATATCTCGTGACACAGGTTGTTTTGTGCTCATCTCCTTCAGCGATACGCACCTGCCAATAACCTGATCTCAGGTCTATTTTTGTGAATATCTTAGCACCACCCAGCCTGTCAAATAAGTCTGTCATCAAGGGAATAGGATATTTGTTCGTCACAGTAATTTTATTCAATGCTCTATAGTCCACACAGAGCCTTAAGGAGCCGTCGTGCTTCTTTTGAAATAGCACAGGCGACCCATAAGTGGACTTAGAGGGCACAATAATTCCAGCATCCAGTATTTCCGTCAATTGTCTCCGAAGCTCGGTGAGTTCGGATTGTGACATTCGATACGATGCACGGGCAGGATGCCTTGCGCCCGGCACCAGTTCAATCTGGTGATCCACATCTCGCTTAGGAGGCAGTCGCCTAGGCATTTCTGGTGGCATCACATCTTCAAAGTCCACCAACATATCCTTCACAGCAGAAGGAATAGGGACAGATGCCCGCTCAATCTCGTCCAAGCATAAGGTAGCCAAGAAAGTTGGTTCTTGTCTCTTGACACCCTTCTTCAGTTGCATAGCTGAGATGCTCCTCTAATTCAACTTCCCAGACAAAGTCGAAACCGTGCATGGTTTTGCCCCCATAATAAGTAGGGCATCGCCATGCGGCAAAACTGCGGTTTGAGTTTCCCGCAAAAATTCAAAACCAAGAATCAATTTGAAGTCATCCATCGTGACTACAGATAACGTAGTCTTCCCTTTATAGGGGCCCAATTTGATTGGGACTCCCTTCGCCACACCTCCAACAGGTTGAGCTGGAGAGTTAATAGCTTTCACTCGACCACGACCCTTCTCCAAGACGAGCCCTAGCCGCTCCACCTCTGTGGCAGCCAAATAATTATGAGTAGCACCTATGTCTATCATCGCACGAACAGGCTTGCCATTAACCTGAACTTGGATGTACATAAGTCCCCTACTTTTGCCAACCCGAAGTTTGGCATCGGTTTCAGAATTCTTCTTCTGACCAGCATGATCAGTTTCCTTCTTCAACCGAAGACCTGCAGTACTTGATTCACCCACTTCTTGAGAGATGGAGTAGAACGTGTGCGAGAACCCACCAATCGGTGCCTCACCGTCATCCTCATCCTCTTCATCTGCTTCTTCTTCATCAAGAGTTTCGTGGGCATTCAGCTTCCTCTTTTCAGGGCAATCAGCAACCCTGTGAGGACCTCCACATTCAAAACATCCACCTCTAGGAACAAAGGTTCCTTTGTTTTGAACCATCGTATTGCTACTGCTCGAGGAAGAGGCTTTGGAATAACTATTACTCCGCTCTCCCCCACCTTTGCTAGGACCACTTTTATTGGATTGGCCCCCTTTGTAGTTGTTACCACCAGCAGAATGTGGTGTCGTCTGCTGCCTATCATTTCGAGTATCTACTTGATAGTCTGCAGTGCACTCAGCAGCCTGAATAGCCCTTGCCAATGTGTCCACCCTTTGCCTTTGTAACTCGGCACAGGCGTAGGGTTTGAGTCCCTCCATGAAGGTAAAGAGTTTATCCTTCTCGCCTATGTCGCGAATGCTTAGCAATAGGGCTGCGAATTCACGAACATATTCCCGCATAGACCTCGTCTGCCTTAGCTCCCTGAGCTTTCGTCGAGCACTGTACTCGATATTTTCTGGAAAGAACTGTTCACGGATAGCCGTTTTCAACTCATCCCATGTTGCCAATTCTGGTTCACCATTCCCTGCGGCTTCAACTTTCCCACGCCACCATAGTTTGGCGTCACCCTCAAGGTACATGACCGTAGCTGTGATCTTCTGATCATCATCTAACCCGCCAACTGCCTTGAAATACTGTTCCATGTCGAACAAGAAATTCTTGACTTCTTTGGCACTTCGAGCACCATTGTAATGCTTGGGCTCTGGGAACTTCACCTTTTGTTTGGGAGCAAAATTCATTCCACCCCCACCTCCGTTTCCTCCTCTTCCTCTGAGAAGGCCTTGCATGACTTGAGCCATCAAGTTGTTCACAGTGTTTTGTAACGCCGCATGCAACGCTGCATTCTCATCCAGTTGTTGTTGTATAGTAGCATTCCTTTCCTCGCTCGCAATGAGCTTATTTTTTACCGCAGCAAGCTCAACGCGGTCATTCTCCATGTCTTGGCTCATGTGAGCGATGTCTGTCTCACTCCGATGCACAAGACGACTAAGATCATCCAGTCTCTCCTCAAGACTAGTTTTGAGATCCGGGACAGTCCCTACGATCTCTTTTAGCGCCTCGACTGTTTCTTCGAGCGCACTGATCTTTTCACCATTCGTTTTCTGTCTACCAGCCATGTTCCGTATTGTCTGTCAACCTTTTCTTTTGTCCGTTGTCGAGCCTAGGCTCTGATACCAACTGTTACGCGGCGCCTTCTTGAGTTTGCTTAGAAGGGCAACGTAATGCTAGCCAATGGTCCCCTCCGCACGCTAGACTAGAGTTTCAGTGCCGTGCGTGAAAATCGATGTCAATCACAGTGTGTATAAAAAGAGTAATTGAAATGAAAGTCATTGCACTTGCTTGTATTAATCAAAATCCAATCGATTACAAGAAAGCCAACGTGGTGTCGAGGGGGCGAGACACCAGAGCAGAAATATGAAAGCAGCTTAACAGTTTGTTTGAATTCTTATGACCCCCTATATATGTTCTTAAAAAATAAACCCATGTCATAGCAGCAACCACTAAGAGGCTAGACAATCATACTAGAAAAATATAGAAAGATAAACCTAACTATATTTACATGATGTGCGGCACTTTGAGGGGCCGCATCCTTGTCTGCGTCTTTATGGCTTGCGCACAGGGCGCAAGGCTTTGGCGCGCGCAGGCGTGGGGAAATCTGCATTGAGGTGCGCATGCGTTGGTCGCATGGCATAGGCGCACTCTAGTGCGGGATGGGCGGCATTGTGGCACGCATGCGCAGGTCGTATGGCATTGGCGCACTCAAGTGTGGGGCGCGCGGGTGCTGGCTGTGGGCAGGTTTGAGGGCGTTGTCTGCTTGCTGCGCGCGTGCACGCTCAACCGGTGGGGCGACATACGCAGATGCGCATATAGATCTTGGCGCGACCACAACCGTAGCACTAGGCGTCTTGAGGCTTGCCATGGCACCACAGGGCGCGCCCAAGGAGTCATGGGGCACGGCCACATCCTCCTTTCGCTTGAGGATCTTTTGGGCTCCATTATGTGCTTTGATGAATAAGTCAGCCAATTCATCAAAATTGAAAATAGACTCGGAGGTTAGATGTATGTACCAGCGTAATGCTCCCTTCTTGAGGGTATCCCCAAACTTTTTCAAAAACATAGGCTCCCTTTCCACCGGGTCAAATTATTACTTTTCACCATGGCCATATACTCAGCCACATGGTCAGCTGCGTCAGTTGTACCATTGTACTTCTTCAAGATTTGCATCTTGAAGTGTTTCTGAATGGGGACTGGGGCCGCCTCTAGTTTGTAGGCTTGCTGCCTACACTTTTCAATGTCTAAGATCCTCTAAGTCTTTCTAACCCCGGGGATATTTTCTAGTCGCTTTCGAATTGGGCCTCGAAATCTCTCTCCCATTTCTCGAAGTCCATGAGGATGTTAGTTTGAGCTAAGGGCATTATTTCTGCCACTGTGGGAGTTGTTCCAAAACGCGGGACAGTGTTAGGAATAGTCCTCGAGCCTCCAGACATGGATCTTTTTGGAAGTGCCCCTATTGTTTAGCCTGGATGAATAAAGGTCGAGATGGTTCCATTAGGAGCAATGGAAGGAGTGGTATTGGTCGTGGTTGTATTAGCCCTTACACTATCTGAGAGAGTCTGCATCGAAGCATGCATCTCAGCATTATTTCTATGTTGTTCGGCAAATTGACCCCGAACCTGCTGTATGAAATCTGCCAAATAGGAATTCCAAGCATTACTTGACCCCAATGAAGTAGGTTCAGTTGGTGGTGGTGGAGGAGGAATGATCAAGCCATCGTTAATGCTTGTTTGCCCAGCGGGGCATTGTTGATTTCCATCAACATTATCAGCGTTATCAACCATCGTCAAAGATCATGATAAAAAATCTGAATAAACGTGTCGCACAATTTTGGAACAAAGGTAATTGCCTGATCTCCATACACAGCGCCAAATTATATTTGCCTAAATCAGATTACTAGTTTCAAGAGTCGAATATATGTAATCTTAAGTAGAGTATTTTACCGCTCTGTAAAATTTTGAAGTTCGAAGAATAAGAGCACGTTATACTTTTGAAGGAAAATTTAAGATAGATTACTTTAACAAGTTTAACTAAATCACAAACATCTACATAAAGTAACTACTATCAATATAATTCATTTTCTCTTTTGAAATTTAACACGAAACAAGTTGCATTATACTGATTCTTTGATGCCGGTAGTCTAAGCCTCTCACTCATGCGCAGATATCTAAATTTAAGTGGACAAAATTAAATGATATTTGATAACAACGAACGAGTCCAACTGTTAAAAGGTTATACTTCCTCTATTCTAAAAGGATGTCACAATTTTTTTAATTAATTCGGTCAAAAATAAATCGCACGATTTTAAATTTCAATTTTAAATTTGTCACTTTACACTTAATGAGAGGATTTATAGCAATATATTTATCTACCAACTCATTTAAGGCCACAAATTTTAATTTTAATTTTATTTTTTTAAACTCCAACCCAAATCAAACTATATCACGTGGAATGGAGGGATTAACAACTACAAATTTGAATTCAATTTGAGTCTTCCTTACTCATTGTTAACTGTGAAAAGAAATTGAACAAGTTATCTATGTCCTAATTTACCCTTCGATTTTGTACAATCAAATACTTGAGAACATGTCAGCTTTGGTGTAAAGACTTGCAGAGCCTAAAGAAAATTTAGAAGATAAATACAAATCTATGTGGATACTGAGAAATACAGAGAGCAGTTGAGTAACAGGAAGATTCTAATCATTTGATTATTTTGAGCCAGAAATATATAGTGGTTGAGATCATCTGATCCCTCTCTGAGCTTACTTATGACAAAAACTATGCCTAAAGACATAAATTTCGTTTATAGACCAGTTTCCTCCTATTTGTACTTTGGGACTTTACAATATAAGTAGTGGAAATATAATTCTACAGAGATCTTTCTTTTATAAGTACTAGTTTCATATCTCTTATGTGCAGAAATAATGTTCTCGTCGCCTTCGCCCTATGTTTTAATAATTATATTTGTAAAACTTCATATAATTATCTACTGTACGTTTAATGTTCCTTCGTAACATTTAAATTCTGCTGCTAATCCAGTTAATCATTTTCTAAAGAACAAAATAATGTACCGAATGAAGTCGCCAGAACCCTCAAACAAAGAAAAGTTCAATCCAAACAATTATTCCCTCTATTTTACTTTATGTAGTACGAGGGTCAAACTTGTTATTTTTTAGTAAATTTTAACATAAATTATTTAATTTTTAAAAAAATAAATTTTATATATTTAAAAAATATATAAAAAATATTAAGTAAATCCGTTTAATAGCATCCTCCTAGAGCACCTTTTGTCTTCCTCCAACAACTACAGGTTTTCACACTTTATTAATTAGACTTTTAGGCTCATTACACCACAAGTAAAATTCTTAAATATTTAGCACAAGAAGCAGGAATCTCAATTGCTATCGACGAAAAGGCTACATGCTCAAAAGGGTTAGGTAAGATCAAATTTGGCCGGTAAATATCTAACTCTGAGGCTTCAAATAAATTGGCTAAGAAAGGAATGCCTCTATAACTTCCTAACTGAGCAAATTTCTCATTTTGCTTTGCACACACACGGGGCAAGTTCTAGACATTAAGTATTAAACATGGAGAAATCCAAATCCTCACTCACACATGGCACATAACCTACTAAAAACGGCTCAATTTGCGCTGTTAACAAAGAAAACTCTCAAGCAAATCTCGAGTCATCATGATCATAGGTTTCAAAAAATGCACTCAATGTTTCTCAGGACAAAATAGATCATTATAAAATACATGCATGAAGTTCATATACGCCAAACTAAGTATCCATATAAAACTAGTCAAATCATGGAGCCAAGACTCTCCCATCCATTTGCTACACTCTAATGCTAAAAAAAAATATCTACCTATACCCGGTACAAACTACTTCATTTAGAAAAGAACCGATACACGAAGAAAAATCAAAGGGAATTATTATTACAACTAGGAAGACTCCCACCCCACACTTAAAATCATACATTGGCCTCAATGCATTAAAATAAAACTAAAAGGTGATAGAGAAACTCCCTAGGGCTCTAAGCCCGAAGAACATCCTTGTGAGTTTCCTTAGGGCACGAGGTACTCAGACTTCCCCTAAGTAGGACTTCATCTTCAAGCATAATAGGTTGCAGACATCCCAACTTGGACTCCAAACAAGTCGAAAATTGCTAAACAAAGAAACTCACCAAATAACATCCTTCAAAAGATAATATTTGTTTGTATTTTTGTTTTTGTTTTTTCTTTCTTTCTTTCTTTCTTTCTTTTTTTACTTGTACACAATTACAATCACATGTTACCTCTCAATAAGAGCATTAGTTATAGTCGTGATACGACTTCAATTAGCTCTACTCATGGCTCGTTCATGCATGCATGTACGCACATATGAACAATTCACATTATCACAATGTCCCTTCAGCAATTTGCCAATATCAACCGCTATTTCTTCATCATACAGCTTCAAGGTCATCTTTCCTTTGTCAACATCAATCATTGCTCTACCAATCGCCAAGAATGGACGGCCTAAGATAATTGGAACATCTTTATCAACAAGGCAATCAAGAACCACAAAATATACCGAAAACATGAAACTACCCATATGCACAAGTACATCCTTAACTATTCCAACATGGTGTTTTTGCCTTTAATCTTCCAGTTAGATACGCATTGAAGTCTCTCTCATGCCAGTCAGACCTAGCTTGTTGTATACTTCCGGCTGCATCAAATTAATGCTTGCACCAGAATCACATAAGTCCTTACCAATTCTGAGATCACCAATAGAGCACGGGATTGTAAAACTACCAGGATCTTGCATCTTTTTTAGCTACAGGCTTTCTGATGATAAAACTACACACCTTATTTAACTCGACCATCTCTACCTCATTAAAGTCAACCTTCTTACATAGAAAATCTTTTAATTTGTATGTCATGGCACCTCTTGTATAACCTCCATTAAAGAAATAGTAAGCTTTAATTGTTCTAGCAAATCACAAAGCAGTGTAAACTTCAAATAGTTTTGTTGCTTTGTCAACCTTTGAGGAAAAGGAGGTGGTGGTGTTTTTGCTTTGGAGTTCTACTCTCTTGACACTTTAGCTTGTTTAACCATATTCTCAGCTTCTTTAGGAAGTTCCTTCTCACTACCATGAACAGGTTTTGGAGTGGTCTCTTTCTTAGTAGGGTCATTTCTATCCAGTTTGTTAGAGTCATCCACAGGCTCAATGTCTGGCACATTGGATAGCGCCTTTTTAGCTAATTCTTGCTCCTTGTCCAAATTTCTACCATTCCTCAAAGTGACTGCCATCAATTGATAAGGATTTGGATCCTTAGGATTCACTACAATGTTGCCCGATAAAGCACCTTGAGATCTATCATGTAAAGTTAGGGACTATTGTCCCAACTTAGTCTCTATACCCTTTATTGCAGTGTCATGCACTGCCAATTGGTCTTGCAGCTTCTTATTAACTCTCATTATAGCCTGTACCATAGTCTTGATCTCAGCCATCATTCGCCTGTTGCAGTGGTAAAGTTTGCTTGTTGTTGTGCTGGCCTAAATTGACTCTGGGCTTGCAGCATCAGAAAAACTACCAGGATTAGGAACTTAGATTTGAGCCCATGAGCCAACATGATTAACATATTTCGGCATTATTTTGTTTATTTGTTTCGTCACAACATAAAGTGTAGTCTATAACTTTAAAATATATTCTTCTATCCTAGAAGTAATACCAGCAACTAAAGGCTTCTTAATTGAGCAAGTAGATGCATCACTGCTAAGCCAGCATGAGTTTTGAGCCATAGTGCCTAGCAGTGTTTTTGCTTGTTCAAACGTCTTGCTCAAGGATGCTCCTCCAGCTGATCCATCCAAATTGTCCTTGATTTGATCATCCATGCCCATGTAAATTCTTTGTTCCAACATCTAATCAGGAATTCCATTATGGGGACACCTTCTAAAGTGACCATTGGACCTCCCCCAAGCTTCTGGCAGAGTCTCAAGCGGGTTCTGCCCGAACATGAGTATCTCATCCACTAGCTTGGCAGTCTTGTTAGGTGCGAAGAACTTCACCATGAGCTTTATCACCAACTCATCCCAAGTAGTATTGGAATTGACTGGCAACGAGTCCAACCAATTGTGAGAATCTTTTGTTAGCGAGAACAAAAACACCATCAATTTCACAACCTCTACTGGCACTCGAGCTTACTTTTGAGTTTCACACACCCTCATAAACTTTTTCAAATGCTTTTGAGGATCGTCGGTAGTTCTACCTCCAAATAAACCCGCATGAGCAAGCAAATCCACCATCGTCTGGGTGATGTAAAAATTTTTTGCCTCGAATGTTGGAAGCAGAATAGCAGACACAAGATTCTTTGCCATAGCTTGTATGAAAGCATTAAGAGCCATCTTGAATTCTTCTATATTTGAACTTTAAATCATAAACACCAAAGCAACGAGATCAAGATGACATGAGTAAAGTTAATAGGAAAATAAATCTAGCTATCTTAGCAACTAAAAAAATAATGTGTTCCCCGACAACGAAGGTAAAATTTGATCACCCCCAACTAAAAGGGACAAAGCGATCACGGCAAATATAGCTCGGTACTTAAAGTCCCGAGGTCGAATCTCACAGAAAACACCCAAAATCTAGTTGCTATTCTAACTAATTTATCTATCGATGAACTTCTAGAGGGTTTTATCTTAAGTTTGGTTGTGTAGTAGTAACTAAGTACTAAGAAATTAACGACTAAGTAAATTGCAAAGTAGTAGAGAAAAGTATTAATTCAAGGGATGTAAAGCCTAAGACTGAGCTGCCCAACTCCTACCCATGTGTTAGAATAATGCTTTAATTTGTTCAACTTGGTTCTTTCTATTGAACACTTGCTCCAAATTCACAACTATTCACTTCGGTATAATAATTAGTTTCAATAACCAAATTCCCAGTTAATTAATAAAGATATGTAGGACTACAAGTATAGTTCACCATAGCGATCAATGATCAAAATTCACCTTTTTGAAAACCTAAGTAATGTCTTTGTTTTACGTTGAAATATTGCTAAGTATTTAACCCTAAATTATAAATCTATCCCCAGACACACATGAATAAAGGGGACAATCAATTGGGGGCTCTTTGAATCAATAGCAAACAAAATGTAAACATTTAGATAGGAATATTTAACAAGTTTCATTCACTAACATAATAATTCGCAACACATAAGTATTGGAGAGGTTCAATCAACCCAGGAATGGGTGATTTAGCTACTCATAGACTTATTCTAAGACAAGAATAAATTATAAGCATGTAAAACTACACAAAAGATGATTGGTGGATGAGAAAAAGCCTTGAATTTTATTCTTCTTTCTTCCTTGCCACTATTGGGTGTAAAATTAGCCAAAAGTCCCGTCCAATTAGATTCCAAGACTTATATATAGTGTTGGATTTGATATAGGACGAAGCTGCCCTTGAACTAGCCATCAAAAAACTTGGTCTGGGCAGATTTTCAGGGTTGCACGTCGTGCAGCAAAACGTGCAGTATGATGTCTAATTTTCTGCACAAAAAGCTCCAGGATCCCGTACTATTGGGTGCACCGCAAGCCCACACGGCGTGCATCAAAATGTGTAGTATGCTATGCCGCCTGGTCTTTTCGTGTAGTTAGTTAGAGACATAAAACACAAACGCTTCCTACAATCAACATAATTCCTAAAACATAAAATACACCAAATGAGTGATTCAGTTCTAAGTAGTAATAAATGTCACAGACAGAAACATAACACGAGGTAAATGTATAGAAAATATAAAAATATCTAGCCTCGTATCAGAACACAACATCGCATTTGTGAGCAATCCTCAAGTAGTCCTTATAGAGTTTGAGGCATTGAGGACTAAATTGTTTATCCCATCTTATCTGCGACTCTTTACGTTCCCTCAACAAAGTATGACTTTAATTATTACGTCCTCAAATATCTTAATGATGAGTTTGTGTCTTGCTTTCAACACTCATGCATTGAATATAGTGTTAACATAAGCCCTTCTACTAAACTTGATTGGATACTTCATTAAATCTTCAGCTGCCTCTCTGTCAAGTACACCTAACTTGCTCAATTGAGCTATGAAATCCTCCTCAAATGTGGACCATGCACACGACCAAAGATACTTCTTCATTTCATCTTGCCTCCAATTTTCACACCAGTTGTCCTCAACATGTCACACAGTACCTATGGCGTGCCTCAAAAAACACATCTTTCATTGCTACATATAATCCCTATACCATAACTGTTTCATACAAATCAAACATAAACATAAAAAAGAATAGTGAGAAATGGAAGTTTACTAAAATAAAAAGTTAACATAAATAGAAATTTAAGAAAGACTTAAATTGAGAGTACGTTTTGCATGTTTGAAATGAATATGATTCCTTCACCCATCTTGAGGTCCAAAGAATTTGTAAACAAACCAAAGAACCGAGTCCATATTCTTTTTGTCTCTTAATTAAAATTGCTCAAGCTAAAGGGTAAAAGTAATTCATACTATTGTTCAACTGCTTTCCCTTTGAAGAAAGTACCATCTAAGCCAATAAAAGCCTCAATCCTACCCTAAAACCATCCTTCAATTCTTTATACTTTCTAAGAAATATTCTCATTTCTTCAGCAAGACCATCTTTTGAAATGTTGATGACCACATCACTCCCAGGATTGCTCTTTTTCAAAGCTACAACATAAGCCTCAAGTTTATTATATTCATTAACAAAATTTCCTTCCAAAGTATCTATGATCATTTTCTTTGCCAACTTATAATTCCCATAGGTAACACTCAACTCAAAAGTAGCCTTCAAATCTTTCCTCACCTCCTTCACTCTATACTTAGGGTCAGATTGCGACTTCCTCTTAAAATAATGTGCGATGGTAGCAAAATAAACCCTACTATTCTCATAAGCAGTGTTACAATCATGAGTTGACTTCAATGTCTTAATCTTATTCCTTGAAGTCGCATCATTTGAAATTAGACACACAAATGGACAACCTTCAGCACATTCATACCTTATTTTAGTTCTGTCACTCTTCAATAAGATTAACCTTTTCTTACTGCCAAAGGTATATAAATTCATAAATTTTCTTGCTTCAGGTATGTCCTTAAAGGTCATGCCTAATTTCAATTCCTCGTACTCATTAAGTTGTTCAGTAACCTCACTACCCTTTTGTAATTTAAGATACTCTAATTCTTCAGAATCATAATCTGAAGAATCATAACTTGACTCATACCCTACCTCCCCTTCACTGCAGTCATTTCCCAACTCATCTAGGTAAGCAGTATTTTCATTATAATATTCATTATTTGGAACATCTTTTAGAGGCAACTCACTAAAACAAACAGCATAGAGATTTATTATTTTAAAGTGCTCATTAATCAAACTCAATAAAACTCTAATACCTTCGTCCCTTTCTAACTCATAGAGTTTACCGGAAGAAACAACAACTACCAACTGTTGAACCCCTACAAACCGTAGTTTATTTGTAAACTCATTTACAATATCAATAAATGAGAGACAAGCAGAGTCATACCCTTCCCAAGTGTGCACATATTTTTTGTAATAAGTGGCGTTTGGGCTTCTAATCCAGCCACCACCATAATGAACCTTAAGTCAACTAACACCATCTTTAATATCTATACAAATAGATAAAACAAAAACAATAGAAGACAATAAAACAATGAGTAACATACATAAACATCAAACACATATAATGAAAGTGAGGGACCAAATGTAGCAAGGGGTCCCCCGCAATGAATAAAAAACTAAAAAACCAATAAAGTATTGGTCGGAGGGCCCCTCCATTAATAAGGAAAGCAAAAACATCAAATAAGAAGATACTTCCCCACACCAAAAAAAAATAGTTTAACATCACTCCACTAAAATTAGGGTCCACCTTAAATTAGCAAAAGATATTCCATTTCACACATTCACTTAGAAAAAGATAGTACTTTTAAAATTAATGAAGCTGAAACCCTAAACCACCATTGAAATTCAAGATACCATAACTACAAAACTATGAATTGACATCACATAAATAACACACAGCACCAAAAGTATTCAGAAAAAAAAGCCCCTATAATAAAGTTTGCACCAAAACCCTAACCAAAGAACTACGTGACCACCAACAATAATAAGTCGATTCACAATAAATATGACTAAATATGATGAATTTAATATTTTTTCGTCAAAATCATACCTTAATCCTAATCATCAATCTAACATCAAAAATTACAAACCCTAATTCAGAAAAAATAAAAACCCCAACTCACAATCATTATATTTAAATAAATCTTAACCATGTATAAACTTAATTATAACAAAAATATCGAAAAATTATGAAGAAAATCCTCACCATAAAGTAATAGAAGATGAATCGCATAGCTGAGTCACATAGCACGCACACGGTTCTTGTTCTTAATGAAATGAGGTAAATGGCGTTTCTTCTTTCATTCTGAAGGGTTATAGGTGAAATTGTATAAAACGTGGGTCGGGTTATGGGCATGGGTAGTGGGTTTAAATTTAATTTAAAAAATCAGGCCCCCTAAAATATGTTAAGTGCTGCCAGGTGGCCTCTCTGTTATCGGAGGGGAATATATGTTCCAAAGTTGGACGGTAAGGGCATATACAACCTCATGGTGTAACGGAGGGTAACTTTATACTAAAAAGTGTAGTAGAGGGATAAATTTGGCCTTTTTTCCGTACTCCAATTCATGTAAAACTTAAAGCATAGGTTGCTTATACATAGAGGGAAAATAGTAACCAAATAAAGGAATTAGACTATGTATAACTTTATACGGCGATTAATCCTACTTATACTCCCGTATACCAAATGTCTTTTAGTCCTTTTGCTCTACCACTATTAGGAATATATATAGACACACACACAAAATAAATAGCCTCTTATCGTAATGATAATAATCTCAATAGCGTTCATATAAAGTATATCTAATATGCATGAGATTATTCAAGGAAAAAATGTGTAGCGGAGGCAATCCTGAAATCAAAAGCTTACATGTAATCAAGACAACATGCATGTTTCATAATTTAGAATAACATAAATCAGAGTACCTCATAAACCAATCACAAAGTTTTTTTAGAAGTCAGTGGTCCAGTTCGCCGAACTTATAGCACAGTTCCACGGTCTTCTATCATATTGCCCAAATAATTTCGAAACTAAGAGCCTTTTGAGAGTAAAACTCGCTTACCCTTTGGTAAACCCCATATATTTTTAGTCATGTTTTGAGCCTTGGATATCTTTTCCAAAACTTATGGAATTTTATTTCCACCAAGAATAGTATCTGCTAGTCCTTATTAGTTTAGATACAACATGGATCTTATATGTAATTAATTAATGAGATTTTTCATTATGTAATTAATTATTATAAAAAATATTGAGATACAATTGGGCCAGATATCTATAGCCTTAAACAATCGATCCCAATGAGCTTTGCCTAGTGACACCGCACTCAGTCCAAAGGATTTAGTCAAAAAGCAGGTAATGGCTGTGAGTTTGAGGACTGGTAGAAATCTAGACCGAGAGTAATAATTGTTAGAAGGAGGGAAAAATATATTAATCACCCATCCAAGTGAAGCAGAGATAGAACAATAGGGTGACTGGACTGATATGGTTGTGGGACAGGAAGAACCTATCAATTCTAAAGAAGAAGGAACATAAGAAAAAGCATGCCAAAGAAACAGAGAAAATGGTTGAAAAAGCAACAGAGCCAATGGAGCAGAACTCCAATAGAAAGAGGCCTCCGCCACCTTATCCTCAGAGGTTGGCAAAGCAACAAAAATGTGAGAAGTTTAAAAAGCTTTTCGAGTTATAAAAAAATATGAAGTTAAATATTCCTTTTATGGAGGTAATGAGAGAAGTGTCTGGGTATGATAAGTCGTTGAAAGATCTTATGTCTAAGAAGGTTGACTTTGATGAGGTTGAGATGGTGGAATTGAATAAAGTGTGTAGTGTTGTGATCACGAAACGTGTTGATGAAAAGAGGGAAGATCCTGATAGTTTCACTATCCCGCTGTTGTTGGGGATTACACCATTGGTAAGGCGTTATGTAATTCATGGGCAAGTATTAACTTGATGTCTTTAGAGGTGTACAAGAAGCTAGGTCTGAATGGAATGAGACCAACTGCAATGCGTAATCAAATAGTAGATCGAAGATAAAAGCATAAAATGAGGATAATTGAAGATGTGTTTGTAAAAGTTATTAGCTTTACATTTCCTGCTGACTTTGTGGTGTTAGAATGGCCCGTTGATATGGAAGTTCCTATTATTTTGTGTCGTCTATTCTTGACTACTGGTAGAGCAGTTATTCATGTTGATGCACGGAAGTTGACTCCAAAGCTTAATGATGAAGAGGTAGTGGTTGACATCGAGAAATTAATAAAGAGACCTTGGGATGAGATTCATTGTTCTTGTGCTCAGTGCTTTGAGCCTATGGTCGGGAAAATAAATAATGTATTTTACAACGATGTTAAAAAAGGCGCTCCTTGTGAGGCAACCCAAGAAAAATTGTATGTAGTTTGGTATTAAAAAAAAGAAGAGAAAAGGTTCGTCGAGCCATGATGTTAAATAATGCGCTGATTGGGAGGCAACCCAATTTTCTTGCTTATTTTCATTTTATTTATTTTGGAAGGATGTGTCTTGGTCAACTTTTTGTTTTGCTGGTTTCAAATCATATGGATTCTAAGTGTGGGGTGCTTGCAACCCCTTATGTTTGAAGATAAAGTCCTGCTTGGGGGAGAGGGGAGGAGTCTGAGTACCCCGTGCCCTATGGACATCGAGCCTGCAAATAATGGAGTAGTAGCCTCGCAAAAATGTGGATGCGACGATGCTACCGTTTATGCCAATTCTTTTGGCTTATAGCCCCAGGGAGTATCTTTCACCCTTGTTTTATATATTGTTGCATTGAGGACAATGCAATGGTAGAGTACATTTATTTGTTTAACTAATTTTTTAGTATAATAGTAATAATTCATGAGTTTTCTTGGCCTTGGTTCTTTCCCGTTAAATTATTACTTTTGAACAGACAATTTTTAGGTAGTATTTCCAATTCAAAAAAAGAATTGAAAAAATGGGGATTGAAAAATAAATCGGTAAGCAAAGAGAAAGAGAGAATGTTCGGTTCCTTAGAAAGAAAAAATAAGTCACCACTTTTGCTCTCGGACCTCCTTTCTAAGCTTATAATTATTTATTAAAGATTGACATTGGGTGAGTCATATATTCTATATACATAGTGAAGTGAGGTCTTAGTTTGATTCCATGTATGCAGTTCAATCTAGAACTTGTCCCGCTTGTCCTTGAAGCAATTTTCTAGGATATTCTCGAGCTAGGAAAGGATTGAGGCCTTGTTTGCTTAGTAATTCGAGCCTAAATAAGCCTATAGACGTTGAGCCTGGTAATGATGATGATGGCGAGTAGCAGTCTCACAAAGATGTGGATGCGACGATGCTAAGCCCCACGGAGTATCTCTTCACCCTTGTTTTATATATTGTTGCATTGAGGAAAATGCAACTTCTTATTTGTGGGGTGGAGTACTTTTAATTTTTTTAGTAAATATTTTTAGTATAATTGTAATAATCTTATGGGTTTTGATGGCCGTGGTTTTTTCGCGTTGAGTTATTTCTTTTGAACCAGGCAATTTTTAGGTAGTATTTCCAATAGAAAACAAAAAATAAAATAAAAAGAATTGAAAAAATGGGAATTGAAAAATAAATCGGTAAGCAAAGAGAAAGAGAGAATGTTCGGTTCCTTAGAAAGAAAAAATAAGTCATCACTTTTGCTCTCGGACCTCCTTTCTAAGCTTATAATTATTTATTGAAGAATGAAATTGGGTGAGTCATATATTCCATCTACATAGTGAAGTGAGGTCTTAGTTTGATTCCATGTATGCAGTTCAGTCTAGAACTTGTCCCGCTTGTCTTTGAAGCAAAATTCTAGGATATTCTCGAGCTAGGAAAGGATTGAGGCCTTGTTTGCTTAGTAATTCGAGCCTAAATAAGCCTATAAATGTTGAGCCTGGTAATGATGATGATGGCGAGTAGCAGTCTCGCAAAGATATGGATGCGACGATGCTAAGCCCCACGGAGTATCTCTTCACCCTTGTTTTATATATTGTTGCATTGAGGAAAATGCAACTTCTTATGTGTGGGGTGGAGTACTTTTAATTTGTTTAGTAAATATCTTTAGTATAATAGTAATAATCTTATGGGTTTTCATGGTCATGGTTCTTTCGCGTTGAGTTATTTCTTTTGAACCAGGCAATTTTTAGGTAGTATTTCCAATAGAAAACAAAAAAAAAAAAAAAAAAAATTGAAAAAAATGGGAATTGAAAAATAAATCGGTAAGCAAAGAGAGAGATAGAGAGATAGAGAGAGAGAAAGAGAGGGAGTCTGCATCCTTAGAAAGTGCTGTCGTGTGAGAGTCACCATTTTTTCTCTCGAACCTCCTTTCTGATTTTATAATTATTTATTGAAGAATGAAATTGAGAGAGTCATATGTTCTATGTATATAGTGAGGTGAGGTCTTTGTTTAATTCCATGTATGTAATTCAGTCTTGAAACGACCTCGGTCAGTCGTTTCGGAAGTTAGGACTCCAATTGGCGTGTCGATAATTTTAAAATATTCGTAATGTCTATTAGGACCTGTCTGTAAAATTTGAGCTAAATCAGACCTCGTTTGGTAGGCATCGGAAGAAGGTTTCAGTTTTTATTGGCGATAAATATTAAAAAGAGATTTTCGAGCTCGGTTTTGCCGAATGAGCTCTGATTCGAAATCCGAAAGCACCGTTGGGTTCGTATGATTATTTATGACCTTTGTGAACTTTCGAAAGTGAATTTCGATATTGTTCGGCTAGTTTCCGCTAAAATGCCGAAAGTTAAATAATTTGACTTCTTTTCATTTAAATTCGCATCTTGAGTTTCGGGAGTCCAATTTGAGATCCGTCTTCGCGAGTATGTTACATATATTTTGTATAATTTGTATGCAAAAGTTGGAATTATTTCGAATATCGTAGGATACTAATTTAATTTTTGTCGCGAAAAGAAAAGTAAAAGAAATAAAAGGAAAAAAAAAAAGAGAATAAAACAAATTAGGCAAGCGGTGGGTGTTGGGATTATATAATCCCTAAGCAAGCCTTACGCAGCATACAAAAAAATTGAACAGACACTTTGAGCAAGGAACGAGAAACAGAGAAAATTATCAGAAAAAAAGCCAGAAAATGAAAAAAGGGGTCGGAGAAAAGTAAAATTTTCACCCTGAAACATTCAGGTAATGATCCTAATATATTATTTGAGTTTATTACGTGTGTTTGAATATATTTTGACAGTAAAAATAAGGATATTAGACATCGCCCTAATGGCGTAAATTGATAGTTTAAAGGGTCAATTGGACCCCGATGATGGAAATGTCAGTGAGTTATGGGCAACATATAAATGTAATTTATTTAGGGTTTGGTTATGGAACTTTGAACCCTGTACATAGGCCTGGCCTGCGTACTGCGTATGAAAATAGGGTATCAGGTTCTTAACCGGGTTGCCCTAAGATGTGAGGAATGAAGCCTTTAGCCTTATGTGATATATTTCTCTGGTTATTGAACACAGTGGGATCGTTTGGCAATGAATCCAAAGGACAAAGCGGTTATTGAGTGGCTGTACTAACTTTGTAACAAGGTAAGTGTTTATATCCATTTCTTTGGAGGCACCTGGCCTCGTGGATTTTCTACCACGTGTTCCTTACGTGTGTAGCTGCCGATAGGCGTACTCATTACGCCTTATCGTTGGATTTACATTATATATTATATGTTATGTCCTATCGTTGGTATTGCAATAAGCATCTGAGCATTGTACCCTGGCTGTGAGTTGGCATCTACTTCCCGGTTGTCGATGAGAGTCCCGCGCCGGTGAAGGGTTATTATTGCATCACATTGCATTCATATGCAATATTTGTCATTCATATGCATTACATTGCATATCATATTGAGGGCAGGAGTATTCCGCCCCAGGAGCAGGAGTATTCCGCTCCATTGTATCATATTGGGGGCAGGAGTATTCCGCCCCAGGAGCAGGAGTATTCCGCTCCATTGTATTATATCGGGTGCAGGAGTATTCCGCCCCAAGAGAGTGCAGGAGTATTCCGCCTCTGGTTTATATTATATCGGGTGCAGGAGTATTCCGCCCCAGGAGCAGGAGTATTCCGCTCCAGTTGGTTATCAGATTGGATTCCCCTCGAATGCAGGAGTATTCCGCTTCGAGATGGGACGATGGGCACATGTGACCCTTTGCATCATATTTCATTTCATTTCATTTCATCTCACTTCATTTCATTTCATCTCAATTCATATCATTGTGTAGATTTGCGGTACATGACTACTGTTCTGCTTATATGTGCATCGCTTATTTGTTGATGTGTTTCTGCCACGCACCCTTGGTTGAGTTTAGAAGTTTCTTACGTGTTTCCGGTTGTTATCTGGCTCTGCCTTTTTATAATTTAAATAAAAGAAATTTGGTTTATCTATTTCTTCTCCCTGGCTAGCTATCCTATTCCTTGAGGTGGCTAGTCTGCCCCACTTATTGAGTCCTTTTGACTCACCCTTGTTTGTTGTTTGTTTCTTGTCTATCTATTTCGTTTCGGCAGGTTCGCTCTAGGATTGAGTTCGCCGCGTTGTTCAGGAGCGAAGACGACTTCAGCTGTCAGGGTGAGCCAGATTTATTCCGGATGGCCACCAGTTTATTGTTCATTATTTCAGTTGCATTTTGCTCCCTTCAGGAGGTATCTGTCTTTTTTTGTACTCTTAGATGTCTGGTCTGTATAGCCCTAAACCTAGCATGTTGGGTAGTCAGCTGTAATTTCTTTTGTACAGCTTAGAGGTATCAGTATGTCTGTGTTTTTATTTTAAGTCTTGTCCTTATTTGTAAATTGTTATATTTATTTTCCTGATTTAATTGGTAAGGGTTCGCCCGACGGGTCTAGGGGAGGATGTCGGGTGCCCGCACGGCCTAACCAGATTCCGGGTCGTGCCAGTTGGTATCAGAGCCCGGTTTAGAGTCTATCCAGACTAAGACAGTGTCTAGTAGAGTCTCGCTGATGGGTACGTAGACGTCCGTACTTATCTACGAGAGGCTATGATGGCATTTAGGAAGTTTCACTTCCTTCATTTCTGATCGTGCGTCGGTCTAGGATGCAAAAGTATTTTTGTTAATTTGTTAATTCCTTCGTGGTAATTGTGAACCCTCGTGCAACAAATCAGCAAACGGTATGAGTTCAAGACGAAGCAGTCTAGCGTGGGGCTAGCATCGACGAAGCTCCGAGAGTTTTTGATCGTGCTGACGATCTAGTTACGGAGGTCCCAGTTGTACGAGCTCGCGATGGGCAAGGGAGCAGGGCCTTGTGGTTCCCTTGGCTCTCTATGATTCTTTACGAGAATCTTGGCGACGCAGATACCGCAAGAACCTATTATTCGCTAGGCAGCTTATCTGGTCGCCGCACATGCATATGTTCGGTCTCAGGGAGCTCCTATTCCAGTTCTTAATATTGCCGCACTAAATTATATTCCAGAGGCAGCACGTGTTGCGCCACCAATTGTTCCGGCTGGTTAGCCAACCGAAGTATCAGTTCGGTCCGAGTGCCTAAAGAGGTTGTATTATTTTACGCGGTTGAACCTTCCGATATTCTTAAACAATGCATCAGATAAACCTCGTGATGATAAAATGACGCTAGCATATTATTTAGGCTCTTGATCATATCGAGCGATATCGTGTTGTTTATTCTTCTTTCCGGTTTCAGCGTCCAGCCTTGAATTGGTGGACTGCTCTCTTATTAACTTATTTGGTTCGATTTTTCTTCTAAATTCATGGAAAAGCTCCTTTCGAGTAGCGAGCGAGATGAAAAGTGTCGCTAGTTTGAGTAGATTGGACAGGGTAGCCTGACGGTTAGCCTGTTGGTGTTTCAGAATATGAGATTGAATTCTATAGAATGGCTGAATATGTATTAGAACTAGTTCATGAGCCTTTCGAGAGATTCAAAGACTTATTGATGACCTTTCATTTTCCTTGAGATCCCAGATGGCTCGAGAGATTGAGGTCGGGATTTCATTTGATGTTGTTGTTGATATTGCTCGAAGGTTCGAGGCATACCATAAGTTAGAGCGGGAAGAGTTGGAGCGGGAAAGTAAGAGATCCCACGGCCCTGGTGGGTAACCATGGTACCTCATTTTGAGGTAAAAGTTCTGATTATTTTTGGAAGTCACCTACCAGGTTATCTCAGCTTGTAGAGCGTGATTCTCAAAGTGCGCAAGTAGTTCATCAAGATTAGACCCAGTTTTTCTCTTTATAGCTATCGACAATATGTCCAGCTTCCATTTTCAATGAAAATCTGTTATCACTGTCATGAGTCTGGTTATCCTTTAAGGAGTTTTTCCTTACTCCGACAAGTAGGCAGTCGCCCTTTCTCTAGTCATCTGGCATCTGCACAGTCGCAGGCGATTTCATTTAGATCTCAATCAGCCTGAGAAATGCAACGATCCGGTAAAGGTTTAGGGCATGGTGGCAGTTATTTTTCACAAGGTGATTATCAGGGTTGTGGCTCAGCTCAGCCGCAGAGGCAGTTCTATGAACTATTAGTCTGGCAGGATGTTGAGGTACCTGATGTAGCACACCCATGTATCCCTTCTTCTCTTAAATGTGAGTAAGATTTGATTCTTTTGTCGATCTGGAAGTGGTGTGTCCTATCATGTTTCAATGGTTTCCTTGGATGTCGTTTCTATTAAGAATCGGTTGCGGTAGAGGGGCGAGCTTCTGGTATGATTTATTCCTGGCATTTGTGAAACCTTACTAATTTTTCTAGTTTAAATGTGAGAGATTTGGCAGTAAGTGTCGGTATTGTTTGCCTGGCATCTTGTTGTTCCACCTTCTCCTATTATATCAAATCAGTTTATCTCTCTTCTCGGAATTTCGTGTTGGTTGGATGATGGGATTCTAGTTCGTCACCATCAAAAAGTATTATCGTTTCTTCCGGTGTAAAGTGGTTAGTAAGTAATATTTGATCTATGTGTCTTCCATGGTTCAAGAAGTTTGTAGAGTCATGTTATCCCATGAGCTTATATGGGTTATAAAAGGGTTTATGGTAAATTGTAAGAATTTCCTTCTCGTTGGGAGGTCAAATTGGTATGGATATTTTTCCATAAAGCTTATTTAATGTCTATCTCTTCAGTTGCAATTCTTTGGCTCGCCTGACTCGGAAGTAGTCTAGCTTTGGTAGCCAAGCAAATAAGAAGATGAACTTCCTGAAGCTCTAATTATTTCTATCCTCGGTCCATTTCCATTTCTTCTTCGTCCGACACTAGTAAGCTTAGGCGATCAGTAACCTATTGTGATGTTCCCTATGTCGAGCCAGAGTGCATGTCAAGGTAACCGGGTAAGCATATTATTGTTTAGGTTTAAAATCAGGACAGTGGTGCTGTCCAGATATTCTATCTGCGGATTTGTTATGTCATCCAGTTGTCTCATCTTGTTATCCGCTTAACATGTTTATGTTATCAGTTTATCCGGGTATCCATTCCCATGTATAGTATAGTGCTGGTTCTGTTTTTGCGGATCATCCAGTTTCAGGGGAAACTCTGCCGAAATTTTTATATAGAAGTACCATTCATCAGGCGGTGGTGTTTACGGCAAAGGTATGGAGTTGTGAACTTGAGAGTTGCAGCTGTTTGGCAACTCGAAAGGGTAGTTGGTAGCTTAGGTCTGCCTACATTCAGCTTTTAGCTAAATCTTCTTTGGTCCAGCAGACTGTGTGAGGATGGTTATTCCTATTCAAATGGCTGCATGAGTTTGTGCTTTAAGTGGAGGAGTCTTCCTCCAAATACTGAATGGTAATATTAAATCTCTGAGGTGTTGATACCACTTTTCTCACGACCCAAAGTAAGGCCACGGTAGAAATCTGCAATGAGTGTCGATCATTGCTAAACCCTCTAATAATCTATTAATGACAAAGATAAGCTGGCAACCTGATCATATATACGCACCTATCTGCTAAAAGCATAAATTCTGGAAAGATGACACGACTTTAACTGGCTGGCAATAAGAACACTAAGCCACAAATTCTGCTATGTCACACTTCATTTCGTCCCACCAATAAATCTGCTTAAGATCATGGTACATCTTAGTCGAACCTGGATGAATACTGTATTTAGAATAATGTGTCTCCATCATAATCTATCCACGTAAATCTGCAACATCAGAAACTCAAAATCTATCTTTATACATGAGAACACTGTCAGTAATAACCCTGTATGGTGACTCCAGTTTTCTTCTGGCTATCTGTCTGTATTCAACCAGAACTGGATCCTCATATTGACGTTGTTTTACTTCATGAAAAAAATTTAGAGTTAAAGGTCTAGTGCAGATTGTCGTCCGTCCATCATTGGCATATCTCCTTCACACCTCAACTCCTTGAGAGGTTACTTTAGCGTGGTAAGTGCTCATGTAATCAACTTTATTGCTGGTATTCCGCCTCAGATGAAGGTCCAACTACATGTCTCTTTTATTTGCACATTTTCAAGTTATAATATTTCCAATCCGAAGACAATACCCTGAAGTAGATGTTCAGTCTGAAGATCATTCCTGGTCTGGATCATACTATCCAGTAGTATTTACATGATCCTTATCTTTCTATGATAAACCCTGTTTGGATGAACTTTTGACAAACATTGGGATATGAGTAACTACATTCCCACAAGGAGCTTGCGGAACAACACTAACATCAGCTGAGATGTTGCATAGTGCGTTCGTAAAAATATGATATAGCTTGCATCAAATCTTCTATAGCTTGTAATGACAAGGTACTTCAAAATCTTCCCCTATTGTATCAAGCGTGAGCTAATTCTTAGTTCCATCGACCTGTTCTACATCGAAAGGTACATCGAAAAGTTTCATGTATCTTTGTTTCGAAAATGTAGAACTCTCCTCTCGTGATCGAGGAAGGATCATTTTAGTCAGAATAATTTGGGCAATGGTGTTATCATGTTATTCAGATATATTTTATTCCAAGAGTTCGGTGTTCGTGTTATAGTTTTAATTCTGTAATCATGAGAAAAATTCTGTTAGATAGTTTATGAAGGTCGTGCAAATTTTTTTGTTATCAGCGTGAATCTTGCTTTAGACGTAGGCTCGTTCGAGGACGAACGAGAGTTTAAGTGGAGGAGAATGAAACGACCTCGGTCAGTTGTTTCGGAAGTTAGGACTCCAATTGGCGTGTCGATAATTTTAAAATATTTGTAATGTCTATTAGGACCTGTCTGTAAAATTTGAGCTAAATCAGACCTCGTTTGGTAGGCATCGGAAGAAGGTTTCAGTTTTTATTGGCGATAAATATTAAAAAGAGATTTTCGAGCTCGGTTTTGCCGAATGAGCTCTGATTCGAAATCCGAAAGCACCGTTGGGTTCGTATGATTATTTATGACCTTTGTGAACTTTCGAAAGTGAATTTCGATATTGTTCGGCTAGTTTCCGCTAAAATGCCGAAAGTTAAATAATTTGACTTCTTTTCATTTAAATTCGCATCTTGAGTTTCGGGAGTCCAATTTGAGATCCGTCTTCGCGAGTATGTTACATATATTTTGTATAATTTGTATGCAAAAGTTGGAATTATTTCGAATATCGTAGGATACTAATTTAATTTTTGTCGCGAAAAGAAAAGTAAAAGAAATAAAAGGAAAAAAAAAAAGAGAATAAAACAAATTAGGCAGGCGGTGGGTGTTGGGATTATATAATCCCTAAGCAAGCCTTACGCAGCATACAAAAAAATTGAACAGACACTTTGAGCAAGGAACGAGAAACAGAGAAAATTATCAGAAAAAATGCCAGAAAATGAAAAAAGGGGTCGGAGAAAAGTAAAATTTTCACCCTGAAACATTCAGGTAATGATCCTAATATATTATTTGAGTTTATTACGTGTGTTTGAATATATTTTGACAGTAAAAATAAGGATATTAGACATCGCCCTAATGGCGTAAATTGATAGTTTAAAGGGTCAATTGGACCCCGATGATGGAAATGTCAGTGAGTTATGGGCAACATATAAATGTAATTTATTTAGGGTTTGGTTATGGAACTTTGAACCCTGTACATAGGCCTGGCCTGCGTACTGCGTATGCAAATAGGGTATCAGGTTCTTAACCGGGTTGCCCTAAGATGTGAGGAATGAAGCCTTTAGCCTTATGTGATATATTTCTCTGGTTATTGAACACAGTGGGATCGTTTGGCAATGAATCCAAAGGACAAAGCGGTTATTGAGTGGCTGTACTAACTTTGTAACAAGGTAAGTGTTTATATCCATTTCTTTGGAGGCACCTGGCCTCGTGGATTTTCTACCACGTGTTCCTTACGTGTGTAGCTGCCGATAGGCGTACTCATTACGCCTTATCGTTGGATTTACATTATATATTATATGTTATGTCCTATCGTTGGTATTGCAATAAGCATCTGAGCATTGTACCCTGGCTGTGAGTTGGCATCTACTTCCCGGTTGTCGATGAGAGTCCCGCGCCGGTGAAGGGTTATTATTGCATCACATTGCATTCATATGCAATATTTGTCATTCATATGCATTACATTGCATATCATATTGAGGGCAGGAGTATTCCGCCCCAGGAGCAGGAGTATTCCGCTCCATTGTATCATATTGGGGGCAGGAGTATTCCGCCCCAGGAGCAGGAGTATTCCGCTCCATTGTATTATATCGGGTGCAGGAGTATTCCGCCCCAAGAGAGTGCAGGAGTATTCCGCCTCTGGTTTATATTATATCGGGTGCAGGAGTATTCCGCCCCAGGAGCAGGAGTATTCCGCTCCAGTTGGTTATCAGATTGGATTCCCCTCGAATGCAGGAGTATTCCGCTTCGAGATGGGACGATGGGCACATGTGACCCTTTGCATCATATTTCATTTCATTTCATTTCATCTCACTTCATTTCATTTCATCTCAATTCATACCATTGTGTAGATTTGCGGTACATGACTACTGTTCTGCTTATATGTGCATCGCTTATTTGTTGATGTGTTTCTGCCACGCACCCTTGGTTGAGTTTAGAAGTTTCTTACGTGTTTCCGGTTGTTATCTGGCTCTGCCTTTTTATAATTTAAATAAAAGAAATTTGGTTTATCTATTTCTTCTCCCTGGCTAGCTATCCTATTCCTTGAGGTGGCTAGTCTGCCCCACTTATTGAGTCCTTTTGACTCACCCTTGTTTGTTGTTTGTTTCTTGTCTATCTATTTCGTTTCGGCAGGTTCGCTCCAGGATTGAGTTCGCCGCGTTGTTCAGGAGCGAAGACGACTTCAGCTGTCAGGGTGAGCCAGATTTATTCCGGATGGCCACCAGTTTATTGTTCATTATTTCAGTTGCATTTTGCTCCCTTCAGGAGGTATCTGTCTTTTTTTGTACTCTTAGATGTCTGGTCTGGATAGTCCTAAACCTAGCATGTTGGGTAGTCAGCTGTAATTTCTTTTGTACAGCTTAGAGGTATCAGTATGTCTGTGTTTTTATTTTAAGTCTTGTCCTTATTTGTAAATTGTTATATTTATTTTCCTGATTTAATTGGTAAGGGTTCGCCCGACGGGTCTAGGGGAGGATGTCGGGTGCCCGCACGGCCTAACCGGATTCCGGGTCGTGCCAAGTCTAGAGCTTGCTCGGCTTGTCCTTGAAGCAAAATCCTAGGATATTCTTGAGCTATGAAAGGATTGTAGGCCTTGTTTGCTTAGTTATTCTAGTGTAAATAAGCCTGCCAATGATTGTAAATTATCCCTAGACAACCTCACTGAGCCTAAAGGTAATCTCTTTTCTTTGGCATCCCAGAAATAGCCCTAAACTTTTGAAGTTGATTCTCTTAATATTCACCATATTCTCGAGTGGCACTCCTTATTTTAAATTAGCGAGACTAGCTAATATGATGGAAATGGTATAGAAGTTTGAAAGAAAAAAAAGATCTTGAATTATACTTTGTTATGCTCTAAGAAAAATTAAATTTGTTAGGCTTGAAACATTGAAAAAAAGGGAGGGAAGGGCTTGACATTCAGCGGTAATTGTTGAAAAAGAAAAAAAAGAGAAGAAAGAATGTCGTTATTTGCCTATGAGTAGCAAGGAAAGAGGCAACTGCGTAAAAGAAGTAATTGTGAATACTTTTGAGCTTAATTTATTTGTAATGGTAGTGCCATAGGGAACGTAGTCACTTTTACCCATAATCACTCTCCTCCCTAAGCCTACAATATATCAAAAAAAAAAAGTCCTACTTGATCTTTGTTTGAGATGCTACATTAGTAGAGAGTGACAAAATTGGCAAGCATATGGTACTGTCTTGTGTGCATCAGAAATTCGTTTCTGACTATGAGAGCTTTTCATGATCTTGTGCCCCAATGTGTTGGAATCATTGCATGAAAAGTGTGAGTATGGGGTGATTCTTTGGTGGTGAGGTAAAATGGAGTTTGTGAATTTGCAAGTTTTCTATTTTCAATACATGAATATGAGCGAAAGAAAGAGCGTTTGTGTCTAGTAATTGTTTTCTCTGCATACGCTTGAGAAGGTGTTCTGAAAGATCTTGAATGCTGTTTGCTCGAGGACGAGCTAAAGTCCAAGTGTAGGGTGCTGATGTTTGGCTATTTTACCAATATTTTGAGGGTGTTTTTACCATGTTCTGATAGTAATTCTAAGAGTTTATATGGAAAATTAACATGATTTGATACTAATTGAGTTGTTTGGTGTTACAGGAAGTGAACATGGAGGCTAAAGTGCAAGTTTGTCATGAAAATCGAAGCAATTAATGATTCCAGGTGGTCCCGTGCGACACGAGTAGCACGAGAGATGAAGTTGGAACAAACAAGGATCTGTGTGACACGCGAGTAACATGAGAAGAAATAGAATTTTTGCCTAGAAGTGAAGAAAAATTTCAGCTCATTTTGGCCTAATACGCGAGCACCATGCGGTTGAATTTTCTAGAAAAATCAAGGTCTTGTGGCATGCGAGCATCACGCAAGCTGAGTTTTCTGGAGAAATTAAGTCCTCGTGGCACAGAGATGCCACACGAAGCAGAAAAAGTGGGGGAAAATATTACGGTATTTGACTATTTGCTTATTTTCCTACAAGGTATAGAAGCTTCCCTTGCCTCTTTTATGACCTATCTTGACCTGGGAAGACTAGACCACCATTATTGAAGCACTTTGGAGCTAAGAAAAAGCATCAAATATGTTGGAACTGAAGAATCAAAAGATTTTTTCTCAACTTTTCTTATTTTCTTTTCCTAAGGATGTTGTTTTGACTATGGATTTAAGGCTATTTAGTAAAATTATGAATAGCTAATTTTCTACTCTAGGATTTTGATAAACCCGTTATTGAGTAGTTTTCAGGAACTCCAAAATTGATTGATACAATATTTTATTTGTTTGTTTGTGCATTTATTGAATCAATTGTTTAGGCCTGCAATTGTTTGTGCTCTTTTTGCTTGAATGATCTTGGGAAAGACGTTTAGTTAAGGGTCAGTTAGATAACAGTATTTTAGGTTATGATAAGAGATTATTTAATCTGATTTAGAATCATTATAGGGTTATGATAAGAGTTGTATCATCTTAATTCAAGTCGTGGACTTGAAGAAACTTCACTGATCGTGAAAGGGGTCACTAGAGGATTAGAGTTAGTCCTAGGTTAGTAAGAAGGTAGTCTTGTAACCAAGTGAGTCTTTTACATAGTGAAGCTGAAATCCTACTTGGAAGAGTAGGTCGTGGTTTTTTGATCCCTAGTTAACGGGGTTTTTCCACGCTAACATCGAGTGTTCATTTACTTACAGTTTTAATTCTGCATATAATAAAGTAAAGGAACACATTGAATAAACTGGTCCTTAAAATAGTACGTGGTGTGTCTTGGGAAATAACAATTGGTATCAGAGCGGGTTATCCTTGAAAAGGCTAACACCTAGGATTAGAATGAGTACATCACAAGAGAATGGTGAGGATCAGTCAACTGTTAGGGCACCTTTGTTCAATGGAAAATACTACTCATGATGGAAGGAAAGGATGAGAGATCATCTTCAAGCCGAGGACTATGAGTTGTGGGACATAGTTACTGAAGGTCCTATGATTTCAATGAAGAAAGATGCTGAAGGAAATGATGTTCCCAAAACTAGAAGGGAATGCAATGCTGAAGACTTAAGGCAGTGGGAGAAGAATGCCAAAGCAAGGAAGTGGCTTGTCTGTGGACTCAGTCCTGATGAGTGCACTAGAATTAGAAGGTATACCACTGCAAAAGAAATTTGAGATTCTCTACAGGTTGCTCATGAAGGGACAAGTCAGGCTAAGAGATCTAGAGGTACATTTCTTTTTGCTGAATATGAAAGTTTTAAAATGAAAGAAGGAGAATCAATTTCTGAAATGTGCACTAGGTTTATTGCTATTTCATCTGAACTTATCTCTTTGGAAAGGGTTTTAACTGTTGAAGATAGAGTTGAAAAAATCCTAACTAGAGTTCTTCTAGATTCTTGGGAGATTAAGGCTTGTGCCATCATAGAAAGTAAGGATCTTACCACTTTATCCTTAGATGAGCTTATAGGTAATTTGAAAACCTCTGAACTAAGGAAAAAGGTTAAGAACATAGGTGAACAAGTTAAAACTGAACCTAGCCTAGCCTTAACTGCTGCTGATAAGCCTGTTGATGATAAGGAACTGGTCCTTATTGCTAAAAATATCCAAAGATACTTGAATAAGAAAAAGAGGGTTAGTGGACAGGGTAGGTCTTCTAACATGAAACAGGCTGGAGAATGCTTCAAGTGTGGAAGCATGGAGCACTACATCAGCAAATGTCCAGTTATGGAAGGAGAATGGAGAAAGAGATATGTTGAGGAAAGAAGAAAGGATAGGGAACAGGTCCTGAAGAAAAGTGGAAATCCCAAAGCAATGGTTGCTGGCTGGCAAGACAGTGAGGATGAATAATATGATGATGATCTGGATGATGATCTTGCTCTAATGACTCTTGAAGATTCAGATAATGAAGAAGATGCTGAGGTATTTGTTTCTAAACTTAAACAAGATGTGAAAAGCATGCCTAGAGAGAAATTAGTTTAGGTATTTCATACTTTGCTAAATGAGTTTAAATCTCTAAGGGATGGAAAAACTCAATTGCATGATGAAATTGAAAGTTTAGGAACAGAATCCAAAAAGGCAGTAATTAAAAATGACTCTCTGAAAAGGATAATTAGCATGCTAGAGGAACAGGCCCTCACACTTGAATCAACTGTTCAGGAACTGAAAAGTGAAAAATCAAAAGTTAAAACAGTTGAAAATGGTAAGGGCATTGCTAATTCTCATCAGATTATTGCTGAAGTGAAATTGAAAGTCACAGTTGATGAACTGTGCAAGAAAGATGAAAAGATAAGATCTTTGGAAGAGGACTTAGTTAAAACAAAAATGGAGTTAGGAAAAACTGTAAAAAATGGAACAAGTCCTCTGAAGCACTAGAATAGTTACAGAAAAATGATAGTTGTAACAAGAAGGGTATTGGATTCATGAAATCACAGTCTTTACCCAAATGGGATCCAAAGAGTAAGTACCTATCACTTCCTGAAAATTGGGTATGCACTCATTGTTGGAACACTGGTTACTTGAAAGGAAATTGCCAATCTTTAAAAATGGCTGCACAGAGGAACATGTCCTATAAACCAGTTCAAAACTCTGTGACAAAGAAAACTGTTCACACAAAGAAACCATTACCATTCTGGGCTAAGAGAGATCTGATTCATCCTTTTTCTCAAAGAAAGGAACCCAAACTAGTTTGGGTTCTTAAAATTAACCCCTAATTTTCTTTTGTAGGCTAGAGTGAAGGAGAGGAACCACAAATGGTACATGGACAATGGTTGCTCAAGGCACATGACAGGACATAAGGAACTGTTCCTTTCACTCTCAGCCTTTCAAGGAGGAAGTGTTTCCTTCGGTAATGGTAAGAAAGGGGAAATTATTAGCATTGGAAAGGTAGGTAGGTCTGATTCACATAGTATAGACAATCTGTTTCTAGTATATGGGTTGAAGCATTGCTTATTGAGTATATCTCAATTGTGTGACAAAGGTAATAATGTTAATTTCTCATCTACTGGGTGCACTGTGACTAACCAAACTTATGGAGAGATTATGTTGCAGGGAAATAGACATGGAAATATCTACAAGGTAGATCTATTGACACTATCTGATAGAAGCATGAGTTGTCTAAGTGTAGTGCAAAATGATCCCCTCCTATGACACAAAAGACTTTGCCATGCTAGTCTTTCACAATTGAACAAGCCTGTTTCCAAGGATTTGGTGATAGGTCTTCCTAACATCAAATTCAAGGATGAAAAGGTATGTAAAGCTTGTGCCGGGGGGAAGCAGGTAAAATCCTCCTTCAAACCAAAAAAACAGGTAAGTACTACCAAACCTTTGGAACTGGTCCATATGGATCTGTGTAGACCAATGAGAACAATGAGTCGTGGAGGTAAGAAGTATGTTATGGTATTAGTTGATGATTACTCCAGATTTACATGGACTATATTTCTTGCATCTATGGAAGAAGCTTTTAATGCATTTTCAATTTTTGCTAAGAAAGCTCAAAGGACTCTAGATAGTCACATTGTTGCCAATAGATCAGATCATGGAACTGAATTTGAAAATCATATGTTTTTCAATTTTTGTAATGAAAATGACATTAATCACAATTTCTCCTCACCTAGAACTCCACAACAAAATGGTGTAGTTGAAAGGAAAAATAGGACCCTAGAGGAAATGACTAGGACTATGCTAATATCTGGTAATCTTCCACAAAGCTTCTGGGCTGAGGCCATCAACACTGCATGCTATATAATCAATAGATGTATGACAAGGCCACTAATAGAAAAGACACCATATGAGTTGCTTAAAGAAAGAAAACCAAATATTTCTCATCATAGAGCTTTTAGATGCAAATGTTTCATACATAACAATGGAAAGGATGCCCTAGGAAAATTTGATCCTAGAAGTGATGAGGGAATCTTTGTTGGTTATTCTTCAAATATTAAATCTTATAGAGTCTTTAACAAGAAAACATTGAAAATTGAAGAAAGCATGCATGTTAAATTTGATGAAACTTACAATTTGACTCAAGAACAGGTACAGGAAGATTAAGAGATTGGAATGCTGAAACAAGGTGAAATTGATCCACAAATGCAGACATTGGATGGGGATACTGTGAGAAGTGAACTGCAAGGAACTTTTTCTCAGGACAGAACTGAGAAGACTAGCACAGAAACAGGGGGAACAAATAATGAATCCACCTCACAAACTGGCAGTGCTACTCCCTCAGGAACTGTTCCTCATCAAGGTACTTCTGAAAATGGTCTGATACTCAAGCCTTATAAGTATCAAGGTTCACATCCTGTAGATCAGATAATCTCAGATAAGGCTGCTGGAATTCAAACTAGATCAACAATTAAAAATCACAATTTGTGTGCCTTTAGTGCCTTCTTATCTCTTGTTGAACCCAAAAATGTGAAAGAGGCACTGAAGGATGCAGATTGGATCAATTCTATGCAGGATGAGTTGAATCAATTCCAAAGAAGTCAAGTTTGGCATCTGGAACCCAAGCCAAGGAACAGGTCCATTATAGGAACAAAATGGATTTTCAGGAACAAACTTGATGAGGATGGCATGGTAACCAGAAATAAGGCTAGATTAGTTGTTCAGGGGTATAGTCAAGAGGAAGGCATCGACTTTTGCTCCAGTTGCAAGATTGGAAGCAATAAGACTTCTTATAGCCTTTGCTACATTTATGGAATTTAGTCTACATCAAATGGATGTTAAGAGTGCATTTCTTAATGGTTACTTAAAGGAAGAAGTCTATGTCAAGCAACCTCCAGGTTTTTAGAATGAACAGTTCTCTGAACATGTGTACAAGTTAGACAAGGCCTTGGATGGACTCAAGCAGGCACCAAGAGCATGGTATGAACGTCTATCTAAATTCCTACTTCAGCACGGGTATAAAAGAGGTAAAATTAATAGCACACTGTTTTTGAAAGAAAAGGGTAAGCATCTCTTAATTGTTCAAATTTATGTAGATGACATAATTTTTGGTGCTACTTGTGAAAATTTAAGTAAGGAATTTGCAAATTTGATGGGAAGTGAATTTGAGATGAGCATAATGGGTGAACTCAATTTCTTTTTTGGATTTACAAACTAAGCAAACCTCAAATGGAACTATGATCCATCAATAAAAATATGTTAAAGAATTACTTAAAAGGTTTGATATGGACAATGGTAAGGAAGTTGATGCACCTATTGCAATTGCCACAAAATTGGATCTTGATGAACATGGAATATCAATTGATTAAAAATTGTGTAGGGGCATGATTGGTTCTCTACTTTACTTAACTGCTAGTAGACCTGATATTGTGTTTAGTATTGGTTTGTGTGCTAGGTTTTAGTCAGATCCTAAGGAATCTCATTTGAAAGCTGTTAAAAGAATATTGAGATACTTGAAAGAAACAGGTTCCTTGGGACTTTGGTATCCAAAAGGTGGTAATTTCAATCTTGTTGGATATACTGATGCAGACTATGCAGGTTTCCTTGTTAATAGAAAGAGTACCTCAGGTATGGCACATTTTCTTGGTGAGTGTTTGGTTTCTTGGGGAACCAAGAAACAAAATTCAGTGGCACTTTCCACTGCTGAGGCTGAATATGTGGCAGCTGCCTCATGTTGTTTACAATTGTTATGGATTAAACAGTAATTACAAGATTTTGGTGTTGATGTAGAAACTGTTCCTATCTTTTTGTGATAACACTAGTGCTATAAACATGACAAAAAATCTAGTGCATCACAAAAGGACCAAACACATTGACATAAGACACCATTTCTTGAGAGACAATTATGAAAAGGGTTTGATCACTATAGCATTTTGTCCTGCTGAAAAGCAGATTGCTGACATTTTTTCAAAAGCTTTAGAAAGAGATATTTTTGAAAGAAATAGGTTGGAATTAGGGATGATTAAATTCACCTAAATTCACCAATGCTTTACTTCAAAATTGGCTAGAAATTTGTACTTAAAATGAATTTTATCAAAGTCGATTTGAAATATTCAGTCCAGTTTCATACTTAATTGTATACTCTTGTGCCATGATTTCTTTTTAAAGTTTCTAAAATTTAATGATGTTACCCTTATGTTCTTAGAATTTCAGATTGAACAAAATTGATTAAATTGGGATGGACACTGTTTTGGTGATAAATTCAGGTATGTACTCTTTGTTATTCATTTATATTAGAAGTTTGAGGCTATAGGTAACTTGAAATTAGGATAAATCCCACTAGGAATCCTAATCATATCCGGTATGTATAAGAGTCTCATCGGAGGAACCAGTTCCCGATCAAATCAGGTAACTCAAATCATAACGGCTCTTTTTCCGGGAGACTCCCAAGAGTCCTTTAACGGCTGAAATTCATTCAATGAGGTCATAGTATTCGTTTTTGATGCAGCCCAAATTGCATCGCCACCTACACTCGGGGACAACTTGAAGACCATGCATTAGAGCTCAATCAAAGTGGAGGCAGGGCTGAAACCAGTGCAGGAAATAGGGGAGCCAAAGCAGGGCAAAACAGGGCAGCACTTTCAAAGCTTACTGCCTGACGAGGGAGATCTGTTCTTCGCGATCGCGTGCATGTCTGCGCGATCGCGATGAGTAAATCTTTGCCCTTCGCCTTCGCGCCACTCTCCGCGCGATAGCGTGCCTCAGGAAATCCTTGCCCTCGCGTTCGCGCCACCCTCCGCGCGATCGCGCGCCTCAGCCACCAAGTGCCCACGCGATCGCTATTCCTTGCACGCGATCGCGAAGACCAGTGGAGCAGTGCGGACCAGAAACTTGGCAAATGTTGTAATGGGAAACTATAAATACCCCCTTAGTTCATTTATTGCTTTTTAGCTAACTTTGAATGTAGAATGATATTTTCTTTGAGTGAATCTCAATGATGAACCCGTGAACGGGCATGATTTCACTTGGTGGATTCCAAGTTGAACATCGTAACCTCTCTGATCATTCTATTTGCAAGGGCCGGGTGTCCCTTGAGGGTAGTTGCGTAGTATAGGTGATCCTTGACTTCACCCGGGGTGTATCGAGACGAGTTCTTCGGTGCTACTTAGGTAAACGTTCAAGCCTCGTCTTGCTTTTATCTCGATATCGTTATCGATATCGCCTATCTTGTTCTCGTTTCCGCATTTTGTATCGTCTTTTCATTTTTGCGCATTTTTCGATTGCATCAGTTGGTATCAGAGCACGGCTAGGCTTCGTTCTTACGAATCCTCGGTCTTGTTCTTGTTGTTGTTATCGTTGTGTTGTTTGTTGTTCTTATTTGAAGAAAAACAAAAAAAAAAATCCAAAAATTTGAGAATCACCAAAAAAATTGCTAGAAATCGTCGTTTGTTACGATTTTGTTGATGTTTGTTACTGGGGATTGTTTGTTATCATATTCCCGTTGATTTGGTACCCTCGAAACACGATTTGAAGTCGTGAATCAAAATCTTGAAAACCAAATCTCAAAAGTTGAGAATTCACAAAATTTAATAGAACTTGTTTTGTGTTGTGAATTCTTGGTTGTTTGGTATCGGGGATTGTTCCTTATAGTTTTCCCGTCATTTTGATATCCCCATATCGTCATTTGGAGTAGCAGAATGAAAATTGATGTTTTGAAATCTTGAAGTTCTTGAAAACTTTGAAGAACTTGCTCCAAATTTTAGAAAACGAGTTGTTTGTTGTTTGTTTGATTGATAAAACCATTGGGGATTGTTTACTTCAGTTGAAAACACCCTTTGGAAGCTTTAGAACTGAACAACAAGTTGAATGGAGGTGATTTGTGTGCCAAAAACTGAGTTTTCAGTCGGGGTTCTGGTTCTGGACTGCAAGCCTGTGCGATCGCGCACAGCTTCACGCGGTCGCGACAACTCCCCAAGTTAAGTCATCGCGATCGCGTGCCAACCCACGCGATAGCGAAGAACAATCTTTTCCAGAAAATCCTGTTTTGGACAGATTGTTCGCAAAGCTGTCGTAGCAGTTTCCGCTCACCAAAACTTTAATTGTATCATCAAATATGGTGAGTTTGTAGATCACTAACCAAAAATCATCCAAGTCCAAATCCATTTAGTGGCGATTCGATCTTTTTCCCTTTGATCGCGTCACTTCCGGTTAGTACTTTGAGGGTAACACTCCTACCCAATTAGTGCTAATTCTTTGTGCGTTTAGAATCTTCGTGCCTAGAGGAGAGTAGAACTCAAAGAAGCGTCGTAGAACATTTTTGCTTCAAGTGCTCACTCATATAGCCGTTCGTCCATCGAGTCCCATCGATTCTACTCACCCCGAAGAGTATTTGGTTCGTGTGACTTGAGTGGTTATTGAGGTGGTTGTTCAACTACGAGGAAGCCTTTGAAATCAAGCTTGAGTGATCCTACCACCCACTAGATCGAGTGTACCCGAGTGACATTCCAAAGGTGAGGGAGCGAGTGAGGTTTTTACCTCTTTCTCTTGTCTTTGATTTATGTAGGTACGTGGCCGGGGACGTTGACGAGACCAATAAGGTCCCGGTAAGCACTTTGGCCTACATATTGGCCAAGGTGAGATCTTTAGACCAAAGGCTTGAGAGCCTTGAAAGAGAATGGGCCCCGAGTGTCCAAAAGGGTACCGAAGGAGGTACTAATGATGAAATGTTGGGCATTCCCCAACCGTTGGGCATTCCCCACAACTTGGGCAATCCCCAAGTAGATGTAAATACTCACTCTAGGAGTAATTCTACTACTCCTATGAGCCCACCAATGGCAAATGAGGGAATTGGGGAAAGTGAGCGAGGTGATAACATTATTGGACCTCATCCCCACACACTTGCACATGAGAGCGAATTGAAAGAAAGAAGAGGAGAGGAAAAACAAATTGAGAGTGAGGGCACCCTTTGTCCTAACCATATGTTATCTTCTTCTTCTTGCCATAGCTTTTGTGTAGGTACTCTTGGAGGCGAGCTATTGGAGCCTCAACCGTTTGCCTTGGAAGGAAGACAAGAGGATGGAGGGCATCATTGTGAACTTCGTGATGGAGGGATTGAACGCGACACTACAGGCTATGTGAGTGCTCACGGGAGCGACTCAAATGTAAGTGTTACCTTCCCTTCTCATGAACATGTTAATCCCTTGTCTTGTGGAGACTCAAAGCTAGTTGTTGCTTGTGATGCCTATATTGACCTTGCAACTAGTGAAGAGTCTAATGGTCAACTTGTGTTTGCGTGTGACCTAGTAGAGAGGAATGAGAAGCCACATCATGATGTGAGCCCGGTATTAAAAGAACCTCTCTATAGTGAAGGTGTGTTAGTTGACCTTGCTTGTGTCCCTTGTTATGACACCCCACCCGTATTTGACAAAGGGGAAGATGAGTTATGTGACTCTACCCTTGTTGACAAAATTGCTTTTGGTGGATTTGTGTGTCGTAGTAAGGATGATAGTGACCTTGAGGAGTCCAAATTACATGAATTGGACAAGGTTGTCTATGATGACTCCTCAAGTGCGGATGATGAACCTAGTCTTGATACGATGCCGTTGTTTGACTATGAAATTGAGGTGCATGCTTTTACATTCCCATTGCATGAGGGCCTCTTTAATTGTGAAGGTGATTTGTATCGGGCTAGAGTTGAGGGTGAAATGGAACCTCCGTGGTGTGAGGGATTTGATCCCATAGACAACTCCTTGTTTGTACTTTCAAGTGAGGTAGATGATTCTTCTAGTTACCCTACCCTTGTTGGTTCGGGTTATGATGATGAAGAGGCCATTAACAATGCCTTCCTTGAGAGTTTACCTTGTGAGGGGGGTTGTCTCGAGGATGAAATTGGAGGTGAGGAGGTACCTCTTAGTGTGAGTATGAGGGCTTTTAAGAAGGGGAGTGGGGTACTTGATGCTAATTGTGTATTGCACCACTTTGTTTATTCCCTCCCATATGTTAACCACACTTTGAGAATGGAACACGCCACAACCATTGCGCTACATTTTGAAAATATTGCCTTGAAGGTTTGGTATGTTGATCATGAGCTTAGGGGTCATCGGAACTATGATTGCTTGATCTTGAATGTTCTATGTCCTAATGATTCCCTTGCTTGTTATGGTTGTGAGTGCTTGGCACTATGGAGCCAAGAACTTGTTGTTCCCTTTAGGGACATGAGCTTCTTGAATGCTATTGATACTTGGCTCTATAACAAGAGCGAATTTTCCACCGTGCGTGCACTCACTCTTGTTGGACCTACCTACTCGCGTAGTGGAAGGTCTTGGTGTGCTAATCTTGAACCTAGAGTTTGTAGGGATTTTGATAGCTTAATCTTGCATGTGCCATACCCTATTGATCTCTTTATTTGTTCTTGTGTCGGGAGCACTTTGTTGTCAAACCAAGTACTTGCTAGCGCCTTTGGGAGCATGAGCTTCTTTGTTGCCATTGATACTTGGTTGTACCACAAGATTGTGTTTTCCCTCACTTAGTGCACTAACCTACTCTTGTAGTAGGAGTTTTTTTTTGTTTGCCTTTTTGATGTAGGTGATGATCCCTTGGAGGAGGACGCCTTAATTTCGAGGACGAAATTTTCTCAAGAAGGGGAGGATGATGCAGCCCAAATTGCATCGACACCTACACTCGGTCTGGGAGTCACGGCATGGATGATATGAGCTCGGGGACAACTTGAAGACCATGCATTAGAGCTCAATCAAAGTGGAGGCAGGGCTGAAACCAGTGCAGGAAACAGGGGAGCCAAAGCAGGGCAAAACAGGGCAGCACTTTCTTAGCTTACTGCCTGACGAGGGAGATCTGTTCTTCGCGATCGCGTGCATGTCTGCGCGATCGCGATGAGTAAATCTTTGCCCTTCGCCTTCGCGCCACTCTCCGCGTGATAGCGCGCCTCAGGAAATCCTTGCCCTCGCGTTCGCGCCACCCTCCGTGCGATCGCGCGCCTCAGCCACCAAGTGCCCACGCGATCGCTATTTCTTGCACGCGATCGCGAAGACCAGTGGAGCAGTGCGGACCAGAAACTTGGCAAATGTTGTAATGGGAAACTATAAATACTCCCTTAGTTCATTTATTGCTTTTTAGCTAACTTTGAATGTAGAATGATATTTTCTTTGAGTGAATCTCAATGATGAACCCGTGAATGGGCATGATTTCACTTGGTGGATTCCAAGTTGAACATCGTAACCTCTCTGATCATTCTATTTGCAAGGGCCGGGTGTCCCTTGAGGGTAGTTGCGTAGTATAGGTGATCCTTGACTTCACCCGGGGTGTATCGAGATGAGTTCCTCGGTGCTACTTAGGTAAACGTTCAAGCCTCGTCTTGCTTTTATCTCGATATCATTATCGATATCGCCTATCTTGTTCTCGTTTCCGCATTTTGTATCGTCTTTTCGTTTCCGCGCATTTTTCGATTGCATCAGTTTTGCACTCAATCTCCACTACCTATCTACTTCTATATATACATTCATACCTCTTCACTATTTTTCACTTTGTTCACAATCAAATTCTCAAAATTTCAGAAAAAATAGTGGATTATCTCTTGAAACGTATACTTACAATGTCTCTCTCACCTGAAAATTCATCATCCCTTCCCACTTCTGATCAACCACGAAACCCCAACCCTTCTTCACCCATGGACACCACAACACCAAACCCTGAAGTTCCTGAAAATAATCTTGAAGTTCCTGAGCCAGAAATTCAGGGGGAAGGACCAGTTCCCACTACTGAGTCGATTTTAGAACAAGTTGAGGACTTGTCAAGCGCTATGATTATATATCAGTATCAGGTAAACTATGCCTCTCCTTTAAATGTAGTCGAAGATGATGGGGAGAATGTAGAGGGGTTTGGGACTGTTCCTGAGAGGGAAGGTGAAACTGTAAAACGCTTGGAGGCTCCCATGCATAGGTCACAAGGGTCTCTAGAGGTTGCTTTTAGAGCACCCATGGAGGATGTGGTGGATTTAGATGATGCTATGAGTGATAGTGATAGGCCACTTATCGATCTTATTAACATAAGAAGTTTGAAAAGAAAACTTGCTAGGAAGGGACCAATTGATGATAAGTTGTCTGCTGAGATTGCTGCTAAGCTGAAAAAGATTAGTGATAGTTATAAGCCAGGGCTTAAGAAAAAGGGTGAAAGATCTTTTAAGGCAAAGAGAACTATTCCTTCTGCTTTTACTCCTGTTAGTGGGGTTAGGAGAACAAGAAGTGCAGTCAAGGCTGCAGATGAAAAACTGGCTGCTGCAATGGAAAGAAGCAGGAAAGGAAAGGGAAAACAGGTAGTTGATCCTGTTGTTGAAGAGGACACTGATTTTATAGAAAAAGTGAGAGAGATTGTGGATGATGAAGATGATGTGATGGAGGATGTTGAGGAACTTGTTCCTCAATTTAAGAAGAGAAAGGTTGCACCAGGGCGTGTGACAAGGAGTTCTATGAAAGCTGCTGCTGGAAAATCTTCCAAGAGGACCAGGTTCTCAAAAAGAACTTTGGTTGATGAAACTTCTGATTCTAGTTCTGATGAGTCTGCTGAGGGTGAGGATAGTGAAAGTGAGAATGAGGGAGATGAGGTTCAACACTGTGTGCATGAGGACATTATGATGAGAAGAGTTCTGAAGGGAAGGGTACTTTCTAATGTTGAGGAAGAAGGTATGCTGTGGCTGCTGCAAAAATTGCAGGTTCAAGGCTGGAGGGACATGGTCCTTCAGATCAAAGGCAAGTATGCAAAGGTGATGGTTCAGGAATTCTACAAGAACTGTTCCATGAAAAGGGATAGAATCACCACTTCTGTCCATGATCAAGAAATCACCTTTGACACTAAGGAGCTGGGTGAATTGCTGGATATTCCATCTGTAGGGTATGAAAGCTACATCAAGAAGGTGTGGCCTGATCTGACAAACTTGCCTACTGATTTTGAAATCACTAGGAAATTTGCTGAAAATGATGAGGATGAGAAGCCTATGGCTGTGCAGAAGAGTGAAATGCATCCTCAGCACCAGGTGCTGTTTGAATTTGTGAACAAAATTCTGCTACCAAGGCAGGAGAAGAAAAGGATTGCTAGTTTTATGGACCTGGTCCTTATGGAACTGATGGACAGTGGTAAGCAGATAAACTGGCCCAGGTTTCATGATTCATCTGATTAAGAGGGTTGTTACTGGGAAGAAAAAGCACTCATTGGCCTTTGGTTTTATCCTAACTGATTTGTTTGCTAAATTGGGAATGCCTTTGGAGGGGGTAGTCAATGCTACAAAGAAGGAGAAATTTGATTGTGCTACTCTGGTTAGCTGTGATTTGCATGTTCAAGCTGATACTCCACTGGCTGGTGTTGCCAAACAGCCTCTGAACAACAAGGTGAGGGCCTTGAGGCAACAAGTTGCTATACAAGCTGCTGAGATAGTTAGGTTGGAAGAAGAGAGGAACTACTGGAAGGCAGAGGCTGCTAAAGCAAAGGAGACAGATGAGGGAATGCTCAAACAAATGTTTGAGTTGCTGCAGGACAAGTCTCAGGGACCTGGTCCTTCCACTTCCTGAACACCTTAGCCATATGCCATCTTTTTGTCCAATGGAATTTAGACTGGTTCTAGTACCTTAGCCTTTTCCTTTTCTATTTTTTGAATAATTTAATAGTACTTGCTTGTATCCCCTGGTTTAACTTTTTGTTAATGATGACTTATCTTCTATGGCTAATATCATTGTTTTGCAGTTGCTTTATTTTGAATTATGCTTGCATTTTGAGTTGCCTCAATGGCCATGAGCTGATTATTCTAACACTTGATATATTCTAACTTATGCAACCTTTTCAATGATGCGAAAAGGGGGAAGAGTAAGTTCTGATTTTGCTTGTGCAATTTATAACCTAATTAAGAACCTGATCCTTAATGATGAAACAAGTTTCTACTTATGATGCTTCTTGAGTTTCAAGTTGTGATTCAGGACATTAAGGACATGCAGCTATGTCTAGGAGTTTGTCATCATCAAAAAGAGCAAAAATGTTAGCTTGAATAAGCTTGAAGTTTTGACTGATAACTAAGGAACAGATCCAAAGATATGTTCCTTTGAATCATTGCAGCTGAATAGATAATTCATGCAAAATCATTTAAGCTGAAATATTATTTATTATCCTAAGTCTAATGTTTATCTTGATAATTATGCAGGACTACACGTAATATGAAAAGATTGCATAAGACTGGATAAGGGCTAAAGGATTTCGGGTAACCTAAGGAAGAGTTCAATTAGGACTCAAACTCTTGGAAGCCTTGGAGTTCTAATTGCTTAAGACTTCTTGGATTCTGAAGCTATAAAAACAAGAGTAATTCAACTATTGATTGTAGTGCACAAATATAGAGTGAATCGAGGCATAGCATTGAAAGAGTCTTTATCTTGTTTGTGTAATCATTAAGCTACAGGGAACTAAGTAAGAACCTGTTCCTTAGATTGAGTCTTGTCAAAGTTCAGTCTTAGTTCAACTGTAGTAGGTACTATTGAGTTGTATCATCTTAATTCAAGTTGTGGACTTGAAGAAACTTCACTGATCGTGAAAGGGGTCACTAGAGGATTAGAGTTAGTCCTAGGTTAGTAAGAAGGTAGTCTTGTAACCAAGTGAGTCTTTTACATAGTGAAGTTGAAATCCTACTTGGAAGAGTAGGTCGTGGTTTTTTGATCCTTAGTTAACGGGGTTTTTCAACGCTAACATCGAGTGTTCATTTACTTACAGTTTTAGTTCCGCATATATTAAAGTAAAGGAACACATTGAAGAAACTGGTACTTAAAACAGTTTGTGGTGTGTCTTGGAAAATAACAATTATCCTAGGCTTTTTAACATCTGCAAGTTTGATTTTTTTCATTATTAGTAGTCTTAGCTAATTGTTATTTAAATTAATTATTCATAACTTAAAATATTATTGTTTAACTTTGAATATTTGGCTATTAAAGTTACTAGAACTTGACTTTGCTCCTTGTGGGTTCGACACCGAACTTAAAATTAAATTATATTTTAAGCGACCACTTATCCTTTTTGGGACGAGTAGTGGACGTGATCAAATTTGTATATAGGGCCACAAGCAATAATGAAATATCAAAAAATAAGAATAAAATGTAGGTTGTATTTTTTGAACGAATCGTTACAATGAGGTGGTTGGGGTATTTATAGGATACTCTTTACCCTAATCTCTATTCTAGTATTACTCTGATCGTGAGGCTCACGGCCCACTACACAAGTTGGTCACCTAGTACCTATCCTAGCTAGGAATAGTGTAGGTCCGAAAGCGGCTTATTCATTCGCGCTAGAACATCCGCTTATCTCACGTCTATGCGACTACAGTAGCCATTGCTCGCGTGGCTAACGTGTGCTCCTGGATCCGTAGCTTCCATTTTTCTTGGAGCTATTTCATATGTGCCAATGGGCCTTCGGTTTTGTGGACTAAAGGTTATGCAATATATGCCCACACAGTTAGTCCTCCCACTTGCTGAGTGTTGGTGTTAGCGTTTAGGAAGTGAAGTGACACGCTAGCAGGAAACTAGCTGTATTCTGCAATGATTGCACCATTTTGACTTGACCACTGTCGTTTTTTACTCGAGTTCAAACACGTGTCAGCATTTGATTAGGCGTCTGTCTTTTGTATCTTCCCAAAGTCATTATTGCAGTCTTTTTTAGCTTTGTCGCGGGCATGCCTTTTCATATTTTTCATCTTTATTCCACCCTTATATATATATACATAATCCTCATTGCGTATTCTTCTTATCACCATCCTCTAAATTTTTGACAAATAACTCTGTCTACCATCAAACTTTTATTCCCAAATTTTGCAAAAGCTTCAATTTTATCGATGGCTACTCCTGTTAACTTCCTTGCTTCTGATTTCAACGCTGATAACTATGCGCCCTTGGTGACTGATTACTCTAAGGATGGTGAAATACATGAGAAAGTAAACAGGCTGAGGGGGACCCATGACCTTCCCATTGTCGCTAACCCTACTAATGTCACGGATGGGGTTCTCCATCTAGTGAAGGAGAACTATAATAAGGGTCATGATACAAAGTTCTTCATCTCTGTTGAAGACGAGTGGGTCACCTCCCACAACATCTGTGCAGTTACCCACTCACCATTGGTCTTGGGCTTCCGGTGCATCCCATCATGAAGGAGATATGCTGAAAATTCAACATGTGCTTAGCTCAAATGGGTCCTCAGGCGTGGCGGCTCATCATGACTTTCGAATTCTTAGCCGAAAAGGCAGAGGTTCCATTCAACTTTTGATTTCTTTCACGCTGTTTACTCCCCCAAGAATTTTTACGGGGGCATAATAAAGCTCACGCCGCCTGGGGCGGAGGGCCGTTGTCATCAACTGTGACGATAGAAGCGACCATGAATGGTGCTACTACTACGTCATCTTGAGGACTTCTGCTTTGGCGAGGCCTACCGTTGACCCTTTCCTAGAGGTGTTCTACAATGTCTGTAAGTTGCTTTTTGCAATCCCCTTTTTCTTAATTTGTGCCCGTTATGTGTTAATATTTTTTTATAATTTTGATTACCTTATAGTGACTAGTTTAAGTTTCTTCCCATTCTCCCATGCTCACCTTGTGGATAGGGTTACGAGAGTCTTCGCCAACAATGATTGTACGTTGCTTTTCTCAATCCTTTTTTTCCTTAATTTGCAACGATTGTATGTTGCTTGTTGCAATCCTTTTTTTCCTTAAATTGTGCTTGCAATACGTTAATATATTTGCTAATCTTTGATCATCTTATAGTGACTAGTCTGATTTTCCTCCCATTCTCCTGTGCTTAGCTTGTTGATTGGGTTACGAGAATCCTCACCAATACTTCCCCTTAAATAAGGATAAAACCATGGCTGCAGTGAAGCACTTATGGCTCGAAAACCATGGTACGCCCATTTCCCTTCTTGATCTAGTTGCTTTTCATTCTATTTTATTTTGTCTAAATTTTGCATAGTCCTACTGGACTCTTTTCCCTCAAGGAGGATGGGGCCCCTCTATGTCAATTGCAGGCTCAGCTGCCGGCTGCACAACCCCGCTGTAAAGAACTGCTTGACATGAGGGTGACTGCTAGCCAGCTCCTTAGAAACTATTGTTGATCCAGTGTTGCAATTCCCTCTTCGGGGAATCAAGTGCTCGAAGCCCTTCAACCAGTGCTCCTTCTTTTAGAGCACCTGAAGTTGAAACTGTTGAAGTCCTCCTAGCGATGACGAAGGCGACTTAGATTGGTGATATTAATATTCCAGCGACCATTTCTATTTCGAGGAAATGGAAGCGTATAGTCATTGACTATGAGTTTGAAGAAAAGGAGGACGAGGAGATTGAGGACGTTAAGGCCGTTAACCCTATGCCCATGCTGCTCCTGGAGGTTGGTTGTCATTTCACATCTAACTCATCCTTTCACTTACTTTAAATATTGTAATGTTCCTTTTTAACTTCATCTTCTCTTGCCCCTGCTCAAAGAGTTTTCCCTTTCTCCCACCGAGCCCCCCGCTTGTGCGATGCCAAGGGAAGAAGATAATGGGTAGCAGTTCTATGGCTGCTAGGTGTGAGGCTGTTGTAGCTGTTGAGGATATTGATGCTGTGGAATAACCCACTTCTATTTACGGCCCTACATGCGAAATCATTGTCCCCATTCCAAAGAGGGCCAGTATACTTAGGCATCCTAGTGATATCTTCATCGCTCTTCGAGATTTTCTAGGGCTGGAGGAGGACAAAGTCTTCCACTATCATAGCCTTGATGGGCCGATTAGCAATATGGCCTGTAGCTGCTAAATGTAATTCTTCCGTCTCGCTCTTTGCTTTCTTTTTGTTTATGTTCTGTTTACACCATTTTTATTTGTATCTCTTGCTTCCGTAATGCTTAACCTACAGCCTTGAAGCCTTGGGTCGTGTCTTTTCCTTTGAAGGGGAATTGGAGAAGCTCTATGAGAAGAATGTTGTTCTCGAAGCTACAGTTAAGTGTATTTGCTCATTGGCAACGAAGGTGCGTCAGGTGCTTGAGGAAAAGGCCCAAGTGCACACCTAACTTGATGTTGCTAACACCCAATTCTGCCAACATCGAATCTACATTGACGGGCTTAGCACATCATGGACAGGATGAGGACTGAATCAGCCGAGAGGCACACCACTGAGGCAATGGCTAGAGCTGTTTCCTTCCACGTGACGACACAACTAGAGAGTCAGGCTCTACGCCTCGTATTTAGGTGGACATGACTGAGTTTGAGATGGGAGCATTGGAGCTCTAGCAAATGGGTGAAGGACTTCAGAGAGAGTTCAGCCAGCTAAGGGTAGAGCATGATCCCTTGAGGGCTGAATGCGAACAGTTGACAGTTGACAGTTGAAGTTATCTTCCTTCGGAGTGCTTATGACCACCTCTGGGATTGTATTCCTATCTTGGACAACAAGTATAAACTAAGCTTGACTAGACGATCGTGTCCACCTCTTTGGCAACTTTGAAGCAAGTATGGGATACTCCCATTTATTATTTGGCTAAAGAGATCGATGTTGTGTAGGCTATGGTGGACCAGGCAGAAGAGTGACTTGGGCTCGAGCTTGATGCTAATAAGGTTAAGGGTTGTTGAACAAGATGATTAGGTATAACTGGTCGGATCTAATAAATCCCTAGGTTTCACTAACTCGTATTAATGTATTTCGTGCATTACACGTTCGGTACTGTTCATGACATGAATGTCTCAATATGTATGAATCAATCAAAAAAATCCAGCTTGGGGTATAAAATTAGCAACCAATAAACTGGCATAAGTAATATTCCCAATCATGCATTAAAACATGAAGAGAGAATATGCATAAGTATCAAATAAGGCATACAACAACCCACGAAAATGGTAAAAGCACCAACCATAAAATCTGCTCATGTCTGAATGGACCAATTTAACTGGAACATCCCGCGTGAACATAAAATACGCTCCTAGAGCATCAATGCACAGAAATTAATATAAGCTATTATGTCAGAAAGCTAGAATAAGCGTGCAAGCACATTACAAACCTTCCACATGTACCAAAGAATCTCATATCACCTATCTATAATAAAAATATCCAAAGAATACTCAGCTCCCACTAGTAAGTATGAAATTTACAGGCGCACGTACTTGAGCTTCAACATAACATAATTGCAAGGCTAGCTTCAGTCACACAGATCAGCGATTAGATCAGCAGGGTCACGTAAGTAAATTTGTTATGGCACTCTTAGTCCTACAAAGCGACGTAATTGCAATTGCCTCTCTCGTAATTACATATATCATATGTGCGCACCATTTTAATCAATACAAATTACAAACCAACTCCGTTCCTGAAGTCACACATGGCACTACCTCAGAAACCCATCAACATCGACTATATCAAAAGAATTTCGGTAAAGGTGGGAAGTACTGTCACAAGCTTTTAAAGCCAATGTACAAGCTCTAGGCATAACCATCAAGGGAAAATAGAACCCTTGGTCCATGACTCAAATAACAGTGTACTCAATCTAAGCACTTAAGCACTATAGCACAGAATCTTCCACATATATATATATATATATATATATGAGATTGAAGCTCAAGCCGAATAATAAACATACTTAGCAAGTCTGAGCAGAGTCAACCAAACTTGTTTGTACATCATGTATATGAAGAAATGAATCAAACATAAGGTCCATAGCGAACCACTTCAAACTCTATTAGGAAATTATCAACCTCATAGGTCAAAGTATTTAGATGACCAAAATCACTGAGAACCAAAAGTCATAATGAAATACAAGTCTTGTTGTTGAAGATAGACGATAGCAATATTCAACAATTCTAACTTCATATACAGAAAGAATCCAAAATCACCATCGAACATCTACCTAGGACTCGAAACAATCCAAGTCACATTGATGGTCATCGCAAAGAGTTGAATCACATGACACCTTGATCTTACCGAGTTAATTAAAGCTTTAGCAAACCCAAACAAGATGTGCAAGAATCATGATATTCTTAAAGGTTTCACTAATTGAAACACCCTATAACCTTTAAATAGTTCTCACAATTTCATTATCTAAACTCCAATTTCACCTTACAAACACGATGAAAAACTTCCTTGGACTGTATATAATTCTCTCGATACTAATCATGACATTCACCGCCATGATGTGATAGCATATATAACCATATCTAACTTATATCAAGAGTGAGGTATCCAACTTACACATTACCAACTGCTCAAAATTCTAGGCTTTAGATTAGCAATATAACAACAAAATACACTTATCTTTTTCTTCGAATATCTTTATTATTATGACACATTCAACTTTTTCCAGACGACAACAATCATAAAATATTTACTATAAAGAGCATCTCTTTTACTAACATACTTTCTTAATCTGATACAAAGTATCTGAAACTAAGACTGAACACTAGAATAAGCTACCTCTCTCTAATTCAATCTTCTCCATTGGACCCAAAGACCACGAACTATCACACAACTAACTGAGGAATAAATTCTCTACTTAGGGTGTACCATCTTACCATTAGTCATCACATGACTCCATAAAATATCACATCAAGGCAATTAATCTCACTTAAAGAAAATAGATTAGCATCAACATTTCTTCTCATCTAGGAAGGTTTTCTCATATTCTTATCTTACTATGTTCGACCTTAGAAAATGGCTCAAAAATCATCCTCGATAAGGCAAAATATTGAAAATTTATGATAAGGCTGAAAATAATTGCAAAGACCTGATAATCATATCCAAGGTGGCATAGAAACCACAATTGGTAATGCATACTCTAAAGCTAATCACATTGATCTATACACAACAACAAATTTGAGAACTAAATTTCATTCCAAAGATGGACCAGTAGAACTTACAAGGCTTACCTGAAACAAAATATCAAGTTGCTACACTCAGAGAAAATTGAAATGGTCCAAGGATTCCCAAAAAAACCTTTACGAATCTAGTTACCCATACTGAGGTTTTTTTATAAAAAAAAAAAGTCAAACCTATCCCAAAATGATATTGTACAAACACACCATTCATTTTAGAGAACATGCTTAACAATTCTTTGAAACGCCTCCAAAACCTAAACCGTAACTGAATTAGTCATATAGGACATTGAGTGTTAGACATGCCAATCACATTTGCTTATGATTTGTCCAGCTCCTATAGAAAATATAGTTCTAAATGAAGGCAGCTGACAAGAACTCTGTCGTGAAACTGACATGGCCTGAATTCTTGGCTAGGCCCTGCGGGCACCCGATTACCTCCCCTAGACCCGTCGGGCGAACTGATAAGTGTATTTTACTTGTTTTTTTAAAGCATAAATATTTTATAAAAACACGAAAGTCATCAAATATCTTCCGTATTTCTAAACAAATTTTATGGGGAAGAACACAAATGAGTTTGAGCAGAATCAAGAAATATTCAACAAAAGAAACTTGGCAAAGTTGAAAGAAAAAGAGCAAAACGAAGAAGGCAAAATTCTGATAGCAGAGAAAAGAAACCATAACGGTTACCAATCATAACGGTTACCAGTCATAACCGTTTCAAGCAAAAACAATATAGTTTTTCAACCATTCACTTTTGGCTATAAATGGACGCTGCCATTTTCAGAGGAGGATCATCGGGGGAAGAAATTAAGTTCGTTATTGGCTCATATCATCAAGTGTTTTAATTTTCCTGTAGACCATTCTAGTGGCTACACTTTTGTATTTAGTTCTGAATAAATCTTAAGTGTTTGAAAATACGCTAGTCCTGATTTTAATTAAGTAGCAAGAATTATTCGTCGTGAATATTTCTTTCTATTTTCTTATTTAATGGACAAGAATATTTTCGTTAGTGGTATTAACTCCAGTATGGAGTAGTTTTTTCTTTTGTTAGGAGAATGATAGATCTTGATATTTTTATATAATAGTAGAAGTTTAATCTTCATTTCATTTGTTCGGCCTGAAACTTTTTAAAGTATTACATGCTGTTAAAGTTAGATGTTTTTTAATTTTTCACACATATCTATTTTATATTATATTTAACTTGTTACTAATTCTGAAATCGAAAGAGGCGAAGGAGTAATAAGGTTAATTTGTGGTATTGATATGTGTTGATATTAATTAAATCACATTTATCTACTTTATGTCATAATTTGATATTGCACTCATTTTGAAACTGAAAGGGGCGAATGGTATAGTAATCATTTGTGACAAGTAAGATAACCGAAAGGGGCTTACTTATAAATAAAGAAGCATTTTTTAGTTCAAATAAATATTTCTGGATCTTTAATATTACTATTTTAACAATTAAGTTGTATAACCCGAAAGGAGTGTAATTAATTGTTTGAAATGGGTAATCACACATAAATGTAATCGTGAGAGGCATTTATACATTTTTAAGAAATAGAAATTGAAGAATAAACAAATCTCTGTTATATTGAAAATATCAAGTGAAGTCAGGATCCCAACAATTTTATTATATTGTAAAGCAAAAATACTTTTCTCCATTCTATGTTTTTACTTTATTTTACAGTTAAATTAATTCTCCAATTTCTCTGATTTTCTCAAATAGTAATTAAAGCAAGAAATATCTGTAGAATAGATAAATCAATCTCTGTGGGTTCGACATCTTTCTATACTATTATTTGACAGAGTACGAGTAAAATTTCTCATACACCAGAAGCTCGTCAAATTTTTGGCGCCGTTGCTGGGAATTGGCAAAATCTACTTCAGATTAATTGTTTTACTACTAGTTTGAGAATAGTTTTTATTTTTATTTGTTATTTTACTTAAAAGTTCAGGTAGTGACCCGTTCTTCTTCAAGAGAACTTGTCAAATACGATCCTGAAATTGAAAAATCCTTGAGGTTGTTGCGAAAAGAACAAGTCTCACAAACCCGATCTTTCATACAAAAAGAAATGGAAGACGAGGAGCTTAACAATAACAACCCACCTCTACCACTTCATGTGGAGGAACAATTTGATGAGGTAGCACCACGACAGGATAGGATATTAAGAGATTATGCTAGGCCTGATCATTTTGAAAGAGAATCAAGTGTGCAAAGACCACCAATAGCAGCAAATAATTTTGAAATTTGCATAGGTATGATTCAGACCATCCAACAGTCATGTCAGTTTACAGGTGATTCAAGTGAAGATCCACATACCCATCTAATTGATTTTCTTGAATTAGTTAAAACTTGTAAGTATAATGGGGTCACAAACGATGCTATCAGGTTGCGACTTTTTCCATTTTCATTAAAAGGTGAAGCTAAAATATGGTTGCGGAGCTTACCATGAGGTTCCATAACCACATGGGACCAAATGACCCAGAAATTTCTTAATAAATATTTTTACCCAGCAAAGGCAAAATAAAGCACGAGGTCAATAATTTTATGCAGTTAGATACTGAATCTGTCTATCAAGCATGGGAAATGTTAAAAGAATTGTTAAGAAGATGTCCACACCATGGAATCCGAAATCCTGACATACTGTACATTTTTTATCATGGTCTCACACCCTCTGCTAGAAGTGTAATTGATGCAGCATCAGGAGGATCCATAATTGGAAAAACTACTGCAGAAGCCATGCAATTGCTAAATAAAATTTCAGAAAATGATGTTCAATGGCCCTCTGATAGATTGTCCATTAAAAAAGCTGCAGGAGTTAATCAGGTTGAAGCTTTGAATTCATTGGTGAAGCAAATAGCCACACTAACACAAAAATTCGAAGCTTTCCAGGTAAATTCTCAATCACATACCTCATCTGAAAATTGTGATATTTGTGGAGGTAACCATCCAAATCATGAATGTCAAGCGCAGAATGAGGAACAGGTAAATGTCATTGGTTACAAAAATAATTACCCTTTTGGTAGTCTCATGGCACAAAAACATCCAGGTTTCCAATTGAGTAATCCTGGTGCTGAAAATCCTCAAAGATTCTTTAATCAAAAGCAGCAGACACAGGGACCACCTGGATTCCAAATCAAAACAGGGGGCAACAAAATTTTCAACAGTATCAACAGCAGCCCCAAAGAACACATCACTCTGGCCTTGAGGACTTGATTTACAAATACATTAAGGTTGCTGACGAGGAAATGGAAACTCAAAGCTCAGCGATCAAAAATTTGGAAATTCAGGTAAGCCAATTAGCAACCGTCATGTCTGGAAAAATACAAGGTGCTCTTCCAAGTAACACAGAGAAAAACCCGAAAGAACACCTCAAATCTATCTCTTTGCGGTCAGGTAAAGCCCTTGATGATCCTTATGCTGATAGACAAGGAAAATCACGAGATGAGGAATAGGTAAGTGAAGGTAAGAATGAAAAAGATCTTGAGCTTCCAAAGGAACAAATAGATAAAGGAAAAAAGGTACAAGAAAATAAATTGATTATTAATCCTCACTCTATACCCCTGCCTTTTCCGCAAAAGATGAAAAGAGAAAAACTGGATAAACAGTTTTCAAAGTTTCTAGAAATTTTGAAACAACTTTACATTAATATACCTTTCACAGATGCCTTGACGCAAATATCATCTTATGCCAAATTTCTCAAAGAAATTTTGTCAAGCAAAAGAAAATTGGAAAAATTTTCTGTGGTTAAGCTTACAGAAAAATGTAGTGCCATACTTCAAAATAAGCTTCCAAAAAAACTTGGTGATCCCAGAAGTTTCACAATTCCTTGTACTGTGGGAGGAATTCATTTTGAAAAAGCATTATGTGATTTAGGTGCCTCAATAAATCTAATGCCTTTCTCAATTTCAGGAAGTTAGAACTTGGTGAAATAAGAGACACCGGTGTTTCTCTTCAACTAGCTGACCAGAGTACTAAAAAGCCGAAAGGAATTGTCGAAAATGTCCTTGTGAGAGTTGACAAATTTGTATTCCCAGTAGACTTTATTGTACTTGAAATGGAAGAGAACATCGATGTACCGCTAATATTGGGTAGGCTATTTCTCGCAACTGGAAGAGTAATCATTGACGTCCATCAAGGACAACTGATACTTAGAGTTGATGAGGAGAGAGTGATTATTGATATGCAGAAAATAATAAAATTCCCTGATGACGAGTCATCATCTTCATGTTTTCAAATTGACTTACTAAATGATCTTACAGATGAATACAAAGATGATCGGTTAATTACTGATACAATGGAAAGATGTTTAGCTAAGTCAGGTACTAGAAGTGATGATGACCCCATTATCAGAGAAGAAGCTGAAATATTGGAAAATGAATAAGAAAATGAGAAAGATTTTCAAGAAGGAGTTCAACTAAAAATTGAACTCAAACCCCTTCCCACTTATTTGAAATATGTCTTTCTTGAATTCGAATTATTTCCAGTAATAATCTCTTCTTCTTTAAATGCTGAACAGGAAAGCAAACTAATTGCAGTATTAAGGAAACACAAGAGAGCTTTAGGTTGGATTATAGCTGACATTAAAGGAATTAGTCCAGCAATTTGCATGCATAAGATTCTTATGGAAGACAATTACAAACCTATAGTCCAGCCCCAAAGGAGATTGAATCCAGCAATGGAAGAAGTAGTAAAAAAAAGAAGTGGTTAAACTTTTGGCGGCAGGTATCATTTATCCAATATCTGACAGTCCTTGGGTAAGTCCTGTGCAAGTAGTACAAAAAAAGGAGGTATGACAGTAATAAAAAATGAAAATAATGAACTCATACCTACCAGGACAGTCACAGGATGGAGAGTCTGTATTGATTATAGACGGCTAAATGAGGCCACAAGAAAGGATCACTTTCCTTTACCTTTCATTGACCAAATGCTCGAAAGAGTTGCAGGTCATGGTTTTTATTGTTTTCTTGATGGATATTCAGGCTATAATCAGATACCTATTGCTCCGGAAGATCAGGATAAAACAATATTCACATGCCCCCAAGGTACGTATGCCTACCGAAGAATGCCATTTGGACTCTGCAATGCTCCTGCCACATTTCAACTTTGCATGTCAGCAATTTTCTCATATATGACCGAAAAGTTTCTTGAAATTTTTATGGATGATTTCACACTTTTTGGTAAAATATTTGAGGATTGTCTATTTCATTTAACACTAGTACTTAAAAGATGCGAAGAGACAAATCTAATTCTTAACTGGGAAAAATGTCATTTTATGGTAACAGAGGAAATTGTTTTAGGACACAAAATCACTGGTAAAGGAATAGAAGCTGATAAAGCTAAAATTGATCTTATAGAAGAATTACCCCCTCCTACCACTGTAAAAGGCATAAGAAGTTTTCTTGGGCATGCAGGTTTTTACAGAAGGTTCATTAAAGATTTTTCAAAAATTTCTAAACCTCTGACTAACCTACTAATGAAAGATGTGAAGTTTGATTTTTTAGGGAATTGCAGAAAAGCTTTTGAAACCCTCAAAGAAAAGTTGACAAATGCTCCTGTGGTTGTCACTCCTGACTGGGAACAACCCTTTGAAATAATGTGTGATGGAAGTGATTTAGTTGTGGGTGCTGTTTTGGGCCAGAGACAAGATAAAGCTTTTCGACCCATTTATTACGCCAGTAGGACTTTGAATGAAGCTCAAATAAATTATGCCACAACAGAAAAAGAATTACTGGCAGTAGTATTTGCATTTGATAAATTTCGTTCCTATTTAGTAGGAATAAAAGTCACAGTATTCACTGATCATGCAGTTCTAAAGTACCTCTTAGCCAAAAAAAGATGCTAGACCTAGATTGCTGAGATGGATACTGCTTCTGCAAGAATTTGATCTTGAAATAAAAGATAAAAAGGGTTCAGAAAATCAAGTAGCTGATCATTTGTCTCGATTGGAGAATACTCCCATTGAGATAACAGATATCAAAGAAGAATTTCCTGATGAGCACATCCTTTCGATCACTGCAGTAGTAAATCAGCCTCCTTGGTTTGCCGACATTGTCAATTATTTAGTTGGAGGATGGATCCCAAAAGATTTATCTTACGAACAAAGAAAAAAGCTAAAAAAAGAAGTAAGAAATTATTTTTGGGAAGATCCTTACTTGTTTAAATTTTGTGCAGATTGCATAATCAGGAGATGTATTCCAGATTCTGAGACAAGTAACATCCTAAGTCATTGTCATGATGGAGCTCTAGGAGGACACTATGGAGTAAGGAGAACGGCAGCTAAAATACTTGAAGCTGGTTTTTTTTGGCCGACTCTATTCAAAGATGCAAGAAATTACGTTGCCACCTGCGACAAATGTCAGAGAGTCGGTAATATTTCAAAAAGAGATGAGATGCCTCTTAACTCTATTCTTGTATGTGAAATTTTTGATGTTTGGGGCATTGATTTTATGGGTTCTTTCCCGCCTTCAAATGGTTGTGAATATATTTTAGTAGCTGTCGATTATGTTTCAAAATGGGTGGAAGCAATAACTACTACAAAAAATGATGCTCGTGTTGTTTGCGCTTTTATCAAGTAAAATATATTCTCATGATTTGGATCTCCACGAGTAATCATAAGTGATCAGGGAACTCATTTTGTAAATAAACAGTTTGCAGGTTTGTTGTCAAGGTATGGAGTTACTCATAAAACAGGAACTCTGTATTATGCTCAAACAAGTGGACAAGTAGAAGTGTCCAACAGAGAACTGAAAAGAATTTTAGAAAAAACTGTTGGTTCTTCTCGAAAAGATTGGTCTTTAAAATTAGATGATGCTTTGTGGGCTTACAGAACTGCTTTCAAAACCCCCATAGGCACATCTCCTTACAGACTAGTTTTTGGTAAAGCTTGTCACCTACCTGTGGAGTTGGAACGCAAAGCTTACTGGGCTATAAAATTGTTGAATCTAAATGTGTCAGATGCAGGTACCAGTCGTTTGTTGCAACTTAATGAGCTAGAAGAGTTTAGACTTGAAGCATATGAAAATGCCAAATTGTACAAAAAACGTACTAAAAGATGGCATGATAACCTCATTCGCCATAAAGAGTTTAAAATAGGAGAAAAAGTTCTGTTTTACAATAGTTGATTGAAGTTATTCCCAGGGAAATTCAGGTCACGATGGACTGGACCATACATTATAACAGAAGTTACTCCCTATGGTGCCATTGAAATCCAACACATAGATGGGGGAGATAAATTAAAGGTAAATGGTCATCGTTTGAAGCCTTATGTTGCCAGAGTATTTGACAAACAGGCTTCAACTGTTCTCATCGCTTGAAAAAAAATTTTTTTTTTAACAAGTCGAGCTGACGACATTAAACCCAGAACTATTTTTTTTTACTCGGAGTCTTTCGATATTTTAATTGTAAATATAATTATAATTATATATATAGTACTTATACATATTATATCTTAGAAAAAATGAAAAAAATTTAGTTTAAGTGCGTGTGTGTGTATGTACGTGGATATTTGTGGTGTGTACTAGTAGATTATTTTATGTCTCATAAATTTAATAAAAAAACAAAAAAAAAAGTTTCCTTCTTCGTAGTACTATTTTCATTCAGTGTCTAATGTATCAAGTATACTAATTATGTACTTGTTTAACCTAGATCCGATTTTAGGCCAATTAACAATTAAATTTGTATTTGCGGAGTCACGATCAATAGTTTAGATTAAGATTTTAACCAATTTAAATATAGGATTGCATTAATTACAAGATTACGAATATATATGTACGATTTTCGATGGAGATGTAATGATAATTAACGATGACATGAAAGTAATACGAAATAATTGAAGATAAATAAGATTAAAGCGCGAATTAAATAAGTAGAAAGAACCGTATAGATCGCCTGATCTCGGTGAGGATCCCTTGATATTAACTACGCTTGAAGACTTGAGAACGAAATATGCAGTAATATAAATGATGAACAATATTGAGCGAGAGCAGAGAGAGTATTTTATTGATATTGTAGATAGAGAAGAGAATGTCTGTTACAATGATTCGAAAATAAACGCTATATATAGATTTGCTAGGCAGCCGTTGGGTATGTAACCGCTGGGTAGCCGTTGCCCTTGTAACTATTCATTGAGCAGTTGCGTTTGAACAGGTAACTGTTCATTCAAATCGCATCGATTCGGGGAGGCGTCACGTAACTGCGTTGGGCCTGCTCGTGGTGACCGCCTAGCCAGTCATCTGTCCGTTAGATGTCTGTCCGGGGAAACCTCTGCCCGTGCCCCGTGGCAGACACGTGTCACTCTTTTAGGTGACGATGGTTTTTATCCAATACAGATAGTCCCCGCACTTCTCGAACAGAGTTTTTGCTCGAGGAGTGGATGTGAATTTTGGCGGAAAATTTTATTTGGAAAGTCCAACCTTCATCTGCAACATGATAAGTCTCAGTGACGTGCGCATTAAATGCGCGAGGTAAAAAGTAACTACGCCAAACACGTCCACACGTCCGCCATCATTTCGAAGTGACTACTGTGCGTCCCAAGAGCAAAAGTAATGATTTTTAACCGCCTCAGTCACGTGCACACGTCCACTGTCAGTCGCGAGGTGACCGCTGCGCTTCAGAATAATGATGTTGCTTCAGAACTCAGCGAAACCTACTTTCTCTTTTGACGGTTGGATCTGATCGTAATCTCTTCGATAATCTCCACGTGTCTTATGGAAACTTGATGGGCCGGACCTGTTTGCTCCTATAAATAGGGGTTTGTTGAATTTTACCCCTTTCGTTTGCTTTTACTTTAAAACTCCCGAATCTTGAAAACCTTTGAATTTTCTTCAATCTTTCTTCTAACTTTCGATTCCTCTCCAACTATGTCTCCAAAAGCTAAGAAGAATTTGAACATGGACGCCGCTGCCAGTAGTTCTTCCATGGCTACCCCTAGATCTAAGGCCGCTCAGGCCACTGCTTCAGAAATTATCCCCAAGAACTAGGGTGAACTGGAGAAGGACTGCAGCTTTAAGGCCTTCAATAATCATGGTGATGTACGCGTATGGCTAGCGTATAGATTCAAATTCGGGATCACGTCGGAGATAATCCCTCGAGTTAGAGAAGACTGCGGCTGGGACACGAGCGTTCCCATTTTGCCAGTATCCGAGAATGAGAACATCACCTCTCATAGGGTAGGGTGGACGGCCATGTTACCTATCCGTTCACAATTTGTTGCACGTTACCCCTCCATCCTGTTCTTGATAGGATTTGTAGGGAGTATTTTCTCTGCCCGGGACAACTGAGCCCCAGCATGTTTAGAATGATAAAACTTATTGATTTGTTTGCTGAAGAGGCCGGTCAAAGTTTTGAGTATGAACACTTCATTTCTTTGTATAATATTCAAGTTTTTAAGGACGGATTCATCAATGCCAGAATGCGTGGGAGCAAAGGCTTGATACGCAGTTCTGAGGAAACCAATGACCGGGGATGGTTGCACCGGTACATATTTGTGCGCACTCAGGCATTCTCTCTCAACTCCAAGGCTCCTCTCTCCGAAAACTGGAATAAGAGGCGTAAGTCCTCGAGTTTTCACTTGGAATTTTCATATCTGCCAAGTTGCCCTATGATAAGCTCATATCGGTTGATGAGCTGACAGCGTGGGTTGAGACCATCCTAGAGAAGTTTCCCGTCGAGCAGAGGGAATGGACCTACTTCACCGCAAAAAAAGGTCTGACCCCAAAGACTCACGGTGAGAACTTTTCGCTATTGCAGCTACTTCCTCTCTTCGTGGCTTTGCTGTATCTGACCGTTTCGCCTTTTTACAGGTTTAGGAGCACAAGGAGACTTTTTCCCTCCCCCTCAGGCTGTGCCGTCAGGACCTGCTGTTGACCCTGAGGATGAGGTTGCGTCCATAAAAATTACGGCGGAGGCAATGCGTAAGAGAGAAGGTGGCGAGGAACTATTGTCTAGCGGTATCAGCTCTCTGAAGAGGAAGAAGAAAAGCCAGGGTGAGGGCAGAGCACGGAAGAAGGCTGCTCGTAAGGCTTCTGTTGCTGCCGAGAAGACCTCAGCTGTTGGAGGTGAGACTCCGCCCGGTGCTAGTGTGCCCGGGCCTGAAAAAGAGAGTGCTAAGACTTCTGCTGCAGTCCCTGAGTCTGCACGGGGAGAGGGAACGGAAGTGATCGACATATCTGATACTGAAACCATTGAAGACCTTGTGAGAAAGCCCTATCTCGGAAGCGACAAGAAGAAGGACGAGGAAAAGACTGCCCGTGCTCCGGAAGGGAGTCCCCGAGTTGATGACGGGGGTAAAGGCAGGCTCTTCTCGTGCAGACAATGGTAAAAGAAAAGTTGGTGAAGAAGAAGAAGGAAAAGAAGAGATCCCCCAAGAGGGCAGCCAGAGTCCCCGTGTTTTTTATTTCGAGGATCTGGAGAACGTGGCTGCTGAGGGGGAGGTGCATGTTTTTTTGCATGAATGTGACACAAGAGATCCTGAAGTGGCAAATGATTCTGATATGTCAAGCACAAAGCTTACTCGGCAGACCTTCATCGGGGGTCTGACTGGACCAAGAAACATTCGGGACGTGCGCTATAAATTTGGCCCAAACTTTCCCTCTGAGCAGGCTAGGGAGCCTAAATACTGCGAGAGGGAATGCACCATGAAGCTAGCCCCCCAATGTTAACTTCGTGACTAGGCCGGGTAGTTTCGCCAAGGCAGTTTCATCGCTCATTAGTCCCCGCGAAGAATGGACTATGAGGGAGATGAGTGATGAAGATCTGGCCTTTGCTATTGCTGTTGACTCTGCCCGGGTGAGTGTTTTTAACACTTTTTTAAGTCGTAAGTAATTTTGAATTTATATTTCTAACCTTATTTCTTTTGTTGTTTCAGTCAAGTTTGATGGCTGCCGAGTTGATGTTTCGTTCCAGAATCAACAATCCTGATGAGGCGCTTGAACTGAAGAAAGAATCGCTGAAGACTCTGAAGGAGAACAAGGCTCTGGTAGAGAAGTGTGGTTTCCTCGAGGGCGAAGTTAACCGGTTGGCTGAGACCAACAATAAACAAGTTGAGCAGATTAACAAGCTCACCGAGGAAAAGGACCCCTCTTTCTCTAAGGGTTCGCACAATCTGCCCGGGACTTGGAGGCTCTACTTGAAGAGAACAATTCTTTGCTGAACAAGGCACTCGATGAACGTGGATCTTTAGAGATGGACCTCCAGAAGGCTAAGGAAGAATCTTTTAATGCTCGAGTTGAACTTCAAGCCGCCAGGGACCAAGTTGCCCAGTCAATGAGCATTTAAGGCTCGTTATCCAAAGACTTGGCCAACTTGCGCGATCAGTTCGAGATCAAGGCTAAGCTTACAGCGCTTGAAACCAAGCGAACACTAGTCGAGCAGGTCCATACAGGTCAAATCAACGTTGAGGAAGCAATGCTGAAAGCAAAGCGTGCCGTTCGCGAAGTGAGGCAAGTGTTGAACCTTTCTCCTGAGGAGTCTGATGAAAATGATGATGAAGATGGTGATGAGAGCTCGGGTGATGATGACGGAGCCGATGGAACTGGTGCATCGGGTTCTGGTCAGAGTCCCCAAAATTAATGCCCCCTCTTGATCAAGTTGTAGGTTCGTATGTCCGGTGAAAGCCGGATGATTGGTTGCGGACAGAGGTCTCTTTGGGACCTTCTGATTCTTGTTTGTTTACGGCCGGTTTCATTGGCCTTTGTCACTCAACAAAACTTCTGTCAGCCGCTTTGGCATTTTTATTGTTTCGTCAAGACAATTTGTATAATTTCAGATCTTTTAATTCAATGGTTGTGTATAGCTTGAATCTTCGATCTTTGTAATTACGTTTGGAGGCATTGTGGCCTTTGTGCCTTTTATCTAAGCGCTTTTAAAAGTTTGAACTTTGTTAAGTTCTGGTCTTTAAAAGCCTGTTCGTATGTCTTAACTTAGCCCTTCTCAAAGAAGAGGTCATAAGTTATGAATGGTCTGCGCAGATGTTTCATTCCGACCGAGTCGCGGTCAATAGGTTCTGGCCGAATCGTTGGCCTTGCGAACAACTTTTCTTACCATTTTTGATAGTTGAATGTCGACGCAAAAAGTTTGTAGTTTAACTCTGGCCGAGTGCTCTCGCCTTGTGAACGACTTCTCTTATTTTTGTGAAAGCTTGTCACGTAAAAAGTTTTAAAAACTCGCCTTTTTACAAGGTCTTTTGCCTTAATGAAGGTCTTATCTGGCCTACAGGGGCTTCTTACCACCCTCCTTATTTTTATGTTGAAATACGGGAAGTTTTAACATAAAAAGAGTTAAGGCTGGTCGTAGATAAAATAACACATATAACCAAACGAGGAGTGTGTCCGTTGAGGGATTCGAACCCGCAGCCGCGAAGTTGAAGAACTTCGAGCTCTACCAGTTGAGCTAAACGGATCTGGCCTTGTTTAGGCCATTAGTACCATTTAGGAGAAATATAATAAAAGTAAGAATGCCGTAAAAGTAAAAGGTAGGAATAGAATAACTGACCGTTTTACCATTAAGAAGTGATACCTTTTGAGGTGAATCACATTCCAATTGTTTGGGACGATTGAGACATCTGATCGTGCCAAACGGTAAGACCCCTTGCCGACTGACGCGACTACCTTGTAGGGGCCTTCCCAATTAGGGCCTAATTTTCCCGAGTTTGCTTCTTGTGTGTTTTGGGATACTTTTCTTAATACAAAATCTCCAACCTGAAAACTTCGTACGCGTAGTCCCCGATTATAGTATTGCTCGATTCGTTCCTTCTGGGCGACTACTCGTACGAGTGCTAGTTCCCTTCGTTCTTCGAGGAGATCCAATTCTTCGGAAAAATTGACTGAGTTGGATTCTTCGGTAGCATGTGCATACCGTAGACTTGGCTCTCCAATTTCAACTGGGATTAGAGCATCTGCGCCGTATACCAACGAGTAAGGTGTCTCCCCTGTAGTCATTTTTATTGTCGTGTGATAAGCCCATAGCACACCGGGCAGTTCTTCTACCCAACACCCTTTGGCCTGCTCAAGGCGCTTCTTGAGAGACTCAATAATTATTTTGTTTGTTGACTCTGCCTGTCCATTGGCAACCGGATGGTATGGAGAAGAGGTAATCCTTTTGATGTGTAAGTCGTCAAGGAACCTAGTCACTTTCTGGCCGATGAATTATGGGCCATTATCCATGACTATCTCCTTAGGTGCTCCAAAGCGACATACAACATACTGCCAAAGGAAGTCAATTACCTATGTCTGTCGTATCTTTGCATATGCTGCCGCTTCGACCCATTTGGTAAAGTAATCGGTGACGATTAGTAGGAAACGTACCCCTTTTGGCGCAGCGGGGAGAGGGCCAGCTATGTCCATTCCCCATTTTCAAGAATGGCCATGGGGAGATTATTGAATGGAGCGGTTCTGCCGGCTGATGGAGAAGATGCGCAAACCTTTGACATTTATCGCATTTCTTGACGAAATCATTTGTATCTTTCTCCATCTTATCCCAATAGTATCCTGCGCAGATCAATTTGCGCGCTAACACTTTGCCCCCAGAATGATTACTGCAACAACCTTCGTGGACCTCTCGCATCACGTAGTTGATCTGATTTGGTCCCAGGCACTTGGCAAGGGGCCCTGCGAACATCCTGCGATAAAGATCGCCGTTGACGACTGTATATCGAGCAGCCTTTATTCTGAGTTTGCGAGCAGCCTTCGCGTCATCAGGCAGAGTTCCATGAAGAATATAATTTGTGATTTCATTTCGCCAGTCCCAAGTTGTGTTTATAGCATTAACTTCAAACTTTTCTCGATCTATGGTCGTGCATAGGAGTTGAACGACAGCCGAGGAGCTGGCCGCCCCAATTTCCGCTACTGACCCTAAATTTGCCAGGGCGTCTGCTTCATGGTTTTCTTCACGTGGAATTTGGAGCGCTTCCCATTCGTCGAACTGGGCCAAAAGTTCTTTTACACGGGCAAGGTACACTTGCATTCTGGATTCCCGTGCGATGAAACCTCCGGTCACTTGGTTGACTACTAGTTGAGAGTCACTCTTGAGTTTGATAATGTTTGCTCCATAGCTTCGGGCTAACTCCAATCCTGCAATTACGGCCTCATATTCGGCCTCATTGTTAGTAATAAATGGGCACTTGATGGCCTGCCTGACGGTCTCTCCGGACGGGGGTGATAAGAACCAGTCCAAGACCGGACCCTTTGACGCTCGAGGAGCTATCAGTGAATAGGGTCCATACACCAGGGGCCTGCCCAGCGTAGAGGATTGTATCTTTTTCCGCATCAGGATATATATTAGCACTAAAGTCTGCTACGAAGTCTGCTAGGGCTAGTGACTTAATTGCTACCCGGGGCTGGTAGGTAATATCGAATTCGCTTAATTCTACAGCCCATTTAACCAACCTTCCCGAAAATTCGGGTTTATGCAAAACATTGCGTAAAGGAAAGGTTATCACTACAGCTATTGAATGACCTTGAAAATAAGGACGTAATTTACGGGCAGCAGTTACGAGTGCTAAAGCCAGTTTTTCTAAGGGTTGGTAACATGTTTCCGCATCAATTAAAGCTTTACTAATGTAATAAATGGGAAGTTGCTTACCTTTTTCTTCTCAAACCAAAACTGCGCTTACCGAAGACTCTGAAACCGCCAAATAGATCAACAACTGCTCCCCGTGCTGAGGCGTAGAGAGTAGTGGTGGATTGGATAGATATTTTTTCAGGTCTCTCAGCGCTTGTTGACATTCAGGAGTCCAATTGAATTCCTTGTTCTGCTTCAGAACATCAAAGAAACTTTTGCACCGGTCGGATGATGGGGATATAAACCTGCGCAAGGCTGCCACCTTTCCAGTCAGTTTCATAACGTGTTTCCGGTTGTGGAGCACGTCTGGAATTGACTCAATTTCTTTGATTTGAGCAGGATTGACTTCAATTCCATGCTGAGAGACGATGAAGCCTAGGAACTTTCCCGAACCAACTCCAAATGCACACTTCTCTGGATTAAGCTTCATGTTGTATTGGTCAAGTATTCTGAAGGCTTCCTTCAAGTGTGCCAGATGATCTTCTGCCCATTTCGACTTGATCAGCATGTCATCAATGTATACTTCCATGGTCTTACCGATATGATCGTGGAACATATGATTGACCAATCGCTGATACGTTGCACCTGCATTCTTTAACCCAAACGGCATGTCTTTGTAGCAATACGTCCCTCTGCACGTTATGAATGACGTTTTTTCCTGATCGTTGGGGTCCATCCATATTTGATTGTACCCTGAATATGCATCCAGGAAGGTGAGCACCTCGTGCCCGGCGGTTGCATCAATCAACTGATCTATCCGGGGAAGGGGATATGAGTCCTTCGGACAGGCTTTTCTTAGCCACAACGACCACGTTGGCTAACCAGTCTGGATATTTTACTTCTCGTACAGATCCAATCTTCAGCAGTCGATCAACCTCATCGTTTATGATTTGATTCCGAAAAGCTCCCTGGGGGCACTTCTTCTGCTTCACCGGACGGTGGTACGGGTCAACATTCAACTTGTAAGAGATAATTTCTGGGGAAATACCTGTCATGTCTGCATGCAACCAAGCGAACGTTGTATGCTGCCCCTTGAGGAATTGAAGGATATCTCCTTGAAGGCATTCATATAATTCTGCCCCTAAGTAGACCTTCCGCTCTGGCATGTCCGCGAACAGGTCTTCTGGTTCCAAGGCTTCCACGGTCAGTGCATAATTTTCCCGTGCCTCTAGCTTTGTGATAAATTCCGGGACCTCGTACTTTGCTTCTTCATTTGTTGCATCAGATCCCGGTTGCTGTGATTGCTATTTATTTTCTTCGGGCAGCTTGAAGGCCACCGAATAGCAGTCTCAAGCAGAGCGTTGTTCTCCTTGTATCTCGCGTATTCCCCATTCTGATGGGAATTTTAATACCTGATGATATGTGGAGGGAACGGCCTGCATTTTATGGATCCATGGTCTTCCAAGGATAATGTTGTAGGCCATGTCTCCGTTGACAATTTGGAACACCATCTCCTTTGCTACCCCCTCGACAAGAGTTGTGAGAGTAATCTCGCCAAGGGTCTTCTCACTTGAGTTGTTAAAGCCGGAGAGAACTCGCGACACTGGCACGATCTTCTCCATTAGTTGCATCTCCTTGACAACTCGTGATTGAATGATATTTGCATAACTGCCCGCATCAATGAGCACTCTTTTGATATCAAACTCTGCCACGCGTAATGTTATGACCAGCGCGTCGATATGTGGGAATTGCAAGCCATCTGTATCCGAATCTTCAAATATTATTGTTTCTTCTGGCCGTGGATGCTTGGTCTTTGTAATAGAGACCTTTGTGTATTTTTTTGCTGTGAAAATAACGGAGTCAACTTCGATCCCGCCCGAAATAACGTTGACTGTCTTCTTCGGGGAAGATGCTCGTGGAGGGCCAGATTTGTTTTGCTGAGCCTTCGCAAGAGTTTGCTTTCCCCTTTCGGTTAGAAGTTCCTTCAAGAATCCTTGTTTTAAAAAATGTGCCACCTCGTATCTTAAGGCCTTGCAATCTTCGGTGGTGTGACCGTGGTCACGATGAAATTCGCACCAAAGGTCCTGATTTCTCTTACTTGGATTGGTTTTCATGTCCTTTGGCCACATAACCTTTTCGCCCATATCTTTGAGGGCTGTAATCAGTTCAGTCATTTCTACGTTGAAGTTTGGTAGACTTGGGGCTCCACGAGTACTTGACCCTGAGTCGTCTCCTCGTGCTAGTCCTTTGTTATTGCGACCGCGCCCTTTGGAATTGTTGCGTGATCGGTCAGGGTACGGTTCATAACGTACGTCCGACCTTTCTGACTCTATCTCCTCATTGGTGAGATCACTTGCTTTTATAAAATTACTAAACATCATGAGATGATCATTGGGGTCAGTTGTCCCTCGATATCTCGGGATGTTTGGCATTTTGAACATTTTTGATATCGCCTTCGGTGCTGCTTCCTTCTTCCAAGGCCTTTGCGAGTAGCGTTGAACGTCAATTTTCTTCAATGTGGGTGGAGCGCCTGGTATTTGATCAATTCTCTTGTGGAGAAACTTTTGAAGTTCTTTTTGCCTCTCTTTGAATTGCTTGGTGAGTGCCTCCACGATGATGCTTATTTCAGTGGATACCACAGATCCTCCGTTTTGATTTTTTGCTTGGGCTGCTGGATCCATGGTTCCTCCGTTGTTGGCCGCATTTTGTTCTCCATCATACATTGAAGTGTGTGAAGAAGGAACATCTCGACCTTGGGCTGCAGGATCAGTCCCCGTAATTGATGGGATTTGCCCTCAAAGAGAATTGATTGCCTCGTTTATTCCCCTGTTGACCTCCGTTTGTTGTTGCATAAACTCAAAGATGATTTCTTGGAGATTCCTTTGATCAGGGGAGAGACTTCTATGGCGTCGTCTTCTAGGCGGGGTTCTGCTCTGAGAGTTCACGCCTATTCCGTTGCCTACTTCGTTCTTGGGAAGAACGTTCTTGCCTGTCGGACGAGTAATCTGGAGAGTAATTAGGGCTTGATGGAGGAGTACGTACTTGACTTCCGCCCACCATAGTTCCTTGTGAATCGCTTTCTGCCATGTTAGTTACAAACTAAAGATCGACAGGGAAGAGTACAATGCAGGAAAAAGATAAACTATTAAACTATAGAGGCTATTGACCGGCTCCCATTGTGGTCGCAAAATTGTTTAACCTAGATCTGATTTTAGGCCAACTAAAAATTAAATTTGTATTTGCGGAGTTACGATCAATAGTTTAGATTAAAAGTTTAACCAATTTAAATATAGGATTGCATTAATTACAAGATTATGAATATATGCACGATTTTCGATGGAGATGTAATGATAATTAACGATGACATGAAAGTAATACGAAATAATTGAAGATAAATAAGATTAAAGCGCGAATTAAATAAGTAGAAGAAACCGTATAGATCGCCTGATCTCGGTGAGGATCCCTTGATATTAAATATGCTTGAAGACTTGAGAACGAAATATGCAGTAATATAAATGATGAACAATATTGAGCGAGAGCAGAGAGAGTATTTTATTGATATTGTAGATAGAGAAGAGAATGTCTGTTACAATGATTCGAAAACAAACGCTATATGTAGATTTTCTAGGCAGCCGTTGGGTATGTAACCGCTAGGTAGCCATTGCCCTTGTAACCATTCATTGAGCAGTTGCGTTTGAACATGTAACTGTTCATTCAAATCGCATTGATTTGGGGAGGTGTCACGTAACTGCCTTGGGGTTGCTCGTGGTGACTGCCTAGCCAGTCATCTGTCCGTTAGATGTCTGTCCGGAGAAAATCTCTGCCCGTACCACGTGGCAGACACGTGTCACTCTTTTAGTTGACGATGGTTTTTATCCAATACAGTACTACTAAAGTTTTACTTTGTATATTAAACTCTTAAATAAATATATATTTAGAATAAATAACCAAGAAGGATTTTCCATAACATGTTGAGTAGTGAGTCTACTGACGGTGGTCTTAAAGAGTAAAAAAAAAAAATTAAACTTGTTATGGCAAAATTGTTTTGACAAAACAAGAGTATAAAAAATTAAAAAACTAAAAAATTAAAAACAAAAAAAATATACTTTATAAGTTGACCCATCATTTACTCTTTAGAACTAAGCAATCTGCCTCCACCCATCTTTCAAAATTTTACTCCATATTTTAACACCGCCTTACCACCACCTTTAAATTCACCGTCCATTACCAATTTTTTTACCTTAATGTTACAGAAATGGCTACAATCTAGTGGTGATTTTGTTATTCCCCTTGTCAATTTTGTACTCCAAAGCCACAATCACCAGTAAGTAATTGCCTTTCTTTCCTTTGTTGTCTTGGTGATCAACTTCTTTAGAAAAATAATGGCTTCTCAAAAAAGATCTCTACCAGGAAGTAGTTCAAGGCCCTTTAAAAAAATCAAGATTAACCCGGCGCTATAGGAACTTACGATGGCAAATTGAACAACTGTTGAGGAATTTGAAATGATGTTTGTACCACGTGATGGAGAGAAGGCCACTGAAATTCTGCATAACATCCAATCACATGAATAGGAGCAATTTATGAAATACCCAGGGGATTATGTGAAAGATATTGTTCTTGAATTCTATGCCAATATGAATGAAACTGATAAAACCACTGTGGTAAAAGGTAAGACCATTCATTTTAATCCTGAAGTTCTAAACCATTTGTATTCTCTACAGAATGTGAATGATAGTGAGACTAGAATAAAGATCAAAGGGTACGATGAGAGTTTTCTGGGAGAAGCATTAAAGTATTTATGTCCGAACGGTGTCAAGTACACTTCTGGGACAGCAGCGCGACCATTGAATATACGTTGTTCGTGTATGCTTGAGACGTCTCAGACATGGGGAAAATTTGTATGTACTCGCTTAGTCCCTTACCTAAATAGATCCAATTATGACTTAAAGCGAGTTCTGTTGGTATATGCTATTCAAAAAAATTTGCCAATTAATGTGGGAAGAATAATTAGTAAAAAAAATGATCAAGTGTCGGTTTAAAGATCGTAGTTGCATATATTTTCCTTCGACAATCACTCGTTTAGCGAGTTTGTTTTGTGTCGACATTGGTCCTGCAAGGAAAGTAGACGATCACTACATTATTGGAAAAAAGTTTTTGAATAGTTTGGAACCACCCCGTGGCCCGGAACAAATTGGACAGGGACAGAACACTCCCACAAGCCCGAATATAGCCTCGATTGGGATTGAACTGCTGGAGCAAGAGAATTTGAGTACCATTATCACCACTTCACCCGAAGTCCTGGTTTTCCTTCAAGAAATATTAAATGAACAAGCTGCATTGAGGAAAAATTGGGAGACTTTTGTACATGAGCAAGCAAATAGAGAGGCAACAGTGGGCGCTAATATAGCAAGTCTCTTGACAGAGTTAACAAATACCAGAAAGGATCAAAATGTTATTTGTCAAACTCTACAAAGGTCATGTTGCTTTGTCTGCTCCCACCATATGTACAATGGGGAACTTTTTGAACAATCTGGCTAATGCTATCCAGTACTCTAACATTTCAAGTGTTCAGTCCTATCCTTTTGCAGATCCAGGTAGTGGCAACTTTCAAGTTACGAGTACCAGTTGGTGTGTTCCTGAAATCTCAATCACATTACCACCACCGCCCCTAATCTCAATTCCATTCAGCGCTCCAATCTGTTTTCATGATGCAACAATAATGGCTCTTTTTGGTGATATTACAGAGTTGTCTAGTATACCAGGACCCTCCGTTTCTGCTCCCCCTTTTGGTAAAAACTTTTGTGATGCAGATTTAAACTTCTTAAGGGATGATGGCAACAATGGCGCCGGTACCAGTGGCCAGTGACCAATATTGTTCATTCGGGAGAATGAACGATTTAGGTGTGGGGATGGTAAGAAAAATGCAGCACCTTTTGCTAAGTCTTTTTGGTATAATGTTTGGTTTTTGAAAAATAAAAAAGGAATGTTTTGTGAAATATACTGAAGTCCTTTTAGCATGTGCTCATGTGACTTCTAACCAATGCATATGAAGTTTTAGTTGGTATGATTGAAAGAAAGCTTTGGTTAGAAGGCAATAAAGAAAGAAAAAGCTTTTGGTTTGGTTGTAGATAGCTTAGAAAAGGTAATCTGATGTTTTTTTTTTTTTTTTTGTCTTTGTTGTGTTATGCTGAAGAAAGAACTCTGGCACTCTTGTAGGAAAGATCTGGGTGGTGTAAATAGCTCATAAAATAGATCTTTAAACTACTTATTTTGCTTTGTTGAATGCTTACTTTTCATGTGTTCTTTTTAAAAAATTCCTAAATGTTTCTTTGTCATGAAAGTATTGCATCAACGAACACTCGTACTATGGGAGTCTGGTCCTTTTGAAAAAAAAAATTCTGAACTTTTTCATTTCCGTTGTAGATTTGTTTTTGTTTAGAAATATTATTGCCCATAAATGACATGGAGAAATTATTAGACTAGCACTTTTTGATTCCTTCAAGTCCAAAAAAAAGCTTTGAAAAACTTCTAAATTTATGCTTCTATTTTTGCAATGTAAGTATTTTACTGATAATGAAACCTTGATGTTTGAAAGTAAATTAAGACATGTAATTCAGGATAGTCAATAACTAGAACTTGCCTCTATTGTTCGTCAAGACGAAATTTTAGAAGAATGTTGATTTTGGAAATGGAATTAGGCCCTCTTTTAAATCGATTGTGCCTTTCTTTTAATCCTACCAAATGAAAATCATTCCCGAGTCTCCAAATTTTGAGCCTTACCCTTTCTTTCGTTAAAACCTAAAAACCCAACGGACCAATGGTAAAAAAAAAAAAAAAGAAAATTTATACCCGTCTACCTTTTCGTGGCTTCATGATTGAAAAAAATTATATATATATATATATATAATAAGGATATTAAGTTCCTCAGGATACTTGATAAACCAGAAGGGTGAAGGTGTACAAAATTTTCATGAGATTCAAATATACATTGAAGGATGTGACATTTATTTAAAGAAGTACATCTCTGAAAACTTCTCAGTAAGCATGAAAAGAAAAAAAAAAGAAAAAAAAAGGAGAGAAGTATAGCAGAAATAAAAATGGAGGATTTTTGATCGGAAGACATCCATCTATATAATTTTTGTTCTTGAAGCCAGAAAAAAGATGAAGTCACTTTACAAATATTCCTGTTCCTTACCAGCCTTCAGCCTAACATTACAAGTCAATAAAAGTCCTAAAAGATTCCAAAGTCAACATTAATCTACATTAGTGGAGATTGTCAAGAAAGGCAAGCTTATGGTTTATTGAATTTATCTATGGATAATTCATGTTCTTGTAAATTTGAAAATCAAGGTTTTCTAACAGTATTATTTGCAGAGTAAAAATGACGGTATAAACAAAGAAAGTTTCGAAAAGCTAAAAAGGATTTGAGCTATCAGGTGAAAGTCTTTAGTTTTTGAAATGTTGTGAGTGTGTAATAAATCTTCATTTCAAAAAAAAAAAACAAAAAAACAAAAACCTTAACTCTTGTTTTCTTTCCTCGAGGACGAGAAAAGGTTTAAGTACGGGAGAATTTGATAAGTGTATTTTACTTGTTTTTTTAAAGCATAAATATTTTATAAAAACACGAAAGTCATCAAATATCTTCCGTATTTTTAAACAAATTTTATGGGGAAGAACGCAAATGAGTTTGAGCAGAATCAAGAAATATTCAACAAAAGAAACATGGCAAAGTTGACAGAAAAAGAGCAAAACGAAGAAGACAAAATTCTGATAGCAGAGAAAAGAAACCATAACGGTTACCAATTATAACCGTTTCCAGTCATAACCGTTTCAAGCAAAAACAATATGGTTTTTCAACCATTCACTTTAAGCTATAAATGGATGCTGCCATTTTCCGGGAAGAAATTAAGTTCCTTATTGGCTCATATCATCAAGTATTTTAATTTTCTAGTAGACCATTCTAGTGGCTACACTTTTGTATTTAGTTCTGAATAAATCTTAAGTATTGAAAAATACGCTAGTCCTGATTTTAATTAAGTAGCAAGAATTATTCGTCGTGAATATTTCTTTCTATTTTCTTATTTAATGGATAAGAATATTTTCGTTAGTGGTATTAACTCCAGTATGGAGTAGTTTTTTCTTTTGTTGGGAGAATGACCGATCTTGATATTTTATATAATAGTAGAAGTTTAATCTTCATTTCACTTGTTCGGCCTGAAACTTTTTAAAGTATTACATGCTGTTAAAGTTAAATGTTGTTTAATTTTTCACACATATCTATTTTATATTACATTTAACTTGTTACTAATTCTGAAATCGAAAGAGGCGAAGGAGTAATAAGGTTAATTTGTGGTATTGATATGTGTTGATATTAATTAAATCATATTTATCTGCTTTATGTCATAATTTGATATTGCACTCATTTTGAAACTGAAAGGGGCGAATGGTGTAGTAATCATTTGTGACAAGTAAGGTAACCGAAAGGGGCTTACTTATAAATAAAGAAGCATTTTTCAGTTCAAATAAATATTTTTGGATCTTTCTATTTTAACAATTAAGTTGTATAACCCGAAAGGAGTGCAATTAATTGTTTGAAATGGGTAATCACACATAAATATAATCGTGAGAGGCATTTATACATTTTTAAGAAATAGAAATTGAAGAATAAACAAATCTCTATTATATTGAAAATATCATGTGAAGTCAGGATCCCAACAATTTTATTATATTGTAAAACAAAAATATTTTTCTCCATTCTATGTTTTTACTTTATTTTACAATTAAATTAATTCTCCAATTTCTCGGATTTTCTCAAATAGTAATTAAAGCAAGAAATGTCTGTAGAATAGATGAATCAATCTCTGTGGGTTCGACATCTCTCTATACTATTATTTGACAGAGTACGAGTAAAATTTCTCATACACCAGAAGCTCGTCACGAACCCTATTGACTAAATCGATATAAATGACATAGAATTATTTCGAGAACAAGATAAATCTAAATTTAACAACACAAGACAACTCTCAAGGGCAGACATATACACAAGCTGTTTGAATGATACAACTAACTACCCAAAATACACAGGTTTAGTGGTTTCGAGATCTGATGTCTAAGAAGTAAAAAAGATATACACATCTCTCGAAGGAAGCAAAATAAGATAGAACTATAAAAGCTATAGCTGGTGGCCTCAAAGAACAAGCTGGCTCACCATAGATAGCATAATACATCCTGCTTCTCACTCACGATACGTGCTGGGCACTGGAGTGGAATATGCCGAAACAAAAAGATAACAAAGAAAACAGATAGGGGGTGAGTCATAAGGACTCAATAAGTGAGGAAAAACTAGCGACCTCGAAAAATAGCTACACAAGCCAAGGAAACAGAAACCATAGCAGTTAACAAGATAAGTCATTCACAGATAATCAATGTAACCAATCCATACAGCTCATAAAACACATATAAAGATATGAAACGAAGGTATCAAAATGCAATGGGGTCACATGTGCTCGTAATCTCGTCCCGAAGCGGAATACTCATGCATTCGAGGGGAATACAATCTAATAACCAACTGAAGCAGAATACTCCAGCTCCTAGGGCAGAATACTCCTGCACCCGATATAATATAAAGCTGAGGCGGAATACTCCTACACTCAGTATAAGACATAAGAGTGGAATACCTGCTCCTGGGGCGGAATACTCCTGCACCCGAGATAATATAAAGCTGAGGCGGAGTACTCCTGCACTCAGTATATGACATAAGAGCGGAATACTCTTGCTCCTGGGGCGGAATACTTCTGCACCAGGTATAATATAAAGCTGAGGCGGAATACTCTTGCACTCAGTATATGACATAGCAGCCCATAACAAAAAAACATAATATATATATATATATATGAATGAGTTTCAAGGCTGTAGCGTAATAAGTACGCCCTGTCGGCAGCTATTCACGTAAAGAACGCTTGGATAGAAAAACCATAAGGCCAAAGGCCGTAAAAGAAATGGATATAATCACTTACCTTGTTCCAAAGTTAGCACTGCTACTCAACAACCTCTTTTTCCCTTGGATTCACTGCCAAACGATCTTGCTCTATTCAATAAGTAGAAAAATATATCAAATAATGCTTAAGGCTTCATTCCTTACGTGTTAGAGAAATCCAGTGAGGAACCTGACACCCTACTTGCATACGCGATACACAGTCCAGGCCTACGTACATGGTTCAAAATCACATAACCAAACCCTAAATAAATTACATTTATTAGTTGACCATAACTCTCTGAGTTCGAATATATAATCAATTTCATTATCAGGGTCCAATTAAACCTGTAAACTATAAATTTAACTTATTAGAACGATATCTAATATCCCAATTTCTACTGTTAAAATATACTCAAACACACATAATAAACTGAAATAAGAAATTAACATTATTACCTGGATGTTTCGGGATGAAAATCCTATTTTTTTCCTTCTCTTTTTTCTTTCCTTTCCCTCTTTTCTGCTTTTTTTCTTTCTCTGCGTTATCTCTTTTATTTTTTGTTTCTGTTCGATTTGTGCTTTAAGCTAAGGGATTTATATCCCTTAGCCATCGCCTCTATTCCTTTCATTTTTCTTACTTTTCTTTTCATTAATATTTTTCTTTTTTCCTTTTTTTTTGAAAACTTGCTACTACGGCTAAAATTAAAAATGATCCCTGCGAATCTCGGAATGATCCCAACTTTCTCAAGCAGGTTATACAATATTTATGTGACGTATTTGCTAAGACAGATCTCGAATCAGATTCCCGAAACTCAAGATGCAAATTAAATGAAAAAAGATCAAATTCTTAATTTTTAGATTTTTAACAGAACTATCTGAACGACCTCGGAATTCACTTCCAAAAACTCAAACATGTCACAAATGTCCTTACGAACCTAATGAAACTTTCGAATTTCGAATCGAAGCTCATTCACCAAAATCAAGCTCGAAAACCTCTTTTTAAGATTTACCGACAACGGAAATAGAATCCTTCTGCCGATACCTTCCAAACAAGGTCTGGATTAGCTCAAATTTTACATACAGGTCCTAATGGACCTTATGAAGCTTTTAAGACTATTGGCATACCAATCGAAGTCCTAACTTCTGAAATAACTACCTAAGGTCATTTCATCCTCCTCCACTTAGACTCTCGTTCGTCCTCGAACGAGCAAGAGTCTAGAACCTATTGAGCTCGAATGATAGGAACATTCGTACAAACTTTTCTAACCTATCAGTAGATACCATTACACAATTACGAAAGCTGAATCATAAAAAAATCAAGATCGAACCTGAATCATCGAAGAGGTCAGGATACCTCTCACACATAGTGGACTCAAGCTCCCATATATCCTCCTCGCGAGAACGATCATGCCATCACACTTAAACCATCAGAATTTGCTTCGAACGAAGCTTCTGGACATCACGTGTAACTATAGCAACTAGCTGAGCAGGATCTAATTCAATCACTTCGGAAGGATCCCGGATACACTTCCGAAGCATCGATACATGGAAAACTGGGTGAACTGGACATAGAAGCTGGAAAATCGAGCGGATAAGCTACCTTATCAATACGCTTTTCGATATGGAAAGGGCCAATAAACTTGTAAACTCAACTTACATTTTGATGACGCTTGAAAGACTTACCCCTGGCATCTAGAGTTGAAGGAAAACTCCTCCACCTAGAACACGACTACATAACTATATAGAAATAAGGATTTCCAGGCTGCCCTTCCGTAGTCCACTCGACTAAAGAAGACTCAACCATAATGTAAGCAAAACCCAGCTCGGACCTGAGTTACTAGATTACACTCTCGAGTTGTCAAGGAACTACAACTCTCGAGTTCACGACTTCTAAGCCTTCACCACAAGAACTACTGCTTGATGACTCAAATTCACGTGGTGGATGACGCTCTTAATTAATCTTAGCGACCTTGGAACACAAGCAACACATTACCTGGTTACATTAACATTCATTCTGGCCCAACACAGAGAGTATCACTAATGACACCCAACCTATTCGTACTAGATGGAAAAGAAATAACACTAAACTGAGGGTAGCAACAACTAAAGCTTATGGGAAACTCATTATTCATTCGCCTGGCTATTAGAGTTAGACTAGCTTCTGAGTCAAGCTAGCCCCAACCCCCCCCCCCCCCCCCCCCCCCCGCAATGGAAGAAATATATATTGAATGAAATTATGGCATAACATTCATGTCAATCCCAACCTTCTAATCTGAAGGAAGCCCCAAAAAGTCGCCAACGGACACGCTGGAATATTTGCTCTATAATAGAGACAAGCTCATAGCAAATATCATTACTAGTGTCTCACACCAAGGCGAGACATATAGATCAATCTTTACTTACCAATCGCCTTACACCTGAAGGAGAAATGACGCACTCTAATAGTAGCGAATAGAATTTGCATAATTCTACTAACACTGAATCCAAGGAGGGAGAGATGAACTAACTTGATATAACAACAGAAGGTGGCACAACTAGAAGCCAAGTCGACAATATCGACACTTATTCCCAAATCTCTCGCATTTAAACCAGATAAACAACTAGGGTCTGTCAAACCCCCGGAATAAAACATACTAGAAACTAACCCCTCTACCATAACAGATTTCTTTAACAAAAACGATATCCAAGAAAACCCATAGAGACATATCAAGATAGATGAATTCCAGATTTTCCACAAGAAACAAATCCTTCACACAGATAAGGGAGGAAGTTACATGGGTCTACTGCACCGAATGCCTCAGCATCCAGCCTGACTGGCAGTGCATAGAGTTGTCTCTGTAGCTTGGCTGAGACCCAAAAGAGACACCCTGAAGCTACTGTTGCTGCATCGGTGCTGGAGGGCGAGAGAATGGACGACTATTACCCGGCTGATGAAGATAAGGGCACTCTTGCTTATGATGCCCTAGATCCTAACAGATAAAACACCCTGGAGCAAATCTACGCTGATCAAACTGAGACTAATCTCGTGGGCGAAACCAGAACTAGCCCTGAGAAGAAGCAGGCACGTTCTGAAAACCATGCGCCGAAGGCTGAACTGGCCTAACAGGAGGTCTCCCCTGCGGCTGATAACTCCTACCTCCATATGAGGTACTAGAATGCCTTGGACCATGGGATCTCTTACTCTCCCGCTCTAACTTCTCTATCTCCAATCTATGATATGCCTCGTATCTTCTAGCAGTATCAACAGTAGTATCAAATGGAGTACCGGCCTCAATCTAACGAGCCATCTGGGATCATAAATGAGGAGAAAGCCCATCAATAAAATATCTGACCCTCTCAGAAGGCTCCTTCACAAGATCTAGAGCATAGCTGGACATCTCTGAAAATAAAAGCTCATACTCCGAGACTAACAGGTTAACCTGCCCAATCCTCACAAACTCTCTCCTCTTCTCATCCTGCTGATTGCGAGGGAGAAACTTCTATATGAATCGGTGGGATAACTCACTCCAATTTAACTTAGGGTGCCTAGCTTATCGGAGTGCAGTCCACCAAGCTAAAGCCAGACCTTCAAACTGGAAGGCACTATACTCAACTTCATACTACTCAAGATACCTAAAGGCCTCTAAGATGCGCTGACATTGATCAAGAAACTCATGAGGCTTAAGCTTATCTGATGTATGACCAGAGAATTTTGGAGAATCAAGTCGGGTAAAATAATGCAGCCTTACTGGATCATCAACCTAACCTGCTACCTGGATTGGTTGACCAGCCTGAGCTACCGGAGGCAAAACACCTGTTGCCTCTGGAACATAACTACCTAGAGCATGAACTACTGGGCTTCATGTGGAGTTGGAATGGGGGCTCCATGAACCGGAGCACCAATATCTACCGAAACCTGAAGAGCTACCTGAGGAATAGGAGAATCTACGACAACCTGAAGAATAGGAAGTCTCTGGGGCATCTGCGTCGTAAAGAATCTCATAAAGCGTCATGAAGTGTTGGGGGAACGAATAAGCCTTGCTCTCCCTGCCCAGCAAGAGCTGGCACTACCGGAACCTCTACAACATAATCAACATGATCCACCATCCTCGCGGCCTGGGAAGCTCTACCTCTACCTCGACCACGACATCTACTGTGGCCAACATCGCCACTTCGTAGAGCAGCATGCATAGGGGTGGCCGCTGGCTCCTCTGCCTCTTGCTGAACATTCGCGTGCGTTCTCACTATTTACTGCGGAAGAATTAAAAATATTTAACTTCAGATAAAAAGACTCACGCACGACGGGGAAAGAAAGAAAGGAAACTGCCTAAATTCCACCATAGCCTCTCATAGATAGGTACGGACGTCTCTACATGATCAGTTAAACTTTATTAGACACTGTCATGATCTGAAAATACTCTAAACGAGCTCTGATATCAACTGACATGACCAAAATTCTCGGCTAGGTTGTGCGGTCATCTGACCACCTCCCCTACACCTATTGGGTGAACGCTATTGGAAGAATCGATATAAATGACGTAGAATTATTTCGATAACAAAATAAATCTAACCTCAACAACATAAGACAACTCTCAAGGGCAGATATATATACAAGCTGTTTGAATGATACAACTAAATACCCAAAATACACAAGTTTAGTGGTTTCTAGATCTAACATCTAAGATGTCCAAAAGATATACACATCTCCCGAAGGGAGAAAAGTAAGATACCAAAATAAAAGTTATAGCTGGTTGCCTCAAAGAACAAGCTGGCTCACCATAGATAGCTGAATACGTCCTGCTCCTCACTCACGATACGTGCTGGGTCCTAGAGTGGAATCTGCCAAAACTAATAGACAACAAAGGAAACAGATAGAAAATGAGTCATAAGGACCCAATAAGTGAGGAAAAACTAGGGACCTCAAAAAATAGCTACGCTAGCAAGGGAAACAGAAGCCATAGCAGTCAACCAGATAAGTCATTCACAGATAATCAATGCAACAAATCCATACAGCTCACAAAACACATATAAAGATATGAAATGAATGTATCATGATGCAATGGGGTCACATGTACCCGTAATCCCATCCCAAAGCGGAACACTCCAGTATTCGAGGGGAATACAATCTAATAACCAACTGGAGCGGAATACTACTTCTCCTGGGACAGAATACTCCTGCACCCGATATGATATAAAGCTGAGGTGGAATACTCCTGCACCCAGTATATGACATAAATGCGGAATACTCTTACACCAGATATAATATAAAGCTGAGGCGGAATACTCCTGCACTCAGTATATGACATAGCAGCCCATAACCAAAAAATATAATATTTATATGAATGAGTTTCAAGGCTGTAGCATAATAAGTACGCCCTGTCAGCAGCTATTCACATAAAGAACACGTGAATAGAAAATCCATAAGGCCAAAGGCCGTCAAAGAAATGGATATAATCACTTACCTTGTTCCAAAGTTAGCACTGCTACTCAACAACCTCTTTATCCCTTGTATTCACTGCCAAACGATCTTGCTGTATTCAATAAGCAGAAAAATATTTCAAATAATGCTAAAGGCTTCATTCCTTACGTGTTAGAGTAATCCAGTGAGGAACCTGACACCCTATTTGCATACGAGATACACAGTCCAGACCTACGTACATGGTTCAAAATCACATAACCACACCCTAAATAAATTATATTTATTGGTTGACCATAACTCCCTGAGTTCGAATATATAATATATTTCATTATCAGGGTCCAATTAACCCTGTAAACTAAAAATTTAACTTATTAGAACGATATCTAATATCCCAATTTCTACCGTTATAATATACTCAAACACATGTGATAAACTGAAATAATAAATTAACATCATTACCTAGATGTTTCGGGATGAAAATTCTATTTTTTTTCCTTCTCCTTTTTCTTTCATTTCCCTTTTTTCTGCTTTTTTTTCTTTCTCTGCGTTATCTCTTTCATTTTTTGTTTCTGTTCAATTTGTGCTTTAAGCTAAGGTATTTATATCCCTTAGCCACTGCCTCTATTCATTTCATTTTTCTTTTTTTTCTTTTCTTTAATATTTTTCTTTTTTCCTTTTTTTGAAAACTTGCTACTGCGACTAAAATTAAAAATGAACCCTGCGAATCTCGGAATGATCCCAACTTTCTCAAACATGTAATAAAATATTTATGTAAGGTACTCACTAAGGAGGATCTCGAATCAGATTCTCGAAACTAAAGATGCGAACTAAACGGAAAGAGAACAAGTTCTTAATTTTTGGATTTTTAGCGGAAACTATTCGAACGACCTCAGAATTCATTTTTGAAAATTCACATATATTAAAAATGACCATACGAACCGATTGAAACTTTTGAATTTTGAATCGGAGCTCATTCGCCAAAATCGAGCTCGAAAACCTCTTTTTAAGATTTACCGACAACGGAAACAGAAGCCTTCTTTCAATACCTACCAAACGAGGTCCAATTTAGCTCAAATTTTATAAACATGTGCTAATGGACCTTATGAAGCTTTTAAGACCATTAGTACGCCAATCGGAATCCTAACATCCGAAACGACTACCTCAGGTCGTTTCAGAAACCTGGCTTGTTACAAATAAAAAGCCGTACATCTATGCTATGAAACCTAAGAACTCATGATATGGTGCAAACCCATGAATACCCATCATGTTCAGACAATATCAACCATATAGAGAAGAATTAATTCGAAAAAGGAATCTTGTCTCTAAGTCAATATCGTACATAGTTGACACAATTCTAGCAACAATGATGTTTGGCATTTTATGCCTATAATTCCTTAATATTTCCTCACGTTTGAGTACTTTATTCGCACGTTTTCTAGTTAATGAATGTGATTTTGCACTAATTTTGTGTCGTATGAATGTAGGTTGTTATGAAGTGCAATTGGAGCTTTAAAGAGCATAATCGAGCAAGAAAAGATTGGATTTGGATTGAGGACTGGATTGAGCACACGAAGGCACGACACGAAGCGAGCCGCGGAGCAAGGAGGAGCAGGATTTTGCCTGGCGCGGTAAGCCATGCGGCGCACCTCCAAAAGCGCCCAGCCTTCTGGCCCTTTGAGTGGCGCAGGGCGCCCCAAAAGTGCCATAATTTCGACGTCCACTGCCTTTGTGCGCTCGTTCGGGGGCGCGGGGCGCCAGCAACAGCGCCCCTGGAGCGTTTTTGGACTTCCTACTTCGTCTAGGCTTAGGTGTAACTTATTACTAGGCCTTTGTGAACCCTATAAATACTCTTTTACTTAGTTTTTGAAAGAAGTTCAGACCTTGGAGCAAATTGGAGAGCTCATAACATCTTGAACAAGGGTTTTTCTTCCTTCCATTAATCTATTACATCATTATTTCATTATTTCATCAAATCCTTGTGTTGTTATTATGAGTATGCGTGGCTAGATTCATCGTTCTAGGGTTAGAGTATTTCATAAAAGTTGATGTTTGAAGATTGATTTCCATTAATTGAATCTCATAACGGGTTACTTATTCTTTCTTGATTTCACTTGTGTAATTGTCAAGGCCCGATTATTACGCATTATCTATGGTTTTTAGATTCAACTCGAAAGAGGGAATTTATTAACGCAATAAGAAAGAGTAGAGTTAGATTGTGAACCCGGGCATCAGGGAACCAATTTGTGAGTAGGATAGACATATACTTGCTCGCCTAGCTGAACTAATTACAGAATTCGTTAATGCGTGCATGTGATTCAACTCATAGACATATAGGGATTGGAATAGCCTACATAGACCGTGAAGAATCGAAAGGTTTTCACGGGTACATTTACTCTGTTAGTTAGTAATCCGGGATTTGAGAAGTGGAATCAATTGGAAAACTCAACTGGATTGTTCGTAACTCTGACCCTGGACCGTCTCCTTAATATTGTTTACAACCAAAGTTTGCTCCATTGTCTGACTGAATTTCCACCATTTAAATTATTTTTCTTTAGTTACTAAACTCATCACTATTGGAAAAGATCCCTGGATAGTTAGTTAGAAATTATTTGTTAAGTGCCAGACTGAATAGTCCTCGTGGGAACGATACTCTACTTATCACTTTATTACTTGTCAACCACGTATACTTGCGTGTGCGTTGGGAGCAACAAGTTTTTGGCGCCGTTGCCGGGGACTAAACAATTGACTGTTTTCTTTTTAGACGATTTATTATTTTCTATTCAGGTTTAATTTTTGTTTTGAGTTTTGTGCTGTTTCAGGTATTAGGTCCTTCTTGATATCTAACTACAGGAATGGCAACAGAACGAGCTTTAGTTGTGCGAGATGTTGCTCTCCCCAGCCTGAAGGGAGTAGCCTCGGGCATAGTTAAGTCTGAAATTACTGGAAACTTTGAGATTAAGTCCGGCATGATACAACTGTTACATGCGACGGGACAATTTGCTGGATTACTTAGTGAAGATCAGCAGCAACATATCCAAAATTTCTTGGAGATCTGTGATACTTATACACCGACGGGAGTTCATATTGATTATGTTTGCTTGACATTGTTCCCGTTTTCACTGATTGGGGCAGCAAAGAGGTGGTTAAAGGCTGAAAAGTCTGGGTCTATCACTACTTGGGATGATTTGGCTAGGAAGTTCTTAGCTAAGTTTTATCCATCTGCCAAGACAGCCCGAGTGAGGAGTGCAATTATGTCCTTCAGACAGACAGAATGAGAGTCTTTGTATTCAGCCTGGAAGCGGTTTAAAGCTTTACTGAGAGATTGTCCATACCATAACCAATCAAACGAGGTTCTTGCACATACTTTTGTGGAGGGGTTGACTGCGCATACTAAGATCGTAGCAGGAGGCCAAGTACTTGCCTTAAACTTTGACCAGATCTATGAATTACTAGATAAGTTTTCGCAGAGCAATCCTGATTGGCAGGGAGATGGTAGAGCTATAACGCAAAAATCTGCTGGGGAACTTCAGTTAGATGCAGTTTCAGAGCTGAGGGCGAAGATGGATGCTATTTCCAATCAAATTAGCAAGCTAGCTCTGCCAAAGGCTCAGCAACCAGTGGCTCCAGTGCAACAACTCCAGAGTTTTTGTGAGGTTTGTGGTCAAGATCATGCTACAGAGGTTTGCTCCTCTAATCCAGAGTCAGTTTATTACGTGGGTAATAAAAACATGCAGCAGGGTCAAAATCATCAGTTTGGTAATGCTTATTATCAAGGCAACATGAGATCCCCAAATAATTACCAACCACTTCCAGCTCCACCACAGCAGGTTAGCAATTCAGTTGAAGATATGCTGAAGCAGATAATGGCAGGCCAGCAGAGAGTGATAGCTGACACTGCAGCCAATGCACATGCCATACAAGATCTTGTCAATGCTCAAAAGAATCTTGAGCACCAGTTGGGGCAGTTGGTGGGAGCAGTAAGTACTGTAAAAAAAAAAGCCTGAACAATGTCTTGCAGTGACTATAATTGAAGGTGGAGAGCTGATGGCCAAGTCTGAGGAGAGAGCTGAAATAGAAAAAGTTGAAAAAGTGGAGAAGGTAAAGAAGAAAGAAGAGAAAAAGGAGGCACCTCTGCCACCTCCACCATTCCCGCAGAGACTTATACCATCGAGGGATCTGGCCCAGTATCAAAAATTTGTGAGTATGTTGAAAGAGCTTCAAGTTAACATTCTTTTGACTGATGTGTTTGAATTGATGCCATCTTTTGTGTAGTTCTTAAAAGAAATTTTAGTCAAGAAGAAAAAGCCTCAAGAGATAGATACAGTGGAGTTAGTTGAGGAGTGCAGCACAATCTTGAGCAAGCTACCTCCAAAACGTCAAGATCCTGGGAGGTTTACTATTCCTTGCACCATTGGATGGCATAATATCATGGGTGCATTGTGTGATCTGGGTGCGAGCATAAATCTCATGCCTCTATCTGTTTGCAAAATGTTAGGGCTAGGAGCAATCAAGCCCTTGTCAGTTACTCTTAAGATGGCGGATGGATCACTCACTCACACTGATCGTAAGATGGAGGATGTGTTGCTAAATGTTGGTAAGTTTACATTCTCTGCTGATTTTGTAGTCCTAGATTATGAAGATGACCTAGAAGCTCCAATCATCTTGGGGAGACCATTCTTAGTCACCTCGAAGGCAATTATTGACATGGAGCTGGGAGAGATGACTGTTAGGGCGCATGGAGAAAAGGTTACTTTCAAGGTTTATAATGAGAAGGAGCACATAACTAAGGTTGAAGAGTGCTCTATGATCGAATGTGGAAGTAAACCAATTGAAGTGAAGATGGGTTCTCTCAAAGAAAGGAAGAAAGCAAAGGTTTGTTGTAAGAAGAGAAGACGTAAATGCTGGAAGTGAGCTGAAAGTGTCGTCGTGCCACGACGTTAACTAAGGCGCTTCTCGGGAGGCAACCCGAGTTTGTACATGTATTATTTTATTTATAGTGTCACGTAGTTTTGTTTTTCTTTGGATTACAGGTTCATGTAATGTCGAGTTTAAGTGTGGGGTGTCCTTACCCCTGCCTAATATTGATTACCTGTTGGGGGAAGTCTGAGTACCTCATACTATACGGAAGCTTGGAGGATGCTAGCACCAAGGACTAGAGCCTTCAGGGAAGTTCTTTCACCTCTTGTACTTTTTATTTTTAGCACTGAGGACACTGCTTGTTTTAAGTGTGGGGTGGGGGAACTCCCCTTTATTTTTGAGGTTAGGGATGCATGTACCGTTAGGATTTTTCCTTGTCACTTGACTTTATTTTTATTTGTTTCTTGCTTTAATATATGAAAAAATGAAAAAAAATTAGAAAACCAATGAAAAATTTCAAAAAGATTTTCTTTTTAGTCTTTGTTAGTGGTACATGTCATCCACCCCGTGGTTTTCTTATGGCCTCGATTCTTTTCCACGGGGAGACCTTTAAACCGGGTAGTTTTTATTTTTAGGATTAGAATAGTTAGTATAGGTGGCCCTAGACGAAGGAAAAATGTAGAATGCTAGGTGCCTTTGATTTGTTTGATATCGGTGTACTTGGACTTATTGCATGTGCTATTTGTGGTGTCCTTTGGTTTTAAATTGAGATGCATGCCTAGAAAAAATGGAATGACCCACTTGAGATGCTTGAGTCCACTCGCTTGACTCTGTTGTGAACCTTTGCGCATTAGTGCTTAATTTTCCACAAGTTGCACTCTATTTGCTTGATTGAGAGTTGTGATGGAGTCTTTTTGTGTGGATTGTATGCAATGTGTGCTGTGAGGCATATTCTTATTGTACTCCATGTTTGCATATTGGTGTCTAGAACTTGCCCCGTGTGTGTGCAAAGCGAAATCCTAGGTTTGCTCTAGTCGGGAAATGATACATGCCTTCTCTTGATTTGCCTACCCTTTTTATATACACCTTGGACTTGATTGTTGTGATCTCTTTGACCTTTTTGTTGGCACCCACACCCCAAGCCTACCCACTTGTTCTAAATTGATTTCTTTTGGCCCTTTACTGCTTAAGCACTTTAATTGATAATGTGATATTATTGTGGAGTGGTGGTTGAAATATTGGGAGGTTTTTGAGTGGAACCAATGAGGGGAATATTTGAAAAAAATTTGTGAAGTAGTGAAGAAGCATTGGCAAGGTTTGGAAAGAAGTGAATAGAAGAAAAACAAAGAAAAAAATTTTTGATTGAAAAATTGAAAAGAAAAAAAAAAGAAAGGAAAAGAATATCCATCCTTGCTAGTGTGTGCTTAACAGAAAAAAATTGCTACTTGTTGAGAAGGTGTGTGTGAAAGTTGTTGATTGGGTGGCTTAGATGAGATTTGTGCTTAAATTAATTGTGATGTATTAAAGTGCTTAGGGAGGTAGTCACTATTACTCATATGTATCCTACCAGCCCCTTAGCCTACATTACAACCTTTTTAAAGTCCTAATTAATCCCGATTGGAGTGAGCCTACATTAGTGGAGTCCTACACTACGGGCAAGCCTATGGTACATCGTGTGTGACATGTGAGATTTTCATGAGAGTGAGCGAATTCTTTCTAGGCTATTGTCCCCATCTTATTCTTGATATTCATTGTTGTGTGTGATATTTAGGGGACACTCTCTTGCTTCATTTTGGTGAGGGCACACGGTTTGCATGAGGTAGGTGAAGTTGTGGCTTCTTGGTTGAGTAGATAGGTGTGATTTTGGGGGAGCATGGTTGCATTGAGTCGAGTTTGTGCATTTGAGTTGTCTTGGGGTGGTTGTTCTCATGTTTTGATGTTTGATAAATTATTGGCATGTTTGTCGGACCCATAGTAGTCTTGTATGCATTTGTTCAATGGTCGGTATCAACCACAGTCATAGGCAGACCTGTTCTCCCTAGGTTGGGAAGTTATTGGTAATTGCTCGAGGGCGAGCAAAGATTCAAGTGTGGGGTGGTGATGTTTGGCATTTTATGCCTATAATTCCTTAATATTTTCTCACGTTTGAGTACTTTATTCGCACGTTTTCTAGTTAATGAATGTGATTTTGCACTAATTTTGTGTCGTATGAATGTAGGTTGTTATGAAGTGCAATTGGAGCTTTAAAGAGCATAATCGAGCAAGAAAAGATTGGATTTGGATTGAGGATTGGATCGAGCACACGAAGGCACGACACGAAGCGAGCCGCGGAGCAAGGAGGAGCAAGATTTTGCCTGGCGCGGTAAGCCATGCGGCGCGCCTCCAAAAGCGCCCAGCCTTCTGGCGCTTTGAGTGGAACGGGGCGCCCCAAAAGCGCCCGGATTTCGACGTCCACTGCCTTTGTATGCGCTTTCGGGGGGCGCGGAGCGCCAGCTACAGCGCCCCTGGAGCGTTTTTGGACTTCCTATTTTGTCTAGGCTTAGGTGTAACTTATTACTAGGCCTTTGTAAACCCTATAAATACTCTTTTACTTAGTTTTTGAAAGAAGTTCAGACCTTGGAGCAAATTGGAGAGCTCATAACATCTTGAACAAGGGTTTTTCTTCCTTCCATTAATCTATTACATCATTATTTCATTATTTCATCAAATCTTTGTGTTGTTATTATGAGTATGCGTGGCTAGATTCATCGTTCTAGGGTTAGAGTATTTCACGAAAGTTGATGTTTGAAGATTGATTTCCATTAATTGAATCTCATAACGGGTTACTTATTCTTTCTTGATTTCACTTGTGTAATTGTCAGGGCCCGATTATTACGCATTATCTATGGTTTTTAGATTGAACTCGAAAGAGGGAATTTATTAACGCAATAAGAAAGAGTAGAGTTAGATTGTGAACCCGGGCATCGGGGAACCAATTTGTGAGTAGGATAGACATATACTTGCTCGCCTAGCTTAACTAATTACAGAATTCGTTAATGCGTGCACGTGATTCAACCCATAGACATATAGGGATTGGAGTAGCCTGCATAGACCGTGAAGAATCGAAAGGTTTTCACGGGTACATTTACTATGTTAGTTAGTAATCTGGAATTTGAGAAGTGGAATCAAGTGGAAAACTCAACTGGATTGTTCGTAACTCTGACCCTAGACCGTCTCCTTAATATTGTTTACAACCAAAGTTTGCTCCATTGTTTGACTGAATTTCCACCATTTAAATTATTGTTCTTTAGTTACTAAACTCATCACTATTGAAAAAGATCCTGTATAGTTAGTTAGAAATTGTTTGTTAAGTGACAGTCTGAATAGTCCTCGTGGAAACGATACTCTACTTATCACTTTATTACTTGTCGACCACGTATACTTGCGTGTGCGTTAGAAGCAACAAACAACTTACGGAGATAAATAACAATCAGTGGAACTCGATCTAACGATCATTAATATCACATTTTCACATTGTCTGATTTACCTTGATTATCATTATACACTCCCACACTTAGCGCACAAACAAAAATAGCTCATGTTAAGAATGCTCCACTCTGATCTTCTGCAACCATAGTTTCGTACCATCAATGACTTGTTAATATCTCGAAGCTCAAATTATGTCTAGAATGACACATACCAAGATACACACACAAGGATAAAACATTATATCTATCATTAATTATAGCATGCTACTTAGATCCTAAACTTCCCACGAATCATCCATAATACCAAGGATGGTAAAACATCTACTTTAAGCTCTCACACAAACACTTGCCCATGCAAAGGCCAGTCAATTACGCTTGTCTAACTTTCATATTCCTCAAATTAAACCATGAAAAACAACATTGAACGCCTTACACGTGGCTTACTGACTGCCCTTTAGCATCTCCATGGTGTAAACTTGTTAGAGCTCACTTACATAATGCCATCAAGAGTCATCTTTGTGTTGTCTTTCTTCCAAACATGATACTTCAATCATGAAATCTTCAATATGAATAAAAATCTCGGTGAAGCCTATCATGCCTTAATGTAGTAAAAATTATTTCGTTATGTCCTTATTGATTCGTTAGATCCCAAGACGTTTGAAACTAGAATCTCACTCTGAAGCTTTAAACGTTGCTTTCGAGCTTATAAGATGCATACGCGTACGAAGCTTCCAAATTCGTTGATTTCAGGTTAAAATAATGAAACCTCGCCATAGCAAGAACTATCACTGAAGAAATAAGTCCTTCATTTTAAGTTTGAATGCGCGAGATAAGATATGAAAGAAGGATACCTATAAACAAGACTTTATGAAGACACTGCTCATGATTCTCCAAGGCACTAAACCTATGGCTTTGATACGAAATAGTCATGACCCAAATCACAAAGTTGTGATGGGTACCCAACACCAACACCTACTAGATCAGGAGAACCAAACACTAATTCGTACAAATTCCCCAATAAGAATAAGAAAGTAATGGAAAGAATGTGGAAGTTAACAAAGTAAGTAAATTTATGTCTTCTATGTGAGTCATAAACATCTATGAATGACAAAAACTATTTATACAATCTCTAATTAATTGAAATATAGAGAAACAACGGTACATCAAAAGAAAGGTGGACTCTAAGGACTACAAATAAACTCACAATTGTAATATTCATGAATTTGTTACCCCGTAGTATGATCCGACAAAAAGCTGCATAAAGAAATTAAACAACAAAATAAAAGAAGAAGAAGAAGAAGAAGCGGCAGTCTTAAGGACTCTGTAAATGGGGCAGATAGACTTCACAAATAGTAGGAAGCAAATCATGAGATATCTATTTAATCTATTAACGGGAAGTAGTTTAACAAAAATAAACCATCTCTTTGAATAGTAATTCCAAAATAATATCTTAAAAATAGTTTTCTACTCAAGTACTTCCAACAGAGCACACGAAGTAATCACAATTATGCAACGTCAAGTATGATATCAACCAATTTTTAAAAGATGGAGTTGCAAGGTAAGGCGTTTTACTTACAAAGAAGCGAGGCGTAAGCCCCCAGACATAGGGCATAAGCCCCATTGATCTTTTTTTTAATTAATTTTTAATAAAAAATAGCATACTGGCCCAAAAAAATTGAAAATATATTAAATAATTTAAGTAAATTAAAAATAATAAAGAAGCCTATACAAAAAAAAAAAATCAAATATTTTGTATAAGTATAAGAAATTGAATATGTTATAGTTTTTACGAGGTACAAATAAACTATAAACCCTTAACTTTTAAACAATTAAAAAATAAAAATTTATTAAAATTAAAAGTGAATAAAAAATATATTTTATTATTATTATAATTTAAAACATTAATTTTTCATGGATAAATATAAAATTACTTCTAAATTACAAATAAATTGAAGTCTAAAATTTTTGAGTGATAGAAATAAGACATGAAGATTAGTAACAAGTGATGATATAAACCTCGACTATACGTTTTCATATTAAGTATACATATGATGTTCAACCTCACAATATTCTTTATTATAATACATGCAATATTATGTCTCGTTAATTGAGCTACACTCAATTTCTCAGTTTTTATAGGAGAATATAACTTGTATCATTCATTTTAAAGAAAATTATCGATGAACAATCTTATTTATGGAATTTGACATATCATTTGCATAGGTTCTACTGGGCGAGCCCCAAGCGTTAAGTGTTAAACGTGCTTTAGGCATACCGCCGGGTGCTTGAGGCATAAGCCTCATGGATGTAAGCCCAGCCAGAGAGCATTAGGGCATTTTGCAAGTGCCCCACCCTGGACGATCCCGAGACTAGTCCGAAAAATACCTTTTAAAACAGATATCTCAGCTATAGGCGATGATGGTAAGGAGCCAAACATAAATCCATTGGACCTCCATTACCCACTAACTTAATGGTAGGAACCCGCGCATATACCATCCAAACATTCCATACGGACTAACTTGATGGTAAGTAGGGGTGTTCAAACCGAACCGTAAAATCGAATCAAACCGAAAAATCGAATCAAACAGATTAAATAAACCGACTAATGGTTTGGTTTAGTTAGGTTTGATTTTATATTTTCAAAAACCGACTTTATTTGATTTGGTTTTGGTTTTGAATGAAAAAAAGTCAAACCAAACCGAAACCAAACCGACAAATATATTATAATATTTTCTCACTACAGTCCAAGCGCAAGATCAATAAATAATGATAATTTTCTCTTAGATAATCCTCACATTAGTTCTCATTTTAGCCCAATAAGGTATAGTTAGAATTATATATTTAGATATATAAAAAGTAAAATATTATTATTAAAAAAAAACTTGCAGCTTAATATGAAGTTGAAAAAGAGGTGAACCAAGTATGAAAATCAGTTATACATAAAGAAAGTTGGATCCAACAAAAGGAATATCAAATGTAATTTCTTAATCTATAGCTTTATGAAGTTTAATGGGTCTAGTTCATATCATAATGTGTTATTATATGATAGTCCTTTGTTGGTGTCTTTAAATTCTATCCACTAAGTAGTAATGTCTAGGCCATGAAGAAATGTAACGATTATTTGCTTCATACTTCCCTAGGCTTGCATTTTGATATCTTTGATAGAAAAATATACGTCTTTATTCTAAATCATTCTTTCTATTTAAATTTTGGTCTTTCGCACTTTAAGTTCTTTATTATTTCATTTGTTATTATTGATACAGGGAAGTCGAGTTTACCTCTTTTGCATCTTATTCCACTCATTTTTATTGATACATAGCATTTTTGTTTCGTTTCAAGCAAAACTCTTCTTATCTTTAGTTTTCTGGTAGGTTTGTATTATAAACTACGTTTGTAGAAACAAAATAACCGTAAAAACCGAACCAAACCGACAAACTTGACTAAACCAAAACTGATAAATTTTATGCTATGTTGGTTTGGTTTGGTTTGGTTTAAATATTAACAAAACCGACTTAATAGATTTGATTTCTTTTTAAATAAAAATCGAGTCAAACCGACCCACGAATACCCCTAATGGTAAGAACCCAATTATAAACAATGCGGACATTCCATACCCAATAGCTCAACGATAAGAACCTAGGCATAAACCATTTGAACATTCCATATCCACACGCTTAAATTAACAAATGCTCAATGATCAATATCGAAAGTCAAATACCAAGTCAAAAGTAACACAATAGAAGGATATAATACAATATTAAACTCAAAATTAACAAACATGCCTAAGAAGTATACTCATGACAGTTATGCATGAATAAACATATATATAATCCCAACGTCGTTAAGTCCACCAAAGGAAAGGGGAAAAATCACCTACCTTGTATAAAACCATGCCAAAACTACTCTGCAGTGGTCTTGCCTCACCGAATCTCCTCTGTGGCTCATGTCTAGTCTAAATCATGAATAGAATAGTCAATTCTAACTATAAAGTCAATTTTCAAAATTTTGATATCAAAAGAGTGGTAATTCACAAAATACCCTTAGGCCCACACGATTGAAAACATGAACCCAACACCAAATTCGAATCACCCAATGTTCAAACAGTTTGAATCTATGATTAATTTCTAATGGCAGAATACATAGATGGCCCCTCGAAGTTGTACCCAATTTCCACTTGAACGCTCCAACTTTTCGAATGACCAACTAGACACCTCTTCTAGTCCATACTGTATCTCCGGAATACTGACGTCTGACTTGGCAATGTGTGTGAGTTTCACTTAATTTGGAACGCGTGAGAATCTTAAATTGTATCTTTTTTATGTTGTTAAAATTAAAATAAATCTCTTCAAGTGGGCCCCACTGCACCATTTTAATTCCACCATCTCTTTCATTCCTCCACCGTATCTCCGCCTGAATCTACCATCTCCATTATCTTTTCTCGCCAATAATAACAGGCCCACAATTAATTTTCACAATCTAAAACACTTACCAAAAGAATCAATGAATTTCTACAAAGATTAAGAATAAATTGAAGGAGAAGTATGAATCCGTGAAGAAACGTCATTGGGCACTAACACTTGTTTCTTTCAATTTTTTTTTTGAAAAATACACACAATTTACAGTCCAAAAATCAGAGAGAAACACACACGACATCACGGTGGCAATACAAAATAGAGAAGACGCAAGAACTAGAGCATTATAGCTCTGCCTCTGATGTGCTATATGTTGATTGCCATGTTGAGTTACTGTCTCCTTCGCTGACTCGTTGGAGCAATTGGAGGAGCAAATGTAATGAGCATAAATAAGGAATCACCATGTTTTGGTACTAAAATAAGCATATTCCAACAATGATGCAAATGATAAATACTGTCGATAAAATAACAAACTCCAGTAAGTTCCTCAAATTGGAATTGCAGCATACCAGCATTATACGGAAGTCCACTAACATGAAATTGAGTTGTTGAACGGGGGAGTAGTTGCAGAAACATACACCACCACCACCACCGGTAGTGGTGGAGATGGCGGTGAAGTAGAGAGACATCGGTAGCAGTAGTACATAATAAGTGGAGATCGGGTGGGAGATAGGCGATGGAAAAATAGCCACCACCGCTAGGATCTTCACCGAAAACTTGAAGCAGAGGCAGAGGCAGAGGCGTTGACACTGGCGGAAAGTCACCGGAATCTGTGAAGAAACATTCATCGCCAGCCACCCATTTCCTCCTCTTGATTCTTGTTAATTCTGCTATTGAAATAAAAATGGAGACGATGGAGTAGTAGAGAATAAGGGAAGGGGAAAGAGGGTGGGGGTGTGGGAACAAGGGCAGTATGATTGTGGAAGAGGAAGAAAGGGGGTGGGGGGATTTTCTTTGTTTTATTTGTTATTTTTCAATTAAATTTTAAAATTTTCCTTTATAATAAAAATTACACGTGTCAAACTATTATTTGTTACTTTTCCACGGCATTGGAGAGTGTAACTCACGCATGAAGTCTGCCAGACGTCAGTGTTCCGGAGATACAGTATGGACTAGAAGAGGTGTCTAGTTGGTCATTGGAAAAGTTGGAGTGTTCAAGTGAGAATTGGGTACAACTTCGAGGGGCCATCTATGTATTCTGCCATTTCTAATTCGGAGTTCGATTTGTTAGTTAGTTGCTAAATTTAGGAAACTTAGGATTTATGCCAAAAACAATTTTCAACCCTCGCCTTGGATTTCAAATCCGCCTTTAATCAACTTGTATGGGCCTAAATCGGTTTTAGGACTACAAATCGAATTTGGATTCGAATATAAGCAATTCTTTGTATCAAAGTCGAATAAATACACAAAAACGATGTAAATGCGGAAAAATAACTGGATTTCAATATATGAATGTTGAGTACAAATTTGGGCAGAGTTTCAGTACGTATTTCTGGATGCCAATAATACAAAATGAACTTCTATTTATAGGCCTAAGAGTCTTTCCCACGTTTCCACCATCAGCTAGTGCACTTCCCACGATCTGGATGTTAAATGGAGGAGATAGTGGGGCAAAGTAGTGGGCTGCAAAGCCGCTGGAACTGAGGTGATCACCGAAGCTTGGTCACAAGGCTTCGGTGATATGACCTTGCTGTTCGGTTAAGAGGACATGTCACCGAAGATCAACACTCAACTCGCCTTCGGTAATGGTGTTGGGGCTTGACTTCGGTGATTCAGTCGCGAGCTCAACCATCTCTTTTCGGAGCATCGGCTCGCATTCTCTTCGGTTCATCATCCCGAGGTGATGACCGAGCACGTCAATTTTTACCCAATACACAACTTAACCTTCCATTATAGATCCCAATACACAAAGATTTTTAATTTGGAGTCCGATAGATACTTCAATTTTCCTAAATACAAGTTTATGTTTCAATCTAAATTTCTCGTGATTTCTATTAGATTAATGAATCTAAACATAGATTCAGGCGTAAATTATTGTTAGTAATCATTGAAAGGTGTTTGAAATCTTACGTCAAGAATAGAAAGATATCTCATGCTCAAAGTAGTATTATCCCATTCTCCAAGTCTAAAGAATTGAGTGAAAAATGATCCAATCACGAAAAAGAAACATTACTATGCACATCTTCTGTAAAACAACCCTCTCTGGAGCAGGCTGACCAAGCAATCAAGCGAATGCACCAGGAAAATCAGGAAACCAACAACTTTTCAAAACACTTTGCGGAGTCCAAAATTCCTAAAACGACATCGGAATTCAATGAGACCAGATTTTATGAGTCCGTATTGACGAGACGAATCTATAGACACTTTCAAATCTCAATTTCAACAACCAGAATACAAAAAGAGAGGTCGGTTCCCAATTTTTCAAATTTTTTTAACCAAAGGTGACCAAACGAGTCCTGAAATCACTTTCGAAAGTTGCTACAAGTTACAAATAATTACACAAACTTATAGGAATCGGCAAATTCTCTATCAGCGCTCGGTTACCCAAATTGAGGCGTTAAGTTCATAATTAACTAACCAAAACCCAATCAAACGACTTTCGAGTGACTTCGAATTTTATGGTCAAGTCATAAATTATATTTTGGAACTATTGAAATATTTAACGTGTAAAATGAAGCTCCAACCAAAACCACGAGTCAAGTCATTATAAAATAAGTCATAAACAGTAATGCACTTTCCAAAAATGTTTTGGAACGATTTTTTTAAAAATAAATAAATAAAATTAGTTCTCAGGTTGTTGCAGTATGAAACCCACAGAATTTGGGAACATTGAACAGAAGTTGGTCCAAGTACATGTACTAATTGGTTATTCTGTTATAATACTGCAACTTTCTTAAGCGGCTTGTTGAGAGAAATATAATGAATATTCTATATTATTCTTGTGTATTTTGTAGGAAATGGCAATTACCGTACACAACACTGTTATTTTTTATGTTGTTTCATTTTTTATTTCTTTTGCTTCTATATGATGAAGGCAATCAATCTGTAAGTTACATGTGCAATTAGCTACCTTCACATGATGAAAGAAAAAATCTCTCTGAAGCCTTAGGTATTGGTTCAAGCGAAACTGCTGCTCCATCAGTCTTAATTTATAAATATTTAATTTCATCACTTGTAAAAGGAAGTATGGATTGCATAATTCCACTTTCTTTTTAATTTGTATGTTTTGATATTATATTAGTATTGTCATATGTAATATCATCACAGAGTGCATTATAAATTATGTGATGATCAAATTATATTTGGTGCTGTCAAATTTTTATTTTTTGTATTTGTGCTAGGCAGGAGGTTTTCCCTCGATAGGTTGATGTAAAGTATGGTTTGACCTCCTTATTTTATATTGTCCTCTCTGAGGCACTTATTTCTTTATTATTACTTATAAAATTGGTCCCTAGGTTATAGCTGACTCTTCGCTTACAAAAAAAATTATATAAAAGTGTTTGATAGGATATTGAGTTTAAAAAATAAAGAAAGACTTTTAAAACTTGTAATTTAAAATAATTCATAAAAATTTATATGAGTGTAAATCATCTCATAAAATAAAATTATTATTAATATAAAAGTTATATCATATTTTTACAAAATGAAAAATTGTCACGTAAATTGAGAGTTGGGTAGTAGTATCACTTTTCTTGAAAACTTTCGAATAATTTGAACAGAACAGGATAGCAAGTCTAGCTCACCAAAAAGAAAAGGGAAAAGTGCTCTATGGGACCTGAATCTTAAAGATTTTTGGTGTCTCATATTCTCTTTCATGAATATCCTTTTCATTCACTTTTTTATAACGTTTCTTGTCCTTCAGTGTACTCGTCCAAGTGTACGAACATTGTATTCACTCTCTTGAGTTACTTGTATATGTCTTCATGCCAATAAGTCTTCTATTTTCGGTTTAAGCATTTGTATAGATTTCAATTTGTTGTCGGTTTGTAACAGTACGTTCCTATGTTGTCAATGTGCGATATCGTATATCCTTCTTGGCCCCATATAACTTAAATAATTATAAGCAACTATTTAGAGTTCGGACTACATATTCAACAATTTCCTAAAAATGTGATTCTATGAAAGTTAATGAACACTTATCATTCTGTAATCTGATGGGCTAATTGGTTATTTGTACCTTTACAAATAGGATTTTTGTTTTAAGGAAATTTGCAATAGCATTTTAAGTTTATAACCCTTATGGGGCCTACATAATAATAAAGCAAGCCAAGTCAGCATTTATTTTTCAAATTTTGCATAGAAAGTACTAAAAAATAAGTGTTGTCATGCAAAATAGGAGGGGGTGCAGCTGCAATTAAAAGATTATTAACTGATTTTGCTGCCAAAGATCATAAACTCACGCTAAACCTAGGATATCCTTTGGCTACATCAATTGAAAGCTCCAGAACTTCACTTCATGCAAAAATTATTGTTTTGAGTTCACTCAATAGCAACCTTGCAAAAGATTGTTGTTTTGAATTCATATATTGCTGGGTAAGTAACACATTCTTTCAAAGTTCTTTTTCTGTTTTTTCCCCTTATTGTGGATGAAATTGAGAAGTTGGATAGAATATATGAACTAGAAAAGAGATTTAATGGTTAAAATAGGAGATTTGTATTTTAAAACGTAGGAGATTTAGTTGCAAAACACAGGAGATCTTTTTGTACCAGAAAAGAGATTTGAATATTAAAGCATACGATATTTTAGTACACAATGCAGGAGATATGTTTGTTAAAGACAGGGGATTAGTACTAATTAACTTTCATTTTCTTAATCCTTTTGCAGGTGACTAATATTTCTGGATATCAATGAGCGATTTGATTATTTGCATTCAATTTGAATCTAAGGAGGAGAAAGCTGCTAGGGTGATTCACTGCCGTCAAAAAATATGTTACGATGATTTGGTAGAATTAATACGTCAACGATGCAAGATAACATGTGACCCGTGCCAAATTAATATGAGTTACAAGCCCATGGTTTTGGATAAAAATTGGCAAGAGACACCATATGCTCCATTAGAAGATGATTTTGACTTAAAATTCTATTTGGCAATTGTTGATGAGCGAGGTGCTAGGCCAACACTAAAAGTTTGTTTACTTGAGGAAGGAGATGGACAATAAAAAACAAATCATGGAAATGGTGAAGCAGAGGTTCTTGTGGAAAACAATGAGCATAATGTTGTTGAAGAGCTTTATCGTCCTAATTTACCAGAAGATGAGGAAATAATGGATATTTTTGTTGAACCACCATTAGAGAAAAATATAATTCCTGATTATTCTCAAACTATTCATACAGGTGGGGGTTGTGCTAACGAGGCAGCGAGTGTTGATAGGATATTTTTTCAACAGTCAATAGAAGATATGGCTTGGGAAGATAGCATTACAGCCATTCCGAATGATGAGTGCAACAACGGTGGTAGTTTTGGTGATCTTTCAGATCTTCGTTCAGGGAAAATATTTGAAAACAAAAAGGAAGTTGCGAGGAAGTTAAGAATGATTGCTATTACACCAAAGTTTCAGTTCAAGACAAAGAAGTCTACTCCTTCGTTAGTTTTTGTGAAATGCATTGTTGAGGAATGCACTTGGCGCGTACGTGTTGTGAAGTTGGCGAATTCTTCACGCTTCGTTGTTAAAAAGTATTGTGGAATGCATAATTGTGGGGTTAAAAGTGCAGCGAAGTTCCATAAACAAGCTTCTTATGGTGTGGTTGCTGATGTAATGCGCAAAAATTTTGATTCATCCGGACAAGGACCAACACCAAAAGAGATCAAAATATTAGTCTATAAAGAAATAGGATGTGAAGTTAGCTACTGGAAAGCTTGGAAAGCGAAAGTGGCAGCCTTGGCAATCATAAGAGGGACTCCAGAAGAAGGTTATTCATTATTACCAGGGTACATGCATATGTTGGAGCAAACAAATCCAGGTTCGAGGACAGACTTAAAATTGGATAAGCATCACAAATTTAGGTACTGTTTTCTTGCTTATGGGACAGCTATAGAAGGATTTTCTCATATGAGAAAAGTAATTTCTGTAGATGGAACACACTTGACAAGAAAATATGGTGGTGTACTTATTTTAGCCTGCGCACAAGATGGTAACCACCATATTTTTCCAATTGCATTTGTTGTAGTTGACTCGGAGAACGATAAGTCGTGGACTTATTTTTTTGAGAAGTTAGCTGAATGCATTCCTGATAGTGATGATTTGTGCATTATATCAGATAGAAATAAAAGTATAAGGAAAGCTGTTGCTGATGTCTACAAGCTTGCACATCACGGATTTTGCATGTTCCATATTAGCTTGAACCTGAAGTCCAAGTATGGTGATTGTGACATTATTTACAACTTTCAAGAGGCTGCAAAAGCCTACACAGAGGATCAGTTCTCTGTTTATTTTGATTTAATAATGGAAGCAAATGTGAATGCTGCTTGGTACCTTGAAAATGATATCGGGTTTGAAAAATGGTCAAGAACCTATTTTCATGGAAATAGGTATAACTTGATGACAACAAACATATCAGAATTGCTTAATTCAGTTCTTAAGTTTCAAAAAAGTTGGCCTGTAGTGTCTGTACTTAAAGCTATCCAAGATAATATGACCAAGTGGTATGTTGAGCGCAAAGGCAAAGAACAAAGTAACACTCATTTCTTAACTCCAACATCGGAGGATCTAGTTCGGAAGCATTATGTTGCCTCTTGTTCGCTGACTCCTACACGTTTAAACGATCATGAGTTTAATGTTTGTGGTCTTGATGTAGCATATCGAGTTAATTTGGAGCATAATACATGTGCTTGCAGGGTTTTCCAGGTGGATAAGCTTCCTTGTGAGCACGCAATAGCAGCTTTGAAGCTATGCCCAGGCCAAGATTTATGGCAGGAGATATATAAATTGTGTGATCCTAAATACAAGAATGACACATGGAAGAAAGCTTGGGATAGAACAATTTATCCTGTTCCTCATCCAAAAACATGGATGATACCAGCAGATAAAAGAAGAGTGGTTTATCCTCCTACATTTAAATTGAGTAAAGGGCGCAAGAAAGTAAACCGCATTCCCTCAATTGGCGAGAACCCAAAGAGGAAGAAGCAGAAGCGAAGTTGTTCCATATGTAGGCAGACTGGTCATTATAAAAGGAAGTGTCCTAAAAGAGTAGCTAATTAATTCACATCAACAATTTAACTTTTTGGGTGATTTTCTAGATTTGATATCTTATTTTATGGATTGATCTCTTGTTTTATGGATTTAATATCATATTTAATGGATTGATCTTTTATTTTATGGATTTAAAGTTTTTTTATGCTTTGATCTCTTGTTTTATGGATTTAATCTCCTATTTTCTTTTGGTATTCATCTAAAAGTAACAATTGATCTCATATCTTATCTTAATCATACAGTGTTTACTATTTAAGATAGAGTGATTCAAAGTCTGATGGAATAGATTCTGAAATAAACTTCTGGCAACTTGGTAAATGTGAGAAGGCAGATTTGGTTTGAACTTTTCAGGGTTCCAACTGCTTTGACTGATCAAGATTTAGATCGGAAAAATTTAATGGTATAATTCTCAGTGTTTAAGATAAAGTGTATTTCAGGGCTTGGGTACAACTGATAGTTAATAGTAGTAATATAGGATTGATCTCTCGCAAACGAACACATAATCTCTTACAAACAAAAAAATGATCTCTTACAAACAAAATTATGATCTCTCACGAACAATAGAACTATCTCTTACTAAAGTGAATATGTCTCACAAATAAAAATATAATCTCTTACAAACAAGATCATGATCTTTCACGAACAAGATAATTATCTCTTACGATATTTATTAGATCTCTTACATTGTATGTACTTGTCTTCCTCGATAATTCCATTTTTTTATAACGAACAACTTATCTCAACTACTTCCAAATTTTTTTAAAAATGAGTTAGATCAAAATTGGAAGGGTATAGGATTGATCAACCGCCGATAGTTAATAGTAGTTATAGGATTGATCTCTCACAAATAAAAATATAATCTCTTGCGAACAAAAAATAATCTCTTACAAACAAAATTATAATCTCTCACTCACTTTCATTAATTTTTAAATCAAATCGCAATTTAGATGAAGACGGTCACCTAAGAACATGTTGTGAACAATAATGTGAACTCTTGCGATATATGGAGATCTCTCACTTTGTTATGATCTCCCTTGATTGATTTTACTAGTTTTAAAGTTAAAGCACAATCTTATTCTAAAAGCACTTTCGAATTAATTAATTAACGAGTATAATGTGTACGTTACTGCTGGCATCTTCTATGAGCAAGAATGTGATCTCTTGCAATATGTATTAGATCTCTCACGTTCAAGTTGTTGATAATGGTCTCTCACTCAATTTCATTTGTTTTTAAATCAAATCGCAATTTATTCTTAAAATACTTCTAAATTTATTCAAAATAAAGAGTAAGATCGTATTTTACGGTAAATGTGCATAACAATGATAAACAATTGATAGTTAATAGTAGTTATAGGATTGATCTCTCGCAAATAAAACATAATCTCTTGCGAACAAAAAATAATCTCTTACAAATAAAATTATAATCTCTCACTCACTTTCATTAATTTTTAAATCAAATCGCAATTTACTTTTAAAATTCTTCTAAATTTATTCAAAATAAAGAGTAAGATCGTATTTTACGGAAATGTGCATAACAATGATAAACAACGATGAAGACGGTCACCTAAGATCATGTTGTGAACAATAATGTGAACTCTTGCGATATATGTAGATCTCTCACTTTGTTATGATCTCCCTTGATTGATTTTACTAGTTTTAAAGTTAAAGCACAATCTTATTCTAAAAGCACTTTCGAATTAATTAATTAACGAGTATAATGTGTACGTTACTGCTGGCATCTTCTATGAGCAAGAATGTGATCTCTTGAAATATGTATTAGATCTCTCACGTTCAAGTTGTTGATAATGGTCTCTCACTCAATTTCATTTGTTTTTAAATCAAATCGCAATTTATTCTTAAAATACTTCTAAATTTATTCAAAATAAAGAGTAAGATCGTATTTTACGGTAAATGTGCATAACAATGATAAACAATTGATAGTTAATAGTAGTTATAGGATTGATCTCTCGCAAATAAAACATAATCTCTTGCGAACAAAAAATAATCTCTTACAAATAAAATTATAATCTCTTACTCACTTTCATTAATTTTTAAATCAAATCGCAATTTACTTTTAAAATTCTTCTAAATTTATTCAAAATAAAGAGTAAGATCGTATTTTACGGAAATGTGCATAACAATAATAAACAACGATGAAGACGGTCACCTAAGATCATGTTGTGAACAATAATGTGAACTCTTGCGATATATGTAGATCTCTCACTTTGTTATGATCTCTCTTGATTGATTTTACTAGTTTTAAAGTTAAAGCACAATCTTATTCTAAAAGCACTTTCGAATTAATTAATTAACGAGTATAATGTGTACGTTACTGCTGGCATCTTCTATGAGCAAGAATGTGATCTCTTGCAATATGTATTAGATCTCTCACGTTCAAGTTGTTGATAATGGTCTCTCACTCAATTTCATTTGTTTTTAAATCAAATCGCAATTTATTCTTAAAATACTTCTAAATTTATTCAAAATAAAGAGTAAGATCGTATTTTACGGTAAATGTGCATAACAATGATAAACAATTGATAGTTAATAGTAGTTATAGGATTGATCTCTCGCAAATAAAACATAATTTCTTGCGAACAAAAAATAATCTCTTACAAATAAAATTATAATCTCTCACTCACTTTCATTAATTTTTAAATCAAATCGCAATTTTCTTTTAAAATTCTTCTAAATTTATTCAAAATAAAGAGTAAGATCGTATTTTACGGAAATGTGCATAACAATGATAAACAACGATGAAGACGGTCACCTAAGATCATGTTGTGAACAATAATGTGAACTCTTGCGATATATTTAGATCTCTCACTTTGTTATGATCTCCCTTGATTGATTTTACTAGTTTTAAAGTTAGAGCACAATCTTATTCTAAAAGCACTTTCGAATTAATTAATTAACGAGTATAATGTGTACGTTACTGCTGGCATCTTCTATGAGCAAGAATGTGATCTCTTGCAATATGTATTAGATCTCTCACGTTCAAGTTGTTGATAATGGTCTCTCACTCAATTTCATTTGTTTTTAAATCAAATCGCAATTTATTCTTAAAATACTTCTAAATTTATTCAAAATAAAGAGTGACGGTAAAAGTGCATAACAATGATAAACAATTGATAGTCAATAGTAGTTACAGGATTGATCTCTCGCAAACAAAAACATAATCTCTTCAAAAAATAATCTCTTACAAACAAAATTAAGACATTAAGGCATTTGGCCAGTCTTTTTTCAAATAATTTTTGAAATTGAGTTGAAATATTGATTTCAAAAGTTGAAGTTGTGTTTCGAACATGTATTATACTTGAAAAAAAACTAAGTTATTTGAGTGGAGGAATTTTTTTTTTGAGAGCTTGAATAACCACTTTTTTATTTCGAAAAAATCTCCAAAAACTAGTATGTTTGCATGGCCAAATGAGTTTATGAATAGAATAGAATATTCAATTTTACTTTACCAATTTCTTGGAAACAAAACAGCAGAGATAACCAGTAAATTAAAAGATCTTAAAATATAACTTGAGAGATCTCAGAGTATAGCAAAAGAGAACTACAATATAAATTGTTCTTAAGTCTTAAGAGAAAACAAAAAGCACAAGTAACGATCATCAAGTTTCTTGTTCTTCATTTGACTTTCTTTGATCTTCTTCAAAACAATCCTTTAGAACTTCAGTACAATCATCATGAAAACCTGTAGGAGTAACTACTTCTATCGTACATCTTCTGAATCGTCGACGCTTACACGATTGTCTTATCATCTCAGCTACTTTATGCTTCCTCTTTTGTCGACCATCTCTTGTCCAAGAGGAGCTCATATAGTTAGCTGGATATTTAATGACCCAAGGAGCTTTAACATCAAGCATCTTAACCACAAAAGTCAATTTTTTGTCAATCTCAATGAACATCTTCTTTAAAGTATCTATCTCCTCAATTAACTTTAAACGCTCACCAGAAATACCAATACCATTTTGATCACCTGTCATAGTAGTCTCACATGCACATGTATCTTTTGCTCGCGTAGGACTCTGCTGAAGATGGTCCTCTTCATTAATCACCTGCATTTTCTCAACACATGCTTCTTCATTAACTGTATTTGTTTGTTCAAGCATTTGATGTTGGTCTTGCCCTTTTTGTTGGGGCAGCTCATCTATACCATCAAGAGGACCTAAAACATCTACTTTCTCCAACTCGCTCACTAGCGCATCAATAGTATCGTCCTTCTCATCCACCAATTCTTCAAAGAGTTGTATCCATTCACTCTTAGCCTCCTCTTTAGATGGCTTCATTATTGGGATACAATGCACCTATATAACAGCACACTTTAAACCTAATAATAGATTATGACTAACAATATTTATTTTACGCCATTAATCATTTGACATATAAGATTAGCAATAATAATTTTACCTCATTATCACTTGTCAAATTATCATACCAATCATAAGGCAAGTGTTTTGGAGTTTTTTCACCCAAAATCGAAGGCTTCTTTCCAAGATTGATTCCAAACACATCTATCGCTTCATAAGCCCATACCTATTTAGGGAAATAAATGTATGTTACTACATTATTCAATTATAAAACATTTTTAAAAGAATAATATTAAGTAGTAATAATGAAAGTTACCAAGAAAGCAGTAGCAAAGCCGCCTATAGTGTATGGTTGTTGATTCTTCTTTTTCAAGTTACTTGATTCTGCCTTTTTCTTCCATTCTTTTGCCTTCTCGTGAAGATTCTTCTTCAAGCTACTAAGTGTAAACTCAAAGCACAGTCGACCCCACGGATATGATGCAAAGAATGTTGGATTGACCACCCAAGCTAGGTAGTTCTCTTGCACCTGCTTAGTATCATCCGCAGCTAATAAAATTGTGTGAATAATGTATAAGGCAACACAACCAGCTCTCTCTGTATCATTGAATCTTTTTGTCCTAGATCTTATAACCCTTAACAGATCTTCACCCACCAAACTATTTTTCTCATCTTTTCCCTTTAATGGAAAATAAAATTCTTTCACTTTCTCTACAAAACCTAAACCATCCTTCAATACTTTCATACACTGGTCGTCACTTGGTAAAGGACCACACTTCAATCCAGTAACAAGGCAAAATTCATTCATTCCAAAGCGGACAGGTTTGTTGCAAATCAAAAACCACATTTCATTTTTTTTCTTTGTCTTGATTTTCCTTAGCAACAAATAGTGGCATAAGACACCATGAAAGCAATTTTTCCGACAATCAACATTTAACTTAAAAAAATAATCTAGGCAGGTTCTACGTAAGAAATCAGGTACTGCACCCTGATCAATCTTCTTTCCAACAGCATTTTTTAAACTCTCTATCGCCAAACCCATCTTACACCTAACTGTGACTCTACCAGGAAAATAGCCAATCTCGTCTTGAATTGTTCTAAAATTGTATCTCAATCTTATTGGCGCTGATGGATCATCCTGAACAAAATATAAGAGATCATTTACAATAACACGAGAGATTTTGAATAACTTAGATGTATAGAATGCAAGAAATCATTAACTTTAAACACAAGAGATCTAATTAGAGCAAAGCAAGGTGAGTTTTCTAATAAAGTATATCATATATTCACCAGCAAAAAATTCTTAATATTGGAAGTCTTCATAGAGTTAATAACTATATCAAAAAAATAATTTATAGGCCCTTTATATTTGTGACAATAAATGATATTTTACTCACTTTCGTGGGGTGAAAATGAGATTAGAACACGTAACGATTCAGAGCTTAAGTTCTATCACATAAATAAGTATAAGTAAGCACTAAGGTATCGAAACATTAGAAACAATCATCCAGTACTAGTAGAATAACCAATCTTTAAGGCATTCCTTATTTGATGTAAACATGGACATAAGAGGAAGTTCTTATATATAAAGGAGTTGAAAATGTAGGCACTACCAGTAAAAGTTTAAAAGAGTGAAACGGAAAATCTTGACTGGTGCTTTAAATTTAACAAATCAAATAAGTAGTTGAAATCATGGATGAAGATAAAAAGTAGTTGAATTGCTATGACTCAGTAAGTGGCCAAAGAGCCTTCAGACCTCGTAAAAGTCAGTGCACCATTGCTTGCTCGTGCTGATGAGTGCACGTGCACTCCAAGACACTACATGGATCCACTACTGTACATGATCGAAGAAAGAACTAGCAATAGAGAGCACAGAACTCGCACATGCTAAAACACACATTTAATTACACATTTTAATCAATATGTGTTTTCAAACTATAATTAGCATAGCAACAGTAAAGCAACATATTTTGTAACTTGAATACAAACTTTATATGACATGTCCCTTGCATAGGATACTCTAAATTATTTCTGAAGCTTCACCAATTGCGTAATTTTCATACAACTTGTGTTCTATTTACTCGTTAAATTGTATACTATCTAGATTGAGCAAAAAGCATGTTAGTGAAGAAACTCATTAAAAAGTTCATTTTACCAGTGTCGCCTTCTCTGCACCATCCTTCTCTGTCTCGTCCCTGTTATCATCTCTCGATGCTTGTTTCTCGTCAGTCTTCTCAATTTCCTGCTCCTTATCTCTCTCCTCATCCACTGTTTTCTCGGAAACTTTTTGTGACTCAACCTCATCCCCATCAGACGCTTGCTCCTCGTCGGTTTCCTCTGTTGTTTTCTCGACAGATTCTTGTGACTTAACGTCATTTTCATTGGAACCCGACCCAGAAGCAGTTTCATGGGGAATGGATTTCATCGTTATCTCTTATATTAAAACTTTCAATTATAAGATGTTATTTGATCGACAAAATGGGTAAAATTTATTTAATTGGATGACAAGAAAATATAGGGATTTTAGAAGAGTAGAAAACGAGAAGCATAGGAAGGCGAGAAGACGAGAAGAAGAAACGGCTTTTCTAGATAGAGTAAATCAGTAATTATAGGGGGTTTACTTTTAGATTTGCACAGAAATCCTTTCTAAGTGTTGGTTTGCAGATGTAGGTCTAACTTATGCCACGTAGGATAATTGACAAGAAAAATAATGGAAAAATAAAAGAGGAAGATGAATGGGGTCATTTACCTAAATTCACTTTGTAACGAGACATTTCATCCAATTTCCTCTAATCTGATACATACAGGTCATGTAAATTCCCACATCTTATTGCACCGATTACATTTATAGTGAAATCAAAGTCATCAATTTTATTACTATGTAGAAAATTTGTGGTGATGTTGTGCAAAATCTATTTTACAATTGCAATCTTTATAAAGGTCGCACGTTAACTATATCTTGGTCAACATCCAATTACCTTCTTATGAAGAAAAAGGATTAATGATATGAAGAAATGTCGGCACTCTAAGAATGAATTATTATAGACAATTAACGATGGATAATATCTAATCAATAATCTCAATTTCTTTTTCTAGCTAACTAATTATAGACATATAAGTCATATGAAGGAAAGAGAATATATAAAGATAAGGAGATGTATCCAAAATTTCATTTATCTCCATCCAAGAACGTGCTGTAAATCTATGGAAGATTGAGTATTTTTGATGGATCAAAACAAGAATCCTACATTACCATTTACAAGTGTCAAGATTGGAGACGCTCACGTCTTTATCTGTCAAAAGTTGGACAAACCTAAAAATATATGTGAATGAATTCATCACAGTAGCCTAATATAGTAACTTGGCCTATTTTGGCTTACAATATGTAACATTCATTAAAAAAAAAATATCTCGGAACGGCATGTCCATTCTCATCCCGCTTTGACTTCTGTGTAGAAACACCCTTCATATTATGGATTCCAAACTCTCAATAACAGTTACTTTTTATAATAATACTTTATTATTATATGTAACATTTTACGTGTCATGGTTTGTACAGGTGCGATGTTTAGGAAAGAAAGAAAGACAAACATTTGAAAATTGTGATCTAAAATAAGAGATAGATATTTATAAGATTATAAATTATTTCATTAATAATAAAGTAAAATTTTTTAAGTTGAATAATTATTTTCAAATTTAGAATGCTGTCATTTTTTTTGGAACCGACTAACAAGGAGATGCTGCCTTATAAACTAGAACAGAGGGAGTAGTATATGCTCTATAACAACATCTTGTTATAATAGCTAAAAATGATCCAAAAAATGATGTTATTATAGAAAAGTTGGACTGTATATGCTCTTGTTTAAAGGGTTTATACTTCATATTGTACGCGCTAAAATTGAATTTAGACAATAACAATTGATTTTATATTTATGTGGGTCAATAGATTGTATTAAGTTACCCTTATGTTTCAAATTGTTAAATCTACAATATTAAGCTAAAGTCGTATTTGATTAATAACGACAATAATGTAAATCGATAATGGAAGGAAACAGTAAATGGGTTAAGTAAGAGAAAGGAAATCTTGTAATAGATCCAAAGAGCCAAACAAAGCTTGATCCCTCTTAAGAGCGACATACAACAATATTCAGTAAAGAATATGGAATAAAACTTATATTACAAATGTGATTACAGGGAATATTTATACTAAGTTCTAACTCTAGCCAGTTGAGCTTGAAGAGAAGAGATCTCAGCTTTATACACCACCTTTTGGAGATCCCAAACATTTCCTATGCACCGAAGCTATGCAGGTCGGTTACACTTGATTTCCATCATCTTGAGCGAAAGCAAAAGGTTTGACAAAAGTTAGAACGAGGATGTTTAATGGAAAAGAAAATCGCAAGTATCAGAACTTACCTAAATCGCCCTGGCAGTAGAGCGAGCCATCAACGGATGATGCGGGCATATCTTTGATTTGGTCTTCTTCTTTTGGCCGGAAGAGTTGAGCAAGATTAAGGGCAACGTCCATCGAGCCATCAAAGAGACTCAAATCAACAGGGATTTCAATAGTTCTCATGTCCTTTAAGAAGGTGGGGAGTGGGGAGGTTCGGAGTTAGCTCGAGCTGCACTCGGTGCTACTCTCTCTTCAGTGGGAGGAGAAAGTTCGGCATCGCATACCTTAGTCTTACCCTTAGCTTTGGCAACAACATTGTTAGGCCCCTCGAGGTCTACTACCTCAACTTCATTGGGGACCTCGCCGCACTAATCGCTTGGTTCGTCCTTTAAGACCCTCCGTGGCTCTATAACGGGTTCGGCACCACAACTAGATTGCACGTCAACCCGAAGGCGTACAGCACGAGCCAGCTTTCCCGAGGCAACCCTCTTTCACTTTAAATCTGCAGAAGTAAACATTAGAGTCATAGAAGCAAAAGTGGAGGACGTTGTGATGAAGGTGAACTGACCGATGAAGATGTCGTCATCACCTTTAGAAGAAGTCCCCTGGTCAGAAGAACTCTTCGAGGCTTTAGACCTTATGATAGCCCCTTCTAGGCTCGACATCACGTCCAAGATCTCGCCAGCATCAGGGACCTCCTTTTCCTTCTTCTTCTTCTCCTTCTTCTTCTTCTTCTTCTTCTTCTCCTCCTTTTTGCTTTTCTTCTCTTTGGGCTTGGTATTTGCCGCCTTATTAGGGAAACCTGCAATAAAGAGGGTAAAGTCAGTGGTAAGGAAACCTCAGGCGATCCCTAAAGAGACTGAACTGTGATAAATAACTCACCGTAACTCTTGCACACCCAATTGTTGTCTGCCTCGGGTGATGCTCATCCAAGTCCGCTCGGGCCAAGTTCAATCCTTGATGATCGCTCGAACACAATCAACTAGATCGACTGGGGGATCGACTGGAACCTTGTTTGTTATGAAAACCAAGGCATGTGATGAAATATAAGCTCGAGGATAAAGTTAAAAGATAGATGAATATATACAGAAGATCTCTTAAGCTTGTCGTTCCACACCTCGTGGAACCCATGCTCAGCAGATAGTTGGTTTGTTGGAAGGAATGTAGCGGTCGCACTAGCCTCGATCTCCCTTATCCTCACTCTTTGTAATCAGGGAGTACTTGCCCCGAGGGTTCAAGAACACAACCCCACCTTTGTAGAAGGAAGGGTAAAAGAGAGAGATAAAATGTTGAAAAGTGAAAGGCACCCCAGCCTTTCGACTTGACCAGTCCAAACACTGAACGACCATCCAAATCCGGGTGCCAAGTTGAGCCAAACAGAGGTTATACGTGTGGCAGAATGTGTCAATTACCCCGTGAACGGGGAGAGAAAATCCGATTGTGAATTGGTACGTGTAAGCAAAAGAGAACCCCACCACGTGGCCTGAGCTGCTATTGTTTGGGTCGGGGACAACAATTTGGACTTTGTGCCCCCATCCACAATCTTCCCGAACCCGAGCTACGTGGGCTTGAGTAATCAAAGTCGGTGTAGTATGCACCAAAACGTTTCTATTCTTTTCTTGTTGGGCAGCCGATCGGTCTTGTAATTTGAAATCCTTTTCTATAAGAAAACGCGAGGGGATAATCTGATTAGGCTCGAGCTCCTTCTCAAAAGAGATCTTCTTTGGCTTCGAAGACTCCGCCTCGATTCCACTAGCCACACCAACGTCGAGTCCTCTGCCACTCACTTCATCAGCAGCATCAACATCATCTCCTTTGCCATCTACTTCATCAGATTTATCGCGACCAACGGTAGTTTTGCGCCGCCTTGCATCCAGACCACCCGTTTCAGATGTCGCCTCATTATCGTCGCCTAGGGGAGTAATTACGTTCAGCGGCTCAACAACGTTGACTAACTCGCTGCCGACAATCATTGTGGCGGCACCAGGAATTCTTTTTTTAAAAGGACCTGAAGAGTTTTGCACTGAATTGGTCGCAGACATTTTGCTAAAAAATGGATTATGAGCGCTTGCTTTTGGATAAAGATTTGAAGAAGAATAGTTGTGAATTTTTGCTTTGGAATTGTCACTGTTGCTCAAAGATCACAAGTGGGAAGAATGAGTGATCAAGTTAGTGTATTTATAGTAAGAGAAGTCATCATTGCATTTACATTGGGAAGGAGGATTAGACGGCACGATCGTTCAACGGTCATCACGTGTAACAGACGGGAAGTTGAAGTGATGGTTGTCTCTTTAAATTACTAGGCATGCGTGTTGCCACGTCATTCTCCTGCCTATTTTCATTCCACTCCTCGAAAACCCTGTCAGATGCCCGAGGAGTGGGGGGGACTATCTGTATTGGGTGACATTTAGCTCGCACACGTGGCGCCTCGAGCACAGGGCTCGGAGTATTTCTCACAAGATTAGTAAGTTATCCACGAAGCAAACGGCATGATCCCCGAAGTGAAGCCCCGAGCTCGCGGTCCTCTGCAAGCCATGAAGAAAAATAGCCTCAGGGAACAGGAAATTCAAACCCCCGAGGCGAAGTGATCCGAGCCTCGGGAAAAAAGCCCAACTCCAGCGGAGGAGTCGCCCCACGATCTCCGCCCATTAACTCAGCATTTAATGGGTAAGATCATGGGCAAACCATGATCTGAATGTGGGAAAACAGCTAGTTAGTGGCTTTAATTGTCCTTAGATCAATGAGCTATAAATAGCATCTCACTTATCTTGTAAAAGCATCCAGAAATATGTACAGAAACTCTACTCAATTATACTCCTGAAGTAGTTATTACTGAAATCGTTTACCTGCACTCTTATTATTCACTTGCTTCTGTTAATTTACCAACTTTGATACTAGATATTGCTTGTAAACCCTATTACAAATTTGATTGATTAACCTAATTCGATTTGGGCCAATACATGATATCCTCTATATATTGGTGTTATTCATAGCTATGTTATGTTATATTTTAAATATTTTTCTACTTAAATTTATTTTTAAAATTTATGATTTTAATGTATTTCTGTAATATAGATTTATTTGACACTATTTTAATTTTTTCTGAAATTCATAGTATTTAAAGATTTATGTGGCTTTTGGCCAGCACCTCGGACCTTTTGCCTCGCCCTGTATCAAATAAAACGCCTTGTCTCACGCCTCTTCCCGTGAAAACACTGCTCATTACCTTAAAATATTGATTTGGATGCGGATGAATTCACACTCTTAAAGTAGAGAGGGGAAATATCCATCTTTTATAATGAAAATATCTGCTTTAGAAAGTTAATGATTGTATCTAGATTTCCTTTCTCATAAAGGTAGAGAATGGGGAAAAGGAGAGGATAGATGTAGTCATAAAGACCAATATCAATCAATTAAGACACCACGCATTGTCCCCTTTGGATGTATTCACCTTCCTTTTCATAGCCAACTTTTCGTTAGCACCTTTTACTAACCGCTAACCAGTTCCCCTAGTCTTCCCTAATATGTTAATAATAAAATTTATGTAACCAATTTGAAAAATACATAATTATTACTTTCAATTCAGAATATTAGCCATTTTAACAAACGGAATTTCTTTTGAAATATTTGACATTTTAACAAATACAAGAAGTAGAAGCGGTTTTTTACTTCCTTCAGATATGTAACATGTAGTTTTAGTTAATGAAGTATTAATTAAGTAAAACTGTATTGGGCTAAATCCGTCGTCACCAACGTCGTCACCAAGGTTGGTGACTAGGCATCCACGTAGTACGACGTATGGACGACACGTGGATACGAGTTGGCGTGAAGATAACGGATATGATTGAAGGTGAACAGTTGCAACGGGAAGATGAACAGTTACCGCGGCCAGAACAGTCGCAACTCATCATCAAGCCGATTCAAAATAAAGGTCTTATCCATAAAGCAACGTAACCGCTCCATCAAGGAGTTACAACTGTTCACGAACAGACATTTAGTCATCTATATATTGTAATTCAAGTCACAAGCATTGTATCTAATTTTTTCTTTCTACGAACACACACATCTGTATTCGAAAATTTCAATATACAACTCTTTATCTTCTGCCTGCAATTATTGCTTCCACTCACGATCGAGTGATCTCATTTATTATTTTACTATTCAAATACCATAAAGAGTACGAGGAAGGAATTCGACCAAGTCTGCGTGACCCGAATACGGTCCCTTCTATTTAATCTTCATTTATTGCATCGTATTTATTGTATCTTTGTTTCCTTACCTTTATTGCAGTCCTTTATCTTTAATGCTCGATCCCTTTACATTTTCCATAAGCATTTAATCTCGATTATTGATCGTGACTCCGCTTTATAAATTTAATTGTGAATTAACCTAATAAACGAAATTGCGGTTAAACAATTTGGCGACCACAGTGGGAGCCGGTCAATAATTTCCGTAGGTTAATTGCTTGACGTATTTTATTTCTTTATTCGTTTTTGTTTCTTCTTGCTCGTTGGCTCTCCTCGTTTTCTTCTTGAAATGGCAGATAACAACTCGCACAATAACGCCCTCGTCGATGGACAACAAAACCTTAACGCTGCGGAGCAAGTGGACTTGAATCTGGCCGAGAACGAGCAGCAAGACAACATTCCTGCGGATGATGACGTAATCCCCGTTGCAGAAGACGAGAACGTGCTCCCAGACGAACAGGAAAACGAGCACAGCCAGCAAGGTAGCAGAAACAGCCGCCCACCTGGCCGAGGAAACTCTGGTCAAGGGCCTAGGGGACCTGGAGGACCCAATAGTCCTGGAAATTCGAGGAATTCTCGGGACGCTGTCCTCGAGTTCATACGGCAACAGGCTGAAATCAACAGGCAAATACGGGAGGCTATCGACAGCCTACGAAGACAAAACTTGCCAAATGATCCACCCATTGGACGTCCAGGGAACGCCTCACCGTCTCATGCCTCGAGACGCGCTGAAAACGCTGAAAATCAAAATGCAGGGTCGGCGGTGCCAACAGAAATGAGCGAGGTAATGGAAGCCCTCACCCGGCAGTTCAAAGAAAGCCAAGAGGCCCTGCAGCGCTCCCTTCATGAAAGGATCGATCAGATCCCTGGCGCACCACCTACTTTGAAGAAGGTTGACGTTCAACGGTACACTCAAAGGCCTTGGAAAAAAGAAGCAGCACCCAAGGCAATACCCAAAACGTTCAAAATGCCAAACATACCAAGATACCGGGGAACAACTGACCCCAACGACCACTTGATGATGTTTAGCAATTTTATAAAGGCAAGCGATCTCACCGACGAGGAGATCGAATCAGTCCAGTTGAAGAAGTTCGTGGAAACTTTGGCAGATGGCGCTCTACGATGGTACTCAATGCTGCCACCAAATTCAATAGGGTCCTTTGCTGAGATGGCAGAGTTATTTGTCAAAGCACACACGGGCGCTCAGAAGACAGAAACAAGAGTTGAAGACATCTTTGAAATCAAACAACTGCCCGGGGAGTCTCTCCGGAAATATGTGGACCGCTTTCAGCGTGAACGCATGTTGCTACCCAAAGTTCCAGATCGATGGGCGGCTATTGCATTCACTAATAGCTTGGATGTCAAGAGTTCTGAAGCGACCAGGCGATTGTATGAGTCCCTGCGAGAATATCCTGCGGCAAACTGGTCGGATGTCTACAATCGTTATAACTCAAAGGTACGCATAGACGAAGATAAATTGATTGGCACAGGTGCCCGGGGACGGAGCCAAACTCGCACCAGTGGCGCTGGGGGAAAGATCGAGGCAGATAAACCAGATGTACGGCACGAGCCATACCCCAATCGGTCGCGCAACAACTCAAATGGACGCGGTCGCAACAACAAAGGCCTCGCAAGGGGCAATGATTCTGCTTCAACTTCTAATGGGCTTCCAACCCTGCCCGTTTTTAACATTGGGGCAGTGGAGCTTGTAGCAGTGCTTGAAAGGATGAGCGAAAAAGTCAAATGGCCTAAGGATATGAAGGGTGACCCCAGCAAGCGCAGCAAAAACTTGTGGTGCGAATTTCATCGCGATCACGGCCACACAACGGATGACTGCAAGGCTCTAAGGTACGAGGTCGCTAACTTATTAAAACAGGGCTACCTCAAGGAGTACCTAACAGAGAAAGGAAAACAGACACACGCAAAGGCCCAGCAAAATAAGTCAGAGCCTCCCCGAGCATCATCACCAAAAATGACAGTAAACGTCATCTCTGGTGGTATTGAGGTCGACGCCGTCACATACACAACAAAGAAGTACGCCAAAGTATCTATTACAAAGACCAAACGGCCGCGACTCGAGGATACAATAACTTTTGAAGAAGCGGATGCGGATGGCTTGCAATTCCCTCATATGGACGCTCTAGTAATAACACTGCGAGTAGAAGAGTTTGACGTCAAGAGAGTACTGGTTGATCCAGGCAGTTCAGCAAACATCATATTATCTCGGGTCGTGCAAGAGTTGAAACTGTACGACAAGATCGTACCAATTTCTCGCGTCCTCTCAGGATTTAATAATTCCAGCGAGAAGACGTTGGGAGAAATCACTTTGACAACTCTGGTCGAAGGCGTTACGAGACGAACAACGTTTCATGTCGTTGATGGCGACATGGCTTACAACATAATCCTTGGGAGACCATGGATACACGATATGCAAGCAGTCCCATCAACATACCATCAAATAATGAAATTCCCTTCAGAGTGGGGGATACGGGAAGTTCGGGGAGAGCAGCGTTGCGCTAGAGATTGCTACTCGGTTGCAGTCAAACTCCCCGAGGAGGCAAAATAGCAATCAAAGAACCCGGGATCAGAGCCGAACAATGAAGCATCAGACTACCAGGTCCCGGAGTTCATATCGAAGTTGGACGCACGAGGAGAGTACGCGCCAACTATTGAAGCTTTGGAACCAGAAGAACTTTTCGACAACATGCCTGAGAGAAAAGTATATTTGGGAGCAGAGATAAACAAAGACTTACGCAAAGATATCTTACACTTCCTCAAAGAGCAGCACACCACTTTTGCATGGTCACATGCAGATATGACAGGAATCTCCCCGGAGATCATTTGTCATAAGTTGAACGTGGATCCGTACCATCGACCTGTAAAGCAAAAGAAGCGTCAACAAGGGGCATTCAGGAATCAGATCATAAATGACGAAGTTGACCGCCTGCTCAAGATTGGCTCCGTCCGAGAAGTCAAGTATCCAGATTGGCTGGCCAATGTGGTCGTAGTGGCAAAGAAAAACGGCAAGTGGAGGGTCTGCATCGACTTCACCGATCTGAACAAAGCATGCCCTAAAGACTCCTACCCACTACCCCAGATTGACCAGCTGATCGATGCGACGGCTGGGCACGAAGTGCTTACATTCCTTGACGCATATTCAGGCTATAACCAGATCTTAATGGATCCCAACGACCAGGAGAAAACTTCCTTCATTACTTGCCGAGGTACGTATTGTTATAAAGTAATGCCTTTTGGACTTAAAAATGCAGGTGCGACTTACCAACGATTAGTCAATCGGATGTTTCACAACCACATTGGCAAGACCATGGAGGTCTACATCGACGACATGCTGATCAAGTCTAAACGAGCAGAGGATCATTTAACACATTTGAAGGAGGCCTTTCGAATCCTTGATCAGTGCAACATGAAACTCAACCCGGAGAAACGCGCATTTGGAGTGGGCTCAGGGAAATTCCTCGGTTTCATCGTCTCCCAGCGAGGGATCGAGGTAAACCCGCCCAGATAAAAGCTATAGATGCCATCCCCGACGTACTTCATAACAGAAAAGACGTAATGCGGCTAACTGGGAGAGTAGCAGCACTGAGGAGATTCATTTCTCGATCGTCTGATCGGTGCAAAAGCTTCTTCGACGTGCTAAAACAGAACAAGGAGTTCGATTGGACCCCTGAATGTCAGCAGGCGCTTAAGGATTTGAAGCGATACCTGTCAAACCCTCATTTGCTTTCAACGCCCCAACCAGGTGAACAACTACTACTCTACCTGGCCGTGTCCGAATCTGCGGTAAGTGCAGTGCTGGTTCGAGAAGACAAAGGTAAACAACTTCCAATTTATTACATTAGCAAATCCTTATTAGATGCCGAAACTCGCTATCAACCTTTGGAAAAATTAGCACTGGCCTTGGTAATAGCTGCCCGTAAACTAAGACCTTATTTTCAAAGTCATTCAATAGCCGTAGTTACTACCTTCCCTTTACGGAATATCTTGCATAAACCTGAATTCTCAGGCAGGTTAGTAAAATGGGCTGTAGAGTTAAGTGAATTTGACATATCTTATCAACCCCGGGTAGCCATAAAATCTCAGGCCTTAGCAGATTTTATTGCGGATTTTAGCGCCACTATGTACCCTGATGCTCAACGTGAGGCGGTCCTCTTCGCCGGGACAGAGTCAAGAACATGGACCTTATACACTGACGGGTCCTCAAGTGTAAAAGGGTCGGGTTTGGGTTTAGTTCTTACCGCCCCCTCGGGGGAGACTATTAGATAGGCCATAAAATGTCCCTTTATTACCAATAATGAGGCCGAGTATGAGGCCGTAATTGCAGGTTTAAAACTGGCTCGAAAATATGGAGCAGACAAAATCCACCTTAAGAGTGATTCTGCCTTGGTTGTCAATCAAATAAATGATGGCTTCGTAGCAAGGGAATCTCGTATGCAGAGGTATCTTGCCCGAGTCACAGGTTTGCTAGCACAATTCGACAATTGGGAAGCCACACAGATCCCACGAGAAGAGAATCACGAGGCTGATGCCCTAGCAAGTTTGGGTTCGGTGGCAGAGATTGGAGCAACAGGTTCAGTGGCCGTGGCTCATCTTCTGTGCACAACAATAGATAAAGACGCAATGGAGGTTAACACAACCAGTCTGACTTGGGATTGGAGGAATGAGATAACCAATTACATATTGCATGGAACCCTGCCATCAGACGCTAAAGCTGCTCGAAAACTGAAAATAAAAGCTGCCAGGTATACAATTTTGGATGATATCCTTTATCGTAAGACTTTTGCAGGCCCACTCGCCAAGTGTTTAGGCCCCAGCCAGACCGAATATGTGATGAGAGAAGTTCACGAGGGTTGTTGTGGAAACCACTTGGGAGGTAAGGCGCTTGCGCGAAAGCTTATACGGGCAGGCTATTATTGGGACAGAATGGAAAAAGATACCAATGAATTTGTCAAGAAATGTGACAAATGCCAAAGGTTCGCGCATCTCCTCCATCGACCAGCAGAACCTTTGCATTCAGTTATCTCCCCGTGGCCGTTTATGAAGTGGGGTATGGATATCGTTGGGCCACTACCCACTGCACCTAGAGGGGTACATTTTTTATTAATTATTACTGATTATTTTACAAAGTGGGTCGAGGCTGCAGCATACTCGAAGATACGTCAAACATAAGTAATTGATTTCCTTTGGCGTTATGTTATTTGTCGCTTTGGCGCACCCAAAGAGATTGTAATGGATAATGGTCCTCAATTCATTGGTCAGAAAGTCACAAGGTTCCTTGAGGATCTACATATTAAAAGGATCACTTCATCCCCATACCACCCAGTTGCGAACGGGCAGGCTGAATCGACCAACAAAATAATAGTGGATTCTCTCAAAAAACGTCTCGAGCAGGCCAAAGGCTGTTGGGTAGAAGAGCTCCCCGGGGTTCTTTGGGCATATAGAACAACCACGAAAATGAGCACCGGGGAGACGCCTTATTCCTTAGTGTATGGTTCTGATGCATTGATTCCAGTTGAAATCGGCGAGCCAAGCCTGCGATATGCTCATGCAACTGAGGAATCTAATTCAGTCAATCTCTCCGAAGAATTGGATTTTCTAGAAGAACGAAGAGAATTAGCCCTTATACGAGTGGTAGCCCAGAAGGAAAGGATAGAACAATATTATAACCGGGGACTTAGGCTGCGTAACTTTGAAGTCGGGGACTTTGTATTGCGTAGAGTTTCCCAGAATACGCAAGAAGCAAACGTCGGCAAACTTGGTCCAAACTGGGAAGGTCCCTACAAGGTGGTCGCATCCGTTGGTAAGGGCTCGTATCGTTTGGCACGACCAGATGGATCGCTTTTACCCAGCAGTTGGAACGTGACTCACTTAAAGAGGTACTACTTCTAAGTAGTACGTGGGTTAGTTTTTCTATCCATTCTTTGTTGTTTACTTGTTATTGTTCCCTTTTAAGCTATTTTCTTATCTTTGTCTAAATGGTACTAACGGTCTTAAAAAGACCAGATCCGTTTAGCTCAACTGGTAGAGCTCGAAGTCCTCGTGCTTCGCAGCTGTGGGTTCAAGTCCCACAACGGACACACTCCTCTTATGGTTATATGTGTTCCTTGATCCAGCGTCTCACCCGTTGTCTTTTTATGTCTGAAATCACGGAATTTCAACATAAAAACAGGGGGGCGGTGAGGGCCCCAGTAGGCCAAGCAAGGTCATTTGCCAAATCCACAACTAAGCAGAGTCAAGTAAGTTCAATAGAACTGTTTTACTTGTGCTATGTTATTTTTGTATCTTGCGGCCAAGTATTCGCCCAAATTCTGTAACGTTACGACCAAACAATCGTATGTCTTGGTTATTGGGTTACTTATCCTTTTCAATAGAAATAACAGGGTAGAACTCACTCAATTAACAAAATTTTTCTGCGAAAACTTTCAACTGTCAAATATGATAAGCAAAGTTTATCGCAAGGCCATCTCATAAGGCCAAGCCTCAGTCAACCTCAACGGCCTAGTTTCGTCTAAGCCAAGGAAGCCTGACTTCATTTACCTTAACTAAGGACAACTTAGCCTAGTTATGGTCAGATTTGGTTTCGTACATCTGCGCAGATTAACACCAAAGAGGGAACTCAGGCACTAGGGTTTGAAATATAATCCTGACTTCTGAAAACCTTATCAAACAATAAACATCGACATCATTCATATAAGCAAGACTTAAGATCAAAAATGATCATCAAGCCTTGCCGAATCAACCAAAGAAATAGTCAAAAACGGGCATTCATTCACGAAGTGTTCAAAGTTTAACAGCATTCAATAAAATTTACAAGGAGAACCAGGCAAGGCCTTAATCGTCATTTGGGCCAGGATCTCGACCTGATGCACTAGCTCCATCAGTCGGGTCCCCGCCCAAATCTTCATCTTCATTATCGTCATTGCCTTCATCGTCCTCATCATCATCATCATCATCATCTTCAGCAGCCCCCACTTCCATGCCCAAAACCTGCTTAACACTGATGATAGCTGCTATAGTCTGATCGAGGACCGAGTCAACATCGATCTGCCCACGCTGCATTTGGATGAGCAACTTTTTCTTGGCTTCAAGGGATTCCAGTTTAGATTCAATTGTATAACGATCCCTCAAGTTTGCCAAATCCATCCTTAGTTACTCTTGGGTCCTTGCAGACTCCTCAACCCGATTCTTAGCCTCCTGAAGTTCTCCTCGAGCAGCGTGAGATTCAGCTTCAGCCTTGTTCATGTTTTTCAACATCAAGTCAGAAGCGCTGCGAATGCTCTCCAGAGTAACTTCCTTCATATTAAGTTCATGGGCAAGTTGGGAGATCTGGCGACCTTGCTCATCCATCTTGGCCCTCAGCTCTTCAAAAGACAGCGTAAACCTTTCCCTTTCATCCAGAAGACGGTCCCTCTCCTCGAGGAGGGCGTGTATCTTATCGTTGGCTTCAGCGTTGGATTTTTCCAACCTTTCTATCTTATCCTCGAAGAAGCCACGCCTCCCCTCCAAGACCCGCTTCTCCCCGATCAGGGCTTGTTTCTCCGCCTCCAAGGTCTTATTGGCCCGAAGAACCTCCTGTAGGTCTTTCTTCAGGCCAAGAACTTGATCCTGATTGTTCAATCTGGAGCGGAGCATAAGCTCAGCAGCCATCATACCCGCCTGGCAACAAGTGAAAATACGCAAGTAGTTAGAATTAAGGTTGTTGATAAAAGGTGAAGGGAATAAAGAAGGAGACATTACCCGAGCAGTGTCTTCAGCAATTGCATAGGCCAACTGCTCGTCGTTCATGCTGCGCATATTCCACTCCTCGCGAGGGCCAATCAGGTTGGACGTCACCTTGACCAAATGGCCAGGTTTCGTCAGAAAATCTGTGCCTGGAGGAATGATAAAGTCACACTCCCTCTCGCACGGCCTAGGCTCCCTCGCTTGTTCAGAAGGATAGTTGGGGCCAAATTTGTGGCGAATACCTTTAACAGAGTACGCCCCAACCGATCCTCCCAAAGATACTCTCCTGGTCAGCTTGGTGCGAGAAACCTCGACGTCCCCTGACTCGTCGAGGCCCAAAGTATCGCACTCTTGCAGATAAACTGGCGCCACCCCGCCAGCAGCCAAGTTCATCATGTCCTTGTAATAAAAAACCTGGGGTTCAGCCTCCCCCCCAGGCTTCCTCCGATCACTAACCTCATCATCTTCTTCCTCACCCTTCTCCCCACCTTCCTCCCTCATCGGCTCTTTGCCCGGGCGCCTGTGGTTGACCTACTCAGGCTCACCTTGTTGACTACCAGCCCGCCCAGGTTCGCCCTCAGGAAAGAATGCGAAAATTTCGGGCACTCTTTCTTCCCCTATCTCCCCAGCCTTGTCTCCTTCCTTCTCCTCAACTCGAGGACTCTCCTCAAAAGCATAGGAAGAGGTCTCCACCTCCTTCCTCCGGTCACCCCGAAGAGGTGCCCTCCTCCTTCGAGTCAGGCTCACCTCGGGCACCTCTGAATCTGAAAGGACTACCAATTCAGGTTCAGTAGACTCAGGGGCAGCCGCCGAGCTTTTAACACTCTCTTGCCAAGCCTTGGGCGTTTCAGCAGCAGCAACAGTGGCCTCGACTGTCTTCTCAAAAGACTGAGGGGTCTTGCGAGCCGTCCTTTTCTTCTTCTTAGGGTTACTCTTTTCGGAGTCAGTTTGTTTTCTCTTCAGGCTCGCAAGGACCTCCTCACCCCCTTCCCTGGCTTTCACAGCCGCAGCAGTCTGGAGGATGGCAGCTGCCTCCTCGTTGATCTCAGCCATGGGATCGATGGTCTCCTCCACAGGAGGAGGAGCAGGAAAGTAATCACCGCCAGTGCCCAGACCTGGGAATAAAAGTCACATTAATACTACGAAAAATTTCACTTAACTCAGCAATAACTCAGGTTGCCAACTTACCATGAGTGCTAGGATTCGACAAACTCTTTTTAGTGGCGTAATGAGGCCACTGCCTCTGCTCGTAGGTAAAACCTGCCAAGATAGGTTCAACCCAAGCGGTCAACTCCCTCTCAGAAATCAAGCCGTCGTAGGGAATCTTGTCAGCTGCCCAACAAAGAGAAAAATCAGAGAATGCAAAAACGTAACTCAAAAAGTACCTTGCATGAATAACTCGGGGACTTACGAGTTTTGTTCCACACCTCGCGGAGGTTGGTTTTGTCATTGCGGGTAAAGAGCTTGGATGCCACATAAACGTACCTATGCATCCAACCCCTGTCCCCTGAGTCTCCAGAATTGCTCACTAGAGCTTTTCTTCCCCTCATACGGGCATTGACATACCCGTCCCTAGCAACCTGAAGGCTGTACAGAGCAATAAAATGTTTAAATTCAAAATCCTGCTCAGTCTCATCGGCGAACCACTGCAGCAGGGAAATAATCCTATAAACGCTTGGGCACAACTGCCCCGGGCAGATCAGGTAGTATTTACAGATGTCCTCTATAACGGGATGAAGCGGGAGCGTGTGACCTATTGTGAATGGATATGTAGATACGGCCGTCCACCCGGGTCTCACAGACGTAATGTTTTCTGTTGGAAAGGGGCAAGTAACCATAACGTCGTCCTCCCAGCCGCAATCTGTCCTAACCCTAGGCAAAAGGTCAGGGGTGATTGAACTTTTAAAACGGCTTGAAGGCCACGACCTTATATTGCCGTAGTGACTGGAAGGGCTAATCGAACAATCATTTTCGAGGCTCCCCCAAAGTTTTGGAATCACGTCGGCAACAGAAGTGGAGGCACTTGTGGATTGACCGCCCGCCGCTGAAGAAGTACTGGCCGCGGCATCCATGTTTAAACTTTTCTTAGCTTTTGGAGACATTTAAGTTAAGAGAGTGGCAGAGTTTTTGTGTTCCAAAAGGTTTTGGAAAGGTGTTTTTAAGCTCTGAAGATACGAATGAGATTTGGAACGAAGTAAAAAGTTCTCAAGATAGGTGGAAGTCATATTTATAGGATTAACCAGACCCGACCCGCGTCTACACGTGTCAAGCGTTCGTGCAAGAAGTAAACTCAGCCACTAGAATATGAAATGATAAAAATGACGGTTTTTCATCTTGGGACGTGCGAGACGTGAGTAAGCGCAGTACAACCATCATTCCTGCAGCCTCGGAACACGCAACAGTCACTTTTCAGTAAAAAGCGGAGCGGAATTGACAGCTTGCACGATTTGTCTTTAGCAGGGCATTTAATGCCTGCACTAATGAGATGCCGGTTAAATCAAAAGCTCTCAAGAAAGCATTTAATGCTTGTACACTGACGGGATGACGATCGACTCAACGGGCAGTATCCAGTAAGGATTCAAGTGTATCATCCAAGAAGAATTCAGAAGAGTTGTTTCCCGCTCAAAATTCGTTTTCCACTCCTCGACCAGATTCTCTGCTCGAGAAGTGCGGGGACTATCTGTATTGGGCTAAATCCGTCGTCACCAAAGTTGGTGACTAGGCATCCACGTAGTACGGCGTATGGACGACACGTGGATACGAGTTGGCGTGAAGATAACGGATATGATTGAAGGTGAACAGTTGCAACGGGAAGATGAACAGTTACCGCGGCCAAAACAGTCGCAACTCATCATCAAGCCGATTCAAAATAAAGGTCTTATCCATAAAGCAACGTAACCGCTCCATCAAGGAGTTACAACTGTTCACGAACAGACATTTAGTCATCTATATATTGTAATTCAAGTCACAAGCATTGTATCTAATTTTTTCTTTCTACGAACACACACATCTGTATTCGAAAATTTCAATATACAACTCTTTATCTTCTGCCTGCAATTATTGCTTCCACTCACGATCGAGTGATCTCATTTATTATTTTACTATTCAAATACCATAAAGAGTACGAGGAAGGAATTCGACCAAGTCTGCGTGACCCGAATACGGTCCCTTCTATTTAATCTTCATTTATTGCATCGTATTTATTGTATCTTTGTTTCCTTACCTTTATTGCAGTTCTTTAATGCTCGATCCCTTTACATTTTCCATAAGCATTTAATCTCGATTATTGATCGTGACTCCGCTTTATAAATTTAATTGTGAATTAACCTAATAAACGAAATTGCGGTTAAACAAAAACATTTGAAGAGTTTAATTCAGATAAATACATTCTTATGACTCGAACCAAAAAGAAATACGGGTATTCATTGAGACCCAAAATGTCTTGAGGTTGAAGAGATGATCACCACTTTCTATTTTTCTTTTCTGTTTTTTTTCTTTTCTTTTCTTTTCGTCATATCGAAACCAACAAGATAAAAATAACAACCAGATGCTTAGTGCTATCAACTTCTGTTTTAAAAATTAAAATGCAGAATAACAATTCGTCTAGAGACTAGATGTCAGGCAAGACACTTGTAGAAGGTTCTTGGGCTTATATGTGCAAATTCTGCCTCATAAAACTTACCTTTCAAGCGTCAATATGTACATCTTGGATGCGCATCATACAGGGGTTCGTCTTATAGTTATCTATGGAGATATGTGTATTTATTCCTGCAAACTTTTAAATTTCCTTAATTAACTTTTGACTCTTCAAAAGTCTTTTGACTGACCACAAATTCGAAATAGAGAGTATTGCAGTTCATCATTAAAGTTCTGATAATACGCATTATCCCTAAGAACGCTATGATAATAGATTTTTATGGAACATGTCGTCTAGAAAAGATTTTGTATACTAACTTTTCCTAGATCTTCATTATTCCATTTTCAACTGATTGAAAGCAAACAATGTTACAGTTGCATGATGAAATTGTGAAATATTTTTGTAATTCCAAAAGTCATTTATAGATTTGAAAAAAAAAAAATCTATCATACAGAAAATCAAGAATGAAAAAATTGTTCTTTTAAGATAAAATTTTAAATTATAGTATGTTTCAAATTGTAATATGTTGAAAGCAAACAATGCCACAGTCACATTATAAAATTGTGAATTAATTCAGTAAGACTAAAAGTTATTGATTTATCTAAAACTTTATTCTCATGCAAACGGAAAGCTCAATAGTGAAAAGATTATTAGTTGAAGATAAAGTTTTAAATTATAAAATTTAGAAATATTTTTTGGTTTATTCACTTCTTACAAGATATATATTATTTAGGCCTAAATTTGGTCATTTAGGTAAAATAATTAAATTTGTTAGAGGGTCACAAGCAATACAGTAAATACGCAGGAAAAGTAAGTAAAACTAAGAGAAAAGTAATAGACAAGAAAGTAATAATCTTATTCCTTGAGAATAGTCGAATTCTGTGTGAATCGCTTGATGTACAATACAATTTAAGGATGGGTATTTATAATTGAGATTTACCCAGTCCTAATTATGGTAAAATACAATGACTAATAAGGTCATGGGCCTATAAACTCAAAGCGGTAGTATATACGAAACTCTAACTAGGAGATTGTAAACCCTAAGGCGGTGGGATGTATACTTTGCGTCCTACGTATGTACTGGCTGAGCGGTCGTGCCTTGAGGAGCAGGTGTGCATCCTTTGTGCCCGGTGACTTGTAAGCTAAGCCTAGTCTCGCCAGCTGGACTTGTATCCCCGTAATCATAGGTGGCATATTTTTACCCACACAATCAGTCTCCCCACTTGCTAAGTATTGTCGTAAGCAGTCAGGAAGTGAAAGAGGTATACAAAAAAGATGTGAAAAAATATCTCATTGAGTCAGACTCTTTGACCGAGACTGACGCTTGATTTCTTCGGAAAGCTCATCTGTCTTTATTTGATTGGCTAACGTCGATTCCATGCACCTTTCCCATAAACACCTTGTACCGCGGCGAATCGTTTCATATTTCCAGGCCATAATTACAATGACTGTTTCATGCTTTATCCTTATCTCATTCCGCCTACAAATAGTGGCTTCATGATAGAAAAAAATTACAAACTTTTCTTCAGAGAAATTCATTAATTCTTCCAAAGCTTCACTTATGAAAGAATAACCTTCATTCTTCAAAAATATTTGTCTTTGATCATGGTTTGATACTCCAAGAATAACTTATTCATTTAGTATAGATGGTGCATAAGAAAACTGTAAACAAAAAAAAATTTCACAACAGCTTTCTTCCTCTGTTTGTCCATCCACGACTGGATAAACGGAGCCCCCCGAGTCATGAAGTTTGATTGGGATTCTTATGATGTTCTTTGAAATGTCTTCAATGTGGCATTGTCGACACTCATTTTTTTCGAACCGGTTAGAGTTCGAAATAGGGCTCGACTTATTGGAACTCACGGGTAAGACTTGGAGTCACCACTTAACATATTTTTTAAATAGGTGTATTAGGGCACCTACTTTTGTTTCTAGCCAATTTTATAATTAACTCCGAAACTTAGTCTACAAATCAGAAATTCTAGGTAAAGGTTTAAGTTAACCCGAGAGAAAAGTGTTAGGAACCTCTCGGGCTCAACGTGGTTACTGGCTGGACTAAATATTGGGATTCGAAAAAATAAACTAAACTAAATCTAAGTAACCAATTTCCACTACAACATGCAAATTATCATACATAATAACTAAAATTAGAGAAAAGGTTTGTATTCGCTAACTGCTTCTTCCTTGGAAAATTTCAACCAAAGATACCTTGCAAGATGAAAATAAATTAGTTAATAAGTCAAAAATGAATTAATAAAAATATGACAAAAATTGAATAATAATAAATTGAATTTGAGGTATTTTTGAAGCGTCGTCCTCAACTCATGCAAATAAACCTCGCAAAAACACAAAAAAATGAATTAGTATTATTACTAATAAAATAAAGCAAAGCAAAAGTAAAATAAAGTAATAATAGTAATAATAATAATAATAATAATAATAATAATAATAATAATAATAATAATAATGGTAATAATAGTAATAATAACAATAACAACAACAACAACAACAACAACAACAACAACAACAACAACAATAATAATAATAATGGGGAAATAGATTTTTTAAAAATTTAGGCTCAGGTTTGTATGATGTATCGTGTAGAGGTTAGGGATGTCGGTACTGTTGCAAACACACCGGCCGGTCGTGTTGCCATGCCAAGCACCGATCCCACTACTCCATTCTCGGCTTGTTTTGCAATAAAAACTCATACATATCATCATCACCTATTTTGTTTTCGGAGGGACACATAGGAACATTGTATGTGTACGGGACGAGACAGTTGGCCTCCAAATCGTCATTGACCATGGAATTCGTTCAAATCAGTCCGTAGGCCTCAAATAAAATATTTTCGTAGGCCATAAGCAACGTAGTATCTGCTCAAAGGGTCCATACTTATGTGATATCTATTCATACATCTGGGTCAGTTTTACAAACAATAAAAGAGAAATACTTAGTATTTCGACAGAGTGACAGATTATACGAGCAATAAATTCCTTTGTTGAATTTCCCACACCAGTAAGAAATCAATAGTCAAACAATCTTGTAGAAAAAGTCAACGGTCGAAACAAACCAAACTAAATCCAACAACAGCAAATTAAAAATTCAAGTCATGAGCCAACAATGGAGATTTTAGCAAACCACGAACACACACACACACACACACGTGTGTATATATATATATATATATATATATATATATATATATATATATATATATATATATACACACATCAAATATAGTGTACGACAGTAAGCATAACAAGTAAACCAGGAAACCAACGCCCCAGCGGGAGCAAACAAACAGGGCAGTGGCTGAAGGAGAAAAAGGAGTGACAGCCGGTGAGGATTTCCGGCAAACCTTGCGGCGTTGCTACCACTCTCTGTTTTCGATATGATTCCTCCCTTTTTCTTTTTCTGATTCACAAGCAAAAACTGAAGAAGACAGGGGACGTGGACTAGAGCTTTCAGATCTGTGCTGGTGTTCCACCACTAACGGTGGTGTTAATGGTGGTTTCCCTTTCCCGAAGCCCCCTGTTTCTGCTCTTATTTTTTTAATCTACGTATCTTGGTGTTTCTGCTGCTGATAATGGTCGCGTGTGTGTGTGTATCTGTTGATGTGGTATTGTATATGTGTGGGTGTATGAAGGTGGATGATGGTGCTAGTGTGTGTGGTGGTATGTGTGGAGTCTGTTTTTCGTGGGTATTTTGTAAATAGAGAAGGAGAGGACGAAGAGAGGGTCCTGTGTATGTGGTATGTGTATAGTGAGGAGAGGAGGAAGACGGGGGGTATAGGTGTATTGTGTTATCTATGTGTGATCTATGGAGTGATGATTTTTTTATCACCGGTTTTTCTTGGTGTCCCTATGATCTGTGTTGGTATCATTTTTAAGGAAGAACATTGAGAGAGCCGTTGGGGATGATGGGAGTATTTTGGGGCACTATTTTTGGGGAGTTGATTTTTGGGAATGATTTTACTGATAGATAGAGGGATTTGGGGAGATTTAGGTGAGAGAGAGATGTTGGAGGAGCAGAAAGAGATTTAGGTGAGAGAGAGATGTTGGAAGAGCAAAAAGAGGAGTGGGATTTTCTATTAAAAATAGAATAGGAGACAAAAAGGGAAAATGTGTAGTGTATTTGGACGAACACTTGCCCAGGTTCAATGAAAAATTTACCTAAAAGAGGAGATTTATATCCAAAAGAATTTAAATAAAAATGAATAAGACCAATTATAATGAACTAAAATGGACTGTATTAAATTTTGACTAAGCATTGTATAGTTGGACTAATAATTGATTTAAAGGTGCAAAATAAATAAAAATATAAATAATATATATTATGTATAAAAGTGAGAAAAACACATATAGAATAGTTGAGGTCAAATTAAAGTATTTAAGAATAAATAATCAAAAATGGTTATAAAACTTTATTTTATGAAGTAAATTACGCAAATGGTCACATTTTCACAAATAGCCTGAATGATGTAAATTATGTAATATAATCGCAATTAAACTATATAATGTATAAATAGGGATAACACACGTAAATACATGCTTTCTAATGCAAATTTACTCAAACAGGCAATACTACACCTTTAGGTTAAATATAGCCAATTATAGAAAAAGGAGGGACAAAATTGGGCGTCAACAGTTGCCCCTCTTTGTCCGGAGATGATGAAAAGAATCTTCGGGAAAAGATAGTTGACGAAGTAGTCAATTTTGTCACGACGGGTGCTGAAAAGAGGAAATGAGGGTTTTGGGGTGTTTTTAGCCAAACCCCGGTCTCTGAGTTGCCTACAAATCTAGGGTTTCACGAGAATCAGACCATGTGTAGTTCTAGAATGACATGTTGTCTGTGTGAGATGTTTATGACGCACGATTTTAGATGTTATGAGTAAACTTGTCAGAGTATGCAAAGTTTACATTTGAATGTGTTTTTCCATTTGGCGAGATAAACGATTGCTGAATATGGCATAGGCATTGTCGAAGACGAGATAACATCCATAAATTAAGCATGGGAAAAGAGGCTTGTAATCATCCTAGTTATGAAGATGTGGTGCACGACACACCCATAAAGTGGAGTTTACATGGAAATAGTTTCCACTACAACTCGATAAATGATTCATCCTTCCTCCAATATTGTATCGACCAAACTGGAGAATATTGAGAAGTAAAGCACGATAAATGCGCACGATTCAAATAGATGGGAACAATTAAGCACAAAAACACGAATTATTGACACATATAGGTTTGAATAGGAAGGAACCCAGACTGGCATCCAATCAGGAATGAAAGGTTAGGCAGATCACTTGTGCGAGTAGGAAATTTAGCTTTGAGTGCTTTAGAACTCAGAAAAATAGGCAGCTCACGGGTGTAGAAAAAGCATTGTCGAAACGATCCGGCTTCTTGAATTGGGTTTTGGGATGGTTCCTCGTATGTATTGGAGGTTTTGTTGTTGCACAATTTCGTGTGGGCTAGAGATCTTTCGGGAGCAAGTGTACAAGTATGGGAAATGGTGCAGAGGTTCGTCGAGAGATCGGGGAGTGCCCTGCAGCAAAATCAATATAAATACAAATAGAGATAAAGATAAGGGTAAAGTAAACATCCCTGTTGAGCTGAGTAGTTATCTGTCATGTAGTTGTCTAGTCTGTTTTAAGGTGCTTTGAGTGCTTTGGAATATATGCCTCTCCTCTGGGGATATTTATTTGCTCGTCCGGAGATGCTAAGTGCCTCTGGTCATGAGATAATTACTTGGCGCACGAGGCTGTATATCCCTGGAACATTGTCGCGCTGTTTCCTATAATAAGGGTAAGCTTTTGCAAATAATATTTATAAACGTAAAGTAGACTTTCCTGTTGTTGGATCGTCTTGCCAGTGCATCTCGTAATGAGAATCTATGTGCTCGTCAGCATTGCTACTGTCTCCTCGTAATGAGAACCTACTGCTACTGCCTCTCGTCATGAGATGTACTGCCTCCTCGTAATGAGAACCTATGTGTTCGTCAGCACTGCTACTGCCTCCTCGTAATGAGAACCTATTGCTACTGCCTCTCGTCGTGAGATGTACTGCCTCCTCGTAATGAGAACCTACGTGCTCGTCAGCACTGCTACTGCCTCCTCGTAACGAGAACCTACTCCTACTGCCTGTCGTCGTGAGATGTACTGCCTCCTCGTAATGAGACCCTATGTGCTCGTCAGCACTTCTACTGCCTCCTCATAATTAGAACCTACTACTACTGCTTCTCCTCGTGAGATGTACTGCCTGTCGCGTCGGGTTGTGTGCCCTGCGAATAAAAAGTAAAGTGAAGTGCTAAAAAATATGGAATGGTGTTACCGTGTGTATAGTATTGACTGGGGAACTGTCATGCTGATTGTCATTTTATTTCGCCTTTGGTTCTTTGGTGAATTTTGAGGTTCAACCTCAAAATTTTGCCCCAGTGTGGGCTTGCATCTTTTGGAGTATTTAAGGGGGTCCTCAAAAATTCTGCCCTAGTTTATTGCTTATTATGGTAGTGCTTGTGGAACTTGTGTTTGTGTGAAAACATCTGCTCTCAAAGAAAGATTCGTTAGTCGAACAAAGTGGTTGCATTGCATTGAACACCAATGTATTGGCTTGAATCTGCATTCGCCCTTATAGTATGGCGACTGATTATCTCAGGGATTCTAATTATGTGGATATTTGCATTCTCAGCCTGAGGTTTGGTGTTTTGATTTTACCGGATTTGGAGGTTGTCTAAAACTGTATTTGTCTTGGATTGTGCTGGGTTGTTTTAATATTTCGTATTTTTCTTTTCGAAAGTCATGGAGCTAACTTTGATGGATTGGTCTCTATAGAAAATGTATTTATGGTTTGGGAGTTGCGGTTTTCATTTGTTGGTTTTTGTTGTACTATTGTCTCGCTTTGGTCAATCAGACTCTGAATTCTGTGTTTCGGTGCTGAATATTTTCCAATGTTATAGTATTGAATGTTTGAGTGATGAGTGTAGATCTTTGTTGGATCAAATTTTAGAATGGGTATCTAAGGAGTAGTTCGTTTGTCGGGTGCAATGTCTTTTGATTGAGCTAAAGGGGTAAATGTGTGAGCATTTGTCTTTTTTATCTGCCCTTGATTGTGTTATGCTTGATAAGGTTGTTGTCAAAAGTCTCGATAAAGGGGAGGTTGTTTATTGTGTAAGTTGGGTGCGGTGTGAGGTTGTGAGTTTTTCCAGTTTCAGTTGTATAGTGACTGGATTTCTTTCTTGCACCTTATGTGTCGGTAAAATACTGCTGATTTTGGTTTTCCACATCACAAGTTGTACATGAGTGGGATTCGATTGTCTGAATGCTCTCAGTGTCATATGCTGCTCGATCAAAAGACTTTATCCCGAGGTAAACATTTTCAGCTTAGCTTGCCATTTCAGCATTTCTGAATGCAGATTCTTGACCAATTTCAGTGTTCAGATGCAAAGCAACCGTAATAAAGTGACAACATGTACAAAAATGTGTTAGCACTTTAGCAAAGATTTGAAGCAAAAACAACACGTAAAGCCTAAGAGAATGCCTAGACCACGGATGATAGATTAGCACTTGAATTTGGAGATTATGACAAATTGTAGATTCTGAAAGACTGCTTGAGTGCTTTATGTAGCAGCCAAGACAAGGTTTTTGGTTGAATGCCGATGAAAAGTGATAAAAATGTTATGTAAGGAATAGATTGTGTTGTGTGATTGACAAGGAGGTTTGCTTTTATCGAACACCAAGACTTTGAGTGCATTTGTCATCCTTTCTTGCAAATTTATGTATGATGATGCCTGCGTGTCTTTCAAATAGGTACCCAATGTCCATCATATTTGTCAACCAACTACTGCAGTTCAATCTTTGTGCCGATTTTTCTTGTTGGGTAAGATTTATTACGGAGAGACCGAAGCCGATGTAGGTCGCCCACGTATCATGTATATTCTTAGATTGCTGCTTCAATCATGACCATTTTTAGAGGTTGGTCATTTTGTATTTTCCTGTTCAATGTAGTTGTTGTCATGAGAGTTCTCTCCAATAAAGCTTTCGACCAAAATTGCTCCAAGAAATATATTTGCCCGTGCTTTTGTATCACATCAATGCTTGGTCTTGAGTTTATCATCGTGTTTTGGCTTAATCGGTCAAGACATGCTTCTAAATACCCATGGGATTCTTATTTCCGTCATGTAATGGGAGCTTTCGTCACTGCATCTTTGCATTCTTTTCCAAGTTGAATCAGATTGCTAACTTCGGTTGTTGTGCATGAACCTTTGTAACATCAATCGGGTTCCCCTCGTTTCTCAACCTCCTTATTACTTTCTGATAACCCTTTGACCACTCTTTCGACCATGAACAAGTGCGAGCTTGAAAAACGCTTTGGATCATATTCTTGTATTGTGGGCGGTGCAATAGTGTAGGCCGGTGCAACAAAGTGATCCTCGGACATTGATGTCAAAAGGCATTGTGGTAAGTCAGGTGTGCCTTTGAGTTTGACTAACATATTTCTCGCCCTGTCAGTTTTCCATTACATGTGTATAGTGTTTGTTGTAAAGGCTTTTCTTGTTGACCAATCACTGACAAATGCACTTTGCTTAACCATATCTTCTGCCTTGGTATTCAACTTTAAGCTGAACTTTTGGATAACGGGTTTTTTAGTTGGTAAAGGGTAAGGAATTATCAAGATATGCGAAAGGTTTCCGATATCGGAATTTGGGCATAGAGTTGGGAGATGAGGTACCTTGATAGAAGATTGGATTTGGAAGCAATTGACTTAGGTAAAAAAAGACCTAGAGCAACAAACAAATTCATGCAATGCACACATATCACATAAGAAATGCATCCTATAATATGATTTGAAAAGAATTTTGTGCCACATGCATCATTTCATTTACTAACAAAATGCGGAGCCTAAAAGAGAATATTTGACTTTATTACATCGGCTCATATTGAAACAGTGTAAGAGAAAGAAAAGACTAAACATTGCTAGGAGATTAGATCATGGTCAACTGAATATCTTTCATGCCGATCCATCCTCAGAAGATTCTTCTTCTTCTTCGGATGAATCTCCCTCGGACAAACTTGCCTCTGATGAGCCTCCTTGAAAAATGATGTCATCTGCATCAGTTAAGAATTGAGATATGACAAATATGAGATTCTTTAACATTTTCCAAGCCTTTTTTCCTTTCTCCTCCATTCCTTTGTCAGCCATAGAGTTCATTCCTTCGCTAGCCCAAACGCCGATAGACTCTATGCGTTTTGTCAATAGTTTTGCCTTATTGCGCCTTTTGTCCTTTTCTTTGTCCTTTGCTTCGACCAAACTTTTCTTTTTTGCTATTTCTCTCGTGCCCTTTCCAGTTGTTTACGCAACTTCTTGTACTCGGTTTCTAACTCATCTGTGTTTCTTTTCCTTTTTGTTGTTTCCCTTGGTTGAACTGCTCTTTCTATGACTTTCCTAAGCCAGTCCGAGTAATCTTCATCATAGCCTGCATCAAACCTGTCTCGTCCAATAGTCTCGAACCCCATTCATTGCCTTTCTTTCCAAAGTTCTAATATCTTGTCTTTGAACGGTATCACTCCTCTTGAAATATCTGCTTTGAAACTTCTAATGTCTGCAATTTGTGGTACAGTCTGCTTTCTCTCTGCTTGTCTGAGTACCCTTAACGAAGTATATGTGTAAACTCCTCTAAACCCAACCAAGATCAGAAAATAAGCTCCTTTGGATCGTGTGATTACTGTTGTGCTGTGAAAGTAATCAAACATCCATTGTATTTTTTCAGATGTCAGCTGAGAAAGCATATGGTGCCAGCCTTTGGCGGTTGTTGGCTGGTCCCATTTCTCGAGAGCGTTGTTCATGCGGGCGGTATGAGTCAAGATGTAGTTCTTCCTTGGTATGGAGTGAAAGGCTTGGTCTGTGTTGTTTATCTTTTGCAAATATTCTATCAACCAAATTTATATAAGCAAATTACAACCTTCAAAAAAGTAAACGCCCTTCTTGCATCTTTCTAAAGCTCGGTACATTTCGACAACAATCATAGGTACCAAAGTGTACTTCTTGTCAAAGTCCTCGAGTAGGGCATTAGCAATTGATACCATGCAAACTTCAACTCGTCCTTTGTGTTCTGGAAACACGACAGTCCCTAAAAAGATTGTAACAAAAGCAAGCATCATCCGCTCTTGCCAATATGCCTTTTTAATGCTGAAATAATCTTCGAATTCTAGAAATGCTTCTTCATACCCGAATTTGATATAGAGGGAAGTCAAAGAGATTTCCGAATGCCTTATAATGTTTGTGCATAATTCGGGCTTAAACCCTACCATTTTGAAGAACTCCTCAGGTGTAATCTTCTTAGGCATCAATATCTCGTCACTTTAAAATAGAAGTTGGGTCAATCCGCCTATCTCCTCCAGCAATGGTGTAAACTCTACACTTCCAAAATGAAAAATTGCTCGATCTGCATCCCAATAGTGTACCGCTGCTTCTACTATCCTTTTCACTGCAGTGTGTTCCATTAGTGAAATCAGATTCCTCAACACTATTTTAACTTGGTTTTGTTGATCTATGGTTAGGTTTCCCCACCAATCTTTGAGTAACTGAGGGACCCCAGTAACCATTTCAAATGTTCTAGTGGCCATGATCTTTGGAAAAGATGAAGGAAGGAGGAAAAGGGGAAAGAAGATGCCTAAATTCCGCTTGTAAGCAAACGATTAACGTGCGGCACAGGTTTTTTGAAAACAATGTCGTATGGAATATGAAAAGAAGTGTCGTTGTGGATTGAGAGCCTTTTGGACACTTTCAGAAGAAGGTTGCTAATGAACTTTTGACATACCAGAGATGTCAAGTCTTTATATAATGCCTAAAGGATAAATATGCATTATGTGTCATCCCGTCTATCAAGCGGTCGTTTCTGTTTCAAATCGGGCTTTTAATGCCTTTTCGATTACCTTTTGTGCGCTTGAATAGCATTGAATATAGAATGATTCATCGCTTAGAAATAAATGGTCGTTTCTGATTCAATTTGGGCGTTTGATGCCTCTTAGGTTACCTTTTATGCCTTTGAATATCACTGAATACAGAATGATTCCAACCGTTTAGGAATAAACGGTCGTTTCTGATTCAATTTGAGCTTTTGATGCCTTTTAAATTACCTTTTGTTCCTTTGAATGACATTAAATGCGGAATTATTCCAACCAATTAGCGGTTTCTGATTCAAGTTGGGATTTTGATGCCCGTTCGGTTACCCCCGTGCCTTCGAATGGCACTGAGTGCAGAACATTTCTAATAAACAGTCTACATTTGCACACTTAACGCAAATAAATCATGTTCAACGCTCTTTTGGGGTCAAAAACCTGTTCGGCTTGTTTGAACAAGTTGGCCTATTGAACTTGAGAACAAGTCGGCTAATGATATGTCATGATGCATGGTCCTAGAGTTGCTACTAAGAAATGGAGTTAGCTAGACCAAGTTTTATATCCTCCCAAGCGGACAACTTGGGAGCGGGAACATCATGGACCAAATAGATTCCAAGTCGTTCCCCCTAAAGGAGTTTTTGTGAAGGAAGAGGTGGTCGTAACCACCGTATTTTCAACGCACGATTTAGAAGTTGCCAGTAGTGGCAGAAGGTATGAGCGGTATGCACAAGTTAAAAAATGTACAAGTTTTGAAAGAAATGTACATGTTTTCTAAGAATGCATAAGTATTGTAAAAGGATGCACATATTGAAGTATTTCACAAAATAAGTTTTAAAAAAGGATGAATAAAAAAGAAAAATAAAACAAACAAGTTAGTTTTAAAAAATAGAATATTAGAAACTAGACAATAAAAAAATGCAAAAAGAGTCATGAAGTGAAATTGTTTTAAAGAAAAAGATTTAACAAATTTATGGAAGATTTGAAAATAATTGAAGTGTGGGACGTGTTGTACTATCCTGAAAGAACCTTCCAAAAGTTGGGTAATCTAGACAAGGATATGGTTCCCCCAGGCAGACAACCAAGGGGTGGGAACGTTTGGAATTGTTAGTTGTACCACAGACCAACTATACCCCAAACCGTGCCCCCTAAAGGGTTTTTTGAGAGTGAAACGGTCGTGAGATCCATGTAACTATTTATGGTGTGTGCAAGCGTAAAACTTTACAGGAGTGGAGAAAGTGTGACTGAAATAAACAATTATAAAGTGAGCATAACCGAGCAATTAAAGAATAAAGCACCAAAATTTGAAAATTCAAAAATAAACCTCAATCCTGCAGAAAATGAAAGAAAGAAAAGTTAGTATCGCAATAAATGGCAAGAAAATAAAGCAAGTAAAAAATCTCAATTTAAAGTCCGTTATGGTTAGAACCTTGATATCCCTAGCGGAGTCGCCATTCTGTCGACACCCATTTTTTCCCGAACCGGTTAGAGTTCAAAACAGGGCTCGACTTATTGGAACTCACGGGTAAGACTTGGAGTCGCCACCTAACATATTTTTTAAATAGGCGTGTTAGGGCACCTACTTTTGTTTCTATCCAATTTTATAATTAACTCCGAAGCTTAGTCTACGAATCAGAAATTCTAGGTAAGGGTTCAAGTTAACCTGAGAGGAAGGTGTTAGGCACCTCTCGAGCTCCACCAAACGTGGTTACCGGCTGGACTAAATATTAGGATTCGAAAAAATAAACTAAACAAAATCTAACTAACCAATTTCCACTACAACATGCAAATTATCATACATAATAACTAAAATTAAATAAAAGGTTTGTATTCGCTAACTGCTTCCTCCTTCGCAAGTTTCAACCAAAGATACCTTGCAAGATGAAAACAAATTAGTTAATACGTCAAAAATGAATTAATAAAAGTAAGACAAAAATTGAATAATAATAAATTGAATTTGAGGCATTTCTGAAGCGTCGTCCTCAACTCATGCAAATAAACCTCGCAAAAACACAAACAAAATGAATTAGTATTATTACTAATAAAATAAAGCAAAGAAAAACTAAAATAAAGTAATAATAGTAAGAATAATAATAATGGTAAAAATAGTAATAATAACAACAACAACAATAATAATAATAATAATAATAATAATGGAAAAATAGATTTTTTAAAAATTTAGGCTTAGGTTTGTATGGTGTATCGGGTAGAGGTTAGGGATGTCGGTACGGCTGCAAACATGCCGGCCGGTCGTGTTGCCATGCCAAGCACCGATCCCACTACTCCATTCTCGGCTTATTTTGCAACAAAAGCTCATACATGTCATCATCGCCTATTTTGTTTTCGGAGGGACACTTAGGGACATTATATGTGTAAGGGACGGGACTATTGGCCTCGAAATCATCATTGGCAGTGGAATCCATTCAAATCAGTCCGTAGGCCTCAAATAAAATATTTTCATAGGCTATAAGCAACATACTATCTGCTCAAAGGGTCCTTACTTGTGTGATATCTGTTCATACATCTGGGTCAGTTGTACAAACAATAACAGAGAAATACTTAGTATTTCAACAGAGTGACAGATTATACGGGCAATAAATTCCTCAGTTGAATTCCCACACTAGTAAGAAACCAATAGTCAAACAATCTTGGAGAAGCAGCCAACGGTCGAAACAAACCAAACTAAATCCAACAGCAGTAGCAAATTAAGAACTCAAGTCATGAGCCAATAATGGAGATTATAGCCTACCACGAACACACACACACACACACACACACACACACACACACACACACACACACACACACATATATATATATATATATATATATATATATATATATATATATATATATATATATATATATATATATATATATATATATATATATATATATATATATCAAATAACATGAACGGTAGTGAGCAGAACAAGTAAACCAGGAAACCAACGCCCCAGCAAGAGCAAACAAATAAGGCAGTGGCTGAAGGAGAAAGAGGAGTGACCACCGGCGAGGCTTTCCGGCGAACCTCGCGGCGTCGCTACCACTCTCTGTTTTCGATGTGTTTCCTCCCCATTTCTTTTTCTGATTCACAAGCAAAAACTGAGGCAAAGAAGACAAGGGATGGGGCCTAGAGCTTTCAGATCTGCGCTGGTATTCCACCACTGACGATGGTGTTAATGGTGGGTTCCCTTTCCCGATGTCCCATGTTTCCGCTCTTATATTTTTGATCTACGTATGTTGGTGTTTCTGCTGCTGATAATGGTTATGTGTGTGTGTATCTGTTGATGTGGGTATTGTATATGTATAGGTATATGAAGGTTGATGATGGTGCTAGTGTGTGTGGTGGTGGGTGTGGAGTCTTTTTTCATAGATGTTTTGTAAATAGAGAGGGAGAGGACGAGGAGAGGGTCCTGTGTATGTGGTCTGTGTATGGTGAAAAGAGGAGGAAGACGGGGGGTATCGGTGTACTGTGTTATTTGTGTGTGATCTTTCGAGTGATGATTTTTTTATCACTGGTTTTTCTTTGTGTCCCTATGATCTGTGTTGGTATCATTTTTAAGGAAGAACATTGAGAGAGCTGTTGGGGATGATGGGAGTATTTTCGAGCACAATTTTTGGGGAGTTGAATTTTGAGAATGATTTTACTGATGGATGGAGGGATTTGGGGAGATTTAGTTGAGAGAGAGATGTTGGAGGAGCAAAAAGAGAAGAATAGGATTTTCTATTAAAAATAGAATAGGAGACAAAAGGAAAAATATATAGTGCATTAGGGTGATTGTATTTGGACGAACACTTGTCCAGGTTCAAAGAAATATTTACTTAAAGGGGTGATTTATATCCAAAAGAATTCAAATTGAAATGAATAGGGCCAATTATAATGAACTGAAATGGACGGTACCAAATTTTGGCTGAGCATTTTATAGTTGGACTAATAATTGATTTAAAGGTGCACAATAAATAAAAATATGAATAATATATATTCGGTATAAAAGTGAGAAAAACACATATAGAATAATTGAGGTCAAATTAAGGTATTTAAAAATGAATAATAAAAAATAGTCATAAAATTTTATTTTATGCAGTAAACTACGTAAATAGTCACATTTTCACAAATAGCCTGAATGATGTAAATTATGTAATATAATCGAAATTAAAATATATATTGTATAAATAGGGATAGTACACGTAAATGCATGCCTTCTAATTCAAATTTGTTCAAACAGTGAATACTGCACCTTTAGATTAAATATAGCCAATTATAGAAAGGAGGGACAAAATTTGGTGTCAACAGGCGTGTGCATTGATTACGGTGCGCTTGCAATGGTTGCTGTGATATTCCTCTTGTCATGCGAGGTCAAGACGCTTAGCCCTTTCAGCTGCCGTGAGGCTTCTCTTCCAGGACGCCATTGGCGTTCAGGTAGCTCCTTCACGCCTGGCCTTGTTTCATGGCAGGCAAGGGGATGCAGTCTTGCACCATCTGCGGATTAATGAGTCACCAATCTCTAACTCTGCTCATTGTTCAAGGTTGTCTCTAGGTTAGGCTGGTCCGACTGAATTACTGTTGCAATGCCTCTTCGGTCGCTGGCTGCGGGATACCCGAGGGAAGAGTCACCCTTTTGGTAGGTTCCCAGTTCAAGCCCTCTCGTCTTCGATGAGCACTTGAAGATCTGTGGGGCTATGCTTTCACATTTGATCTTTGAGTTTGTTCGATGTGACGGGAGAAAGTTTCACCTGTTCTCAGATGATTCTGAGGTCCTTTGCCTCGAATAAGGTGCTCGAGCCTTGGTTATATCAGTGACTCCGTGCCAAAGATTGCTCAGGCTGACAAATCTCCTGATACCAAGAAAAACTTTGGGTTGCCTGCTGACTAGTAGATACAATCCAGATGAAGGATCTTTGCCATATCTAATTCAGAGAAACTTACAGCTTTAGCCTTTTGAAGCCTTTTAGTTACTTAAGAATGGATGTAATGAACATTGATGTATTCAAAAGAACTTAATTGTATATTGTAAGCCTACGGGCTGTTGATATTAATGAAACAGACGTTCATTAATATTTTATGCGTACTTGCGTAGTTACTTGCAGTGTAGTCAAGCATCATGTTTTGGGTGCCTTTCTTGGCTAGTTTCTTTTAAAGATGGGTGTCCTCACTGTTGGGCGCTTTATTTGCATCGTTAAACGACGGCGCCTTTAGCGCAAGGCCTGTACCCACAAGGGAACGTCTTTAGCCCATTGCATGTATCGGGGCATTTTTGCATGAAAGCTACAACATCGGTGCTTATTCACTAGAGTGTTTTAAGACTTTTTGGCACTATGTGGGTGCGCATCCCCACCGACATGTAGGTACAATTTGTTGAATTGGCGATTTCAACTTACAATTAATGCCTGGTGGGTGAACTAGAAGTGATCTAGCTTTAAGCGAGTAGTGTACTCTACTTTTGTAGCAAAAAGTGAGTGTATTACTTCAACTTAAGTTGTGCTGGGGCTATGAATGTATGGATCATAGATGGATCTAATTGTAAAAGCTGACTAAGTAGAATAGTAATTTTATTGATAAAAGGGGCGCAGATCCAAATAAAAACTTAATAAAGACAGGGTAAGTGCCCGTATAAAGTAATGAAAAAAATAAAGAGCAAGAAAGGAGAAAAATACATGTCACGAGTATCTAGGTCCACTTGACTTTTCAAGAGTAGTACTTCTTAAGCCAAGTGATAGCTGCTCCTTTCATGTCTTCGGGAATCCCCGTGCTTGACGGAGAGAGAGTCTTCAAGAGGACCAGAAGCGTACCCCGAGGTTCCCTCACCAATCGGTGTTGGACACCGGTGTGTAACTTGTGGGCCGTTGACCATCCGATGATACAACTCTCCATTGATCAGACAGTAATGAAATGCCTGCCTTAGCCGCTGCTTGCTTTTTGCCTTGTCTCTAGTGAGTATCCCTTTATCCAAGTACTCAATTAATGTATGGCGCCATTCTGGAATAGATCATATGTTTGAAACTTTGAGGTTCATCAGGTCCACTGGAGTTAATTCAATCCTTGTCAGCCGATCATCTGAGCGGATGTCTGTATCCTCTGTTGACGTGTCGGCTTCCGTGCATTGCTCTCGATAGATAAAGTTCCATTCATGAAATTTTTTCAGAAGTGCCTTTATTTTTGCTTTCTGATCTGCATATAGACGTCTTCTATAGTAAAGACTTCATTTAGTCGGTTGACCACCAGTCGGGAGTCGCTATAGAGACTAATCTCCCTGGCCCCCAATATGGAGGCTAAGTCAAGAGCTTGAAATATGGCTTCATATTCTTCTTCGTTGCTTGAGAATCTTGCTTCCTTGCAAAAGATTCTCTCAGTGGGTGTTCTAATCCACAGGTCAAGTTCGTCCTCTTCTCCCTTGAGATCCACACCTGTATGGACTACCCAGTGCCCGAGATCAATCATCTCTGTATTCTTTATTGACTCCTCCGCCTCTAATACTAATTCCTTAAAAAAATCTTTGGTGAAGCCCTCTAAGGCTTGTGACCTGACGGTTGCTCACAGTTGATAAATAATATCGTATTCTCCCAGCTCCTTGGCCCACTCTGCTAGCCTCTTTGAGAGTCCAGGTTTAGATAGAATGGTCTGCAACGGCATGGAAGAAACCACACTGACCGAATGATTAAGATAATACGAGCGAAATTCCTTTGTTGCCATAACTACAGCTGCCACAAACTGGACTGGTAACAGAAGGTGTCTGTCTGCACACAGGAGTACCTTACTGGCATATTATATATGAAGTTGCTTCCTATCTTCTTCTCGTGTAAGGACCGCATTTCACGCCAACTCCGAGATTGTAACATACAGCAGCAGTTTCTCTCCGTGAATTAGTTCGGTTATCGTTGGGAGTTGTAGAAGATGCATCATCACTCGTGTCAACACCTAGAAGCTATGTATCGGCCATTTGGGTTCTTCATGTTTACCAACACTTCAGAGAGCTGGTACCTTAGCTCTGCAGCCTTCGGAATTAAATGAGTCTTCTCCAACATCCGCTCTCATAGCTCCCCTACTGCTATTCTGGTCTTTTGCTCGATGGATGCATCTCATAATGCCTCCCCATTGATCATATTCACCTTGGCTTTCGGCCTTGCATCAGGATCCCTTCCGGGTGCTGCACATGCTCTAGGCGAGGGGTGCTCACTCCATAAGTCGCTGATCCCGCATGGGGTCGGGTATCTAAATACTTGGTGAAGTGTCGAGGGCAATTCTTTTACGTTGTGTATCCACGGACGTCCCAGGATAACGTCATATAAGAGATTACAACTCAGTACCTAAAAATGTGTTATGCTCATCACCCCCGGAATATGGACCGACGGAGCTAGTTCTCTGATCGGTATTTCACAAATGCTATTGAAGTTGGTTATCCTACAGGGACTCGGAATCATCTAACAATGCTGGCCTATCGTCTGTAGTATCTCCCATCGGATGATGTTGACATCACTCCCTGAATCAATAAAATATTTCTCAATCTGGAGGTCAAGCATCCTGATTGGGATGGTGAGTGCATACTGATACTCCTCTGCCTTTTCTACTGGGCTGAAAGCTATCAGACTAGCGGGTAGTTCTAGTGCTTCAGTCCCCCAAGTTTCGATCGACCCGGACAACGTAGATCGCATTGACGCTTCACTTATCCTTAGGGTCGGACGCTCTTGATCGTCTTACTCCTTCTTCGATCAGGTCCTTAAGGTGTCCTTCCTTCAACAAGTGCTCAATTTAAAGCATCAGGACCTTACAGTCGACTATGGCGTGGCCGTTGCTTCGATGAAAATTACCGTTGAGTTCGTCCCTCTCACGCCCTTGATGATAGGTGGCCAGCACACCTTAGATCCTAATGTCCCAAAGTGATGGGAAACCAGCCCTACTGCATTCACCCACAACCCAAAATCTTTAAAGTTGTATGGTTCTGTGCCCTTGTCATTGGATCCGAGTCCTTGGGAACTACTTTGCTTTCCCGATCCTGCTTGATTCTGAATCCTTCCTTTTGTGCTCCTTCCGTCGCCTTCCCCTTCCAGAGATAGAGTGCATGCTCATTTCCTCCGTGTGTCTCTGTTGAGGTCTTGAGACTGTTCAGGTTCAAGACGGAGCTTTATCTCTGATGCAAGGCGCTCCAAGTGGTTACCGTGTGTTTGGTAAGACTCCACTTTAGCTCTCGAGTGGCCAGCAAACCCCTGGAGTTCAGACTCTTGCAAAAGGCTACCAAAGCAATATTGTCGGGAATAGGAGGGAGCTCCATGTGTTCCCTCTGAAATCTTTCTAGGTAGTCTTTTAACAATTCGTCATCATGTTGCTGGATCTTAAAAATGTCTTCCATGCGCTTCTCTCGCTTACAGGCTCCAGAATGTGCCTTCTTGAATAAATCCTGCATCTGGGTGAATGATTCGATTGAACTCATGGTAGCTGAGTATACAATGTAAGGGAGCCTTTAGTCAAGGTCGAACCGAATCTCTTCACCAAGGCAGATTGTGTTTCTTCTTTAGTAATCTCGTTGCTTTTGACGGCTGTATAATAAGGAGCAATATGCTCGTCTGGTTCGGTAGTTCTGTCGTTTTAAAGTTATCCGGCAGGCGGAAGTACTTTGGTACGCGGACCGGTGCAGTACTTGCCTTATATGCATGCTTATAGAACTTTTACTCATCTACGGTGGTAAGCTGGGGTAAAGCACCCGGCATGTTACCGATTCGATGGTGGATTGCGTTCATCTTCTTCAGGATGTCCTGAATGACAGGTGTCCCTTTAAGATCTTGATTATTAACTGTTGTGGAGCTTCCAGGGGTGACATCCATTTTTATTCATCGATTGGGAATTGATGCTGGTGATTCGTTCATGGGCGCTGGTCCTTGTGGTGACGTTGGCCTCTGAGACGATCCAACAATATCGCTTCAAAGACTAATAAGGCCATGGGCCTGTAAACTCAACACGGTGGTATATATAAAACCCTAACGAGGAGACTATAAACCCTAAGGCGGCGGGATGTATACCTTGCGCCGTACGCCCGTACTGGCTGAGCGTCCGTAGCTTGAGGGGCAGGGGAGTATCCTCTGCGCCCGGTGACTTGTAAGGTAAGCCTAGTCTCGCCATCTGGACTCGCATTCCCATAATCATAGGTGACGTATTTTTTCCCACACATATATGACATTTTCTATTCAAGATATACTTTTGATGTCTAGGTTGTCCGGACGTTATAAGTAATTCTTATATCATGATATATTATATTTTTTTTATTATTCATAACTACGCTATATTTATGTTAAGATTTTTAATACTTTAATTAGTTTATTTGTAAGCTTTGTGGATTAATGTTCTTTTTCTGCAATTGTTTCTTATTTTACACTATTTTGAAAAAGAAAAAATAGCAAAATTTAAAGATTGGGGGGCTTACATCCGCATCTTGGGACTTTGCCCTCGTCTCGTCCGAGGTAAAGCGTCTCGTCATACGCCTTTGCCTTCTAAATTATTGAATTGTGTTACTACCTCATTTAATTAATTTTTTATAAGCCGACCACGTAAAAATTCTTTTGTAATAATGTGTGACGAATAAATTTGATCTCAATACCTTCGCATGCTCTAATACAAAGTTGAAGAGTATGACTATCTCATCTAAAAATTTAAGCTATTAGAGAGAGTACACTTTTATTTACTTAATTTTTTATCGACATTGAACACTTGTTTCGACTATATTTCTACACTAAAAATATTATTGTATTTTGTTGATTTCACTGTTCAAGATGATAAATTAGGCCTTGTTAAGATAATATGAATTTTAGTTTTAGGCAAAGGGAGTCAATAAATAATAAATTAAACATAGGCGTAAATAAAAAATTAGACAGCTGAAATTTAGAATTCAGTATCTTTTAGATATAATTGCGGAACTTAGACGAAATTAATAGTGAAATTGTAAAATACATCTTTTAATTTCAATAAATGTATTTCAAACATAATAATCATCTTTAATTTTCATTTTAAATGAAGTGTACAAGAAAAACAAGAAAAGGCGAGGACGAAACACAAAACAGAAGGGCATGTCTTATGGTCTTCTCAAATCCCACCAACATCCACAAAAGGTAAATTAGCTTTTCTAGGTAGCGTCTTAGCAAGCATGAAAGTAATATATTAACATGATCATTAACCCCTGCTTCCCCGTTTCTGGTTTGAGCATGACCTAATTTTAGTGTGTGGTTTCATGGCTCGATTGATACTTGCGAGCATAATCTTCATGGCTCGGGATGATGGTTTTGACATATGTGACCAATTAATTGTTGTATTTTTGTTATTGAGTTGACATTCATGTTATTATGTGACTTTTCATAGTCTTATCTTATAATAGGTGTCATGGTTTACTGTTGCATATAATTATGATTCACTGGTTACTGTTTAGATATTTTAGTTCACATGATTAGCTTACCTACATTTCTAGGGTGATTAATTGACTCCACTCATTGAGTACTTCTGATTCACTCACTTTCTCTTATATTTCATATTGCTTTATGTTTATGGCAAATTCAGACATCGGGTACTAGAAAGCTTTGTTGCTGTTTATACTTGAATTTGGTCGTTTAAGTAAAACAATTAAATTTGTTAGAGGGTCACAAGCAATACGGTAACTACGAAGGAAAAAGTAAATAAAGCTGAAAGAAAAATAATAAGCAAGAAAGTAATAATCTATTCCTTGAGAATAGCCGAATTCTGTGTGAATCGCTTGATGTACAATACAATGTAAGGAGGGGTATTTATAGTAGAGATTTACTCAATCCTAATTATGGTAAAATATAAAGACTCATAAAGTTCGTGGGCCTATAACTCAAGGCGGTGGTATATACGGTTCCCTAACTAGGAGAATATAAACCCTAAGGCGGCGGGATGTACCATGCTGGTTGAGCGGCCGTGGCTTAAGATCAGGCGTGTATCCTCTGCGCCTAGTGACTTATATGCTAAGTCTAATATCGCCAGCTGGACTCGTATCCCCGTAATAGTAGGTGGCGTATTTTTGCCCACACAGGCAGTCCCTCCACTTGTTGAGTGCTGTCGTAAATAGACAGGAAGTGAAAGAGGTATGCAAAAAGGATGTGAAAAGATATCTCACTGACTACTTGAAACTCCCAGTCTTTTTGACAGAGACTGACACATGATTTCTTCGAGAAACACATGTGTCTTCATCTGATTGATTGATGTCGATTCTGTGTAACTATCCAATAACACCTTTTACTAGGCCGAATCATTTCATATCTCCATATCGTAATTATACTTGACCATTTCATGCTCCATTCATTCTCATTCAGCCCATAAATAGTGGCTTCATGATGGATGAAAATCACAAACTTCTCTTCAAAAAATACATTACTTGACAAATAGTCCAGAGATAGCGCTATTTGAACGAGAAGTGCATCTGCTCTCTTTCTCCGGGCGGTTGATGTTCAACAAAATTCCTGAAGATATGACATTCAGAGAGGCTGTATAGCTATGCCTTGTTCGGCGATCCGGGGGGTTGCATCCACTTCCAATCGTCCAGAGAAGAGGGGAAGAATGGTGTTCCCACATCCACCGAGGGTTCCTCATTGGAGTCTCTTGAAGCGATTCAAGATGAAACTTTCGGCCTATGCGCTGCTCCTTCCGCTGTTCTATTGAGGGGTTCCTCAGTTGGACTGATTTTCCAACTCCCATAGCGCAGCGTCACAGAGATGTTGCTGCTTGGGGTATTATATTGGTAATATCTTCTTCCGATCGCTGAGAGAAACTTTGATGCAAGAGCTACAATCCAGATGAAGAGTCTCTAGCCGTGCAAATTCAGAGGAACTTGCAGTTTTAGCCTTTTTAGTTTCTTAAGAACACCCATAATGAATAGTGTTCTATTAAAAAGAACTTAATTGTCTATTATGAGACTACGGGCTGTTTATAATAATGAAACGGTCGTTCATCAATTTTTATGCGTACTAGCGTAGATACTTATAGTGTAGTCAAGTAGCATGTGTTTGGGTGCCTTTCTGGGCTAGTGTCTTCTAAAGACGGGTGTGCACACTGTTGGGCGCTTCATTTGCATCAGTATATGACAGCTTATGTTGCGCCTGTGATAGGTGGTTGTTTGCGCCCGCAATGGGACGTCTTTAGCCCGTGATATGAAATGGGGCATTTTTGTGTTCAAACTTGAACATTTGCACTCGAGTATTTTAAGACTTTCTAGCACTCTGTGAGTGAGCGTCCCCATAGACATGTTGGTGCAGTTTGTTGAATTGACGATTTCAACTTACGAATAATGCCTAGTGGCTGAACTAGAAATGATCTAGCTTTAAGCAAGTAGTGTACTCTACTTTTTATAGCGAATAGTGAGTATATTACTTCAACTTAAGTTGTACCGGGGCTATGAATATTTGGATCGTAGATGGATCTGATTGTAAAAACTGACTAAGTAGAATAGTACTTTTATTAATAAAAGAGGGCACGAGGCTAATAAGAACTTGACAAAGACGGGACTAAGTACCCGTGTAAAGTAAAAACAAAGAGCAAGAAAGAAGAAAATATATGTCTCGAGTGGGCCTAGTTGACCTTTCAAAAGTAGTAATTCTTAATCTAGGAGGTGTTCCAATTATTTGGAATGGTTGTTCCTTCCATATCTTCGAGAACGTATGCACCTTTTCCAGCTATACCTCGGACCCTATAGGGTCCTTCCCAGTTCGGGGCTAGTTTGTCGGCACTGGCATCCTTGGTCCTCTGAGTTACTTTGCGAAGAACCAGATCACCTATGCTAAGGGAGCGGAGGTTGATTCGAGCATTGTAATATTGTTCCACCCACTGCTTCTAGGCCGCTAAGCACATGGCTTCCATTTCCCTGTGTTCATCCAGGACATCAAGTGAAGCTGCTAAAGCTTCGTTATTTGATTCTTCTTCGGCGAACCACCGTCGCATGCTGGATTCTCCTATCTATACTGAGATCATGGCATCCGTTTCGTATGTCAGTAAGAATGGAGTTTCCCCAATACTTTTGATATGGTGAGATATGCCCAGAGAACCCCTGGTAGTTCCTCTGGCCACTTGCCTTTGGTCTCCTTGAATCGTTTCTTCAGATTCTCCATAATGATCTTGTTATAGGACTCAACTTTCCCGTTGGTCGATGGGTGATAGGGCTTCGAGGTAATCCTCTTTATTTCCCACTCTGCAGAGAAATCAGTGATCCTATCCCCTGTGAATTGAGACCCGTTGTCATAAGTGATTTCCGTTGGAATGCCGAAGCGGCACATGATGTTCTTCCAGATGAACTGTATCACCTCGTGCTCTCGGATCGGAGAGTAGGCCGCTGCTTCAACCCATTTAGTAAAGTTGTGTTTGCCTAAATCTAATTAGGATAATTAATCAAATTTTTTTTAGGTTAATAAGTAATTGTTTGTATTAAAGTCATAAAACAACGAAAAATACGACAAGATAAAGTGAATAACGATAATAAAGCAAGAGTAAGTATTTTGGATTGTTTTCTGAATGCCATACATCAATTACAAAGTAGCTATTTATACTTTACAAAGATGCTGCCAAAAATAAATGCGCTTAATAGTCATTACTCTCACGTTTAATCATGGCCAGCCCATGATCTCTCATTTAATATTATTGTAACGTACCGTGGTTACAAAACCACTCTGCTGAAGATGTAACGTCTCTTCGAGGATTAAATCTTTTGCCTCGGGAAGTTGAGTCCTTCATCCACTGAGGCTTAGCCTTCATTAGGGCCTGCTAGAAAGCGGTGACCTCGGTCTGACCTCGTGAAATAAATCAATCGCCCTGAGGCTCGACTTTAATGACCTTAACTGAATTATGTTCGAGCCTTAAGCTCGAGGCGCGTATCATTTTTTCACCCAATACAGAAGTAATTCGTCATGATAAGTAGAAATTTGACTCCACCAGGCGCTTTGGGTATGGGCCCCATAATATCAATCCCCCATTTCATAAAAGACCATGGGGCTACTACTGAATGTAGAAGCTCCGCTGGCTGATGGAGTATTTGGAAAAACCTTTGGCAGCTGTTATATGCTCGAACGAACTTGCTCGCGTCATCCTCCATTCGGGGCCAGAAACAGCCCCCCTGATAAGTTTACAAGCTAGAGATCGTCCACCGAAATGATTTTCGTACTGTCCTTTGTGGATTTCACTCAACACATAATCAACTTCAGAGAGCCCCAAAAATTTAGACAAAGGCCCGCTGAACATTCGGGGATACAGCTCTCCATTGATCAGTCAATAACGAGCTGCTTGGACTCTTAATCTCCTACTCTCTTTTCTATCCTCCGAGAGTGTTCCTTTGTCCAAGTATTCAATGATCGGGTGCCTCCATTCCATACAAGTCTTGTGATGTTAACCTCGTGGCGCTTGACGTCCAAGTAGGTTAAGTCAATAACAGCCCTAGGTTGTCTGGATTTATGTTCGCAGCAGCCATTAGACTGGCTAGGGAATCAGCCTCTGTGTTTTCTTCTCTTGGTAATTTATTGATCTTCCATTTTTGAAAAAATTTCAAGCGCCTTTCCACATTGGCTAAGTACTCATGCATGCAAGCATCTTTAGCGGTGTAGGTGCCGGTTACCTGATTGACCACCAGTTGAGAGTCGCTGAAGAGATTGATCTCCCTGTCCCCCAATATGTAGGCTAATTCAAGTGCCTGAATTACGGCTTCATATTTTGCTTCGTTGTTTGTGATCGGCGAGCGACTGACAGCCTTCCGAAACATGTTCTTGGTCAGGGATTTGATTACAAAATTAAGCCCGGCCCCTTTGATATTCGAGGCGGCATAGGTGTGGATCATCTATTCCCCGGTGGTAACGCCTTCCATCATCTTACATTTAATTTCGGCCTTTAGCATCATGTTGGCATTGAAGTCAGCAACAAAATTCGCGAGGACTTGTGACCTGACGGCCGTACGTGGCTGATAGATGATATCATACTCTCCTAACTCTACGGCCCATTTTGCCAGCCTGCCCGAGAGCTCGGGTTTGTGAAAAATAGTCCGTAAAGGGAAAGAAGAGACTACAATGATCGTGTGACTCTGAAAATACGACTATAACTTTCTTCCCATTACCAATGCGAGCACTAGTTTCTCCAGATGCTGATAACGAGTTTCGGCATCCACAAGCGATTTGCTAACGTAGTAAGTTTTGGGACTGCGCTCCTTTTTCTTCTCGTACAAGAACGGTGCTGACAGCAAATTTTGATACCGTAAGATACAACAACAAAGGCTCTCCCTCGCACGGCTTGGTTGGCAATGAGAGATTGGCCAAATACTGCTTTAGCTCCTAGAACGCTTGACTGCTTGTTTTGTCCACTCGAAGCTTTTATTCTTTTTAAAACACTGAAGAACTGGTGACAAGTCTCTGAAGATCGTGAGATGAACCGACTAAGTGCGGCTATCTAACTGTTGAGCCTCTTCACCCCTACTTTATTTTTCAATCTTTGTGGTATTCATTTCTATTCCTCTATTGGAAACGATGAACCCGAGAAAAATCCTTGAGGATATGTCGAAGGCACACTTCTCTGGGTTGAGCTTCATGCCAAATTTGTCTAAAATATCGAACGCAATCTCCAAATGGCTGATGTGGTGCTTGGAAAATTCTGACTTGACCAGCATGTCGTCAATGTAAACTTCCATGGTTTTGGCTATCTGTTCCTTGAACATCAGGTTCACCAATCTCTGATAGGTTGCCCCTAAAATTTTCAAACCAAAAGGCATTACTCGTCTGGGTTCATGAAGATCTGGTTGTATCATGAGTATATATGTAGGAAACTGAGAGCTTCATGATCTGCTGTTGAATCGATGAGTTGATTGATACTGGGCAACGGGAAAGAGTCTTTGGTACATGCTTTATTCAGGTCAGTGAAGTCGATACACATCCTCCACTTTACATTCTTCTTCACAACAACCATAATGTTGGATAGCCAATCGCAGTATTAGACCTCACGAATGGATTTGTTGTTTAGTAGCTTCTCTACTTCTTCGTAGACTGCTAAACCCCTTTCACGGTTAATCGGTCGTTTCTTTTGTTTGACCAGTTTGAAGTTAGGGTCTACATTCAGATTGTGCATGATGACACTAGTCGAAATTCCAGGCATGTTGGTGTGTGTCCAGGCAAATGTGCCTGACCGAGCATGTAGGAAATTAGTGAATTCTTGTTTGGCTTCAGCCGAGAACCTGGCCCTTACGTAAAATTTCTTATCTGGGAAGCTTTCGTCAAAGATTACTGGGTCGAGGTTGTCGGCGGTAGCCTTGGTTGTTTTCTCTTTATTGTCTGAATCTCTGGGCGCGATGGCTGGCTCTCAGGGTCCCGGCACTTTGTTCCCTCTGACCAAGCGGTATGCTGGTAACCAGGTAGGGGCTAATTAGTTTATCCAACATCTTCCACTGGTGTTGTACTTCCTTCTTGACTGCACATGTGACGGCTATCACGAAGCAACTTTTGGATAACTTTTGCTCCCTCCTGACTTCTCTCACCCCCCAAGGAGTAGGGTACTTAAGGACTTGATGAAGTGTAGACAACACTACACATACTTCGTGAATCCATGGTCTTCCTAAGATAATATTATACGAGAGACTTAGAAGGACGTTACCTTCGTCACTCCGAGGAGGTGGACCATCAGGAGCACCTCTCCTACAGATTTTTTGCCGGTGCTATTGAAGCTGGTTATGGTGTATGGCTTGGGGGTTATTTGATGTTGTAGCCCCATCTGGTAGACGGCTCCCAAGTGGATAATGTTCACGACGCTACGCGAATCTACTAGCACACGTTTGGCCTGGGCATCATGCACTTGTAAAGGGATGATCAGGGCATCGTGGTGCGGATACGGGACATGTTGTATGTCTTTGTCGTTGAATTCGATGGCGTTTATGCGGGGCCTTTTTATCACCTCCTGGTGAGCCTCACAAACCACGGAGGTTTTAGCCCTGCCGCTATAGATCCCGGGCCCCCCAAATATCATGTTGACAGTTGCTAGTGTACCCCTGCCTTCAGATATTGTTCTTCTACATCTGCCCCTAGTTTTGGCCATGTCGGCCGAGTCCTGAGTTGCCCATCGAATCTTGATGGCAGTGTTTTGTGAAGCATCGTCGCCACTGCTCTGCATTGTTGCGCATTTTTCTTCGTAGAAAGCTACAATTATCTAGAGCCCACGGTTACCAACTGTTTATGCCTAAATTTGGTCGTTTAGGTAAAATAATTAAATATTTTAGAGGGTCACAAGAAATACGGTAAATACGCATAAAAAAGTAAATAAAGCTGAAACAAAAGTAGTAATCTTATTCCTTGAGAATAGCCGGATTCTGTGTGAATCGCTTGATGTACAATACAATATAAGGAGTGATATTTATAGTAGGAGTGATATGTAAGAAAATGAATAAGAATTGAAAAATATTTATAAATAAGAAAAACAAGGATAAGAGTTAGGATCTTTTATCCTAACAAAAATATTTGTAAAAGATCCTAACTCTTATCCTTGTTTTTCTTATTTATAAATATTTTTCAATTCTTATTCATTTTTCGGCCATTTTATATGCAAGTTAAGTGTTATTCAAGAGATATTGTATCATATAAGTGTTTAACCTAAAAATTGGCTCAATAGATTAAACAATAAAATTTATATTTTAAGCTACAATTAATATAATTATATTAAAATAATAGTAAAATAATGACGAGATGGTAGTGAAAGACAAAGTGACACTAAATAAGTGGAACCGCTTCTCTGCATGCCTAGAAGACGTGGTTCCTGATACAAGACTTATAAAACAATAGCAAGATAATAGACAAAAATAAGAAAAAAAAAGAAGTTGCTTATTGCTTTCAGTATGTAAGTGAGTAAGATAATTTTCAAATGAGGGTACACACGAATGGAAAAAGGGTTTATAGATAACAAAATTTAATGGCGTGCATGCAATGTGAATGCATCATTATTTCACCAAGCGTAGCGGTCAGAGCCACGATCATGTGAAGAAATGTTGGCAATGATCAATCCTTGATATTCTGCCTCCATTTATATTTGTGTGTCCAATCGTGTTCATTTTTTATATCTGGAAAGACAATTGTAGTTGGAATGACGACTATAGACATGCTATAATTGGAAGTGTTGTCTTCAGAATTCTCTTCATCATAAGTGATCTTTTATATTCGACACCCATGTTATCGGATGTAGATGACATGTATCATACTCTGAGGTAACAAATAATTTTTATCTAATACAGATAGTCACTGCACTTTCCAGCGGTATCTCAAAAACCGGCTGGAAATGAAAAGATTTTACAGTAGGCAAGACTCATGTCTTTTCGCCTTCTAATTTAAGGACGTGGATGATCCCTTAAAATCCACCTAAGGGGCGCTGATCGAGGTAATCGTGATTTAATGTTTTTTATAAGTATTATTAGTAGGCTCAACCTTTTAAGTCTTCTTCTTTGCAAACTCCTTCAAATTTTTTGAATTCCATGCAATCCCAAATTTTCTTTCCTCCTTTTCTCTTTATCCATTTGCTTCAATGGCTTCCCAAAGTGACGATTCTCTGAATATTTCACACCCTCCTTTAATAGATTTTTTGATCTTTTTCTTCTAGACATCAATTGGTTAATTTCGAAGAGGCTAAGGTTGAAAGTCTTCCTCTTACTACTGTCTTGGCAAAAAAAGGTAAAGGTAAAGCTCTTGTCAAGTCATCAAAGAAATCAAAAAAGAAGAAGGTTGTTAACTATGACGATCACAAAATGGGAGGGGTGGCCTCCAAGTTTATTTCCAAGCGGTTGTCTTTGGACAAGGAGTTTGATCCTTAATTCTCATGATTGGAGACATTACTCATATTCAATCAGCTATCACAGTGGATCATGTCCCTTGCGTAATAATTGACTGCAAATGGGACAAAGATTTGGTCGTCCATTGTCCCCCTGATACCGCTTGCATCACTGACTGAAAAACCAATTATTCCTTAATTTATACTTATCCTTCACCATCGGAGTATGCTTGTCGGTGGAACCAATTATTGAGGATTTTATCGCACCTACAAGATCTGTTTGGTGTAGATAAGGACCTAAGTGTGGAGGGTCATTTTTTTTCTTGAAATACCTCACTGAAGAGGCAGACATCCCCTTCACCTTTCAACATCTTATCCACCTCTATTTTCCCAAACTCATCAATGGAAGAGTTATCACCGTCTATAGCTGGAGTAATAACGCTATAATGAGTGACACCAAGGATGATGACGACAGGAGGCGGTATTAGTGGTACATGTGTGTACCAACTTCAGCCATCAATCCCAATAACAAGGTTGCCTTTCCGGAGCAATAGAACTTCAACTGTAAGTATTTTCACCCTTCTAGTCTTTGACCGAATTGTTTCTTTGAAAAGCTTAGCTAGATGTTTCTCTTGTCATAGCCGTTTTAGTTTCTTATCCTGAAGTGGATGACTTCAAAGCCTACTTGCAGAAGATTTTAGACTCTTCTACTCCTGCTGGTTAAAGTTCAAAGTTACCACTCTTTTTTTGAAAATAAAAGCTAATAGCCATTGTAATAATAAGATCAACTTTTGTTTTTCCTTCTTTTCTTTTATTGTTTCGCACTTATATCCTCTTGTTCTTAGGTCTTCCGATAACAACACCGAAAAATCCTCACACTGGTTGAAGTTTTGTTATTCGTCGTCTCGGCATATCCAAAGAGTCTCTGATGCCTGAAAAAGGTCAGGCCAATGTTGAAAATCAAGACACCTAATACTGTTCCTTATAAGAAACGAAAATAGACCTTGGAGAAGGGACCCAAGGAGTCAGAGGCTGCTCATACTAGTCCCCGAGCTAGCCCTCAGAGACATCTTATGGAGATAGTAGATCTCGAGGGTGATAGTAACGGGGACAAGGAAGATCACGAGGGTATCCCTACTACCGGAACTAGCCTCTCTCATGAAGAAGTTCCACATGATGTTGGTTATGCTGACTCAAATATTGTCTCAGCAATTCAATCTTCTGGGAAAGAGATTGATCTTGAGCAAGCTTTTCCTCCTGACGAGGTCCTTAGAGAAGTCGATGTTATTTCGGTACTTCCACCAGCTACTCAAACAGCTTTGATTGATGCTAGCCCATCATCTTTTCTTGGGGATGAGGTACGCCATATAAATATTGTCATTCCAGGAGGAATCAATTTGATGAAAAGTCCTTTCCCCACTGCCACTATGATAAATCCATTCATTGATCCCCCCTGAGATTGAATAGATTAGAGACGAAGGATGAACAAACTAATGAAATTCCTTGCCACTGCTTCCTTCCAGGTAAACAATCTATCCTTAAACGTTCTTTGTTTAATTTCTTGTTCAATTATTTTGGTTGTTGTGGCTGATCTTTTCTTCACCCTTTGTAGTAATACATGGTTGTTGTGGAGACCACGAGGAGGGTGAGAGACACCGATAACCTGATTACTCGGCTTTTGGTGACCAACTCTGAGCAATCAAAGGAAATGAATAAGCTCAAAGTAGAAAGAGAGGCCCTGAACAAATGACACAAATCGTGTCTGGGTGTTGAGCTCCTGCGGAAACTCCAGCAAGATCTAAAGGCTACCTGTGTTGCTGAACGAGCAAATTTTGAAAGGAAATTCAGAACCTCTAAAGCTTTGCCGCTCTTACTAGTGACGCTGAGACGGCAGCTGTTAAGAATGCTCTTTGTTGAAGGCCAAAGTGGTTGAGCTGGAGATGCTATTAAAGGAAGCTTCAGTGGTCGCCTCTATTAACGAAAGTGAACTTGTCTTTGCAAAAGCGAGCTGAGATTGTCGAGAAGAGGCTTGCAGAGTTTAGGTCCCAAGGTGAGGTGACCTTCAATTGGGCTATCATGAACCTGCAACGACACTCTTTTAAAGGAAAAATCTGAAGGATTTGACTTGGATCTGAGTTTAAGAAGGCAGAAGCGAAGTTCCTAGAGTACCATGACATGGGATCCGACTTGCCGCGAGATGTTCCAGAGGAAAATTCTAGGTCTTCAAACGACTTGGTCAAGGAATGAAGCAAAACCAAGGAAGATGTTTAAACACCTTGCCTTTGAGATCTTCGCTTTTGTGTGCAACTCCGCCTGCTCTCGCTCATCCCTTAACTCTAACTTCCAAGCCAGGTGTCCGCCTTCTTTCCAAAGATGCTACTGAGAAGTAGTTGTACTATATTTTTGAGCCTTCAAGCTTTATTTTGAATGAATGAAATTTTATATGGAACATTTTGTTCGTACACTTGTTTGCTTTCCGTATATTAGAGATTTAGGCAAATTTAGAGCCTGTTTGATTTGCAATCTGAGATGTCTCGAGCCTGGAATTTTAAGTCATAGAAAACATATAAGACACGGGCCCGTTGTAAGTGAGAATGAAGAATGATATCTCATATTCATGAAAGTGCGAAGGAAAACTAAGTTTCCGAAAAAAAAAAGTAATAAAGAAACACTTAGAGTTACATTTTAATACTTGTAGATAAATAGTCGTTATTGGGCGCGATATATAGTTTGTTGTAACGAGATGGTCGTTGTGACAAAAATATGAAATGATTTTATGAAACTGCTTAGTGGACTGTAAGTAGCCACTTATTGGAGCATAAGTATAAGAATATTGTTATCGAATTGTCGTTCTTTCTTTCTTTAATCCCATATAGTGTAGTCCCCCCAACCCCCCCAAAACATGAGTTTAATGTATGATAGTCGGGTATCGAAAGAAGACGTTGAGTCCTTGAGTGCTTATTGTGACGTTTTCTCTGAGATATGACTATTTGTACTTGAAAAGAAATTAAGCAAGGAGGAAATGAGCACTCGGGGGTTTACGATGAATACAGTGCTAGAAAAATCAGACTTTTTGACACATACATGGAACAATTAAAGTTTTGTTAGATGACCATGAGTGAAGTTTGTCATTATGTGTACTAGCTAGGCCTTGGATCAAATAATTGTTAATAGCAACGAATACAAGAAAAACCAATATAAAAGATGAAATTGATGAAATAAAGGTTAGAAGTGATTTAACCATTTTCCGACAAATATTAAACCTTGCCCATCTTTTTACTCCACAAGTTCGATCCCTTCCACTGAAATTGAGTAACTGTGGGCTTCTTGTTGCTCCCCTCATATCTCTCGAACTCCCCACTTAGTTAAGAACTTGATAGTTTGATGGAATATTGAAGGCACAACTTTCATGGCGCGGATCCACGATCTTTCTACAATAAATTGTACGCCATATCCCCGGCCAAAACTTAAAAGGGTGTCTCCTTGATTACTTCCTAGGCATAGATGGTGGCACTATTTCTCTAAGAGTTGTTTCACTTGAATTGTTGAATCTAAAGAGCACAAAGGACTTTGGAATGACTTTATCAGACAACTGCGTCACCTCAACAACACCAAGAGTTATTACTAGGGGCATGATGTGGGATTAACAGTCCGTCAACATTCAACTCACGGAATGCCATGCAATCTCCAGATTCTACTTCCCTGTTGCGCTTCAGTTGTTCACCATGTGCCACTAAAACCTTCGCTTATCTTCTGTATGTGATCATATTTACTGTCCACTTTGGAGTTTGAGACTTGAGTGGCTGATCCATACTACGTGGATTTCCTCCACAGTTTCTTGAGTATGTCTGCTTTTCTTTACAGTTAAAGAAACCCTTTAACAACCATTCCTTGAGTAAGTGAACCACTTCCCATCTTAATCCTTTGCAATCTTCCGTTAGATATCTTGATCTCCAAAGTTTTAACTCCTTTTATCAGTATTTGTTTTCATATCCCGAGGCCATGTAACCTTATACCCCATTTATTGTAGAGTATCAACTAACTCCGTTGTGCTGACGTTGAAACTATAGTCAGCCAGACGGGGAAGATCTCCTCTCTTCCTTACGTTTGTAGACCCTGCTTCATTCCTCCGACTAGAACTCCTACTATAGTGACTTCTACCTGATCGGTTTCCATACCTAGCTAGCTGAATCGTGTCCTATTTATTCCGAAGCTTTGAACTGCAACGGTGGTATGCATCATACCAAGTCTTTCCAGGAAATTATTTTAGGCTTTCCTTAAACTTCCTTGTGGCCTCAGATCTTTTGGATTAAGTCCTTTACAGAAAGCTATAGCCACCCAATTATTCAGTACTTTAGGTAGCAACATACAGTCCCGCTGGAACCAATCTATGAATTCTTGAATGAGTTCATCATCTCTTTGTTGTATCTTGAATATGTCTGCTATTCGCATCTCCACCTTCTAAGCCCCCGAACTAGCCTTAATGAAGGTGTGAAATTTTTTTGATTAATGTTTCACCAAATTTCTTGACCAAGACGGACTCAATCTTTCTCTTGGTTAAGTTATTTCCTTTCACGCCGGTTGAGAAACCGTGATATGTTCCCGAAGGTCAGCCGTTCCATCATATTTAATCAAGTGTGGGCATTTTGAACTTCTTAGAAATTGGCAAGAGTGCAGCACTCGATTTCCATGGCTGCTGAAAATACTTAGCTGAGTCAATTCTTTTGATAACTGGCAAAGCATCTGGGATCTAATTAATACGATCCTCCTATTCTTGAAGTTCCTTTTGAAATGACTTTTTGGAATTCCTTGAGTGTAGCCGCATCGACGATTAAGTTATGGGTCCCTAGATCTGCCTGAATCGCCAGCACCTGAGCCTCCAGACCCATCTCCAAGACCTACACATGCTACTTGTCTATCAGTCTCCTAATCGATAGGATCATATCTTTCGTGCATGTCCTTACTGGGGTTGGAGTCCCAGTCAAAACTACCAGAGTCAATTGATCAACCTATTCTTACTGCCTCGCTCTGAAAGCATCCATTGCCACCTCCCAAGGCTGAAGCTGTGGCTGACTAGATTCTGGAGGGTCTTCTTTTCGACTCATTGACATGCAGCGCATTCGTATTGTCGTTTATTGGGATAGAAGCATCAACAACTCCAGAGTGGCGTGGAGATTGTTCGTTGTTTCCTAACATGATCAAAAGATTTGGACAAAAATAAGTGAAGAATTAATGAGGTCTCAAAATAATTAACAATTGCATGGGCCCCACGTGGCGCCAAATTGTTTAACCTAAAAATTGACTTAATAGATTAAACAATTGAATTTATATTTTAGGCCACAAGCAGTATAATTCTATCAAGATAATAATAAAATAGTGATGAGATGGTAGTAAAAGATAAAGTGATAGAAAATAAACAAGTGGAACCACTTATCTACGTGCCCAGAAGAGGTGCTTTCCGACAATGAGAGATGTAAAACAATTGTAAGACAATGGGCAAAAGTAAGAGAAAGAGAGAAGTTGTTTATTGCTTTAAGTGATGCAAATGAGAAAGATAATTTTCAGATGGGTATATATGAAGGGAAAAGGGGTTGATATAGTGAGTACAAAATTTAATGGCATGCATTCAATGAGAAGCCGTCATTATTCCACCAACCGTAATAATCGGAGCCATGACCATGTAATAAATATTGGCAACGACCTACTCTTGATATTCCGCCTCCATTTATTGTTGTGTATCCAGTTGGTGCATTCGTTGTATCTGGAGAGAGGATTGACGTCGAAATGATTCGACTATAGACATACTGTAGTCGGAAGTGCTGTCTTCGGAATTCTCTTCATCATAAGTTATCTCGTGTCTTCAAGACTCGTGTCATCAAATCTACATGCCACGCGTCGTACATTGAGGTAATGTATGATTTTAACCCATACTAAGACATGTTCAACAAATTATAAATTCAAATATAAGACCTGTAAAATCAAACTCCAATTATCAAGTTTACGTCAGCAAATTGTAAAAACTCAATAATCTCTAATAATTACATAGACAAATTGAGAAACTGAACTCAAACGAGGAGAAGTACTACTATGTATTTTATTTAGTTCTCATATCACATTTTTAATATATCAAACAAAGAAAACAAAAATTAACAATTCTAAAAAAGTATTATTTTTAAATCTTTCTTCATAATTAAAAAGATGTCTGTAAAAGCTCCTTCATGACAGCTACATTATTTTGAGCACTTATCAATGTACAAGTGCATATCTATCTGTATATATATAGTGATGATGACCTCCTCAGTGAAATTGCTATAGAGTTGATACGCCAGCAGACTTCACCGGAAAAGATAGACTAGTGTTAAAGAAGGGTAGTCCGTTGCACAAAGCAATCCGAGATCACGCATGCTCTGGAAATAATGGACGAGTCTTGGAGAATGAAAATGGGAATGCATTTCACCACAAAGCCAAAACCTACCCGGCATTCCACAGAAGACACCACTCATCGCCGGCGAGCAATCTCCGGCAACTCAGAATTGGACCCTGAAGATTTCAGTGATGTCTTCGGCGGACCTCCACGGAGTGTACTGTACCGGCAATTCTCAGGGAATGAATATACAAGACCGGAAAATTTGTACTATGAAGAGATGTTTCGACCACCGGCGAGAAGTTGTCGGAACTTTCCGGAGTTTAGGATTCCGGTGGAAAAAAGTGGCCGGAGAAATGATCGCGGGTTTTATGGTGATATATTTGGATGTGATGAAGAAGAAGAGATGGTAAGAAGATCGAGGACGAGGTCGGGTTCGAAGTCGAAGGCGAGCTCTTCATCGGTGTTGAGTTCTGAAGATGTTAGCCCATTCCGGCCGGTGATCGGCGGTGACTGTTACGAGGATGTCTCGTTCTTAGCTTCAAAACTCAGGTAATAAGGATAATAGAACTCTGTAGTCTACCGTTACCTCCAGCTTCCGTTTGAATTTAGCAATTTTTACATATTTGGCCTTCTAGATCCAAGCTAAAACTTACCCACACCAATAAAAAGCTTACCCACATCAATTGATATAGTATTACTTCTAATGAAAGAATTTTGAGATTTTTGGTCTTAAATAAGAGTTTAAAGAATATATACCGATGATGTAAACCTTTTTTTTACACCGCCCTAATTTAAAAACATATTATAATCAAATTTAAAGCATATTAAAAAAAAAGTTTACACCTATGAAATCGTTTTATTAAGGGTAATGCAATAATTTTGAAGTTAAATTATTTTTAAATTTAGAAAACCGTCACTTTCTTAAACGAATTAACAAGGAAATGTTGCCACGTGAATGGGAACTAAGGAATTAGTTGACTATGGTTTAGAGAGACGCATGTATTGACTTGTGTAAACATCCAGTGTAAGTAAAGTTTTTTCGGTTCCAACCTTACTCCACATGAAAGCTTAGTATTTATGTGGAGGATGATAGTGGAACTGACCCCTTTCTTTTCTGGAATTCCGAAGCATGCAAATAATTTAGTTAATAGTTTATTTCAGATGAAAATAGGAGTGTAAAATTATTATGATGCAACAAAAATTAGTTTTTGAGAAAGAAACTGCTTTTTTGTTACATATCACATGCACACTAGCTTTTAAGGGATAATTTAATCAGTGTTTTAAGTGAAATTGCAAGTTAAATAGAAGTTAGAACATCTTGTCAGAGTTTAAAGTTTAAAACCAAATTAAACAACAAAAAAAAAGTATAATTTTTGTGACAGGAATTTTCAAGGTTTTGAAATAGGAATGGATGCATCAAGTTTTGGATGGTGAGAGTATGACTTTGTTGGAGTTGTGCACAAGTATCCTTTGAATGTTGTCTCAAATTATGAAAATGCACAAGGATGGGTTTGTTCGGTCATGAATAATGGAATACAAGGAAGGAGATAATCAGTTGGCCAGGACTATCCGTTGTCGATTCATATTGTGGACTAACTATATAACTTTTATTTTTTCATTACTTCTATGGTTGTGACGTTAGTACCCGTACTATTGAAATGGTTTGTTGATAAATATGTTGCTGCAATGATGAACATCTTGACGTATCCATTGTTTGTTTTGTCTATGTTAGGCCAATAAATGTACCAATTAGATGGAATTCAACAAGAAGGATGCATGATGAATACCAAGGATTGCAGGGAACGCCAGTTTTTTCATGCCATCCGGCTTCCTACGAAACCAAAACTGAGCACAATGAGGATTTCAGAAGCAGCAATCTTGTATTCAACAGAAGAAATTCATCCCCAGAATCAATTAGTCTTGATCCCATTTCTTCGAGCAGCCATAAAGTGTCCACAGATGCTTTCGAGCTCAATTCGCCTTCCTCTTTTGTCTCCTCCTCACTTTGTAAAGACTACGATAACAACAAAGCCTGCATCGGTCAAGATGATGCGTCTCAGCTAGAAATGTCGGAGCAAGATGAAGATGAAGTCATGAGCTCGTATGTTATCGAACTTAACCCTGATTATAGGGAAGTGACAGAGGAAGAGATCGCGGTCAATGAAGCTGTTGCTTGGGCTAAAGAGAAGTTCCAACGGCACTGTTCTGAGAATAATTTAAGGACTGAAGAGGACAAACTGCAGTCAAGAGAGGCAGAAGGTACTATGAATGACTTTTTCATGTCTATTTAAATTATATTTTCCTTCTGAGTTTCATAAAAATATAACGTTTCTGGCTGTTTGTTTCAACTTGCAGAAGTGTCTACTTTACATCAGCTTTCAGATGAACAAAGAGATGGACATGAATTGACAGAAGGAACAGTGGTAACTTTTTACATCGATCTTGAAAGTATTTTGTGTAAATTGCACACGACACATCTCAGATAAATAATTGGCTGATATCACAGATTTTGAGATTTAGACATCCTTAAAGCAGTAAAAAGGACAGGGAGAATCAGTAAAACTTTCCCTTCTTTAGTTTGATATAAGGAAAGCAGAAATTGTAGAATTAAATGGTTTTCACTTGGAACCATGACATTTTTTCTGGAGAAAGAGGTAGAGGAATCTGCGAAAAACAGAGAATTTAACAGTCCAATTCACCAAACTTTCTTCCCCTCTTTTTGCACTCCAAACGAGCTAATAGAGAATGATTCTGCTCATCTCTTGTTTGCTCGATTAACCAAACAAGTGAAAGATAACCATTCAAGTGAACTTCTTGCTTATATTCCATGTTTTCACTGCCCCTTCCTTTCCTTACTTTCCAAACAAAGTAGAAAATTTTCCATGTCGATTATAGTATAGAGACAAGATCAATGTACTTTTGAGTGGCAATAAACTTTATCATGAAAGACTAAGAAAGAAAAAACAATATCTCGACATGAAACAGCGAAGTGGTATGGTTTCATTGGGTTAGGATTAAGATAAGACAGGTAATTTATTAACTTTCTACAACCAAACCTGTTTTGCAGGATGAGGAACCGGATAAATGGGCAACTGCAGAAGAAAGACTGCAACTTCAGAATGATGTAAGCTTCAATAACACTCAATTTTTGTTAGTACTACAGAGACCTAAACACTCAGTTTTTGAGTAACTGATTTTTGTTGCCAGTTACCTCTGGCAATTTTTATTTGAAAGGCTTTTGCAGTTCAGTAGTTCACAAAGTTTCAGCTGACAGAACAATATTTCAACATATAAATAATGAGATCTACCATGATTCCAAGTCTATGACCTAAAACTATGAGGATGTTTGAGTAAGCTAATAAGCTGGTAATTGTTGAATTTGTATGTGTTCTAAACACCAGGAGTGCTTATGAGCCAAAATAAACCAAAGTCCATAAGTTGGAAGTTGGTCGCCCCCAACTTATAGCTTTTCCGCTTGTAAACTTTTTTGGTTTACTTCAGATTTTTACTTTTGTATCCCTAATAATTTCTGTCATCCTTGGAACACCTCCCAAAAACACCCCTAACTCTCTCTCCATTCAATTTCCATAGTTCGTTCTTCTCCTTTTATAGATACCTTCTAATTTATATATTTTTCTTTGTAACTACTTCGAGGGCATTATTCTCCTTTTTAACAAAAAAACGCCTTTATCAACAATTTTTACCAGATACATCAACTACATATTGGTATTAGTTCCAGCACTTCGATAAAAGCACATAACTACTTATTTATTGAATTAGTGTCAAGTGTCAACACTTGAAAATGCTTTTCAATACTTGATGTTTATCAGAGCTAGTTTAAATCAGTAAGCCAAATGGACTCTATATCTCTTAGTGACTTTGTTCTTCGGAGAGTTTACTTAGGAGTGTTATAGTGCTATATTATTTTGTGAAGCATATTCTAGCATATCTAATACATAGACTTTTCAAACATAAAGAAGAAGATTTCAAGCTTCATGAAATGTCTATTTATAATGAGTACAGATAGAAATGGAATTACTGGATGATAAATTAAGGCTATGGTCAACTGGCAAGGAAGCTGACATCAGATTGCTCCTCTCAACACTACATCATGTAAGAGCATGCCTTTCTTTCATTTAATAACCCCTTGATTTGCAGTAAAGCCCACTGAACATGACCCCCTTTTTCCAAATTTATTCAGATTGTCTGGCCTGAGAGTGGGTGGCTTCCAATTCCTTTAACAAACTTAATAGACAGTGTACATGTGAAGAAGGCTTATCAGAAAGCAAGACTTTGTTTGCATCCAGACAAATTGCAACAAAGAAATGCAACCGTTCCGCACAAATATGTTGCAGAGAAGGCATTTTCCATACTTCAGGTCTAGTTTGCTGATCAATCACTATGCTTAACTACAAGAGTCCCTAAACTTTTATGTTTTTTTCTCATGCATATTTCTCTCTTTGTAGGATGCCTGGGCTGCATTCCTTTCTCAAGACGTCTTCGTTACTGAGAAAGTTTCGACTCATAACTACTTATCAAGCAATTTGGAGAGAAGAGAATGAGAAGTATGAATGTTTCTTGCCTTTGTCTGTATAATATGTATGAAGGAAAGAAAACAGGATGGGTTGAAACTAGATGAAAACTGAAACCGAGGAAAAGCCAAAAGAACTAGGGTACTCTGTACTTCAGGTAGCTAGATGCTACTGATGAAACATGATCAGCCCATTTTCTCAATGTATATCTCTTGTATTATGTAGGATTTTTTGAAGGGGTTCTTTAGCAATATATTTGAGTGTGAATTCAAAGCTTTTGCAAGTGTTATGGAAACTTTAAGCTGGTTGAATGCACATTCAAAGTTTATGAAACCTAATTTGAAATATAAGGTCCACAAGAAGCATAAACTCTTTTAGACCTACAAATAAAGGAGCATAATCAGTGTTTTTTCAAAGTTAGTTCATGCAAAGAGACCAGTTTCCGAATTTAGCCAATCCAGATATCAGGAAACAATATTTGATTTCTTAATTCAAAATAAGGTGAAGTTTTACAAAATAATGCAATTTCCATTTTTCTGTCAATTAGTTAAGTACTGAGTTTGGTGATCTTATTAGTAGCAGTTTCTTGAGAAAATTGAGCGCAAGGTACCTTTTAAGTTTGGAATTGAGGATTGGTGCCTTGTTTGATCAAGACCAAGTCAAATGGTCTTTAAGTTAAAATGGGTGCATCTTATAATTATTAAAACTTACTAATTTTTTAAAAATTTCAAAAGGAACCCCATCTTCAATTTTTTCCTCACCTCAGTAGACTCACCCGTTTCTCCTTCTCTTTCTCTCTCTTTCTCTTTCTCTTATTTCTCTTCCAAAATCAACACTCACCCCCACAATTTCTTCCAAATTTCTCTTCCAAAATCAGCGGTGTATCTTCTTCGCTCCCATCATCTCCGATTACATCCAAGGTAAAGTTTGTTTTTTCAATTTTTGTTATATCTAGTGTGTTAACCTAGGGTTTAAGTTAAAAGATTCAAGAATACTGAAATTGTTTATTTTTTTAACAATCTAATGCAGTATATTTTGAGCCTAGATGCCAACCATCAAAGTCATGCTAAGAGGATGCAAAGGCGTGAACTTTGGAGGAGAGTTCTGTTAGCTTGGATAAGCTTGGAGTTTTGACTGATGACTGAGGAACGGATTCAAAGGACCTGTTCCTTTGGATCACTGCAGCTAAATAGATAATTCATGCAAAATCGTTTAAGTTGAGATATTATTAATTATCCTAAAACTAATGTTTATCTTGACAATTATGCAGGTCTAAACGGATATGAAAAGATTGCATAACCACAAGGATAAGGATAGTAGATCCGGATTCTAAAGAGAAGAATCCAATTAGGACTCAAACTCAAGGGAGCATTGGAGTTCTAATTGTTGAAGACTTCTTGGCTGCTGGAGCTATAAAACGTGGAGCATATCAGCCATAGAAGTTAAGCACAAATACAGAGAGCATCGAGCAAAAGCTTAAAAGAGTTATTAGCTTATTTGTGTATTCAGTTAGCTACAGTAGAACTAAGTTAGAACCTGTTCCTTAAGATTGAGTCTTGTAAAAGTTCAAGTCTTAGTTCAATTGTAGTAAGCAAAAATCGAGTTGTATTTTCTGGTTCAAGTCGTGGACTTGACACAACTTCACTGATCGTGAGAAAGATCACTAAAGGATTAGAGTTAGTCCTAGGTTAGTAAGAGTGAGTCTTGTAACCAAGTGGGTCTTTTTACATAGTGAAGTTGAAATCCTACTTAAGAAGTAGGTCGTGGTTTTTTGATCCCGAGTCAAGGGGTTTTTCCACGCTAATATCTGGTGTTCAATTACTTACAGTTTTAATTCCGCATATCGTAGAGTAAAGGAACATATTTTAAGGAACTGGTCCTTAAAACAGTAAAGTGGTGTATCGTGGGAAATAACAATTGGTATCAGAGCGGGTTATCCTTGAAAAGGCTAACACCTAGGATTAGATGAGTACATCACGAGAGAACAGTGAGGGTCAGTCAATGGTTAGAGCTCCTTATTTTAATGGGAAATACTATTCATGGTGGAAAGAGAGGATGCGTGATCACCTTCAAGCAGAGGACTATGAATTGTGGGACATAGTAACTGAAGGTCCCATGATCCCAATGAAGAAGGATGCTGAAGGAAACAATGTTCCCAAAACCAGGAAGGAATGCAATGCTGAAGACATAAGGCAATGGGAAAAGAATGCAAAAGCTAGGAAGTGGCTTGTTGGTGGACTTAGTCCTGACGAATGCACTAGAATCAGAGGGTATGCCACTGCAAAGGAGATTTGGGATGCTCTACAAGTTGCACACGAAGGAACAAGTCAGGTAAAAAGGTCCAGAGGTACACTTCTTTATGCTGAATATGAAAGTTTTAAAATGAAAGAAGAAGAGTCAATCTCTGAAATGTATACTAGATTTAATGCCATTGCTTCTGAACTTATCTCTTTGGGAAGGGTTTTAACTGTGGAAGATAGAGTAGAAAAGATTTTAACTAGGGTTCTTCCAGATTCTTAGGAGATCAAAGCTTGTGCTATCATAGAAAGCAAAGATTTAACTACTCTATCCTTAGATGAGCTTATAGGCAATTTAAAGACTTATGAACTAAGGAAAAAGGTTAAAAACATAGGAGTACCAGTTAAAACTGAACCTAACCTAGCCTTGACTGCAGCTGATAAGATTATTGATGATAAGGACCTGGTCCTTATCGCTAAAAGTGTTCAGAAATATTTGATTAAGAAAAAGGCAATTAGTGGACAGGGTAGGTTTTCTAACATGAAACAGGCTGGAGAATGCCACAAATGTGGAAGCTCGGAGCACTACATCAGCAAATGTCCAATTATGGAAGGAGAATGGAGAAAGAGATTCATTGAGGAAAGGAAAAAGGCTAGGGAACAGGTCCATAAGAAAAGTGGAAATCCCAAAGCAATGGTTGCAGGATGGCAAGACAGTGAAGACGAAATAACTGATGATGATCTGGATGAGGATCTTGCTCTAATGGCTCTTGGAGATTCAGAAAATGAAGAAGATGCTGAAGTATTTGTTTCTAAACTTAAAGAAGATGTAAAAAGCATGTCTAGAGAAAAATTGGTTAAAGTATTCCATATTGTGCTAAATGAATTTAAATCTCTAAGGGATGGCAATCATCAACTGCATAATGAAATTGATTGTTTAGAAGCAGAATGTAAAGAGGAAGTAATTAAAAATGATTTTCTGGAAAGGAAGATTAGCATGCTTGAGGAACAGGTCCTCACGCTTAAATCAACTGCTCAGGAATTAGAAAATGTTAAAACAGTTGAAAAAGGTAAAGGTATTGCTAATTCTCATCAGATCATTGCTGAAGATAAACTGAAAATCACAGTTGATGAACTGTGTAAAAAGGATGAGAAGATAAGATCTCTAGAAGAAGACTTGGTTAAAACAAAAATGGAACTAAGAAAAACTGTAGAATGGAACAAGTCTTCTGAAGCACTAGAATGGTTACAGGAAAATCATAGTAGTAACAGGAAAGGTATTGGATTCATGAAAGCACAGAGTTCATCCAAATGGGATCCAAAGAGTAAGTACTTATCATTTCCTGAAAACTGGCTATGCACTCATTGTGGGAACACCGGTCACCGAAAAGAAAATTGTCAATCTTTAAAAAGGGCTGCCCAGAGGAACAGGTTCTATAAACCTGTTCAAAATTCTGTGAAACAGAAGAATAGGTCCTATAAACCTGTTCAACATTCTGTAAAAAGGGAAACTGTTCACACAAAGAAACCATTACCATTCTGGGCTAGGAGAGATTTACTTCACCCTTTTGTTAAAGGAAAGGGACCCAAACTAGTTTGGGTTCCTAAAATTAACCCTTAGTTTTCCTTTTGCAGGCTGGAGTGAAAGTGAGGAGCCACAAAATGGTACATGAACAGTGGTTGCTCAAAGCTCATGACAGGACACAAGGAACTGTTCCATTCACTCTCAGCCTTCCAAGGAGGAAGTGTTTCCTTCGGTAATGGTAAGAAAAGGGGAAATCATTGGCATTGGAAAGGTAGGTAGGTCTGATTCACATAGTATAGACAATATGTTTCTAGTAGATGGGTTGAAGCATTGCTTATTGAGTATATCTCAATTGTGTGACAAAGGTAACAATGTTAATTTCTCATCTACTGGATGCACTATGGCTAACCAAACTTCTGGAGAGATTATTTTGCAGGGAAATAGACATGGAATCATCTACAAGGTAGATTTGTTGACACTATCTGATGGAAGCATGAACTGTTTAAGGGTACAGGAGGATGAAGAAATTGGAATGCTGAAAGATTATGAACTTGATCCACAAATGCAGATTATGGATATGAGAAGTGAACTGCAAGGAACTGTTCCTCAGGACAGAACTGAGAAGAGTGGCACAGAAACATGGGGAACAACTGTTGGTTCCACCTCACAAACTGGTAGTGCTACTCTATCAGGAACTGTTCCTTAGTAGAGGACTTCTGACAATGGATTGACACCCAAGCCTTACAAGTATCAAGGGTCACATCTTGTGGATCAAATAATCTCAGATAAGACTGCTGGGATTCAAATTAGATCGGCAGTCAAAAATCACAATTTGTGTGCCTTTAGTGCTTTCCTATCTCTTGTTGAACCCAAAAATGTGAAAAAAGCACTGAAGGATGCAGATTGGATAAATGCTATACAGGAGGAATTGAATCAATTCCAAAGAAGTCAAGTTTGGCATCTGGAACCCAAGCCAAGGAACAGGTCCATAATTGGAACAAAATGGGTTTTCAGAAACAAACTCGATGAGGATGGCATGGTAACAAGAAATAAGGTCAGGCTAGTTGTTCAGGGATATAGTCAAGAGGAGGGCATCAACTATGATGAGACTTTTGCTCCAGTTGCAAGACTGGAAGCAATAAGACTTCTTATAGCCTTTGCTACATACATGGAATTTACTCTACATCAAATGGATGTTAAGAGTGCATTTCTAAATGGTTACTTGAAAGAAGAAGTGTATGTCAAGCAACCTCCAGGTTTTGAAAGTGAACAGTTCCCTGAACATGTGTACAAGTTGGACAAGGCCTTGTATGGACTCAAGCAGGCACCAAGAGCATGGTATGAAAGGCTGTCAAAATTTATACTCCAGCATGGATATAAGAGAGGTATAATTGATAGCACATTATTTTTGAAAGAAAAAGGTAAGCATCTCTTAATTGTTCAAATCTATGTAGATGATATAATCTTTGGTGCTACTTGTGAAAATTTAAGTAAGGAATTTGCAAACTTGATGGGGAGTGAGTTTGAGATGAGCATGATGGGTGAATTCAATTTCTTTTTGGGTTTACAAATTAAGCAAACCTCAAATGGAACTATGATCCATCAACAAAAGTATGTTAAGGAATTACTTAAAAGATTTGATATGGATATGCTAAGGAAATTGACACACCTATTGCCACTGCTACAAAATTGGATCTTGATGAACATGGAATATCAGTTGATCAAAAATTGTATAGGGGTATGATAGGTTCTCTACTTTATCTAACTGCTAGTAGACCTGATATTGTGTTCAGTATTGGTTTGTGTGCTAGGTTTCAATCAGATCCTAAGGAATCTCATTTGAAAGCTGTTAAAAGAATATTGAGGTATCTGAAAGGAACAGGTCCCTTGGGACTTTGGTATCCAAAAGGTGGTAGTTTTAATCTTGTTGGATATACTGATGCTGACTATGCAGGTTTCCTTGTTGATAGAAAAAGTACCTCAGGTATGGCACATTTTCTTGGTGAGTGTTTGGTTTCTTGGGGAACTAAGAAACAAAATTCAGTGGCACTTTCCACTGCTGAGCCTGAATATGTGGCAGCTGCTTCATGTTGTTCACAATTGTTATGGATCAAACAACAACTACAGGATTTTGGTGTTGATGTAGGAACTGTTCCTATCTATTGTGATAACACTAGTGCTATTAATATGACAAAGAATCCAGTGCATCACAAAAGGACTAAGCACATTGACATAAGACATCATTTCCTAAGAGACAACTATGAAAAAGGGTTGATCACCATAGCATTTTGTCCCACTGAAAAGCAAATTGCTGACATTTTTACAAAAGCTCTAGGTAGAGATGATTTTGAAAGAAATAGATTGGAATTAGGGATGCTTAAATTCACATAAAATCATCAATGCTTTACTTCATAATTGGCTAGAAAATTGCACTTAAAATGAATTTTATTCTAGTCATTATGAATGATTCAGTCCAACTTAATACTTAAATGTATATTCTTATGCCATATCTCTTATTTAGAGTTGCTAAAATTGAATGATGTTACCCTTATGCTCTTAGAATTTCAGATGATCAAATGTTGCAAATCGGAAGGACACTGAATTTTTGTGTTAAAATCAAGTATGTACTCGTTATTATTCAGTTAATTTAGAAGTGCATAGACTATAGGTAACTTGTAATTAGGATAAATCCCACTAAGTTTTCTAACCATATCTAAATTGCAAAAGAGTCCCATCGGAGGAACTGTTCCCATTCTGAAAAGGAGACTGCAACAGCCTAATGGCTCTATTTCTCCGGGAGACTCCCAAGAGTCCATAACCGTTGCATGTTGTCCTGAGGTCAGTGTGATCGTTTCCTACTCTAATTACACTACCTAATTTACACTATAAATATACTTCTTCTTCATTATTCTTTTACGTTGTTCATCAATTAAAGCTATCACAATTTCAGAAAGAGTAGTAAATTATTTGTTAATTCGAATTGCAAAAGTGTCTCTTGCTTCTGATAATTCTTCAACTGCACCTATTGATGACCAACCACAAAATCTTAATCCTCCCTCACCCATGGAAACCACTGACCTAAACCCTGAAGTTCTTGAACAAATTCCAGAAATACCTGAACCTGAAATTCAGGGGGAAGGACCAGTTCCCACGGCTGAATCCATTGCTGAGCAGGTTGAGGATTTATCTCGTACTATGGTGTTGTATCAGTATCAGGTAAACTTCACATGCCCTTTGAATGTTGTTATAGACGAGGAAGAAAAGGGAGAGGGGTCTGAGGCTGCTCTTGAGGGGGAACCTATTAAGAGGTTGGAAGCACCCATGCATGGGGCATCGGGGTCTCCAGAGGCTGCTTTTAGAGCACCCATGGAGGATGTAATAGATGTTGAGGAGGCTATAAGTGATAGTGACAGGCCCCTGGTGGATTTGATCAACATTAGGAGTCTGAGAAGAAAATTGGCTAGAAAGGGACCCATTGATGACCATGTGACTGCTAAAATTGCTGCTAAGTTGAAGAAAATAGGTGACAGTTACAAGCCTGGAAATAAGAAGAAAGTTGAAAGTTCCTCCAAGGCAAAAGGACCTGTTCCTTCTGCCTCAACCCCTGCTTCTGGGGTTAGGAGGACAAGAAGTGCTGCTAAAGCTGCTGATGAACAACTAGCTGCTGCCTTGGAAAGGAGCAGAAAAGGGAAAGGAAAACAGGTGATTGAGGAGGAAGAAGTGGAGGACATTGATCTTGATGATTTTTCTGAGGATGATGAGATGGCAGATGCTGAGGAGGTTGTCCCTCAGTCCAAGAAAAGAAAAGTTGCTGAGAAAAGGGTAACAAGAAGTTCTGGTAAAGCTGCAGAAAAGTCTGCTAAGAGGACCAGGTATTCTGAAAGAGTTGTTGTATCAGAAAGTTCTGCTAGTGACAGTGATGAGTCGTTTGCTGAAGGTGACAGTGATAGTGAAGCTGAAGGTGATGAGTCTGTACACTGTGTTCATGATGACATGTTGACCAGGAAGGTGTTGAAAGGTCGGGTAATGTCTGATGTGCAAGAAGAAGGGATGCTATGGTTGCTGCAAAAACTGCATGCTCAGGGTTGGAGGGACATGGTCCTTAAGATCTCTGGCAGGTGTGCAAAGGGAATGGTGCAGGAGTTCTATAAGAACTGCTCCATCAGAGGTGACTGTCTTACTACCTCTTTCAATGATAATGTGATTATATTTGATACCAGTGAACTTGGTGAGCTGTTGGGTATTCCTTTTACTGGGTATGACAGCTATGTCAAGAAGGTGTGGCCTGACTTGACAAACTTGCCAACTGATCTGGAGATCACTAGGAAGTTTGCTGAGAATGAAGGGGAAGAGAAACCCAGGGCTGTGCAGAAGAGTGAGATGCACCCACAGCACCAAGTGTTATTCGAGTTTGTGAACAAGGATGTGATGCCAAGGCAGGAGAAAAGAGGAGTTGCCAGTTTCATGGACCTGGTCCTTATGGAACTGTTGGACACTGAAAAGAAGATCAATTGGCCCAGCTTTATGATCCACCTGATAAAAAGGGTGATTGCTGGGAAAAGAAAGCATTCCTTGCCGTTTGGCTTTATTTTAACTGATGTGTTTGCAAAACTGAAGATTCCCTTGGAAGGGGTAGTGAAGGCTACAAAGAAGGAAAACTTTGGTTGTGCTACATTGATAAGTTGTGATTTGCCAGTTCAGGCTGATCCTCCACAGGCTGGTATTGGGAGGCAGCCATTGAACAACAAAGTGAGGGCACTTAGGCAACAAGTTGCTATTCAGGCTGCTGAGATAGCAAGGTTGGAAGAGGAGAAGAATTTCTGGAAGGCAGAGGCCACAAAAGCAAAGGAGACCAATGAGGGAATGCTCAAGCAGATGTTTGAGTTGCTTAACAAGTCTCAGGGACCTGGTCCTTCCACATCCTGACCACCTTAGCCTTTAGCCATCTTTTGTCCAGTGGGATTTAGCCTAGTTTAGTGCCTTAGTCTTTTCCTTCTTTAGCCTTTGAATAATTTTGTAGTACTTGCTTGTATCCACTGGTTTCCTCTTTTGATTTAATGAATTGTCTTTGATGGCTAATATCATTGTTTTGCAGTTGCTTTAATCTGATTTATGTTTGCATTTTGAGTTACCTCAATGGCCATGTGCTGATTAATTCTAACACTTGAGTTATATTTTTTTTTGCAACCTTTTCAATGATGCCAAAAGGGGGAAGAGTAAGTCTGATTTTGCATGAAGTTATACCTAATTGAAAATCTGTTCCTTAATGATGAATAAAGTCTCTACTGACTGTTTTTGAGTTTAAGTTGTACTTAAGGACATTAAGGATATGCAGCTATGCTTATGAATTTGTCATCATCAAAAAGGGGAAAAATGTTAGCTTGGATAAGCTTGGAGTTTTGACTGATGACTGAGGAACGGATTCAAAGGACCTGTTCCTTTGGATCACTGCAGCTAAATAGATAATTCATGCAAAATCGTTTAAGTTGAGATATTATTAATTATCCTAAAAATAATGTTTATCTTGATAATTATGCAAGTCTAAACAGATATGAAAAGATTGCATAACCACAAGGATAAGGATAGTAGATCCGGATTCAAAAGAGAAGAATCCAATTAGGACTCAAACTCAAGGGAGCATTGGAGTTGTAATTGTTGAAGACTTCTTGGCTGCTGGAGCTATAAAACGTGGAGCATATCAGCCATAGAAGTTAAGCACAAATACAGAGAGCATCGAGCAAAAGCTTAAAAGAGTTATTAGCTTATTTGTGTATTCAGTTAGCTACAGTAGAACTAAGTTAGAACTTGTTCCTTAAGATTGAGTCTTGTAAAAGTTCAAGTCTTAGTTCAATTGTAGTAAGCAAAAATCGAGTTGTATTTTCTGGTTCAAGTCGTGGACTTGACACAACTTCACTGATCGTGAGAAAGATCACTAAAGGATTAGAGTTAGTCCTAGGTTAGTAAGAGTGAGTCTTGTAACCAAGTGGGTCTTTTTATATAGTGAAGTTGAAATCCTACTTGAGAAGTAGGTCGTGGTTTTTTGATCCCGAGTCAAGGGGCTTTTCCACACTAATATCTGGTGTTCAATTACTTACAGTTTTAATTCCGCATATCGTAGAGTAAAGGAACACATTTTAAGGAACTGGTCCTTAAAACAGTAAAGTGGTGTATCGTGGGAAATAACAAGTTCGGAGGAACGATTGAGCGAAGCGCCGTTTCTGTGAAGGGTGGAGAGCCCCAGGAGGAAGGTGGAGCGCCCAAGGAGCACCAGAGGAAGAGGCAGAGCGCCTCCCAAGAAGGGCGGATCGCCCGTGCTCCAAGAACCCCGAAAACCTCCAAAAAATCAACTAAGTATAGAATCAGCAACTCTCTGAAAATTGCCAAGCGGAGCGTCTCAATCCAGGGCGGACAGCCCACCATGAAACCACCCTCAAGAGTTGTTGAAGCAGACCACCTCAAGCCTAGGGCAGACCGCCTCCTGAGATTCAGCAGTGACAGGATTATTTTTGACTTTTGAGACTTATTACGAGTTTGACTCTGCTGGTTTTTACTTCAGTAAGCAAACTTGTGGCCTATTTTTGTAACTTTAGTACATGTGGGAGAACCTATAAATACCACATTAGGTCTTTTATTTCATTAACCTGCATTGATATAAGTATATTGAACCTTTGAGTTTTATCTGAATATAAGAAAACCCTTGGGACTTGAACTCTCTTGGTGATTCCAATTGAACCTCAAATCCTCTTTGATCAAACCTTTTGCAAGATTCATTGTAATCTTGAGGAAAGATTTGCATAGTGTAGGTGCTTGTTGACTCCAACAAGGGCATAACGAGACTAGTTCCTCGTTGAATCCTTGTTCTAGTTCAATTCATTCTTGCTTCTATCTCTTTTCTATCTCTTCTTATCTCGCTCTTCTTCTATTTTGCTTCTGCGCATTTTACCCTGCATTAGTTGGTATCAGAGCAAGGCTATAATTTTTTCTTACAGCTCCTCGTCCTGTTCTTCGTGCCTAGTGATTAGGATTTTTTTTTTGAATTTTTTTATTAGCTAGTATATTAATAAACATAAAAAAATTCACAAAGTCATTACATTATTGCACCTTCAAAAATGCAAATCAAAGATGAAGCTAGCTACCTAAATGTCTAATATAATTAACAAACTAGCTGCGAAGTGCATCCAGAAAGTACGCGCCAATAAACATCCATATGCCAAGGGTCAAAATCGAGAAAGCACCTCAAAGCCCTCATCAGGTGCTATAATTTCAAGACCGAACAAAGCAACTATAAATGTTGAGACCCACTTCCATTCAATTACTCCAAGAGATAAAACCAAGCATAAACTCAAATACCCAACTTAACTCGCTAGGGAGCTCTTTGAGGTCTTGAAATTTCTGCCCATTCGCTCCAAAACAAACGCCTCTCGCTGAAAAGCTCGCTGGCAGCGAGTTTCTCAGCGCGCCCAAAGAAAGACTCTCGCCTGCTCACCAGGGAGCTCGCTGGCAGCGAGCGAGTTCTACCTAGCACAAATCTGCTCTTGCTGGGAAGCTTGTTATTAGGATTCATAGTTTAGTTCTTGTTATTTTCGTTTAGACCAAAAAAAATTCATAAATCAGTTTGGATTTGATTCTCCATTCTTTAATTATTATTGGGGATTGTTCTATGAATTTTTCCCGATCTTTTGGTACCATTGAATCGTGTTTTGGTGTTGTGATTGAAGATTTGAAAGTTTGAACCTAATATTGAAGAACCCTAGTTGAAATTGCTTCAGATCTGAGAATCGAAGCTTGTTATTGATTGATTTGGGTTGGAAATCATTGGGGATTGATAGAAACCATTAAGAACACCTTTGGGTACCACTGATATTGAAAAACAAGTGCAAAACGATTGGATTTTGGTGAAAAAAAGGTCAAAACCATACTTAAAATGAAGTTGCAGGCTGCAGGTTTTCTGCAGGGTGGAGCGCCTCCCTTTCTAAACGGACCACCCACCTTAGACTGAGGTGGAGCGCTTCCCTCCTAGGGTGGGGCGCCTCACTAAAGTACTGCAACTGGGTAGTTTTTCTCGTATGCTTTCATTTGTTCTTTGTTTGCATTACTTCTAGCTAGTACTCCTTGAGTAATCTTCCTATTCACTAAGTACTAGATCATTGAGCTTTTAGGATAACTCATGCATGGTTGAAATTGATTTAAAGAGGACTCGTAAAACTTCTTTGGCTTCAAGTGCTCACTTAAATAGTCGTCCGTCCATAGAGTCACATTAAGTCGCTCTTCCCGAAGAGTAATTTGATTCTTGTGGACTTGGTAGATTATCGAGGAAGTTTTTCAATTTTAGAAGCCTCTTGAATCAAGCTTGAGTGATCCTACCTTGCTACATTGGGTGTACCTGAGTGACATTCAAAAGAGAGCGTGTGAAGTCTTATAACACTAATCTTTTCGTTAGTCTTTGATACTTGCACGTACATGGCTGCAGAAGGAGATAAGACCGGAGAGGTACCCGAGATCACCTTGGCCGACCAGTTCACCAAGATGAGGGCAATGAGTACCCGAATTGAAAACATTGACAAGGAAAGAACCGCTAGTGTTCCAAAGGATACGGGAGAAGGAACTAGTGATGGTTCCACTATGAAACTGGATCAATTTGTGGAGATAGCTCATCAAAACTGGTTGAGAGAAGAGGTTGCTCGTAATGATAGGGCGCTGGGCCTTCTCTAACAATTGGGCATTCCCCAAGGCAATGTTCCACCACTTATGAGATCCCGAAGGAATGTGGTACCCGTTGAGCAAGATGTTGTAGCTCAAGAAGGGGAGCAACCCAAACATGGAGATGACTATGATGACTATGAGCCACCTTATCTAAATAGAAGGCCAATGTATGGAGTTTGAGGTATGTATAGAAGTCTTGGGCTAGGTCGAGGGCCCTGAGGGAGATATGTGGGAAGGAACTTGGAGCGTGATTATGATGATTATGGTGACTACTATGGGATTTATCCAGAACAAACCCGTGGAGGTCGTGACAACAATTTGAATAGTGTGAAGATCACAATCACATCATTCAAAGGGACTAGTGATCTGGAGAAGTTCTTGGATTGGAAAGTTTGTTTGGAGCGGGTCTTTGAAACTAATGACATGATGGATGAGAAGAAAGCTACCTATGCTATTGCTTAATTCGAGGCTTATGCTTCTACTTGGTGGGAGTCGATTAAGAGGTCTAGACATAGAGTTGGGATGCCCGAGCGCATTACTTGGGATGAGTTGAAGCAAGTGATGGGTGACAAGTATGTGACCGCCAAACACCGCCAAGAACAACTCAAGAAACTTTATGAATTGCAACAAGGCCTCAAGTCGGTTGAGGAATACTTTGATAAATGGATGTTCCTTGATATGGAGAGGGAAGATGAAGAGCAAACTATTATTCGATTCAAGAATGGCCTAAACCGAGATTTGGCTTCACAATTGAGATTGCATATATTCCATTCACTCCAAGATGCATTACATGCTAGATGCCGCCAGTGAAGCCGAGAATTGGAGTAAAGGAGATAAAGCCACTCGCTATAGAGGTGTGTTGACCTAAATCTGATTAGGACAACAAATCGAATTTGTTTTGGGTTAACGAGCAGTTGTTCGTATCAAAGTTGAAAATTAACAAGAAATGTGGTAAAGGAAATTGAACACAGTGAGACAAGGATAAGTGTTTTTGATTATTTTCTGAATGCCTTTCCATAATTATAAAGTCACTATTTATAGCATACAAGGGTGAAAGAGCAATAAATACAATAATAAGTCATTACTCCACGTTCAATCATGGCCAGCCCATGATCTTCCTCTTTAATATGAAAATAATGAGCAACGGTTACAACATTAACTGCTCCAAAGAGTAACGGCTTCCCCGAGGGCCGTATCAATCGCTTGGGGGAACCAAGCCTCCAGGTGCTTGAGGCATAAACTTTATCAACGCTTGCCGATGCACCTGCCTGGCCTACCGATACACCTTGCCCTCGGTTCTCCTACGAGGAGTCAGATCAATAGGTGTTCGTTATAACATGCCTCGAGCACTAGTCCCGAGGCAAGGCTTATTTTTCACCCAATACAGATAGTCCCCCACTCTTTGATTAGTGGACAGAAATTCCGAGGAGTGGAATGAATTTGAGCGGGAAGTCGACGTGGCCACACGTGCACCATGAAATTTGAAAATGGTTGTTGTCACTCCATATTCGCATCCATCACACGTGGCATCCGTTGATTGGGTGTGGCTCTTCGTTCCTCCTTCCCCATGTAAACATAATGATGATTCCTTCACTAGATATACCCAACTTATCTTGCTTTCTCTTCACTTTCAATCTTTCAATCAACAGTAAATTTTCATAGAAAAGTTTCATCTTGCGTTCCTTCTTCTTGAATCTCAGTTAAGAAAGAACATCAGTAATCTTCTAGCAAAAAAGTCTGCAACCCACTCTGTGCAAAATTCTTCAAGTCCGTCCGAAGAAAGGGTCTCTGACGTTGCCACCATAGTCGTCGGTGACGAGCTAATAAACGTCCCAGTGCCTTTAAAATTTTTCCGTCGTCGGATGACAGCACAATAGTAACATCACACCCTAGCAGTTTAAATCCAAGGTGGCACAAAGCCACTGCCAACCATAGAAACATTGAGGAAACAGGTGGCGAAGAAAAAAAAGCCGCCGCAGAAGTTGGCGACACCAAAGCAGAAACTCCGAAACCCAAGAAAAAGAAATCCCTCTTGAAAGAGCTCATGTCTCACGATGTCATACACTCATAGCTCGACCTTTCAAATGATTTCACGATGCAAAGCTAAATTGAGGCTGATATTAAAAGGAATAGAAATATTTTAGTTCAAAATATGCTAAGCTTAATCACACAAGCCAATATTCATTTGGTTCGGGAATACTGTAAATGATGCCCCGACGTCCAAGTTAGTATCCTTGCTCCGAAGAGTCGAACCTATGATAGAGTGAAAGGGAGTTCTTTTCTTTATACTTACCCCTTTACAATAGGATTTACTCTACCCATTGACGAGGTTGTGGACACTTTCTGCCGAACCTACAACTTGTGCATAGATCAGATTGGCCCCGGGTTCTGGAGGGTTATACAGTGCCTCGATTATCTAAGCAAAAGGGCAGGTGTCCGTTTAACTTTCCATCATTTTATCTACCTCTTTTCTCCCACGATGCATAAGAATGGAATTGTTCAACTCAACAAGCGAGACAAATTCTCGCTGATCACAAAGGGCGAGGACACAGAAGATCGTGGATGGAACGATCGCTTCGTTTTATTGCCCAGTAATCTTCTATCCTCGAAGCCTGGTTTCCTCGAGAGGTGGAACCGAACACATAAGCATTTGCCTCAGTTGCCTTCAATAACTTCCCTCTCCATAATTCTTTATTTTCTAACCTTTTGTCTTTGACTTCTTTAGCCGAGTAAATCCCGATTACTCCTCCAGACAACCTGATTGCTTGGGTGCAAGCCATCATTAAGGCGAAGCCAAGAGAACAAAGATCATAAATGATCTTAGATGCTTTAAGTGAAAACTAATGGGTGTGCAAGCGCCACGGTAAGTCACACTTCAGCTCTGCCAAATTGTCCTTCCATGATTTTTCCCTTACTAAACTTTTTTATGCCTTTTGTAGTTCTCCCTAATAGAGGCATTACTGAACCGAAGGAGAAGAAGAAAAAGAATAAAGGAGACAAGAAGAAGAAAGTCCCCGAGACTGGGGAAGCTCTAGGCGAGCTCCAGGGTTTGATTGGTAACCTCGAGAAGAAGAATGAGAAAAAGAAAGAGGAGGGGCAATCGGACTAGGGTAATCACATCCCCTATTTTCTTTTAACATTTTACTTCTAATTCTTCATTCTTCACTGAGTCCCCTATTTTTTTCCTTTTTTTCTCTCTTTTGAAGCTCCAAAGAGGAAAAGGAGAGGCTTCGAAGAAGTCCTCTAAGGCCAAGCGGGCTAAAGACGAGAAAAATATCATCCCCTACACCGAGGTTATTACTCCTCCTCGTAGGGGTTTGATTAATGAGCCTGAAGAGGAAGAGGCTCAAAGGGAGATTGAGACTATCATCCTCGAGGACCCAACTCAACCGGATGTTAAAGTGGAAGAGACAATCCCTTCATCGGCTAATAAGAAGAAGCGTAGATGGGCCCCCTCATACTGAAGAGAGGGCTTCACGAGTTGCTTCCGAGCCTGCTCATGACTCAGTTCCTCGAAGGCAAGTTAGGAGCATCGAACTTCCCTCCGATCTCTGCCTTTTCGATGATAATGTGGCTGTTCTAATCAACTGCAAGGACTGCGGGCAGCTGGAGCGAGAACGCCTCGGGAGATAACCCATGGGCGATTTGATGGCCAACGCTGCTCAGCATATAATTCAGGTATCCTTACTTCATATTTTCTTTTTAGTTTTCAGTATTCCTCTTTCCTGCTTCAACTCCTTAGCTAAACCTTTTCAGGGGTACATCTCTGTCATCAGAGCTACCGAGATTGAGGCCCACCAACCTTCCATCCTTAAAAAGAACAAGGATGAATGGAACCACACAAGAATTGGCCTTGAATCTCGAATAGTCGATCTTGAAAAATGACTGCTCGACACCAAAATTGAATTAGATAAAGCTCGAACAGCTGCTGACAAGTCTGACTTTGAGGCGCCTAATGCTCACGAGGTTGTATCTTCTACTGAGGCTAGAATGGCAGCCTTGAAGGAGACTTGCAAAGCCGAGCTTAAAAGAGTAACTGATGAGGCCAATGCTACCATCACCAAAAATGCCGAAAAGTACCACTCCAAGCTAAAGGAAAACTTCCTCAAGATAAACCAGCTAGCTGAGGGAAAGAAATTGCTCGAGGCTGAGATTGAGACCCTTCGGGGCAAGATAGCGTCTTCCTCGTCGAAAAAGAAAATGAGAGCAATAAGGGCCAGAGTTGACAAGAATTGGGCCATTATCCAAACAAAGTTGAAAACTCTCAAACAACGCCAAGCTGGGGTGAATCTAGACGCAAGAAAACGACACTGCGAAGGCCTAGCAACTGATGGATAAACTCCCTTCGAGCAGTAAGAGCTCGGACGATGAATTTTCCGACGAGGAAGAAGGCTACGTAGCTGAAACTTCGAGTGCTGAAGAGTGATGACTTTTCTTTATTTTTTGTTAAGGCCATTCGAGCCTTTTGTATATAACTTTTGGGCCTTCGAGCCTTTATTCAATGAAGCTTCTGTTGACTTTGTCTTTATTTTTCTTTTTGAGAGTGCTTGTACTTAGAACAATTTGCTTGCAAGACTTGAAAAAAATTTAACCTTAAGACTTAAAAGAAATTCATCTTAAGTTAAAGCTAGCTTAGAATGACGTCTCGTTCTCGAGCCACGACATAAGAACAACACTTAAGCTATAAGCACCAAATCAGAAATAAAAAAGATGTCGAATCAAGTTTTATTCCATTGACAAATTCGAGCCGATCTTACATGAAACCCAGTCACATAAAGACTTGGGCGCATTTTTATTAGAAAGCCACTTCGGGCGATACAACAACTGACTAAGCTAATCCATATGAAACATTCCTCAGTGCGCGGATAGCTTGTCTTCGGGTCTTGTTTGTCGAAGTCCCCGGATAAGCACCTCTAAGTTGAAAGCTGACTGCATTAACTCTCTTTGCATCCCCCCAGTGGTCGGGTGTGAAGAATAAAGACCCGAGCACTATGTATCGTTTCCTCCGCTTCCTGAAAAGGTCAATCAAAGTAAAACGAGGGGTAAGTATCATTTGACCCAAGCATGGGAGCATTGACAGCTCGATGCCGTAGGTGAAAAATTATGTTTGACGAAGGGTCTCGTACCTTGATTTCAAAAATAATAGCGGTTTAAGTTTGAGATATTCCAATTTAAAGGCTCTTGCTCTGGTGAGATCCTTTACCCACGATGACCTTAATTCGATAAGTCCCTTCCCAATTAGAAGCCAATTTTTCTGCATTCTTTTCCTTAGTCGTTTGATTTGAGGCCCTTAAGACAAAATCGCCAAACTTAAAGGCTCTGAATTTAGCCTTCTTATTCAAGTAGGCCTCAATCTGTCGCTTTTGGGCTGTCAACCGAACCAAAGCCAGTTCCTTCCGCCCTTCAAGTAAATCTGGTTCCACGCACATAGCTTGCTTCCTCGGTCGCATGAGCATACCGAAGGCTGGGTTCGCCAACCTCGATAGGAATCAATGAGTCAATCCCATATGCGATGGAAAATGGGGTCTCTCCAGTGTTGTTTTTCTTAGTGGTTCTCATCGCCCACACCACCTCGGGCAACTAATCGGGCCTCGAGCCTTTAACTTTATCTATCCTCTTCTTAAGATTGTCCATGATTATCCTATTCGAGGAATCAGCATGCCCATTAGCACTGGGGTGATAAGGCATTGAGACTACTCTTTTAATTTCCCATTTTGCAAAGAAAGTAGTAACCGTTGAACCCATGAACTCTTTGCCATTATCACATGTTATCTCCCTTGGAACTCCAAATCTACATATGATATTCTTCCAAATGAAATCGATAACTTCCTTTTGCCGAATCCTAGCAAAAGATCCTGCCTCGGCCCACTTGGTAAAATAATCAATGACTACAAGAATGTATTTGACACTACCCTTTACTTTGGGAAATGGGCCTATAATATCCATCCCTCACTTCATAAATGACCACGGCGACACGATTGAATGCAATGGCTCAGCTTGTTGATGGATCATCGAAGCATGCTTTTAACACTTGTCAAATTTTTTAACAAATGATCTAGCATCTTCACTCATCTCGGGCCAGTAGTAGCCAGCTCGAAGGAGCTTACGTGCTAAGGCCTTCCCCCCCCCCCCCCCCCCCCGGAATGATTTCCACGCTCTCCCTCGTGCACCTCTCTCATCACATAGCCATACTCCCCTGGACCCAAACATTTGGCCATCGGGCCGTAGTAGAGCTTTTTATACAATTTCCCCTGCACAAGCGAATATGGGACCACTTGCCTTCGGAGCTTCTCAACTTCCTTCTTGTCTGCCGGCAGAATTCCTAAATCTAGATAGGAAATAAAGTTGGTCTACCAATCCCAATGTCTATTTACTGCATTTACCTCCAACTTCATTTTTCCCACCACAGATGTGAGTATTCGAACCTCTGCATCAGTCTCCGAGTCCCTAGCTTTGATAACAGAAGCCAGGTCAGCCAATACATCGGCTTTGGCGTTTACCTCTCGAGGGATTTGCTGGACTTTCCATTCTTGGAATACACTGAGGGCTTGTTGTGCTCGAATCACAAATTGTTTCATTCTGGGCTCCCGAGCCAAAAAGTCACCGAGGATCTGGTTCACAACCAACTGCGAATCACTCCTCAGCTTGATTTTCTCAGCCCCCATTTTCTTAGCCAATTGTAAACCTGCTATTGCAGCCTCATACTCTGATATGAACCTAAACGCTAAGAATAGAAAATGATCAACAAAACGATAAAATAAACAACACAAAGTAAAGGATAAACGGGAAAGGCGATAGATGGAAGAAAGAAATGAATCAAATACTACGATTGCAAGTAAATTAGAACACTACAATAAATTGTAATACCCTAATCTTGACGAATACAATCAAAGACCGATATCCGAGGGGGGAAGAGACTTGAACTCAAGCAATGGATCTCTTACACAAGAGAATCCAAGAGAGATCCAAGAATAGGAAAAGGGATTAAACCCACACACACTCTCACAAGAGTATTCTCAATCGTCCAATAAACTCTAACTTCCCCTAATTACTCCTAATGAAACTATATATAGTAATCCCTAGGTTTATTACAAAATGACCAAGTAATCCTTAGATACAAAAGTAGTAAATTGTCTGAAACGTGTCTCATCGCGACCGCGCCTTGGGTGTCACGATCGCGTCCAGTGACTTGAAGCTTTATCGTGATCGCGTTGGATATCTCACGAATGCGCATTTGCATGGACCGCTTCATCATGACCACACTGTGCTTCACGGGATCGCGCATTGGAGCTGACTTCTTCATCGCGATTGCTCCTCTTGCCTCGCGATAGTGCTGGACCAAATTTCAGTAAGCTCTCTGAAACGACCTCGGTCAGTCGCTTCGGAAGTTAGGACTCCGATTGGTGTGCCGATAATTTTAAAATATTCATAATATCCATTAGGACCTGTCTGTAAAATTTGAGCTAAATCAGACCTCGTTTGGTAGGCATCGGAAGACGGTTTCAGTTTTTATTGTCGATAAATATTAAAAAGACATTTTCGAGCTCGGTTTTGGCGAATGAGCTCCGATTCAAAATCCGAAAGCACCGTTAGGTTCGCATAATTATTTATGACTTTTATGAACTTTCGAATGTGAATTTCGATGTTGTTCGGCTAGTTTCCGCTAAAATACCAAAAGTTAAATAATTTGACTTTTTCTATTTAAATTCGCATCTTGAGTTTCGGGAACCTAATTTGAGATCCGCCTTCGCGAGTGTGTTACATATATTTTGTATATCTTGTATGCAAAATTTAGAATTATTTCGAATATCGTAGGATTCCGTTTTAATTTTCATTGCGAAAAGAAAATATAAAAGTAAAATAAAATAAAAGAAAAAGACAAAAAGACAAAATAAAGAAATGAGAAGTTTGGCGGTGGGATCCTTAGCTTTAAGCTAAGGATGAGGAGATACAGAGTGATTAACAAAATAGAAACAAAATGAACAGAAATGGAAATGACGAGAAACGAAAGAGAAAATGCCAGAAAATGAGAAAAGAGCTGGAGAAAAGATAGAATTTTCACCCCGAAACATTCAGGTAATGATCTTAATCCATTATTTTAGTTTATTACGTATGTTTAAATATATTTTGACAGTAAAAATTGGGATATTAGACATCGTTTTAATAAGTTCAACTGATAGTTTAAAGGGTCAATTGGACTCCGATAGTGGAATTGATTATATATTCGTACTCAGTAAGTTATGGGCAACATATAAATGTAATTTATTTGGGGTTTGGTTATGTGACCTTAAACCCTGTACATAGGCCTGGACTGCGTATTGCGTATGCGAATAGGGTATCAGGTTCCTAACTGGATTGCCCTAAGACGTAAGGAATGAATCCTTTAGCCTTATGTAATATATTTTCTGCTGATTGAACACAGTGGGATCGTTTGATAATGAATCCAAAGGGCAAAGCGGTTGTTGGGTACTGTGCTAACTTTGTAACAAGGTAAGTGTTTATATCCATTTCTTTGGAGGCACCTGGCCTCGTGGATTTTCTACCACGTGTTCCTTACGTGTGTAGCTGCCGATAGGCGTACTCATTACGCCTTAGCTTTGAATTTACATTGTATATTATATGTTATGCCCTGTTGTTGGTATTGCATTAAGCATATAAGCATTGCACTCTGGTTTTGAGTTTTGCATATACTTCCCGATTGGCGATAAGAGTCCCGCACCGGTGAAGGGTCATTGTTACATAACTTTCCGGTAATCGATGAGAGTCCTGAGCCGGTGAAGGATCATTATTGCATATACTTCCCGGTAATCGATGAGAGTCCCGCACCGGTGAAGGATCATTATTGCATATACTTCCCAGTAATCGATGAGAGTCCCGAGCCGGTGAAGGGTCATCATTGCATATACTTCCCGGTAATCGATGAGAGTCCCGAGCCGGTGAAGGGTCATTATTGCATACATCTCCTGGTAGACGATGAGGGTCCCGCACCGGAGATAGGTATCGGCATATGTGACTGCATTGCATCGTACCACATTCATTCCATCTCATTGCACCGCATACTGACTATTGTGTGTATTGTGTTATGTTTTATATGTGCGGTATGTATGCCATGTTGTGGACATATCTCAGTTTAACTATATATTTCTGGCTCGTATCCTGGGTTGCACGCCGCAATAGTATAAATATACGGATCGGGTTGTACGCCGCAACAATATAAATATACGGATCGGGTTGTACGCCGCAACAGTATAAATATACGGATCGGGTTGCACGCTGCGATATTATGAATATATGGATCAGGTTGCATGCCGCGACAGTATGTATTTTTGATTGTTGATGTGTTCGGGATACCTATATGTTCTGGCTATCTTACGTTCCTGGTAGTTGATGAGTTCGTGATTCTATAAGTGTTTCAAGTTATTATCCGGCTCTGCCTTTTCATAATTTAAATAAAAGGAATCTGGTCTATCTTTTTCTTTTCTCCCTGGCTAGCTATCCTTTGAGGTGGCTAGTCTACCCCACTTATTGAGTCCTTTTGACTCACCCTTGTTTGTTGTTTGTTTCTTGTCTATCTATTTCATTTCGGCAGGTTCGCTCCAGGATTGAGTTCGCCACGTTGTGAAGGAGCGAAGACGACTTCAGCTGTCAGGGTGAGCCAGCTTTTATTTCGGATGGCCACAAGATTTATGTTTATTATTTCAGTTGTATTTTGCTCCCTTCAGAAGGTATCTTTCTTCTTTTGTACTCTTAGATGTCTAGTCTGGATAGCCCTAAACCTAGTATGTTGGGTAGTCAGCTGTAATTTTTTTTGTACAGCTTAGAGGTATCAGTATGTCTGTGCTTTTTCTAAGTCTTGTTTTTATTTATGAATTGGATTATATTTATTTTCCTAATTTAATTGGTAAGGGTTCGCCCGACGAGTCTAGGGGAGGATGTCGTGTTCCCGCACGGCCTAGCCGGATTCCGGATCGTGTCAGTTGGTATCAGAGCCTGGTTTAGAGTCCATCCAGACTAAGACAGTGTCTAGTAGAGTCTCGCTGATGGGTACGTAGACGTCCGTACTTATCTACTAGAGGCTATGATGGCATTTAGGAAGTTTCACTTCCTTCATTTCTGATCGTGCGTCGGTCTAGGATTCAAAAGTATTTTCGTTAATTCGTTAATTCCTTCTTGATAATTGTTAACCCTCGTGCGACAAATCAGCAAACGGTATGAGTTTAGGACGAAGGAGTCTGGCCTGGGGTTAGTACTGGCGAAGCCCGAGAGTTTTGATCGTGCTGATGATCTAGTTGCGCAGGTCCCAGCTGTACGAGCTCGCGATGGGCAAGGGAGGAGGGCCTTGTGGTTCCCTTGGCTCTATACAATGTTTTTATGAGAATCTTGGCGACGCAGATACCGCAAGAATCTATTATTCGCTAGGCAGCTTATGAGGTTGCCGCATGTGCAGAAGTTCGGTCTCAGGGAGCTTCTATTCCAGTTCTTAATATTGTCGCAGTAAATTATGTTCCGGAGGCAGCATGTGTTGTCCCTCTAGTTATTCTGGCTAGTTATCTAGCCCGAGTAATGGCTCGGTCTGAGTATCTAAAAAGGCTGCATTATTTTACCCAATCGAACATTCCGATATTCTTAAGCCATGCATCAGATAAACCTCGTAATTCTTTTTAAAATAAAATGATGTCAGCATATCCTTAAGGCTCTTGTTATATCGAGCGGTATGGTGTCGATTATTCTGTTTTTTTAGTTTCAGGGGTCCAGCGTTGAATTGGTGGACCGCTCTTTATTAGCCAACTTGGTTCCATTTTTCTTCTAGATTCGTGGAAAAGTTCCTTTCGACTAGCGAACGAGATGAAAAGTGTTGCCAGTTCGAGTGGATTGGATAGGGTACCCTGTCAGGTAGCCTGTTGGTTTCAGAATATGAGATTGAATTCTATAGAATGGCTGAATATGCATTAGAACTAGTCCATGAGCCTTTCGAGAGATTCAAAGATTTATTGGTGACCTTTCCCCTTCCTTGAGATCCCAGATGGCTCGAAAAATTGAGGTTGGGACTTCATTTGATGTCGTTGTTGATATTGCTCAAAGGTATTAGGCATACCCTAAGTTAGAGCGGAAAGAGTTAGAGCTGGAGAGCAAGAAATCCTGTGGCCCTAGTGGGCAACCATGGTACCTCATTTGGAGGTAAGCGTTCTGATTATTTTGGAAAGTTACTTTCCAGGTTATCTCAGCTTATAGAGCGTGATTCTCCGAGTGTGCGAGTAGTTCATCTAGATTAGACTCAATTTTCTCTTTGTAGCTTTCAACAATCTGTCCAACCCCCATATTCAGCGAAAAGGTGTTATCATTGTCGTTAGTTTGGCTATCCTTTGAGGAGTTTTCCCTTACTCCAGCAATTAGATAATCATCCTTCTTCTTGCCCTCAGGCACCTGCCCAGTTGCAGGGATTTCATTTAGATCTCAATCAGCTAAAGAAAAGCCATGATCCAGTAAAGGTTAAGAGCGTGGTGGCAAAGGTTCTTCAGAAAGTGATTGTTAGGGTAGTGGCTCAGCTCAGCTACAGAGGCAGTTCTATGAACTGCTTGTCTGGCGGGATGCTGAGGTATCCGATGCAGTAGACCCTGAGATTTCTTCTTCTCTTACATGTGAGTAAGATTTGATTCTTCCGGTCGATCTAGAAATGGGGTGTCCTATCATGTTTCCATGGTTTCTTTTGATGTCGTTTCTATTAAGAATTGGTTGCGGTAGAGGGTGAGCTTCTGATATCATTTATTCGTTGCATTTATGATGACCTTACTAGATTATCTGGTTTAAATGCGAGAGATTTATGAGTGAGTATTGGTATTATTAGCTTGGCATTTTGTTGTGCCTCTTTCTGTTATAATGTCAAGTCAGTCTACCTCTCTTTGGAACTCAGTGTCGGTAGGATGATGGGATTCTTATTTGTCACCATCAGAAAGTGTCATTGTTTCTTCCGGTGTAAAGTGGTTAGTAAGTAATACTCGATCTATGTGTCTCCTCTTGGTTCGAGACGCTAGTAGAGTCATGTTATTATACAAGTTTGTCTCGGTATAAAAGGGTTTTCTGGTAAATTGTCGGAGTTTTCTTTTTATAGGAAGGTTAAATTGACATAGATTTTATTCCATAAAGCTCATTCAATGTCTATTTCTTCAATTGCGATTCTTCGGTTAGCCTGACTCATAAATAGTCTAGCTCTGGTAGCCAAATAAATAAGAAGAAGAGCTTCCTATAGCTCTATATATTTCTATCATCAGTCTGTTTCCATCTCTTCTTTGTTCGGCACTGGTGAGGTTAGGCGGTCAGTAGCCTCTTGTGATGTTCCCTGTGTTGAGCCAGAGTGCGTGTCAAGGTGGCAGGGTAAGCACATGGTTGTTTTTCAAGGCTACTAAGGGTAATGAGAGGCATCATTTGACCTTTGATTTGATCCATCAGGTGGTGGTGCTTATAGAAAATGTATGGAGTTGTGAACTCGAGAGTTGCAGCTGTTTGGCAACTCGAGAGAGTAATCTGGTAGCTCAGGTCTGTGCCGCGTTCTCTACTCAGCTAAGTCTTCCTTAATCCAACAGGTTGTGCGAGGATGACTATTTCTATTCAATTATTTGTATGAGTTTATGCACTAAGTGGAGGAGTCTTCCTCCAATTGATATCGAATCCTAATATTAAATCCCTAAGGCGTTGTTCAAGCGTGAGCTAATTCTTAGTTCTATCGACTTGTTCTATTTCGTAAAAAATATCGACGAGGTGATTTGTCGGCGGAATCATGTTAATCCATCCAGTATTTCGTGTATCTTTATTTCGAAAATATAGAACTCTCCTCTCGTGATCGAGAAAGGGTCAGCTTCGTCAGAATAAGCTGGGCAATGGCGTTATGATATTATCCAGCTATGTTTTTATCCAAGAGTTTGATGTGCGTGTTATAATTCTGATTTTGTAAGCATGAGATAATGTAAATGGAGTAGCTTATGAGGGTCGAGCAAGTTCTTTTGTTATCGGTGCGAATTTTTCTTTAGACTTAGGCTCGTTCGAGGACGAACAAGAGTTTAAGTGGAGGAGAATGAAACGACCTCGGTTAGTCATTTCGGAAGTTAGGATTCCGATTGGTGTGCCGATAATTTTAAAATATTCGTAATATCAATTAGAACCTGTCTGTAAAATTTGAGCTAAATCAGACCTCGTTTGGTAGGCATCGGAAGAAGGTTTATGTTTTTATTGTCGATAAATATTAAAAAGAGATTTTCGAGCTCGGTTTTGGCGAATGAGCTCCGATTTGAAATCCGAAAGCACCGTTAGGTTCGCATAATTATTTATGACTTTTATGAATTTTCGAACGTGAATTTCGATGTTGTTCGGCTAGTTTCCGCTAAAATACCGAAAGTTAAATAATTTGACTTTTCTATTTAAATTCGCATCTTGAGTTTCGGGAACCCGATTTGAGATCCGCCTTCGCGAGTGTGTTACATATATTTTGTATATCTTGTATGCAAAAGTTGGAATTATTTCGAATATCGTAGGGTTTCATTTTAATTTTCATTGCGAAAAGAAAATATAAAAGTAAAATAAAATAAAATAAAAAGACAAAAAGACAAAATAAAGAAATGAGAAATTTGGCAGTGGGGTCCTAAGGATGAGGAGATACAGAGTGATTAACAAAACAGAAACAAAATGAACAGAAATGGAAATGACGAGAAACGAAAGAGAAAATGCTAGAAAATGAGAAAAGAGCAGGAGAAAAGATAGAATTTTCACCCCGAAACATTCAGGTAATGATCTTAATCCATTATTTTAGTTTATTACGTGTGTTTAAATATATTTTGACAGTAAAAACGGGGATATTAGACATCGTTTTAATAAGTTCAATGATAGTTTAAAGGGTCAATTGGACTCCGATAGTGGAATTGATTATATATTCGTACTCAGTAAGTTATGGGCAACATATAAATGTAATTTATTTGGGGTTTGGTTATGTGACCTTAAACCCTGTACATAGGCCTGGCCTGCGTATTGCGTATGCGAATAGGGTATCATGTTCCTAACTGGATTGCCCTAAGACGTAAGGAATGAAGCCTTTAGCCTTATGTAATATATTTTTCTGCTGATTGAACACAGTGGGATCGTTTGGTAATGAATCCAAATGACAAAGCGGTTGTTGGGTAGCTGTGCTAACTTTGTAACAAGGTAAGTGTTTCTATCCATTTCTTTGGAGGCACCTGGCCTCGTGGATTTTCTACCACGTGTTCCTTACGTGTGTAGCTGCCGATAGGCGTACTCATTACGCCTTAGCTTTGAATTTACATTGTATATTATATGTTATGCCCTGTTGTTGGTATTGCATTGAGCATATAAGCATTGCACTCTGGTTTTGAGCATTGCATATACTTTCCGGTTGGCGATGAGAGTCCCGCACCGGTGAAGGGTCATTATTACATAAGTTTTCGGTAATCGATGAGAGTCCCGAGCCGGTGAAGGGTCATTATTGCATATACTTTCCTGTTGACGATGAGAGCCCTGCACCGGTGAAGGATCATTATTGCATATACTTCCCGGTAATCGATGAGAGTCCCGAGCCGGTTAAGGGTCATCATTGCATATACTTCCCGGTAATCGATGAGAGTCCCGAGCCGGTGAAGGGTCATTATTGCATACATCTCCTGGTAGACGATGAGGGTCCCGCGCCGGAGATAGGTATCAGGCATATGTGACTGCATTGCATCGTACCGCATTCATTCCATCTCATTGCACCGCATACTGACTATTGTGTGTATTGTGTTGTGTTTTATGTGTGCGGTATGTATACCATGTTGTGGACATATCTCAGTTTAACTATATATTTCTGGCTCGTATCCTGGGTTGCACGCCGCAACAGTATAAATATAAGGATCGGGTTGTACACCGCAACAATATAAATATATGGATCGGGTTGTACGCCGCAACAGTATAAATATACGGATCAGGTTGCACGTTGCGATAGTATGAATATATGGATCGGGTTGCACGCCGCGACAGTATGTATTTTTGATTGTTGATGTGTTCGGGATACCTATATTTTCTGGCTATCTTACGTTCCTGGTAGTTGATGAGTTCGTGATTCCATACGTGTTTCTAGTTATTATCTGGCTCTGCCTTTTCATAATTTAAATAAAAGGAATTTGGTCTATCTTTTTCTTTTCTCCCTGGCTAGTTATCCTATTCTTTGAGGTGGCTAGTCTGCCCCACTTATTGAGTCCTTTTGACTCACCCTTGTTTGTTGTTTGTTTCTTGTCTATCTGTTTCGTTTCGGCAGGTTCGCTCCAGGATTGAGTTCGCCACGTTGTGAAGGAGCGAAGACGACTTCAGCTGTCAGGGTGAGCCAGCTTTTATTCCAGATGGCCACCAGATTTATGTTTATTATTTCAGTTGTATTTTGCTCCCTTTAGAAGGTATCTTTCTTCTTTTGTACTCTTAGATGTCTAGTCTGGATAGCCCTAAACCTAGTATGTTGGGTAGTCAGCTGTAATTTCTTCTGTACAGCTTAGAGGTATCAATATGTCTGTGCTTTTTCTAAGTCTTGTTTTTATTTATGAATTGGATTATATTTATTTTCCTAATTTAATTGTTAAGGGTTCGCCCGACGGGTCTAGGGGAGGATGTCGGGTGCCCGCACGGCCTAGCCGGATTCCGGATCGTGTCACTCTCATTTGCTTGATTCTTGGTTTTCAAGTCCATTTGAAGTATTCCAAGATACGGATGTTGAGCGTGAATCCTCCATGGCTTAGAGTGCCAATCTGGATCGCATCATTCCCTCCTTCTTTAAAGGAATTCGTCCTCGTATTTGGACCTACCAAAACAATACCCGGAATAAGTATCAAACCAATATTGAGCCAAGCATAACATATCCAAGAAAATGGAACAAGAGCTACATGATTCAACTCAAAATTCACACTCTTATGATATAGCCAAGCATCAAAATCATCCATAAAGAACATTTTTCCCATTCCAACATCAAAAACTCGGCTAGAAAAGCAATTACCATCAAGGTCATTCACATAACAATCTTCATTTTTAAGCTCATCCGACTCATGCCAAGCCTCCATTGATAATTTATCACCCTTAACCTTGGAAGCTCTAGCAAAGTCTACTCTAAATGTATGCTCCAAACTAGTAATAGAGCAAGTAAAGAAATTGACACTAAAACTAGCATCTATTATTTTACCACTACAATCACTAGTGCCTCCCTCCCTCTTTAAGGAGTAATCTTCACCTTTAGAGGACTTCCAAATATTGGATAAGCTTTCAACAAATATTTTGGGAGTTAGCTTGCTAACACCCACACAATTATCACACTTAAGCATGTCACAAGAATCATTTTCAACAAATAGTGGGTTGGCAATACTAAAATCACCTTCCAACACTTCTTCTTGATCATTTTCAACAAATAATGGATTGTTAAACACGTTAAGATATTGACACAAACTACCACCAAAATCAAGAATGCTATCAAATGTTATCTCATCAAGATCAAGCAATTCATTTTCATATTTGTCAAACAAAGGTGGGGTGTCATAGCACAAGCCATTTTATTCAAGTTTATCCATTTGCACACCACTAATATGAAACTATTCACACACACAAAAACCATCAATTTTCTTTTCACAAGTGTGCCCAACTAGTGCATGCTCACAACTTTCACTTTGACTATTAGCAATGCAAGATAAAGAATCATTAATTTCATAAAAGTACAGCAATCAACTATGCTCAAGTCTCTATCAAGCTCACCCAAAGATATACAAGAGTTAGGATTAGCGTTGTTACCTTGTAGCACACCTAAAGATTCTTCTTTACCCTGACTTTTCAAATTTAAGCTCACTTGTTCATTTGGAGACTTCACTTTGATCTCTTCTTTTTCTTCAAGGCATGGAACTACTTCCAAAGAAGGATTCCCCAATTTAGCTCCTCCAAGAATACCTTCCGAAGGCATAAAAAAACTAGAGAAACAAGAAAGGTTAATCATAAGAATAAGGAAAATCCTCGCCCTCACTCTTTTATTTTCCCTCTTTCTTTTCTCTCAATTTTTCTTCAAGGTCGGGTGTATATTGGGGTGGTGACAACCCACTCACATCACTCAACACGACCTCTCCTTTTTCCACTCGAAAGTTGTTACCGGTCACTCCCTAACTCCTCTCAATCTTTTGTCTCTCATGTTCGGGCAAGTTGAGACAAGTTCCAAGAATGCTCTTCGCCGGAGTAGGTGGAATCTTAACATCAACCCTGAATCTACTACCTAGGGAATCATCACTTGATGCCCCCCTCTTCTTTGGTGAACCACTTGATTTTGAATCTTGCGGTTTTGGGTTCATCTTGTTGACACTTGTCAACCCTTTAATTGCATTTGCCCTACTTCCTCTTGTGTTTGTAAGACTTCTTGAATGCGCCATTTCAACCATGGAATGAAGTTCTCGCTTCTTTCTCTTTTGCATAGCCCAAGAATGTGCACTAGTAGATAACTTGCTTTTTGTTTCGCTAGGTGCAAAGTCATAAACTGTTTGACTAATGGCCACAAGATACACATCCTTCATAGCACTATATTGCAACTCTTTGTTGTGCAACCAAGGCTCACCTAACCAAACATCAAAGTATTGCATTGGATACACATTACACCAAACATAACCCTTATAATTCCTATGAATAATGAGCACCCGACCTTCCTTGGAAACCCTCACTCCATTATACTCATAAGGATGTTCTAGCTCATGGCATGGTATCCTTAGCCTATCAACCAAAGAGGTACTAATGCAATTGGCATCGGTATCACCAATTTTGAGCAAGTGTCCTCCATACCAATCTACCTCAACAACGAACCTATGCCTACCCAAGTTTTGTAGATTTGCATCCAAGAAAGAACTTGAATGCCCAAGAGTAGCATCACCATCAACTTGGGTCTCCTTTAACCCTCCTCTACTAGCAACACCACTAGTGTAGATTCCACTTCCCGTCACTCTTCCAATATTAGATGTGTTGTTGAAAGTGGAGGAAGGAATCTCACTATGAAACCGTAAGAACTTCTCCTACTATATCTATCCAAGCTTCTCACAACATTGTTACACCAAGGCAAACCATTTGGAGAGCAAGTAGCACTTTCTCTCACCCTTTGCCTCACATTTCCTCTCACATAAGAATTAGAGTCATTGAACATTTTAGAGCCAGTAGGAGATGTAAGCTCTCTTTTTCTTATGGAGCGATTTTCACTTCTTTACAATCCAATAGAAGGACCACTACTACTCTCTTGTCTATTTTTAGGAACACAAAGAGAGGATGCAAATGAACAATCTCTATAATAAGTTTCATCATCAATTCTCTCTATGTCACTATCTACATTTTCGAGTTCATCACAAGAAGATTAAGTAGGAACATTGTATCTTGAAGCGTCACTATCATCATCTCCAAGACCAGAAGCATAGGAGTTTTTATCATCACATAAATCCTCATAAGCATCATAGTCTCTACGAGCTTCATGATCACCATAGTGACTCGCCTCATCACCATAAGAGCCATAGTTCCCCGAATCATCATAACAACTTCCATCATCATCATAGGAACCATAGTCTCCATAATCATCATAGCAACTCCTGTCATCTCCATAATTGTCATAACCTCCGCAATCATCATTCGAGGACATAGTTGGAACAATAAAGAGAAAAGGACCTCACAAATTCACTCCCTCACGTATATCACTCAATATATGATGGCTCAATTTTATTTCCACTTATGTATACACTCAAGGTCAATGGCTTTTGTGACCATACTCTAATGTTCTCACAACTCAACCTTTTTCCACTCAAGGGCTCCCTTAATCTCTTCAAGGTTCTACAACCTCAAATTCTCAAGATAACTATCCACGCTTCGGTTCGGAGTGGAGTTTATAAGACACCAAAGAAACAAACAAAGACACACAAACGGACTAGGAGCAAATAAAACATGAAATGAAACTGAAAAGAGAAAAGCACGAATCGAATTGGCACAAAACGGAATTGGAATTGGATGAAATTTTGTGTATGATCTAGAAACTTAATATATTTGATGATATGAAAGGGGTTTGGGTGATCTGAAACTATTTAGGGGCTATTCTGAGCAATCTGTAAAGTGACTTATTTTTTTGTTCAGCGTTGTCGCGTAAGTTTGGGCACTATCGCGAATAGTAAGTCAATAACCCTAGGATGTCGGCGCGCAATCGCGAAGAAAAATTTTTAACAAGCTTGCGCTGTCGGCGCAATATAGCGTAGAACAATAATTACACAAGCCTACGCAATTGCGACAGTTGGCGCGCGATCGCAAAAAACAAAATCTGGGTCTGATGCAGAACTTGAAGCCCGAATTTCTAGAAATTTTCTTCACTTGAATCTTTCCAAATCAACTTGTTTTTGCTTCAAATTTGAGATATAAGCTCCTTATAAGTCTGTGAAAAAACCCCAATGATCAATTCTTCAAAAAACAACACCTAAAATGCAAAATCCCCAAATCAATTTTTGAAGAATTGAAGAACCCTAGTTTTTTATTCTTCAAATTGATGCCCCAAACGTTGTTTGCTGTTCAATTTCTTTCAATCACAGCTTCTAGCATCAATAATCAACAACTTTCAACAAGAATTTCATCCAAAGAAACTCTAAATCTATGACTCAATTTTTGGGATTTTTTTTTTTTTTTTTTTTGTAATTTTCAGATTTTGATAATCAAATCCAAAATAGTGTTTGTGGAAACAAACACCGATCCGAGCTATGATACCAAATAATATGAACCTAAACGCTAAGAATAGGAAATGATAAACAAAACGAAAAAATAAACAACACAAAGTAAAGGATAAACTGGAAAGGGATAACTGGAAAGGGATAGATAGAAGAAAGAAAGGAATCAAATCTCATGATTGCAAGTAAATTAGAACACTACAATAAATTGTAATATCCTATTCTAGACGAATACAATCAAAGACCAATATCCGAGGGGGAAGAGGCTTGAACTCAAGCAATGGATCTCTTATACAAGAGAATCCAAGAGAGATCCAAGTAGAGGAAAAGGGATTAAACCCACACACTCTCACAAGAGTATTCTCAATCATCCAATAAACTCTAACTTCCCCTAATTACTCCTAATACACTATATAGTAATCCCTAGGTTTATTACAAAATGACCAAGTAATCCCTAGATACAAAAGTAGTAAACTGTCTGAAACGCGCCTCATCGCGACCGCGCCTTGGGTGTCGCGATCGCGCCCAGTGACTTGAAGCTTCATCGCGATCGAGTTGGATATCTCGCCAACGCGCACTTGCATGGACCACTTCATCGTGACCACGTGTTGCTTCTCGCGATCGCGCATTGGAGCTGACTTCTTCATCGCGATCGCGCCTCTTGCCTCTCGATAGCGCTGGACCGAATTCCAGTAAGATCTCATTTGCTTGATTCTTGGTTTCCAAGTCCTTTTGAATCATTTCAAGCTCCGGATGTTGAGCGTGAATCCTCCACGGCTTAGAGTGCCAATCCGGGTTGCATCATACTCAGCTTCATTGTTAGTCAACTTCCCAAATTTCACTGAATGCTTCAATCTCTCCCCCGTAGGAGTTACGAGCACTATTCCGAGCCCCAAGCCGTTGGAATTAGTTGCTCCATCAGTGTAAAGCTTCCACACCTGGATGTCGGATCCTTTGAAAGTAGATTCTCCTTTTCAACCTCGGGGAGTATCTTGCCACTGAAATCAGCTATGAAATCTACCAACACTTGAGATTTTATAGCAGTCCGAGGCTGATAAATAATGTGATACTCGCTTAGCTCAACTGCCCACTTAGATAATCTCCCTGATAGTTCAGGCTTGTGTAGTATAGTTCTTAAGGGAAAAGTAATCACTACAGCTATGGGATGACATTGAAAATAGGGTCGAAGTTTACGAGCTGCTATAATCAAGGCAAGTGCTAATTTTTCTAGATGAGGGTACCTTGTTTCGGCATCGAGAAGGGTCTTCGATCCTCCTCTCGAACCAAAACAACACTGACTGCCACCTCGGAGACAGCTAAATATATCAATAATTTCTCCCCATCTCTTGGCTTGGCGAGCAACAACGCGTTTGCCAAATAATGCTTTAGCTCTTTCAACGCTTCTCTATATTCAGAAGTCCACTCAAAGGTAGTGTTCTTTTTCAAAATAGAAAAGAATTTGTGGCATCGCTCGAAGGACCTCAAGATAAATCTGCTTAGAGAGGCTAATCGGTCAGTAAAGCGTCGAACTTCTTTTGGGCTTGACAATTTTTCGGAAATTTCTTGAATAGCCTTGATCTTATCAGGATTTGCCTCGATGCTTCGCTCGGAGACAATAAATCCTAAAAACTTTCTCGAGCCAACCCCAAAAGCACACTTTTCGGGATTTAACTTCATCCAATATTGTCTCAAAATTGCAAAAGCCTCCCTCAAATGGCTCAAATGATCTTCCATTCAAACAGATTTTACTAGCATGTCGTCTATATAAGCTTCCATTGTTTTCCCAATGTAATCTTTGAACATTCGACATAATAGCCTTTGATAGGTTGCCCCGGCATTTTTTAGACCGAAGGGTATCACCTTGTAGCAATATGTTCCTTCATTTGTGATGAAAGAAGTTTTCTCCTCGTCACTTTGATCCATTAGAATTTGGTTGTACCCTGAATACGCATCTAGGAAGGTTAATAGCTTATGTGCAGCAGTGGAGTCTATTATCTGGGGTAAAGGATATGAATCCTTTGGGCAAGCCTTGCTCAAATCAGTATAATCAACACACATCCTTCACTTGCCATTCTTCTTCGGTACCAACACCACGTTACCGAGCCAATTGGGGTACTTCACTTCTCTAATGAAACCACTGTCAAGCAACCTCTTGGTCTTATCTTGAATTGCCTTTTTATTACGCCGGCGTGCAGCCTCTTCTTTTGTTCCACCGGAGGGCGGTTAGGATCCACATTCAGCTTATGTGTCATTATCTCGGGGTCGATCCCAACCATGTCGGCATGAGACCAGGCAAAACAATTATCATTAGCTTTTAGCAATTCAATGAGAAGTCTTTTTGACTCGGGATCTAGCTCTGAGCCCACGAACGCCTTTCTTTCTGGGAATTCATCTGATAAAGCAAAAGATTCCAACTCCTCAACCGTGGAGTCCTTAACCTTTTGCTTTTGAGGCTCCTGTATGAATGTCGTGGTCTTCTCCACTTCATCCTGAGATCCTACTTCAAGAATCGAGCTCTCCTCCTCTTCAGACCCCGAGCCAAGTAATTTCTATTTCGATGGCCCAATCGGGGTGACTCCATTCTTCCTTGCAACTGAATAGCATTACGGAGCTATTCGTTGTTCCCCTCGGATTGCACGAATTCCCCATGGGGTTGGTAATTTAATGATTTGGTGTAAGGTAGATGGAACAACTTCCATCTCATGAATCCAGGGTCTTCCGAGGATAACATTGTAAGCCATATCCTTGGCCATCAGTTGAAAAATTATTTTCTTATCAACCCCCCAGGCAGTTATGGTAAGAGTGATTTCTCCTAGCATGTTCTCTGTGTAGTTGTTAAATCCTGTTAGTATGGTTGCCTTTGGGACGACGAGGTCCTTAAACCACATCTTCTTCGCTGCTCCATAATTGGTAATATTTACAGAACTGCCAGGATCGATCAAGACTCGTTTGACATCACAGTCATTAATCCTCAACATGATCACTAGAGCATCATGATGGGAGAACATCATCCCATCACAATCTTCTTTATCAAAAACTATTTCATTTCCCGACCCACCAGCTCGGGTCCTCTTCTCCATGGTGATTGAAAGCCTTGCGAATTTCTTCGCAACAGCGAAGTTAATACCATTCACCTCTGATCCCCCAGTTATAACATTCACAACTCATTTAGGAGACTGAGCCCTCGGCTGTCCCCCTCCCCTATTCTTAGCAAAGTTCTGTTTCCCCTTATCAGTAAGATACTCTGCTAACAAATCCTTCTTGAGAAGATGAGCTACCTTGAGGAATATCGCTTTGCAATCCTTGGTAGTGTGCCCATAATCCATATGAAACTCATAATGTTGAGTTTGATCTCTTTTTCCTGGGGGCGTTCTCATATCCCTCGGCAATCTTACATCTTGATATGTCATCCCCTTTATGGCATTTACCAACTCAGTGGTTGAAACATTGAAGTTCTAATCAGGGATTCAGGACAAGTCTTTATCCTTGGACACCAGAGATGGTCCCGAAGAATTCTTTTGGTTGGCATTCGTGCTGATCTTTCCCCCGAGTCATTGACTTATTTGTGGTCCTCTGAGGCGCTGGCTCACATGTTGTTTTTACAAATTATAGTGCTCGAAACCACCCTTTGAGTTTTCTCGTGGTGCATCGGAGCGTCGAGAAGATTCAGGGCAATTTCTATAAGAATTGTATCGACCTGTTTTCCTCCATTCAGCCTCTTCGAGCCTAATCTTGGCAGTGGCTCTGTTGTGCAACTCATCCCAAGTTTAAGCCTGCCACTGCTGAAGCTCCCTTTTCAACTCGGCAGCAGCCTCGGAGTTCCTGACATTTATGTTCCTCTCAAAAGCCATGACTACATAGTTATCCTCCATCGTTGGCAGGTCCATCCTCTCAACCTGAAATCGCTCGAGGAAATCTTTAATTGGTTCGAGTACCTTTGCTTAACTTTGAATATATCCTCCCTTCTTTTGAGGATCTCTTGAACTCCAGTGTGAGCTTTGATGAACATATCAGCCAGCTCTTTGAAGTTTGAGATTGACTCGGATGAGAGATGCATATACCAACGCAATGCTCCTTTCTCGAGGGTATCCCCAAACTTTTTAAGGAACATGGATTCCATTTCCACCGGGGTCAAATCATTGCTTTTGACCATGGCCATATACTCGGTTATATGGTTACCTGGGTCGGTTGTCCCATCGGATTTTTTCAAGACTTGCAGCTTGAAGTGTTTGGAAATGGGAGAAGGAGCGGCCCTCGGGCTTGAAGAGTTGTTCTCTACATTTTTCAATATCCAACACTCGCTAAGGCTTTCTTACTCCGGGGACATTCTCGAGCCGCTTTACAAACTGGGCTTCGAAGTCCTTTCTCCATTTTTCAAAGTCTGATGAGACGCTTCTTTCAGCCACTGTGGGGGCCGCCCTGAAGGTTTGAGTGCCTAATGGGGCAGACCCAAGCCTCTAGATGCGGTTCCAGTTGGAAGTCCCCCTATTGTTGCGCCCGTAGGAACAACGTTCGGGATGCTTCCATTAAGAGCAACAGGTGAAACCTCGGTGGGATTTGTTGAACTTTTCCCATTTCCAAAGAGAGCTTGCAATGAGTTACTAAATTCATCATTAAAAGTCGTTTAAGCAGCAAATTGCTTCTGAAGCCGTTGCAGAGTGGCCATTACATATATTTGAAAAAGATCATTCGAACCTGATGAGGAGGGATCAATTGGTGGTGGAATAATCTTAGTCGGGGGGATTAAACCAGCTGGTGGAGTTAAGCCGGTTGGTGGCACTACATCAGTTGGTGGAATTGGTCCTCTACCACCTAACGAAGAAACGCCAGTTGTCGGGTCGGGAGTTGGGACCGTTGTGTTTTCGAAGTTATTAGTGTTATCTGCCATTGATGAGAACCAACAAGGAACGATTGAGTGAAGCTGCATTTTTTATGAAGGGTGGAGCGCCCCAAAAAGAAGGTGGAGTGCCCCAAGAGCAGCAGAGAAAGAGGCGGAGCGCCTCCCAAGAATGGCGGACCACCCATGCTCCAAGAACCCCAAAAATCTCCAAAAATTAGCTAAGTATGGAAACGGCACCTCTCTGAAGTTTGCCAGGTGGAGCGCCTCAATCCAGGGTAGACCGCCCACCATAAAACCACCCTCAAGAGTTGCTGAGGTGCACCACCTCAAGCCTAGGGTGGACCGCCTCCTAAGATTAAGTAGTGACGGGATTCTTTTTTACTTTTGAGACTTATTATGAGTTTGAACCTGCATGGTCTTTACTTCATTAAGCAAACTTGTGGCCTATTTTTGTAACTTTAGTACATGTGGGAGAACCAATAAATACCACATTAGGTCTTTTATTTCATTAGCCTGCATTGGTACGAGAATATTGAACCTTTGAGTTTTATCTCAATACAAGAAAACCCTTGGGACTTGAATTCTCTTGGTGATTCCAATTGAACCTCAAATCATCTTTGATCAAACCTTTTGCAAGATTCATTGTAATCGTGAGGAAATTTTGCATAGTGTAGGTGCTTGTTGACTCCAACAAGGGCGTAACGAGACTAGTTCCTCGTTGGATCCTTGTTCTAGTTCAATTCGTGTCTTGCTTCTATCTCTTCCTATCTCGGTTTTCTTCTATTTTGGTTCAGCGTGTTTTACTCTGCATTAGTTGGTATCAGAGTAAGGCTAGGAATTCTTATTACAACTCCTCGTCCATTTCATCATGCCTAGTGATTAGGATTCATAGTTTAGTTCTTGTTATTTTCGTTTTGACAAAAAAAATTGAAAAAAATAAAATCATAAATCAGTTTGGATTTGATTCCCCATTCATTGATTGTTCTTAGGGATTTTTCTATGAAGTTTTCTTGATCTTTTGGTACCATTGAATCGTGTTTTGGTATGGTGATTGATGATTTGAAAGTTTAAACCCCATATTGAAGAACCCTAGTTGAAATTGCTTCAAATCTGAGAATCGAAGCTTGTTATTAATTGATTTGGATTGAAAATCAGTGGGTATTGTTAGAAACAATTAAGAACACCTTTGGGTACCATTGGGATTGAAAAATAAGTGCAAAATTGGAATTTGGTGAAAAAGGGGCCAAAACCGTACGTAAAACAAAGTTGCAGGTTTTCTGCAGGGTGGAGCGCCTCCCTTTCAAGGCGGACCGCCCACCTTAGACTGAGGTAGAACGCCTCCCTCCTAGGTCGGGGCGCCTCAGCAAAGTACTGCAGCAGGGTAGTTTTTCTCGTAGGCTTTCTTTTGTTCTTTGTTCGCATTACTTCTAGCTAGTACTCCTTGAGTAATCTTCCTGCTCACTTAGTACTAGATTATTGAGCTCTTAGGATAACTCGTGCACGGTTGAAACTGATTCCAAGAAGTCTCGTAGAACTTCTTTGGCTTCAAGTGCTCACTTAAATAGTCTTCCGTCCATAGAGTAACATTAATCGCTTTTCCCAAAGAGTACTTTGATTCTTGTGGACTTGGTGGATTATTGAGGAAGTTTTTCAATTTGAGGAGCCTCTTGAATCAAGCTTGAGTGATCCTACCTTGCTACAGTGGGTGTACCAGAGTGACATTCAAAAGTGATGGAGCGTGTGAAGTCTTATAGCACTAATCTTTTCTTTAGTCTTTGATAGTTGCACGTACATGGATGGAGAAGGAGATAAGACCGGAGAGGTACCCGAGATCACCTTGGTCGACCAGTTGGCCAAGATGAGGGAAACTGCTAGTGTTCCAAAGGATACCGGAGAAGGAACTAGTGATGGTTCCACCATGAAATCGGATCAATTTGTGGAGATAGCTCATTAAAACCGGTTGAGAGAAAAGGTTGCCCGTAATGATAGGGCGCTAGACATTCCCTAACAATTGGGCATTCCCTAAGGCAATGTTCCACCATTTATGATACCCCGAAGGAATGTGGTACCCGTTGAGCAAGATGTCGTAGCTCAAGAAGGGGAGCAACCCGAACATGGAGATGACTATGATGACTATGAGCCACCTTATCCAAGTAGGAGGCCAATGTATGGAGTTTAAGGTATGTATAGAAGTCGTGGGCTAGGTTGAGGGCCCCGAGGGGGATATGTTGGAAGGAACTTGGAGCGTGACTATGATGATTACGATGACTACTATAGGGGTTATCCAGAACAACCCTGTAGAGGTCGTGACAATAATTTGAATAGTGTGAAAATCACAATCACATCATTCAAAGGTGCTAGTGATCCGGAGAAGTTCTTGGATTGGAATGTTTGTTTTGATCAGGTCTTTGAAACTAATGACATGACATATGAGAAGAAGGCTACATATGCTATTGCTTAATTCGAGGCTTATGTTTCTACTTGGTGGGAGTCGGTTAAGAGGTCTAGCCGTAGAGTCGGGATGCTCGAGCACATTACTTGGGATGAGTTGAAGCAGGTGATGGGTGACAAGTATGTGACCGCCAAACACCGCTAAGAACAACTCAAGAAGCTTTATGAATTGAAACAAGGCCTCAAGTCGGTTGAGGAATACTTTGATGAGTTCGAGAGGAACTAGATATCCCTTGATATGGAGAGGAAAGATGAAGAGCAAGCTATTATCCGGTTCAAGAATGGCCTAAACCGAGATTTGGCTTCACAATTGAGATTGCATATATTCCATTCACTCCAAGATGCATTTCATGCCGCCGTTGAAGCCAAGAGTTGGAGTACAGAAGATAAATTCACTCGCTATAGAGGTGTGTTGACCTAAATCTGATTAGAAAAATAAATCGAATTTGTTTTGGGTTAACGAGCAATTGTTCGTATCAAAGTTGAAAAGTAACAAGAAATGTGGTAAAGGAAATTGAACAACAGTGAGATAAGGATAAGTGTTTTTGATTATTTTATGAATGTCATTCCATAATTGCAAAGTAGCTATTTATAGCATACAAGGGTGAAAGAGAAATAAATACAATAATGAGCCATTACTCCACGTTCATCATGGCCAGCCCATGATTTTCCTCTTTAATATGGCAATAATGGGCAACGGTTACAACATTTTCAAAGATTAACAGCTTCCCTGAGGACCGTATCAATCACCTGGGGGAACCAAGCCTCCACGTGTTCGAGGCATAAACTTCATCAAGGCTTGCCGATGCACCTTGCCCTCGGTTCTCCTCCGAGGAGTCATATCAACAGGTGTTCGCTATAACTTGCCTCAAGCTCTGTTCCCGAGGCAAGGCTGATTTTTCACCAAATACAAGAGGTAACACAACATCTTCTCCCGTGACCCAAATTAATAATTAGAAGAGCCCGAGTACCGGTGGTGCTAGTGGAGGCCGAGATGTAAAGAGGCCCCTTAAGAAGGTAACATCGAGGAGTGACTCTAAGGAGTCGAGAGGTAACTCTAAAACTTAATTGAATACTCCTAGTGCTTCTTCTTAATATTGTCACAAGTGTAAGGGCAATGGGCACTTTGTTAAGGATTGTCGTACTCATAGAACAATGATTATTATGGATGATGGGATGGTGTGTGAGCAAGAGAGTGAACCCGAATAGGAGGTAGATGATGGAGATGAGCGAGTTGAGGGTGAAGAGAAAGTGGTGGAGGGTGATGAGCCTAATATATTTCTTGTAGTATGAAGGAGTTTGAGTGCCATGAGTATTGAGGAGGAGAAATATGTGCAAAGGGAGAACTTGTTCCATGCTAGATGTAGAGTGAGGGGACAAGTGTGTTCGTTGATTGTTGATTCCGGTAGTTGTTCCAATGTGGTGAGCCAATCTTTGGTGTCAGAATTGAAGTTGCGTACTCTTAAACATCCACAACCATATCATTTGCAATAGTTGAGTGAGTGTGGGGAGTTGAGAGTGGTGAAGCAAGTTTTGATCAAGTTCAAGATAGGAGCTTATCAAGACAAACTTATGTTTAATGTTGTACCTATGCAAGCTTGCCATCTTTTGTTGGGCAGGCCTTGGCAATATCATATACTCGTGGTTCATGATGGCCGAGCTAATACTTACACGACTAGGCATGAGGGTAAGAGTTACATACTTAAGCCCTTGTCGCCCAAGCAAGTGAGTGATGACTATAGGCGCATGAAGGAGCTAAAAGAGGCGGCTAAATCTAAGTCTCCCATGGAGATCAAGATTGAAGTCGTAAACCTTGCTATTATGCCATTTCAGGTTGAAGTAAAGAGTCCATCTACTCCGGATAAGGGCATTCTTGGGCCTCATCCCAATGCTCTTGCACATGAGAGACAAAAGATAGAGAGGAGCAAGGAAGTGATCGGTGACAATTCTCCAGTAAAAAAATGAGAGGATGTGTTGAGTGATGTGAGTGGGCTGTCACCTCAATCTAAACTTGACCTTGAGGGAAAAATGAGAGAAAGGAGAGGAGAGAAAAAAAATTGAGAGTGAGGACACCCTTTGTTCTAACGATTCTTTATCTTCTCCTAATTCTTCTTCTTCTTGTCCTATATTTTGTATAGGTACTCTTAGAGGCAAGCCACTGGAGCTTCAACCAAGTTCTAAGGAGAAAAAGCAAGGTGATGAAGATCTTCATTGTGAGCTACATGAAAGAGGAGTTTATCATGACATTTCAAGTGTTAACTCATTCTCCTTTCCATGAGCATGTTAGCCCCTTGTCTTGTGGGAACTCAATGCTAGTTAGTGCTTGTAGTGTATATAATGTGCTTGCAACTAGTGTACAGTCTAGTCGTCAACTTCTATATGCATGAAACAATAAGTGAGGAAATTTATAAGTCACATGATAATGTGAATTTGTTGTTTAATGAACCTCTCTTTAGTGAAAACTCTATTGCTGACCCTGTTTGTGATTCTTGTTATGACACCCCACCAATATTTGATAGGGAAGAAGATGAACTATCTGATTATTCTATCCTTTCCTTTGATGGCAAACTTACTAGTGGTGGTTTTATGTGTCGTAGTGAGTATGATGGTGAGCCTAATTTTGATACTTCACCTTTGCTTGGTAATGAAGTTGAGATGTCTACTTTTACTAATCCTGTTTTTGAAGGCATCTTTCATAGAGGTGGTGATTTGTATCGGGCTAGAGTAGAGAGTGGCTAGAGTAGAGAGTGAGTTTGAATGTTCATGGTGTAAAGGATTTGATCCTATAGATAACTCTTTGTGTGAAACTCCAAGTGAGGTGAGTATTTCTTCGAGTAGTCCTATCCTTCATTGTGAGGGCTGTGATGATGAAGAACCGTTATAAATGTTTTTCTTGAGAGTTTGTCTAGTGAAGAGGGTTATCTTAGAGGTGATTGTGGAGGTGAGGAGTTATCTCTTGGTGTGTGTAACATTGCCCTTAAAAAGGGGAGTGGAGTAGTTGATGTTAGTTGTAGCTTGAGCTATTTTACTTACTTCATCCCATATGTTGATCGCACCTTGAGACGTATGTAGACCAAAACCATTGTGTCAAATTGTAAGACTCGTGCATTTGGTGTTTGGTGTGATAATCATGAACTTAGAGGTAATAGGATCTTTGACTATTTGATCTTGCATGTTCCATACCCTATTGATCTCTTTGTTTGTTCTTGTATTGAGTGTGGTTAATCGTTGAGCCAAGTGCTTGTTGTTTTCTTTGGAGACGTGGACTACATCATTGTTATTGATACTTGGCTATACCATAAGAGTGTGTTTTCCACACTATTTGCACTAACCATTGCCGAGCTAACCTACTCTTGTAGTAGAAGGTTTTGGTTGTGTAATCTTGATGGAGAGGATGATGCAGTATATTTTGAGCCTAGATGCCAACTATCAAAGTCAAACTAAGAGGATGCAAAGGCGTGAACATAGCGAAGCCGCAGTTTCTATGAAGGGTGGAGCGCCCCAGGAAAAAGGAGGAGCGCCCCAGGAGTAGCAGAGGAAGAGGTGGAGCACCTCCCAAGAAGGGCGGACCGCCCATGCTCCAAGAACCCCGAAAATCTCTGAAAAGCAGCTAAGTATGGAATCGGCAACTCTCTGAAGTTTTCCAGGCGGAGCGCCTCAATCCAGGGCGGACCACCCACCATGAAACCACCTTCAGGAGTTGCTGAGGCGGACCGCCTCCTGAGATTCAGCAGTGACGAAATTCTTTTTTACTTTTGAGATTTATTACGAGTTTGACCCTACGTGGTCTATATTTCATTAAGCCAACTTGTGGCCTATTTTTGTAACTTTAGTACATGTGGGAGAACCTATAAATACCACATTAGGTCTTTATTTCAATAGCCTGCATTGATACAAGAATATTGAACATTTGAGTTATATCTCAATACAAGAAACCCTTGGGACTTGAATTCTCTTGATGATTCCAATTGAACCTCAAATCCTCTTTGATCAAACCTTTTTGCAAGATTCATTGTGATCTTGAGGAAAGTTTGCATAGTGTAGGTGCTTGTTGACTCCAACAAGGGCGTAACGAGACTAGTTCCTCGTTGAATCCTTGTTCTAGTTCAATCCGTGTCTTGCTTCTATCTCTTCCTATCTCGTTCTTCTTCTATTTTGCTTCCGCGTATTTTACCCTACATCGCAATCGACGATATCTTTTTTAACTCTTGTTTGGTAAAGTAAATTATTTGTATTTATATATAAGTAGTATACTCGTGCTCTTTATGCATATAAAATAATTTATAGGAGGTTCAAATAGTATGCTGATTATTGATGGTGTATATACTATTTTAATTTTCTAGATCCTCCTATTGATGTTAAAACTGCTCTATCTAGATGTTGATGAGTTTGTTAAATTAGGGTATCATGATTGTTCTTAAATTATTGTGATATAAGTTGTTTAATTTGTCAATCACCCTATCATTTAAGCAAAGATTTTTAAGAACATCAATCCTTATCTATTACCTATGCCTAAATGTGGAACTACTTAGGAGCGATTATATGAATTATCTATATATATGCTGCTCGGATTGACCAATTGCTAACAAGTTAGGAGGGATTATATGAACTAGTTTGTTGATTAGTACTCAAGCTCTGTTGAATTTGCTGCAGCAAAACTTAATAGTTGCTGAAAATTATTCAACAAATTACTACGTTGTTGCAATAACTTCTCTAATTAGTTGGAACTGATGGAGAATTTGTTGCAACAACCTACGAATTTGTCATGTATTTGTCAGAAAAATTCCCAACAAAATCTCAAAGTTGTTGGACAAATTCTCTAATTGTTTGACAATTAGATAAATTGTTCCAACAACTATTTAATTTGTTTAAACAGTATTCAAAGTTGTTAGAATGTTGAGATTTATATAATTATTTGTTTTAGTGGTTCGGACATGTGCAGAGGAGGAGCACAAATGCCCCAGTGAGGAGGTGCGAGAGGTTGGCAGTGCTGAGTCTATGAAGAGGTAAAGGTAGACCGAAGAAGAATTGGGGTGAGGTAATTAGATAGGATATAGCTCACCTCCAAATCATTAAAGACATGACCTTAGATAGGAGAGCATGGAGGTCGAGGATTAAGGTAGAAGGTTAGATTGTAGTTGGGAGTTATAGGCTATATCGGCATTAGTATGATTCGTATATATTTGTTATTTCTATCCTATTCTTTATTTGTATTGCAGACTTATTTTGTTAACTTGGGTTATATTTAGTTTTTGTGTCGATATCTTCTATTATGTTTCATCTTATTGTCTCTTATTATATATGTTTATAAATTATTTCTCTCTAGCACAGGGTCTTCTGGAAATAGCCTCTCCACCTTGGTGGGGGTAAGGTCTGCGTACATCGCACCCTCCCCAGACCTCACTTATGGGATTGCACTGGGTTTGTTGTTTGCTGTTGTTGTTGTATATCTTTTACTTTTTGATGATTTTGTGTGTCTTGTTTGTGTAGATAAAATGTCTCCCAAAACACACGGAGCGAATCGAACGCATTTGTAGCTGCTCTTATTACTAAAAAACTAGGACAGGTCCTAGTAGCAAAAGAATATATTAAAAGAGAGAGAAGTTGATGTTGATGAACAAGAAGTTTAAGTAAGAAAAGATGCAGAACAACAAAGTAGTTCATCTAAAGAAAATGAAGAAGAAGAAAGTGGCTCTGAAGAAGATGAAGAATGATCTAAAAATAATAAAGAAGAACAAAGTGGCTCTGAAGAAGATAAAGAAGTGTCAAAAAATGATGAAGAAGTACATAGTGGTTCTGAAGAAGATGAAGAATGGTCAAAAAATGATGAAGAAGAGCAAAGGAGATCTAACGAGAATGAAGAAGAACAGTCAAGAGAGAAGGCAGATAAAGCCAAGATGCTAAGGAAAGAAGAAGCAAACTATTGAATGATATGGAGGCTTGGCCCCCTACAGTTGAGGAAATTACTTCGATAAGTGATGTCGGCGATCTTTCCATCCTTGAAGTCATCAAAAGCATCAACATTGAAGAATATGGCTTCATTATGCTTGTTGATATGCATGAAAATCATGATGGATCTGTTGTTGTTAGATCAATGTTGGGAAAGGAATTTATTAAATTTAGAAAAATATTGGTTGCACAGAAAATTGAGGATAACTTCAAAAATAGTTGTTTTGGCCACTTCCTAGATATGCCTGAGTCTGTTATATGCCCCTTCCAAATAAAATTGGTACATAGTTTAATGTTTTGGCGCATACGTGGTAAGAAAACCAATGAAATTTGGAGCATCTACAATGACATGCCTGTTTTTTTTTTGTGTGAATAAATTCTCTCTCATTTAGCGGACTCAAATATCATTCTCTTCCCAATAATGAAGATCTAGAAAAGGCCAAAGCCGATGGTGAGTTTTTATGTAGTATTTCCATTGGTGTTGTTTTGCTCAAGAAGATCAAGGAAAAAATTGAATAAAAAAGTTAAGGTTGCACTTAGTTTAGTTTCATTCTTGCACAACATTATTTGTGCAAAAGATTTAAAAAAGGTGGTTAACTATGATTGGCTAAATTTAGCTTTCACATCGAAGGTATTCAACAACTATCCATGGAGTCGAGTAAGCTATGATATCACTGTTGGTTCACTGGTACAAGAAGTAAAACCATCAAAAATTGCTAACCTCTTTGGCTTTCCATGGACGTTTATGGTAAGTAGTAAAATATTTTTTCTTTTTAAATTTATCAAAGTATAATTGTCATATTGATATTATGATGAAATGATTGTATTTACTTGCATTTAATTTAGGCTTGGGAATTTGAAGTCATCCTACCGGTTCGGTAAATCTATATATATATAGAAACAAAAAACGCTTGGGACAAAATATAGAATAAGATATTAGGACAACAATTGTAATAACATTAAATTCAAATTGAAGGATAATATTTTTTTTAATTTAAATTGAAGATGAAGTATTACATTTGAATGTTGTTTTTCAAAAACAAAATATGAAGATAAACTTTTTGGGTATTGAGTTAGTTAGCTTTTAAATTTGAACTTAATTGAAGATAAGTATGTGTTTTATAGATTAATAATACAAAAGATTTGTTTTCAAAAAATAAATAATGATTATTAATCTCATGTAACTCTGTTGGATTACTTAATATTCAGATTTAAATTTGTAACATTATTTGGACAAAGCTAATAACGATTGTCTTAAGTTTTTTTAAGAAAATTACCCTATATAAATTAAAGCAAATTAAAAGATAACGCATGTTGTAAAATTTGATTCTTATCAGTCAAAATTAGTTATACGTAAAAGCCCTTTTGACAATGGACTCCTCAAATCAAATTTAAAGATAAAATTGATTGATATCAATATAGAAGATAAGCATTTTACCAGATTTCTTTAATTTGAATTATCAATTCAAATGCAGTAGTAAGAATTATCACGTAGAAGGTTCGATAAGCTTATCTTAAATGATAAAATTTTTGACTTTTAAATGAAAGATAATATTAGAATATTTGAAACTTGAAAGATAAAATATTTACATATATATATGCATGAAATTTGAGGAATTTTCACTTGCATAGGCAACTTTTTTTTTTTGGTAATAAGGATGAAACTTTATTAAGTAGTCGAAGGAGTATTACATAGTCCAAACTGAATAACAGAGAGGTTACCTAATTTGGCTAACTTATTACATAACATAGTAGACACAGATTTACTAGATAAGACTAAACTCCTTTTATCATTGTGAACCAGAGTTCTCAGGGATAGAGGAGGATCAACAAAAGTAGTAAGATAAGGACTTGACACTGTAATAGCTCCTTTCTTAGCCAAAGCATTGGCTACTTTGTTCCCATCTCTGTAGTTATGTCATACCACTGGATTCTCCAGGAGCATTACATAGTCCTTGCATAGGCAACTTGCCAACCAAAGGCAGTCCCCTTATCGTTTATCTTTTTTTAATTCTTCTATTTGTCCTCTTTCATCCTCCGTAATTAATACAAAAGTAGGCCTCTTCTCATTATATATCTTTCTAGCTCCATAATCAGTCTATTGTAAATAGTGTTCGAAGATGAGGAGCTACTATTTCATATTTCAACGTAATAATAAGTTTTTAAACTTTTGATTATGTCCCTTCGGCCATGCCATGATTACTCACTATAATCATATATCATAAACTTTAAGTGTATTTTTGTTATTTATGTATCTATTTGTGTTGCTCTAAGCCTTATTCGATCTTGCGTTCTTATCTTTCTAAAAGTCATTTTCATGTTATTTGTGATTAATTATATCTATTTTTGATTTGTTCATTTACAAGGAGGTATGATTATCAGTTATTCTCTCAATCACAACTCTATTACAAATGGCGTTCAACTACTATTCCTGTTTTTCAACAAATAATGTAGTAAGTTTCTTAACTTAATTGTGTTTTGTTCCCTCGACCATGCTTTGTTCATTCAATATATCAGTATCATTTATAAATATTTATAAAAATGTGGCTTTAAACCAACTATCAGCTTAAATAAGTATTCCAAATTAGAAAGTTAAAGGTTTTAATTTATCTATGTAAAAGAGCATAATATGAAAGTTGAAATACAAATTCATGAATGTTGTAAGTTATGGGTAGACAATAATATATTTTCATTAAAAATATTTGATGTCAGGAAAAGTTAATTCATCTATTATATTTTTCTAAATTATTTCAGTGGAAAGTTTTGTTGCAGAATTGGAAGAAAATTCATATAATAATGAACAAGTACTTGAGCTCATTAAATGTGGTAAAGTTCGGGGGCAACCAACATTGGAAGTTGGAAGTAGTAGATAGCACACCATCTTCATAGTGGTAATAGTCTTACGGCAATTGTAAATGGGTTAAATTTCCTTAAAGTTATGCATATTGACTCTAATTACTATATTTAGAATATTGAAGTAGTTCTTTACGCATTATTTAAAAGAAAATTCTAATTACTCATTACAGGTAATATTAAAATAACTCAAAAAAAAATAGTGGTAGATTTGATGGGTAGATCGGAGGAAAATGTCAAAAGTTTAATCTAGAAAATGAGTCTGATTTACTAACAAAACTGAAGCGGAACGATTTTTATCCTATATAGCTATTACAATTGCAGGTAAGCAACTCAACAATATTTGATCTACGGTTTTGGATATTTTCATTGATATCTTAGACATTCATTTGCTATGATGTTGAGACATATTGAATTCGATACCGTAGCCATAAGATGTTCAGCAACCAACATAGCAACTATTGGTCTCATCCGTGAAAAAGGAGTATTATTGACTAATCAGGTACAAAAATTACACCTCTTATGTTTACGTTATTATATGCTTTCGTTTTACGTGTCATTGTATTGGATTATTTTTACATATCATTGAGCCTATAAGGATTTAAATGTGTTTTCAGGCATAGGAGAGTTAGAAATCCACTTATAATAAAAAGGTGTCAGCAATTATGAATTATGATGTCCTAAAAATTAAATTTTAAAATAATATTTGCCCAAGAAAAAAAAAAGAAACATCAAACTTTGCATATGCAGTTAAGATGTTCGCTCTATCTTTGTTAGGAAAACAAACATATTTAATCATACTAAGTCTCAATAATTGTTGATAGTATATGATATTTAAGCCTATTGTTAGAGATAAGCTTGAATGTTTGAAAATAACATTCCTTTAAGCACTTTGTAAACTTTAAATCAAACATTTTAATGTTGATCACAACAGAATCAATATCACTTAATATTTTCATTTATCTTTTAAAATTATGAATACTTTTATTGTTTTTAAATGTTTTAACATTGAAAATTATAAAAATTGTGATAGCTTAATTAGAGACATTATTTTATTTGTTAAAGATTTTCTTGCTTTCCAGTGAGATATACGAAGTTCTAAGTCAAATTTTTATGGACTACGATTGGGTTGAAAATAATCTGAAGAATTCCTATTTTCTAATTCTATATTACAATACTTTTGTACAAACATTAGAATAAGGACATTACTTTATTTGTTACCTATAATCTTGCTCTTTTCAGTGAGATATATGAAGTTTTCATTCAAAATTTTATGGAATTCAGTTGGTTGAAAATAATCTGAACAATTCCTATTTTCTAATTCTATTTTGCAATATCTTTGTAAAAGGAGAAAACATTAGGATAAGATAATAAGCATTGAAAAAAACAAAAAAAAGACTATTCCTATTAAACTTATCTTGACTGTTAATTTTTTATCAGATGTCCGTGAAGCGACTTATCTTGACTTTTAGTTGAAAGATAAAAATAGTTAAATAGAAACATAAAACTGTTGAAATTGAATTAGAAAATAATTACAGTTATTTTCATCTTCCTCTTCTCTTTTCTCTATTTAATCCCTTGAAACTTAAAGTCGGAGTCACGCATTCACAAAGCTCATTGTTTATTCTTTAGCTTCTTTTGATTCTCATGTCATACTCATATATTTGTAAATTTTTGATTAATTATATTTATATTATTTTTCTGTGCATAGATATATCATCCCTTTAGATCACTAAATTGGATTGCATCACTTCCGACATGTTTAATTCGCTGGATAAAGCAGATCAATTTCACATCATAGATACACGAATATGAAGAACGTAACATGAGAATTAATAACCGGTATTGAGGTCAAAGAAACCTTTTTTCTCGAAAACCTAAACTCAAAAGTTTATCTCAACATCCTTTTTTATTATTCATGTTTAGGTATTTTCTTATGTGTTTTGCAAAAAATATAATGATATATTTTATGGATAACAAGAATTTATTGAAAATGAATTATATCTCGATACGTATTATGTCTTGGTTTCGGGTAGTAATTATTACTGGAATAATAATATATTACCTACCCATGATTTTTTTTGGATGTTTATAAATTCGTTGAAAGAATGTTACAATTTGGTTCTTTCTTTCCATTATTTCTTTTCGTCCAATTTACATAATAGAGAGTGAGAAGGGCTATTTATGTATTCCTATTGACCAGTGGGAAATAAAATCAATACACATATGTTCCAGTACATATAAAACCATGACTCCATGAGCAATTAAATCTTTAAATGATTTCCATATCAAGATAGCAATTCAACTTTCCTTTATCGTTAATTATCAGTATTAAGATTATGCATAAGTGTTGTTTATAACTGTTATTTTAGGTGAATGAGATTTTCACGAAAACTGGTTGCTCTATATATAGTATTTCATTTTTCAAGCCAACCGTAAGATAGTCTACTATTATATTAGTTATTCTTAAATATATTGAAGGAAATATGATTCAAAACTTGAATTTTTAAGAGGTATAGGATCTACAAATATTGGCGGAGACTGAAGTTGAATATTTTCATTATAACGTAAAATACTCAATGTGAAAAATTAAAAGACGAATAAAAGTATGCATGTTTGAATTCATGCCGATTTGGATATTTGAATTGAGTGTAATTAATTTTTGAATTTAAATTGAATGATAATTTTCTTTTTGTTATTGCCTAATTTAAGTTTAGAATCATTTTTAAAGCACATTTCAATTTTGAAAATAGCAAGGTAAAACTTATTTGCATTTGAGTAGATAAAGATTAATTAATATATATTTTCTATTCATCAAATCACTTTATTGCGGTTGATTGTTATAGTTGGTGCAAACATTATATGTAGATAAATTTTACCTATGATTATTTGGAAACCTTGCTCTTGCTAGATTCATAGTGATTTGACATGTTCAAGGAAGAGTATATGAAGACACAAGTTGTAGCATGATACAAGTTGAACGGTTACAAATTAAAACAAACAAATATAATGTTTAAAGAAATAAGATAATAATTTGAAGGACAGATTTTCTTAAATAATCGACAGTACATCGAATGGATAATCATCTTTTTAAAAGATAAAAGAAAAAGTAACTAGAGAAAAAGTTATTAGCAGAAGAATAAGAGCAATTGATATAGTGATAAGTTAATATATTTACAACCTTACGAAATAGATCATAGATATGATAAATTAAACAATTGAACATTCTATGTAGGCGAATAGTTGAGTATTAACTGTTAAGGTTCAATCGTGATTACATTATATAATTTGCTAATTTTGGTTTTCATATTGACCGCGCATCGCGCGGGTGCTATACTAGTATTTAAGAATACTCGAAGTGAGATGTCATTGCCAAGAATAACTAGATGGTTGTCTACCAAATCCAAGAAAGCTAATTTTGATCTATTTCAATCCTTAGAAAATATGGTAAAGCTCTAAAAAATCTCTGAATTTGTTCTACTTTTTGTAACAGAATGAGAAATTGTTGCCAAAAATTAAAAAGTTGTAAGAAAATTATTCTAACAATTTTTAAAAAGGTTACAATAAATTTCAATAGTTGTTTAATAGTTTCCAACAACTTCTTAACTTGTTGCAATATTTTTATAAGTTGTTGGTAACTGTTTAATAACTTCTTAATTTGTCAACAATATCATAAGTTGTTGAACAATTTCCAACAACTTTTGAAGTTTGTACAATAATTTATTGTTCAACAACTATTGTTGAACATCATTCCAATTTGTTGCTTGTTTAAATTGAATTTTGATATATTTATTTTTGCCATGCAAATGGTACACTCATTTTTTATCCCCACAAATAGAGAGAATGGTATGGATTACATGCTATATATTTAGCCATTCCCAAACGAAATAGATGTGGCTATTGAAGCTTTAAAATTCGCTTTGATCGTGGTGACAACCATCATTGTTGAAGCTGTATAAGCAGCGGTGCTAAGAGAAGTGGTGGTGGCGGTGCTGAGAGAATTGATGGCAGTCTTACTGAAAAAAGTGGTGGTGGCAGTGGTGAGAGAATTGATGGTGGTGGTGCTGAGAGATTTGATGTTGGTGGTGGTGAAAGAATTGATGGTGTTGGTGGTAATACAAGTAGTAGGCCTGATAGTCTGTGTATGGACTTTAATTTTGGTGGAAGTGATGGCAGAGCTGTACGATACTGATATGGAAAACTTAGGAGGGGAGAATTTTTTTGGTGGTAGTGGTGGTGAAAGAAGTGTCCGGCCTAAGGTTCTCTGTTGCTGTGAATGTCCCAAGTGCATAAAAAATAACAATGCACTAAAGAAGGAAGCTGAGAAGCTTAATAATGTCTCTGTGAGGTTGGAGGAAGCAGTCAAGAGGATAGAGGAAGAAATTAAAAAATTAAAAGAGAAAAGGGGTGTGAGGCCGAGTATTAGGATTACAAGTCCTTTTACTTCTGAGTTGAAGAGGAAACAAGAAAGGATTATAAAGGCCATGGCAGCTGTGGGCAAGGATAAGAGTGCTCAGGTCAAGAGAGAATTGGTAGATATTTACCGACCAATTGACATAGAGAAAAATGAGACCTTTGAAAACTTCATGTCAATACCTTTTGAGGAAAGGGCCCTGTTCACAATGCATGAGTATATTAAAGGACTTTGATGACATGATCAAAATGAAAGAGTTGTGGGAGGAAAGAGTAAGTTTTATGAATTCTCATTTATAATCTTTTAAATTATTCCAACATACTTGAGAAGTGTTGTAAATACTGCCCAACAACTATTTAATTTGTTGCAACAAATATATAAGTTGTTGGATATTATCCAAAAAGTATTTGATTTGTTGCAGCAAATGTAAGAAGTTTTTGAATAGTAGGCAACAACTGTAAAAAAAATTATTTTGATGTTTTAGTTATAAATATACAACATATTGTGAGATCTTATGTCTTATGCGTATAAGGTACAACAAGTGACCCAGGCACTATGATCCCAAAGACATAATTTTGGATCTTAATTTCTACAATTATCTAAAGGAGCCCTACAAGAAAATGGGATATGATAGTTCAGTTTAGGGTGCCATTCCAATGACAGAAAGACTTGCTAAATTTGAGTTCGATAATTACATTCTCAATTATGTTAAAGGTGCAAGACCCTTTCAAGGTGGTTGCAAGTAGGATGAAGCCAAAAGAATTTCAATAGTGATGACCATTGGGGTGAGACATTATGTTTCTCTTGAGTTTGTTATTGAAGAGGGAAAGATATGGGTGTATGATTGCATTATGCCGGCCACTAAGGAAGCAATCTTTTCTATACATATCCCATCAGTTTTGGAGTTGTGGCTAAAATTGCTCAAGAAAAGTGGCAAGTTCAAACACTTGCTTGAAAAATTGCTTAATAAGGATTTGCCCTATGAGGAAATGCAAACCCTCCCATAAAATGCAATTGGTACAGCTTGTGGACCATATGCAATTGCCTTCATTGAGCACCTCATAACATACACTATAATGGAGGACTTGAATGACAATGTAATAGAGGATTTTAGAATGAAAAGTGTCGTACCTGTCTTTGATAAAGAAATTGGTACCTTGGTATGGTAGTTTGTTTATTTGTTTACTTTTAATTTGTGACATACACTACTGTCTAGTTGTTCCAAACATTAAAAGTAAACAAATAAAGTACCATACTAAGGTACCAATTTTTTATCAAAGACAGCCACAACACTTTTCATTCTGGAATCCTCTATTACATTGTCATTCAAGTCCTCCATTGTAGTGTATGTTATGAGGTGCTCAATGAAAGCAATTGCATATGGTCCATAAGTTGTACGAGTTGCATTTTATGGGAGGGTTTGCAGTCGCGCATAGGAACAATCCTCATTAAGTAATTTTTCAAGCAAGTGTTTGAATATGCCACTTTGCTTGAGAAATTTTGGCCATAACTCCAAAACAGGTTTGATATGTGTAAAAAATATTTCTTCCTCAATGACCGGAATATTGCAATCATACACCCATATCTTTCCCTCTTCAATAACAAACTCAAGAGCGACATAATGTCTCACCCTAATGGTCATCACTCTTATATTTCTTTTGGCTTCATCACACTTGTGACCACCTGAAATGGGTCTTGCACCTTTAACATAGTTGAGAATGTCATTATCGAACTCAAATTTAGCAAACTTTTCTGTCACTGGAATGACACCTTCAATTGAACTATCATCTCCCATTTTCTTGCAGGACTCCTTTAGATAATTGTAGAAATTAAGATCTAAAACTATGTCTTTAGGATCATAGTGCCTGAGATACTTCTTGTGCCTTATACGCATAAGACATAAGATCTCATCAATATGTTGCATATATAAACAAAAACATCATAAATAAATTTATTTTACAGTTGTTGGCTACTGTCCAACAACTTCTTACATTTGTTGCAACAAATCAAATAGTTGTTGGATGGTATCCAGCAACTTATATATTTCTTGCAACAAATTAAACAGTTGTTCGGAAGTATTTACAACATTTCTCAAGTGTGTTGCAACCATTCAAAAGATAGTAAATGAGAATTCATAAAACTTACTCTATCCTCCCACAACTCTTTCATTTTGATCATGTCATCAAAGTCCTTGAAATTATACTCATGCACAGTGAACAACGCCCATTCTTCAAAAGGTATTGACATGAAATTTTTAAGGGCCTTTTTTTTCTCTATGTCAACAGGTCGGTAAATATCTACCCGTTCTCTCTCGACCTGAGCACTCTTATCATTGCCCACCACTACCATGGCCTTTCTAATCCTTGCTTGTTTCCTTTTCAACCGAGGAGTAAAAAGATTTGTAATCCTAATACTCGGCCTCACACCCCTTTTCTCTTTTAACTTGTTAATTTCTTCCTCTATCCTCTTGGTTGCTTCCTCTAACCTCACAGAGATATTATTAAGTTTCTCAGCTTCTTTTTTCAGTGCATTATTATTTTATATGCACTTGGGACATTCACAACAATAGAGAACCTTAGGCAGGACACTTCTCTCGCCACCGCCACCACCATAAAATCCTCCCCTCCCAAGTTCCACATATGAGTATCCTCCAGCTCTACGAACACTTCCACCAAAATCAAAGTCCATGCACCGACTACCATGCCTGCTACTTGTATTACCACGAAGACCATCAATTCTCTCACACCAATGAGAGTGAATTCATTCACACCAAAACAAACATGCATGTCATTGTAGATGCACCAAATTTCGTTGGTTTTCTTACAAAGTATGTGTCGAAATATTAAATCATGTACCAATTTCATTTGGAAGTGGCATATAACAGACTCAGACAGATCTAGGAAGTGGCTAAAATAATTATTATTGGAGTCATCCTCAATTTTAATATGCATAATGAAGCCATATTTTTTAATATTGATGCTTTTGATGACTTCAGTGATGGAAACATCATCGAGATCACTCTCTGATGTACTTTCCTCAACTGTAGGGGTCCGGACATCCATATCATTCAAAAAATTGCTTCTTCTTTCCTTTGTAGCTTGGCTTTCATCTGCTTCCTCTCTTGAATGTACTTCTTCATATTCTTTAGATTCCTTTTGCTCTTCTTCATCATTTTTAGACCCTTCTTCATCTTCTTCAGAGCCACTTTGTACTTCTTCATCATTTTTAGACCCTTATTCATCTTCTGTCGAGCCACTTTGTTCTTCTTCATTATTTTTAGACCCTTCTTCATCTTCTTCAGAGCCACTTTATTCTTCTTCATTTTCTTTAGATGAACTACTTTGTTGTTCTGCATCTTTTCTTACTTGAACTTATTGTTCATCAATATTAACTTCGCTCTCTTTTAATGTATTCTTTTTTCTACTAGGACCCGTCCTAGTTTTTTTAGTTAGATTTCGGTATACTAAAGTACAATGGCAACCCCCTTCAAATTGGGTGGTTTAAGTGTAATACCAATGGTGCTTGTCAGGGTAACCCAAGCTTAAGCTCATATGGCTTTTGTCTATGGGATGATGAGACAGATTTGGTGTTTGCTAAGGCGACAGTCATTGGAGAAGCTTTAAATGTCCTTGTAGAGGCTCGTGCAATTTGTGAGGCAATGAAATATTGCCTTCAGGCTAAAATATTACCAATGATTATTGAAACTGATTCATTGCTATTGAAGAACATCATTGAAGGCATGTGGAATACTTCATGGAGTATTGCATGGATTGTTGAGGAAATTGTTGATATGAAGGGTAGGGCCATTTTACGTTCAGTCGTGTTCTTGAAGAGGGTAACAAGTTAGTGGATTTCTCAGCTAATTTGGCTTTTGAAGTGAATGAAGAAGAGTTCCATTCTTTCAATAATTTGAATAGGCAAGGGAGAGCTATTCTTAACTGGGACAAGGCATGCCTACCAAGTTATAGGCCTAAACTTGTCAAAGTTCGTGGAGAGGCGGCCTGCTAGATGGAGAAAAATGGAGGGCCGTTTATTTCCTAACGTCATTCGTTCATTTTGCAAGTTACATTATTTTTCTAGGATGATGAGGAATAGTGCTGATAAAAAAGTGGCAACTGGTTATAGTTGCAGATTGTTCAGTGCTTCATGATGGGGTTGGTTTTTCTTTGATGGAATTTTTATTGCTCAAATGTTACAAGACAAATAATAATTCAATTGTAGCGTGCTTTAGTTTGAGCATGTTACTCCCTATGTCAAGCGATATGGGGGGGCCTGTTTTTCATTGCCTTCTTCAATGATGGTTACTGATTTTCTCCACTACATTTCAGATTGAAGCGACTACTTTGAAGTTTGAACCCTCATATGTTGTTTTACATTGCAAAGATACAACTCTTTGAGGTGTGCTTACTGCTAGCATCAACATTGGCTTGTCATTTTGGATGCTCCCACTTTGTTGTGTTGATCTATCACAACCTTCAGCTTTGTTGGGTACTAGGACGGATGCAAGAAAATAAGACATGTTATTTCACTTATTTAGCATGCATACTAGCTAGTTGTGGTATTGTAAAGTGCATTGTTGGGGTCACACATTTCCCTCCCTTGGTGATATTAGTATTTAAATATGCTCATCCCAAGGGGGGAAGTGAGTTTCATCAACATGCAACTATTAGTTTGCTAGCTAGACAGTTTTTAATTCGTGCAACTTCTAATTTTATACACATTGTAAAGACATATTTTGGGTTTTGATTTTTTCAATAAAATAACTCATTAGTCATATAGCCTGATGAGAATTCGCTAAAAAAAATTTTAGTAATACGAGCAACTACAAATGTGTTCGGCCTTTTCACCCCACGTATTTTGGGAGGCATTTTAACTACATAAATAAGACAAACAAAATCATAAATAATTGAAAGAAATAATTTGCTCAAATACAAATAATCAGACAAATTTCAACATTCTAATAATTTTTAATAATGTTCTAACAAATTAAATAATTGTTGGAACAACTTATCTAATTGTCGAATAATTAGAAAATTTATCCAACTTTGAGATTTTGTTGGGAACTTTTCCAATAAATACATGACTAATTCTCAAGTTGTTGCAACAAATTTTCCATTAGAGAAGTTGTTTCAACAACCTAGTAATTTGTTGAATAATTTTCAGCAACTATTAAGTTTGCTGCTATAAATTCAGCAGAGCTTGAGTATTAATCAACAAACCAGTTCATATAATCACTCCTAACTAGTTAGCAATTGGCCAAACCGAGCAGCATGGATATAGATGATTCATATAATCGCTCCTAACTAGTTCCGCATTTAGGCATAGTTATTAGATAAGGAGTGCTGCTCTTGAAAATCCTTGATAAAATGATAGGGTGGTTGACAAATTAAACAATTTATATCACAATAATCTAACTACAATCATGATACCCTAATTTAACAAACTCATCAACATCTAGATATTGCAGTTTTAACATCAATAAGAGGATCTAGAAAATTAAAAATAGCATATACACCATTAATAATCGGCATAATGTTTAAACTTCCTACAAGTTATTTTATATACATAAAGAGAACATGTATATTACTTATATGCAAATACAAATAATTCACTTTACCTCACAAGATCATTAAAAAAAATATCGTCTATTGTTAAAAAATAAACAAACTTTACCTTGGATGTAATCAGCGATGATGGAAGCGAAGAACAAACGCCGCTGATTTTGGAAGAGAAATTGAAATGAAATTGTGGGGGTGAGTGTTGATTTTGGAAAGGAAATAAGAGAAAGAGAAGGAGAAACGGATGAGTCTGCTGAGCGTGAGGGAAATATTAGAGATGGGGTTCTTTTAAAAAATTTTAAAAGATTAGTAAGTTTTAATAATTATAAGTTGTACCCATTTTAATTCAAAGACCATTTGACTTAGTCTCGATCAAACAAGGCACCAATCCTTAATTCCAAATTTAAAAGGTATCTTGCCCTCAATTTTCTCTAGTTTCTTTACATTGTTCTGTTCAATCTTAGAGACAATACTGAAACTGCTGCCTAGTATAATTTCTGTGCCATTTTTATTATTCTTTTCTACTGCTACAAAGTGTTAGAACTGTGTTATCTTTCAGTAAATCATCTATTTTTGCTATATTTCAATAAATCATCTACACTACCCATTGAAAAGCAAATCAGAACTAATACTCCACCATTTCCACACTGCTTCCCTTGCAACTTTCGTAAGTTTCATGCAAAGGTTAAAGATAACTACGAATTTACCATTTCAAATGCAAGTTCTCTATATTTATGAATTATGTTACTTTCTTTGTCTAAATTGGATGCAACTTTGATTGTTCATGAGTCAAACCTTATTGGCTTCTTACAAAACTTTTCTAAAATATAATGTAATATTTCCTTTTTGAAGAATAAAGTATCTGTTGAAAATAAAAAGAAATAAAGCATCTAATTTTATTAACTTCAAGACAAAATTAACACACTTTATGTTTCAAAGCATGTCAAATTACACTTAAAAAGAAAAATAGCATATTTCGAAATTAGGAGTATAATATTGACACATAAAGAACCCAAAGAATTTCACCACGTGTCCTCAAACGAGTGGTGTTGCCTTTTTGTCCCCACTTAAGATTGTTTTAGCAAATGACCTTCATTTTATCCGGATGCAACACTTCAAGTAATGAATCAAAAAGTACTGCCTTTTCAGAAAATATTAAAGGGCAAGTGTTGCCTGCGAGAATGTGAAAAAGATTGAAGGGGTAAGTGCTGCCTAGGAAACACTTCAAGTTATCTGAAAGAATGTGAGAAGAGATTAAAGGAATCGTTGCCTATGCAATAGGGGGTCAAAGTCAAGTGTTGCCTAAGAAGTAGCACTTACGAGAAAGGAATGGCGGAATGCGGGCATCATTATAAAATTTATAAGGGTATTTCCATCCAAAAATATGATTCATTAAACTTAGCAGAGATTATTCTTGCAAAATCATTGTTAAAAGAGTCGAAAAGGCAAACCACTGCCTATGGTGTCATAGTTTTGCAGTTCTCTTTTGCCAATTTGAAACATGAAGTCCCAAATATAGGAGAAGTGCAGAAACAACTTTTTTCCCCTTGTCATTTAAGTTGTAGCCACTTTCTACACGGAGTTTATAAGGGACAACCTGTAATGTTCCTCGAATTTTCAAGATTGCTTCAGGATATTATCAGTATGAAAATAATTTTAGTAAACAATTTTGTATATCATGATGTGACTCGAATATGAAATATATCACAAAGAGTATGGTATATAACTTAAATTTTGAGTTGAACACAAAAAAATGAATTGCCATTAAAATATAGATTGTTCGTGGTGTTCAATAATGAAATTTAATTAAGACTTACTCATATGATGCAATGATATAAGTCCCTGCGTGGCTGTAAGTTGGGAAAGGACCATTGCCATAGGACTATAGGAGTAATACATAAAGTGGCTATCCTATCAACCTTGGGCATCCTAAGTGGCCACTTTATAAACAAGTGAAAACCAAGACCTAATATATTACGCCTTCAGAGAAGGTCTGAAGGACCAAAATATTCCTTCACTCTATGTAAAGCAGCGACCGTGTAAACAAGACCAGCAATAGGCCTTATGGGGCTTGAGGATTTTGCTACCAGCCGAAGATGCTAAAGCTGCTGAGCTACCAATACTTTTCATTCAAGAATCCTTGAAATAACTTAAAAGGCGATTTAAAAGGTTTCTTCAAAGAGGTAAATACTTCAATCCACCTTGAATTATGTTTCGTAATAGGTGTATGTTATGGGATAGAAACACTATTTATTAATTAGAATAAATAAACTATAGAATCTCGAATTTATGGAATTGACAAGTTTGATCGAAGAAGAAGATGAACAGGGAAAATAGGGATTCTTATGAAGTATTTAATGACTCTACAGACTTAAAGTAACTCAATTAAGATTAAGTATTGAGTTGTTTAACATGAGTAAATGCTAAAACAGAAGGATGGAAATTTTGGATTTTAAGCCAAGCTTGGGCATTGATCGGGTATTGTAGGATTCTAAAGAATGTGAGTTGAGGTTGATCCATATTCAATGTAGATCGTGATCTATTGATGCAATTGGACTAAATTGGAGCCTATGTTTGAGCTCGAGGAGTAATTGAGGTGAGTTGATATAACCCTTTACTAAAGAGGTTTTACTCACAAATTCTGCATCTAAATTGTTTGATTAAATGTCTTAAAGAGCTAGCATGTGCTTAATTGGAGCGAGATAGTGCATATTAGCTTAACCTCATTCTAGTTAACGTTTAAGAGTTTATCATGGAGTTATGCACATTTATGTTCATATTTAATTTACGTAATTTTATATGTCAAGGTATTATGAATTAAAGAATATTTAAAAATATTTTGAATGATCCTTTCATGTGTTCATGTCAAGTTTTACTCAAAAGTATTATGGTTTATATTCATGGATTATGTTCAAGGAATTTATTGGAACAAAAAGTGGTTAAGTAAAGTTTTATGAAAAATATTTTGGGAGTTACCTTTAGATTCTGAGAAGGGCCTCGTAACCTTTAGTGGTTATTGTTGACCCCGAAACTACTCGTGCCAGAGTAGGAGTTTATTATAAGATTTGCCTGACAAGGCCAAGGCACAAAACGCGCAGCATGCTATCATCTGGAACTGTGTGGCGCCACAGTGAAGGGGCTTATTCGATCAGGCGGGGATCGAACCCGTGCCGATCACACGGTGACTTTATGAAATCATGTTATGTCAGAGTTAACTGGTACTCCCCAAAAAGTAAAGAAACGATATATATGTCTAAAGTTTAGAATTTTATGGTTTCAAGTTACTTCAGTCTATTTAAATGTTTTATGTTCTCATGGTTTTACTGAATTATGTGCATCTCAAGTTCCTTTTAAGTGTCTCGTTCCCGCTTTAGTGGGGGGTCGTTGAGACTCACTGAGTACCGATGTGGCGTACTGACGTTCTCTTCATGGGAACCTACATTGACCTATGTCAATGTAGGCGCAAGTTTTGCAGGCAAGCAGGCTAAGAGCTAGGATACTCTCCCACTACCCAGTTGATTGGTGAGCTCCGCATTTGTTCGTGGAGATTCTTTCATACCTACTCTGTCTTATTATTATTAGTAGTGTCAGGTATAAATTCTTAGAGGCTTCATAGACAGTTTAGAAATTGGGTGTGGTTGTCCATTTTGTATAGTCTAGCACAAAATATGATAAAGTTATTTATTTTATTGAAATAATTTCAAGATGAGTTTTGTCTCATGATTTGTTTATTAAAGTCGTTTTAAAGAGTACATCAATTTGCATAGCGTTACAGAAATATAATGTCACAGGCAAGTTTCAAGGGTTCGCTCGGTCAAGTTTAGGTACCGAGTGCCGGTCGCAACTCGTTCAGAAAATGGGTCGTGACAAACTTGGTATCAGAGCAGCGGGTTGAGAGAGTCCTAGGGGTCTATGAAGCCGTGTCGGTAGAGCCTCGTTTATCGATATGAGGGCCCCATATCTATAAACGAGGAGCTACAGACATTTAGGATAAGTTTCCACTTTTTCTCACTCTAGATCGTGCGTAAAGCCAGACTCTTAATTTCATCGATCAACAGAAAATTGACCTATGCTACGAATCAGAGAATGCAAGCGTTGATTGTAGTTGAACGTCACAACTACTTGAGGTATGTTGTGTAAGGAATTAGTTGCTCTTAAAGTGAGAATGAAGGCGAAGGTCAGGAATGAATTACGACATGTGTGGCCAGAAAGATAGATGAGATAAAGAGGCAATTCGAAGTGGGATTGCAACAGATTAGAACTAACAGAAAAATGGCATAGACTTGTTAAAACAAGGATGAGGTGACGATATCGCCAAATACTGTCAAAGTTGGAATGGAGATCCCTAGGAGCTACAACTAAGTGCATGTGTTAGGAGAGCATCAAATATATGAATTTATAGGCTATGCATAGATTCAATCGGGATCCCAGGTTGCCCAAACACGGTAGCAGCCAACATTGATCAAACAAGATGAGACATGAAGGAAAACATATTAGTGCATCCATAAGTTAAAAGTCGAAATTTGTTCGAAGCCAAAATACTGACAAGTTGGGTACAAAGGGAAGCTGAGTAACCAAGAAGCGAGACAGAAAGATGCATCCTCAATGTTGCAAGATAAGATAAATTGTCTAAGGAGCAAAGCGATTTGGTGGCAACATCAAGCTTTACCAGGTTGTGTATGCTTGTGAGGGTGATAGTTTGGAGGAAAGACTAGAAAATGAAGCATGTGAAAAAAAATTGATCCTGTGAGAGTCAATTAAGAACTTGGGATGGTTCAATACTAGTGTTATGAAAAGTCGAATGATATGTACTACAGATAAAGGTGATAGCAAGATTGAGACAAGCTAGAATGTAATGTATTGGCTTAAGGCCCCGACTTTCTTAAACCAATAACGATACGTTTCAAAACTGTAAGGGTTACGAAATATTCAGGGATATATGATGAAGGTAACCCGAATCTCAAGTATATGTCATGTACAAATAGAGATCAAGGGTGCTCTATATGGAAAAAAAATTGCTTAATAAAAGCTACAAATATATATAGAATATTTATGTTAATTAATGCCCACCGATATTAGTATTCAAGTAAAGGTGATTTTGAGAGTTAGTACCCAAGTAATATATAGATTTATCAAGTAAGAGAGTTCCTATAGAAGTATTGCTAAAGTCGACTTTGAAGTAAGCAACCTAGCACGGTAAGTATGATGATAAGCAATGTTCAGACATAAGCCTACTGCAGTCATGGAGTGTCGTGTGTTCAGACACGATAGAAACCCAAGAGACATGGAAAAAAAAAAGATCTTAGTTTTTCAGAAACAAAAAGGATGGTTGCTGGTGACATTAAAAAAATGCGAATATCTCAAATAAATTTGTATCGAGCCATACTTGAATTGGACGCAAGAAGTGAGGGACAACACGAAGGTGCTATTATGACGGGATAAAGTGTATTTGTATGTGAACAACCATGGGTTTAATAGGTAACAAGTATGAAATGGAATATGTCCGATCATAGAGGGAAAGAAATTCTACAATTCGATTTGATCGAGATAATGGCTGGAAATGAGTAAATAAAACTTACTCAAATGATCGAGGTCATTTATGAACAAGCGTTTCCAAAGAAAAAAAAATTAGCAGTTTGAAGTGGTGTAAAAATTCGAGCATAATAGAATCTAAGAGAGGCAAGGATGAGTGAGTCAATCCTTTTTAATTGTTAGGAGCTGGGTATTGTACGAGTTAGACACTGGAACATGAGGCAGACTAAACGAAAAAAAAAAGATCACTAGTTTACAAGACGACTAATCATTATCAATAATATAAGTGTACGGTGGATTAGAAGGAGACTCATATACAAAGTTGTGACCCACCTAAGTCTAGAATATTATCGAGAGATTGAGTGAGTGTGTGAAAGATGTTTACGGATATATTGTCAACACGAGAATGTATTTAATCCCAAGGAGCAGAGCCCTAAAAAGCTTGTTTGCAATAGATTTTGATGTGAATAATATATGGAAGCGAATATGACACAATCTTGGAGGGAATAATTCCTACACTTCAATTTGAGGAGAGATGGCCAGAAATGCCAAAGGACGAGCTTAATACCAAGATTCTTTTTTTGATGACTCAATGCCCTGCATGTCAATGTTATTAGGACATGTACTCAACCATATTGTGTTACCCTTTAGAATTAGTGAAATCCACAAGAAAATTTTCTTTCCTTTCCCAAAAAAGTATCTTGATTATGAATGATGGACAAGATTGCAATGTTAATAATAATAAAAAAAAACTTCAGTTATGAAAAGATTCAAGTTATGTCCAGTTATGTATATTTATACATGATTTATTTTTCTATTCACGTAATGAGAAATGTGATGTCAATGTTGCACGATGCGATATGATGTTGAAAACTATTTAAAGTTAATTATCCACGTTACAGTGAGGAAAAAGTTCATGAAAGTTCGATTATATAAATTTATATGAAATTTTATGATTTTATGATCTAACCATGGTATGCGTGTCGTGAGATGCCTTGATGGTTATTTCGGATGGACAACTGTACGTGCACATTATTGTGTTGTATTTGAACAGGATGATATTTTTAGGATGGTCATATTTATATGCAAGACTCTATCAAGTATTCTAAGAATTTAGGGAGTTAATATTAGATTCTCAATGAAGAATGAGTTGTGTTAGATGAGGAAGCTATCCTTTAGCTTAAGAACGAATTTTGGTGCAATAATAAAGACACATGGAACAATCAAGGAGCACCAAGAGTCCTACCGGAACAAATGACGTCTTAGAAGACAAGTCGTGAAAAGAAATGGTGCACTCTGAGTACGTAATTTATGAGAAATATAAATGTGCTCTGAGAAGAAGGGCAAGTTTGTGCCTCTGCCCCATTAGACTTTAAGAAATCTGTAAAGCAAGAAAGAATCTTTGGAGGACGAATAAGGAACATTTGCGAGGAGCGACATTGAGTTAATGCAGCTATAACGCTTGGCAGGCTATTGGTTTAATTTGAAGTACCAACGGTGATGTTTAAACATTGAAGAGGTCCCATTGAGTTTTCCAACAAGTATCTAGACAGAACAAGTACTTGATTTTTTTTTTAACAAAGGCAATTATTTCTTAGTGCTGTCAGGCTCAAGTTGGGGAGATGTCGGTTCTATCGCTATAACTCTGTATAGAGTCAAAACAATTACGAGCGAGTGACAATTAGTTTCATGCTGGTGAGATGCCATTGATTAAGTCATGCAATGCGGCTAAGTTGAACCTAGTGGATAGGCCAGTGAGAATAGCACCACTGAAACTCTTTTTGTTTGAAAGGTAGCACCATTGAGAATGCTACTCATCGATACTATTCTGATAGTTTACTCCAATCAACATGGTCCTTAAGAGTGATATGAAGACACAAAATATTATCTCTTAAGTGTCACGAACGTTGTGGATATGTAAAGTCAAGTCTTACATGTCCTTGAAAAAAATAATAGTAGAAAAAGAATAGTACCGATGAGAAGGAAATGCACAAGCTCTAGTCTTAAATGCAAAGTTCCTTCATATTTCACTAGTACTCTTCATGAGAAATTGATAAGAGTTTTCCTACAAGTTGATAAATGTAAGCCTCTGTGCAGGTCATTCTATGAGTAAATGAAATTATGTTCCTTTGTTAGTTATAGTCATTTCTATACGAGATGGTTAACTTGAAGCTGCTGCAACTATGCATAAATAGAATTGTAGAAATTATTGCCTACAAAATTTGGTTGGTGGTGTGATTGGATGGCTCACGAAGAACAAAATAATGTATAAATTTTGTCTGCACAAAGTATTTCCCTTTAAATTCCATTTTGGTACAAATTTGAGATATTACGAGGATCTATAAAATTTTGAGTGGTCGTGTGAGGCCACAGTAGACTATATATTGTGATACAGTCGCGTACATGTGTTGTGCAAAATTTTTGGATAGTCCAATTTATATAGGAGATTCTGCCAAAATTTCAAAAAAAAAAAATCAATATTTAACCAAATTTTGAGGTCACAAGTAAATTGAGAAGGTGGCAATAAAGCCTGAGATCCCTCTTAAGCTTAAAGAAACAACTTTACCGACATTCGAGGGCGAATGTTCTCAAGTAAGGGAGAATATAACGATCTGAAAAAAATATATTGAAATGTATGCTCTCGTGTTTGTCAAGTAGGAAGAAGATTATCAAAAGGAGTCCAGGATCAGGTTCAACTAACATTCGAGGACGAATGTTTTTAACGGGGGAAGAATGTAATGTTCCTCGAATTTTCAAGATTGCTTCAGGATATTATCAGTATGAAAATAATTTTAGTAAACAATTTTGTATATCATGATGTGACTCGAATATGAAATATATCACAAAGAGTATGGTATATAACTTAAATTTTGAGTTGAACACAAAAAAATGAATTGCCATTAAAATATAGATTGTTCGTGGTGTTCAATAATGAAATTTAATTAAGACTTACTCATATGATGCAATGATATAAGTCCCTGCGTTGCTGTAAGTTGGGAAAGGACCATTGCCATAGGACTATAGTAGTAATACATAGAGTGGCTATCCTATCAACCTTGGGCATCCTAAGTGGCCACTTTATAAACAAGTGAAAATCAAGACCTAATATATTACGCCTTCAGAGAAGGTCTGAAGGACCAAAATATTCCTTCACTCTATGTAAAGCAGCGACCATGTAAACAAGACCAGCAATAGGCCTTATGGGGCTTGAGGATTTTGCTACCAGCCGAAAGATGCTAAAGCTGCTGAGCTACCAATACTTTTCATTCAAGAATCCTTGAAATAACTTAAAAGGCGATTTAAAAGGTTTCTTCAAAGAGGTAAATACTTCAATCCACCTTGAATTATGTTTCGTAATAGGTGTATGTTATGGGATAGAAACACTATTTATTAATTAGAATAAATAAACTATAGAATCTCGAATTTATGGAATTGACAAGTTTGATCGAAGAAGAAGATGAACAGGGAAAATAGGGATTCTTATGAAGTATTTAATGACTCTACAGACTTAAAGTAACTCAATTAAGATTAAGTATTGAGTTGTTTAACATGAGTAAATGCTAAAACAGAAGGATGGGAATTTTGGATTTTAAGCCAAGCTTGGGCATTGATCGGGTATTGTAGGATTCTAAAGAATGTGAGTTGATGTTGATCCATATTCAATGTAGATCGTGATCTATTGATGCAATTGGACTAAATTGGAGCCTATGTTTGAGCTCTAGGAGTAATTGAGGTGAGTTGATATAACCCTTTACTAAAGAGGTTTTACTCACAAATTCTACATCTAAATTGTTTGATTAAATGTCTTAAAGAGCTAGTATGTGCTTAATTGGAGCGAGATAGTGCATATTAGCTTAACCTCATTCTAGTTAACGTTCAAGAGTTTATCATGGAGTTATGCACATTTATGTTCATATTTAATTTACGTAATTTTATATGTCAAGGTATTATGAATTAAAGAATATTTAAAAATATTTTGAATGATCCTTTCATGTGTTCATGTCAAGTTTTACTCAAAAGTATTATGGTTTATATTAATGGATTATGTTCAAGGAATTTATTGGAACATAAAGTGGTTAAGTAAAGTTTTATGAAAAATATTTTGGGAGTTACCTTTAGATTCTGAGAAGGGCCTCGTAACCTTTAGTGGTTATTGTTGACCCCGAAACTACTCGTGCCAGAGTAGGAGTTTATTATAAGAGTTGCCTGACAAGGCCAAGGCACAAAACGCACAGCATGCTATCATCTGGAACTGTGCGGCGCCACAGTGAAGGGGCTTATTCGATCAGGCGGGGATCGAACCCGTGCCGATCACACAGTGACTTTATGAAATCATGTTATGTCAGAGTTAACTGGTACTCCCCAAAAAGTAAAGAAACGATATATATATATATATGTCTAAAGTTTAGAATTTTATGGTTTCAAGTTACTTCAGTCTCTTTAAATGTTTTATGTTCTCATGGTTTTACTGAATTATGTGCATCTCAAGTTCCTTTTAAGTGTCTCGTTCCCGCTTTAGTGGGGGGTCGTTGAGACTCACTGAGTACCGCTGTGGCGTACTGACGTTCTCTTCATGGGAACCTACATTGACTTATGTCAATGTAGGCGCAAGTTTTGCAGGCAAGCAGGCTAAGAGCTAGGATACTCTCCCACTACCCAGTTGATTGGTGAGCTCCGCATTTATTCGTGGAGATTCTTTCATACCTACTCTGTCTTATTATTAGTAGTAGTGTCAGGTATAAATTCTTAGAGGCTTCATAGACAGTTTAGAAATTGGGTGTGGTTGTCCATTTTGTATAGTCTAGCACAAAATATGATAAAGTTATTTATTTTATTGAAATAATTTCAAGATGAGTTTTGTCTCATGATTTGTTTATTAAAGTCGTTTTAAAGAGTACGTCAATTTGCATAGCGTTACAGAAATATAATGTCACAGGCAAGTTTCAAGGGTTCGCTCGGTCAAGTTTAGGTACCGAGTGCCGGTCGCAACTCGTTCAGAAAATGGGTCGTGACACAACCAAACCGGCCAATTTTGCTATCTTAAGACCGTTGTGGCTAAAGTTGAGACTAGATTAAGCTAACTTCAATACTTTTGATTTGAACATTAAATCTGATGATTTTTTCTTGGGATAATTAAAAAAATAGCCTGTAACTCTCCCTCCTTACTTTTGACTGGCCCTTACTTTTTATAGCCAGTATGCACAAAATGAATACACATTATATACAAACGATAGGATAGATATACAAATTGTCTCCTCACGCATACATAGTGTGTACAAAAAAAAAAGGCGTATACAGACAGATTAATCGGTTATACACAATGTATACACGCACTTTTTCCAGTTATTTTTAGTATATATATATATATATATATATATTTAGTGTATACACACTTTTATTATATTAAATATGTATACATAATCTTCACATCCAAAAAAAAAAAAAAAAAGCAGTCGCCGGAGCAGCTGTTACAACCATTGCAGACCACCACAGCTGCTTCGTCGGAGCAGCAGTGGTGGAGCAGAGCAGATCTGGACGGGAGCAGCACCAGTCACGACGGAGCAACAGCAACAGCAGGCACAATGGAGCAGCAGCAGCAACCAGTTTTGACGGCGACGATCAAATTCGACGGTGACAGTGGTGGAAAAAGTAAAGAAACGATGGCCGGAGAAATTAGATACAGTGGTGGCCGGCGGGGAGGGACCGGCGTCGGTGAAAGAGGAGAAAGAGGAATGGGAGGCCAAAAAAATCCTAAGCTACAAAAAGTTAGACCCTAATGGTCAGAACCTGAGTGGCTTTTCCTGGAACAATTTTTTCAAAAAGTGGCTACAAATTACAGAGGTATGGGAAAACAGGCGTGTACGGGAAGTTTTCACCCAGAATATGTAAACTAGGTGGCCACTAAATAGGGTGTTGAACGAGGAACATTCAATGTTTGGAAAATTACAAAAGATTAGCCACAATTTAAAATATGAAATGTCTTTAAGGAATAGTCACAAAAAGTCCAGAAGATTTTTCTGGCCTTTTTTTTTTATTGTGGTTTAGTTAAAACTTTCAAGAATTTTTCCGATAAATTGCAGGAAAATTTCTTAAAAGTTTAAACTATATTCCAATAAATTTTTGTGGAGGTTAGTTTAAAGTTTCAAGATTCTTTCATAAAGCTCCATGATTTTTTCTTTAATCATATCCCTTTTTTAACATGGAATCCAATATTTTTCCTTTTCATAAAGCTCCATGATTCAAAGCTCCCACAAAAGATGATAACACAATACAAGTAAACCTCTATTATCATATGACGTTCGTAAGTTATCTCCTTCGGACACCATTATTTTCAGGCGCTACTACAAAGAAGAATGACTCCTCTTGTAACTATGTGAAGCGTTTTGTTTTTTTTTTTTTAAAACATAAAATGATGGGATAATGGTTAATGAATAAACCTAGTGGATAATATATATAGGTAGGTATAAATATGGGACAGTGGATGAAAACATAGAAAAATCACTACTAATATATTTGATTGCAGATAATAAGCAGTGGCAGAGCCACGTAATGCCGAGGGTGGTCACCCTTCGCCGGAAAATAATACTATGTATATATGTTGGACACTAATTTGTATATTTGGATATTATATGTTGAACACCTTTAAAATAAAAGAGAAGCTTGGCATAGTAGGTGCAGGTGCTCAAAGTTATCTATAGTGCTTAGGTTCAAATCTAGTGACAAACTTTTTTTCGGCTCTTATCTGAACATTTTTGGTGAAAATTCTGGCTACGCCCCTAATTATAAGTAAGGCAAATGATGGATGAATCACCTCAGTATTTCCCTCAATAGTTAGATAAAGCATTATATGACATCTGTTAGCAAAAGATTTACAAATAGAAAATTACAAGAAAATTTATATCCACATGTTGTTTATCTAATTCCCTTGCCTTATCAACTCCTTGAACTCTTCATCAGTAGTCTTGAGCATCACTGGCAAAGGAATTGAAACTCCACTCTGTACAATTTCATTGTGCCTTGGTATTATCCTTTTCTCCAGACTAAAAGCAAAGTACTGAGGAAACTCATACAATTCATCCAATTTACCATTCATTTCTTGAGAAAAGTAGTCAAATTTTGGCTTGAAATTGTTCTCAATGCTGAAAGTGAACAGTCCTGGACACCTCCAAGTCATTTCAACTGCTTCTTCTCTTGAATATCCTAGACTTACCAAGTAATCTAGCTTGGGCATTAATGTATTTTCCACACTAGAAACCAACAATATTGGATCTTGATAAGCTAAATGATGCAAGTCTCTGAACCCAAGTCTTTGTAGATAAAAAAGTGCTGGTTTTAATTGGTCTGTCACACTGCAAATTAACAATCTTGGACATTTATTAATGACCCTTCTGAAGTTACTTTCAGGGACTTTTAAGTCTTTTGACAGGAAATTAAAAACTGGAATGATGTCATTTCTTATATCTGATGTTAGTATTGTTGGACACATGCCAAAGATTCTTGCAAAGTCCTTTTGGTGAAGTCCTTTGGATTGAAGGAAAGTTATAATTGCATGAATAGAATGTAAAGAAGCTGTGTGAAGTGAAGGGTTTTGGGAGAGTGCTTTACCTGAATCAACACCCATAATTTCTAAGCACAGTATTTTCTCCTTGAATTGTAAAGAAATGTTCTTGTGTGTTGGTTGATAAAGTGGATTTTTTGTAAGAATGGATTTTGGTTTTGTTGTCAAAAGACTCATTTGTTGTTGGTCTGAACAAGAAGATGTTTGGGATGGTGGTAATTTCTGAACAGAGAAACATAGTGAAGAATGGAAAGTTGTAGGTGCAGTTGACATGTTTGGTTAAGGTGATTGCAAGAATGGGAACTTTAGTTTGATTCTTATGAAATGGATTTTGGTTCTCAAAATTTTCCTATCTTTGTATATGGTGATTTTTATATTGCCACCTGGCAGTTTGCTTTGAATTTATTGGTTTGGACTTGATTTTGTAGATTGGATGAGCATATTGTAAAGTAGAATTTTCATATCACACCGCGGTATTGGGCCAAGTAACTTATCCTTCATGGTAATGATTAAAGGGATCCTTTTAAAATTAGGAAAATTATGCTACATAAGCGTTGGAAAGAATAATTACTGTTTTTGTCCATCTCTTGTTGTTTTTTTATTTTCATAACTATTTTTTCTTTTTAAAATATATTTTAAATATTTTGAATATATATTAATATTATGTATTTCGGATTTATATATTTAATATAAATTTTGGATGTATTTTAAATATTTTGGATATATATTTATGTATTAAGTTTTTGGATAGAAAAAGTTATGTACAACTAAAAATAAATATTTATTGATGGGCGGATATTTATTTAAACTTTTCAAAATTCAACCATCCATTTGTTGGGCCAAAAAGAAAACGATACCCACGTCCCATGTCCAATACCAAACCATCAGATCAGTAATTCGTGGTCGGGGTTTAATTTTTTTTTGAATCATTCGTATGCTAAAGTTCAGTAAAGATGATCGTTTATGGTGATTGAATAAGTAAGAGGAATTTCTTGTGAACAGACTAACTGGTCAATAAGATTAGCCAACTTTCTGCTCGAATGAAATAAAATATAGCGAAAATAAAAGTACACTAAGGAGCCATTTGTTTTTATTAAGACTAGTGATTGTGTACGCGCGTTGCGCGTGTAATCAACGAATAAATATAAGTTTTTGCAAATGACGGATCTTTGAACTAAAACAGAAAAGTATATGTTAAAATATGTTTCGTTTTAAATATGAATGAACATGAGGCATTGGAATAGAAACTGAAAAACTTTGAAAAGAATTTTATAATTTTAATTATATGACCATACAAAGTTCAAACACCAAAAGAAAACGAATTGCATAAATTTTATGAATATCCTTATTACATCTATTGCTAATGTTTCGGCAATCTGTTATACTAGAAGAGCTAACTTTGAGTTGATGCCATTCTCCCTGAAAATGTACACTACTATACCTACGGAACAGAATGGAACAACAAAACCTAATCCAAGTTACACCAAGGTTTCTATATGAGTATATGTAGAGGCAGGTTTATAATTGAGCACAACTAACAAAATTTTTGTTGCAGTATTTCTGAAATTGAAGAAGGGTCTATTTCAAATGTGCATGTCCTCAAACCAGCATATGGAAATGTGTCTTTTAGGATTAGATTAGTAAATTACTCCTGACTTTCAATTAAAAGAAGGTTGCGGATTATTGTCATAGTATGTGCTTCTACGATCATCTCAAATATAGTATAGAAATATGGAATATAGAAAATTTACCGGGGATGTAGTTGAAGGTATAACGGGAGGTTGCCGTTTTCTAATATCGACAAAAGATAGAAACAGAGACATCACCAAAGAAAAGGCTAAAATAATTAACAATTGATCTATATGTCAAGTTAGATAGGAACCCATTCCAAATCAATAGGAAGTGGATGGAAAAGTAAAAAGTCTTAACAACAAGAAACTCAATATAACTTGCAGTTTTTTAATATTGACAAAAGCTCAAAAAAAGGAGCCAATAATAACAAACGAAAAGGATCAAGCAAAGTTGATTTTAAAGAGGGAGGAAAATTCAATAATGAACTGATAATACCTTTGGCTATGTTTTCAAATTTTGTCACCTCCTTTTTACTGCACCCTACCATAAAATTAATAATTCGTATATGATGAAGAATGTAGAACAATAGTTTCTTTTATGATAAATAATTTGGCTCCTTCAAAGGAAAATCCAAACCTAGACAAAACAGAGAAGTATAAGAAATAAAGAACAAAAGTCTAAATGTAAATCAAAATTAATGCGGAAAAACTCCATACTCTGTATTTGATATAATAGATTAGATATATAATTTTTTTTAAAAAATAATTCTAAACCAAAACTAATAAAGAATTGTGTAGTGATTTTTAAGACAATACAGTTCGATAGTTTATTCAAGAAAAACAAATTTTAACCTCAAAGATGCTCACAATTGCATTACTATTGAAGTTATTATGATCATTATTATTATTATTATTATTATTATTATTATTATTATTTGGCTTCTGTTATGCAAACTTAAGAAGTTGTTAGTTCATAAACTATCATTATTTTCCCTAACTTTTGGAAAATAAAAAGAAAACCCTAATGGTAGTTGCATACTTGCATATGAATATTATTTCTTCAAATTTTGAATGACTTGTTGCAAGTGCTCATTATATTACGTAGCAAAATAGTTAAAAGTTTTTAAGATATGAAAATCATCAATTGTCCATAGAAAACATTAACCAAAAGAAATAATCACCAAGATTGAATAATTATAAACACAAAATGGATTTAAATCATACACCTAGAGACGTTTTTCCTAGCTCCAATGTATTATAATGCATCTTCCTCATTCTCGTTCTAGCTTTTAGCTTGTTCCCGCAACCAAACATACATAATGTAAGTGAAGAATCCTTAAAATAGTCATAGCTAAAATTGATTATTTTTCTTTTTGTATTTCTTTGCATAATATAGAGATGGAAAAAATAAGTCTTACAAACAATGCTGATATTCTCCTTTATAAAGAAGTCCGTCTTGATATAGATGTAGGAACTCTCTCGTGTTTAGTGTTGGTGTTAAAGTGGGATTAGTATAGCTTTAAAACTTCTATTCAATTACAAACTTTAAAAAATATTATATTATATTATTATTTAATTTGGAGACCTATTATAGTTTTACTCAACCACTAAGTCATTTATTAATCACGGCTCTTATTGATGGCCACGACTTTATAAACATATAAAAAGGAATTAATTTGAAAGTAAATTAAGAACATGCTAATTTATCTTCATTCTAAAAATAAAATATAAAAATATAGTAAATGACTATTTTGTCTATTGTAGAATCATTTAATGAAGGGCAAAAAGTTCAATCAACATTTGTTAAGGGCCTTCGTGCTTTTAATATAATATAGATTAAGACGCCTGAATCTGAATGCACATTTGAATATTAAGATATAGTTTTTGAATCTGAACGTTGTATCATTAAGACGGTTTGTTTTCCAATATCGGAATGAATATAATTATTCTGTAACATTATACCACTAAAATATTAGAGAAATACATTAGAAAAGTAGAATTATTATTTAAAAAAAAAGAAACTGAATTAGTTAAATGATATAAACTAATATTTTATATTAAATAAAAAAATCTGAATTATTTGAAATGAAAATAAAATTATGTACAACAAACACTACTGTCATAAATGTATTTACAAAGATTTTAAGAATTCAATATTATTAATTTAAAATGAAACATCATCCACCAAAAATCAAATTTAGAACTTGTTCCAATGAAATAGAAAAGGTTTATAATGGTTGCTGATTTGTTCCGAAATAGTAGTTATCATTTTTGGAAACGTGAGTTGTGACTTCCCCAAATGGTGTCGTCACATAAAGAATCTGTATGCCATAAAGACTTGTGCACACATCTATTCAATTAAGAGCCATTCATATCCATTAAGTGATTTTAAATGAGAAAAAATAAATGCACTTAATGGATAGTTATCTGAATCATTCAGATTCAGACGCCTATTAGGTACAAACAAATGAGGCCTAACTCCCTTTGTATACTTTTTAACCATTTTTTTTTCAAAATAATCCTAAATAGACATTCAACCACACCCATAATATTTTTTAGGCATTCCCTTTCTAAGATTTGTAGCTTACCTTTCTTCTTCCCTTTTTTTCACTGCCACCGCCCTTTTTTCGGCCACCGTCTTTGCTGCTCCGATGACTGCTTTCTCTTCACCACCTCTGCTGCTCCGCCACTGCTCCTGAGATCTGCTAGGATTTTGTAGCAGCTGTTGCTGAGTTATTTCGCCAATACTACGGCGAAACTGTTGCAGCCGTTGGCTGCTCTGCTAGTGCTGCTGCTGGTGGTCGGAACTGCAGATCTATAGCTTACTCTTCTTCTTCATTTTTTTTTTTGTTTTTTATATGTATACACTATAAAAAAAAGTGCATATATATAGAGTATAATTTTTTTTTTAAAAAAAACGTGAGTGTATATATTGTGTATAACTGAACAAACTTACTGTATACATCATAAAATTAAATGTATACACTATATATATGCAAATAAACCATTTGTATACAATGACATCGTTTTTACACGCTGTGAATTAGTTAGTTGTTTTTGTAATCCTCCCAATAATATATTTCACTAGAGTAGGAAGAAGACATATATGGGAGGGGGCTAACTACTTTGTATAATCACTCTTAACTATTAAAAATGGTGCATCAAATTCAATTTTTTCTTGTAATAATTTAAAATTAACTAACTATTAGAAATGGTGTAGCAAAGTCAGCCTTTTGTTTGTAACAGAAAGTCACTCTATTGATATATCATTGCAAATATTGTTGGGTTTGGAAGGAAGGTAAAATGGTGTGAATGGGAAATGAAATAAATATTAATATTTTATATTAATATTTGATATGGAGCCGTTTTCGTAACGAAATTAAAAAGTGGACTATTTATGCAAATATTCCAAAGGTGGGCTGCTGTAAAGTTATTCCAAATGAAAGGGTGCTTTCATTGAACAGCCACTTTGAAGGCTGCCTTTCATGAACAGCTACTTCACCAATGAAAAGGTGCCTTTTCATTGAACAGCCACCTTGAAGGCTGCCTTTCATGAACAGCCATTTCACCAAAAGACACCTTCATGCCTTTTCACTCCAAATCTTGTGGCTATAAATAGAGAGGCATTTTGCCTCATTTTAATCATCCAAAAATTTCATACTCTCTCTCTCTCATTATTTTTTGCATTTGTTTTCAAAACAAAAGTAAGTTCTGAGTCAGTGTGATTTGCTACCATTATTTGAGTTCGCTGTTCACTGTGATTTGAATTACCGCTATCACAGTGAGGATAATTCCATTCTATCCTGGGAGAAATTAATCCACAAACCTTGGGTAACTGTGAGGGGATTAGATTTCTTAAGGACAGGCAGTGTTTCTGTTTTGGTCATTATCGAAAGTGCAGACATATAACAATCTTAAGAAATCTAATTTTGTATTTTGGTCTGCTAATCGATAATAGGCTGTTTGTGGAGACTAAAATCTGAAAAGATTTTCTACTCCAAATTTAATATTCCGTTTTTGAAGATTTAAATACTTCAACGGATTATTAAAATTATTGTGTGTTTAATCCGTTCAGAAGATTAAAAACTTCCGGATTATTAAGATATTTATATTATTATTTGCAGTTTGAAGATATAAAAACTTCACTGTACATCAAATCAGTTTGAAGATATAAAATCTTCACTGTACATTAAATCAGATAGTTTGAATCTGACCGTATTATTTTGTTTTTACAGAATAATGACGAGCACAGAAAATAACAACGGTGTTTCTGGTACACCAAATGCTTCTATTGGTGCAAGCTCCAGCCGCCCTGCATCTGCACCGGCCCCTGCGCCAACACCGGCTGAAAAGCCGGGAAAGTTTGGCGGGATTGACTTCAAAAGGTGGCAGCAAAAGATGTTCTTTTATCTGACCACGCTGAGTTTGCAACGATTCATTAAGGAGGATGTTCCTGTCCCGGCAGACGATACTCCTGAAAATGAACGTTTCGTTGTTATTGAGGCATGGAAGCATTCTGATTTTCTATGTAAAAACTACATTCTGAATGGACTGGAGGACGACTTATACAATGTCTACAGTACTGCTGCAACTTCGAAGGAGCTCTGGCTTGCTCTTGAAAAGAAGTACAAAACTGAAGATGCTGGGATGAAGAAATTTGTAGCCGCCAAATTTCTGGACTTTAAGATGGTGGACAGTAAAACTGTCATAAGTCAAGTCCAAGAGTTGCAAGTGATCATTCATGATCTCATTGCTGAAGGTATGATCCAAATTAATGCTCATATTAGAAGTATTAATTATCCTATTAATAATAAATTTCTCATTGAAGGTTTGGTAATCAATGAGGCGTTTCAAGTGGCTGCGGTAATTGAAAAGTTACCACCTTTGTGGAGAGACTTTAAGAATTACTTGAAACACAAGCGCAAGGAGATGTCACTCGAAGATCTCATTGTTCGTTTGAGGATCGAGGAAGACAACAAGATTGCGGAGAAGAAGGTTGCTCGTGGAAGTTCAACAGTAATGGGAGCAAATATCGTTGAGACAAATGATGCACCAAAGAACAACAAAAGGAAGAAACCTTCTGGACCAAACAATCAGCCGAAAAAGAAGAAATTCAAGGGGAATTGCCGCAACTGTGGTAAATATGGACACAAGGCTGTAGACTGTCGTGCCCCAAAGAATGCCAAAAATAATAAAGGTCAAGCAAACATGGTAGAAGATACTATTTCCCAAGGAGTGCAAGAGATAGATCTTTGTGCAATGATTTCTGAGTGTAACTTGGTAGGAAATCCGAAAGAATGGTGGATTGATTCTGGAGCCACCCGCCATGTTTGTGCAAATAAAGATGCGTTTACTAGCTATGCTCCCGCTGGACCTAATGAGACACTCTTCATGGGAAATTCTGCAACAGCAAAGATTGAAGGTTATGGCAAGATAGGCCTAAAAATGACCTCGGGCAAGGTTGTGACTCTCAACAATGTTCTTCACGTTCCAGAAATACGTAAGAACTTAGTGTCAGCTTCACTTCTCGTCAAGAACGGGTTTAAGTGTGTTTTTGTTGCTGATAAGGTTGTATTAACTAAGAATGATAGTTTTCTAGGAAAAGGTTACCTATGTGAGGGCCTTTTCAAGCTGAATGTAATGACTGTTTCTATCAATAATAAAGTTCAAGCTTCTTCTTACTTACTTGAGTCAAATGAATTATGGCATGCACGTTTGGGACATGTTAATTATAAAACCTTGCGGAAAATGATAAATATGGAAGTATTGCCTAAATTTGAATGTGATAAATCAAAATGTCAAATATGTGTTGAGTCTAAATTTGCGAAACATCCTTACAAATCACTTGAAAGGAATTCCGAACCTTTAGACTTAATTCATACGGATATTTGTGATATGAAGTCAATACCATCTCGCGGTGGAAAGAAGTATTTCATAACTTTTATTGACGATAGCACTCGTTACTGCTACGTTTATTTACTTAGTAGTAAAGACGAGGCTATAGATGCATTCAAGCAATACAAAAATGAAGTTGAAACACAACTTAACAAAAGAATAAAAATGATAAGAAGTGATAGGGGCGGTGAATACGAATCTCCTTTTGAACAAATATGTTTGGAATATGGCATTATTCACCAAACTACTGCCCCTTACGCGCCACAATCTAATGGGATTGCGGAAAGGAAAAATAGAACTTTAAAGGAGATGATGAATGCCTTGTTGATAAGTTCGGGTTTACCCCAAAACTTATGGGGGGAAGCTATTCTTACAGCTAGTCGAATACTTAATCGTGTACCCCACAGCAAAACACAATCCATTCCATATGAAAAGTGGAAGGGAAGAAAGCCAAGCTTGAATTACCTCAAAGTGTGGGGGTGTTTGGCAAAGGTACAAGTTCCTAAACCTAAAAGGGAAAAGATAGGACCAAAAACCGTTGATTGTGTTTTCATAGGATATGCCAAGAATAGTAAGGCATATCGTTTTCTGGTTTATAAATCAGAAAATCCTGACATTCATATTAATACGGTTATGGAATCAGATAATGTTGAATTCTTTGAAAATATATATCCGTATAAAAGTGAATGTGAATCGTCAAATGTCAGCACGAAACGACCAAGAGAAGGTACAAAAGAAAGTATGCCAAATAATGATAATCCAAGACGTAGTAAACGTCAAAGGACATCTACTTCTTTTGGACCAGATTTTATGACTTTCCTATTGGAAAATGAGCCTCAAACTTATAAAGAAGCAATGGCTTCTTCAGAGTCTCCATATTGGAAAGAGGCAGTCAATAGTGAGATTGAATCCATTTTAAGCAACCACACATGGGAGTTGGTTGATCTTCCTCCTGGGAACAAACCTTTAGGTTACAAATGGATTTTCAAAAGGAAAATGAAAGCTGATGGTACTATTGACAAATACAAGGCTAGACTGGTCGTTAAAGGTTATAGACAAAAAGAGGGCCTTGATTATTTTGATACATACTCTCCGGTAAGCAGAATTACATCCATACGGATGCTAATAGCTTTGGCCGCCGTGTATAATCTTCAAATCCATCAAATGGATGTAAAGACAGCCTTCTTAAATGGAGATTTGGAGGAAGAAATCTACATGGAACAACCTGAAGGGTTCGTGGTTCCTGGGAAAGAAAAGAAGGTATGTCGACTTGTTAAGTCTCTTTATGGACTAAAACAAGCACCTAAACAATGGCATGCGAAATTTGACAGTACAATGTTGTCAAATGGCTTCCAAATTAATGAGTGTGATAAATGTGTTTACATTAAGAACACTCCAAATCATATAGTCATTGTTTGTCTATATGTGGATGACATGTTAATAATGAGTAAAGATATTGCTGACATCAATGCTACTAAGCGTATGCTAACTAGCAAGTTTGATATGAAAGACTTGGGAGTTGCGGATTTAATCTTGGGTATTAAAATTCACAAAACTCCTCAAGGTTTGGCATTATCTCAAACTCATTACATCAGAAATGTCCTGGAAAAATTCAAGTATTTAGACTTCAAAACTTCAAAGACTCCAATTGATGTTAATCTTGCCTTTACAAAGAATAAAGGACAAAGCACGTCTCAACGAGACTACGCTAGAGTGTTGGGAAGTCTAATGTACATCATGAATTGTACACGACCAGATATAGCTTGTGCTATAAGTAAACTGAGTCGATACACAAGTAATCCTGGACAAAATCACTGGATGGCTATGAAACGAGTTTTGGGTTATTTGGAGTACACCCAAGACTATGCTTTGCACTATGATAAGTATCCCGCTGTTATAGAAGGATATTGTGATGCAAATTGGATCACCGGCTCAAAAGAATCAAAATCCACAAGTGGATATATTTTCACAATAGGTGGAGGAGCGGTAACTTGGAAATCATCCAAACAAACCTTGCTTGCTCGCTCTACAATGGAGGCTGAGTTCATAGCTTTGGACAATGCCGGTGAAGAAACTGAATGGCTCCGAAACTTCTTGGAAGACATTCCATTTTGGCCTAGGCCGTTGACACCTATATGTATACATTGCGATAGTCAATCGGCAATATCGAGGGCTGGGAGCCTTATGTATAATGGTAAAAATCGTCATATACGACGAAGACATAAAACCATTAGACAACTTATCTCTAGAGGAATTATCACAATTGACTATGTTAAGTCAAAGGATAATGTATCGGATCCACTTACTAAAGCTTTAACTAGAGATGATGTTGAGAGATCATCAAGAGGAATGGGACTATGGCCGAGGACAAGTCGTCATGGCGGTAACTCTACCTAGAAGACTGGAGATCCCAAGATCTAGGTTCAAGGAGCTCAAACAAAGTTGTGTACGACCGCTCCAACATTGTCAAACAACTCAACCCATCCTCTTAATAAGACAATGTTTAGTACCAAGGATAAAACGTTAAAGACGTTTTTTAATGATTATCTAAGTTTGATACGGGGTTTGTCAAACAGTGTAGATCTACGGGATTACACGTTTAGAAATCACCTATGTGAGTGTGAAGTGGAAGCCGCTTCAAGGAGAATTCTGTAAGGCCAATTCTCTACGCACTCATGAACCAGGCGATGTTCATGGCTGAAACGAACACAACAATGAGAACCAAAAATGGTCAAGGATTAATTGTGTGACATATGTTGTCTAGGTATACACCAAAGTTCGACGGTTCAAAGATATCAAATCTACCGATTGACCGAGTATATCCGATATATGTTCACTACGGAAAGTTCAAAGGGAAACCCACTTATCCAGATGCAATTAATTCTTACTTGCAAATCACATAGTTTTCTGCATGTTTTCTTCATATAGCCATTCCCCATTCATGTGGGGGATTGTTGGGTTTGGAAGGAAGGTAAAATGGTGTGAATGGGAAATGAAATAAATATTAATATTTTATATTAATATTTGATATGGAGCCGTTTTCGTAACGAAATTAAAAAGTGGACTATTTATGCAAATATTCCAAAGGTGGGCTGCTGTAAAGTTATTCCAAATGAAAGGGTGCTTTCATTGAACAGCCACTTTGAAGGCTGCCTTTCATGAACAGCTACTTCACCAATGAAAAGGTGCCTTTTCATTGAACAGCCACCTTGAAGGCTGCCTTTCATGAACAGCCATTTCACCAAAAGACACCTTCATGCCTTTTCACTCCAAATCTTGTGGCTATAAATAGAGAGGCATTTTGCCTCATTTTAATCATCCAAAAATTTCATACTCTCTCTCTCTCATTATTTTTTGCATTTGTTTTCAAAACAAAAGTAAGTTCTGAGTCAGTGTGATTTGCTACCATTATTTGAGTTCGCTGTTCACTGTGATTTGAATTACCGCTATCACAGTGAGGATAATTCCATTCTATCCTGGGAGAAATTAATCCACAAACCTTGGGTAACTGTGAGGGGATTAGATTTCTTAAGGACAGGCAGTGTATACTGTTGGCTTGGAATTTTTCTACTTCATCTTATTTCTGTTTTGGTCATTATCGAAAGTGCAGACATATAACAAATATACTCTTAGGAGGAAGTGAATTTCCAGTAACAATTCAATAACTTATCGTGATACACAATGGTAGAATATGATCGGTTTAATGGCAAGGCCAGTTAAACAATTGTTTTAGGCCACCAATATTAAGAGCCCAAAATTATTTATTTATATATTATTTATACGTTATAAAATTGTTAATAAAGGTACTAGTATATTTTATATTTCTCTTTTTGGAATGTGTTAAAGATTATTCAAATAATTAATCAGTATTATATAATAAATATACAATATTTAAATTGATCAATTGAATGATGACTTTGTCAATTTAAGAACGAAGTTTCTTGTAGTATCTTTAGAGTTAATTATTATTTTTTCTTTATTTCCCCTCCCAGTCTTGGAGGAATTATTTTTAATAAAGACTAGATTAGTAATTTTTTCACTTCAAAATAAACTTAAATTATTCCAAATATAAGAAGTTATTTTAACGGAAAAGGGTCATGTTTGACCCTCTACTATGCGAAATAGGTCATTAATGATCTTTGTTATACTTTGGTGGCATCCGTGACCCTACTGTTAGTGAAAGTGGCATGGGTGTCCTCCACTTAACGGACCAGCCACGTGGCGCCATCTGATGCACCGGCCCCATTAATTAAATCCAACCCCAAACTTAATTCATAACTCTAAATCGACCCGACCCACTTTTATAACCCGCCCAAAAGAAACCCTCACAATATAAAGCCTATTTATGCACCATTAATCATTCCTTCTTTATGTTTCCCAAAACCTTAACGCCAAAACAAAAACTAATTGAAATTTAATAAATTTACTAGATTTTTTTTAAGTCGTAGCAATCACTTTTTCCTTATTGCTTTAAGTATTCATCAACTTTTCTTTATTAAAATATTATGCATTCAGATTCATCATTTTTAATTCCATGAGATTTTTTTTTTCTTTGCATTTATGATTCTTTCGTCAGAATTTTGTTCAAGGATCTTCTATAGTAACGTGTTGACTTACATCTATTTTACAATAATTTAAGTAGAGCGGATGCAATGTGATTAGTAATGGTAAAGGTTTTTAATTTTGTTGTTTAAATTTGCTTTATTGCCTATATGAATTGGTTTCCTTAGAAATTCATGAAATTATACAAACTCATTCCACAAACTTATTAGAATAAAAAATATGGATTTAAACGTTACATTAATAATAAAATTTTAATTTTTATATTTAATTTTTGTAAAACCTATTTACAAGCTTGAGCATACCTTCAATAAAGAAGATGAAATATAAATGAGTTTTATATTATGAGGGTTTCTTTAGAGCGGGTTATAAAATTGGGTTGGATTGGTTTAGGGTTATGGGTTAAGTTTACGGTTGGATTTAATTAGTGGGGTCGGTGCGTCAGATGGTGCCACGTGGCCGGTCCGTTAAGTGGAGGGCATCCATGCCACTTTCACTAACGGCAGGGTCATAGACGCCTCCAAAGTATAACAAAGGTCATTAATGACCTATTTCGCATAGTAGAGGGTCATATGTAGCCCTTTTGGGGCTCCCGGGCTGCGGAGGGTTCTGGGGCGAAATCTACTTTGTTATCTGATGACAAGGCGTGAGATTGACGCCAACTCTCACTCCGTTATTTTAAATTCTACTTAGTGGCACGAAATTTAGATAATTAGATTATGAGAATTTATCAAAGCATTATCTTAAGAGTCAATAGATGTTTCTTGAAAAATATTATATATAAACCTTAGTAGGTAGAGGTACCGAAAATTTCAAATGGCGGGAGCTAGCTGATAACTTAATGAATGATCTCTGATTTCTACAAAATGACATATATTATCGTTACATAAAAGGGAAATTATATAAAAAATGAGTTAATTCCTAAAATGGTCACTGAACTATTGATACGTATCTAAAAATGTCACTTTTCTTTGGTTTGGGATAAAAATATTACTCAACTTATCCAATATACCTTAAAAGGTCATTTTCCTAAATTGTGGGTTAAAGGTCACCGGAAAATGCTGGCATGGAATTTTATTTTGGTTTTTTCTTTCTTTTTTCAGCATATTTTTTTTCTTTTTATTAAAAGTTAATCCAATAAATATTTTAATTTTCTTTTTCTTGAAATAACAAACTATTTATTTATGAAATACTCACATACTACTTGACCCAAAATGGGTCTTCTTAAGACTACTTTATTTTAGTTCTTTTTATTAAAAGTGAATCCAATAAATATTTTAATTTTTTTTAAAAAATATCAAATTATTTATTTATGAAATACCCACATGCTACTTGACCTAAAATGGGTCTTCTCAAGAAATGCAGAAAAAAAGGCGCAATATGTTACTCTTATTGGGATTATGTAAAAAACTTATTTTAGCATAGTATGTTACTCTTTTTTGTTGACAATGGCGCTCTCAAGGTTTGGTGGTGATAGCATCAAGGACAAGGAAGAAGCTTTGGAAGTACCAAGAAGACCATTGACAAGATCACAAGCTCAAAAATTACAAGCAGATGTTGATGGACTTCAATTGCACATAAACAAGCTATTAATTATGGAGGAAGAGCTCCTAAAAGGAGATGAATTAGCTAAGTATTACAACTATTTTATGGTACAAGTCCAAGTACAAAAGGAGGTCGATTGGGGCACAAAAATAAGCCATTAAATGGGCTAAATGGCGTCCAAATGGAGGGTAAAGTAGGGCCCACATTTTTGGTCAAAGAGCCAACAAAGAGAAGCTTAAATAAGTCCTAAATTAGGGTGGAGAGGCTTGGAAATCAGCCTTGGAGGCTAGTCAACAAGTCAAAGTTAGTTAGGAGGAAACTAGTAAAAGTTACCCTAGTTAGTTGGAGATTAGATTTTCTATTTCTAGTTGGCTTTAGTTCTCTTTTACTTATGACTTAGTTTACCTAATTTGAGTAGGATTTTAGCTTTATTTTCTGTCCCTTTCTCTATAAATAGGGGAGTCTTTCATTATTATTTTCAGCTAGACATTATTATCAATAAAATTGTGAGGTTCTTTTCTTGCACTTTTGAGTGTGATTGTTCTTGGATTTATTCTTCAACCTTCGAGATTCAACTTAAGGTGGTAAGAACTAAATTTTTCATAACTCTTAGATTACTTTTAGGTATCTTTGATTGTCATAACTATTCTGAAGGTAAGAAAGTTAAGCTTGCAGTTGTTGAATTTTCTAATTATGCTGCTATCTGGTGGAAAAAGCTTTCTAGGGATAGAGAGCAAGATGTAGAACCTTTAATTTCTACATGGGCCGAGATGAAGAGAGTAATGAGGAAGAGGTTCGTCCCATCCTACTTTCAAAGAGATTTACAGCAACGTCTTCAAACTTTGAAGCAAGGATCTATGTCTGTTGATGATTATTTCAAGGCGGTGGATATGGCTATGATCCAAGCTAATTGTAATGAAGATGAAGAAGCTACTATGGCTAGGTTTCTTAACGGCTTAAATAGGGAGATTGCAGATGTAGTAGAAATACAACAATATGTAATCCTAGATGAGTTAGTTGATTTAGCTATCAAAGTAGAAAGGCAAAATAAAAAGAGGCAGCAAGCTAGCTCTTGGAAGAATCGTCCAACATCTACACCAAAGAAGACCTGGCCGAACAAGGATGAGAAAACCATGTCTAAACCTAATGATAATAAGGGTAAGGGCATAGTAGGAGCCAAAGATGGAGGTAGAGTTCCTAATCCTAAATCTCCTCTTCCTACAAGTTCTATTGAATGTTATAAATGTAGGGGAAGAGGACATAAGGCGTTTGAATGCCCAAATAGGAGAGCTATTCTTATTAGGGACGATGGGGGATTTGAGAGTGAAAAAAGTGAAAGTGAGGGAGAAGTAGAAGAGGGTGTTGAAGAAGAAGAGGAAGACATGGCTAATGAGGGCTTGAATTGTGTAGTTAGGAGAATCATGAACATTAATTTGGGAAATTCTCATGAGGAGCAAAGGGAAAATATTTTTCACACTAGATGTGGGATAAAGGGGAAAATTTGTTCGATGATTATAGATAGTGGAAGTTGTGCTAATGTTGTGAGCAATTATTTAGTAGAAAAATTAGGGTTGGAGCTGATGAAACATCCCACACCTTATAGATTGCAATGGTTGAATGATAGTGGTGAGCTTAGGGTTAATAAGCAATGCTTGATACCAGTCAATGTGGGAAAGTATGTTGATGAAGTTCTTTGTGATGTGATATCCATGCAAGCTTGTCATATCTTGCTTGGACGTCCTTGGCAATTTGATAGAAGGGTTGTTCATGATGGAAGGAGGAATAGATATTCTCTTGAGCTCAATGCCAAGAAGTTTAATACCATTAACTCCTTCCCAAGTGTATGAAGATCAAAAGAAATTGAGGGAAACAATGGGGAATAAAGGGGAGGGACAAAAGAATGAGCTTGAGAGAAAAGCAAAAGAAGAAAAAAAGAGAGAAAATCGTGATGAGAGAGTGGGCAGCAACGAGAGTGGAAAAAAAATTGGGAAGAGTGACAAAAAAGAGAGCTTTGGTGAGAGGCAAGAGGCTAAGCTTGAAAAAAGAGTGAGTCTTGTAAAAGCCAAAGAGTGTTTGAGGGCACAAAAAGAGGGGCTGCCCATAATACTTCTTACTTATAGGGAAGTTTTACTTAATGATGAGTTACTAACTTCTTTTTTGCCTAGTAGTATCTCTAATCTTTTGCAGAATTTTGATGATGTCTTTCTGGAGGATGATGTTCCTAAGGGTTTACCACATTTAAGAGGAATTAAACATCAAATCGATTTTATGCCCAGATCTCAACTTCCAAATAGGCCAGCTTATAAGAGTAATCCTGAAGAGACTAAGGAGCTACAAAGACAAGTAGATGAGCTGCTTGAAAAGGGATTTGTGAGAGAAAGTATGAGTCCATGTTCTGTTCCCGTTCTATTGGTACCAAAGAATGATGGAACTTGGAGGATGTGTGTAGACTATCGCGCCATTAACAAAATAACGGTAAATTATCGTCATCCTATTCCTCGTCTTAATGATATGTTAGATCAATTACATGGCTCTAAAATCTTCTCTAAAATTGATTTAAAAAGTGGTTACTATCAAATTAGAATGAATCCTGGTGATGAATGGAAAACTGCTTTTAAAACTAAGTATGGCCTATATGAATGGTTAGTGATGCCTTTCAGCTTAACTAATGCACCAAGTACTTTCATGCACTTAATGAATCATATCTTTAAAGATTTTCATGGGAAATTTGTTGTAGTATACTTTGATGACACTTTGATTTTTTCTAAGACTTTAGAAGAGCATGTAGAATACTTAAAACAAGTCTTTAATGTGCTTAGGGAGCAGCGTCTATACACAAATATGAAAAAGTGTACTTTTTGTGTTGATAAAGTGGTTTTCTTAGGCTTTGTGGTTAGTTCTAGAGGAGTTGAGGTTGATGAAGATAAAATCAAGGCAATTAAAGAATTGCCTACACCTAAGAGCATAACTGAAGTTAGGAGTTTTCATGGACTTGCTAGCTTTTATAGGAGGTTTGTAAGGGACTTTAGTACAATTGCAGCATCCTTAACTGAGATTATTAAGAAAGATAGACCGTTTTGTGGGGGGGAAGAACAAGTTAGGGCGTTTAACTTGCTAAAGGATAAGTTGTGTTCCGCTCCTTTGTTACAATTACCTGATTTTAACAAGTCTTTTGAAATTGAATGTGATTCATCTGGTAGAGGTATAGGAGCTGTTCTAATGCAAGATTCTAAACCCATTGCTTACTTTAGTGAAAAATTGAGTGGAGCTACTTTAAATTATTCTACTTATGATAAAGAGTTATATGCTTTGGTTAGAGCTTTAGCTACTTGGCAGCACTATTTATGGCCTAAAGAATTTCTAATTAAAACTGATCATGAATCTTTAAGGCATTTAAAGAGCCAAGATAAGCTTAATAGAAGGCATGCTAAATGGGCTGAGTTCATATAAACTTTTCCTTATGTGATTTCTTACAAGCAAGGAAAAGATAATGTGGTAGCTGATGCACTTTCAAGAAGGTACGCTCTTGTTTCTAGTCTAACTTCTAAGTTGATGGGGTTTGATCAAATTAAGGGTTTATATGCTAAAGATGCTGATTTTGGTGTTGCGTTTTTGAAATGTTTAAATGGACCTTTTGAAAGGTTTGATTTGCAAGATGAGTTTCTCTTTAAAAAAAACAAGTTGTGTGTGCCTAATTGCTCTTTACGAGAATTATTTGTGAGAGAAGCACATTGTGGGGGACTTATGGGTCACTTTGGAGTACCAAAAACATTGGATATACTTGCTGAAAAATTCTTTTGGCCTGGTATTAAAAAAGATATTGAAAAGATGTGTGTCCAATGTCTTGAATGTAAACAAGTAAAATCTAAAATGTTACCACATGGATTGTACACGCCTTTACCTATTCCATCTTAACCTTGGGTTGATATTTCTATGGACTTTGTGTTGGGTTTGCCTAGAACAAGGTATGGTAAAGATAGTATTTTTGTTGTGGTGGATAGGTTCTCAAAAATGGGTCGTTTCATTCCATACTTAAAAACTAATGATGCTTCTCATATTGCTGATTTGTTTTTGAAAGAAGTTGTTAAATTGCATGGTATACCTAGAACAATTGTTAGTGATAGGGATGCTAAGTTCTTGAGCCATTTTTGGCGTGTTCTTTGGGGGAAATTGGGTACTAAATTACTATTCTCTACATCTTATCATCCCCAAACTGATGGAGCAACGGAAGTAGTTAATAGGACCTTAGGAAACATGTTGAGGGCTGTTTTGAAAGGTAAGTTAACCTCTTGGGAAGACCACTTGCCTATGGTTGAATTTGCTTATAATAGAACTGCTCATTCTTCCAAAAGTATGTCTCTTTCTGAAATTGTGTATGGATTAAATCCTCTTACTCCCCTTGATATTTTACCTTTACCTACTAATGAAATTATTAGTCTTGATGGTAAGAAGAAGGCAGAGATGATGAAAAAGATCCACGAGCAAACTAAGCTTACAATTGAAAGGAACAATGAACAAACTGCTCGACGGAGGAACAAAGGCCGAAAGCAATTTATATTTGAACCCGACGACTTAGTTTGGGTGTATATGAGGAAAGAAAGGTTTCCTTCTAAGAGGAAGTCAAAATTGAATCCAAGAGGAGATGGACCATTCAAAGTTCTTGAAAGAATTGGGGATAATGCTTAAAAGCTTGATCTTCCTGGTGAGTACCAAGTTAGTGCTACTTTTAATGTTGCTGATTTATCTTTTTATGATGTAGGTTTGAATTCGAGGATGAATTCTTCACAAGAAGAGGGTAATAATAGCATCAAGGACAAGGAAGAAGCTTTGGAAGTACCAAGAAGACCATTGACAAGATCACAAGCTCAAGAATTGCAAGCAGATGTTGATGGACTTCAATTGAACATAAAGAAGCTATTAATTATGGAGGAAGAGCTCCCAAAAGGAGATGAATTAGCTAAGTATTACAACTATTTCATGGTGCAAGTCCAAGTCCAAGATGAGGTCGATTGGGGCCCAAAAATCAGCCATTAAATGGGCTAAATGGCGTCCAAATAGAGGGTAAAGTAGGGCCCACATTTTTGGTCAAAGATTCAACAAAGAGAAGCTTAAATAAGTCCTAAATTAGGGTGGAGAGGCGTGGAAATCAGCCTTGGAGGCTAGTCAACAAGTCAAAGTTAGTTAGGAGGAAACTAGTAAAAGTTATCCTAGTTAGTTGGAGATTTGGTTTGCTATTTCTAGTTGGCTTTAGCTCCCTTTTACTTATGACTTAGTTTACCTAATTTGAGTTGGATTTTTAGCTTTATTGGCTGCTCCTCTCTCTATAAATAGGGGAGTCTTTCATTATTATTTTCAGCTAGACATTATTATCAATAAAATTGTGAGGTTCTTTTCTTGCACTTTTGAGTGTGATTGTTCTTGGATTTATTCTTCAACCTTCGAGATTCAACTTAAGGTGGTAAGAACTAAATTTTTCATAACTCTTAGATTACTTTTAGGTATTCAAGAAAGACGGTAATTCTATTGTTGTTCTTGTTACTCTAACGGGGGTCGGGGTTCCATAATCTACTTCTTGTTAAATTCTCTACCAAAGGCGATTAGCTAGTCTAATTGTTGTTGTTAGGAATTCTTTTCAAGAATTAGACTTGTATCGAATTTCTTGGCTCACCCTCGAGATTCGTGATCCATTCTTGAATTCAAGAAACTCGTCATTGAATTCATTCTATCTTTCTATTTTGTTCTTTTCCGTTTCTACCATTTCTTTTTAGCTTCCGCAAAGTTCTTTAAATTTTTGAATTTTATTATCAAGTTCTTGGATCCTTAACGAGCGTGTTATCAGGTGGAACATTTAGACAAGCTTTTGTTTGTTAAAATTTTTTAATATTAACCTTTTATGGAGTGGTATGTAAAAGAGAGTTGTCTCTTGGAAGGATTTAAAATTTATCTTGTATTTTACCCGTAGCATGACTTGAGAACACAAATAATATACATCAATAAAACTCGTTCAAATAATCTTAAGAATACCCGTTTTGGGTCAAGTAACATGTTGGTATTTCATAAATAAATAATTTGATATTTAAAAAATAATAATTAAAATATTTATTGGATTCACTTTTAATAAAAAGAACTAAAATAAAGTAGTCTTAAGAATACCCATATTGTGTCAAGTAGTATGTGTATATTTCATAAATAATAATTTGGTATTTTAAGAAAAAAAATTAAAATATTTATTGGATTAGCTTTTAATAAAAAGAACTAGAATATGCTGAAAAAAGAAAAAAAACTAAAATAAAATTCCATGTCAGCATTTTCCGGTGACCTTTAACCCATAATTTAGGAGAATGACTTTTTAAGGTATTTTTGATAAGTTGAGTGATATTTTATCCCAAACCAAAGGAAAGTGACTTTTTTAGATACTTATCAATAGTTTAGTGACCATTTTAGGAATTAACTCTATTAAAAATATATAAATGCTATTAAGGCTTCTTATTATGTCGCCTTTAATTTCGTGGTTTTTGCTCTTGACAATTCATGTTTCTCTGATATTGATCATTTTTAGATCTGGTGATAAGAAGTGTTCTAATATCGATGAGTCTTCTTTGTCCTACGATGATGCTATTTTCAAAAACTGAAAACTTCTACATTGTTGATAATTCTGAGAGGCAAGTGTTTGTTAAATTAAGTGATGGAACAAAAGTTGTTGCGTGCTCTATGTTTGGTGAAGACAAAAAGTTTCTTATGGAGTCGTGTGTGGATTTATTGATGGTTGACTGGTATTTGAGTATTTGTTTTGAAGATGATCTTGAATATAATAAGAATGTGAGTTTGACGAAAGACTTTATTATTACATGACTGAAATGCTTCTTAAGTTCAAAGTTTACAAGTTCGACGGAGGTACCACAGGTGGCTAGTTTGGAAGATAACATTTCCTATAGCTAAGATCATATAAGCAATCAATTGCATATGGGGGCACGTGCTTCTTCTCTCTAATGTTGATTAACTTGTCCCATTATTGCATTTTCTTTTGCTAGTATGGGTAAGCAAATTTGGCTCTTGGCAATTAGCCCGAGTCAAAATATTAATTTGAGTTGTGTATTATGTTAATGAAAAAGAAAAAAATTAAGTGTGATTGAAATTTAATCAGATGTATAATGTTTTATTTGCCGTTTAAAACTTAATAATTTACTAATAAATTTAAAATTCTTGAAAATTATAAAATTTCCTAATATTTTGAGACATCCATAAAAGAAAAGTGTCACCCAAATTGCAATTTAGAATGAGATACCGGCTACTAGGGTGTCAATAGTTCGGTTCGGTCGGTTTTTTCGTGAAATTTATACCATACCAATTTTTCGCTCACTCTATTATGCATAACCAAAATAAGAATTTTCAAAACCGTCCTATTCATGTCAGTTTTTCTTTGGTTTCGGTTCGGTTAATTTTCGGTAAATTTTTTTAGAACTCCGTGGTAGAATCGTACCATTACTAGAATGTGACATTTTTATGTAAAATACCTATGAATTTAATATAGGGATAATTACACTAAAAGACAAGCAAAAAACGAAAATTACCAAAAATGGCCCATATTTTCGAATCTTACCCGACCTGTCACCCTTTCCCGAGATAGTAGTTTGCCGCAATTTTATACAAGTTTATAAAATTTTATACAAATTTATACACGTGTATAAAATTGTATAAATTTGTATAAGTGTGTATATGCGAGTGAATAAATCTGTATATTAAGGATGTTTATATGAATTTTTACTTTTTTGTGTGTATATTTTTGTATTTCTCTCATTGCTACGCATTTATCTATGTATATTCATGTATAATTTATTTTTTACACTAATTGACATACTAAACCACTTAATTACAGAAAATACCGATATTTTTAAATAATTACCCTACATAACAACATTTTTCACATTTTATAAAATATACAATTTTTTCATTTCCTTCCTCTCTCTCTATCCAAAACCCTAATTTCTCCCTCTCTCTTTCTCTCCTCTCCTCCACCCACCCACCCACTCACTCTCCCACCGTCACCCCCTCCCCCACGCCTCTGCTCCACCGTCAATGTCGCTGCACCGCCGAGCATCTACCGATCTCCTACTCTGCTGCTCCATTTTGCTTTGATTTGCTCCATCTACCACCATTTTTGTTGTGGTTTGTTGATGCGTGGTGGTGGCTGCTGCTGCGCTGTGGTAGTTGTTGTTGAGTGACTTCTCCGGCTACCCTTGCCGGAGCTCCGATCTGCTTCTTCTCCTTTTTTTTGTTTAGATTCGTGTATACTTTTGTATGCTCGTGTATGTGTATGTTTGGGGTGGTTGTTGGTGATTGTTGGTGGTTGTTTGAAGGTGGAAGCAAGTGTATGTTTGATTTTGTGCAGGTGTATGTATATGAATATCTTTTACAAGTGCAGAGTGTATGTATGTGTATATCATTGTATGAATGTGTATTTCTGAGTATATATTGTATATTTTTGTATATTTTATGTGTGTGTCTTGGCTCACATAAATTTGTATGTATAATTCATAAATCTGTAGATCCGTGCATGTATGTGAGTGTTTAGTGTATGTATAACCATATTTTTTTTGTGTATGTGTATGTAAATTTTGTTTAAATGTATTTAGCAACTGTTATTTAAAAAATAATGTATATATGTGTATTTAGTGTTTTCCATCTTTTAGATCCAAAAAACAAAAAAAAAAAATTCGATGGGTGGCCGGCCGGCCGCGGCCGGCGGTGACTAGGCGGCGCCGCCGCCTGAGGTGGTAGCAGTGGGAGGGGGGCAGTAGGAAGAAGGAGGACTAAGCCCTAATTTGTTAGTTTTTTTGGTTTTGTATATAATGTGTAAAAAAATATTGGTATTTTTTGTAAAATGAAATAATGTTGTTATTTTTTGTAACTTTGGTGTTAGGGTTGTATAAATTTGTAATTCGCTCTTATTTTTTTGGGAGAGATTTGTGTGTATAAACTTGTCCAAATCAATGATTTAGACGTAATAAACAATATAAAATCAGTAAAATACAAAAAAATAACGACACCACTGGCGGGGGAGGATATTTGACGGCAGCTTAGTGGCTGAGAAGGGGGAGATTTGGTAGCCAGGGTATTTTTTATGAAGGAGTGCTAAAATTTATAATTTTAGGGATGAGGGCTATGCATGAAAAAAAAATTATGGCCTCTTGTTTGTAATTTTGGGTAGTGGGCTGCCTATTTTTGAAAATTTTCCGTTAATATAACACATATGATGTAAGATAATATTTGAATAAATAAAGAAAACTGGTCGTATCTAAATTTTAATATTTAAGTACTCGACATATTTTCGTTCCCCAATATTGAGCTACAAGTGATTCTCACTCTCTATTAAGTAGATAATAAAAAATGATACCATATACATGACTTTGGTAAAATTTATTTATAAGGCAATTAACTAAAAAAACATTATTCTATAGTGATATTATAAAATCAATGAAGTAAAGACAAAAGAATTCTAAATAACACGCGTTGACAGATATTAATTAAATATAACTCAAGAACTAGAATAGTAAAATATTAAGTATATGCTAAGAGAAATTTAAACGAGTATAAAAATATTTGATATCTTGGTCACTTAGTAGCTTGATATATGCTCAAGTTTATTAGTCGTACCAATTGATTTAGTTTCAACAGAATTATATGAGTGCGGATGAGTTTGGTAGTTTGCACTTTCGGTGCTAATTAGTATATGCACCGTTGTGTTTCCATCACCACAAGGTCCAAGAACTCGACTAAAAATGTTTGCTATATTTATATTTAGACTTAACACACACACACACACACACACACACACACACACACACACACATATATATATATAGTGTGTGTGTGTAAATATGTTCGGTTCGGTTCGATTTGGTATTTTTTTAATATTTTTTATATTATAAAAAAACCTACACTAATTATTCGGTACAATTATAGAGTTATATTCAAACCATCGATTTTGGTAAAAATAACCTAAGAACCGGTTTGGTTCAGTACTGATGCAAACCAAACCACGCAGAAGCAAGATAAAGAAACGAAAGCGATAAAGTAAACACAACAACGAGAAAATAGGGATGGAGAAGGACAGAAATAGAAGAAAATAAAGGATACTCGATTCAAACACGATTGAATATCCGAGAGAGAGAAAGAAACTTGAACCTATCGAGGATCCATACTAGGATGACATCCTCTCAGTTTCAAGCTAAAAGGGATACACGAAGCCTCGGGCTTCAACGAGAAGGGCTCGGCCTCTTCTAAGTTCTTCTATTCTCAAATAAACATCAACTAACTAAAGGCTAAGCGTAGGATTAGACTATTTATAGTAGCTATGCATTTACAATGATAAATGGTCTAAAATGCCCCTTCAGCTAATTCTGGAAAGCTGTCTGATCAATTCTTCATCGCGATCACGCAAGGCAAGCTCGCGATCGCGCAGAGCAATTGGACCTTCATCGCGATCGCGCAGTGTATTGCTTTTCCAGAATTCCAGCAAGCTTGCAATTTGGTCTTCTGGCCTTCTTTGACTTGAATCCTGGTTTCCAAGCTCTCTTTGAAGCGTTCTAAGTCCCACATGTTGAGCGTAAATTCCCCCACGGCTTTGGATACCAATTTCGGATTGCATAAAGTACAATTCGATCGGCTAGGTCAGTTTTTCGAAAACCATTGAAACCCCTACAAGCTACTTATAGAGGTATATTAGCTAGTCAAAAATTAAAATGTAACTCACCAGTCCCATTATCAAGTCCACATTGATTCCACCACCACGTCGTATATACTATAGACTAAGGGTGACTAACGGCCCGGTCCGGTCCGGGACCGGTACCGGCATGTCCTCTGTTTTAAAAGACTCGCCCCGGGGCGGGGCACTAGCAAAACGCCCTGAGACTCTCGGACGGGGCTTAGATCCGTGAGACTTACGCCTCAAGCGCCCGACGATGCGCCCAGAGTACGCCCAAGGCTCAGAACTCGCCTTATTGAACCTATGCAAAGATCGGTCCAATTCCCTAATTAAGATTGTTCATCCACAATTTTCTTTAAAAATGAAGTTATATTTATCTATAGAAATTTAAAAATTGAGTATAACTCAATTAACGAGACATAATATTACATGTATTATAATTAAGAATATCATAAGGATGAATATCATCTGTATACTTAATCTAAAAAAGCATAGCCGATGTTTATAGCATCACCACTCGTTGTTGGTCTTCATGTTTTATTTCAGTCACTCATAATTGTTAGACTTCAATTATTTTGCAATTTAGTAGAAATTTTATATTTATCAATGAAGAATTAATGTTTTAAATTATAATAGTAATAAATTTTTATTGTTTATTCACTTTTTATGGTAACAAATTTGTTTTTTTAATTGTTTAAAAGTTAAGGCCTTATGGTTTATTTGTATCTCATAAAAAATGTAACATTATTCAATTTCTTACCATTGTTAAAAAGGTTAGATCTTTTATTTCTATAATTTTTTTTCTTATTTTTAATTTTTTTGTACTTTTGATATTTTTTTGGCTCATTATGCTATTTTATTATTTTAAAATTAATTAAAAAATAAGATCCATGGGACTTACGCCCCACGTCTCGGGACTTACGCCTCGCCTCATTATAGGTAAAACGCCTCGCCTTGCGCCCCCGCCTTTTAAAACGGCAATCGGTTTCGGTCCGGAACCGGGCAAAAAAATTTCAAAACCGGCTAAAAACCGGCCTACCGGTCCGGTCTCATCCGGTTTTAAAAATTGGAGCCGGTTTGGGACCGGGACCGGCGACCGTTAAGCCGATCGGTCCGGACCGGTTCGGTTTAATGGTTTTTTTAGTTTTTTTAGTTTTTTTAGTTTTCTTTTCTTTTTTTCTTTAGGACAAATAAAGTTGAAAATTGAAATTTTTTTTAATTATTACACCATTTGTAGTAATTATGTAAATTATATTTTTTAATAAAACTAAACAATTATGTAAATTATTACTAAACAATTATGTAAATTATATTTTTAAATTTAGTAATATAAAGTAAATAAAGAAACACTAAACAAACGTTGATTGGAAAAGGAATACACACAATTTACCGATCTCCTACTCTGCTGCTCCATTTTGCTTTGATTTGCTCCATCTACCACCATTTTTGTTGTGGTTTGTTGATGCGTGGTGGTGGCTGCTGCTGCGCTGTGGTAGTTGTTGTTGAGTGACTTCTCCGGCTACCCTTGCCGGAGCTCCGATCTGCTTCTTCTCCTTTTTTTTGTTTAGATTCGTGTATACTTTTGTATGCTCGTGTATGTGTATGTTTGGGGTGGTTGTTGGTGATTGTTGGTGGTTGTTTGAAGGTGGAAGCAAGTGTATGTTTGATTTTGTGCAGGTGTATGTATATGAATATCTTTTACAAGTGCAGAGTGTATGTATGTGTATATCATTGTATGAATGTGTATTTCTGAGTATATATTGTATATTTTTGTATATTTTATGTGTGTGTCTTGGCTCACATAAATTTGTATGTATAATTCATAAATCTGTAGATCCGTGTATGTATGTGAGTGTTTAGTGTATGTATAACCATATTTTTTTTTGTGTATGTGTATGTAAATTTTGTTTAAATGTATTTAGCAACTGTTATTTAAAAAAAATAATGTATATATGTGTATTTAGTGTTTTCCATCTTTTAGATCCAAAAAAAAAAAAAAAAAAAATCCGATGGGTGGCCGGCCGGCCGCGGCCGGCGGTGACTAGGCGGCGCCGCCGCCTGAGGTGGTAGCAGTGGGAGGGGGGCAGTAGGAAGAAGAAGGACTAAGCCCTAATTTGTTAGTTTTTTTGGTTTTGTATATAATGTGTAAAAAAATGTTGGTATTTTTTGTAAAATGAAATAATGTTGTTATTTTTTGTAACTTTGATGTTAGGGTTGTATAAATTTGTAATTCGCTCTTATTTTTTTTGGGAGAGATTTGTGTGTATAAACTTGTCCAAATCAATGATTTAGACGTAATAAACAACATAAAATCAGTAAAATACAAAAAAATAACGACACCACTGGCGGGGGAGGATATTTGACGACAGCTTAGTGGCTGAGAAGGGGGAGATTTGGTAGCCAGGATATTTTTTATGAAGGAGTGCTAAAATTTATAATTTTAGGGATGAGGGCTATGCATGAAAAAAAAATTATGGCCTCTTGTTTGTAATTTTGTGTAGTGGGCTGCCTATTTTTGAAAATTTTCCGTTAATATAACACATATGATGTAAGATAATATTTGAATAAATAAAGAAAACTGGTCGTATCTAAATTCTAATATTTAAGTACTCGACATATTTTCGTTCCCCAGTATTGAGCTACAAGTGATTCTCACTCTCTATTAAGTAGATAATAAAAAATGATACCATATACATGACTTTGGTAAAATTTATTTATAAGGCAATTAACTAAAAAAATATTATTCTATGGTGATATTATAAAATCAATGAAGTAAAGACAAAAGAATTCTAAATAACACGCGTTGACAGATATTAATTAAATATAACTCAAGAACTAGAATAGTAAAATATTAAGTATATGCTAAGAGAAATTTAAACGAGTATAAAAATATTTGATATCTTGGTCACTTAGTAGCTTGATATATGCTCAAGTTTATTAGTCGTACCAATTGATTTAGTTTCAACAGAATTATATGAGTGCGGATGAGTTTGGTAGTTTGCACTTTCGGTGCTAATTAGTATATGCACCGTTGTGTTTCCATCACCACAAGGTCCAAGACCTCGACTAAAAATGTTTGCTATATTTATATTTAGACTTAACACACACACACACACACACACACACTATATATATATATATATATATATATATATATATATATATATATATATATATATAGTGTGTGTGTAAATATGTTCGGTTCGATTCGGTATTTTTTTAATATTTTTTATATTATAAAAAAACCTACACTAATTATTCGGTACAATTATAGAGTTATATTCAAACCATCGATTTTGGTAAAAATAACCTAAGAACCGGTTTGGTTCAGTACTGATGCAAACCAAACCACGCAGAAGCAAGATAAAGAAACGGAAGCGATAAAGTAAACACAACAACGAGAAAATAGGGATGGGGAAGGACAGAAATAGAAGAAAATAAAGGATACTCGATTCAAACACGATTGAATATCCGAGAGAGAGAAAGAAACTTGAACCTATCGAGGATCCATACTAGGATGATATCCTCTCAGTTTCAAGCTAAAAGGGATACACGAAGCCTCGGGCTTCAACGAGAAGGGCTCGGACTCTTCTAAATTCTTCTATTCTCAAATAAACATCAACTAACTAAAGACTAAGCTTAGGATTAGACTATTTATAGTAGCTATGCATTTACAATGATAAATGGTCTAAAATGCCCCTTCAGCTAATTCTGGAAAGCTGTCTGATCAATTCTTCATCGCGATCGCGCAAGGCAAGCTCGCGATCGCGCAGAGCAATTGGACCTTCATCGAGATCGCGCAGTGTATTGCTTTTCCAGAATTCCAGCAAGCTTGCAATTTGGTCTTCTGGCCTTCTTTGACTTGAATCCTGGTTTCCAAGCTCTCTTTGAAGCGTTCTAAGTCCCACATGTTGAGCGTAAACTCCCCCACGGCTTTGGATACCAATTCCGGATTGCATAAAGTACAATTCGATCGGCTAGGTCAGTTTTTCGAAAACCATTGACACCCCTACAAGCTACTTATAGAGGTATATTAGCTAGTCAAAAATTAAAATGTAACTCACCAGTCCCATTATCAAGTCCACATTGATTCCACCACCACGTCGTATATACTATAGACTAAGGGTGACTAACGGCCCGGTCCGGTCCTGGACCGGTACCGGCAAGTCCTCTGTTTTAAAAGACTCGCCCGGGACTCGCCCCGGGGCGGGGCACTAGCAAAACGCCCTGAGACTCTCGGACGGGGCTTAGATCCGTGAGACTTACGCCTCAAGCGCCCGACGATGCGCCCAGAGTACGCCCAAGGCTCAGAACTCGCCTTATTGAACCTATGCAAAGATCGGTCCAATTCCCTAATTAAGATTGTTCATCCACAATTTTCTTTAAAAATGAAGTTATATTTATCTATAGAAAATTTAAAAATTGAGTATAACTCAATTAACGAGACATAATATTACATGTATTATAATTAAGAATATCATAAGGATGAATATCATCTGTATACTTAATCTAAAAAAGCATAGCCGATGTTTATAGCATCACCACTTGTTGTTGGTCTTCATGTTTTATTTCAGTCACTCATAATTGTTAGACTTCAATTATTTTACAATTTAGTAGAAATTTTATATTTATCAATGAAGAATTAATGTTTTAAATTATAATAGTAATAAATTTTTATTGTTTATTCACTTTTTATGGTAACAAATTTTTATTTTTAATTGTTTAAAAGTTAAGGCCTTATGGTTTATTTGTATCTCATAAAAACTGTAACATTATTCAATTTCTTACCATTGTTAAAAAGGTTAGATCTTTTGTTTCTATAATTTTTTTTCTTATTTTTAATTTTTTTGTACTTTTGATATTTTTTTGGCTCATTATGCCATTTTATTAATTTAAAATTAATTAAAAAATAAGATCCATGGGACTTACGCCCCACGTCTCGGGAGTTACGCCTCGCCTCATTATAGGTAAAACGCCTCGCCTTGCGCCCCCGCCTTTTAAAACGGCAATCGGTTCTGGTCCGGAACCGGGCAAAAAAAATTTCAAAACCGGCTAAAAACCGGCCTACCGGTCCGGTCTCATCCGGTTTTAAAAATTGGAGCCGGTTTGGGACCGGGACCGGCGACCGTTAAGCCGATCGGTCCGGACCGGTTCGGTTTAATGGTTTTTTTAGTTTTTTTAGTTTTTTTAGTTTTCTTTTCTTTTTTTCTTTAGGACAAATAAAGTTGAAAATTGAAATTTTTTTTAATTATTACACCATTTGTAGTAATTATGTAAATTATATTTTTTAATAAAACTAAACAATTATGTAAATTATTACTAAACAATTATGTAAATTATATTTTTAAATTTAGTAATATAAAGTAAATAAAGAAACACTAAACAAACGTTGATTGGAAAAGGAATACACACAATTTATTGAAAATTCGGGAAATACATAATTGAAATGACAAAAACAAACTAGAAATTGAAAATTACAAAGATATTAAATAAACTAGAAATTCGAAAATACATAATTGAAATGACATAGAAAATTCTTAACAATTTCTTCAATTATTACGCAGATATATGCCCCCACCCGACGACTCCATTTGTAATTATGTTGTCTTTCTAAGTGTTGTATAAGTCTACGGGTTCCACCCACTAAGCTCCACTCTCTTTCACAAATTCTACATTTAGCTTTGTTGTCTTCTCTATTATACTCCATAAATTCTCAAATTTCAGAGCGACATCTTCGTTCAGGACGTTGTGGAGCAGCGGGAACAGCGGGAGCAGCGGGATTAGCGGGAGCTTGATTTCCAGCCGTTATAATTGTTTGGATTTTGGAAGAAATTTAGAAAATAGCCTTTGAGAGTAATTTGAGAAATAAATTGATAGAAAGTGATGAATTGTGTGATATAATGATGAAATAATAGGGTATATATAGATAAAAATAGGTTGGGGTGTATGGGGGACGTTTGGGGGGGTGGTAGGCAAATATAGCCGTTTTTGGCCATTGGCCAACGGCTATATTTGAAAAAGACCCGTTGGCCCATTCAAACTGCCGGTCCAGTTCCGGCTCGGTCCGGTTCCGGCCCGGTCCGGTCCGGCAGTCGGCCAAATATTTTTTTTTTTGTTTTTTTTTTGTTTTTCCTTTGAGTTTTATTTAAAGTGGTGGATAATTTGAAAAATATTACAACAAAATATTATCAAGTTTTTACTTGTACATATGTTTGGAATGTTTATTTCAATGTTTAAAGTTTAAACTTAGAATTAAAAAACTTGTAGTATTTTTTTTAAACTTTGAACTTTGAAGACTTGAAGTAATGAAATTTTTGAAGTGATGATTCAAAGTTCAAACTTTTGAATTAATTTGTTAAGTTCAAAATTCAAACTCTGAATTAATTTTAGAAAAATCAAATTTGAACTAATTTACAAACTAGTAATTAATTGTAGTATTTTTGCGCAAACTATAAATTAAAAATAAAAAGTATGAAGACAATAGTTGTGATTGAATTCCAAGACTTGGAGCAATTTTATTGAATTGTTTAAGACATAAGTAGTGCAACACATACTACAATAGCTAAACTTCAAACTTGTAATTTCAAAATTCTTATTTAGAAAATTACATTCTTTTAAACATATTAGCTAGTTTCTTGAGGATAGTTGTAGGCTTTTCTTTAGGAACTGGCCGTTGTTGTTCTTGTTCATCATCTCCTTCTGGTTCTTCGTCTTCTTCTTCTTCTTCATTGCCGGTTTGACTCCCTTCACTTGTTCCGTCGCTCAAAATTTGATCGAGATATGCTTTGCCTTTTTCCTTAGTAAGTTCTGGTAGACCAAAGTTTCTTCGCCTTGCTCTGATCCAATCCCTGAATAAAACTCCTGTCTCCATTGCCTCCTCCTTCAAAGAATATCTGTGATCTCCAATTTGGAATCTTCCTTGGCTAAAAGCGCTTTCCGATGCAATTGATGAAGCTTGAATTGTTAATATATCCCGGGCCATTTTTGAAAGAATTAGAAATTGTGATTCTTGATTCTTCCAATAATCCAACAAATGATGAGTTCCAAAGTTGTTGAGTTTCTTTGGATATTGAATTAAATACACTTGGAGCTCGCTGTATTCCTCCCCGTATTCGTCCCGTTCTGAAAGTAACTTTTCATCAGGTCCCCCAAAAGTGCTCATCCCCGCTTGTGAAGAACTTTGCCCGGTGGATTGTATTGGTTCCGTTGGTATAGCAGTGTCTGCCCAAGCTCTATACTTTGCAAAAACAGCCACGGTATCTGCATAAACTTTAGCAATAGCCTCGTCTACACTTGAATACTTGTTAGTAGCAATTTCAGTAGGAGTAATTTCTAAATTTGCATATATTTATCTAACAAGTCGTTCAGTTAACTTAATTTTAAAAGCAGGATGCAACACAGAAGCAATGTAAAAAAGAGGAGGAATTGGAAAAAAATATTTTCTAAATTTTTCAATCATTCTCTCTACAGCCCGTTTGTAAACTTCATATTGCTTATATAATTTCAATAATTCCGATATTCCAGCTATATAATATAACATGGTAGGAGTAGTTGGATAATATTGACCGGAAAATTCTAAAGTAGCTTGATAAAATTTTTGTAAAAACTGAAGAAGATGTTGAACAACTTGTCAATCCTCATCTTTAAGGTGATAGATTTCCATAAAATATTTATTATACATTTGAGAAATAGGCACTCTATATTCATAAGCGACTTTCAATGCATCATATAAAATGTTCCACCTAGTACAAACTTCCTTTGGGACTCTCCTAGTTGGCATTCCTAATTTTATACATTTTCTTTCCCATTGTCTTCTTCTTTCTTGGTTTTTATTTCTAAAAATATAAGTAATAGCAATTTGCACCTTTGCGATAATGTCATTAAACAAGTCAAGACCATCTTTTACTACTAAGTTGTAAATATGACATGCACACCTAACATGAAAAAATTCAGCAAAAGGGGGGGTTCAAAATAGGTATCAAGTTCCTAAGTGCATCTGTGTTGTTTGTAGCATTATCTACCGTATTACTAAAAACTTTGTTAGTTAAACAGTACGTACGACAAATTGATGAAACTTTATTACAAATATAATTTCCCGTGTGTGGTTCATCAACAACTTTATAAGCAATAATACGTTTTTGAAATACCCAATCAGGATCTATCCAATGAACAGTAACAGTAATATAATCACATCCATTAGTAGAACGACCCATATCCGTAGTAAAACATACTCTAGTGTCAAAGTTATCAAACATATATCGTAAATAATCCTGATATTCGTTCTTATATTTAATAATATCATTTTTAACAGTAGTTCTTGGAAAACCATGAAAAGAGGGATTATATATATACTGAACATAACGAACAAAACCAGTAGAAGAAGGAAAACTATAAGGTAAACCCTCGAGGGCAACTAGTTTAGCAATAGCTTCCCTATCCTTTTGTTTATCATAAGTAAAAAGCCCTCCTGTTGTTTGGTTAATTCTTGTTTGGGTACCCCAAGATTCATCATGCGCTACTCCCGCATGTTCGGTCCCTAAATATATACCACCCGCCCGCATTGACCATTCTTTAGGATGTTTATTTTGTAAGTGGGCCCTAAGTTTACCCGTCCCACCCTCATTACCCCCAGTTTTAAAAACCCACACCTTTTCACAAATCCCACATGTGGCCATCTGCGCATCAACATTCTTTGTTGCAAATTCCCACACCTCAGATCTTTCCTTACGTTTAGCCGGTATTCTAGTAGGAGGTACAGGAGGCAAGTCAGACTGAACTTCGGGTGGACTAGCTTGAAATTCAGGTGTTTCTTCTAAATTAACCCCGCTTTGATTCCCATATCGTGTTTCTAACATTTCGTGATCAAGTATATTATCAGCGCTAACATTATAATAATATTGAGAATCATCTATGTGGGTGAACTGACTAGAACTACCAGCAATTTCTTTACCCCTATTTCCTCTACGACCACGTGCCCGCCCCCCACCACTAGTTCCAATTGAACCTCTTTGAGACATAATAATAGCAAATAAAATATATATGACAAAAAATATTATAAAAGAGTAGAAGTAGGAACGACCAACCAAATATAACCGTATAATTGAGGTGAAGTTGAAACTTGAGCCTCCACTTCAATTAATTAGTTGAATACTTGATAATCGAAAAATTGCAAAAATAGCCAAATTGATATTTCAACCAAGTAGCGCCTCCAATTGACCCAATACTTGATATTTGTAAACTTCACCAAATAGCCAAATATAACTTTGATAGCAACTCCAAATAGAACTAGATAAAGTAGCCAAATTATAAATTTTTAACAAATAGCCAAAGTAGAATAATAGCAATATTGTAGAAAATTTGAGAGAATTAGAGAGAATTGGAAGATTTGTGTGAAAAATATGATGAAATAATGGGGCATTTATAGAAAAAAAATAGTCAGGGGTGGTTATGGGGTGGTAGAGGGGTCAAAATGGCCGTTTTTGGCCGTTGGACAACAGCTAGGGGGTCAAAAGAGCCGTTGCCAACGTCTAGAAACGGCTAGAAAAATCTGACTTTTCTTTTTTATTTTTTTTTTTGGACCGGTCCGGCCGGTTCCGGTCCAATTTTATACCGGTCCATCCGGTTTTTTTGCTCCAAACCGTTTCGGCACCGGGGCTCGGAGTCCGTTAGGGACTAACGGTCCGGTCTCAACCGGTCCGAGCCGGTTTCCGGCCCGCTCCGGTCAAAACCGGACCGTTAGTCACCCTTACTATAGACCACCTCCAAAGCAGCAAAAGAGCACAATGTGGGTTATTGATCTTTAAAATCTTGTCACCAAATAAGAGTACAACGATGGCAGGGTCTTTAAGTTTCTCTGTTTACACTTAGTTGAAATATACTTGATGCTAAAACACTTATGTTTGACATCAACTGATGAGAAAAGTGCTTTAAAGCACAACAGTATAAAATATTAAAAGACTACACACAAGCAAACTCAATCAATTATATAGCACAACAGCTTATGCACATTGGTGAACCACTGACTTGACACTCCAAAATCAAGTTGCCACAATGCCTGCACCATTGAAAGGAGAAAGAAACATAAATGATGCTTATAGATAAGAAATCAACATTAGTTTATTTGTGATGAAGCTTTCCCTTATTGGTTTTGCTCTTTTTTTTAAAGTTAAATTTAGATCTATTTCCATGTATCCGAGAGAGAGAAATGTGGAGGGCTAAAAGTCCTGATCTTTTGGTGAGATAATATAACAGCAGCTTCTATGCATGGACAAGTAAAGGAAATATAACCAGACAAGGCTCATTTCTATGTTGGCCGATGTTGCAAATCTACTAAGATAAAGGTTCTCTTGTTAGCCCCCCACTCCCACCGCCCCAACCCCAAGAAAGGATATAAAAACATCTTCATACCCTTTCGGTGGTGGCACATAAGAACTTCTGGTTTGAAGCATCATATATATATATATATATATGTAACTAATTGTTCCCGCCATTTCAAGAAACATTAGAACTTCTGGTTTGAAGCATCATATACATGTAAAGCCAATACCAGCAGTTCCATAGCTTAACCAATTTTTAAATTAAGAAAGAAAAAGACAAAAGCAGAAGCTCTGGAGTAGGTAAGTAGCTAGTTCTGCCATAAAAGTATACTAACCATCTTTTACTTCCTCTATTCCTTCATCCCCTATTTGCCAAACAATATCTTTCAATCCAGTAGAGAGGTTCTTGTAAAACTGTATTGAAAAGAAAAGAAGTAAGCTTTATCAGTTTATGGTCATAAAAATACATGCATTGTCGAACAGCAGTTCTGAAGTATTACCTTATCAAAAAAAAAAAAAAAAAAAAGTTCTGAAGTATGAGTTTAAGCAAAATCCATTAATAAGGAGAGGCAGCTATCTGCTTCAATTCAAATAGCTTTCCATTAACTTGGTTAGCAAATCCCAAAAGATTAAAAAGAGTTCTAACGTATACCCGTCAATGAATCAACAAACGTGGCAAACACTTCCAAGTAGGATTACCTTGTGAAATTCCAAGGTATCTCCTCCAGCCTTGCGAAGCTCAACCATGTATAGTGAAGGGGCCACCTCATAAATCTACAGCAAACTCAAAGTTAGGAAGTTGAATAGAAAGTTTGAAAGACGGTAATAAAATACTTAGCAGACCTGAAGGTCCTCAAACAAACATACCTCAGTTGCAACGGATAAATGACCTTTGCGCCCACTCTTCTCCCCATGAAGTTTAATCTGGTGAAGAAAAAGAGAAGGAAAATGAATCCTGAATGAAATTTTAACAAAAGCAAATAAGAAAGAACCAACTATCCATCAAGAATGTTGAAATCCTGAATAATTTGACACGAGCTACTCATATACCTTATAAATTATAATTATACTTCATAGAACGAGACCTATCAGTTGTTATGTAAAAAGAATATGATCATTCAATGATGAGATGAGGATTTTAGATGCTCGAAAACATATTGACAACTCTGAGGGACACTCGTTTTACTCATATCACTCTTTTAATTGACAACAGAAGAAAACCAAGTGCCAAACACGAGAATGACTTCTCATTCACCTTGTAGTTGTTTTTCCTAACATTGAACCCCAAAGGTACAGCAGCTTCTTCAATTTTTGAGACAATTTCACTCGCAGGACATCTCGATGTAAATCTTGTCTCCCTTTTGACAAGCCCCTGTAAAAGTAACATAGTTTTATTCATATGTTTAAAACTGCTGGGACCAGATCATAAAAATCTCAAACTTCGCAAGGGAGAAGCATTGTGCGAGATCATAAGCTTCATCAATGCATACCATTTGCTTTTCAAACAGAGAACTGAGATTGAGACCCTGAGAAGTTGAAATAAGCTCAAAAGCATTCATAGTAAGTGGTGCAGTCGGCCGGTCTTCCCGTCTCTCCACAACAAGATTTGAAGACTCCTGGGTTACATGAAAAGGCACATGGCACCCATTTTAATGACCATTAAATGCTCATTCAACAAAAATCAACATACAAATTCACAATTCATGGAGACCCATTTCAAGAAGCAGGTATACTTACAATAGAATCACTAAAAATATCATTCACATCATCAAGACTGACATCTGCCTGTTCAAAAACAGGTGCTCGATACCCTTTCTTGAACCACTCGTTCTCAATGACCTCGGAGATTGTGATGCGCTGTCATCAAATGATAATTTCTATAAATTTCCGAGTAAAATTTGGAAATGGAACTAAATTTGAGAAGCTAAATGCAAGTGCAGATAAAGAGTCACTAAACACATCTATTGTGTATAAACAAAATAATACCAAGGTAACTTTTTCTGCTTTCTTTCCTCCTTTGTCTTTGAGAGAGAGAAACATACCGTCTGTGGATTGGGATCCAAGATTCTCTTGATTAGTTTCTTTGCACTAGAGGAGAACCAGGGTGGACATGTAAATTCAGCTTTATGTATCTGCAGTCAAATCAAATCCGCATGACAATTCTGAAACTTCACCAATAGCAGTCACTTATCTCAACATCTTTCTGGAAAATGTAATACAGAATTGCATTTTGGAATGACCAGCAATAAGTAAGTGCACCTTCTTATATAATGCCATGAGATTTGACTCCTCAAAGGGCAAATAACCAGCCATAAGTACAAATAGGATCACACCACATGACCACAGGTCAGCCTTGGCTCCATCATAACCTTTATTATTGATCACCTACATTAGCAAGAAGCAAAAACAGGAAGCAAAATTAGGAGTCAGAACTGTTGCTAAGAGGATATGAAATAAACTGGGTTATGCCACAAATTAATGAGCACCTCTGGAGCCACATAATTTGGTGTTCCACATGTTGTATGTAGTAGTCCGTCTTCCTAAAATGACACATCAATAAACTAAGCTTATAAATATTCGGAAAAATTATATAGCAGTCACTGATCAATCAGATAGAGTAAAAGTGGCTTTGCATGAGACAAGAAGTTGACATACGCGAACTTGCTGGGGCAGCGCACTCAATCCAAAATCCGAGACTTTCAGAACACCATTGGCATCCAGCAACAAGTTTTCAGGCTATAATACAAAAGAATGCGAAGATTATAAACCATTTTCTCGTTATCATCCTAATTTTCGCTGGCTTTGTAGAATCTCTCAGAGAAACTGAAAAAAAATTTAATTCTTTACCTTGAGGTCTCTGTGGAATACACCTCTACTATGACAGTAGTCAACTGCATTGATAAGCTGCTGAAAATATTTTCTTGCTTCATCTTCTTTGAGCCTACCTCTACTAGCCTAACCTCAACAAAAGCAAAAGCTTACACATTTCCTGTTGCAAATTACAAGAATGAATATAGCAGTTAAGAAACTCAAGAAAGAGCATCTTACGATTTTGTCAAACAGTTCGCCACCAGTAACAAATTCCAAAACAATATATATCTTCGACTTGCTGGCCATGACCTACGTGATAGAAGTTTGAATTGTTTATCAGATAAAAAGTGTAGCAACTTAGAAACTGTTATTCTTATCTAACAATCTGGTAATGCACCCCAAAAGACTCGTGCCGAGTAAAAGAAAAATCCAGGACCTAATTGCAATCTCTCCATCTGTCTTTTTTACTTTGCATTTTTTACTTGTTCATTCTCTTTGGCATGGGGGAGGAGGAGGGAGGGAGACCGGGAGAAAGAAAAAGATAGAGATAACAGGCTAATACTCCTTATAAGAACAATAAAAATAAAAGGCTAATACTAACCTCATACATCCGGATTACATTGGGGTGTCTTATAAGTTTCATGGTTGATATTTCCCGTTTAATCTGCAGAGGACATAAAATGTCAATCGCACTTACCAATATATAGAAACAACAAAGATTAACCGTAAATTTCCATATTGTGCACCTAGTATAACTAAAGCTCCTAAAAACTAATATTTTTTTGGATGTGTGGGAGTAGAAGATATCAATCTAAATGGCACACTTTCTCAAAAACCGAAATCCACTGGCTGCAAAAATCAAAAGATTCACTCTTATTCTTTAGCAATCCTTTTCACAAAAGAAAAATCATACAATATGAACAAGCCAGCATATCTCAATAAGCAATGAGTCCTAAAGATTGAATATTATTAAGAAAGGCTAAATCAATTTATATTTCACACAAAAAGCATCGGATATAATTGTTCAAACATGAAAAAATGGTAGAAAACCACAACATTTAATATCTTTTGCCAACAGAAAACTGAGGGAAATCTTAATTTCTGTTTTTTATAACAAGAAATCAGCAAGGACCAAAGGCGCACAGTTTGAAACTTGATCGATGATGGACCCGCCTCTCTACTCTTCTCTACTTAAATACCAAGTTATGTTATTGCCTGCATCACGGTCTGAACCCTGTGACATGCTCCAAACATACACATAACGTGATTGCACTCTTACCACTAGACCACAAGTATTATTATAGAACTGAAGGGATAAATAAAGGGTCAACCATATTTTAACTACAAAACAAGCTTCAAGCAAAAAAACTATAAATAAATAAATTTTACTAAATCAAACCAAACAAAAACAAATAAACACAAACCTGACCGATCATCTTGTGCTTCATGACTTTCTCTTTATCAAGAATCTTAATAGCAACATTATCACCAGTCTCAACATTTCTTGCAAATTTAACTTTTGCAAAAGTACCCTCCCCAAGTGTCCTCCCAAGTTCATATCTTCCTACTCTAGTCCTTCCACTTCCATTATTTGATCTTGAACCCATCCTTCCTTTTCTTTTCCTTCACTTATTCTTTCAATTCAACAACTATTGAATTTTCTTATTTACCTTTTTATAATTCTTAAACCCCTACTATAAATTTATACAAATCCCATCCATGTTTTTTGATTTTTTTGATAAAAAAAGAATCTTTTTTTTTTTTGAGTAAACTTTAAGCTAAATTCCTCTTCTTTTTACAAGGTTGCCAAACTTGGGACTTGGCTATCATCTTAACCAAAAAAGAAAAATACCAAGAATTGGAATAAATCAATCAGATCAATCAATATATGAGAATCTCAAAACAAAAAGCTAACATGGAAAAACCAAATACCCTTTTGGAAAATAAAGAACCCATTTAAAAGAAAAAAAAAAACAAATTCAGAGTATTTGGACAACAGTAAATAGATTCATTATATAAATTGGACCATGCGTGATCACGAGATATTTGGTACACCGGAACAAAATGGATCAAAAAGAAAAAAGGTAAAAGTTGGATTTTTGAATTTTGGTTTTTTTTTTTTTTTTTGTCAAAGTAAAGTTGGTTGAATAAGAAGAAGAAAATATTTATGAAGAGAGAAAATGTAGATAGATTATGGTAATAAGGCAAAGAAGATTAGAAGAAATTATTATTAGAAGAAAGGCGTGGCTAATGGTTTTGGGACAGAACAGAACTGAGGAAGGTGATACCTAGGACTTCATGTTGTTTGAAAGTGAATTAATGTATAAAAAATAAGTAACTGAATCTTGATTAATTAAGAAATAATTAAGTTGTGTCATGGTGGCTTCTTGTGTAGCTTATGAAAAGAACAGTGCTTTTTTAAAAAAAAATAATGTACATTAGCTTGTTGTATTGGTCGATTTCTGTTCGATTACAAAAAGGGCGGATTTGGTTATATGGCAAGGCATTAATTGATTTCGAAGACATTGTGATCGGAAAGAAGCAGCTTCGTTCGATTGTGTGATCGATTATGAGATATTGTGATCGGATAATTTCGAAGGCAATGTTCTAACGGATAACTCAGCTTGTCCTCATCCCAAATTTATCGGAACAGATTTAGCGGATTCGGCGGAAGTGGATGAAGATAGGCAACTGCTGAAAGAGAAACGTGAAGAAATGAAGTTCTTCTAGGGTTGGGAATTCTCCATCATTTCAACCTATAAATAGGACCTTATGCCTTCATTTGGAGACACGTTCATCTGAACAATATTACTCTCATTCTCCAAGCTATACTATTTCTCCTCATTAGACCATAGTTGTTTTCTCATCATATCACCGTCAATTTACTGTACTCAAAGCAATCATTGTATTTAAACTTCAGTCGCAGTTTGGTTCAAACGTGCAAGAAGATCCATCTCTTTCATTGAAGCACCATCCTTCGATTCTTCAATACAATAAGCTTTTATCGCTTTATTTATTTATTTATCTGTTCATCTATCGTTGCATGTTTCGTTGTCTACTTGCTATTTGCGTTATTCATTATTTTGATTCACCACCTTCGATCTCGTTAATTCATTGTCGTTATTTTGATTAAGATAATTTATCAACTTGCTCGTTAGTATTGATCATATCAAGTGAATTGTTAGTATTGTTTTTCGATCGCATTATCTGACTGAACATATTTCTATCACTCATTCGTCATCATATATAACTTTGCCATCGAATCTGTTTAAAATTAAGCATTCGGTCTTGAGTGAAATCAACCCGTAATTTGTCTTCGATAAGAAATTCGATTGAAGCTACATCATCGTAAAGTGCTAGTTCATCGTTTGTTTTATTTTCTCTGTTTATATTCGCCTTCGAATTGTTTATTTGGATTTGATATCGTATTTGCATCTTTTAGATCGATACTCGTATTGTCTTCGAATTAAGCCCCTAAAGATTAACTGTTTGTCAACGTAAATTGCTTATCAATCGATCGAATTGAAATATAAAACGGTCGCCTTAGACTCAACTAAATATAAATTTAATTGTAAAACATGATACATTTTTAGGAAATACAATTTGGCACCCACCGTGGGGTCTAGGCAATCGATTTATTCCGAAATTTGAATCGTTTGATACTACTTACGTTTGCTTTCTTATCTTGAAATGGCAGATGAACGTAACATCGATGCTACCACCGCTTTGAACGGTCAACAACAGCTCAATCCCAATGACGGGGTTCATGTTCCGACCAACGTTGAAGCGGTCGATGAGTCTACCAATCACGAGCAGGATCCAACTCATGACGACATTCCTACTGGTTCACAAGTTGAACACGCCCCAAGGGCGGCGACCCGGTAAGGAGCCCGCGGTCGAGACTGAGCCAGGTGATGCAAATGCGGCACTAATGGCGTATTTGAGAAGGCATGATGCTCAGTTCGAAATGATACAAGAACAGTTGAAGGTTCTATCTAGCTCTATCGGAAATAGAGCACCCACCTCCCCGATCACACCCCCAGCAAGCATTCCGACTTCGGTTCCTCAGGGCACCGTAACAGGGGACTTGCAGCGGGGGTCGGATCTAGAGGATCGGGTACGGCCGCCGCAGCTATGGGAGCTCCGGCCTCAGTTACGACAGAATTGAGAATGTTGGCTACGATGCAAGCCTTGTTGAATGACACAGTGGATAAGAAGTTCGGGGAGATAAAGTCGTTTATGGAGAAATTGCCAGGTGTTCCGAAGTTAACGGACGAGGTCGCTAAAAAATCGATTTCAAAGCGTCTGTTCCCAGCAAGTGCGGCCCCAATGCCCATTCCTAAAACTTTCAAATTACCAGAAAGTTTGAGATACGATGGAACCACAGATCCCAGGGATTACATTGATATATTTTCGGTCGCAGTTCTGGCAAACGACTTGACTTCGGAGGAAATCAATTCGGTCAGCCTTAAGAAGTTTTGTGAAACATTGAAAGGAGCGGCATTGAAGTGGTATCTACAGCTGCCCGAAAATGAAATATTGAGTTTTGATGACATGGCAGCAAAGTTCATTCGATCACATACTGGAGCAAAAAAGATAGCACCAAGGGTGGAAGATATCTTGAACGTTAGGCAGCGGCCCGGGGAAACTATCAAACAATTTGTGAAACGGTTCAATGACGAGAAGATTCATATCCCGAATCTTGAGGAAAGGTGGGCTTGTTTAACCTTTTCTAATAACTTGCGCACTGATTCGATAGAGGCATGGAAGTTGAAGGATCGTCTCAGGGAAATCGATGCATGGACATTCGATGCGCTATATCGTGAGTGCGAGCCAAGGATTAGGGCTGAGGAGGAGGAATTGCAGCTAGCCCGAAATAATTATCATTATGATCGACCACCAACACGGAGAGTCGAGAATGATAGGTGAAACTACAGGGACCAACGATGGGAGCCCTACAGTTTCCCTCGAATGGGGAGCAACAACCACGAAGCTGGTAGTTCGAAGAATCAGTCGAAGAAAGGGCAGTCGAACACATCTTCAGTTCCGAAAGATCGACCACTGCCTCCAAAAGTGACGTAGTACAATTTTTGCATATCGACACCAAACTTGGTGAATCACTTGAAGGGGATGGGAGATAAGGTTGTAAAGTTTCCAGGTCGCATAAAAACAAATCCAAACACAAGGGATGAGAATCAATGGTGTGCATTTCATCATGACTTCGGCCATACAACGGAAGAGTGTAAGGCATTGAGATACGAAGTGGCCAGCCTGCTGCAGAAGGGGCATTTGGTCGAATTATTAACTGATAGAGGACGAAACAATTTTAATAAGAAGAAAGACGATGAGCCGCCAAAACCTCCTGCTCCTAGGAAGACGGTAAATGTTATTATCGGAGGAGATGACGTTTGTGGGGTAACCTACATTACAAAGAAATATGCAAAGGTCTCGTTCACACGAGACAAACGAACACGAGATGACATGAATGATGAGATTGTGTTCGAGGATTTTGACTTTGATGAAAGGATTCATCCCCATCACGATGCACTTGTAGTCACGATGAGGATCGACGATGCCGATGTAAAAAGGGTATTAATCGATGCTGGCAGTTCGGTTAATATCATACATACAAGGGTAGTCGAACAGTTGCAGTTGAGTGATAAGATCGTGCCTCGTTCAACGGTGTTGTCGGGTTTCAACAACTCGAGCGAAGTGACCGTTGGAGAAATCACGATTAAGACCTATGCAGAAGGTGTTGAGAGTGAAACATCGTTTCAAGTGATGAAAGGCGAGATGGCATACAATGTGATATTGGGTCGACCGTGGATTCACGCTATGGGAGCGGTCCCATCGACCCTACATCAAGTTGTAAAATTCCCTACCCCATGGGGAATTCGTGAAATTAGAGGCGAGCAGCAGGCTTCATGAGAATGTTACTCAGTAGCTGTCAAGGATGGCTTTCGATTGTAGCAATCACAGCTAGTGGAACCCGTGGCCGGAAGCTTCACTTCGGTTCCGTCATGTACTTCGTCACAGTTACCGGAACTCGAAGTCGAAGGCGACTTCGCACAGGTTCCACCATGTGTGAGAGAACCATATAAACAAAAAGCTGGAGACTCTACGATAGAAGAATTAGAAGAAGTGATGTTATTCGATGATAAGCCTGATCGGAAAGTCTATGTGGGAGCAGAACTGGATACCGAAGTGAAAGCAAAAATCATATCCTTCCTCAAGGATAATTCTGATTGTTTTGCTTGGTCCCACGCAGATATGGTGAGAATCGATCCAAAAGTCGCCATACACAAATTAAACGTCGATCCAAAACATCGGCCGGTGAAGCAAAAGAAACGGTCGAATGGAGGATTCCGAAGGAAAGTGATCAACGACGAGGTACAAAAGCTGCTAATGAATGAGTTCATTAAGGAGGTCAAGTATCCTGAATGGCTTGCAAACACTGTTGTAGTACCAAAGAAAAACGGCAAGTGGAGGGTATGCGTTGATTATACCGACCTCAATAAAGCTTGCCCAAAAGATTCGTTCCCACTGCCTCACATCGATAGACTAATCGATTCAACGGCAGGGCACGAAATGTTGAGTTTCTTGGACGCCTATTCAGGCTATAATCAAATTTCGATGGACCCATTGGATCAGGAGAAGACGTCGTTCATCACAGACATGGGGACTTATTGCTATACAGTCATGCCCTTCGGTCTTAAGAATGCTGGCGCTACTTATCAGCGTTTGGTCACCACTATGTTCAAAGATTTGATCAGAAAAACCATGGAAGTGTATATCGATGACATGCTGGTCAAATCTCTTGAGAAGGGAAATCATTTAAGTCATTTGGAGGAGACTTTTACGATACTAAGGCGGTTCAACATGAGATTGAACCCGGAGAAATGCGCGTTCGGGGTTGGATCCTGTAAATTCTTGGGATTCATCATATCGCAAAGAGCAATCGAAGCCAATCCAGACAAAATCAAGGAAATCGAAAGCATCCCCGATGACCTGACAACGGTAAAGGAAGTTCAACAGCTGACCGGTCGAGTAGCCTATCTCAGCAGGTTCATCTCGAGGTCATCTGAACGATGTCACAAGTTCTTTTCGGTGCTGAAGAAGAACAAAAGCTTTGAGTGGACACCAGAATGCAAAAAGGCTCTCAGAGAACTAAAGCAATACCTTTCCAATCCTCCAATCCTGTCAAAACCGATCGAAGGAGAAATGCTGCTAATCTACCTGGCTGTCTCCGATGTCGCTGTAAGCGCTGTCCTCGTTCGCGAGGATAGAGGTAACCAATTTCCTATCTATTATGTTAGTAAAACATTGTTAGATGCAGAAACAAGGTATCCACACCTAGAGAAACTAGCACTTGTACTAGTCACTGCTGCACGAAAACTAAGACCTTATTTCCAATGTCACTCAATATCTGTCATAACTACTTTTCCATTGCGAAATATTTTACATCGGCCAGATCTCTCTGGTCGATTAATGAAATGGGCAGTCGAGCTGAGTGAGTACGACATCACTTATCAGCCTCGCACCGCCATAAAATCTCAAGTTTTAGCTGATTTTGTAGCAAACTTTAGCGCTAACATCTTCCCGGAAGCAAAAAAGGAAGAATTAATGATGAGAGATCCAGATCCCGGAGTTTGGGTAATGTATACCGATGGAGCTTCGAATGTGAAAGGGACTGGCCTTGGAATCTTGTTAATAGCACCTACCGGCGAGAAACTCAGGTATGCGATCAAATTACATGCAAAAACTAACAACGAGGCCGAATATGAGGCCCTCGCTGTAGGTTTAAAGATCGCAAAAGATTTGAAGGTCGAACGACTAGACATCAAAAGCGATTCTCAGCTGGTGGTAAATCAAATCCAAGGCGATTTTTGTGTTCGAGATCCGAGGATGCAGCAGTTGCTCGAGAAAGTACAAAACCTTCTCACATCTTTCCAGGAATGGAAAATAGCTCAGATACCGAGGGAGGACAACGTCTGCTATACCGAGGGAGGACAACGTCGAAGCAGACGCCTTAGCCAACCTAGGTTCTGCAGCAGTCATCGATGGGAAAATCGATGAAATAGTGGTTCACCTGTTCGAATCCCCACTCTGTCGGAGCATCAAAGAGGTAAACAGTGTTAATCATACTTGGGATTGGAGAAACAAATACTTGTGTTATTTGCAGGCAGGCACCCTTCCCAGTGACAAAAAATCTGCCCGATCACTTAAAGCTAAAGCGGCAAGATATTGTCTCCTAGAAAATCAACTCTACAGACGAATGTTTGGTGGCCCTTTAGCAAAGTGTGTAGGACCAGATGGAACAAATTATGTGCTGAAAGAGGTTCACGAAGGCGAGTGCAGCAATCATTCCGTCGGCAAGTCATTGGTTCGAAAGATCATAAGAGCTGGATACTATTGGCCAACGATCGCAGATGATGCCAAAGAATTCGTCCGCAAATATGACAAGTGTCAGCGGTTTGGCAACCTCATACATCAACAAGCAGAGCCACTTCATTCAGTCACGTCACCGTGGCCATTCATGAAGTGGGGAATGGATCTGGTCAGGCCGCTTCCAACAGCGCCCGGTGGGGTAAAATTTATTTTAATTCTTACGGATTATTTTTCTAAATGGGTAGAAGCAATTGCTTTGGCTAAAATTAGTGAGCAAGAAGTCATTAAGTTTATTCATCAAAATATTATCTGTCGTTTCGGGGATCCCGAAAGAGATCACATGCGATAACGGTAAACAGTTTGTAGGAAGACGGATCACTGCCTTCTTCGAAAAATGGGGGATCAAGCGAATTGCCTCAACACCTTATCACCCCAGTGCGAATGGACAGGCTGAGTCTTCCAACAAAACAATAATCGAGTACTTGAAGAAAAGGATGGATGATTCAAAGGGCAATTGGCCGAACGAACTCCCCAGAGCGCTATGGGCTCATCGGACGACGGTGAAACACAGCACCGGGGAGACACCGTTCTCACTTGTCTACGGAACAGAAGCACTGATACCGGTGGAAGTGGGAGAACCCAGTCTTCGGTTTGCCCACTCCACCGGAGAAGCAAACAAAGAGGCCATGCTGATAGATCTGAACTTGGTCGAAGCAAAAAGGGACATGGCATTTGTTCGAATACAAGCACAGAAACAAAGGGCAGAAAATTACCTCAACAAAAAAATCAGGTATCGATCTTTTAATGTAGGTGACTATGTGCTGAAGATCAAAAGACCAAAGAAGGATGAACCCAACGAAGGTAAATTAGGAGCAAATTGGAAGGGACCCTTCCGGGTCAAGGCAGTAATCAGAAAAGGTTCATACCAACTCGAAACAATAGACTCCAAGCCGGTCGACTTCAATTGGAATATCACACAGTTGAAGAAGTACTACTTTTGAGGCTCTGCGGTATCATCAATCCTCACCTTTTACTTTTACTTTGCAATTTTCATTCTTTCTCCATCGGAAGAAGCTGTTTAATCGATTATTTGATTATTTGATACTAACACTTTTAGATGATAGGCATAGTTGGAATCGAATGATGACAAACATCACCCACGAACACCTAAGCTCAAAACGCTCCGATCAGGGTCGATAAGTCTGACGAACATTCTAACGTGGTCTTCATCTATAACGGTTTTCTTGGTTTTTGTCTTCCAATGACTCCGTTTCAGGTAACGAAATCGAGGACCAGTGTTCGGCTGCTCACCTTTCACACCCAAACACTGGGGGGGGGGGAAGATGGAGTTAGCTTGATGGTCATCGGTGGATACTGGGACTGCCCAAGAACCGTGGACTTTCCATCGACAGGCGAAACGAAATCGATTGAAGACAATACCGGGGACTCGTTCAAAATTCGAAAAAAGTTCCAACGTTCACTCAAACTGGGGACTCGTTCAAAATTCGACAAAAGCTCGAAGACCCCAATGCTCACTCGGACTGGGGACTCGTTCGTACTTAAAATCGAACTAAAAGTTTCAATTTTATCGATGATTCCAAACCCTGACGCTTTTATTCAAAGTCAAGGGTTATTCGTTTAAATGAGTTATGTGACATGTAAACGATTCGTTAGTGGTCAAAAATCTGTGCCTTCAAACGGCCGCATCTTGTAATCGATCGAATCATACGATCCAAAATATATTAAAGGCCCATTAGCGGCTCACTTCAATAATATGCAACACTTTGGTTATATTTTCGACTTTTCACATTTGTTCGACTCGTGTGATCGATTCAAACGTTAGCGAATCTTACAATTCCAAATTTTTCACCAAGTGTTAAATAATTTTTTCATTCCGAACTCATGAAAAATGTTCGAAGAGTGCACTACATGAAAATGAGACGTCATTCTTCACTACGCACTAAAAGACATTGGGCCCCAATCATATCTCTTTCGACGACTGTCGCTAAACATCAAAATTTTCGGGCGATTAAGTCATCTTCGAAAAAACAATACAGCAATGAAAGTCGAAAGTAATTTCATTCATATAAAACATATATGTACATAGTTGGCCATACGACCACATTACATCAGGTTTTCAAAAACGACTAAAACAACTAGTCGAAAACAGCTACAACTCATTCATCACCATCCCCATCGGAACCTTCATCGGAGGAACTTGCTGGGAGACCAAGATCTTCACGGGCCAACCGTACAATGGCAACAGCTTCACTCAATTCGGTAGGAACATCGACATTTCGGTCCAACATTTCCCTAAGGACATCGCGCCTTGATTCGGCGAGGATCAGATCCTTCTTCTTTTCAAACTCTTCCTCGAGGTCGCGCCTTAGGGTGGTGGATTCCTTTTGGAGCAACAAGTTCCTTTCCGACAAGCTATCAGCTTGAAGCTTTAGATCTTCGTTGCCTTTACGAAGAGCGCTCAATTCTTCGAACTTGTCAGCCAATTCCCTGTCTTTGCTCTTCAAAGCAGAGTTAAGTTCAGCCATCTTCAGATCGGAATTGGCTTCGTGCTCGCTCAGCTGTGCGTTCAAAGCTCGAATCTGGGATTCCAACTCCGATTGACGAAGGGCATGCTCATTCATACTCTTGTCGAAGTTAGCCAAAAGTTCAGCATACTTGGCCTCCGCAGCTTTTAGCTTCCGATGCAAGTCCTCCCCAGCCGAAGTGAGATGAATGATTTGCTCGTTTAAAACTTTGGCCCCATCCTGAAGCTGGCGAATCCGATCAGCGGTCTCGATCGCCATTATGCAGTTCTGAAAATAAGATATTTGAAGTTCATAAAAATCTATGCAAAGTAAAAGGAAGAAAATGAAGAAAATTTTAAGAAGTACGGACTTTACCCTGAAAGCACCAAAAGAAATCTGGGAAGGCAAACTCAGGTCTTCATGCGTGTTCAGCCGAGCTTGCTCCATCGGGCCCATGACATCGAACAGATAATCCGCCAACCGCTTTGGGCATCTAAGCAAATCAATGTTGGGTGGTACTTCTATCGTGAGCGATCTACGACCCCTCATTTCAGATTCGCCCAAAGCGGCAAAGGCAGCAGCTTCTTCGCCCTGAGGAAGAGGTACAATTGGATCGGCATGATCCGCACCAAAAAACGACGATCCCGTCTCTTCATCGTATTTAGATTTCGTCGTCGCTATCGGCCGATCCAAAGCTGGCATTTTCCCTTTTGTTGGATCCCTCTACTCAAGTTCGCGGTCAAAGGCCTCGATCATGTCCCCTCGATTTTCAGGTGCAACGCCCAAAGAAACGAGGGCACCTTCCCTACTAGGCAAGCCCCCTGAGCCCGAATTGACCTCTTCGGCTACAGGGGAAAGACGATAGTCATCAACTGAAAGATCTCCCTGTTCGGCCGCTTTGAGTTGGATGGTTGTCTCTTGGAGTCTTTCCTTTACTGGCTTCGTGGGACGCCTCACTAATCAGTCAGACCCCGATTCGTCCCCGGTATCTTCTCCCTCGATGTCAATAACCGAGGTCGTTCCTTCGGCGGCTTTCGCCGCTGCAATCGCTGAACTTGCTCCAGCAATCACATCCTCTATGGTTTGGGGCGCAGCCAATGAACTACCCCCTTGCCCTTTCTCCACCACCACCACCTTGGGCAAGTACTTATTCCTCAACTCCTGGAAAGATTTCTTTTTCTTTTTCGGGGGAGGAGCGTCATCGGCTTTCTCGCCGCCCTCGACTTCTACCTCCTCATCACTTGGCTCACTGTAACGACCCTCAAATAGTCGTTACGGGATTCGGGACCTCGATTTGCGTGTCGATAGTCCCAAAAGCTCCGTTAGGTCATTTATGACCCGTCTGTGAAATCTGAGTCGAAACGGAGTCCGTTTGATAGGTTTTCGAGAAAAGGATCCGTTTATGAAATTCCGGAAAGGAATTTGGGGTTTCGATAGGTCGTTTTGAGTAAACGAACCCCGATGGAAAATATGAGCGCACCGTTAGGTCCGTCTTGTCATTTATGATATGTAGCAACCTTCAAAATTGAAAACGGACCTCGTTTGATAGGACTTTTGATAAAGTCCCCGTTTCGGAAGTTTAAAAGAGTTAAAAGAGGTTTCCGAGCTCGATTTGAGCAAATGAGCTCCGATGAGAGATCCGAAAGTTCCGTTAGGTTTGTATAGTCATTTGTGACTTGTAGCAACTTTCGAAATTGGATTCCGAGGTCGTTTGGTTAAATTTCGCTATTTTGGCGAAAGTCGAAAATTGAACCTTTGCCGTGGGACCCACTTTTTGAGTTCTGGAGGTCCGAATTGAGTTCCGTCTTGACGAGCATGTCACCCAAGTATTTTATGACTTGTGTGCAAAATTTGGGATCATTCCAAGCTTCGTAGGGTCCCGTTTTGCCCCTAAAACAGTAGAAAATCTGGTGCGACTTTTCTGTTCTGTTTTGGCGCAAACAGCCGGATAAAAGCTGATTTTTCGGCCAATCCGTAAGGAATTAGGAAAAACTCAAAACGTAAAAGTTGTAGCCCTTTGAGTTGTGGTTCTAATGGCATCGGTTTCAGGTCATTTGGACATTCCTATCAAAAGTTATGATTTTTTCAAAAGAAGCTGTCACAGAGGCAAAAAAAAACTGATATAAAAAGGCCATTTCGGGCCATTTCGGTTCATAACTTATAAAAATGGGTTAGAACCCTAGATTCTTAAGAATTGGGGAAAGACATCGAGCAAGGCTCGCATGTGGAATCTAAGTGTACTTTTGGACTCACGGGAGCGTGGGGAGTCCGGAAAAGTACATTTTGTAAATTTAGGGCTCGGCCCTACCCGGGGGCATTTTGGTAATTTTTACCCTAGGATGCCTATAGGCTTAAATAGCTATAATTGAGCACTCATATGTGCTATATCTTGTCTTAATAGACCTAGTGGAGAGTCCTTCGCGGACAAGGCGAGCGGGAAAGGAGATTCTTCCCGGCATTTGAGCCCGAATTTCGAGGTAAGTGAGACTTGACCTCTATTGTGCTTGTGGACTCTTCCTTCATGCTAGTATGCTTCATGTACGCATATATATACCTAACAATGGTTAGGATTAATGATGTGAATTACTTGCTATTATTGTTTGTTATAAATAGCGAGATTGTGACTCGACCGAGGTATGTGCCGGTCTAAACGCTACGTCGAGGTAGCTTAAATTTATATCGTAGTAACGCTTGCTACGCCATGCTTAGATAGCAAGAACTTGGGACATGGCCGAGGATGTTGCCGGCATGTCATGATAAATGTCTTGCCGAGGATTTTGCCGGCTTTTGTATGATATTGGTACTTGATTTGTTCACGTGCCGGGTTGGGTAGTGCTGTCTATACGTAACCTTGGGTTGGACGACATGGGAGTAGGGATTGTACCCCCAAACTGCGGTCGGGTTAACCTTCGCCTTACGTTCAGCTAGCATAACCAACCTGGGTTACGGTGACTGTGAAATATTATCGTTATTAATATTTCTGTTATTATTTCTATTATTGTTATTAATGTCGTGGATATTAATACTGTTAGAGGGACACTTGACAGGGGGTGTGGTGTCGCCTATACTATGAGATGTGTCACACTTGACAGGGGGTGTGGTGTGGACACTTGATCTTTGAGGTGTGACACACTTGACAGGGGGTGTGGTGTGGTCACTTGATTTATTGAGATACGACGTACTTGACAGGGGGTGTGGTGCGATCGTAGACAGATTTGAGATGAGCCAACGACTACGGGTCGTTGGTCTACTTATTCATGATTGTGATAGTGACTTCGGGTCACGGTATATGGTTGATACTTAGTAGTGGTGTTGCTAGTCCATCGTAGGTCTAGGTTAGTCGGCACGGGAGTAGAGATTGGACCTCCAGACCGCCGCTGAATTGACCTATGCCTTACGTTGGATGGGCATAATCCTTGAGACTTCTGGTTACTACTTGTGTGTATGGAATGTGTTACATCTATCTGTGACTTCACTACTTTATTGTATGATTACTATAGTATGTTGTTGCTTATGATGCATGTAGCGACTTGTCCCGCAAGGGTACCTTAGCGGGCCTGTCGGTGATCTTACTGGGCTTCGGCTCATAACTTACTCTGCTGCATGCGCAGGTCCTTCATCCAGTCAGCAGCCCGGACGTTAGCGGTTCCCGAGGCTTCTGAGACTTTTGATTGAGGTGAGCCGACCACACAGACCGTGGTGGCATACCGCCGGAGTCACTTAGAGATAGGACTCAGATTTCTTTGATGTATATTCATACTTTATTGAGTCACTCTTAGAATGCTCCAATTCTTTTGTGGATATATTCTTTTGGACTTCACACTTTTATATTTATATATCCATTTATGATCTTTTCACATTATTGTTCTTTTCCGCGTCTTGTTTCATTGGTTCGCCTAGGCAAATGTTGTTTAGGTGCCATCACGAGCCCTTGGAAATTGGGTCGTGACACTCACCTCCGGCACCTGTGATACCTGTGGGAAGTTGAAAGTTATCAAAATTATCTGAGGGACGAGTCAAGTTACAACCAACACAAGTTCGAAAGAGAACTTACCATGATTTTTGGCTTTAAGGGTTTTCAGGGCCGCGACCGGCTTCCAAGCGCTTTGGTCGTTGGATGTCTTGTCAAGCACTCTGATCAACCATGGTATGATATCCGCAACTTGATCGAACAAGACACTATCGGCTGAAAAATTTGGGAAGAAAGTCTAAGGTTAAAACTGCAGATTCGTTCAAAAGAGGGAGAAACGAGCAAAGCACTTACTTGTTCGGTTCCAAACATTCGGGAGCAGTTCCTTTCCGGGGTTAGTCAATTGCTCCGTGGGAATAAAGACAAATCGTTGATCCCACCCCCGAAGATCATCATCGTTGTCGGATATCAGGGCCCGCTGACCTCGTTTAGCCAAGTTTATCACCCCTCCTTTGTAAACTCGAGGGGAATAGATGTTAAGAATATGGCGAAGTGTTAGCTCCACTTTCGCCTTCTCTGCAATCCATCTCATGATCACTACCGTTCTCCATATCGCCGGAGAAAGCTGCCCAAGGCAAACGTTGTACATCCTACAAAACTCCTCGATCACATTATCGACCGGGAGAGTAAAACCGATAGTAAAGGGATAGGTCAGCACTACTGAATGACCTTCGATGTGAGTGGCCAAAGTCGATTTCCTTGGAGGGCACATCACATCGATATCACTAACCTTCCAACCACACTCTTCTCGAACACGTGGAATCGACTCCGGTGTAATCGCGCAGTATACCAAGTCGATGGAAATGTTCTTCTTCTTACTTTGCTCCGCCTCGCTCTGAACGCTGACCATGCAGTCATTCTCATAAGTAAACTTCTTCGGATGAATCTCCGAATACGACTTCTTGGGACCAAAGTCTTTCACTTTCCTTTCCTTCCGCTTTTTTCCCTTTTTGTCCACTGAAGGACCAGTAGCAGTGGAAGTCTGCTCCGCCACCACACCGGACTGCGGTGGGGCTGTGGCGGCGACCGCCGCGGCAGAAGTAAGCTCAGCGTCAACTACGTTTTGAGAAGAGGTAGACATTATCAAGACGCAAGTTAGACTAACTTAAACAAAGTTCTTAAAGAATCTGGAGCAAAAGTGACGAGGATTAACAAGATCAGTAAGGAATTCGCTCAAGAAGTTTGAGAGTTTTTCAGAAGTTGTAAAGTTTGTAAAGAGAGTTTTGAAGTAGGTATTTATATGGCAAGAATCATCATTGCCTTAGGAACCGTCGAAAACTGCTGCCCGCACGATTTCTGACACGTGCAGCGATGGGAAGTTGAGGCGACATATTGACGTTTCAAAATGGAGGGACACAAACGTTCCACGTGTTTTCCCGCCAAAAAATTCAAGCCACTTGCCAAGTTTTTTACGAACACATGACTCGGCAAGTGGGGAGACTATCTGTATTGGTCGATTTCTGTTCGATTACAAGAAGGGCGGATTTGGTTATATGGCAAGGCATTAATTGATTTCGAAGACATTGTGATCGGAAAGAAGCAGCTTCGTTCGATTGTGTGATCGATTATGAAATATTGTGATCAGATAATTTCGAAGGCAATGTTCTAACGGATAATTCAGCTTGTCCTCATCCCAAATTTATCGGAACAGATTTAGCGGATTCGGCGGAAGTGGATGAAGATAGGCAACTGCTGAAAGAGAAACGTGAAGAAATGAAGTTCTTCTAGGGTTGGAAATTCTCCATCATTTCAACCTATAAATAGGACCTTATGCCTTCATTTGGAGACACGTTCATCTGAACAATATTACTCTCATTCTCCAAGCTATACTATTTCTCCTCATTAGACCATAGTTGTTTTCTCATCATATCACCGTCAATTTACTGTACTCAAAGCAATCATTGTATTTAAACTTCAGTCGCAGTTTGGTTCAAACGTGCAAGAAGATCCATCTCTTTCATTGAAGCACCATCCTTCGATTCTTCAATACAATAAGCTTTTATCGCTTTATTTATTTATTTATCTGTTCATCTATCGTTGCATGTTTCGTTGTCTGCTTGCTATTTGCGTTATTCATTATTTTGATTCACCACCTTCGATCTCGTTAATTCATTGTCGTTATTCTGATTAAGATAATTTATCAACTTGCTCGTTAGTATTGATCATATCAAGTGAATTGTTAGTATTGTTTTTCGATCGCATTATCTGACTGAACATATTTCTATCACTCATTCGTCATCATATATAACTTTGCCATCGAATCTGTTTAAAATTAAGCATTCGGTCTTGAGTGAAATCAACCCGTAAATTATCTTCGATAAGAAATTCGAGTGAAGCTACATGTTGCTCCCAACGCACACGCAAGTATACGTGGTCGACAAGTAATAAAGTGATAAGTAGAGTATCGTTCCCACGAGGACTATTCAGACTGAATCCTAGCAAACAATTTCTTAAAAACTATTCAGGGATCTTTTTCCAATGGTTGAGATTTTTAGTAACTAAAGAGCAGTAATTAAAAGGGTAAAAGTGAATTCAAACAATGGAGCAAAAATTGGTTGTTATCAGTAATAAGGAGACGATCCAGGGTTAGAGTTACGAACAATCCAGTTGAGTTTTCCAATTGATTCCACTTCTTAAATTCCGGGTTACTAACTAACAGATTAAATGTACCCGTGAAAACCTTTCGATTCTTCACGGTCTATGCAGGCTACTCCAATCCCTATATGTCTATGGGTTGAATCACGTGCACGCATTAACGAATTCTGTAATTAGTTAAACTGATAAGGGGCAAAATAGGCGGAAGCAACAAACGGTATGAAAATACGGAAGCTGAAACAAGATAGGCGATATCGATGAAGATATCGAGATAAAAAGCAAGACGAGGCTTGAACGTTTACCTAAGTAGCACCGAGGAACTCGTCTCGATACACCCCGGGTGAAGTCAAGGATCACCTATACTATGCAACTACCCTCAAGAGGCACCCGGCTCTTGCAAATAGAATGATCAAAGAGGTTTTGATGTTCAACTTGGAATCCACCAAGTGAAATCATGCCCGCTCACGGGTTCATCATTGAGATTCACTCAAAGAAATCATCATTCTACATTCAAGGTTTGCTAAAATGCAATAAATGAACAAATGGGGTATTTATAGTTTTCCCTTACAATATTTGCCAAGTTTCTGGTCCGCACTGTCAAAGTCTTCATCGCGATCGCGCACAAGAATATGCGATCGCGCAGGGTGCTGAATTTCAGAGGCTCGCTATCGCGTCTTGTTGAGCGCTATCGCGCAGGGCATTTAACTGCTCTTCGCGATCGCGTGAGTAGTGGCGCGATCGCGCAGAGCAAAGGTCTGGCGCCAGGCAGTAGCTCAGAAAATGCTGCCCTGTTTTGCCCTGTTGTGGCTCCCCTGTTTTCTGCACTGGTTTCAGCCCTGTTTCCACTTTGATTGAGCTTCAATGCATGGTCTTCAAGTCGTCTCCCGCGCTCATATCATCCATGCCTTGACTCCCGGACCAAGTGTAGGTGTCGATGCAATTTGCCCCGCATCATCCTCCCCTTCTTGAGAAAATTTCGTCCTCGAAATTAAGGCGTCCTTCTCCAAGGGATCATCACCTACATCAAAAAGGCAAACAAAACAAAAACTCCTACTACAAGAGTAGGTTAGTGCACTAAGTGTGGGAAAACACACTCTTGTGGTACAACCAAGTATCAATGGCAACAAAGAAGCCCATGCTCCCAAAGGAACTAGCAAGTACTTGATTTGACAACAAAGTGCTCCCAACACAAGAACAAATAAAGAAATCAATAGGGCATGGCATATGCAAGATTAAGCTATCAAAATCCCTACAATCCCTACGTTCAAGAGTAGTGCACCAAGGCTTCCCACCATGCAAGTAGGCAAGTCCAACAAGAGTGAAGGTAAGTGATGTGGAAAATTCACTCTTGTGATAGAGCCAAGTATCAATGCAAATCAAAAAGCTTACGTCTCCAAAGGAGACAACAAGTTCTTGGCTCCATGGTTACAAGCACTCACCAACATGACAAGCGAAGAGACCGATAGGACATGGACCATTCAAGATTAAGCAATCAAAGTTCCTATGACCCCTAAGCTCATGTTCAACATACCAAACCTTCGTTGCAATATTTTCACAATGCGGCACAACGGTTTTGGCATGCTCAAGTCTCAAAGTGTGGTTAACATAGGGGAAGGGATAGGCAAAGTAGTGCAATACACAATTAGCATCAAATACCCCACTCCCCTTCTTAAAAGCCCTCATACTCACACTAAGAGGTACCTCCTCACCTCCAATTTCATCCTCGAGACAACCCCCCTCACAAGGTAAACTCTCAAGGAAGGCATTGTTAATGGTCTCTTCATCATCATAACCCGAACCAACAAGGGTAGGGTCACTAGAAGAATCATCTACCTCACTTGAAAGTACAAACAAAGAGTTGTCTATGGGATCAAATCCCTCACACCACGGAGGTTCCATTTCATCCTCAACTCTAGCCCGATACAAATCACCTTCACAATTAAAGATGCCCTCATGCAATGGGAATGTAAAAGCATGCATCTCAATTTCATAGTCAAACAACGGCATCGTATCAAGACTAGGGTCTTCACTCTCGCTTGAGGAGTCATCATAGACAACCTTGTCCAATTCATGCAATTTGGACTCCTCAAGTTCACTCTCATCCTCACTACGACACACAAATCCACCAAAATCAATTATATCAACAAGGGCGGAGTCACATAACTCATCTTCCCCTTTATCAAACATGGGTGGGGTGTCATAACAAGGGTCGCAAGCAAGGTCAACTACCACAATTTCACTAGAGAGAGGTCCTTTGAATTCCGGCCTCACATCATGATGTGGCTTCTCATCCCTCTCTACTAGCGGTTCACAAGCAACCACAAGTTGACCATTCGTCTCTACACTAGTTGCCATTTCATCAAATGCATTACAAGCACCAACTAGCATTGAGTCTTCACAAGACAAGGAAGGATTATGTTCATAAGAAGGGAAGGTAACACTTACAATTGAGTCGCTCCCGTGTGTACTCACATCGCTTGAAGTGTCATGTTTGAGTCCTTCTTCATGAAACTCACAATGTCGAGCTCCATCCTCTTGTCTTTCTTTCTTATCAACAGGTTGAGGCTCCACTAGCTCGCCTCCAAGTGTACCTACACATAAGCCAAAACAAATAGAAGAGGAAGAAGATAAATCATGGTTAGAACAAGGCGTGTCCTCGCTCTTACTCGAGATTCTCTCTCCCCTCACTTCTTTCATTTTTCGCTCAAGGCTAATTGTAGGTCCGGGTGATGCTTCACTCTCATCTCGCAAGGGCATGACCATAAGATTGTTGGTTCCGGGCTCAAGCACCATGGGTGACTTGGCTTTAGCCGCTTCCCTCAACTCCCTCATAATCCTATAGTCATTACTTACTTGCTTCGGTGTCAAGGGCTTGAGTATATACTTTTTAGAGCCGTGCAAGACCGTGTACGAGTTGGTCCTACCATCATGTACCACGCTCCGATCATATTGCCATGGCCTCCCAAACAAGAGATGGCAAGCTTGCATAGGGACTATATCAAACAATACCTTGTCTCGGTAGTTCCCAATGCTAAACTCCACCCAAGCTTGCTTCTCCACCCTCAACTCTCCACACTCACTCAACCATTGTAAACGGTATGGATGTGGATGTGTTCTAGTAGGCAATTGCACTTGGGAAAGCAAGGTCTCACTCACTATGTTAGCACAACTTCCCGAATCAATGATCATTGAGCACACTAGACCCATCACTCGACACCTAGCATGGAAGAGATTCTCCCTTTGCACATGCTCCGACTCTTCTTGACTCATGGCACCCAAACTCCTCCGTACCACAAGTGTCGTTTTAAGCTCATCATCACCTTGGGGAATGCCCAAGTTGTGGGGAGTGCCCACTTGTTGGGGAATGCCCAACGGTTGGGGAATTCCCACCATTTCATCACTAGTACCTCTTTCGGTACCTTTTGGGACACTCGGGGTCCATTTTCTTTCAAGGCGCTCAAGCCTTTGGTCCAAAGACTCTACCTCGGCCAAGATGTACGCCAAGGTACTTAACGTGACCTCATCGGTATCATACACGTTTCCGGCCATGTACCTACACAAATCAAAAATAAGAAAGAGGTTAGAGTAAAAGTTCTCACTCGCTCCCTCTCCTTTGAAATGTCACTCAGGTACACTCAATTTAGTGGCGGGGGATTTATCACTCAAGCTTGATCTCAAAGGCTTCCTCGTAGTTGAACAACCACCTCAATAATCACTCAAGTCACAAGAACCAAACGCTCTTCGGAGTGAGTGGAATTGATGGGACTCGATGGGCGAACGGCTTTATAAATGAGCACTTGAGCCAAACAAATATACTACGAGTCTTCTTTGAGCTCTACTCTCCTTCTAGGCACGAAGATCCTAAACGCACAAAGAATTAGCACTAATTGGGTAGGAGTGTTACCCTCAAAGTACTAACCGGAAGTGACGCGATCAAATAGCAAAAGATCGAATCGCCACTAAACGGATTCGGAATTGGATGATTTTTGGTTAGTGATCTACAAACTCACCATATTTGATGATACAATTGAAGTTTTGGTGAGCGGAAACTGTTACGAACGCTTTGCGAACAATCTGTCCCAGTTCAGGATTTCTGCAGAATTGAGATCCCTTCGCGATCGCGTGATGTAAGTCGCGATCGCGATGAACAAAATGGGAATTTGGCGCGTTCGCGTAAGGCTGTGCGCGATCGCGCAGGCCTGCGTTCCAGAACCAGAATCTCGACTGTAAACACAGTTTTTGGCACACAAATCACACCAATTCAACTTGTTGTTCAGTTTTAAAGCTTCCAAAGGGTGTTTTCAATTGAAGTAAACAATCCCCAATGGTTTTATCAATCAAACGATCAACGAACAACTTGTTTCACGGAATTGGAGCAAGTTCTTCAAAGTTCTTCAAGAACTTCAAAGTTTCAAAATATCGATTTTCATTCCGCTACTCCAAATGATGATATGGGGATATCAAAATGACGGGAAAACTTTAAGGAACAATCCCCGATACCCAACATCCAAGAATTCACAACACAAAACAAGTTCTATTAAATTTTGTGAATTCTCAACTTTTGAGATTTGGTTTTCAAGATTTTGATGCACGACTTCAAATCGTGTTTCGAGGGTACCAAATCAACGGGATTATGATGACAAACAAACCCCAATAACAAACAACAACAAAATCGCAACAAGCAACGATTTCTAGCAATTTTTTTGTGATTTTCAAGTTTTGAATTTTTTGTTTTTCTTCAAATTTCAAAAACAAACAACACAATGATAACAACAACAAGAACAAGACCGAGGATTCGTAAGAACGAAGCCTAGCCATGCTCTGATACCAACTGATAAGGGGCAAAATAGGCGGAAGCAACAAACGGTATGAAAATACGGAAGCTAAAACAAGATAGGCGATATCGATGAAGATATCGAGATAAAAAGCAAGACGAGGCTTGAACGTTTACCTAAGAAGCACCGAGGAACTCGTCTCGATACACCCCGGGTGAAGTCAAGGATCACCTATACTATGCAACTACCCTCAAGAGGCACCCGGCTCTTGCAAATAGAATGATCAAAGAGGTTTCGATGTTCAACTTGGAATCCACCAAGTGAAATCATGCCTACTCACAGGTTCATCATTGAGATTCACTCAAAGAAAATATCATTCTACATTCAAGGTTTGCTAAAATGCAATAAATGAACAAATGGGGTATTTATAGTTTCCCCTTACAATATTTGCCAAGTTTCTGGTCCGCACTGTCAAAGTCTTCATCGCGATCGCGCACAAGAATATGCGATCGCGCAGGGTGCTGAATTTCAGAGGCTCGCTATCGTGTCTTGTTGAGCACTATCGCGCAGGGCATTTAACTGCTCTTCGCGATCGCGTGAGTAGTGGCGCGATCGCGCAGAGCAAAGGTCTGGCGCCAGGCAGTAGCTCAGAAAATGCTGCCCTGTTTTGCCCTGTTGTGGCTCCCCTGTTTCCTGCACTGGTTTCAGCCCTGTTTCCACTTTGATTGAGCTTCAATGCATGGTCTTCAAGTCGTCTCCCGCGCTCATATCATCCATGCCTTGACTCCCGGACCAAGTGTAGGTGTCGATGCAATTTGCCCCGCATCATAAACTAGGCGAGCAAGTATATGTCTATCCTACTCACGAATTGGTTCCCCGATGCCCGGGTTCACAAACTAGTCCTATTCTTTCTTATTACGTAATTAAATTCCCTCTTTCGAGTTCAATCTAAAAACCATAGATAATGTGTAATAATCGGGCCCTGACAATTACACAAGTGAAATCAAGAAAGAATAAGTAACCCGTAATGGGATTCAATTAATGGGAATCAATCTTCAAACATCAACCTTCATGAAATACTCTAACCCTAGAACTAGAGATTTAGTTACGCATACTCATAATAACAACACAAGGATTTGATGTAATAATGAAATAATGATGTAATAGATTAATGGAAGGAAGAAAAACCCTTGTTCTTGATGTTATGAGCTCTCCAATTGCTCCAAAGTCTGAACTCCTATGAAAAACTAAGTAAAAGACTATTTATAGAGTTTACAAACCCCTAGTAATAAGTTAGACCCAAGCCTAGACGAAATAGGAAGTAAAAATGCGCACAAGGGGCGCTATAACGGGCGCCCCGTGCCTCGGAACGCGTGACCTTGGACAGAAGATGCCACAGATTGCACGCCTTGGCTCCGCGGCGCATGGGAAAGCACACCCAGCAGGCTGGCGCGTTGCCTGGCGCGGCGCGCCCCTGGTAGCGCCCAGCCATTTTTCTGTTTTCTTGCTCCTTTGCTCGCTCGTGTCGTGCCTTCGTGTGCTCGATCCAATCCTCAATCAAAATCCAATCTTTTCTTGCTCAATCATGCTCTTAAAAGCTCCAATTACATTGCGTAACAACCTACATACACACGACATAAAATTAGTGTAAAACCATGTTCATAAACTATAGAACGAGCGAAATACAAGCTCAAACGTGAGGAAATATTAAGGAAATATAGGCATAAAATGCCAAACATCACCACCCCACACTTGAACCCTTGCTCGCCCTCGAGCAAGTCACAACTAACTTTCCAACCTAGGTAAAACAGGTCTGCCTATGACTATGGTTGATACCGACCATTGAACAAGTGCACACATGACTACTATGGGTCCAACAAACATGCTAACAATTTATCAAACCTAAAATATGAGAACAACCACCCCAAAATAACTCAAGTGCACAAACTCAGCTTATTGCAACCATGCTCCCACAAAATCACACCTATCTACTCAACCAAAAAACCATCAACTTCACCTATTTCATGCAAACCATGTGCCCTCACCAATATGAAGCAAAAGAGTGTCCCCCAAAGATCACACACAACAATAAATATCATGAATAGAACGGGGCAATGACAAACGAATTCACTCACTCTCATGAAAGTCTCACATGTCACACACAATGTACCATAGGCTTGCCCGTAGTGTAGGACTCCACTAATGTAAGCTCACTCCAATCGGGATTAACTAGGACTTTAAAAAGGTTGTAATGTAGGCTAAGGGGCTGGTAGGATACATATGGGTAATAGTGACTACCTCCCTAAGCACTTTAATACATCACAATTAATTAAGCACAAATCTCATCAAAGCCACCCAATCAACAACTTTCACACACACCTTCTCAACAAGTAGCAACTTTTCTTTTAAGCACACACTAGCAAGGAATGAATATTCTTTTCTCTTTATTTATTTTTTCTCAATTTTTTCTTTCTTTTCAACTTTGCTATTTTTTTCTTTTTCTTTTCAATTTCATTATTTTCCAACCTTGCCAATGCTCATAAACCTACTACACAATTTTTCACAAGTATTCCTCTTCATTAATTCCACTCAAAAACCTCCCAATATTCAACCACAACTCCAAAATAATATCACAATATCAACTAAAGTGCTTAAGGAGTAAAGGGCCAAAAGAGATAATTTAGAACAAATGGGTAGGCTCGGGGTGTGGGTGCCAACAAAAAAAGGTCAAAGAAATCACAACAACAATTTTTTTCCAAGGTATATATGTAAGGGTAGGCAAATCAACAAAAGGCCTTGTATCATTTCCCGACTAGAGCAAACCTAGGATTTCGCTTTCCACACACACGGGGCAAGTTCTAGACACCAATATGCAACATGGAGCAAACAAGAACATGCCTCACACACACATTGCACATGATCCGCACAAAAAGGTTCCATCAACAACTCCCAATCAAGCATCTAGAATGCAACTTGTGGAAATTTAAGCACTAATGCACAAAGGTTCACAATAAAGTCAAGCAAGCGGACTCAAGCATCTCAAGGGGGTTGTTCCATTTTTTTCCCTAGGCATGCATCACAATTTAAAACCAAAGGACACCACAAATAGCACATGCTCAAGTTCAAGTACATCGGTATCAAATAAATCAAAAGCACCTAGCATTCCACCTATTTCCTTCGTCTAGGGCCACCTATAACTAACTATTCTAATCCTAAAAATAAAAACTACCCGGTTCAAAGGCCTCCCCGTGGAAAAGAACCGAGGTCATAAGAAAAACCACGGGGTGGATGACATGTACCACTAACAAAGACTAAAAGGAAAATCTTTTTTTGGAATTTTTCATTGGTTTCCTAATTTTTTTCAATTTTTTTCATATATTAAAGCATGAAAAAAATCAAAATAAAGTCAAGTGACAAAGGAAAATCCTACGGTACATGCATCCTTAACCTCAAAAATAGATAAAGGGTAGTTCCCCACCCCACACTTAAAACAAGCAGTGTCCTCAGTGCTAACAATAAGAAAGTGCAAGGTAAAGAAAACTTCCCTGAAGACTCTAGTCCTTGGTGCTAGCATCCTCCAAGCTTCCATATAGTATGAGGTACTCAGACTTCCCCCAACATTTCATCAATATTAGGCAAGGGTGAGGGCACCCCACACTTAGCCTCGACATTACACGAACCTGCAATCCAAGGAAAACAAAAACTACGTGACACTATAAACAAAATAATACAAGTACAAACTTGGGTTGCCTCCCGAGAAGCCTCTTAGTTAACGTCATGGCACGACGACACTTTCAGCTCACTTCCAGCATTTATGTCTTCTCTTCTTACGACGAACCTTTACTTTCTTCCTTTCTTTGAGAGAACCCCTCTTCAACTTCACATGTGGTGTACTTCCATGTTCTTGACTGACACATTCGATCATAGAGCACTCTTCAACCTTAGCTATGTGCTCCTTCTCAGTATACACCTTGAAAGTAACCTTTTCTCCATGGGCTCTAACAGTCATCTCACCCAGCTCCATATCAATAATTGCCTTCGAGGTGACTAAGAATGGTCTCCCCAAAATGATTGGAGCTTCTCGGTCCTCTTCATAATCAAGGACTACGAAATCAGCAGAGAATGTAAACTTACCAACTTTTAACAACACATCCTCCACTTTACCGTTGGTGTGAGTGAGTGATCCATCCGCCATCTTAAGAGTAACTGAAGAGGGCTTGATTGCTCCTAGCCCTAACCTTTTGCAAACAGAGAGAGGCATGAGATTTATGCTCGCACCCAAATCACACAAGACACCAGTGATTCTATGCCCTCCAATGGTACAAGGGATAGTAACCTTCCCAGGATCTTGAAGTTTTGGAGGTAGCTTGCTCAAGATTGTGCTACACTCCTCAACTAACTCAATTGCATCTATCTCGTGAGGCTTTTTCTTCTTGACTAAAATCTCTTTTAAGAACTTCACAAAGGATGGCATCAATTCAAACACGTCAGTCAAAGGAATATTAACTTGAAGCTCTTTCAACATACTCACAAATTTTTGATACTGGGCCAGATCCTTCGATGGTATAAGTCTCTGGGGGAATGGTGGAGGTGGCAGAGGTGCCTCTTTTCTCTCTTCTTTCTTCTTTACCTTCTCCACTTTTTCAACTTTTTCTATTTCAGCTCTCTCCTCAGACTTGGTCATCAGCTCTCCACCTTCAATTAAAGTCACTGCAAGACATTGTTCAGGCTCTTTTTTAATAGTACTTATTTCTCCCAGCAACTGCCCCAACTGGTGCTCTAGGTTCTTGTGAGCATTGGCAAGATCTTGTATGGCCTGTGCATGGGCTGCAGTATCAGCTATCATTCTCTGCTGGCCTGCCATTATCTACTTTAGCATATCTTCAACTGAACTGCTAACCTGCTGTGGTGGAGCTGGAAGTGGGTGGTAATTATTCGGAGCTCTTGTATTGCCTTGATAATAAGAATTACCAAACTGATTTTGACCCTGCAGCCTGTTTTGATTACCCACATAATAAACTGACTCTGGATTAGAGGAGCAAACCTCTGTAGTATGATCTTGACCACAAACCTCACAAAAGCTCTGGAGTTGTTGCACTGGAGCCACTGGTTGCTGAGTCTTTGGCATAGCTAGCTTGCTAATTTGATTGGAAATAGCATCCATCCTCGCCCTTAGCTCTGAAACTGCATCTAACTGAAGTAACCCTGCAGATTTCTGCGTAGTAGCTCTACCATCACCCTGCCAGTCAGGATTGCTCTGCGAAAACTTATCTAGCAAATCATAGATCTGGTCAAAATTTAAGGCTAATACTTGGCCTCCAGCAGCAGCATCTACCACGATCTTAGTATGCGCAATCAACCCCTCCACAAAAGTGTGTGCAAGAACCTCATTGGATTGGTTATGGTGTGGACAATCTCTCAGTAAAGCTTTAAACCGCTCCCAGGCTGAATACAAAGACTCTCCTTCTATCTGTCTGAAGGACAAAATTTCACTCCTCACCCGGACTGTCTTGGCAGATGGATAAAACTTAGCCAAGAACTTCTTAGCCAAATCATTCCAAGTGGTGATAGACCCAGACTTTTCAGCCTTTAACCACCTCTTTGCTGCCCCAATCAGTGAAAACGGGAACAATGTCAAACGAACATAATCAATAGGAACTCCCGTCGGTGTATACGTATCACTGATCTCCAAAAAATTCTGGATATGTTGCTGCGGATCTTCATGAAGTAATCCACCATATTGCCCAGTCACATGTAACAGTCGTATCATGCCGGACTTAATCTCAAAGTTTCCAGTAATTTCAGGCTTAACTATGCTCGAGGCTACTCCCTCCAGGCTGGGGAGAGCAACATCTCGCACAGCTAAAGCTCGTTCTGCTGCCATTCCTGTAGGTAAAGATCAAGCAGGACCTAATACCTGAAACAGCACAAAACTCCAAACAAAAATTAAACCTGAATAGAAAGTAATAAATCGTCTGAAAAGAAACAGTCAATTATTTAGTCCCCGGCAACGGCGCCAAAAACTTATTGCTCCCAACGCACACGCATGTATACGTGGTCGACAAGTAATAAAGTGATAAGTAGAGTATCGTTCCCACGAGGACTATTCAGACTGAATCCTAGCAAACAATTTCTTAAAAACTATTCAGGGATCTTTTTCCAATGGTTGAGATTTTTAGTAACTAAAGAGCAGTAATTAAAAGGGTAAAAGTGAATTCAAACAATGGAGCAAAAATTGGTTGTTATCAGTAATAAGGAGACGGTCCAGGGTCAGAGTTACAAACAATCCAGTTGAGTTTTCCAATTGATTCCACTTCTTAAATCCCGGGTAACTAACTGACAGATTAAATATACCCGTGAAAACCTTTCGATTCTTCACAGTCTATGCAGGCTACTTCAATCCCTATATGTCTATGGGTTGAATCACGTGCACGCATTAACGAATTCTGTAATTAGTTAAACTAGGCGAGCAAGTATATGTCTATCCTACTGACGAATTGGTTCCCCGATGCCCGGGTTCACAAACTAGTCCTATTCTTTCTTATTACGTAATTAAATTCCCTCTTTCGAGTTCAATCTAAAAACCATAGATAATGCGTAATAATCGGGCCCTGACAATTACACAAGTGAAATCAAGAAATAATAAGTAACCCGTAATGGGATTCAATTAATGGGAATCAATCTTGAAACATCAACCTTCATGAAATACTCTAACCCTAGAACTAGAGATTTAGCTACGCATACTCATAATAACAACACAAGGATTTGATGTAATAATGAAATAATGATGTAATAGATTAATGGAAGGAAGAAAAACCCTTGTTCTTGATGTTATGAGCTCTCCAATTGCTCCAAAGTCTGAAATCCTATGAAAAACTAAGTAAAAGACTATTTATAGAGTTTACAAACCCCTAGTAATAAGTTAGACCCAAGCCTAGACGAAATAGGAAGTAAAAACGCGCACAAGGGCGCTATAACGGGCGCCCCGCGCCTCGGAACGCATGACCTTGGACAGAAGACGTCACAGATTGCACGCCTTGGCTCCGCGGCGCATGGGAAACCGCGCCCACCAGGCTGGCGCGTTGCCTGGCGCGGCGCGCCCCTGGTAGCGCCCAGCCATTTTTCTGTTTTCTTGCTCCTTTGCTCGCTCGTGTCGTGCCTTCGTGTGCTCGATCCAATCCTCAATCAAAATCCAATCTTTTCTGCTCAATCATGCTCTTAAAAGCTCCAATTACACTGCGTAACAACCTACATACACACGACATAAAATTAGTGTAAAACCACGTTCATAAACTATAGAACGAGCGAAATACAAGCTCAAACGTGAGGAAATATTAAGGAAATATAGGCATAAAATGCCAAACATCACTACATCATCGTAAAGTGCTAGTTCATCGTTTGTTTCATTTTCTCTGTTTATATTCGCCTTCGAATTGTTTATTTTGATTTGATATCGTATTTGCATCTTTTAGATCGATACTCGTATTGTCTTCGAATTAAGCCCCTAAAGATTAACTGTTTGTCAACGTAAATTGCTTATCAATCGATCGAATTGAGATATAAAACGGTCGCCTTAGACTCAACTAAATATAAATTTAATTGTAAAACCTGATACATTTTTAGAAAATACACTTGTTAATCATGTACGTAGAATACTACCTTGAAAAGGTCTTCACATAATTTAGATCTCTTGTTCAAATCCTTGAATAATACTTGGGGTCTTTTGGTAGGAATATAAGTTATCCAAAAATTAACAATCCTGGGATTATAATTCTGGAATTGTTAATCCCACTTTTTCTATGGAATAAAAATTGTACTCAAACTGTGTGATAAGCAATTTCAAAATTGCTAGTCTCAAAATGAAACTTCCTACCAAATATGGAATAATATAATTTCGGATTTAATCCCAAAATTATAATCCTTTATCCCTCTTACCAAGCGACACTTGAGATTAATTTATTAGGAAGCAAGTTTGATAGGAAACAAGTTACTAGCAAAACTAAAAAGAAGGCACAAAGCATTTTGCACAGAGTTCGAGGAAGGATCATACTACAGTAAGAACTAAGAAGTATTGTAAGCCACTATTTAGATGCAAATATTAGGAGTTAATATCTCAAATGGTCACTCAATTTTGGAAAATTAACCATCAAAGTCACTTTGCTTTGGTTGGTCCCAAAAAGGTCATTCAACTTAGAGAAAATATCTTTAAAAGTAATTCTTGCCAGTTTTTGCACCGTCCCCACCGAAAATCTGACGTAGTTTTTTAAAATATTTTTATATAATTGTAGGTCCCACTTTTTTTGTCATGTAGGACTTTTTTAATAGTTACTCCTACTTACTAGTTTTCTGACAAGTACAATGCACGTGTATTCCTAATAACTAGTACAAAAATTATAAATATGTGTAATAAGCGTGCATCGTTGCTAGTAAATTAAAGAAAAAATGTAAATTTAAAGTACTGATATATCGAATCCTTTCCGTTCGATATTTTTTGTTATCGTAATACATAATCATACTAAACATTACTATCGTACGAAGGCCAATAATTAATATTTGAACGATTATAATTATGCAAATTTTATAATATATCAAGTTCGAATGCCAAATAATTGTTTGTCGTACTCCTAATTCCTAGTGCATAATAACAGTTTGCCATTAGCACAAAAAAATAAAAACCAAGAAAAGGTATTGATATCAAGCTAAATACTTGATATTATAAAATTTACATGATTAAAATTGTTCAAATATTAATTACCGGCCTTCGTACAATAGTAATGTTTAATTAGTATGATTATGTATTGCAAAAATAAAAAATATCAATTGTAAAGGATTCGATATATCAGTACTTTTAATTTATATTTTTTTCTTTAATTTACTAGCAATTATACACGCTTATTACTACATATTTATAATTTTTGTACTAGTTATTAGGAATATACGTGCATTGTACTTGTTAGAAAACTAGTAAGTAACTATTAAAAAAGTCCTACATGGCAAAGAAAGTGGGACCTATGGTTATATAAAATTATTTTATAAAGCCCCGTCAGATTTCAGTTGGGTGATGGTGCAAAAACCGGCAAGAATTACTTTTGGAGATATTTTCTCTAAGTTGGGTGACCTTTTTGGAACCAACCAAAACAAAATAACTTTGGTGGTTAATTTTCCAAAGTTGAGTGACCATTTGAGATTTTAACTCCAAATATTAGTAGCTTGTTCCACGGATACAATCCACAATATTTAAATCACACGAAAATAATTTTTGTTGTTGCTTTAAAGCTCCACTTCGGTTACTAACAAAATAACGTAACTAATTCAAGTGGGTATCAACCGACAACCAACAAGGTTTAAAACATACGACCAATTCTTATCAATTTGAATAATTACTTCATAAATTGTCAGACAAATTTTGGGGTGTATCAACTAACAAGATTTAGAGGGTACATATTTTGACTTTTATTAGGCTGTGTCAACTGTCAACCAACTAGATTTAGGCATTACTCTCAACTTGATCAGTTAGCATTTCATAAATTGCCCGAAATATTTTGGCTTTTTTTTAGGGTGTATCTACCAACAAGATTTAAAGTGCAACTCTAATCAATAAATTGTTCCGTTCCATAAATTGTCGGACAAAGTTTGGCTTTCAGGAAATTGAATTATGTGTATATCATTTTCTCCCGGACAAAGTCTATTTGGTTGCCAAAAATCAAAATAGCATGTGAAAAACAAGAAAAGATGAGAGCATATAAGTAATTTAATTTTGAAATAAATATTAATTTGAAATACGATAAACTTATAAAGGAAATAAGGGAAAAAAAGAAGAAGAGAAAACTTGTTACTCATACTTTCCGGCATAATTTTACTTGTGCTCATCTAAGTTACTATTCCCTACGCAACAGTTACTGAACTTTATTTTGTTACCCAAAATCATCAAACTTATCATTTGCTATATAAAAGTCACGTAACTTTATTTTATTAAGTATATAAAAATCTTTTAATTTATCGTTTATTACAAAAGTCGCTCATATTTATTTTGGTACACAAAAATGACCTAACAATTAATGTTATGATTTACAAAAATATCATCCTGATATAAAAATTTTCGAAAAGGTCTCCTAAAAGCTAATGTGGCTCACTAAAATAGCTAATTTCTCGATAAATATGAGTTACCCATTCCAAAGCTCATAATTTTGATGCTATGTTGTGAGAATATTCACCATTTTTGACGAATCAACAAAACTTTCCTTGTTGTTTAATAATCAAGTTTTGACCGATCATACGGATTATCAAGACCTCTACTATCTTTATGTACTTATTCTTATTAAATTATTCGCAAATTTTGACATGCCAATAAAACTTGCTTATGTTATTTAGTTGTTCACAAGTATTCCTAAAGAACCGTCAAGACCTTCTACTATTTTCATTCTACATGACGCTAAAACGTGCTTGTGATTCAATCTCATCGCAGCTTCTTCTTTATCCGCATATGTATCTGGTCACATAAACAATTACAACAACTGTTATAATAGAATTAGTAAACCATATGTAGAAGAAAGTTGCATTGTTAATGTCATGTGTGACTTAATTTTAGATTGATAAATACGTAAGTTAATTTATTGAAAGACAGAGATATTGTCATCATATATTTGTCATCATAAATAAAACTATCAACACAAAATAAAGATGAAAAGAACAAGAAGGACAAGAAGCTAGGAGGTGCGTGAAAAAGGAGGATGTGAGGGAGAAGAAGAATTATCCGATTACAAATGAAGAAACTAAATAGGAAGAACAAGGAGACAAAGAATGTGGGTCTATATTTGCAATGCATTTTAAAATGAGGCAAACTTTAAACCATCATATAGAAAAGGACATGTGGTGAAAACTTTATGATTTTTACGTTGAGTACCCTTAGTTCGACCAATAGTACTAATATGAGTACGGGGATTTCAACATAAATAGCTCTCAATATACCATATTAATAAGTCACCTAGCACTAATATAATCTAGTTACAATATTTATATTTAAAATTTTATAATTAGATTGATATTCTTTATATATAGCTTCTATACACATATATACATATATATATATTTGTCTTATATTTTTTAAATATTTATATCATCAAATTATATCTAATAAATATGCTATGAAAAGAAAGAAAAGATAAAATATGGTTACAAAAAGTGGATAAGGGTTGGGATTGGTTATGTGAGCTAATAATCCCAAGAGTTAATAGCTCGGGAGCCCCCAGACTTGGAAATATTTAGGGATTTTTACATGGGCTGCCCACAAAAGCAAAATATTTACGTTTTTTTACCCATTCAAAATTGGTTTACACACAATACCTATTCAGGCGGATTTATTTACACTGTATACCCGTACAGGCCAATTTATTTATACTGTATACCCATCATAGAAACCCAAAGGAAAAATAAGAGTCCAACCCAAAATGATCCGTCCAAGCCTAAAGTATAAAGTTCCCAACCTTCATTTTTTGTCATTCACTCTCAGATCTTCAGACAATGAGATCTGTCCAATTTCTTTTTTCCGTCGGAAGCTTCCGCTGACCACTAGTCAACGGTGGTGGACCACCGCCAACCACCCTAATATATACCTTTACAGATCCGTCTTGAGATCCTCTCTCCATATACAAAATTAATTTCACCAAATTCCCTCTTTTCTGACGTAGATCAAGAGTTTAATGATCGTCGGAGCCCTAATTCCGATGACCCCCATTTTCTCTGGTCAATATGTATATCCATGGTTTACTCTCACTCCCCCGAACACGCTTTTGGGCCTAATTTATCCTAAAAAGAACCTCAATTTCTCCCCGCTTTCCACTAGTGCAGAATTTGTGACAGTGGCGATGCGAACAAGGCGACGCAATAGCAATGTTAAAATTGCTCCTGTACGTTCTTCTTTGTTCCTTTTTAGTACAAAATGCATAACTTGTTACAGCAAAAACAAGAATCCATCCAAAGCTTTAAAAGCACAATTTCAAGTTTAAATTATGACTTTTCACCAAGAGAAATGACAAACCCACAAGTGTTTTTTAACCTCAAACACAATTATTGCACAAGATTCAATAAAACCCAATGGAATATTCATATATCAAATTCAAAAAAGTTGTTCTCTATGTAAAAACCATAAACAAATATGTATATAAAAGAGAAAAGTGGCTTATTACATAAGGAGAAAAGTGATCAAGAGTTTGATTGAACCAATATTGTTCTTTGATTAAGTACTTGTTGTTGTTCTGAGAAATGATTTGCTGCTGAAGAAACTGAGAAGTTGAGATGCAGTTTGAGACCGTAAGAAACGGTAAGAAAGAAGCAAGAAGTAGAACTAAGCTTGTTGTTACCTTCTTCATTATTTGTTTGTTTTTTTTCCTGTCTTTTATGGCAACAAGATTGAGGTAGCATATTTATGTTTAGATTTCCATCCTTGGATTTTTCTACTTTTGTCTTCAATTATTACTCATTTGCCTATCAATAATTCAGATTAATGTCTTTGTGTGATATTCTCATTCACTCTATTAGCCTTAATGTAATTTCGACATCCCTCAGGAACTATATTCTTGTGTTAGTTGTTGCTCTTTTTTTTTTTTTTATTATTTGGCTCTCAAATGGTTTAATATCTCTTTATGAATGATTAGCGGGAAAAATGGAGGATTATGCATATAAGTGTTCTAGAATTATTACTACTCCATGTTACGTTCGAGTCTTATTAACTTTATTTTTGTACTTTGATATAATAGGTAATTTTGTCTTGCTGAATAGATTAAAAACAGGTTGATGTGATTTGTACACCAAGAAATAAAAGATGGTATTGAAGTCAAGAAGGTGCAGATGTAAAGCAAATGGTAGTACATATAGTCAATGTTATCGAGCAAGTAGATATTCCAATTTTTGTTGTTTTTAACTAAGTATACTTTTTTTGGTATACTGTATAATTTTTTGGTATACCTTGTTATGTTCGCATTGAAGTGAGAGATGTATCTGAACACATAAATATTTATATTTTTATTATTTTTAAAGAAGTATACCTTTTTGGTGTACTGTGTACTCTTTTGGTATACCCTTTTATTTTGGATAAAAGTGTATGATGGTATCGAACAAATAAATATACCTTTTTGGTATACTGTATACTCTTCTGGTATACCCATTTGTGTTTGGATCCAAGTGTGCGATTCTACCGAGCGAATAAATATTTTAGTTTTTATTATTTTTGAACAAAGTATACCCTTTTGGTATACTGTATACTCTTCTGGTATACCCTTTTGTATTTGGGTCCAAGTGTGCAATGCTACTGAGCGAATAAATATTTCAGTTTTTGTTGTTTTGAACAAAGTATAACCTTTTGGTATACTATATACTCTTCTGGTATACCATTTTGTGTTTGGGTCCAAGTGTGCGATGCTACCGAGCGAATAAATATTTCAATTTTTATTGTTTTAACAAAGTATAGCGGTATACCATTTTGTGTTTGGATACAAATGTGTGAAGCTACCGAGCAAATAAATATTTCAATTTTTATTGTTTTGAACAAAGTATACCCTTTTGGTATACTGTATACTCTTGTGGTATACCCTTTTGTGTTTGGATCCAAGTGTGCGATGCTACCGAGCGAATAAATATTCCAGTTTTTGTTGTTTTGAACAAAGTATACCCTTTTGGTATACTGTATACTCTTCTGGTATACCCTTTTGTGTTTGAATCCAAGTGTGCGACGCTACCGGGCGAATAAATATTTCAATTTTTGTTGTTTTGAACAAAGTATACCCTTTTAGTATACTGTATACTCTTTTGTTTTTGGATCCAAGTATGTGATGCTACCGAGTGAATAAATATTTTAGTTTTTGTTGTTTTGAATAAAGTATAGCCTTTTGGTATACTGTATACTCTTCTTGTATACCCTTTTGTGTTCGACTCGAAGTGCAAAATATTTTAGAAGACATATATATTTTAATTTTTATTATTTTTAAAGAAGTATACTTTTTTGGTATATTATATTCTCTTTTGGTATACCCTTTTGTGTTTGGATCAAAGTGTGCGATGCTATCGAGCAAATGAGTATTTCAAGTATTGTTATTTTGAACAAAATATACCTTTTTGGTATATTATATATTCTTTCGGTATACCTTGTTAGGTTTGGATAAAAGTGTGAAATACTATCGAGCAAATAAAATATTTCAGTTTTTGTGTTGGTGAACAAAGTATTCCTTTTTGGAGAAAAAAAAATGAGCATAATAAGATTACGGAGAAAGAAAATAAATTTAAAAATAAAAACATAGGGAGACATGAATAGTGCTAGAAATAGGAGAAAGAAAATAGAAAGAAAAAAGAATAAAAAATGAAAAAAGAATAAAAAAATAAGAATATTGAAAACGGAGAAGGAGAAAAAAATAATAAAAGAATGACAAAAAAAAAGGAGAAAAAAATAATACAAGATATGAGGAGAGAGAGGAACTTGAGTTCCTTGTTTTATGTCTCAAAACAACAAGGTAATTAGCTAATGGGCATAGAGTGTAAATAAGTTATGGGTATAAATGTAATGGGTAGAGCCATGTAAATAAAATAGGATGTATGTGTATTTTTGTAAATCCCCAAATATTTATTCAGTGCAAATCTAAACTTTACTTAATCCTAATGAACCACTTGGCTTTATATTAAAATAATGGAAACCCTCATATAATCACCATTACAACGTAACATCTCAGTTCTTCTTTATGGGTATTGAACATCGATTTACATTTCGGGAGTGTCTATTGGTATTTCAACCCCTTCAATTTTATCGAGGAAGTTAATCATATAATTAGAATTGATTATTACATTTATTATTTTGATTACACTGGAGTCGTTTGGAAGAGATTCGGCGAGCCAGAGCCAGCGCCATCGCTGAGTATTCCGGTGTATTTTCATGTAAAGTAGGTAATTTTATCCCTTCCTTGATGCATTCTTTTCGTAATTGGGATCATATATACGTTTCTTTCAGGCATAGGCTTGAGGTGTACTTATTACATCCATTTATTAACTTTGAGTTCAAACTTGATTCACATTCTTATATTGTTAATTTGGTATGTGAATTATTCACCTAATTTGGTACTGTTGGGCATTTATTATGCTGAGCATGGATCTTATGGGAAGACCCCGACGTTTTATGCCTCGATTCTTATAGGCAGACTTAGCTTAGTGGATGGAGCAAGACCAGAGAGTTTATAACTGAGTTTCTATCACGAATGAAATAAGTAAGGAGAATCATAGAATCTATGCATGAGTTCTTACCATCATCACATATATTTTAGATTATAACTGGTGTTGTAAAGTTGTGGTTAGTTACTACAGTTTTTTATGGAAGCATTTGAGTTGAAAAGTATTTTGAAAATATTGTTTTATAATTTGAAACTACTATTCTAAGAGTTAGTTTGTTTCGATAAATATTTTCTATCAATATAATATATGTGTGCCTTGATTGCCTTGCATTTATTGTTGGAGGCTATCTGTTCTGTCTATGGAGTCCTTATGACTCACCCTATTTTTTTCTTTAAGTTTTATCATTTTTGTTGAAGAAAATGGATCTTGGGCCTAACTCAACCCCAAAAGCTAGCTGAAAGGGAGGAGGATTGCCCAAGCCATATAAGGAGACCAAATTCCTCATCCACATCCGATGTGGGACTCAACACCCCCCCGCACGCCCAGGCCTTTGGCAACTGGTGCGTGGATAATATGGTGGCCCAACATCGGTGAATAATTGGGATGGGCCTGACTCTGATACCATGTTGAAGAAAATGGATCTTGGGCCTAACTCAACCCCAAAAGCTAGCTCAAAGGGAGGAGGATTGCCCAAGCCATATAAGGAGACCAAATTCCTCATCCACATCCGATGTGGGACTCAACAATTTTTAGCAGCTTTTATTGCATGATTGTGCAAATTGCAAGGCCGGGTAGCTGAATTATAAAGATCGTATCAGTAAGCTTGCTAGTAGTCTTTGGCGCCATCTTTCTCTTATTGTACTATAGTGTTCATCATTTTCCACCAACTTTCGAAGATTGTATAAATCAATATTTTTAAAAGGCTTGGCCTTTAACCAGCATGGGGCATAAGCACATATGTGCTTTGTGTAAGCCCTATGAATCTTTATTATTTAATATTTTATAATTAATATAATTGGAATAGATATTTAAAAAATAAATCATAAAGAGAGGTAAATTACATAAAAACTTTTGAAAATTCAAGAAACTAATAAAATAGGTAAAAGTTAAACTCTCATTTAATTTTGTAGAATCATCGAGGAAAATATAATAAAATGAATTTAACATACGATCAAGAATAAAAAAAAGCTTTGATAGCTAGACTTTTAAATTTTTTTCTTTCACTTTGAGAATTTAATAAATTACTTTTGGGTGTAGGCTTTACTTGAATGACTTATTGAACAATTTTTATTTTAATTTGGAGAATTTTTCAGGGCGTACATCCTAAGACTCCCCCTATACCTAAACATAGGCCTAGTACGTCCCAAATTTTGGGGCTTACATCTTTTGATGCTTTCATTACAAGTCGCCCGAAGGCGTTTCTACTATGCTTCACCTCAAAAAGTCATAGGCAATAGTTTGCCCTTTTTTTTTACCTCAATTACTGTGGTTTAGCATAAATGACCTTCATTTTGTTAATAAATAAATTTCGAACGAAAATACCCCTAATAATATTATAAATGACATGCGGTAACCTTCAGTCCCGTTTCTCCGTTCAAAAGTCTATCCTAGGCAGCACTTGCCCCATTCCTTCCCACGTTCTCCTGGCTATTTGCCTTGAAAAGTTTGCTAGGCATCACTTGCTCTCGAACCCGATATCCTAGTTAATTGCCTTAAATTCTAGCCTAGGGAGTGCTTGCCCTCGATCCCCTTCTCCCAATCTACTAACTAATTTCCTTGAAGTGTAGCCAACACACTACTTATCCTCGACCCCTTCCCCCACTCTTCCTAGGCAACACTTGTCCTCGACCTTTTCCTACATTCTCTCGGCTAATTGCCTTTAAGTATTGGCTAGGCAGCACATGCACTCACCCCTTTCCCCCAATCTCTCAGATAATTGAAGTGTAGCCTAGGCAGGACTTGCCCTTGATCTCTTCCCACTTTCTCTTAGCTAATTGCCTTGAAGCCTTGCCTAGGCAACACTTCAAAAAAAAAAAAAAATAAGAAGAAGAAAGTGTAGGCTATTCTGCTAAACCATGGAAAACAGGTACAAACTCTCAAAACAAATCAGTTTTGGGGATGCCGGGTGAATTTTTTGTGTTCATGACTCACGGCTGAGGATAAATATATTTTAACTTGTATTTTTGGCATTCTTATTTACATATTAAAATTATACTAAAAATTGGATCGAAAAGTCTACCTGTTTCTCATTAATCCTTTATTAAATTGTCGATGATTGAGTTTTAGATAGGCCTGACCAAGTAGCTGTTGGGTGCACATGACGACCTCGTTATTTTGGTCATGACAATTTGGTATCAGAGCCATAGGTTTGGTATATTGTTGAGTCATGATCAGTACCTAGGAGAGACTCGTAGATTGGTATATCTATGAGAGGCTACATGATATTTCAGGAAATTTTCATACATTCATTCCTTATCTCGTGCATTCAGACTTGAGAGTGAAGCACTAATTTTTTTCGTATTCATTCTCGCCATGGTGAAGGCTCGTTATTCAATCTAGATATCGATAAATATGGAAGATTCATGAGGAAGGCAATGCACCTTATGTGTCCCCAAGCAAGGCTCAAAGGTTCATGACAAGATTCTCGTTCTAGGTAACACTGGATCCAGTAAGCCAGTGAGGGTAGAAGGGAACAATCTCGGATATATCATAACTTATAATGTCTTGTTAGGATTATTGTGCGCAGTGGGGTTTCTAAGATTAGACCATTACTCTTCGGGGGTAGTGGCACAATGAAAATATCTCTTGATGGTGTAATGTAAGTGGGCTCTCGTGAGTTATCAATGGCACAAGTAAGGCTCTTAGAACATTGAAATCAAAAAAGGAAAGTCAGTAAGCCTAAGGTTAAGTGTTGATATAGTTATTCGTGGTTCAGCTTAAAAAGAGGAAAGTTAGATAAGTAGGATTTTCTAATATTGACATGGGCAGGTGTATGTTCAAGGCCTAAGAAGAATTTTCTACCATTCTAAGTATTGAATATGAATTCATGAGGAGTTTTAAATTTAAGTATCATGCTGCAACTATTGAGAGCTATAGTGTTTTATCCTCGTGCGTGTGTCTTGTTATGTGTTGTGCCGGATATAGTTTTAGTTTCGGGAGCTTAGTATGATGGTACGAAACCATAGTTGTAAAAGGACAAAGTTAAGCATTCTTGCATGAATTATTTAGTTTTGACTCTAAGTGGGCAGCAAAGAGTGATTTATTAAGGTAAATTGGACTTGTATGGATATGATGTTTATGTTCCTTTTGAATGGATTCGGCTGATCGTTATGTATCCTTGTATCTTATTGAGAGAGTGGTGTAACTGTGGAAGCGTCGAGGCAGAAATATGAGGCTTTTGTTCGATTAATTCTTCTTGTTACGGTTGGCATTTTGGTGAGCGTTAGTATCGATGGGTTGACACCGTATCATGTGTTATTAGGTTTCAAATTTTAAGCAATTTGATTCTCTATTCTTAACGAGTTAGATTTAACAGTAGAGTTCTTGATAGATGCTTCGTGTAGAGTTATAACTTTTATGAGAACTAGATGAGTGATGAGTAAAGTATGGTTGGCATATCATGCCTTAATTGGGATTTCTGGTGTTAATTCCATAATTTATTCAATTTTGGTTGAAGTATTGGATGTGTGTTTAAAGGTCCTGTGGAGTATTTTCTTTAATTTGAATAGTGGATTTTAAGGTAATGCTATTTTAGGATGCTTTTTTGTTCTTGCAGAGGACCCTAGTGTGGGAAAATTGAGCTTAATAAAGGATTTTGTAAGACTTTAGATTCTTTCTATCTTCTCTTTTTTGTATGATCCAATAGATCAAGTGATGCAGGTGTAGCATTTGAAAATTTGCTTGAAGAAGGTTTTGTAGGTCATGGTGGTTACCTTTTTAGATGATTGTTGAGTTATTGATAGGTGGTATGATATGTGTTGAGTCAAGCGAGGATGATTTTTTCTGTAACTTGTTTCCAGCATTGATAATATTTTCTTCAAAAGAAATGGAGGCACCTGGGAATTGTAATCCATGTGAGCTTTGTACCGAGATACGATGGTTCAGCACCACTCTGTGTTCTGCATGTGTTCTGACTCTATTATACATAAAAGTTCGGTTTAACTAAAATCTTGATGAGGATTCTCATTTGATCTCGACAGTGGGTCCTAAGCGGGGGAGTGACTACTCTTAGAATTTAGTATGAGTTATGTTCTTCGAGTTCATTAATAGTTATATGTTCATATATGCTTGGAACTTGGAAAGTGTGAAGATTGGCAGGCTCAACGTCATAGTATTTCATATTTTTTTGATATTTGTAGTAGTATCTAAACTTGATGTAAGATGCCTTTTTCAAAGGGAAGTGAGAAAGACCCGACATGAATTTTTTTTATCGTTGCTTAGTTAGCTGGCTTGGCACAAGTTTTAGAGATTGCCAATTTGATTTTTTCATGGTTTTTATTATTTCTATGTGGAATTTAGGATATATCATTACGGGTTTATTGGCTTATAGCTCATGCCAATGAGAGCAACATTTGGTGTGGGGAATTCATGGCGGATTTATCAAATTTGTAAGCTTATTATTGATTTTGAGTACCAGCATAGTAGCGGGATTTCGGCTTGCCGAATCATCTGGTTGCATGTTGCACTTGTCTCTATCATCTCAGGTTAATAATTCATCTTTTGATTTAGGTGTGATAGTAATATTCGAGTTCATAGTATACTGAGTTAAATGTTGTTCAACATTTTTCAATAAGATCGATAGCTGATTCAGGAGAATCGTACAGATCTATAGGAATTGTTGAGACCATGTGGGTTTTACCTTGGAGGTCATTAAGATGGTTATCTATTGCTTGTAGTATTTAGATGTGACTTAAGTTATCAATATGCACTCATATAGCGTAATCCAAGCTTTAAGTTGTTATTAGTGTTGTTCCCTAATGGGTTAGTTTAATGGAACTTAGAGAAGGTCCACGTTATTGTGAAGGGGATCCAGATGGCACATAATGAACATTACTTCTTTTTGATTAATCGAGCAAAATACCCTGTTTTGGAGGGAGATTGTATCCACCCAGTATTCCTTTCATGAGAGGTATTTTAGATTTGAGAAAGTTAGACCCCGAGGTCTATTTGGAATCCGATAGTGTGTTAGAGCTATTGCATCTAGGCTTGTTATTCTTTCAGCTATAATGATATAGACACTTTAGGAATATGTTTACGACTTTGTAAGGGTTTTGATAAATTGAAGGTCCAATGGACAATGACATGTTTTACGGCATGCTCTGATAGTTATTTTAGAATGCTATATTTGATGTTAAAAACAACATCATATTTCCTCAATTAAGACGTTATGGTGGGACCAATCATTTTAGGAAAAAAGAGGCAATTACAGTTCTTGGGATCTGAAACTATCTCGGTCAGTCATTTCTGGAGTTAGGAATATGATTGATGTGCTTATAAGTTTAAAAGCTCTGTAAGGTCCATAAGGGCATGTCTGCAACATTTGAGCTAATTCGGACCTCATTTGGTAAGCTTTCAGAGAAGGTTTCCATTTCGGTTGTCGGTAAAGCCTAAAAGAGGTTTCCGAGCTCGATTTGAGTAAATGAGCTCCGATTCGAAATTCAAGGGTTGCATTAGGGTTGTATGGTCATTTGTAACCTGTAGGGCCTTTCAGAAGTTAAATCCGAGGTCGTTCGAATATTTTTCACTAAAGCTCAAAAAGTCAAGAAATCGACCTCTTCCTGTAGGACCCACATATGGAGTTCTGGAGATCCAAGTTGGGATCCGTCTTCACGAGCATGTCACACAAGTGTTGTATGACTTGTTCACAAAAAATGAGGTCATTCTGAGCCATGTAGGATCATATTCGTACCCAAATCGTAGCACCAGCAGGTGTTGGTGCAGAATTCTGCATCTTCTGGACAGTGCCGCGCGATCGCGCGTGTGGGGGCGCATGAGCGCTGGGTTTTTCTACCCCAAAGCGTGCACTCCTGGGAGCACAATTGCGAAGATGCAGTGGCGCGTGGGCGCCCGGGGTTGTGCGAACGCGCTTATTGCTAGGTATAAAAAAACCATAACGGCTGAATTTCTCCTTATCCAATTCCTAGTATTTTCAAGTGGTTCTAAGCCAAATTTAAGATACTAATTCATCCCAATTGTTTAGAGGAAAGTGATTCCAAGAGGCGTCGGGAAGGAAAGGAGCCTATTTAATAGTCGATTCGACTCGAGACTAAAAGGTAACTGGTTTCATCCTTTCTTTGATGGCCTTCGGCCTTTATAGATATTCTACGCACGTATTGTTCACGTGTATAGCTACTGAAGAAGCATAGTTATTATGCCAGAGCTTTTTGAATACTTGTTTACTATGTTGTTAAGTGTTGTTGTGTGTTTACTGTGTACTTAGGAGTATGATACTTCGGCTGTAAGCGTGACATGTTCTGGTTGCCTGGTATGTGTATTATGATGTAATGTATATATTATCGAGTTAAGGATAAGAGGGTTGTGTTATTTATGAATGCTAATTGAAGAGCTATAGGCTTAAGATTATGAATAGAATGCAAAGGTTTAATTGGACTATGGTTGTCGATTGAATAATAATTTATTATTTTGTAATATGCAACCTTGTGATCGGTGTATTATATTAGGCTCGGTATTGAGTCAAGAATAGAGTTATCTTGTTGGTAATATGAACTTGAATTGGTAAGAATCGCTATTCTTAGACAATCTAACTTATTTGCTCATTTGATCCCAAGGAGGTACTGTTTTTTTTTTTGGTAACCAATACCTTATTTTTTCTATTATAATGTTCTAGCAGCCAATTAAGAGCCTCAGAGGACCTGGTCCACTAAGTGGTCTTGGTGAATTCAATTTTAATCAAATCCACATTTTCTTGAAGCAGTTTGTTTCTTTAAATTTCACAATGCAAAATTGCTTTGATGACTTTCAGTTCTGCTTCATAGGATTTTAGCACTTCACTCATGTCTTGCTTGCCATGTGCCTCTGTTAATTAAAGATTTTCAAGTTTACATGTTGCAATGTTGTTTTCAGTTTTCTAAAATCTAGTTCTAGCTCAACATTTTTTACTTCTAAATTTTTTTCAGCTTATGAAATTAGACAAATATTTTTGTCAGTCGGCACTTATACCTTCATACACATTAGTTGAGGTTAGAAATAGAGCAACCAATTTCTTTTTAGAAAAAGAGAGAGCATATTTCTTTATTTTATAGAAACTTATCTCAGGATGTTGTCTTAGCTTCTCCATCACTCATATCCATAAGAGTAATGTCAACCTCAAGATGCTTCCATTTTACTCCGAAGACAACTACCTCCTCGAGCTCTTTTCTAATCCCTTTTTTCTGCTATTTGTCCCTTTCAGAACAATCTTTAGAAAAGTTATTTATTTTACCACATTATTAGCAACCATTTGGGGTTTCTCATTAGGCTTCGTCCTTCCATCTTTTCTAGAGTTATTCAAGAAGCTCTTGAGATCGTTGTGGATGTTCTTAGTGATGAAGGTTATCTCATTTTCATCACTTCTTGGTACATCATCTAAAGTGGTCTTAACTAGGTTCTTTTCTATCTCTAAAATTGATTGTTTCATAAGTTCATAAGTTTTGAGATTTCATATAAGCTCACGCAAAGACAACTTATCAAGGTCCTTCATATTCCTGAATGGATGTTACCTAACTTTCCTAGGACTATGTTAGAATACGAAGTATTTTTCATACCAAGTCATCGGTAGGAAAAAAAATTTCCAGTGATTTCAACTCACTTTAAAATATGGTGAACCTCATCACCTTATCATGAATCAGCTCTGATCATTTTGACTTGAATAGTTCCTTCGTGAGATTTTGAAGCGCATCCTAGATTTTCTTAGTAGTTTTGCATGCAAAGATTCAATTATATTCATCCGGACCAAATCATATATGATGATTTTCTTAGCTTTGGCATTCTTCTCAATCATCATGTAGTTAGTAACAACACATTCATATCTTTCCTTTAGAACATCATTTTGTTGTGCATCATTATTTTGTGGAATTATTAGTCCACTTTTTGTACACTCCCATAGTTCATAATCTTCAGCCATCAAGAAATTTTCCATTCTAGCTTTCTGCAACTATATTATTGACCGTTGAATAATGGTTGACGGAAAATAGATTGACCTTCCAGGATCTCAGGTGGTGTAAGCATCTTGTCAGATCTTCTCAAGGTGTTAGCCTAACAAGAGATGACATGCGCTAATACCACTTGTTATATGAAATACCCACCTATGTCACTAGAGGATGGTTAAATACTAACACAAAGAACTAGATTCTCGATGCTCGTTCAAGAAAAAATATTGAAAAGACAAATTGCGGAATATATAGAACATAGTATTTTTTTGTGGAAAACTCCTTCATCAAGAGAATAAAAAATCACAACCGACCTCTGTGTGCTTTCCTACTCTTCCACAAAACAAGAAAATAAGGTTATACCTTATGTGACTAGTCAAAATCACAACCCACTACTATCTTATACAAGATTGTAGAACCCATACCAATGTAATCCAACCTAAGTATATAAGTTCTCTTAAGTAGATACCAACTATATTACTTCATTGATTAAACAAATTTGGTTACAACTCGATAGCCTAAGTATATCAAACTAGATAAATACACGGAACAAAAATAACAATCATGATCAGGACCTTGATTCTCCAATTTGCTAGATTCTGCAACTCTCAAAACTGCCTTGGAACTTGCCTGAAACAAACTCGATCAGCCATTTCGGGATTTAAAACTATGATTGGCATGCCAACAGTCTTAACAACTCCATAGGGTCTATTAGGACCTGTTTGCAAAATTTGAGCTGATTCAGACCTCGTTTGGTAGGTTTTCTGAGAAGGTTTCCGTGTCAGTTGTCGGTAAAGGATAAAAGAGGTTTCGAAGCTCGATTCGAGTAAATGAGCTTCGGTTTGAAATTTGTAGGTTGCGTTAGGTTTGTATGGTCATTTGTGACCCTGTGGGAATTTTTGGAAATGAAATCAGAGGTCGTTTGGATAGTTTTCACGATAGCTTCAAAAGTCAAGAAATCGATCTCTTCATGTGAGATCCACATCTTGAGTTCCAGAGATCCAATTTAGGATCCATCATTGCAATCATATCACAGAAGTGTTGTATGACTTGTGTACAAAATTAGAGGTCATTCCGAGCCTTATAGGGTCATATTCGCACCCAAATCACCGCAATAGCAGGTACTGGTGCAGCATTCTGCACTTTCTAGACAATCCTACTCGATTGCGCGCGTGGGGGTATGTGAGCGCTGGGTTTTGATGTCCCAAAGGACAACCGCGCTCCTAGGAGAGCAATCGCAAAGAAGGAGTGGCGCATTGGCGCCCGGGGTTGCGCGAACGCACTAATTTCTGGGTATAAAAGGACCATGTCAGCTGATTTTTCTCCTTATCCAATTCCAAGTGGTTCTAAGCCAAATTTAGGATACCAATTCATCCCAATTGTTCAGAGGAAAGTCATTCCAAGACAGTCGAGAAGGAAAAGAGCCTATTCAATAATCGATTCGACCCTAGACTAAAATGTAAATGGTTTCATCCTTTCTTTGACAACCTTCGGCCTTTTTGGATGTTCTACACACGTATTGATCATGTGTGTAGCTGCCGAAGAAGAGTACTTATTACGCCAGAGCTTCGTGAATACTTGTTTACTATATTGTTAAGTGTTGTTGTGTGCTTACTATGTACTTAAGAGTATGATACTCCGGCTGTGAGCATGACATGTTCTAGTTGCCTGGTATGTGTGTTAGGAAGTACTGTATTTATTGTTGAGTTAATGATAAGAGTGTTATGTTCGTTATGAATGCTAATTGAGGAGCTATAGGCTTAGGATTATGAATAGAATTCAAAGGTTTAGATTGGACTATGGTTGTCGATTGAATAACAATTTATTGTTTTGTGATATGCAACTTTATGATCGGTGTATTATATTAGGCTCGGTATTGAGTCAAGAATAGAGGTATGTTGTTGGTAATATGAACTTGAATTGTTAGAGTCTATAACGTGTGAATGTTATTTGAGGTTAGAACCCTAAACTTATGAAATTAGGGAAAGTTGTCAAATTGGACTCAGAAATGTAATCTAATAGTATATTTGGACTCGTGAGATTATGAGGAGTCCAGAAATATAAAATTTATGGGCGTTCGGCTAAGCCCGGCCTAGGAGAATTTTTATAATTTTCTTCCATCTCCGGTTAATAGCTAAATATTTAGTTCGTGAGCGCTCATATATGCAATTCATCCCAATTGTTTAGAGGAAAGTGATTCCAAGAGGCGTCGGGAAGGAAAGGAGCCTATTTAATAGTCGATTCGACTCGAGACTAAAAGGTAAGTGGTTTCATCCTTTTTTTGAAGGCCTTCGGCCTTTATGAATGTTCTACGCACGTATTCTTCATGTGTGTAGCTGCCGAAGAGGCGTACTTACTCCGTCAGAGTTTCGTGAATAACTTTTTATTATTTTGTTAAGTGTTGTTGTGTGTTTACTGTCTACTTGAGACTATGATACTCCAGCTGTGAGCGTGACGCATTCTGTTTGCATGGTATGTGTGTTAGGATGTACTGTATTTATTATCGGGTTAAGGATGGGAAAGTTATGTCGCTATGAATGATTATTGAGGAGCTCTTAACCTAAGGTTGTGAATATAATGTAAAGGTTTAGATTGATTTATTGATAATGATTGAATAAATTATCTATCATTTGAGATATATAGCCTTACGGTAGGTATTTTATATTGGGCTCGGTGTTGAGCGAAGAATAGAGTTATTTTGTTTGACATATGAAGTTAGAATTGTTAAGCTATGATGTGTTGATTTCATATTGAGGACAAAAGGTCCATTATAGTTAGAAATACCTATTGACTGAACAGTAACCTTAATATAGAATTTAGAATGAAAGTTCGGGTATGATTGTGAGTATGAATCGGGGGATAGAGTATCATTCTAGGTTGGGAATTCTTATAGGGTCGCAAGGCAGGCTAATTCATTTTATGATAGTTCGAATTGCGTGACATTACATATCATATCGTCATGGTTAAGCATTGTATGAGAGCAGGAGTATTCTGCCCTAGGAGCAGGAGTATTCCGCTCGGATTGTATATTATTCCGCCGGACTGGATGAGTGTCCAGAGCCGGGGCCGGCTAATGTTGAGTTATGTATCTCATGGTAGCGATTAGAGTGTTGCACCGATGAGGGTTATCAGACATTTGGGCATATGTGACCCCATTACATCATACTGCATTTATTTTATTGCATTGCACCGATTGTTATGTATTGTGTGACTTAGAGCGATGTTTCTGTATGTGCCATATATTTCTGGTTGTTGATATGTTTCTGGCTTATATCCATGGTTTATGGTTTCTTACGTGTTTCCAAATATCATCTGGCTCTGCCTTTTTATAGTTGAAACAAGGTCAATTTTGTTTATCTGCTTTTCTTCTCCTTGGCTACCATATATGCTTCTTCGAGGTGGCTAGCCAGCCCCCACTTAGGGAGTCCTTTTGACTCACCCTCTGATTGTTTCTTGTCTATTTATTTTGTTTCGGCAGGTTTGCTCTAGGATTGAGTTTGCCAACGTGATTGAGGAGCAAAGACGACCTCAGCATTCAGGGTGAGCAGACTTTTGTTCAAGATGGCCACCAGTTTAGGTTTTACTACATCAGTTTTATTTTGCTCCCTTTTGGAGATGTGCATTTTTCCTTGTATTCTTAGATGTCTGGTTTGGATAGCCCTAAACCTAGTATAATAGGTAGGGAGCTGTACCTCTTTCTGAATAGCTTTTCTGTATATTAATATATATCAGCACATCCTTTGGATTATTCGATATTTGTCTCAAGCTAGTTGGTGTCCATTTCATTCACTCAGTAATAAGGGTTCGCCAGACGGGTCTAAGGGAGGATGTCGGGTGCCTGCACAGCCTAGCCAGAAATCCGGGTCGTGTTAGTATCATACGCGTTACGAGTTCTTGAGTGGAATTAAGGGAGTACCTATCGTTGTTCTTTTCTTTAACATGAGTTGGTGGTGTTTATTTCATGTTTATAATCACCTAATTTTTGAAAAATACCAAAAATGCGTAAAATAAGTGTGTTATTTACCATGTGATTTTTGTTGGATTTTTACCCTTTCTTTTGACTATTTTAATAATTAATTAGGAGGAAAATGTTAGTAAATTACCAAAAATTGGATTATTTACGAGCATGTTTAACCTACATTCATGTGTGTTGAGCTGGATGTTTTGAAGAATGACAAACGAAGGACTTAGTAATTTGAAGAAAAACTTAGTCCTTGGTGATAAGGGCACGACTGATCGAAAAGATTTTGTGGAAATGCAAATCCATGCAGAACAAGGAGTAGTGGCGCGTAAACTTATACGCATCCTAGTTAGCTAAATGAAGTTATGCCGGGGCTGTCTCATTGAAGTGTGAACAAGAGTTAGTGCTGAACAAGGAAAGTATCACAGGAAAATCTGGACTTGCTATATTTACGAGGTTTCCTAGTGAAACACTGCTAGGGTTACAAAGCCCATATAAAAGCAAGTAATTGAGGCAGCCGATCTCAGTTATTCACCACGAGAGTTGAGAGATAACACAACGCGAATTCAATAACTCTTAAAGTGACATAACTGTTGAAGACAACCAGTGAAGAACCAAGAGCAAAAGCAGTGAATTAGTTTAGGTTCTTGATTGTAGTTGTCACAGTTTTTATATGTTGATTGTATTACCTATCTGCTTATGTTAAAAGCCATTGTAATAGGTGAACTTTGAGTGATTACTTTGTAAATCTAGAGTTTAACTTTGTTGAGTGTTTAGTGTAGCCCCTTGGTTACATAGTTTGTAATCTAAAACTTGCTCTTTGTGTTAGTGAAGTTATTTCAAAATCCCAGAGTAAGTGTCATGGTTTTTCTCCCTTGAGCAAGGAGTTTTCCACGTAAAAACACTGCGTCTTTTAGATTGTTGTTTACTTTTGTGTTTGTATTTTTTCGTGGAGGCAACATCTTAAGAACATGGTTCTTGCGGTAAAGAGTCAGGTTCTTCAGCGAAAATCAGAGGACACTATTCAACCCCCCTTCTAGTGTCCATAGGAGGTGCTTAGAGTATAACAAGTGGTATCAGAGCAGGTCTTCTCGTTTTAGGTTAACACCTTGAGAAGGATCAAATCATGAGTGCACCACCTACAACTACTGAAGGACAATCGGTTCTGTGGCCTCCACAATTCAATGAGCGATACTACGCTTGTTGGAAGAACATAATGGAGAATTACATCTGTGCAGAAGATTATCAACTATGGATAATAGTTTCTAAAGGAAATTTGACTCCGACCAAAGTTGTTAGTGAAGGAGCTACTGCTCGTACTGAACCAAAGGAAAGATCTGAGTATAATGATGCTGATTACAAGATGATATAAAAGAATAATAAGGCCAAGATGCTTGTAATCTGTGGACTAGGTCCTGAAGAGTTCAACAGGGTTTCATCTTATAAGACTGCTAAAAAAATCTGGGATGCCTTGGAAGTTTCTCATGAAGGAACCACTGAAGTCAAGGACTCAAAAAGAAGAATGCTAAAAAGATAATTTGAGCTGTTTACAATGGGTGAAAAGGAGTCAATACAGGATATGATGACAAGGCTAATCATCATCACAAATGATATGAGATCTCTGGGGATGGACCTCCCAGAAGTTGAAATGGTTGATAAAGTGTTGAATGTTCTTCCTGACGCTTGGGAACCAAAGATGAATTCTATAATTGAATCAAAACCACTGAAATCTATCAAGTTAGAAGAACTACTGGGTATTTTGAAGACTCATGAGATGATGAAGGAGTCGAAGAACAAATCAGTGACTAAGAAGGACAAGACCCTCGCACTTGAGGCAACTGAGGAACCTGAAGAGTACGTGGACTTACAATCAGTTGAAACAACTATGGTCAGTGCTCTCAGACAGAAGTTCAACTTGGGTAAGCTTAAAGGGTTCAATAGAAACACCAAAGATAATGCTGGGAGAAAGAACATAGTTGATAGTCCAAATTACACGGGGTGCTTTAAATGCTTCAAAAAGGATCATGTTGTTGTGGATTGCCCAATGTGGGAAGTTGAGTGGATGAAAAATAGAGCCATAAAAGAGAAGGAGAAGGATTCTTCCAAGGATAGCGACAAGGACAAAAGGAAAGTCAGACGTACACCCAACATCAGAGCAGAAGGAAGGAAGAGAAAAGAAGCTTTTTATGCAAACTGGGGACCAACTGATAGTAAGAAAAGGAATATGAGGATGAATCCCCTCTAGCATTGACAGAACTGACAGGTGAAGACTCAGATGGGGCTGGTTCACCTGAAATAAGAGAAGGAAGAAATCCTTTCAGACCTCCCCTATTTGATGGAATGAATTATAAAAGATGGAGGAAGCAAATGAAAGTATTTCTTCAGGCCATTGACTACAGTCTTTGGTTGATCATAAAACGAGGACCTCATGTCCCTGTGAAGAGAGTTGCATATTGTTCCCTGGTTCCAAAACTCGTAGAAGAACTAGACCCACAAGACTTGGACTGGCTTCAAGCAAACGCCATATGTTGTATCTCAAGAATGGAATGACTTTTGATGTACTAGCTAAGGTGATGGATTGCAAATCTTCCAAGGAAATTTGGGTGAAACTGAAGGAGTTCTACAATGGAGATAGTCAGAAGAAGGAAGCTGCTCTCATGTCAACCGATAGAGAGGAAGCGGCTCACTCAGCTGAGGTATGTTTCTCCGAATTGAAAGAAAAACTGCATACATACTCACTTGACAATATGATACTAATAGCTGCCACCTTAATTGAGGGCTATGAAAAGGTAGAGTCTGAGAAAGATAAACTATCTGATGCCTTGTTTAACTTGAAAACAAGATGGAAGAACCTTGAAAAAGCAAATGCTGAACTTGAAGAAATTAATGCTTCTCTAAAGGGACAGGCTCTTGTATCTAATTCTAAGATCTCAGAACTTGAACTTGAACTAAATAAAATGAAAAATGCAAATGGTAAGCAGGTCATTAGTGAGGTTCAAACTTTTTTCGAGAATAAGCTTAGAACGAATGAGATTCTTTGTCAGGAAACTGAAAAGAACAGAATTCTCAGAGAAAAGGCTGACTATGAACTCACCAGATTAACCAAGTGGAACACATCTTCAGAGAAAATGAATTGGGTTCTTGAAAACCAAGTCCAAGGAAAGAAAGGTCTAGGTTATAGGAAGCTACTGCCTCCCTATAATCCCAAAAGCAAATATGTAGGTCTGCCTTGCAACATGCTTTGTACCTTCTGTGGTAACACAGGTCACTTGAAAAAAACTGCATAAAAATGAGCAAGGCTAAATCTAAAAATAAAAAATTTGCTTTACCTTATTGGGCTAAGAAGGACTTGATTCATCCATTCTCTCATAAGAAGGGACCCAAGCTTGTCTGGGTTCCTAAATCTAACCCTTGATTTGTTTTGCAGGCTGGAATGAGAGTGAACAACCCAAGCTGGATTTTAGATAGTGGGTCTTCAAGGCATATGACAGGAGACAGAAGAAATTTTATCTCACTCACAGTATTTCAAGGAGGCAGTGCAGCCTTCGGAGGAGGAAAGAGTTGTCAGATTGTTGGCATAGGAAAAGTTGGGAGATCCTTGGATCATGTTATTGAAAATGTATATTGTGTGGATGGTCTCAGACACAATCTACTAAGTATTTCTCAACTATGTGACAGAGGCAATGAAGTTAGTTTTTCATCTATGGGATGTATTGTGAAGAACCTACAAAATGGGAAAGTGGTCATGGAAGGAAAGAGAGTGAACAATGTCTACAAGGCATCATTGGGATCACTTCCTGAGAACAATTTAACTTGTTTGAATGTTCAAGAGATTGACTCACAGCCGTGGCACAAAAGGTTGGGGCATGCTAGTCTTTCACAGCTTAACAAGCTAGCATCGAAGGAACTGGTTCTTGGATTACCTATAAAGAAGTTTGAAGAGATTAAGATGTGTGATGGCTGTATCAGGGGGAAACATGTCAGATCATCCTTCAAGTCAAAGAAAGTGGTGAGCACTTCAAAACCACTCGAGCTGATTCATATGGACTTATATGGACCGATGAGAGTCAAAAGTAGAGGAGGAAAGAGGTTCGTGTTCGTGATAGTTGATGATTACTCGAGGTATACATGGACTCTGTTCCTAGCATCCAAAGATGAAGCATTTGACAGTTTTGAAGAATGGGCTGGGATCGTGTAGAAAAGATGAAGCTTGGAATTGATAAGCATCAGATCAGATCATGGCATAGAATTTGAAAATGCTAAGTTCTCTGAGTACTGTACCAAATACAGTATTGATCACAACTTCTCAGTACCAAGAACCCCACAACAAAATGGAGTTGTAGAGAGGTAGAACAGATCTTTGGAAGATATGGCAAGAACCATGTTGTTATCAAGTGGTCTTGCAAGGAATTTCTGGGCTAAAGCAGTCAACACAACATGTTATTTGTTGAACATGTGTTCCATAAGAGCTATTCTTAACAAGACCCTCTATGAACTTCTCAGAGGAAGAAAACTAAATATTGCTCACTTGAGGCCATTTGGTTGCAAGTGTTTTGTACATAATAATGGTAAGGAGACTCTAGGTAAATTTTATGCAAGAAGTGATGAAACACTCTTCCTAGGATACTCCACTCAGAGTAAAGCTTATAAAGTGTTCAACAAAAGACCTCAAATAGTTGAGGAAAGCATGTATGTGGTGTTTGATGAGTCAGACAAAGCAGTTGCTGAAAAGGAAGGAGATGATCAGGCTATAGGTCTTGCCCGAGAAGACCCTGTTGAAAGCTTGGAGAATCCAAAAGGAAAGGAAGAGTCAGATGATGAAAATGAAGAAGTGACTCAGGGGGAACAAGGAGTCAATATGTCAGGGGGAACAGCTGATCAGGATGTTAAACCAACTGAGGAAGAAGGACCTACTCAAAATGCAGCTGCAGGTTCTACCCACCAAATAGAGTCAAGACCCTGGAAGTATAAAAGCTCACATCCTTTGAAAAATGTGTTATCTGAGTTAGATGTTGGGATTATGACTAGGTCTGCGTTGAAGAACTTCTGTGCGTTCTTTGCTTTCCTATCATCTATGGAACCAAAGAATGTGAAGGAAGCTCTTGAGGATCCAGACTGTGTAATAGCAATGCAGGAGGAGCTGCGTCAATTCAAGAGGAGCAAGGTGTGGCATCTGGTTTCGTGACCTAAGGACAGATCAATCACTGGAACCAAATGGGTGTTCAGCAATAAATTGGATGAGCATAGCATAGTTACCAAGAACAAAGCCAGGTTGATAGTTCAGGGCTACAACCAAGAGAAAGGAATTGACTATGATGAGACTTTTGCACCAGTAGCCAGGATGGAAGCCATAAGAATGTTGATTGCCTTTGCTACATATATGGAATTTACACTATATCAGATGGATGTAAAGAGCGCATTCTTAAATGGCTATCTGAATGAGGAAGTATATGTTGTACAGCCACCTGGATTCTTGAACAGTAATTTTCCTGATCATGTATACAAACTTGATAAGGCTCTCTATGGTCTGAAACAAGCACCAGAGCTTGGTATGAGAGGTTATCAGGTTTCTTGCTAAAAAATGGTTTTTCTAGAGGTAAAATTGACAACACACTGATCTTGAAGAAGAAAGGAAAGGACTTATTGGTGGTCCAAGTATACGTTGATGATATCATATTTGGAGCCACTGATGAGGACATGTGCAAGGGATTTGCTGAGTTGATGGGTAGTGAGTTCGAAATGAGCATGATGGGAGAACTCAACTTCTTCTTGGGGTTGCAGATCAAACAAACTCCTGAATGAACCATGATTCATCAACAGAAGTATGTCAAGGAGCTGCTGAAGAAATTTGATATGGAAGGAGCTAAAGAAATGACTATCCCTATTGCTCCTAGAACAAAGCTGGATAAGGACGAACTGGGTCCTTCCACAAATGAGACTAAATATAGAGGAATTATAGGTTCACTCATCTATCTCACGGCTAGTCGACCTGACATTGTGTACAGTGTAGGACTTTGTGCAAGATTTCAATCCAAGCCAAAGGAATCACATTTAACTGTTGTGAAAAGAATTCTGAGATACTTGAAAGGAACTCAGGATTTATGTCTTTGGTACCCCAAGGGTGGTACTTTTGAGTTGATTGGCTTTGCAGATGTTGATTATGCAGGCCATCTGGTGGATAGAATGAGCACTTCAGGAATGGCACATTTTCTAGGTCCTTGTCTGGTTTGTTGGGCTACAAAGATGCAGAACTCAGTAGCCTTCTTTACTGCTTAGGCTGAATATGTTGTTGCTGCATCCTATTGTTCTCAGCTGCTATGGATCAAACAACAACTGGAGGACTTTGGAATCAAATATAGAGCTGTGCCTATTTTCTATGACAATACAAGTGCCGTGAATATTGCCAAGAACCCAGTCCAACATAAGAGAACCAAACACATCGATATTAGACATTATTTTCTAAGGGATAATGTTGAAAAAGGTCTAATTACAATGAATTCATACAGGACCGAAGATCAAATTGATGACATCTTCACCAAGGCATTGACCCAACACCTGATTCCTAAGGTGTTAGACAGGTTGGAGTTAGGGATGGCCAAAATACATGGATGACCCAACACCTGATTCCTAAGGTTTGGCTAGTTAAGAATTTATTACTCTGGTTGTGAATATCATTTTTATAGTCCAGTCTAAAATTACTCTTTGTAAGTATACATGGTTAACTAAGTCTACAATGTAATATCTAATGAGTTCCCCCTAAAGAACCTACTAAGTAACAGGAGGAACCACAAACATAACAAGGAATCATGTCCAGGTACGACTATGTGACTATTTTATTGAATACATGTGACTGAAATCAAATTGTTATAGACGTGCATCTCAATATTTCCTTATATGTGTAACATTCCCATATTCTTGGACATATTCCTTATTAGTTACATATTTGAAATTCAAACCTACCCCACCTGACATATAAACATTAATGAAAATCCCTTTATAACTGTCACATCGTCTGATTTTTCGATTCCCTAAACACTCAAAAGTTGTTTTTATTTTATCTACCATTATTGCAAACCCTTCCCAATATCCTTCATAACAAATCTCTCTATTCTTCTCCCTTCACAAATTATCAGAAAACAAAACCCTTCTCTCCAAAATCTCCAAAAATCTTCAACGATGTCTCAAGCTCAATCGTCGTCAATATCACCCACAAAGACCCCTGAAACCCAAACCCCTCATAAACTTTCAAAGAAACCTAAAGCAAGTTCCACCGATTTGGCAGAAAGAATTGTGAAAGCAAGGGAAAAGTTTATGAAGGGGGTTGAAAAGAAAGCACCCAAGAAATCTATTCCTAAGTCAACAGCTCCGACTATTCCACCTAAGGTCGTCGATTCACAACATCCAGAGGTAAGACCTGACTTAACTCAAGCATTACTATTTCTTATTCTATTTTAAGCTCTGGGAAACTAAATACAGAGACATTAGTAGCAGAAATGGATGATATAATTGAAAAATCTGTTAGTATAGTGGAGTCAGGTAGTGAAATTGATAGGGAGAAGGCTGTAGAAAAGAAGGAAGAAAGTATTGAAAGACCATCCGAAGAACCTAGGGTAGAAGGAAATGTCAGCAGTTTGGTTCTTATCACAGCTAGCTTAGATGCTATGAAAGTTGTGGATGAAAAGTTAGATACCAAAGAAGTAGTGGAATCTCTAAAAGACCCAGTCGGCAAACCTAGTTTGGAGGCTGTTTCTTCCGAGAAAGAATGCATAAGGGAAGATGTGAGTGGTCCAGTTGGGGGTGAGCCAAACTCTGCTGAAGTTAAAAAGGAATCTGAGAAAGAACCTATTACTTCTTCAATTCCTATGGCAACTGATGATGCAGAACTGAATTGGACAAATTCTGAATCTGAAAAGAAAGAGGAGGGAGTGGAAGAAAATGTGGAGTCTAGGGAGTATGAGGAAATTTAAAAAAAAACTGTAAAAAGAAAGTTTGGAGAAGAAGATGAGAAGATAGAAAAGAAAGATCAAGAGGAAGCAGTATTTTTGAGTGAAACAAAACCAAAACAAGAAAAGAAAAGAAGGTTGATGAAAGGGGAAAAAGCTGTAAGAAAAGGTAAGCTGGTGGATGAGAGTAATGATGAGGAGGATTCACAGTCTAAATCAGTGAGTATGCAGGAACCTGTAGTTCCTAGAAGAACTTGCTGAACAGAAGAGAGGGAACAAAGTGGCAAAGAAGAGAAAATAGTCCCTGGATGACAAAGAAAGTAGTGCAGAGGATGGGCACTTTGTGGATACAGATGACTGAGATTCTGAAACTTTTGAGGATTCAAGGAAGAAGAAAGAAAATAGGGAAAATGTAGACAGGGGTGCCTTCTTTCCTAAGAATCAAGTGTTGCATGGGAGTGTATGGTTTGATTTGGATGAACCCAGTATGAAACCCTTGGTTGAAAAGGTGAATGCACAGGGTTTGACCAAGTTGTTTTCTAAAGAGGGAAGATGTCTGTTTTCTGAACAAGTGAGGGAATTTTATGTGAAATGCAGTGTAGTTGGAAGGAGAGTTTACTCTGAGGTTGGAGGTATTGAGATTAAATTTGGAAGAGAAGAGTTAGGAGTGATCCTAGAGGTACCTGCTGAGGGCTATTGCACATACTTGAAGTTGAAATGGCCCAAGAGAACAGATGGTGTAACTCCTCTAGAGGTAACCAAGAAGTTCTCTGGTAATACAAGACTCAGAAAAGAAAGAAAGGTGGAGAAAAAGGAGATGGAACCTGCTCATTAGTTACTATTTGAGTTTGTACACAGGTTCCTGTTACCAAGAGGTGAAAGGAACAGTGAGGCTTGTGCCTTGTACCTGACATACATGTATCTTTTGGATAGAGGTGTGAAAATTAACCTGCCTGGTCTGATCATAAGGCACATTAAGAGAATTGCAGACACTGACAAGAAGGGTCATTCTCTTGTGCATTCGTACATACTGCAGCAGGTATTTGAGCATTTTAGGGTGACTCTAAAAAATGGGAAGAAGGCTACTCATCATTAGATGTTTGGCATGCATGTTCTGAAGACATGTGACTTCTTCAAGGAGAAGAGAGCTTCCACACGTCCTATGCAGATTATAATGGAGAAAATTGATGAGAGTGAGGAGTTTGGACCAGAAGAAGCTGTAGCAGCTGTGAAGGAACTGGAGCAACATCAGTTAAAGTTGATGAGGATGAGGATGAGCAACCAGAAGAACTGTTAGAGCTAGATGAGGATAATGCGAAACTGAAGAACCAGTTAAAGTTGAAGGATCAAGAGATTGATCGTTTGACTATCGAGTGTAACAGTCATCAGGCGGAGTTGGTAGTTGAGAGAGCCAAAAATACTAAGAACCTGGAAGCACTTGTCAAGCACTTCAAACTTTGAACTCTCTCTACCCAATTTCCTGTCCAAGCTTTTCCCTATCTCTCCTTTATGATGTATATTTAAGACAATTTGTGTTTTGGTCTGTATTTAATTGGGCCATATATGTTGTGCCCTGGATTGTTGATTTTAAACTGCTTGTTCTGGTTTTTGTGGTTTCTTTCATGGTATTACTCGTTCTAGTTGGGCCCTTGGATTATTCTTTATGTTCTTAGTTACCTTGTTGCCTTGTGATGTAGTCTGGACTTACTAACTTATTCTTGCAGGATTTTAGAATATTTTCGATGATACCAAAAGGGGGAAGAAGGAAATGTTGTTAGGATATTTGTGACCTAACTCATCTGTTTTAAATTCTTTCAAGTGTATTTTTGTTTTTTTTTGTCTTGGTGTTTGTGTGTACAGGTTCTTTAGGCAACATTTATTTGTCATCATCAAAAAGGGGGAATTTGTTGAGCTGGATGTTTTGAAGGATGACAAACGAAGGACTTAGTAACTTGAAGAAGAACTTTGTCCTTAGTGATAAGGGCACGACTGATCAAAAAGATTTTGTGGAATGCAAATCCATGCAGAACTAAGAGTAGTGGCGCGTAAACTTATACACATCCTAGTCAGCTAAAAGAATTTGTGCCGGGGCTGTCTCATTGAAGTGTGAACTAGAGTTAGTGCTGAAAAAGGAAAGTATCACAGGAAAATCTGGACTTGCTATGTTTACGAGGTTTCCTAGTGAAATAATGCTAGGGTTACAAAGCCCATATAAAAGTAAGTAATTGAGGCAGCCAATCTCAGTTATTCACCACGAGTGTTGAGAGCTAACACAAGGGGGAATTCAATAACTCTTAAATTGACATAACTGTTGAAGACAACCAGTGAAGAACGAAGAGCAAAAGTGGTGAATTAGTTTAGGTTCTTGATTGTAGTTGTCACAGTTTTTATGTGTTGATTATATTACCTATCTGCTTATGTTAGAAGCCATTGTAATAAGTGAACTTTGAGTGATTACTTTGTATATCTAGAGTTTAGCTTTGTTGAGTGTTTAGTGTAGCCCCTTGGTTACAGAGTTTGTAATCTAAAACTTGCTCTTTGTGTTAGTGAAGTTATTTCAAATTCCCAGAGTGTGGGTCGTGGTTTTTCTCCCTTGAGCAAGGAGTTTTCCATGTAAAAATACTGTGTCTTTTAGATTGTTGTTTACTTTTGTGTTTGTATTTTTTCGTGGAGGCAACATCTTAAGAACATGGTTCTTGCGGTAAAGAGTCAGGTTCTTCAGCGAAAATCGGAGGACACTATTCAACCCCCTTCTAGTGTCCATAGGAGATGCTTAGAGTATAACAATGTGCTAATTGAAATGTTTCATGTGTTATTTGTGAGTGTAGTTAATTCTCTAATCTTAATTAATTAGGCTAATTGTTAGTTTAAATGGGTAAGATTTAGTTTGGATCAAGTAGCTAAATTGGGCCACTTCAGAAGAAAAGAAATAGAAAGTAACCAGCCCAATTCAAGCTTAACCCAATCCAAATTCCAATTGTGACCCGACCCTATACCAATGGTATAAAAATAATTTTCTTTACTATTTCTCCATTTCTACCACATATTTTCTTGAGTCTAAGGAAGCTCTTTCCATTTCTATCCAAGTTCATCATTGATCAATTTGTAACTCAAAAAGATAGCGTTGAGAGGTCAGAGGATTATCCTAGGGACTAGCCTAAGGGGTACTCCTGCTCTCCTCGACCTTTTTCTCTCGCTTCCTTGAAGCTATTTTCCTCTTTTTTCAAAGAGGCAGCACTATAATTCCCTTTAACCCTTAGGGTTGGGACAATACAACTAATATATTTGTTTCAGCCTCATCGAGATTTAAGAGCTACGAGGAGCCGTGGCTTAGGAATGGAGGGAGAACCTCGAGGACCTTTAGTTAATAAGCCTACACCGTAAAAAGTAAGGAGGAGTGGGATATGTCGGATCGAGAACGTAGTGTTTCTCTTTGACTTCCGCTACAACATGATAGAACTAAAAGTTTGATGAAGGAGAGAAAAATGTCTTGACCCATGAAGACATATCTTCGATCTCAAGATCTTCAAAAATTGAAGATGTCGAGAAAAGGATAATATTAAAATGAATTAGAAACAATACTTAATGAGAGAAACAAAATGAGGAAACTTAGGATTGTTATTCATAGATCGGGTAATGAGACTTTCTTCTTGAAGGAATGATTGAGGTGGGTACTCTGACAAATCTTTCATACCCTTTCAGTCATTACCATCATCAACATTGGAGATAATAGCCCTGTTACTCAGGGAAGACAAAGAAAAATGCCGCCTCTAAGAAGCTTTGACGAATAGAAGTGGAGGAGAAGACGAAAGGTGAAAGGAAGTGGGGCTAAGTTTGAAAAATAAGAAAGAACATGGGAATGTGGGTTAGTGATTTAAAAGGTAGCACTAGCACAATAAATTGCAATATTATCCTTTTCCCATTTGTAGTCCTTTGGAACCTGCGAAAGTGATATTCTCGAATTGTTGAGGCAAATTCAATAACATTATAACCTCGAGTGGGATATCAATGGGTAAGTTGTTGTTGTAGTAGCAGTAGCAGTAGTAGTAGTAGTAGTAGTAGTAGTAGTAGTAGTAGTAGTATTAGTAGTATAACCTCGAGTGTTCTTCAAGTTCTGATCATATGTAAATTTCAATGATTTGGGGACATAATGGGATGCTACTCCTCTAAGAAGGTTTGAAGCTGAAGTTTGCTTCGCATTTTTTTTTTTGGAGGAAGGTTAAGTAAAGTTTTGCTTATTCCGATAAGCACTAGTGTTCCCAATATCTAGCCTCGTTGGAATTGACCGACAAAGAATATGAATCATAAGAGGAAATGCTCCAGAAGGATACTTAGGGGTTACTTGGGAGTCGGTGCTTCATAAAGCCATTAGAATAAATTAGTTAAAGAATTTGGAGAAATTATTGAAGTAAGAAGAGTGAAGCAATTTGTCGAACTTGTATACGAAGGAAAAAAGAGAAGAAGGGAGAAGAAAAGTTAAGAGTATTTATAGGAAAGAAATTTGTGATTACCTAGGGAGCCTTCGTCATGTGTGGGTAGTTCATATTCATCCATGTATGCCGGTGCAGAAATGAAAAGACATGAGTCTTTTCAAAACTAAAAGAGGCAACATCAGTCATATCATATTTCCTGCCTAAACACTTCTATTTCCCATTTGGTCCTTGGGACCTTATTGAAAAGTGGAAGGTCTATATGTATTACGTAAAGTTATATGGTAGCTCATTTTTTAATAAGAGAGGAAAACGTGGCAAGAAGTTAAGCAAATGCCTTAATCAAGTGATCAAATGGCCCCGAAATTTCAATCCAGGAATGCTAGTTCTTAGATAGTTACCTCAATGTCATAAATATGAGCCCAACCATTGCAATAAACGAGCATGATAATGTCTTGTCGGATGCGATGGACGGTTGATCCGAATATATATCTCATAAATTAATAGTGCAAGATTCTCGAAAGTAATTGTTCCATGATTGTAATCCTGACTTGGCACGACCCAAATTTCTGGCTAGACCGTGCGGGCACCCGACCACCTCCCCTAGACCTGTCGGGCAAGCCCTATCAACTGAATCAATTCACATGGTATAAATTTTACTTGGAAACAATAAAAAATTATCCAAGCTAACTAGAATGATATAAGACTAATTCAAGACAACACAAGTTAACCCATAGCTCTGTGTGTGTGTGTGTGTTCCGATGGGTTAACTTGTGTTGTCTTGAATTAGTCTTATAACATTTTGGTTAGCTTGGATAAACAAAGGCTGTCTGAATAAACACAACTAACTATCCAACAACATAGGTTTAGAGGTTTCCAGATCAAACATCTAAGGAAGTCCAAAAATATATACATCTCTCGAAGGGAGCAAAATATGACATAAGTAGAGCACCTATAACTGTTAGCCATAATGAACAAGCTGGCTCACCATAGATAGATGAGATCGCCCCACTCCTCACTTGCGATGCTGGCTGGATCCTGGAGCAGAATCTGCCAAAACGAAAAGGCACAACAAGGAAAAAAAGGAGAGTGAGTCATAAGGACTCAATAAGTTAGGAGAAGCCAGTTATCACGAAGGATAGATAAGTTGGTCATGGGAACATAAATAACATCAACAAAACAGATAAGCCAAGCACAAATAATCGATGAAACAATTTCAAATAACTAGCAACACACCAATAAAGATATAAAATGAATGAGTCATGATGCAATACGGTCACATGTGCCCGAAACCTTTCTCCGGTGCGGGACTGTCATCGACTACTAGGAGATACATGCAATAATAATCCTTCACAGGCGCGGGATTGTCATCGTCTACTGGAAAGTACATTTTATAGTCACAACTAGAGTATAACAACCCTACTTTCAATGAAATATAGAATCAATATCACAACATATGATGTACAACATAAACCCAAAGCTAAGGCGTAAGAAATACGCCTATCGGCAGCTACACACGTAAGAAACACGTGGTAGAATATCCACAAGGTAGAAGGCCACCAAAAAAATAGATATAATCACTTACCTCTATCTGAAGAAGCAGCCCACTACTCAATAATTGCTTTTCCCTGCCGAATCTCCTCCAAACGTTCCTTCTCATGGCGCCGCAGGGTCTTTGGCAGACAAACTATAAAATCCATCGTAATTTGCTCCCACTTCCACTCAGGAATGGTTAATGCCTGAGCTAACCCAAGAGGTCTCCGGTGCTCGAACTTAACCTTAGACAGTTCAAGCATTGAGACACATAGTTTAGCACGTTTCTTTTCATCCCATTCCACCAATATAGCTCTCGGAGGTCCTGGTACATCTTGGTAATGCCAGGATGAATAGAATAACGCGAACTATGAGCCTCCGGAGCACAGACTGTCTCAAATCGCCCACATCAGGGACACAGAGTCGGCCATTAAATAGAAGAACACCATCAGAATCAAGCTCGAAAGAGGGTACTCATCTACTTAGGACACGAGCACGCAACTCCTACAAATAAGGATCCTCAACTATCTTCCATTAATCTGGCTAACTAAGGAAGACTCAGCCACAATACATGCCAAGACTTGGCTGGAGTCTGGGCAAAGAAAGTTCACGCCGGAGTCGCCAAGGCACTGCAACTCTCGGGCCAAAGGTCTCATGTCAGCATAAAGAAAATCCAAGCCGCCTGTAGACTTCCTACTCAAAGCATCTGCTACCACATTCGCTTTTCCAAGATGATAACGGATTGAGAGATCATAATCTTTAATCAATTCAAGCCACCTCCACTGCCGGCCATTAAGATCCTTTTGAGATAAGTGATACTGCAAACTCTTGTGATTGGTATACACCTCACATGGCTCGCCGTAAAGATAATGCCTCCAAATCTTCAGAGCGAACACCACAGCTGCCAACTCTAGATCATGAGTCAGATAATTCTTCTCATTTGGCTTTAACTGCCTAGAAGCATAAGCAATCACCTTCCTGTGCTGCATAAAAAACATCCAAGGCCCACACGGGATGCATCACAATAGAGTACAAATCCACATGTGCCCGAAGGAAGAGATAGCACTGGAATTGAAGTCAATAAGGCTTTGAGCTTATGGAAGCTTGCCTCACACTCATTGGACCATAACAACTAAACCGCCTTCTGAGTTAAGCGAGTCAGGGGAGCTGTAATAGTAGAGAATTTTTCCACGAATCTCCGAAAATATCCTGCCAATCCAAGGAAGCTACGGATCTCCATTAGAGTGGTAGGATGAGGCCAATTTTGCACCGCCTCAATTTTCTTTGGGTCCACTTTAATACCCTTACTGGATATCACATGACCCAAAAATGCCACAGAATCAAGCATGAACTCGCATTTTGAGAACTTGGCATACAATTTACGATCGCGGAGGGTCTGAAAAACTACCCTCAAATGATAATCATGCTCCTCGCGACTAACAGAATATATAAAAATGTCATCGATGAAGATAATGACAAAAGAATCAAGGAACATCTTGAATACCCAGTTTATGAGATTCATAAATGCTGCAGGGGCATTAGTCAGTCCAAAAGACATAACTAGGAACTCGTAATGGCCGTAACGAGTCCTAAAAGCAGTCTTTGGGATATCTGACTCTCGAATCTTCAACTGATGATAACCAGACCGTAAATCAATCTTAGGAAAGAATCGGAGTTTAGATCCATAAGTTTTCTTTCTAGAGAATCTTAAATCACCTCAATCGGAGTTTTAGAGCAAAAGTTATGCGAAAAATGTTCAAGTTTATACAGTGTAAAAATGGGAGTAAAAACATGTAGTGCTTTGGAGCTTATTTTCATCATAGTATAAAGCAGAATCAGACCTTCCAATAAACGTGAATACTTTAGCTCTACATGTTAGCTTTTCAAAACAGAGTTGTACAGTGTGAAAATGGAACCAAACATGCAGTGTCTTGTAGTTCACTTTCAACGTTGTAAATAATAGAATCAGATTTTTCTATTAAAATAAAAGTTACAGATCTATAAATTGTGTTTCTACAAAAATTTGAACCACCTAAATCAGACTTTTGAATAAAAAGTTATGCTAAAAATACCAAGGCTGCAGAGTATGAAAATGGGAATCAACCCCAAGCAAGCCTATGTTGATGATCTAACGGAAGGCTAGAAGTTTTTTTATCTAAGATAGTTGAATGGCTTGAGAGAAGACAAGAAGAGTTTCATCTAAGGAACTTGGAAGAGAATGACAAGTAAATGAGAAGACTAGTGTACTTTTATATGCATGGAGCCATTTTGACACATGGCTTCTCTTTGGACACTTGACTTCTTGCATAGAATGACACTTAACTAGCATACATAGAATGTTACCATTATAATAATATTTTTATATTAGACATATTTAAATAGAGGTTGCAACATTCTCCCCCACTGAAATACAAGTTCGTCCTTGAACTTGTTCCACCCAATACCAACAATCGAGTTATACCCATGTATCCAACATCAAATCGTTTGCCACTCACAATCAAACTTCATAGAAGCTCAAAAGTTTGCTAAGTCTCAAAATTTAAAAAATCTCTCGAGAGTTTCCTTTGAAACTTTGGACTTCCAAAACGAAAAATTCCGGTCTCAAATAACAACAACCACTTACCACATAACATGCCATACATAGGCCCATAACATAGTTTGAGATAATCACTATTACTCTGATAAGGAGGTAACGAATCAAATATACTCAGTCAAAGAGAGAAACCACTTTAACGAATGATATACACTCCAATAAGGTGCTAAATATGCACCAACTCGTAATTATCATATGAAATTTAAATGCAAGGACTTTAAAATTCATATACCTGATGCCTCAAACAAGTAGGGATATCCATCCTGCATGCTCGACTCGAGCTCCCAAGTATCCTCCTTGTGAGGACGGTTGTGCCATCACACCTTTACCATCGGAATTTTTTAGAGCGCAGCTTTCAGATGTCTCTACCAACTATGGCAGCTAGAGACTCCTCATAAGCTATATTCATATCTAGTTGAGCTGGATCTATCTCGATTACCCCGGAAGGATCTCGAATGCACTTTCAAAGCATTGGCAGATGAAAGACTAGACGAACTGGCATAGATGGTGGCAAATTGACCCGGTAAGAAACCTTACCAATGTGCTTCTCGATATGAAAAGGGCCAATGAATCTGGGACTAAGCTTCCCTTTTTTCCTAAATCTCTTAAATCCCCGCATCATCGACAATTTCAGAATTACCATGTCGCCGACCTCGACTCTAACTCCCGGCTCCTCCGGTTTGAGTACGATATTTGCCTGCACTGAGCGGTCAGAACACGATCCTGAATAATACAAATCGTGTCAAGAGTCTGATGAACAATCTCTGAACTCATCACCTCTATATCTCGAGACTCAAACCAGCCAATCGGAGAACAGCATCGACGCCGATATACAACCTCAAATAGAGCCATGTGGATGGAAAACTGATAGCTATTATTATAAGAAAACTCTGCTAAGGATAAATGATCATCCCAGTGGCCTCCAAAGCACAAGCTCTCAGCATATCCTCCAAAACCTGAATAACTCACTCGGACTGACCATCAGCCTGAGGATAGAATGCCGTACTGAGCAGCACTGGGTCCCCAAGTCCTTCGCAAAAGACTGCCAGAACTGGGAAGTAAACTGGGAACCCCGATCTGAGATAATAGAAATAGGAGTACCATGTAGCCTAACCACTTGCTCAATGAAAACCTGAGCCAACTTATGAGCTGAATCAATGGTCTTCACAGGGATAAAGTGCGCTGACTTAGTTAGTCTGTCAAAAATAACCCAGACTTAATCATGGAGCCGCGGGGTCTTTGGCAGACCAACTACAAAATCTATCGTGATCTGCTCCCACTTCCATTCAGGAATGGGCAATGCTTGAGCTAACCCTGCAAGTCTCTGATGCTCGAACTTAACCTTCTGACAGTTCAAGCATTGAGACACATAGTTTAACATGTTTCTTTTCATCCCCTTCCACCAATATAGCTCTCGGAGGTCCTGGTACATCTTGGTAATGCCAGGATGAATAGAATAACGCGAGCTATGAGCCTCACGGAGCACAGACTGTCTCAAATTGCCCACATCAGGGACACAAAGTCGGCCATTAAACAGAAGAACACCATTAAAATCAAGCTAGAAAGAGGGAACTCCTCCACTTAGGATACGAGCACGCAACTCCTACAAATAAGGATCCTCAAACTGTCTTCCATTAAGCTGGCTAACTAAGGAAGACTCAGCCACAATACTTGCCAAGACTCGGCTGGAGTCTGGGCGAAGAAATCTCACGTCGGCGTCGCTAAAGGACTCTAACTCTCGGGCCAAAGGTCTCATGTCAGCATGAAAAAAGCCAAGCTGCTCATAGACTTGCTGCTCAAAGCATTTTCTATACCAAATTGTCTTTCCCAAGATGATAACAGATTGAGAGATCATAATCTTTAATCAATTCAAGCCACCTCCACTGCCGGCCATTAAGATCCTTTTGAGATAAGAGATACTGCAAACTCTTGTGATTGGTATACACCTCACATGGCTCGCCGTAAAGATAATGCCTCCAAATCTTCAGAGCGAACACCACAGCTGCCAACTCTAGATCATGAGTCAGATAATTCTTCTCATTTGGCTTCAACTGCCTAGAAGCATAAGCAATCACCTTCCCATGCTGCATAAAAAACATCCAAGACCCATACGGGATGTATCACAATAGAGTACAAATCCACATGTGCCCGAAGGAAGAGATAGCACTGGAATTGAAGTCAATAAGGCTTTGAGCTTGTGGAAGCAATCCACATGTGCCCAAAGGAAGAGATCGCACTGGAATTGAAGTCAATAAGGCTTTGAGCTTGTGGAAGCTTGCCTCACACTCATCGGACCATCAAAACTAAACCGCCTTCTGAGTTCAGCGAGTCAGGGGAGCTGCAATAGTGGAGAATTTCTCCACGAATCTTTGATAATATCCTGCCAATCAAAGGAAGCTATGGATCTCCGTCAGAGTGGTAGGACGAGGCCAATTCTGCACTGCCTTAATTTTCTTTGTGTCCACTTTAATACCTTCACTGGATATCACATGACCCAAGAATGCCATAAAATCAAGCCAGAAATCGCATTTTGAGAACTTGGCATACAATTTACGATCGCAGAGCGTCTGAAAAACTACCCTCAAATGATAATCATGCTCCTCGCGACTACGATAATATATAAGAATGCCATTGTTGAACACAATGACAAAGGAATAAAGGAACGACTTGAATACCCGGTTTACGAGATCCATAAATATTGCAGGGGAATTAGTCAGTCCAAAAGACAGAACTAAGAACTCGTATTAGCAGTAACGAGTCCTAAAAACAGTCTTTTGGATATCTGACTCTCGAATCTTCAACTGATAATAACCAGACCACACATCCGCATGGTCCCTCATTTTTCTTCACGAATAGAATAAGAGCGCCCCGTGGTGAAACACTCGGCATAATAAATCCCTTATCAAGCAAAGCCTGCAACTGCTCCTTTAGCTCCTTTAACTCCATGGAGCAATGCGATAGGGAGGGATAGAAATAGGCTGAGTCCCTGGCACCATATCAATGCCAAACTCAATCTCTCGATCTGGAGGAATTCCTAGGAGATCATCTGGAAACACATCAGAGAATTCCCTCACAACAGGAACAAAATTGAGGGATGGAATCTACATAGTGGTATCTCAAACCATGACCAGATACGCCAAACACCCCTTATTTATCATCCGCCTCACCTACATATATGAGATTATACGCCCTGTAGGTAGCAACTGAGAACCCTGCCACATTACCGGCTCCGGACTAGGAAAAAACAACTGAATAGACATGGCATGACAATCCAAGGTAGCATAACACGATGCCAACCGATCCATGCCGATGATAACATCAAAATCAACAATCTCCAGGATTAGAAGATCCACTAGGGTCTCACAACCCCCAAATGATATAATACAAGCTGGATAGACTTGATCTACTATAATGGAGTCTCCGATAGGAGTAAAAACACAAAATGGATCACGGAGACACATATAATCAACATGGAATCTCGCAGCAAAATAAGGAGAAATATAGGAATAGGTAGTTCCTGGATCCACCAAAGAATAAGCATCTCGACCACAGATAGATAGAATACATGTAATAACAGCTAGAGATGCCTCGACATCCTGCCTGGCTAGCAATGCATAAAGGTGCCTCTGTGGCTGAGCTGAGCCGTCACTCTGAGAACCACCCCTAGAAGGACCACCAGATCCATGCCCAGAACCCCTTTCGGGTGGTGGTGCACCTCTAGCTGGTTGAGATGCTGAAGGAACACTCTGAGGCGACGTAAGTGCCGGAGAGGAAGGGAAAGGATGGCTACCACCCTACTAAAGATTAGGGCAACCCTTCTTATGATGCCTTGGGTCACGGCAATGAAAACACCCTTAACGATACTGGCGCTGCATGAACTGCTGGTGGCTACTAGAAGGAAACTGGGGCTGACCCTGCCGAGGCCCTGACGCACTCTGAGAACCACGCGCCATAGACTGAGTTGGCCTAACAGGTGCCCTACCTTGCTTCTGATAACTCTTACCTCCAGACGAGGTATTAGGATGCCCAGGACCTCGGGATCTCTTACTAGCTCGCTCTAACTCTTCCTGATCCAATTTATGATATGCCTCACACCTTCGAGCAATATCAACAACAACATCAAATGAAGTACTAGCCTCAATCTCATGAGCCATCTGGGACCACAAATAAGGAGAAAGCCCATCGATAAAACGTCTGACCCTCTCAGAGGGCTCCAACACAATATCTGGAGCATACACAGACATCTCACAGAACAAAAGCTCATACTCCGAGACTGACATGTTACCCTGTCCAATCCTCTCAAACTGCCTCCTAATCTCATCATACTGACTACGAGGAAGAAACTTCTCCATGAATCGGTTGGAGAACTCACTTTAGGTCAGCTTAGGCAAGCCCTGCCTAGCTGATCGAAGTGCGGTCCACCAAGCTAAAGTTGGACCATCAAACTGGAAGGCTGTATACTCAACTCCATACTGCTCAAGACATCCATGGGTCTCTAGAATACGCTGACATCAATCAAGGAACTCACGAGGCTTAATCTTATCCGAAACATGATCGGAGAATCTCGGACGATTAAGTCTGGTAAAATTTTGCAGCCTCACCGGATCATCGGTCTGATCTACTACCTAGGATGGCTGACCAACCTGAACAACCGGAGGCACAACACGCGCTGCCTGTTGAACATAACCACTTGGAGCTACATCTGGAGCGGGAATAGGGGCTCCCTGAGTTCGAGCACCTGCACCAATATCTACCACAACCTGAGGAGAAGCCTGAGGAATAGGAGCATCTACCGCAGCCTGAGGCATAGGAGGTCCCTGGGCATCTGCGTCGCCAAGAATATCATAAAAGCATCATGAAGTACCGAGGGAATAAATAAGCCCTGCTCCCCCTACCTACTAGGAGCTGGCACTACCAGAACCTTTGCAACTAGATCAGTATGATCCACCATCCTCACGGCCCGAGCAGCTCTACCTCTGCCTCGACCACGACCTCTACCACGGCCTCTACCTCGGCAAACATCTCCACCTCGTGGAGCAGCAGGCATAGGGGCTGATGCTGGCTCCCCCGCCTCTCGCTGAGCAGTCGCACCCGTTCTCACTATTTACTGCGAAAGAATTAACAAAGATATTCAACTTCAGATAAGAAGAATCACACACGATGGGGAAAGAAAGAAAGGAAACTGCCTAAATGCAACCATAGCCTCTCGTAGATAGGTACGGACGTCTCTGCCCGATCATCGAGACTCTATTAGACACTGTCATGATCTGAAAAGACTCTAAATCTGACACGACCTAAATTTCTAGCTAGGCAGTGCAGGCACCCGACCACCTCCCTTAGACCTGTCGGGCGAACCCTATCAATTGAATAAATTCAAATGGTATAAAATTTACTTGGAAATAGTAGAAAATTTTCCAAGCTAACTAGAATGATACAAGACTAATTCAAGCTCACACAAGATAACCCATCGGAACATATATATATATATATATATATATACATACATAAATATATATATATATATATATATATATATATGTATGTATATATATATATATATACACACACACACAGGTTTCGTGGTTTCCAGATCAAACATCTAAGGAAATCCAAAAATATATACATCTCCCGAAGAGACCCAAATATGACATAACTAGAACACCTGTAACTAGTGGCCTTAATCAACAAGGTGGCTCACCATAGACAGTTAAGATCTCCTCTCTTCTTACTCGCGATGCTAGCTGTGTCATAGAGCAGAATCTGCCGAAACAAAAAGACACAACAAGGAAACAAAAGGGGAGTGAGTCATAAAGACTCAATAAGTGAGGAGTAACCAGTTATCTCGAAGGATAGATAAGTTGGTCATGCGAACATAAATAACACCAACCAAACAGATAAGCCAAGCATAAATAATCGATGCAACAATTTCATATAACCAGCAACACAACAAAAAGATATAAAATGAATGAGTGATGATGAAATGGGGTCACATGTACCCGAAACCTATCTCCGCCGCGGGACTCTCATCGATTACCAGGAGATATATGCAATAATAACCCTTCACCAGCGTGGGACTCTCATCGTCTACCGAGAAGTACATGCAATAATAACCTTTCATTGGCACGGGACTCTCATCGTCTATCGGGAAGTACATTTTATAGTCACAACCGGAGTATAACACCCTTACTTTCAATGAAATATAGAATCAATGTCACAACATATGATGTACAATATAAACTCGAAGCTAAGACGTAAGAAGTACGCCTATCTGAAGCTACACATATATCCACAAAGCCAAAGGCCACCAAAGAAATGAATATAATCACTTACCTCTATCTGAAGAAGCAGCCCACTACTCAACAATCGCTTTTCCCTGCCGAATCTCCTCCATACGTTCCCTCTCTATTAAAGGAATGGAATACAATTAATACCAAAGCTATCGGTTAAATATTCCTAACCTTAAGCTAAAATGGTTAAGAAGTCAACTTAAAAGTTAATGCCGGGCTCACGGGGTCAAACCCCAAAATCAAACTGACAATCGTGTTATCCAATAACACCCAAGTCTAAATATATCATCAAGTACCCATTTGAGCTCTCGAATCTTAATATTTTCAAAAGAAACTATGGAACATATCAAAAGTGAACCTACTTTGTGAAAATCCTCCAACATTTCAAAATAAAAATGCAATGTACCTTACTTTTTTTTTTTGGATAAAATCCTCAGGCAGCTTTTATTTATCAAAAGAAGTTACATCGGAGGATGGCGAATTAAGTCAGCCATCCCGCAGAAAATTATACAGTTAACAACTTATCTAGAATGAAACATAGCTCCCATTCCTATACATTTCATGGATATCTCCATAGAGTTGAGACTGTTAGAAAACCAACATTTAATAATTCTAGTTTGATACTAATTCACTAAAGCAGTGTCATCAATACCATTTTATTTTCCTTTGTCTGAAGCCTAGAGCCACTTGAATTTCTTCGTTTGAGAATAAGCAGAATCAAGGAAGCTCAAAATACCATCCATTATTCTTTCCTGGTGTTCTTCTGAAAGTTTGCATTCCCATTTTGTCCATCCGAAATGCTCTCCTTGCATATGAAGGCAGATCCCTCTCCGTGAAGAAAAGAACATCCTGAGATAAGGTAGTAGCATGCTTTTACAGCCTTCTTTTGGTACAGTAGACAATAGAATTATATTTTGCACTAAACAGAAAAACTTTAGATCCATAAGTTTTCTTTCTAGAAAATCTGGAATCACCTCAATCAGAGTTTTAGAGCAAAAGTTATGCAAAAAAATTCACAAGTCTGTACAGTATAAAAATGAGACTAAAAATATGCAGTACTTTGGAGCTTATTTTCATCATAGTAGAAGGTAGAATAAAACCTTCCAACAAACATGAATATTTTAGATCTACAAGTTATCCTTTCAAAACATATCGGATTACCAAAGTCTGAGTTTCTTATCAAAAGTTATGTTCAAAATTGCAAGGGCTGTACAGTGTGAAAATGGAACCAAACATACAGTGTATTGAAGCTCCCTTTTGACATTGTAAATAATGGAATCAGATTTTTCTATAACAATAAAAATTATATATCTATAAATTATCTTTCTACAGAATTTTGAACCACCTAAATCGAACTTTTGAATAAAAAGTTATACTAAAAATACCAAGGCTGCAGAGTATTATAATGGGAATTTAAAGAAAACTTATCACAATATAAAGTACCCACTCTTGAATCAACCCCAAGCAAGCCTATGTTGATGATGTAATGGAAGGCTAGAAGATTTTCATACAAGATAGTTTAATGGTTTGAGAGAAGACAAGAAGAGTTTTATCTAAGGAACTTGGAAAAAAATGATAAGTAAATGAGAAGACTAGTGCACTTTTATATGCATGGAGCCATTTCGACACATGACTTCTTTTTGGACACTTGGCTTCTTGCATGGAATGACACTTAACTGGCATATATAGGATGTTACCATTATAATAATATTTTGTATTAGACATATTTAAATAGAAGTTGTAATATGACCATTATGTCTCTCATATATGAAACCGCCAAACTTCAATGTAGGACTTATTAAGCTTAAACCTTCCTATAAAATTCCCTTTCCCTACTGCAATCGATTAAAGAAAATCATTATGAGCAATACACTTTGCTCTCTTATATGTTCTTTGTCTTGTTATTATTTTTTCTATAAAACCTTGCCGGAAATTTGGCTACAAAGAATCAAGGCTTGTTCTTCATCAAGAATAAGCATTCTTTTGTCCTTTTATTTCGTTTAATTACTTGTATCCTGTTATTTTTGTTGTTCACTGTTATTTTATTGTTCAAATCATGATATAATTATATTGCTTGTGATTCAAATAATAAATTTAAGGGGTTAATCTAATATCATAATTTTTAGGTTAAGCAGTTATTTATGGCATGTCCTAAACACACGCTAGCCTATTTTATATTGCACTCAGCATCGCATAAATGCGATTTACACGTTTACTGTATTCCCATAAAAGTACCACATAAGTGAAAATTGTAAACCAGAAATGCAAACTTTTGTTAAATTACACTTTCTACAACTACTAGATGACCTATTCACAAAGATACACACCAGATACCATTTTCTCCATTTTTTCCTTTTCTTGCTATTCTTTTTTATCGAATACCATATACACCTCTTTTTATAAATACCTCGTACCTTTGCTGTCCCTCAGCACCTCTTCCACCTTTTCTATCTATCATTAGAAGTAGGGCGGGTGGCGTACCTGTATGGGCCTAAACCGTTTTTAGGTACACAAATAAATTTCGGATTCGGATACAAGCAATACTTCGTATCAAAGTCACAATAATGCGGGGAAGAGATATAAAATGCGAGAACGTAAAAGGTGTTTCAATATATGAACGATGAATACAAATTTGGGCAGAGTTTCGGTATAAATTTCTGGATCCCTATTACATGAAATGAACAGCTATTTATAGATGCAAGCCTTGCCCATGATCTCCATCATCAGCTGCCAAGTTGTCCCACGATCTGGATGGGTAGTGGCTGAGTTAGTGGGATGAAGTAGTGGGCTGCAAAGCCGGAAGAACCGGGGGATCCACCGAGGTGAGAGCTTGATGCCCTCGGTGGCTTAGCCCTGCTGCTTGACCGAGGTGACGGTTACCGAAGCTCAGCTCACGGCTCGCCTTCGGTGACGCATCTTTGGTTTTAAGACCTCGGCGATTCGTTCAATCGCTTCGGCGATCGCTTGATCGGGACGTGTTCGGTCGTTAAGATTTGCGCGACCGGGGCAGATTGCCGCGGGTCGATTTTTGCCCAATACAGATAGTCCCCCCACTCCTCGGTTGACTACCGAGGCGACCAGGGAGTGGAATGAAGTTTAAGCGGGAAAGCGACGTGGCTCGATCCTATCCAAGCGTTTCAAAATTTGCCAACGGTTCGCGTCCCATCAGGTCACTTCTCGCGGACACGTGGCGCTCATCCGTGGGTTGACCGAACTGTCGCGCCGAAACTTTTGTTTTTTCCAACGTTACAATGATGACGCTGACGTCATCATCCCTTCGTCTTCCATACCTATAAAAGGATCACTTCATCAACTTTTTTTTTCCATTCACTCTCTAGCGATCAACAGTAAAAGCTTAAAAAATCTCCCAAACTCCTTCCAATCTTCCAACTTCATAGAGAAGCTTCCAGTCTCGAATTCATCATCATGTCTACCACAGTCTCTAGGCAAGATTCCAGCGACTCGGGCGAAAGAGTGCGAATTCCGCCTTTAGCCGCTGCTGTTGCCAGCGGCGATGCCGCCGCTGCTACGCCGGTGACTACCACGGCTGTGGTGGAGGGCGGCGAAGTATCATCAGGTGTTGGAGGCGTGAAGCACCGTAAAATGAGGGCGATGCGCCAGCTGGCGGCGGAGGAGGAGGAGGTCGTCTCAGGAGAGGGCGATGCCGTGCTGGACGACGCCGCCCTACGCAGCTTTAGCGATGCTCTCCTTAGAGATGACGATGATGGAGGGGATGGTGAAGGAGCTGGCACCGAGGGCGTAGATGCCGAGGGCTTAGATGCTGAGAATGCCGAGGGCGATCAAAGCACCGAGGTGGGTCCATCGGGGCCGGCGATCCCCCTCGAGCAGGAATTGGAACCTCATCATGTCATCCCCTCTCATTTTGACAACACCAAGGACCTCAAGCTGCAATTACAATCAGCTGACCAAGAGGGGAAGAAGAGAAATATCCCCGTGAACACCACGCCGACTCTCATAACACAGGCCCACGTCGACCGGGTTCGAAAGGAGTGCAGGTTCGCAGCCGAGGTGAAGGTGGTAGTTCCCGATCCGATGAGCAGGGTTTGCCAGCACGTGGAGGGGCTTTCCTTCGCCTACACTTACCCCTTCACCCTGGGCTTCTCTCTACCACTGCACGGGGTTGTTAATGACTTCTGTCGAGCATACAATCTGTGCTTGGCTCAGCTTGGCCCCGATGTGTGGAGGGTAGTTCAGTGCTTGGACAAACTAAGTACGGAAGCCGGGGTAGATTTCACACTACAGCACCTTCTTTCCCTCTATTATCCGTACTTTCATAAAGCCGGGGTCGTGGCTTTGAACAACCGAGGTAAATACGGGCTTCTTCACAAAAGCGAGGATCATGGGGATCGAGGCTGGAGTGAACGATACGTCCTTTTGGAGACAAACATTTTATCGACCAAGCCCAACTTCCCTGAGAGGTGGAACAACACCCGTAAGTATTTTCTGGGAGCTCAAATTTCTCCTTGATTATCGTTTATGCTTTGCTAAGCCTCCTTCGTGCTTCTTTCTTCAGCTAACAAGGTCGCCATCGTCCCTCCCGAGGGGTTGACCGAATGGGTGAAATTAGTGATGGGGGCTCGAAAGCGTCCCATTCGAACATGGATGAAGATGGCTGTTGACTTCGGTTGGCAGTGCAAAAGACATGACGAGTTTTTCTTGTTTTTTGGTAGTTTCCTTTGGCGTGTCTTTTTGAGAATTTGTTTTGATCATCTGCATTCCTCCCTCGACTTCAGGTTTTCCCAACCGTGCCACCGGTGCGAAGAAGAGCAAGAAAAAGAAGGAGGAGAAGAAAAAGGACGATGAGGAAACCGAGTCAGATGATGATTTGGCTGCGGTTGCCGGGGAATACAAGGGATTGAAGGCTTCCAAGTCTTCAAAAACTTCCAAAGGAGCCCCCGATCAAGGGACTTCCAAAGGTAACTCTTCTCCTCGGTCCATGTCGTATATTGTCACTCCTATATTCGGTTATAGGTGTGAAGCGGAAGAGGGCTACCTCGAAGAAATCGTCCCGCTCGGTGACTCCTCGTACCGAGGTGGAGATTCCTCCCCAGCCCGAAGCAGTGGCTGAGAGACGCCGAGGGCTGGTGGACGAGCCCGAGGATGACGCGGCCGCAGAGGCTTGGTCTCGTGGGAATGTTGAGGTTGTTGATCTTGAAGGCCAAGAGCTCGCGCTTGATGCGGCTGCGGAGAAAGCCAAGGGCAAGGCTAAAATGACCGAGGCTGGAGCTACTGCGTTCACCGGGGGGGCTGGCGCTGGGTCAGTAAGAGCGCATTCCGAACCCGCGAGGATTTCTTCCTCGGTGGGGGCTTATCGGAAGCTCGAGGTGCCAGTCGCTTCAAATTTGCTAGGTTGCAGCCCTGAGGATCTTTTGAGCCTCACACCTCTGCTGGGGCCGACCGAGGATAGGCTTATGCAAGAATTTACCTCGGGCCAGCTATACAGCACCATGGCCTCCAACGCCGTAAGGGTAAGTTACCAATTTCGAAATCGAAATTGAAGAGTTTATTTCGAAATTGAAGAGTTTACTTTTATCTTTACCTTCGGGCTGCTTCTAATCTTGGTGAATTTGACTTTTGTTCAGAGCTTTATCCTTTCACTGAAAGCGATTGAAGTTGAGGCCACGAGGACTGCCGAGGTTCGGCGCGTATCCGGCCTGTGGGATCAGCAAAGGGACAGATTCAAAGCCCAAATTGCTTCGCTGAAAGCTGATTTAGCCAAGTCCCAGGCCGATTTACGCGAAGCCGAGGCGAACTCTGAGGCCAAGATCAAAATCCTGAGTGATGACTTCGAAGCTGAACGCTCGAGGCTGGGGGAGGAGGTTGCGAGGCTGAGCGGCGAGCTGTCTCGAACCAAAACCGAGGCAGTGAATATGGCCAAGAAACACCAGGAGCAGTTGAAAGATCACTTGCTTCACATTAAGAAGCTAGAGGGCGAGACTTCCAAGCTTTCAGCCAAAGATGCTCAGATCGTGGCTTTGAAAGATGAAATCGCGGCCCGAAAGGATAAAACTGTACTCAAGGTGAAAAGGGCCGAGCTCGACAAGCGATGGGCCATTATCAAGTCTCGTTTAAGGCTGCTCAAGCGGTGCCGCGCCGGGGAGCTTAACCTGGATGAAGAGATTGAGAAAGCCGAGGGCAAAGCAGCCGAAGCTCAGACTATCATCGATGATCTTCCCTCAAGTGAGGCCTCAAGCGGCGATGATGAAGAGGTGGAAGACGAAGAGGCCGAAGGGGGCTCCGAAGATGGAGGTGATTCTCCCGAGGCATGAGTAATTTTGGCGCTTCTCTTGTAAGCCTTCGGGCTCTTTAAGTCTGTATTTTGGACCTTCGGGTCTTTTTGAATGTGAATATTCAGCCTTCGGGCTTTTAATGAAAGTATTTGCATCTTTATTTCGTGTGATGGTCTTTTAAGTATACCGGACACTTTGATGCAAACTTTAACTAAATCTTGCAAGATGTAAACAAAATTTGACCGATGCGAACCTAGGACGACGTCTCACCCTCGGGCCGATGCATTGCGCGGTTTCAAAACATTAAAGATTCACACAGATAAAGTGGGTACAACCGAAGTCATCTTTATTGATATCGACGAGCCAAAAGGCTATGTACATAAAACCAAGCCGAAGCGGACCTTGGGTAAAATTTCAAAAATAAAAGCTAAATGACGACATGCCGCTATCGGGCTGATTTACAATGTACTAAATCTAGTCCCCGGGTGTTAGTCCCCGGTTGTCGGATAGATAGGCTTCGGTTGGGAGGCTCGATGTCGACCTCGGTGCCAACCCCTCTCACTCCCCCTCCCCCCCAGTGTTCGGTTGTGAATCTTGATGAAGATCCGAGCACTGGAATCGGTTCGGTTCGCTTCCTGAATAGGTCAAGCAAAAAGATGGAACGAGGAGCAAGTTAGTACATTGTTTATCAATTGCCATGGGAGCGTTGGTTGGCTCGGGGCTGTTTAATTGACCAAGAATTAAAGGATATTTACCTCAATTAAAAGTAGTATCGCTTCAGATGAGAGATGTTCCAGTTCAGAGGTTCGGGTTCGCCTTGAAGAGACTCGATTTGGTATGAGCCTTTTCCAACGATTGCTTTGACCCTGTAGGGTCCTTCCCAATTTGCAATAAGCTTCCCCCCGTTGTTCTCCTTCGTTGATTGATTCACCGTTTTCAACACATAATCTCCTACCCTGAAGTCTCTGAATTTAGCTTTCCTATTGAGGTAAGCCTCGATCTGTCTTTTTTGCGCAACGAGCCGAACCAAGGCTAATTCCCTCTTTTCTTCGAGCAGATCTAACTCAATGCGCATCGCCTCTTGGTTGGCGTCCTCGGTTGTGTGAGCGTACTGAAGACTTGGTTCGCCCACCTCTACGGGAATAAGTGAGTCCATGCCATATGCCAATGAAAAGGGGGTCTCCCCGGTGCTGTTCTTTTCAGTTGTTCGCATGGCCCACAAGACCCCGTGCAACTCCTCGGGCCAAGGGCCTTTTTTCTCGTCAAGTCTTTTCTTGAGATTCTCAATTATGATCCTATTTGAAGACTCAGCTTGGCCATTGGCACTTGGATGATAGGGAGTCGAAGCTATTCGTTTGATCCCCCACTGCTTGAAGAAGTTGGTGACAAGAGCTCCCATGAATTGTTTGCCGTTGTCACAAACAATTTCTCTTGGAACGCCGAACCTATAGATGATGTTCTTTTTGGTGCAATCGATTACCTGCCTTTGCTTGACCTCGGTGAGAGCTACTGCTTCCACCCATTTGGTGAAGTAATCAGTCAATACTAGGATGAAACGAACACCACCTTTTCCCTTGGGTAATGGCCCAACAACATCCATTCCCTATTTCATGAAGGGCCATGGCGATACCACCGAATGAAGAGGCTCGGCCTGTTGGTGGATCAGCCGCCCATGGCGTTGGCACTTGTCGCATTTTTGCACAAAGGCCCTCACATCGGCACTGATCGTGGGCCAATAATATCCAGCTCTCAATAACTTACGCACCAGGGACTTTGCTCCCGAGTGGTTGCCACACTCGCCTTCGTGCACTTCAGCCATCACGTATCTTGCCTCATCGGGACCCAAACACTTGGCCATCGGGCCGCAGTACAGCCTTTTGTACAGATTGCCATCGATCATGTGGTACGAGGCTGCTTGAGTCCTTAACTTCTTCGCTTCCTTTTTATCTTGGGGGACAGTCCCCGAGTCGAAGTAGGAGATGAACTTACTCCGCCAATCCCATCGGTTATCCACCGAATTGACTTGCAGCTTCATCTCTCTCATCTGCGCAGATAATAGCCGAACCACTGAGTCAGTCCCCGAGTGTGCTTCATCAATAGCCGAACCCAAATTCGCCAAGGCGTCAGCCTCGGTATTCTCCTCCCGAGGCACTTGTTTAACTTGCCATTCTTTGAATTGGGTTAAGACCCTTTGTGCCCGATCCAAGTATAGCTGTATTCTGGGCTCACGAGCCGTATAGTCACCGAGGATCTGATTGACCACCAATTGAGAGTCACACCTTAATTCGATTCTTTCAACCCCCATTTCCTCGGCCAACTCTAGGCCTGCTAGGGCTGCTTCATATTCTGCCTCGTTGTTGGTTACTTTCTTGAACCGAACCGAGTGCCTGACCTTCTCCCCGGTGGGTGCTTTCAAAACTATGCCTAACCCCGAACCTTTAGAATTTGTTGCTCCATCGGTGTAAAGTATCCATAAGCCCGGGGTTGTCCCTTTAGCTTCGGCGTTTTCTTTTTCAGCCTCGGGTAAAATTCCCACACTAAAGTCTGCCACGAAGTCTGCCAAGACTTGAGACTTAATGGCGGTCCGAGGCTGATAGGTGATGTCATATTCACTTAACTCTACTGCCCATTTTGATAACCTCCCCGTCAACTCTGGTTTATGCAAAATATTTCTCAAAGGGAAGGTTGAAACTACAGCTATTGGGTGGCATTGAAAATAGGGCCGTAGTTTTCGAGCAGTAATGAGTAAAGCGAGAGCTAGTTTCTCCAGATGTGGATACCTGGTTTCAGCGTCGAGGAGTGTCTTGCTTACATAGTAAATTGGCTGCTGCTTGCCATCTTCTTCCCGAACCAGCACAGCACTCACCGACACCTCGGACACTGCCAAGTATACTAGCAATGTTTCACCTTCTTTTGGCTTGGCCAGCAACGGTGCGTTAGCCAAATATTGCTTCAAATCTTTCAACGCTTGTTTGCACCCCGGCGTCCATTCGAAGTGGTTGCTTTTTCTCAAAACGGAGAAGAATTTGTGGCATCGCTCCGAGGACCTTGAGATAAAGCGACTCAAGGCAGCGATTCGGCCAGTCAAGCGTTGAACTTCTTTTACCCCGGTAAGCTCCTCGGGGATTTCTTCAATGGCTCTGATTTTATCTGGGTTGGCTTCGATTCCCCGCTCGGAGACAATGAAACCTAAGAATTTGCCTGATCCTACGCCGAAGGCGCACTTCTCAGGGTTCAATTTCATACTGTATTGTCTCAACACAGCAAAAGCTTCCCTCAGATGATTCAAATGATCCTCTATTTGGATCGATTTGATGAGCATGTCGTCTATGTAGACCTCCATAGACTTCCCGATGTACTCTTTGAACATGCGACATACCAACCTTTGGTAGGTCGCCCCAGCGTTCTTCAGCCCGAAGGGCATCACTTTGTAGCAGAATGTGCCTCGGTCAGTGATGAACGAGGTCTTTTCTTCATCCTCGGGGTCCATGAGGATCTGATTGTAGCCCGAGTACGCATCCAAGAAAGTTAATAGTTTGTGTCCAGCCGTGGAGTCTATTAACCTGTCGATTTGTGGCAGTGGATAAGAATCTTTGGGGCAAGCTTTATTCAGATCGGTGTAGTCTACACACATTCTCCACTTGCCATTCTTCTTCGGCACAACTACCACATTTGCCAACCATTCGGGATATTTGACCTCTCTTATGAAACCATTATCTTGCAACTTCGTGGTTTCATCCTCGATCGCCTTCTTTTTCACCCCGGCGTGAGGTCTCTTCTTCTGTTTCACCGGGGTGAACTTTGGATCTACATTCAGTTTATGAGTCATGATCTCCGGATCGATACCCGTCATGTCTGAATGAGCCCATGCAAAGCAGTCGTGGTTGGACCTCAAAACTTCAATGATTGCATCTTTCGACTTCGGGTCCAACTCCGAGCCGATATGCACTTTCCTCTCTGGGAACTCTTTCAATAGAGTGAAAGAGTCCAGCTCCTCAATGGTAGAGTCCTCGGCTTTTTGCTTCCGAGGCTCTTGCACGCATGCCGGGATCTTTTCAATTTCGCTTTGGAGGCTCGCCTCGCTTGATCCCGGTTGCGTTGGTTGCTATTTTTTGGGCCCGCTCGGGGCGACTCCACTCTTTAATGCGACCGAGTAGCATTCCCTCGCTACTCGCTGCTCTCCTTTGATCGACCGAACTCCCCAAGGCGTTGGGAATTTGATCACTTGGTGTAAAGTGGAGGGAACAGCTTCCATGGAGTGGATCCATGGTCACCCGAGGATCACATTATAAGCCAGATCCTCGGGCATGACTTGAAACAGTGTCTCCCTGGTGACACCCTCAGCGAATGTCTTCAGCGTGATTTCACCCAACGTCTTCTCTGTTGAGTTATTAAAACCAGCCAACACTGTTGATTTGGAGATGATTTCCCCTTTCAGCCACATCTGCTTCACGGCCCCGTAGCTAATGATATTTACTGAGCTACCGGGGTCGATCAAAACCCTCTTGATGTCGGCGTTGTTAATCCTCAGCATGATGACTAGAGCATCGTGGTGGGGGAACATCATCCCATCACAGTCATGATCATCAAAAACTATATCTTTGCCCGAGCCTCCAACTCGGGTCCTCTTCTCCATGGTGATGGAGAGCTTAGCAAATTTCTTCGCCGCGGCGAAGTTCACACCATTCACTTCGGAGCCCCCAGTGATGACGTTGACTACTCTGTCGGGGGGTGGGGCCCGAGGTGGCTGCCCATCGCCTCGGTTCTTTGAGAAGTTATCCTTCCCCTTGTCGGTAAGGAATTCAGCCAGAACTCCTTTCTTCAGTAAATGGGCTACCTCGAGGCGCAAAGCTTTGCAGTCCTCGGTTCTGTGGCCATAATCTGCATGAAATTCGCAATGCAGATTGTGGTCCCTCTTGTCTGCCGGGGTCCTCATATCTTTTGGAACCCTTACCCCGGCTGTCCCCTTGACAACATCGACCAGCTCCGAGGTCGATATGTTGAAGTTATAATCCTGGATCCGAGGCAGATCCTTTCTTTGGGCCGAAGCGGGGCCCGGGGGGTTCTTTTGGTTCACTTTGGTTTGAACCTTCCCTCCGAGCCTTTGGCTTATATTAGAGGCAGGGTATGAGCTACTGGGATTGTTTCCCAACCTCTGACTAACATGCTGCCTCGGTGAGGTATATGGTTCATACCTCCCCTTCGAATTGTTTCGTGGCGCTTCGGCGCGGTTTGATGTATCACCTCGGTTGTTGTAGCTGTAACCTCGGTTTTTGAACTCCGCTTCCTCCAATCTGATTTTGGAGTAAGCACGTCTATGTAGGTCCTCCCATGTCAGGACCTGGTACTACTGCAATTCTTTACGCAATTCAGCTGCAGCGCCAGAATTGCGGCTATTGATGCCTTTTTCAAAGGCCATGATGGCCAGGGTGTCGTCCATCCGAGGCAATTCCATGCGCTCGGCGTGGAATCGCTCGAGAAATTCTTTGAGAGGCTCGCTGGGCCATTGTTTCACTTCACATATATCCTCCTTCCTCTGGAGGATCTTTTGCGCGCCGGTATGGGCCTTGACAAAGGCGCTGGATAGCTCTTTGAACGAGGAGATTGACCCAGGTGGCAAGCACAAATACCACCGAAGAGCACCCTTTTCCAACGAACTACCAAACTTCTTTAGGAACATGGACTCGAGCTGTGTGGACGTCAAGTCGTTGCTCTTTACCATGGACATGTACTCCCTGACATGCTCCTTGGGATCAGTAGTCCCATCATACTTTTTGAGGAATGTGAGTTTGAACCCCACAGGAGTTGGAGCCGGCGCTGCTTCGGGCTTATAGGGCTGCTCCCTATACTGCTCGATGTCAAGATGATCTTCCTCCTTGCTTATCCCCGGTACACGCTCGAGGCGCTTTTCGACGCGCGCCTCGATGCGAGCTTCGATTTCTCTACTCATTTTTTCAACGTCGACCGAGGACGTTGTTTCAGCCACGGTGGGAACCGTCCCGAAGTGTGGCGTGGAAGATGGGTTACTCCCCGAGCCCCCAGACGTGGCTCCATTGCGAGGTCCCCCTGTTGTCGCGCCCGTAGGAACGAAAGGCGGGGTGCCTCCACCAGGAGCCATGGGCTGGGTGCCGTTGGGCGCAGCACTATTTCTTGCCTCCAACGAGGCACGAAGCTCGGCGTTAATACTTGCTTGCTCATCCTGCTTGGTTTGGAGAGCTCTTAAAGTTGTGACAACATACATTTGGAACTCTTCTGTTGTCATCGGGGCAATGGGCTGTTGGTTCTGCGGAACGCCAGCCCGATCGCCGTTATTACCACCGTTGTCGTTATCAGCCATAACGTCAAATTGGAAATTCTTGACAGAAAATGAAAGCGGAACTTTGGAACAAAGCGTAACTGCTTATATCCCCACAGACGGCGCCAATTTGTATGGGCCTAAACCGTTTTTAGGTACACAAATAAATTTCGGATTCGGATACAAGCAATACTTCGTATCAAAGTCACAATAATGCGGGGAAGAGATATAAAATGCGAGAACGTAAAAGGTGTTTCAATATATGAACGATGAATACAAATTTGGGCAGAGTTTCGGTATAAATTTCTGGATCCCTATTACATGAAATGAACAGCTATTTATAGATGCAAGCCTTGCCCATGATCTCCATCATCAGCTGCCAAGTTGTCCCACGATCTGGATGGGTAGTGGCTGAGTTAGTGGGATGAAGTAGTGGGCTGCAAAGCCGGAAGAACCGGGGGGATCCACCGAGGTGAGAGCTTGATGCCCTCGGTGGCTTAGCCCTGCTGCTTGACCGAGGTGACGGTTACCGAAGCTCAGCTCACGGCTCGCCTTCGGTGACGCATCTTCGGTTTTAAGACCTCGGCTATTCGTTCAATCGCTTCGGCGATCGCTTGATCGGGACGTGTTCGGTCGTTAAGATTTGCGCGACCGGGGCAGATTGCCGCGGGTCGATTTTTGCCCAATACAGTACCTCACTAAGCTATCGATCTTGCTGTTGTCGGGATAAATCTGACCCCTTCCCTTGTTCCCGCCTACGTATATAGAATATTTTTAAAAGTGAACATCCTTCTTCTGATCACTCTCCTCTAGTAATCTTCTTAGAAGATTCTAATACTTGTAGGCCTGGAGTTCTTTCTAACCATCAGGGAGAGGGAATTAGCATTGACTAAATTAAAAAAAAATAATTCCGGATTTAACAAGAACCAAGAAAAGTTTAAATCTACCTTCATTCTCACAGTTTAGGTGAAGGAATAGGCTAGAAATTAAACAAATAAAAGAAAAGAGTGTAAAAATTTAAATTAAAATTTAGAACGTTTTTGACGTGGCATTGATGTGGCACGTGCATGTAAATCACTTCATCTCATAATATTGGTATTAGTTCCATACTGAAATAGCATAAAGGGGTAATATGATGCCCATAAAGTACACCTAACTTTTATGGACAAGTATAGTCTTGAACTTGTATATTTTCCCAATGAAATTACTATATCTTAATTTCTTGTACTTGGAAGTGTTATCAGATTTATGTCAACACAACTCAAAGTTATATCACGCTCCAAAGGGAAGTGAAAAAAAATGCATTATGCTAGATCAGCGAAGTGTGTTTGTAAAAAGAGCTTTTGGGAAGATTTGGACGAGATTGTTCCAGGTATCCCTCACACCGAGAAGAATCCATAGGATATTTCAGTAGACACATCAAGAAAACTTTAGGGGGCTATGATGATATGCACAATAGTTTTGGGTTTGGGAATAGGAAGGAGAAGTTCCCCTCTTGGATTTCGCTAATCTTTTTGATTTTGGAATAGCTAACTCGAGTTTTCCGAAGAAAGAGGACCATTTCATCACCTTTCATGTACTATGACAAGGACTAAATAGATTACAGGCTTCATAGAAAGAATGATAGAAGTTTATGCAAGGATTGTACGGCTATCCCGAGTGAGAATCTTACACCCAACATAAGCTATTAGTAATGGATCTTGAGATCACAAGGAAGAGTAAGAAGAGGGTATCGTATGTACAACCCGGGATTAAGTGGGTAGCCTTGACGATAGATAATATTAAGGTGTTGGGGGAGAGATTGTGGACTATGGGGGAGTGGGAGTGTATTGGGGATGCAGATAGTGTGTGGACTAAGATGCCTAACTATATCAGGTAAGTGGTTAGAGAGGTGCTAGGGGTCTCGATGGGTAATTTTAATAGATATAAAGGACTGGTGGTGGAATGGAGAGGTCCAAGGAAAAGTGGAAGTCAAGAAGATGGGTTACATGAAGTTATTGGAAAGAAAAGACGAGCAGGAAAGAGGATGAATACAAAGAGGTATAATCGATAAAGAAGGCAGTGAGACTAGTATTTACAACGGCTAAAACAGCAGCATTTGACCGCTTATATAAAGAACTAGAGCACAAGGCGGACTAAAAGTTGTATAAGCTCGCGAGTGAGAGAGACAGAGAGAGAGAGAGAGAGAGAGAGAGGAGGCGAAAGGACTTGAACAAAGTAAGGCGTATTAAAGACGAGGATCACAAAGTATTAGTAAAAGAGGCACACATTAGATGGAGATGGCATACATACTCCCATAACTACTTGAGTGCATAAGGAGATATGGTATTGTGTTAGGTGAGTTGGAGCACTTCGAGATATGTCAAGATTTTGGGTATTGTAGGTATATAAAAGCTGCAAAGGTTAAGAGGTTGGTTTGGAAGATGGGGGTGGGGGAGGGGAGCGACTAGGCCATGTGAGATTCTTGTTGAATTTTGGAAAAGCACATGTGAAGAATGTATTGAATGGTTGACTAGGCATTTTCATGTCATCTTAGGATGACTAAATTGCTCGAAAAATAGAAGTAGAGTACATTGATCCCTTTATACAAGAACTAGGGCGATATTAAAAATATAACAATTATAAGGGTATCAAGCTCTTAAGCCACACCAAGAAAGTGTGAGAGAGAATGGTCGAGATGAGGATAAAAAGGATTGTGTCTATTTTCGATAAACAATTCAGATTCACGATAGAAAAATCAAGTACGGAAGCCATTCATATTTTAAGAAGATTATTGAAGCAATATAAGGATAGAAACAGAGACTTACATATGGTGTTTATTGACTTTAAAAAGGTTTATAACGAAATTCCAAGGGAGGTTTTATGGCGATCCTTTGAGTCTAAAAGAGTATGTATGGCCTACATTAAAGAGATCAAGGGCATGTGCGATGGAACCAAGACCCGAGTAAGGACAGTATGAAGGGACTCAGGGCACTTTCCATTAAAGATGGGGTAGCATGAGGGATTTGCTCTTAGCCCATTTTTCTTTGCCTTGGTGATGGACCAATTGACACGACATATTTAATGTGAGGTACCATGGTGTATGTTATTTGTAGATGACATAGAATTGATAGATGAGACATGAGGCATAGTTAGCAATAGGAGAGCTTTGGAGGCAAACTTGCAGGTCTAAAGGTTTTAGGTTGAGTCGGACTAAAGCTGAGTACATGGAATGCAAGTTTAGCGACACATCACATGAGTTGGATGGGAAGTGAGGATTGATACAAAAGTCATCCCTAATAGAGGAAGTTTCAAATATCCTAGATCGATAATCCAAGAAAATAGAGAGATCGATGATGATGTCACACATTGTATTGAGGTGGGGTGAATAAAATGAAGACTCGCGTCTGGTGTCCTATGCAACAAGAATGTGCCACCGAAACTTAAAGATAAGTTCTATAAAATGGTCATTAGACCAGCTATGTTGTATGGGGTAAAGTGTTGGCATCAAGAACACACACATTCAAAAATAAAAATAAAAATAAAAATGAGAATAACTTACATGAATATGTGGATATATGAGGATGGATAAGATTAGTGACGAGGAGATACCAGATAAGGTAAGAGTGGCCGTACTGGTAAACAAGATGCGAGAAGCGAGGGTGAGATGGTTTGGACATGTGAAAGAAGGAACACCGAAGACATGATCCTAGATAGGAGAGCGTAGAAGTCGAGGATTAGAATAGAAGGTTAGAAGACAGTTGAATGGGTTTTATAATAGTAGAATTAGTAGTATTCTTATATATACTAATTTTATCTTGCTCGTCGTCTTTATTTTACTACAATTGTCTCATTTACTCTAGTTATCTTTATTTTTTATATTGTGCTTTTTATATCTTGGTATTTCATCTTAGCTTTTCTCAAATTTTTCGAAAATACTTTTCTTGTGGTTAGGGTCTATCGAAAATAACATCTCTACCATACTCAAGGTAGGGATTACGTCTGTGTACACCTCACATTTCCCAAATCCTACTTCTGGTATATCACTAGTTATGTCGTTGTTGTTGCGGCAGAGTGTATTTAATAGGTATAATATATCTTTAGCTTGTCACGCCCTAAAAAATTAATTAACGAGTTATTTATTTAAAGGCTGTGACTGGTGTTCAAAAAGGTACAAAATTATTTAGAGAAACTCAGAGTCGCCACTTGACATAGTTTAAGGTGTGCAAAGTCACCAAAAGGTACCTTGGAACACCTCTGACTCATCTAATGGTCTGCGTTTAGAGATTCGGGTCAGGTTCTCAGTTGACTCTCGGGAAGGTATTAGGCACCCTCGAGTCCTGTGCCAAGCACAGTTGCTTTATTGTCGCAATTTTAATTTATCAAATATGGTTGTTATATTAATGCCGTTAATTTGAATTTGTACTTTGATTGAGAAGATTAAAGGCGTATCATTCCTTTCCAACCTCGCAGAGGATTGGACGAATTTTACATTTTTTGATTTATAGTAATTAACTAAATAAATGAAAATTTTAAATAAAATGTATCACGCATTTCCAACCTCACAAAGGATTGGTCTACTTTAAAAGAATTAACTTCGAAAAATAATTAATTTAGAATTAGTTTAACTCAATTTAGGTTTTTCTTTTAGCCTAATAAGTAGATCACAAATCATACTTATAATATTGCCTAATTATGTAAGTTTTCTTAGTCCTATTAATTTGCCTAATCGCATATTCATCAATAAGTAAGTATTCGTTTAAAGGTTTAATGAACAAGGACTAATTTGCCTAATCGTATTAAAAACATAACCGCTAACTTCGTTAAGTGACAAATTGGGACTCCCAAATTTGCCTTTATCAAAATATGGATTACGAAAGTATATACATATAGTAGGCCATTTGGCAAATTGGAATAGCTTTATGGGCTGCTTTTGAATTAGAAAAGTTTACAGAAATTGCAATGACACGGGCTGAATTACTTTGCAAGAGTGAGCTGCTTTAAGGTGTTTTTGCAAAATTAGCCACACTCTGTTTATATTTCAAGTCACTTAATCAAAATCAAAGTGGTCAGAATTAAAAAGACGTCCTAAAATCTGCAGCCTACTTGTTCCAGAAAGCAGTATTGATTTACTTTGCGTTTATGTCCTATTTTTGCCTACTTCTTCGAATTTCAGCCAAATTTCAGCATATACAGGGTTTGCAATATGTGACCATTTTTGCCTATTCATTTTGCGTGTTGTCCAGATTATACAAGTGTGTGATTACATCAATGACAATTTATCAAGAGGAAGATCCTACATTTACCATTTTTTTCAGCTATTCCCCTCTTTCATTTTTTTCTTTAATTTTAACAGAGGCTAACACATGTGAGCAAGTATCATAGAACAAAGGAATAAAGAGAGCAGAGCTTTAAACATGCTGAAGCTTTCTATTGAAGCATTAAGCAAATCAGGATTCAATACGACAAATCAAAGAGAGTTTGTAAGTTTACCTAATATACAATCTTTGAGCAACAGCAAGAAAAAAAAACACCAGCCAGAAATCCAAATCCAAAGCGACTGACAGAACAGAGCCAAAGCAACTTCTAGCAGACCACTAATACTCCAATTGACCCTTAAGACTTCAACATTTATACTCCAAAAAGGCCTATGAAGTAAGGCTTTTGGTTCTAAATCCTACTCTCAAAGTGAGCTTCTTCTTTTCAAAGTGTTATTAGCTCTCATTAAGTGTATTTTCAGATCTGGTTTTTCTATATTTCCAGCAGGTTGTTGGTGTTGAAAGAGGGCAATAAATGGCCCTATTTATGCTGAAAATTGAAGCCAAAAGGTGGGGCTAAAAGGTGGGGTGTGGACTGAGTGTTTTTAGCCTCTTTCAAAGACAGTACAGCGGCTATAGAGGACTGTTTCAGCCACCTAAAACTGTCCTAAAGGGCTGAAATAATGCAAGGGAATGTCCTTAAAAGGACACCAAACACTCATCACTAATTTAAAGGGTCTAGGACCAAACTAGAACAACTAAATCAGCCCTCCAAACTAACTAAACTATACTAAAGCTAAAGACAATCAGATTTCAATCAAAAATATATTTCCTAACTAAACCTAAGCAAAACAAACTAAACAGCCCCAATGCTTAAAACCAAACCAAATATCACAGACTTTACTTTAATGACCCAAACTTGACAAGACTCAGTCCAAAGCAAAGCAAGCAAACTGAACTAGATTTGAACTTGAATTTAAATTAAAGTCCAGACTTTAATCTTAGAAATCAGACCACCTAAATGAACCAAAATCCAACTTAAAATTAGGCTTTAGTCTTTAGCTAACAAATTAGTAACCTTACAGACACACGATTCATGTTATAATATAGTCACTTGATGCTTAAAACTGTGCTAACAAAAGCCAAACCAGTTTCACGTTCAGTGGGTGCAAGTTTCAGGATATTTCCATCAGACAATTTCAAGGTGATTTCGTGCTAAATATATTAAGAAAAAGTGGAGAGATTTCAATGCTCAAACACAAGAAGCATGGTTTCAGATTCCAAAAGGACTAAACATCGAAAACTCATAGCGAACATACGATTCCATACACAACTTAGATAAAGAACAAGCTTATTATATTAACATTATGATTTGATTTCACATATTTGATAATACAAACATAACAATGAAGATGAAACTTTCTTGGTATCGTGAACACAAACTATGGACAAACACTAAACTCGCTGATTTACAAGCTAACAAGTCGACGACTAAATCTAGCAATTTAAACAAGTAGAAAACAAGGAATTAAGGGGAAAGTGAAGTGCATTCTGCCTAACCCGTGACCAAGGCATAGCCAAAGCTGCAGCGACGCCCTCGCCTCAGAGTAGGTCGTCCAGCCGCTGCCTCGCTTCCTCGTTACTGGTACACAGCCATCGCAGCACCATTCGGCCGAAGCACAACCTCGCATCCCCGAATTCATCCTCATCACAAGCCAATAAACAGAAAAAAAAACGGCCCCTCGTCTTGGCACACGATAGGCAGCCCACTGCCTCCACTCGTCTCCTCCACAAACTCAACAAGATTGAAACAAAGCCTTCCCAAACGAAACCTCCACAAAATTCCCAAACAACAACATCAAACAAAAACAGAAAACGAATAAGAAGGAGAAGAAAAGAAAAGAAGAACAGAAACGGGAAAAAGAAACAAAAGGGAAACGGGTAATGGGGTGGGGTATTTGGGAAATGGGATGCGGGGGTGAGAGAGGGGGAGTAAGGAGAAGAGAAGGGAACCAAAAACTCACCGGAAAAAGTCGAAGGTACGCCGGATTTTGAATTGACCGATACTTTGACTCCCGATCTACGAAAATTGGCTTAGATCTTGAAGAAACGGAGTTGAGAAATGGAATGGGGGGGTCGAGATCTTTCGATTGATATACTTTTCGTATTTTTCCAGCCACCGTAGGTGGTGGCCGGCGGCGGCCGAGTGGCGGAACCGCGGTGGACCAACGGCTGAGGCGATTTCCGGTGAGGAGAGTGGAAATTTTGGCAGAGTTCCCCCTAGTCATTGAGACTAAAGGGTGGAATGAGAAAAATGAGATATTTCAAGCATTATAAGGGGTTGCTGGGAGGAATGGGAATCATTGGATCAGATTTAATTCAATGGTTGAGATTAAAATAATGTTGGACGGGCCATAGAGCAAATGGGCTGACGGGTCAAAGCATTGGGCTACATATTTTTACATATAGCCATAAAAGTCTACATTTACTTAACATACACACGATTAACTACCATGACAACCACATAGATTTATCACACTTATCACAATTTAAAACGTGGAATCACAATTAAACACGTAACAAGTAGTTAATTATTTTTTCAAATCTTACATTCAAATTAGAGACAATTTTAGTTAGAACAAACACTAGAAATCTAGAAAAAAATTGACGAACCGTCCTAAGAATCTAATACGACTATTTTGGGCAATTTTATCTGTACTCGTGCCAAAATTAGTTGATTACAGCTGCTCCTCTTTGTTCGGGAACACGAAGAGTTTTCGGACAAAGAAGTAATCGACAACTAATTTTGGCTTTTCGGTTCTAGCCGAGAGCATGTTTTTCAAAATGGTGACCGTACCTTGAATTTCGGTTCTAACCGAGAACAAAGTTACCTACATATCCCCGGACTAAGGAATCAGGTCAGTGTAGTTCCTTACGTGCGGTAGCTGGGACTACCGCATTCAAACAGACACTAGACTCACTAAGACAACACTAGACAACTAGACTACTAAGACAAATTAGAGACTCTTCTAGACACACTTGGGGCTGATACTAGACACTCTAGACTATTAAGAGGCTGTCGCTGCTGAGTACTGGTCGGTTGCTGGTGGTCATGGCTTTTACAAGGAATGGAAATACAAGGAAAAATGTAAAATTACAATCCCTAGCCTAAATCTTCATGCTTCCTTGAGGTAAATCTTGGCTTGAAAGACAACTCCATCGCCCGTTGTATGGGCAAGCACCATCTGAAACTTGAAATGGTCGCATCTGTTTCAACCAGGTCTTAACTTGAAGCTGGGGATGGTTGCTATCTTCGAGTAGGACTAACTTGAAAAGGAAGTGGTCGCTATCTTTGAGCGCAAATGACTTGAACTAAATGTGAGTGCTATCTTCTAGCAAAACTGGCTTGAAAGGAAAATGATCGCTACCTTTTAGCAGATCTTGACATGGAAAGGAAATTACGCTATCTTTGAGCGAAACTGACTCGAAAAGGAAATGATCGCTATCTTTTAGCAGATCTTGACATGGAAAGGAAATGACGCTGTCTTTTAGCGGAACTGACTCGAACAGGAAATGATCGCTATCTTTTAGCAGATCTTGACATGGGAAGGAAATGACGCTATCTTTGAGCGAACTGACTCGAAAAGGAAATGATCGCTATCTTTTAGCAGATCTTGACATGGGAAGGAAATGACGCTATCTTTGAGCGAACTGACTCGAAAAGGAAATGATCGCTATCTTTTAGCAGATCTTGACATGGGAAGGAAATGACGCTATCTTTGAGCGAACTGACTCGAAAAGGAAATGATCGCTATCTTTTAGCAGATCTTGACAAGGAAAGGAAATGACGCTATCTTTGAGCGAGGCTGACTCAAAAAGGAAATGATCGCTATCTTTTAGCAGATCTTGACATGAAAGGAAATGACGCTATCTTTGAGCGAAACTGACTCGAAAAGGAAATGATCGCTATCTTTTAGCAGATCTTGATATGGAAAGGAAATGACGCTGTCTTTTAGCGGGAATTGACTCGAAGAGAGAATGGAGTTCCGTCTGATATCTGGCGCAACTACCCCAATTCAAGTGGTCCTAGCTCTTTCTTGGCAACATAGCAAATGTCATACTTACTTTCTGCATCGTGGATACATCCTGTTTCAGATCTTGCAAATAAGCTTAGTGACTCTTGTTCTATTCTTCACAGTACTGTGGGATGAACAACGCCTAAAGCTTCTCCCAAACATATCCACTCTTCATGATACAATTTTAGTATGTCGTCCTTTCGGCCTGATGTGCGGTACTGGGCTCCAATTATCAATGTTGATCATGACTTGCTGAGAACTTTTCCATTGTCGAGGGTGTGCCCTGCTCGCTAGAATTAAACCTGAATCCTGAAAGACAGAGTTTTGCAATTTTCTTTTGTTGCTCATGGGAGGTTAGCGCCGAAATGGCGAGGAATTAATGGTAAGGCAATATGTACAAAATGGAATTAAAAAGTTTAAGGGCGAAAGTCGTTTGGACAGGGAACGTCTTTCTGAAAAGTGAAACTTATCTGGCAATATACTGGCGGCCTTGATGATCATTACATGTATCTTGGATGACCTCGTCCGACCAGTGCCACTTGTTTGTTGAGAGTTGATCCACGGAAGATATCAAACCATAACCAAGTTGAGGTGACTCTCAAGTCGACTAGTAGCGCCCTTTCGGGTTTTCGCCAACTAGCCTCTCTCTTTAATCTTTTGCCTCACTGTTTGTCTTGCGGCGCCTTCTCAGGTTTTCACCGGCAAGACTTCTTTTTTTTTTTAATTCAATTTACAACAAAAACAATCCTCGACTAACTATTTAGAATAAACTAGGGTGCTTTGTTTTCTTCCTTGACTTCAGACTGGTATGCCAGACATCTCATGAAACATGTGAATGAATGTTACAAAAATAGAAGTTTGTTTTTATTTTATTTTATTTATGAAATAAAATAAAAACAAACTTCTGCCCCAGTTTAGCATAAAATGGGGATCTAAATTTCTTTTGATGTTGGCCGCAAACTTGGAGGCAAGTTTTGCGTCAATAAAAGAAAACAGGGAAAGAGGAATTTTCTCTTATTGTGACCGCACCGAAATGGTTGCCTAGGTATCCTTTTGAGAGGAATCAGGTCAGACGTAGCTCTAGGCAAACGCCAAGGTTTTTTTTGATGCTTTTCAGTTTCATTTTATATTGGTACAATTACATTGATTCCAACTGAGAACATGTCTCAAAAGTACAATGTTCAAAGTGCTAATAAGGGATACAATTTGGGATAGCAAAAGAGAACAAAAGCCTTGCATTCATCCCGATTTGAAAGCCATCTTGAAATCAAATGTAGTACCTCTTGACCGCATCTGCATTGACGGGTATTTCAGTTGTCCTGCCTTCCGGATCTGTAAGGTACAAGGTGCCATTTGGCAATACCTTCTTTACCAGGTATGGCCCTTGCCAATTTGGAGCAAATTTCCCTTTAGCTTCTTCCTGATGAGGAAAGATTCTTTTCAAGACTAATTGCCCTTCTTTCAAGTCGTGGAGGCGCACTTTCTTGTTGTAGGCTCGGGCCATTCTCTGCTGATACAATTGACCGTGACAAACTGCATTGAGCTTCTTTTCATCAATGAATGACAACTGTTCCAATCGGGTCTTGACCCACTCCATGTCCTTAATCTCTGCTTCCACAATGATCCTGAGAGACGATATTTCAACTTCAGTGGGTATGACTGCTTCAGTTCCGTATACCAATGAATACGGGGTCGTACCTATAGAAGTGCGCACAGTTGTGCGGTAACCTAGCAAAGCAAAACATAACTTCTCATGCCAATCACGAGATCCTTGTATCATTTTCCTAAGGATCTTTTTAATATTCTTATTGGCTGCTTCAACCGCGCCATTTGCCTTTGGTTGGTAAGGCGTGGAATTTCGATGCATGATCTTGAATCTTTCACACACGTCATTCATTAAATGACTGTTCAGATTTGCCGCATTATCAGTGATGATGGTACTTGAGATACCAAAGCGACAAATAATATTAGAATGAACGAAATCCACCACAGCTTTCTTGGTCACGGATTTGAGAGTGACAGCCTCAACCCATTTGGTGAAATAATCTATTGCAACCAAAATGAATCTATGCCCATTTGATGCTCTTGATTCAATAGGCCCGATAACATCCATCACCCATGCTGTAAAAGGCCAAGGGGCTGACATTGTGTGCAACTCTAAAGGAGGTGAATGTATCAAATCGCCATGTACTTGGCATTGATGACACTTTCGCACAAAGGTAATTCAGTCATGTTCCATGGTAAGCCAGAAGTATCCTGCTCTGAGTACTTTCTTAGCTAGCACGTGCCCGCTCATGTGGGGTCCACAGATACCCGAATGCATGTCATTGAGAATCTTTGTGGCTTCAGTTGCATCCACGCATCTTAGTAGTCCCAAATCAGGTGTCCTTTTGTACACCACCCCTCCACTAAAAAAGAAACCACTTGCCAGTCGTCGAAGGGTTCTCTTTTGATTGTTTTCCGCCAATGGAGGATACGTCCCATCTTGAAGGAAATTCTTGACATCAAAGTACCACGGTTGACCGTCAATTTCTTCTTCAACTACATTGCAGTATGCATGTTGGCTTTGGACCTGAATCTCTAACGGATCAATATGGGCTTTATTAGGATGGACAAGCATTGAGGCTAATGTAGCCAATGCGTCAGCCAGCTCATTATGTATTCTGAGAACATGTCTAAACTTTAGAACATTGAACTTTTGGCGAAGATCGTCCATACACTGCTTGTACATGATCAGCTTAAGATCTCGAGTCTCCCATTCACCCTTCATTTGGTGTATCAAAAGATCTGAATCTTCGATCACCAATAATTCTTTGATGTCTATGTCTAGAGCCATACGCAAACCCATTATGCATGCTTCATACTCAGATGTGTTATTAGTGCAACTGAAGCGAAGTTGGGCAGCTGCCGGATAATAATGTCCCGTGGGAGAGATGAGGACTGCTCCAATGCCATGACCCTTTGAGTTAGAAGCACCATCAAAGTACATTTTCCACACATGTTCTTCTTCATTAATCAGTTCTTCAAGCACATCTACCTCCTCATCAGGGAAGTAAGTCTTCAATGGCTCATAATCATCATCAACCGGATTTTCAGCCAAATGATCAGCTAAGGCTTGAGCTTTCATTGCAGTTCTGGTGACATAAACTATGTCAAATTCTGTGAGCAGGATCTGCCAATTTGCAAGTTTACCGGTTGGCATTGGCTTTTGAAATATGTACTTCAATGGATCCATCCGGGAAATCAGATAAGTGGTATAGGACAAAAGATAATGTTTCAACTTTTGTGCAACCCAAGTTAGGGCACAACACGTCCTTTCCAACAAACTGTATCTGGCCTCGCAATCTGTAAACTTCTTGCTCAGATAATAAATTGCCTGCTCTTTCTTTCCCGAGGCATCATGTTGCCCTAGTACGCAACCAAAGGAGTTTTCATTGACTGACAAGTACAAAAACAGTGGTCGGCCAGGCTTAGGCGGAACCAAAATAAGAGGATTTGACAAGTATTGCTTGATCTTATCAAAGGCTTCTTGGCACTCTTCGGTCCATGCAATTGATGCATTCTTTTTCAACAACTTGAGGATCGGCTCACATATTTTGGTAAGTTGAGCAACGAACCTACTGATGTAATTTAGCCTGCCTAGAAAGCTTTTAACATCCTTCTTGGTTCGAGGCGGAGGTAATTCTTGTATTGCTTTGATCTTTGCGGGATCCAATTCAATACCTCGCCTGCTAACAATGAACCCCAACAATTTTCCAGCAGGTACACCAAATGCACACTTGGCTGGATTCAGCTTCAGATTGTATCTACAGAGCCTTTCAAAGAACTTTCTAAGATCTCTCACGTGGTCTTCAGCAGTTCTAGACTTGATGATCACATCATCCACGTACACTTCTATTTCTTTATGCATCATATCATGGAAAATGGCAGTCATAGCTCTCACGTAGGTTGCCCCCGCATTTTTCAAACCAAACGGCATCACTCTATAACAATAGGTTCCCCAAGGAGTAGTGAATTCCGTTTTGTATGCATCATCTTCATCCATCTGGATTTGATGATATCCAGCATAGCAGTCAACAAAGGATTGTATCTCATGTTTGGCACAATTGTCTACGAGAGTGTGAATATTAGGCAATGGGAAATTATCTTTGGGACTTGCCTTGTTCAAATCTCGATAGTCGACACATATCCTTATTTTTCCATCTTTTTATAGGAACTGGAACAACATTTGCAACCCAAGTAGTGTACTGAACCGATTGAATTACTTTTGCATCCAACTGTTTCATTATTTCATCATGGATTTTCTTGATCATATCAGTTTTGAACTTCCGTTGCATTTGTCTCACTGGAGGGAAACCAGGTTGAATTGGCAATTCGTGGACTATCAATTCGGAGCTCAAACCCGGCATCTCATCATATGACCATGCAAAAACATCCCGATATTCAGAAAGCACTTTTCGAATATCGTTCTTCACTTCAGGTCGGGCATACATGCTTATCTTGGTTTCCCTCACATCATCAGGGCTCCCAAGATTAACATCCTCTGTATCAGCCAAATTGGGTTTAGGCTTGCCCTCATGGCGTTCAACTTCCAGGCCTATTTCAAAATCAGCCTGTTCCCCATCATATTCAATCTCGTTAACAAATTCCTCGGTGCTTTCTTCATCACTTTCAACCTCAACTATGGTTATGGAGCCAAAATCAGACTGCGGTCCATGGATGGACGATAAGTTCCTTGAACATGTCATGATATCAGGACCAGCAGATATATCACTACAGATAAACAAAAGTAGAATAAAATTAGGAATATGAACAGAGATTGAAGGAAAGCTTGGCTCTTAGGCCTTTCATTAATGAAAAAGGTTTTGAATTACAAAAGAAAACATGAGCAAAATAATACACTTGGCATACAACCCTTAGAATATCCAAGTGTATTCAAAAGAAAACTGTAAAACAACAGTCTACCAAGACCCCTTCCTGATGGGGAAGGGTGTTGCATTCCAGTTAGTCAGGTGCACGTCCGGGCCAATGTACTGTATTGAAGCATTACTAGAGCCTTCACCCGGCTGTACCATGCAGATTTTAAAAATGCCACCTAGATCAAATGGTGCATACTGATTATCTTCCACTGTGTTGACATTTGCAGCGACAACCTTTGGTTTCATGACATAACCCACAAAAGACTGAGCGAGACACGGAATTAGCCTTGGGAGAGACCAAACTTCTGACTTCTTTTTCTTTGCTTGCTTGCGATCAGCTGCTTTTGGCTTGAACCCTAGTCCCCACGTGCCTTACACGCCATTTGGTTAAACTGGATTTACCCTACCTTGTAGTGATGCTCCCAAACCCTTTCCAAATTGGAAACCATGCTTTAACATTTCAGATGCTATCATAATAGACGTCTCTGACACTCTTGGGATGGGTATAGGTTTCCCTTCTGTTACCTTTTCCACATAGACCACATCGGAGGTTTGATACATGATGGTCGGGCATGTGGTGACTACTTCAAGAGCTGGTACGTCCAGACTATTGTTAAACTGTAAGTCATCCTCTCCATAAACTACGACAGCTTGATTATCCCAAGTGAACTTGACCACTTGATGAACTGTAGAGGGTACAGCACAGGCCATGTGAATCCATGGTCGGCCCAATAACAGATTGTACGATGCATCCGTTTCCATGACTTGAAACTCAATGCTGAAGGTAGCAGGACCAATGGTTAACTCAAGATTGATGATGCCCAAAGATTCTCGAACCCCACCATCAAAAGCACGAACAACAGAGGAACTTGCCCTGATTTTGCTCATATCCACCTTTAGACTCTTCAATGTAGACAGAGGACAGATGTTCAATCCCGCACCGCCATTTATTAGAACACGTGTGACATAAGAGTCCTCACACTTGACTGAGACATGAAGCGCTCGATTATGACCGGTTCCTTCTGCTGGCAGCTCCTCATCGGTGAACATCACACGATTAGTCTCAAATACCCTGCCAGCAAGTGCTTCCAGATTAGCCACAGAAGTTTGCTCAGGAATGTAGGCCTCATTCTGTATTTTCAACAGTGCGTTGCGATGTGCTTCAGAGTTCATAAGCAGAGACAAAAGTGATATCTGAGCTGGAGTCTTTCTCAATTGCTCGACGATAGAATAATCTGTCGATCTCATCTTCTTCAGAAATTCTTCAGCTTCTTTCTCGGACACTGGCTCTTTGATGGGTCCTTGATCTTCTCGACCTGGCTTTGCCTTTCTCAATTCTTCCGGGGTAAAACATCTCCCAGACCGAGTTAGACCATTCACATCTGCAACAAAGTTCATGATTTCCTTTCCATTGTAAGATACAATTGTCTTGTTGTAGTTCCAAGGAACAGCCTTTGTACTTTTGACAGGGAGTTGCGCTGCTTGAGTGATGATAACTGGTTCACACTTCTTTGCCTTAACCTCGAAGACCGGAGTTTTCTGACATGATGCCCCTTGCACAATGAATGCTGGTGCACTGTCACGAACTTTTTCCTGCTTTGCAGCCGGAATAGTGAAACTTGGCTCAACAGCCGGATCTTGCTTTGATTTGTTGACAACAGACACACTCGACTTTCCCCCGATTACAACAATAAATGGCTCGGGGCCTTTGATGTCTGGGGAGGGACCAACTGCAACAATCTGCTTGGCGGCTTTCCCTTTCATGTCCTCTTCTATGCATGCCATCCCTACCATGTGTACGTTGTTTTGAACATCATGAGTTGGTAAGGGATTTTGATTCACATTTTGTGTTTCATCCCCCACAACTTTTATCTGATTGTTGTCTATCATTGCCTGGATTACCCTTTTGAGTTCCCAGCAGGATTCTGTGTCATGTCCAGGTGCTCCAGAATGAAATGCACAATGGCGTGAATGATCAACTCTTCCATTGGGGTTCACTTTTCCCGGGATTGGTTTCAACAGATTGTCTTGTTGCAACTTTTCAAACAAATTAGTGTAAGTTTCCCCTAATGGGGTGAACTGTCTTTTCTCTTGTTGCGTGTTTCTCTGTTGCATGTTTGGACGAAAACCCGGTGGACCTCGTGGTCGATAAGGCATCTCCTGCTGAGCCGAAAATTGAGCATGTGCCTATTGATTGTTGTACTGGACTGGAGCAGGGGGTGCACGCCATTGTGGACCAGATAGCGGCTGAACATAAGATGCTGCATTGATAGGGAATGAGAACTGCGGCATGGCAAATTGTTGGCCATGAGGTGGATAGAATTGTTGTGGTGGGGGTGTCTGAATGTACCCTTGACGGTCATTGTATCTTCCATCATTTCTTCTCGGTCCAGGACCAACCACTGCCACTTCATCTTTCTTTTCTTTCTTCTTCCCAAAAGCACCTGACCCTGATTGCAATGCTTGGGTAGTGGCTCTCAAGGCTGTTTGGGTAACAATCTTGCCTGCTTTGATTCCTTTATCAATCATCTCCCCAATTTTCACTGCTTCACTGAACTGCTTCCCAATGGCAGAGGCCATCGCTTGGTAGTATGTTTCGTCTAGCACTTCGACGAATTCTTCTACCATTTTATCATCTGGGATCAAAGGGCTTACACGCGCCGCCTGTTCGCGCCACCTGTAGGCATACTCTCTGAAACTTTCACTTGGTTTCTTTGTGATCGTCTTCAAAGAAGAACGATCAGGAGCAGCCTCCATTTTGTAACCATAATGGTTTAGGAAAGCGCTGGCCATGTCATCAAAGGTGACCCATTTCGAGACATCTTGTTGTACAAACCATTCTGTTGCCGGTCCCCCTAAACTGTCAGCAAAGTATGCCATCAACAACTCATCCTTCTCGATTCCCCTCATTTTGTTAAGGTAGATCTTCACGTGGATCCTTGGATCACTTTGTCCAGTATATGGATCAAATTTGGGCACAACAAAACCTTCAGGCAATGGCACATGAGGGAACAAGCACATGTCTTTGTATGAAATACTGGTTTTACCCCCCTTGCCCTTGTATGTTCTTCACAGTTTGCTCCAAGATTTTCAATTTCCGAGCAAAGTCAGTCTTCTCTGCTTTCCCCAACCTTTCGATATCGGCATGTGATTCTGGGTGGTGTCCCTGATCATATGACTCAGTGGGGTGGAGAACATTACCCCGAACTTGGTTGAATTGTTGATCACGAGCCCTTAACTGTGGGTCACTATTCGATCTTTGCAAAGTGTGTCCTGCAGGAACGGTGAATGCTGGGGCAGGAACTTGGGGTTGGCCATGTTGTCCATGTTGTGGGAATTGTACCCCAGGTTGTACAGTAGAAGGTCCGGCTGCGTTGTCAGTTTCCGGATGTGGACCGAATCCCGGAGGGTAACGGGGGTCTTCTACCATTGTGGATTGTCCTTGCCCTGGTGGCTGAGTGTTTGCCATGAAACCAGCAGCACCTGGCGGAACAAGAGGTGCCTGAACTGTTGCCAAGTTACGAACCAACTGCATCATCATTTCTTTCATAGCCGTGAAGTCCTCGGCCATCTTAGCCTGTTGCTCAGCTAAACGAACCAGCTCAGTGTTTTCAGTTTCCTCAGCCATCGTTGTTGGAGTGTCTTCCTGAAGAGGCGCTTCAACCACTTCTGGAACAGGCAGTGGTCCCTTGATTCTGGTGGAATAGGAATGTGGAGCCAGCACGACAGTTGCTCAAGCTCTAGTGAATCAATACACGTTAGTGCAACAAGATAGCATGGAACATGAATTTGCTCGTCGGCCTAACCAATGCCTAAGGTCGTTATGCGTCATCCCGAATTGGTTTAGATTAGATCCCCAAGTGTATTGTTTGATCTCTCTCTTTTCTTTTTTCTCTTTTTTTTTTTCCTTTTTTTTCGTATTATTTTTTCAAGTGAGGCTAGAGGGTGAAATAAATTGACACATAAAAATGAGCAAAAAATTTTCATTACTAAAAAGGAAAGAGTACATACAATGCTCCGGAGCACAACCAAAAGAAACATACAAATGACTGAAAAATAAATTACAACATGCTAACTTCAAAAGCGACATCAAGTACAACATGCCAAGATGTTAAATAAATGACAAAAAGCAATAATCTGCATCATCTTGGCTTGATGTATCTACTAAGGTGACCCGGGCACAAAGTCAGCTGGCTCCTCTGGGTCATACTCGAATGGCTCCTCGGGATCTTCCTCGGCTGGTGGCAAAGGCTGGCTCAAAATATTATGCAATATGTCCACCCGCTGTGCTACATTCCTCACATAATCTGGAGCTTCAATGCGGATAGTCCTATTAGACGAGTTATTATGATCTATGCACATCTGAGCCAAATAGTTTGCCAACTCCAACGCCCGTTCCTGACCTCGATCAATGACTCCCATTGACATAGCTATTTGCCGAAGCTGGGTCGTGGCCAATCTCAATGCATTATTCTTCAAAATCACTGCATGATCAAGTTGTTCATGGAATCGGTCAATGTTCCCAAGGCACTTCTGTACGAATCTGTCGTTTTCAGCTTGGGCAGTTAGAGCAGTATCCCTCTCTGTCAATGCTCGGCGATGCAAGTCATGAAGATGCCTGATAGTATCTGAGTGCTGATGTGTTAAACCCTCACTCTCTCACTGAGCAGCTCTGGCGGCGTCCCTCTCTGCAATTAAGCTTTGTATGGTAGCGCGGTATTCCTCCCCAATCTCACGCCTAGCAAGCTGAACCTGCATATCCAACCTGGCCTCAGTGTCAACCATGCCTACTCTCGACCTCGCGGGCATCTCTCTGGGTATGGGCTGGTGGTAATACCATACCTTGTACTCCCGAACGACCTCCCCCTTAAGCCCATCCTGGACCTGTGTATTTTCTGCGAGGCGCCTCCTATTATCCCACAAGCGCAAGATATCACCTCTAAGATTAGCTGGGTTGAGAGGATAGTCTGAGACATATGCAATCATGTCCTCAACTATTGGGATCTCTTGCTTTCGACCCAACTGCCTAAGTACACGCAGAGGAACATAAGGTTGGGATGCTGTCAAACCCATCAGGACGAGAAAAGGACGGTCCACACATCTGTGTACAACCTCCCTCTTAGGAAACCAGCTACACTGCCACAAAATCTTGTCCGGCGTGAGAGAGTTCAAGAAAGACCTCCAACCTGGCTCATTTTCTAGGAATTTATACTTCTCGATGTGTTCGAGATGGTACTCGAGATAATCGATGTCACAGTACCTAAGCATATCCCGAGGTGGGCAAGGGCGTACATGCTCCAAGAACCAGACCTGTAATAGGAGGTTACACCCCTCAAAGAAATCGCTTTCTCCCTTGTGGCATCGAGTCAGAGCATGAAATATACTACCTAGAATCGTCGGGATAATAGTGGCGTCCGGTGCTCTACCATATAAAGCTGTCATGATCCAACTGACCTTAATAGATATCGCTCTATCCGGTAGTGGGAAGACCAACAACCCTATCAAAGCGAACACAAAGACCTTAGGACAAAGTTGCACCCAATCTTCATATTTCAGCTTGTCATGGAACTCAAATCCATGCCTTTTAAAACCATTATCGGCCCCAAAACGATCATAAAGGTAGTCAAATGAAATCCAGCCTCGACGAACACTAGCGATTGAGGGGTCTGTTCGTACCTTGATGTTACTGAAAAAATCACGCTCATTAACCTTCTTCGGAGCAATCATATTCTTTTGTTCAAAATCCAGCTTAAGAAGCCCAGCTATCTCCTCGAGGGTCGGCGTCATCTTAAACCCCTTAAAAACAGAAGGTATTTTGGTTTGGGTTCCAAAACCCAACTAGTGCACTGATTAAGTCTCGACGCGGGACAATAGGTTTAGTCACAAGGTCAGTCAGAAAACCGATCTTTTCCTGGACTAAATCCTTCTGCATATTATTCATTGTGTCCCACCACGACTTCAGAGATTTATCCGATTTGGGTGGGCCATCAGTCATCATGATAGAGGGTGGAATGGCATCAGCAGGGTATTTTTTCTTGACCGACCTAGAGGATGATCCAGCCATTGTACCTAATGAAAAAATGTGTCAAATGTTTGAAAGCCTGAAAACAACTGACCGACAGAGCAAAACAGATGCCTAAACTGTTAATTCGAAACTCCAATTTTCAACAAAACTTTTGTCATTGTAATGACGTAAAGTTGACCCTAAGAGAATCGAAAAATTTTGCCATCATAACGGCATCAGGACTGACTCCAAAAAATTACCAACATTGGTATTCAGATGTAATTTATAAAAGAAAAGAAAAAAATCGACGTTACAACGACGCCACATTGACATCAAAACAAAAAATTCATTCCAGTGATGACACTACAGTATTTTTTTTTTTTGCAAAAAATTCGCCAGCATAACGACGTGAAAAACTGGATCCCAAAAACTTCCAACATCGATATACGGGCCTCTTCTAAAATTTTTCCATTATAACGGGCTGAAAACTGACACCAAAATCTTTTCTGACTTTCTAACAACTAAGTATCTATTTTTTTGTAAAATTTTCGTCATTATAACGACACAAAACTGACATCTACAAAAGACGGCCAACACTGGCGCTTTTCAGAAATTTGCCATTACAGCAGTATGACTCGATCTTAAAAAGGTATAAGACATTTACATTTAAAACAAAAAAAATTCAGCTTGCTTCCTCACTTTTCCTTTCATTTTTCATTTTTTTTTCTTTTGAAATCCGTCTCTCTCCAATTTGGTCAACATAACAACTTTTTCTACGCGCATGCAACACATAAAATGCCTTTAGACAAGTATTTCCCGAGAAGTGGGTCCCGTTTAGACAAAAAGGTAGTCAGCCTAGACAAGTGCAATACCGGTGTATCGCACCTCATTAAGTCAAATATGATGCAGATAATGGGGCCTAAAGGTTTAACTCTAGGTGACTCAACTGACTCAGTGTCTAGACTGGCTGAAAACCCGGTGGACAAACCGGGCAGAAAGCGCATCAGGGCCATCCGGAGACAGTGTGTCCGGCCTAAAACCCCGTCACGCCTTCCTCCTAAATCATGGGCAATTTAGTAAGAAAGTCCCAGATGCCACAAGCAATCTGGTAAGTGCACGTGTGCGTGTGTTTCAGTGACTCAGAGGGTTGCGGAGGCAGACAATTTATATACAGTTCAACAATATCAAAGCAGTAACATTCAACTTTTAGTGATAACGGCAAGAATATAACAACCAAATATTTAATAAATTAAAATGCGACAATTTTATCAAAGCCGGAGATTCTAGTTTTCACTAATTTCCCCAGCGGATTCGCCAAGCTGTCACGCCCTAAAAAATTAATTAACGAGTTATTTATTTAAAGGCTGTGACTGGTGTTCAAAAAGGCACAAAATTATTTAGAGAAACTCAGAGTCGCCACTTGACATAGTTTAAGGTGTGCCAAGTCACCAAAAGGTACCTTGGAACACCTCTGACTCATCTAATGGTCTGCGTTTAGATTAAAGGTTGTTATATTAATGCCTTTATTTTATCAAATATGGTTGTTATATTAATGCCGTTAATTTGAATTTGTACTTTGATTGAGAAGATTAAAGGCGTATCATTCCTTTCCAACCTCCACTACTAGAAATTAATTGATTTGCGTCTAAGTTTGGAGACGGAATTCCCTCTCTAAAAGGTGTTTAGAGACGGAATTCCGTCTCTGTGCGTCCTTCGCTTTTAGGCGCGTCGTTGGACTGCTTGGAGACGGAATTCCGTCTCCAAATGGAAAAGTAGCTGACACACTGACACAGTTTTGGAGACGGAATTCCGTCTCCAACACTGTGTCAGGGCGCATAACTTTTTCATTTGGAGAGGGAATTCCCTCTCCAATCATTAAATTAATTAATTTAATGATTGGAGAGGGAATTTCCTCTCCAACCATTAAATTAATTTAATTAATTTAATGATTTGAGAGGGAATTCCCTCTCCAACATAAATTATATATATTATTTTTATTGTTTAGAGACTGGAATTCCCTCTCTAATAAAAAATTTAAAAATTATTTTTTTAGTTTAGAGACGGAATTCCGTCTCTAATTAAAATTATTTAATTCCGTCTCTAACTATACAAATCCTGCTAAATAAAAATATTAGAAATTCGGTACAAAGCAACCAAAAACCAAAAACAACCTGTTTAACATAAAATACCTGTTTAACATAAAACAAAGCCACCACGGCCAATAAAACAATTCAACATATAGTAAATGACTCAGTAAATGACTCAATAAGTGACTACATGTTAGAAGTGGATGAGGCATCTTTCTAACCAGAAGAATTTGGTAATCTACTCCTTTTCAAAAATATGCATCAGGCATCTTTCTTTGCAATGACTAGAAGGGCAATTTTCTCAATTCACCAAAACAGCCACACAAGAAATATATCAAAATGGTACCTGGTTCAAGTCAAGCATATACTCTTCAATAGGCCCAAAATTTGAATAAGTACACATTTTTGAACCATTACACAAACTACCATTTTTAAGATAAAAAGATAAACTACTTGCACAGAGGAACATTAAGCAATAAAAAGAGTACGAATATCAGACGCGAAGACGATCCATGATTTAATCTCGGCATTCGTCCTCGTGGGTAGCTAGCCTGAGGGTTTTTTCTCAGTAGTTAGCAGCGTTTATTTGTTTAACGAAAAGGTACGAAAATACCCTAGTAATGCTAATAAAGAATTTACAGTTTACTAAACAAGAAAATGAAGGGAGAAAATTTTGACCACAATACCCATTTACGACGAGTTGCTATTGTTCCTCTTAAAGGATCAGCATCCTTATTCGAGTTGACATTTGATCCCTGCATAGGACAACAAAAGATGCTTGAATATTAGTACTGAATTAAAACAGGATGTCTAAAAGAAGAATAATTCGCCGGAGGGAGCAGTGATGGGTTGGGGAGGGGTTTTTTAATTTGGGGGAGATAATGAATCTGGAAGAGGAGTGTGCGTGTATATTTATGAGTTGGAGACGGAATTCCGTCTCCAACCAAAAAGCAAAAAGCGTGTCAGTGATTGGAGACGGAATTCCGTCTCCAAACACTGACACGCTTTTTGCTTTTTGGTTGGAGACAGAATTCCGTCTCCAACTCTAAAAAATTTAATTATTTTTTTATTGTTACACGGATTGGAGACGGAATTCCCTCTCCAATCAGTTAGAGAGGGAATTCCGTCTCCAGCCTCTTTGTAGCATTTTCATCAATTTCTAGTAGTGCTCGCAGAGGATTGGACGAATTTTATATTTTTTGATTTATAGTAATTAACTAAATAAATGAAAATTTTAAATAAAATGTATCACGCATTTCCAACCCCACAAAGGATTGGTCTACTTTAAAAGAATTAACTTCGAAAAATAATTAATTTAGAATTAGTTTAACTCAATTTAGTTTTTTCTTTTAGCCTAATAAGTAGATCACAAATCATACTTATAATATTGCCTAATTATGTAAGTTTTCTTAGTCCTATTAATTTGCCTAATCGCATATTCATCAATAAGTAAGTATTGGTTTAAAGGTTTAATGAACAAGGACTAATTTGCCTAATCGTATTAAAAACATAACCGCTAACTTCGTTAAGTGACAAATTGGGACTCCCAAATTTGCCTTTATCAAAATATGGATTACGAAAGTATATACATATAGTAGGCCATTTGGCAAATTGGAATAGCTTTATGGCCTGCTTTTGAAATAGAAAAGTTTACAGAAATTGCAATGACACGGGCTGAATTACTTTGCAAGAGTGAGCTGCTTTAAGGTGTTTTTGCAAAATTAGCCACACTCTGTTTATATTTCAAGTCACTTAATCAAAATCAAAGTGGTCAGAATTTAAAAGACGTCCTAAAATCTGCAGCCTACTCGTTCCAGAAAGCAGTATTGATTTACTTTGCGTTTATGTCCTATTTTTGCCTACTTCTTCGAATTTCAGCCAAATTTCAGCATATACAGGGTTTGCAATATGTGACCATTTTTGCCTATTCATTTTGCGTGTTGTCCAGATTATACAAGTGTGTGATTACATCAATGACAATTTATCAAGAGGAAGATCGTACATTTACCATTTTTTGCAGCTTTTCCCCTCTTTCATTTTTTTCTTTAATTTTAACAGAGGCTAACACATGTGAGCAAGTAACATAGAACAAAGGAATAAAGAGAGCAGAGCTTTAAACATGCTGAAGCTTTCGATTGAAGCATTAAGCAAATCAGGATTCAATACGACAAATCAAAGAGAGTTTGTAAGTTTACCTAATAGACAACCTTTGAGCAACAGCAAGAAAAGAAAACACCAGCCAGAAATCCAAATCCAAATCCAAAGCGACTGACAGACCAGAGCCAAAGCAACTTCTAGCAGACCACTAATACTCCAATTGACCCTTAAGACTTCAAGATTTATACTCCAAAAAGGCCTATGAAGTAAGGCTTTTGGTTCTAAATCCTACTCTCAAAGTGAGCTTCTTCTTTTCAAAGTGTTATTAGCTCTCATGAAGTGTATTTTCAGATCTGGTTTTTCTATGTTTCCAGCAGGTTGTTGGTGTTGAAAGAGGGCAATAAATGGCCCTATTTATGCTGAAAATTGAAGCCAAAAGGTGGGGCTTAAAGTTGGGGTGTGGACTTGTACAAAAGTACAAGCCCACACCCCACCCCCCCACTTGAGTGTTTTTAGCCTCATTCAAAGACAGTACAGCAGCTATAGAGGACTGTTTCAGCCACCTAAAACTGTCCTAAAGGGCTGAAATAATGAAAGGTTATGTCCTTAAAAGGACACCAAACACTCGTCACTAATTTAAGGGGTCTAGGACCAAACTAGAACAACTAAATCAGCCCTCCAAACTAACTAAACTATACTAAAGCTAAAGACAATCAGATTTCAATCAAAAATATATTTCCTAACTAAACCTAAGCAAAACAAGCTAAACAGCCCCAATGCTTAAAACCAAACCAAATATTACAGACTTTACTTTAATGACCCAAACTAGACAAGACTCAGTCCAAAGCAAAGCAAGCAAACTGAACTAGATTTGAACTTGAATTTAAGTTAAAGTCCAGACTTTAATCTTAGAAATCAGACCACCTAAATGAACCAAAATCCAACTTAAAATCAGGCTTTAGTCTTTAGCTAACAAATTAGTAACCTTACAGACACACGATTCATGCTATAATATAGTCACTTGATGCTTAAAACTGTGCTAACAAAAGCCAGACCAGTTTCACGTTCAGTGGGTGCAAGTTTCAGGATATTTCCATCAGACAATTTCAAGGTGATTTCGTGCTAAATATATCAAGAAAAAGTGGACAGATTTCAATGCTCAAACACAAGAAGCATGGTTTCAGATTCCAAAAGGACTAAACATCGAAAACTCATAGCGAACATACGATTCCATACACAACTTAGACAAAGAACTAGCTTATTATATTAACATTATGATTTGATTTCACATATTTGATAATACAAACATAACAATGAAGATGAAACTTTCTTGGTATCGTGAACACAAACTATGGACAAACACTAAACTCACTGATTTACAAGCTAACAAGTCGACGACTAAATCTAGCAATTTAAACAAGTAGAAAACAAGGAATTAAGGGAAAAGCGAAGTGCATTCTGCCTAACCCGTGACCAAGGCATAGCCAAAGCTGCAGCGACGCCCTCGCCTCAGAGTAGGTCGTCCAGCCGCTGCCTCGCTTCCTCGTTACTGGTACACAGCCATCGCAGCACCATTCGGTCGAAGCACAACCTCGCAGCCCCGAATTCATCCTCATCACAAGCCAATAAACAGAAAAAAAAAAACGGCCCCTCGTCTTGACACACGATAGGCAGCCCACTGCCTCCCCTCGTCTCCTCCACAAACTCAACAAGATTAAAACAAAGCCTTCCCAAAAGAAACCTCCACAAAACTCCCAAACAACAATATCAAACAAAAACAGAAAACGAATAAGAAGGAGAAGAAAAGAAAAGAAGAACAGAAACGGGAAAAAGAAACAAAAGGGAAACGGGTAAAGGGGTGGGGTATTTGGGAAATGGGATGCGGGGCTAAGAGAGGGGGAGAAAGGAGAAGAGAAGGGAACCAAAAACTCACCGGAAAAAGTCGAAGGTACGCCGGATTTTGAGTTGACCGAAACTTTGACTCCCGATCTACGAAAATTGGCTTAGATCTTGAAGAAACGGAGTTGAAAAGTGGAATGGGGGGGGGGGTCGAGATCTTTCGATTGATATACTTTTCGTATTTTTCCGGCCACCGGAGGTGGTGGCCGGTGGCGGCCGAGTGGCAGAACCGCGGTGGACCAACGGCTGAGGCGATTTCCGGTGAGGAGAGTGGAAATTTTGGCAGAGTTCCCCCTAGTCATTGAGACTAAAGGGTGGAATGAGAAAAATGAGATATTTCAAGCATTATAAGGGGTTGCTGGGAGGAATGGGAACCATTGGATCAGATTTAATTCAATGGTTGAGATTAAAATAATGTTGGACGGGCCATAGAGCAAATGGGCTGACGGGTCAAAGCATTGGGCTACATATTTTTACATATAGCCATAAAAGTCTACATTTACTTAACATACACACGATTAACTACCATGACAACCACATAGATTTATCACACTTATCACAATTTAAAACGTGGAATCACAATTAAACACGTAACAAGTAGTTAATTATTTTTTCAAATCTTACATCCAAATTAGAGACAATTTTAGTTAGAACAAACACTAGAAATCTAGAAAAAATTTACGAACCGTCCTAAGAATCTAATACGACTATTTTGGGCAATTTTATCTGTATTCGTGCCAAAATTAGGTGATTACATAGCTAACATAAAATGTTTAATAGGTCATATCCTTGATAAGGTGTCTAAAAATAAATTAGGACAAATTTATGGACTGTCTTTGTATATAGTCAATTTAAACGTACGATCAATTATCTTTATAAAAGTACGAGTTGATTTGAGAAATAATAATGTAATAATCTTGGAATGTCAGATGTGAATGTAACCACCCATGTGAATCGACAAATCAAGTGGAGTCTATCAAACTTTAAATGTGAACTACAGGTCGTAGCAAATTCGTATATCTGACAATCAAATGATGAAATGTATCAGATTTTGATGTTAAGAAAAAAAAAGGAGTTGCAACTGTAAATTATTAAATTTTCAAAAATGATGAAAATATAGTTTTTTTTTAATATTTATTTTTGCAAAGGAGGATTATATAACTACTTAAATAATATTGGACACATAGGGGAGCTCCTTAGAGCTGGGTAGTTGCTATATTTGGCTGCAATCAAATATATTACATTCCATGTAAGAGATTCTCCTAGTTGAGATAGCACCATACATGAAAAAACAAAAAATGGTTCATGTGTTCTAGCCATAACAAAAGGGTTTCCTTCTTCTTGTTACCTTTGAGAAAATACAGTGTTATTATCTAGTCTTCTAGGCTAACAACATACTCAGTGTTATCTCACAAGTAAAGTCTGGGGAAGGTGAGATATACGCACACCTTACCCTCACTAAGGTGGAAATGCTGATTCCTATAGACCCTTGGCTAGGGAAAATATTTTGAAAGCATGTTTGAAAAAAAATAAGATAAGAAACACCATGATAGCTCAAATACTCAAATAAAAACAACAACAACTAGTCAACTAGAGCAAACAGAAGACACTAATAGCATTAAAGACACAGAACAAGATGAAACTTCTATAAATAAGAATAATAAAGCTAATGAGTCAGCAATTAATCGCCTTCTACCTAACCATCTATTCTAATCCTCGACCTCCACGCTTTCCTATCAAGGGTCATGTCCTCGGTGATCTGGAGTAGAGCCATGTCCTGTCGAATCACCTCACCCCAATTCTTCTTTGATCTACTTCTATCTCTCCGTAGATTCAACACTGCCAACCTCTCGCACCTCCTTACTGGAGCATCTGTGCTCCTTATTTTCACATGGCCAAACCATCGCAGCCTCTCTTCTCGCATCTTGTCCACCACTGAGGCCACTCCCACATTGTTCCGAATTACCTCATTCCTAATCTTATCTATCCTCAAATGCCCACACATCCATCTAAGCATTCTCATCTCTGCTACGCGTATCTTCTGAATGTATGTGGTCTTGATTGGCCAACACTCTGCTCCGTACAACATAGCTGGTCTAATGATCATTTTATAAAACTTACCTTTGAGTCAGTCTTCACAGCGAGGAAATAATATTAATTCATCGAAAATATATTAAACAATCTAAGAGGGAGAACTACAACTGATGATAAGTCATGTATAACAGTACTAACATATATGGCTGCAATGCAGAAGACTTTGAAGCATTGCTATTGTAGAAAGAAGATTCAGTATAATCAATCAACACTTGTAGTAGCTTTTCTATCCTTGTTGAGAATTTAGTTGAATAACTATGAAGTTCAGAGCACTATTCAATTGCGTGATTTCTTGCAATACTTGCTAATTATGCTTGATTAATTGTTATCGTGAGTTTGGCTAATTTAGACTGTTAGGTTTGTTTAAAAAGTGATTTTGAATTCCATACTTACGAATGGCTACTCTTGGTTATCATTAATGTCAACTTCAAATATTGAATAACAACATAAGTTGGACACTTGGACAACTTCTCAATATTTTTAATTACTATTAGAAAAACTTTCTTGAAGTTCCCTATCTAGTGTAGTCGCATATACGTGTGCTTTAATTATAAGAGACGGTGACAAGAATTATTAAGTAATCATTCATTATTGAGTTAATCTAACAATATGTATATCCGAAATTCTAAGGCCATAGAATCTACTAATAGCAAAACAAAATGAGCATTGATTATTTGACCAGCTCTCTCTTTATGTGCGTGCAGGTAGACATTACAAGATAATGTTCGACAGAATTGGAATTTTGTTTTTTGGAAATTCGAAGCGATAGACTGTGAACAAAATTGCAAAGGTCTCATATAATCAAAAGATTTCCGTTTATATGTACAAACTCACATATACTTTCTGAAATCTTTTTATCATCCCAAATAGTTTCTTGTTTATTGACAAAATTTTTAGCTGATCAAAATTTGTTCCTATCCTTGTATATAGACGCAATAACGTTTCTTTTCTTTTTTCCTAACAACATATTCCACATATTAAACTTAATTACTCCACTAGTTCCAAAAAAGATATCACGACTTCTTATTAATTCGTTTCAAAAGAGTGATACAATTCTAAATTTGGAACAATTTAACTTTAAATATCACATTTTTATTTTTAATGAGATGATTTATACCCACACAAATATCAATGACTTATTTAGACCACAAATTTTAAAAGTATCATTTATTTCTTAAATTATAATCCAAAGACAAACTATAATATACTTTATGATATCCTTTATGTAACAAAGAGAGTACATTATTGACGATTTATCTTGCTCCGAACATAGACATGTGATTACATTGACATTTAAACTAATCCTCATTTGGTAGGTTTGAAATACCAAAAGAAACAGTTCGTCAAATATTTTAAATTAAGCTAGTGGCCCTCGCATTGACTATTGATAGCTGATTAGTTTTTAGCAACCAAAGGAACAGCGAACACCAAAATTCTTTTTAAAGAAAATATACAGAAGACTTGTTAGAGAGGGAAAGACTTGAAAGTAAAGTATTGGTTAAAAAAATCTAACACGTTGCAGCGCGCTTCTTAATAATGCTTACACTTCAATACCTCGTACATTTTTCTCTATTATTTACTTAAGCAAGAAATACTCGCTTCCATATCATATGCAACCTGCGAGTACATTTTTTAAATTGTAGTCCAGAAACATTGAACGTTTGCACCTTTCCAACTTAGTATCAGCATCTTAATAAGTTTAAAATATTTATTTTAAATATCAACATTTGTTTTAATTTTGTTGTTGGTTATTTTAATGAAGATGCACTCGTATAAAATTCTCAGTTAATACACTTCTAAGCAGTGAATGACCTATTTGAAAAGTATATGATGCGATGAGTTAATTAGTGCAAATCTTAATTAACTATGATTTGCAAGAAATGTTGGAGTTAAGTTAATAAAGAGATGAAATGGTTTTGTTGATTAATAAATATCCTATTCCTCTTATGAATAACAATGTTTGTAAAGGCGTGGGTTTAAATAATGCACGCAGGTTAAAACAAGATGTTGTTATCAAGTCAATGGACTAGATCCAAATGCCGAATCATAGCAGAACTATGAAGGAAGGAAAAACCAAATCCTTTCTTGGAGAAGAACCTAAGTGCGGAGGAAGATTCTGCAAACTAGTGCCTGTCACAATTCTACATGGATTGGGACTCACTTAAGCGCTTATGAGTATTCCTCTAGGGCAGCAAATAAACCCTACAGCCCTCGGTGCAAGCTGGTAGAAAGTCTTCGACGCTAAGCTAAAAAATATGGAAAATACTCCAAAGAGTCTAAGATGGAAAGAAATTATGTAGCAGACAAAGTCATACATTTAAAGGACTTCCTTAGTCCTCATGGCGGAAGTTTTTATTTCCCTTTGCAAGGACTCCTACAGGATCCATATATTCAACATAATGGAAGACTTCAAAGACTCATGCACTTAAACGAATATTTGAGAGGTAATGGCACGACTCAGAATTCCGGTTAGGCCGTGCGGGCACCCGACATCCTCCCTTAGATCTGTCAGGCGAACCCTGAGTGAATGAAATGGACACCAACTAGCTTGACACAGACATCAAATAATACAAAAGACATGATGATATATACAGATATATAGAAAAGCTGTTCAAAAAGATGTACAACTGCCTACCAAATATACTAGATTTAGGGCTATCCAGACCAGACATCTAAGAATACAAAAAAAATGTACATCTCCCAAATGGAGCAAAATACAGCTGATATAATAGAGCTAAAACTGGTAGCCATCCTGATTAAAAGTAGGCTCACACTGACCGCTGAGGTCGTCTTCATTCCTCAATCACGTTGGCAAACTCAATGCTGAAGCGAACCTGCCGAAATGAAATAAATAGACAAGAAACAAATAGAGAGTGAGTCGAAAGAACTCCATAAGTTGGGGCTGACTAGCCACCTCGAAGAAGCAGATATGCTAGCCAAGGAGAAGAAAAATAAATAAGCCAAATTCACCTTATTTTAACTATAAAAGGCAGAGAAGATAATAACTGGAAATATGTAAGAAACCATAAACTCATAAACAACCAGGGACATAAGATAGACAGAAACATATAGGTAACCCGAAACATATCAACAATAAAAAATACATGACACATACAAAAAATATCGCACTATAATCACACAATACAGCAGCTAACGCAATGAAATGGAATGGATGCAGTATGATTCAATAGGATCACATGTGCCCGAATGCTTTGTAACCCTCATTGCAGCACTCTCATCGCCATTGTGAGATACATAAATCAATATTAACCTGCCCCAACTCGGGACACTCCTCGACTCCGGCTGTATAATATACAATCCGAGAAGAATACTCCTGCTCGTAGAGCGGAATACTCCTGCTCCTCGGGCTGAATACTCCTGCTCCCATACAATGCTCGTCCGTGATGATATGGTATATAATGCCACACAATTTGGACTATCATAAAATGAATTAGCCTGTCTTGCAGCTCAGTGAGTATCTCAGCCCTAACATGATACGTCTATCTCCTAGTTTATACTCATAATCGTACCATGACCTCCCTTGTCAATACTTTACTAAGCTTACGATTCAAGAATATGGATTCTTAACTATAACAGAGCTTCTAACCTCAAATAGCATTCACACGTTATAGAATAACAATTCAAGTTCATATTACAACCAAGATACCTCTATTCTTGACTCAATACCGAGCCTAATATGATACACCAATCATAAGGCTACATATGAAATGACCTCGGTCAGTCATTTCGGAAGTTAGGACTCCGATTGGCGTGTCAATAATTTTAAAATATTCGTAATGTCTATTAGGACCTGTCTGTAAAATTTGAGCTAAATCAGACTTCGTTTGGTAGGTATCGGAAAAAGGTTTCAGTTTTTATTGTCGATAAATCTTAAAAAGAGGTTTTCAAGCTCGATTTAAGCGAATGAGCTTCGATTCAAAATCTGAAAGTGTCATTATATTCGTATGATTATTCGTGACCTTTGTAAACTTTCAGAAGTGAATTTTGAGGTCGTTCGGATAGTTTCCGTTAAAATGCCGAAAGTTAATAATTTGATCTTTTTCCGTTTAATTCGCATCTTGAGTTTCGGAAGTCCGATTTGAGATCTGCCTTAGTGAGTATATTACATATATTTTGTATAACTTACTTGAGAAATTTGGGAATATTCTGGATTTCGTAGGACTGTTGACACCTAATTTTGTCTCCCTTTCTCCAAAATTGGCTATAATTTAACTTAAAGGTGCAATTTGGCTATTTGTGTAAAATGTGCGTTACAAAGCATGCATTTATGTGCGTTATCCCTACTTATATATTATACACCTAAATGTGGCTATATTACGTAATTTTGCATCATTTAGGCTATTTGTCAAAACAGTGACTATTTGTGCAAATTAGTACATTTATAATATTCGTGGGTATATTATATAATTGCATCACTTAGGTTATATTTAAATAATTTTATTTGAGTTTATTTAATAATTATTTGTGCATTTTATAAAATACGTATATCTATATTTTTATTTACAGCTTTAAGGTGAATATTGGCCAATTTAAAAGAAAATGTTCATTTTTTATTTTTATTTACTTATTTTCCTTCTCCTTTTGTTAAAAATTTCCTATGAACCTGGACAAGAGTCCGTCTAGGTACTTCCATTCTGTTAGAAATCAATCGCGATTTTCTTCCAATCATTTAGTTCAAATTCTCTTGAATATTCATATAATTATTTTATTTCAAAATATTTCTTTTTTCATTATTTTAAAATCCTCCTTTGTCTTGAACCTAGACAAATGTTCGTCTAGATATGTTCACGGTTGTATTTAAAATTTCATTTTCCTCCTATTTTATTTTGAATTAAATCATTCCTAAATCCCTATAATTACTTTCGTGTCGAACCCAAACCAGTTTCTTAACCAAATACGTTCCCTTTATTTGAATTTTGAAAGAAAATATCTCCAAATCTTCTCTTTGATTTTACTACCTTTTTCAAATCTCTAATTACCAAAATTTCTCCCTCAATCTCCTCCCGAATCCCTAAAATTATCCCCCTAAAATCTCTCCCTAAATCAGCCCCTAATTCTTTTCTAATCCTATATCTACAATATCACTACATAGTACTAGATACACCAGATCACCCCACACCCCTTCTTCCCCATCTCGACATACACACACAAAATAGATCAGCAACACGCACGGACATACACGCACAGAAAAATACAAGCAGACCCCACGTAAAAGGGGACTTCCCCATCCTTTGGTCTTCTTCTCCGCAGACGCCATCATCCTCACCTCACCAAAACACAACCCGGCTACATACATAATTCAAAAAACACCATCAGAAAACTAATTCACGCGCACAGCAACCCCACTATCTAATCTTCTTCTCCAAAAATACACAGAACCCATATTTCACATACATTATATACAGATCTACACACAGACAATATAGTACACTCTACCTTTCTTCCTAACAAAAAACAGAGACCAAACACACACACCCCCGCCACCAGGAAAAGCCCCCGCTTGTCACCCCTCTGTTTCTCCTTCATCACTGATATCCATCTCCATCACACTAAAGCAAATCGAAGAAGAGAGTGAGAGAGATCGAAATAAGGAAAAAGAGGAGATAGAGGGTGGAGTAGTAGCGACGCTACCACCAGCAGTCGCTCCTCCACCTTCTCCTTCTTGCAGTCGATCCGCTCACAACACCTGCTCACCCACCGGATTTTTCCACCGGCGACGCTTCATCGCTGATTCTCCCGTTTGTTCCATACAGATTCCTTTGGATGCCCCTATTATTTGTTATGCAGGGATTGTCAAATGGGTTGTGTTTCGATTGGCTTTGTGGGCTAATTTACGCCACCGCCATCCCGATGGAGATCTTCACCGGCGACCCTCGTTTTCCTTTTTTTTGTCAATTTCTGATTGAAGCGGAGAAGAGAGTGGCGGAGTTGCAGTGGCGCCACCAGTCTGGTCGGTGCTGCTCCTCCGTCGCCCGTTTCACCAGCAACTCGATCCCCAAAAAATCTACCGGTGCAGTCCTTGCTTTATTCTTGTCGATTTTTGTTAATATTAACACCTTATTGTTTCACTGGTGCTGTGTTTTGTTGACGTTACTGATTTCGTTTTGGTTCTGTTTTGCTGCGAGGTCTTGTGTTTGTGTGAAAGTTCTATGGAATTGTTCTCTGCTGGAGGGCCCCACGTTAAGCTGCTGTGGAAAATGTTGACTGATGCATTTGCTATACTTGGAATACGTTGGAGACTTTCTGATTTGAACAGATTGTGTTCGAATTACTTGGACAAGGAAAATAATCATTTATTTGAGGCCTACACAAGGAATTGACGGACACACAATGAATTGACGGATGCTATATCAATTATGGCCAAGGAAAATAATTATTTATTTGAGGCCTAATTGACTAATTGGAACATGATACTACACTTGAACAACCCATTCTCGTGTCCCTAAACAAAACAAAAAGGCCATGATGACGTGTATGAGCCGTGATTGCAAAACGAGCAGGTAATGGAAGGGGTTAGGCACCTCTCAAGCTCCACCAAATGTGGTTATCGGCCGGACTTTATAATTGCGATTCTAAGCAATTAATTAAACTAACTAAGCAATAAAATATTTGGATATTAAACTATGATATACGACTTTAAAGACAATTAAGAAACATTAGTCTCTTCTAATGACCAAGCTTTGTTCCTTGCAAAATAAACAAACAAGTTAGTAAAAATTGCAAATGAAATTAATAAAATGAAATCAAATAAAGTCAACTATTTTGGATATTTTGTCCCTTTCGAAAGTGCCGCCTTTTCGTAATACCGCCACGATGTACCTCATAAAAAATGTAGAAATATGAATTAGTACGTCAATTAATAATTATAATAATGATAATAATAATTGTAATAATGATAATAATGAAAGTAATATAAGTAAAAGGATTTTTCTTCTAGCTGTCTTATTCCCTCGTCTCTTATCCAATTTTTCCTCGCACAAAATAAGAGAAAATAAGATTAGTATTAATAAAAATGATAGTAAATAATAATAATAGTGTAAAAATATCAAAATAATAATAATAAGATAAAATAAAGGGGAAATGGATTTTGTAAAAGTGTCGGCTCAGGTGTGTATGAATTAGGTGGAGGTTAGAGCTATCGGTAGGGCTGCAAACACGCCGGCAGGTCGTGTTGCCATGCCAAGTACCGGTCCCACCGCTCTCGAGTTAACTTGAACCTCTTACCTAGATTTCTGGTTTGTAGACTAAGTTTTGGAGTTAATTATAAAATTAGCTAGAAATAAAATAGGTGCCCTAATACGCCTAGTTAAAAAATATGTTAGGTGGCGACTCCAACTCTTTACCCGTGAGTTACCCACTAAGTCGAGCCCTATTTCGAACCTTAACCGGTTCGGGTAAAAAAAGGATGTGACAGAATAACGACTCCGCTGGGGATATCAAGGTTCAAACCATAACAGACTTTTAATTGGGATTCTTTACTTGCTTTATTTTCTTGTCATTTATTTCGATACTAACTTTTTTCTTTTTCTTTTTGCAGGATTAAGATTTATTTTTAAAATTTTCAAATTTATGTGTTTTATCTTGAATTATTTGATTATATTTTATTATTGTTCATGTCACTTACATTTCCCCCCACTCCTGGAAAACGACACTTTGCACACACACACGGGCGATTACATGGATCCCACGGTCGTTTCACCACAAAAAATATTTTAGGAGGGACATTTTGGAATATAGTTGGTCCATGGTACAACCAACAATTTCAAATAGTCCCACTCCTTGGCCATCCGCCTTGGGGAACCGTGTCTAGAATTACCCAACTCTTAGTGAAGACTCTTTTAGGAACCATGCATCATGTCATGATTAGAAAAATTTTGACTTCGGCTCATGTCTAAGTCTTCTAGTTCACCATATTTGAACGAACCAAACGGGTCTCCGACCCTAAGAGACGTTTAAATATGTTATGTGTGCATTTATTTAAAGCTGAACGTGTCTAATGTAGACCACTTATTCACATAAAAGTGGTTTCTCATAACAAAATCAATTATTTATTTCTACAAACAAAACCAATTATTTTATAAAATTATTTTTTTGGGTTATGAACGAAATTAATTTTTCTACTTTCATGAAAACAAAATCATAGATTTTAAATTAATTTCTTCTACCTTTAATTACTTATTCCTATTTACCTAAAAAGAGGAAATGTGGTATTTCCACATTTATTTAATTAAATTATTTTCCATCCATTTCTTTGGGTTACGAGAACAACTGGGGTGATACAAAATACACGTTCAATTTTAAATACCATAATCAAAATAGGAAGGCTTAAAATCCTTGGTATGTTAAAGTCCATTAGCCACCTTTTCATGCATATTGTGTGTATTCATCTTGTTAGGTCTACCTCCACACAAAAGAGTTTCCTTGCAATTTGCACTGACTTATTGTTTCATGTGTTAGTTTTACTCCCACTCCCGAGGTTGACTTGTGCATTTCTTTCAAAACTCATACATTTTTAACTTGTGCATGCATACCTTCCGCCACTCCTGGCAACTTTCTAAATCATGCGTTGAAAACACGGTGGCTATGACCACCTTTTCCCTCACAAAAATTCCTTTAGGGGGAATGACTTGGGACCTATTTGGCCCGAGACGTTCCCGCTCCCGAGTCGTCCGCTTGGGAGGATAATAAAACCCGGTCTAGCTAACTCCATTCGTTAGTAGCGGCATTAGGAATCATGCATCATGACATGTCATTAGTCGACTTGTTCTCAAGTCCGATAGGCCAACTTGTTCAAACAATCCGAACGTGTTTTTAACCCCTAAAGAGCGTTGAACACGATTTATTTGCATTTGCTTAAAGGGTTGAACGTGCAAAATGTGGACTGTTTATTGGCAATGTGCTTCATTCAGTGCTATTCAAAGGCACAAAGGTTACCCAATGGGCGTTAATAGCCCAAATTGAATCAGAAATGATTGTTTATCCATAAACAGTTGGCATTATCCTATATTCCATGCCATTCAAAGGCACGAAGGTAACCTAAGAGGCGTCAAAAGCCCAAATTGAATCAGAAATGATTGTTTGTTCATAGACAGTCAAAATTATTCTGTATTTAATGCCATTCAAAGGCATGAAGGTAACCTAAGAGGCATTAAAAACCCAAATTGAATGAGAAACGACTGTTTAATCCTAAGGATTGGAATCATTCTGTATTCAAGGCTATTCTAAAGTTTAAAAGGTAACCAAAAAGGCATTAAAAGCCCATTTCGAAGCAGAAATGACTGTTCGATAGACGGGATGACACATAACGCACGTTTATCCTTTAAGCATTATATAAAGACTTGGCGTCCTTGGCATGTCACAAGTCCATTAGCAATTTCCTTCTAAAGTATCTAAAGGGTTCTCAACTTACAACGACAGGTCTCCTCATATCCTCTGTTGCATTGTTTTCAAAATCTTGTGCCGCACGTTGATCATTTTGCTCACAATCACGCAAATCTTAGGCGTTTTTCTTCTCCCTTTTCATATCATCCTTCACCTTTTCCAAAAGATCATGGCCACTAGAACATTTGACATGGTTGTTGAAACCCCTCAGTTGCTTAGAGATTGGTGGGGAAACCTAAGCATGGATCAACAAGACCGAGTTAAAGTGATGTTAGGGAACTTGATTTCACTAATGGAACACAGTGCAGTAGAAGGGATGATAGAGGCAGCAATACATTATTGGGATGCATACCAAGTAGTTTTCCACTTTGAGAGTGTAGAGTTGACACAACTATTGGAGGAAATAGGCGGGTTAACTCAATTTCCATTTGAAAGTGAAGAAGTCTTGATGCCCAAGAACACTACAGCCGAGGATTTCTTTGAAATGGTAGGGTTTAAGCCCGAATTATGCACAGACAGTATACGGCAATCGGGAATTTCTCTAACTTCCCTCTACATCAAATTTGGGTATGGAGAAGTATTTCAAGAATCTGAAGGCGATTTCAACATTGACCAGGCAGATTGGCAAGAGCGAAGGGTACTTGCTTTTGTCACCAGCTTTTTAGGGACTGTAATCTTTCCACAACACAAAGGATGAGTTGATATTTGCATGGTTTCAATTGTTGATGCCTTACTCAAAGACATTAAAAAGAAATACACTTTGGTACCGATGATTGTTGAAGAGATGTACCGAGCTTTAGAAAGATGCAAGAAGGGCGCTGGTTTCTTTGAAGGTTGCAGTTTGCTTTTACAAATTTGGCTGATGGAGCATTTGCAAAGGATGGATAACACAGACCAAGCTTTTCATTCCATACCGAAAGAAAACTACATCTTGACTCATACCGCCCGCATGGACAATGCTTTTGGGAAATGGGACCAACCAATAACTACCAATGGTTGGCACCACATGTTCTGTCAACCGACACCTGAAAACATTCAATGGATGTTTGATTACTTTCCCAGCACAACAGTAATCACACGGTCCGAAAAAGACTTATTTCTCATCTTAGTGAGCTTTAGAGGAGTTTATCCATACATTCTTTTAAGGACACTTAGACAAGCAGGGAGAAAGCAGACTGTACCCCAAATTACAGACATCAGAAGTTTCAAAGCAAATATTTTCGGAGGAGTAATCCCGTTTAAAGACAAGATAATGGAACTTTAGAATGAAGACAACGAATGGGAATCGAGACTATTGGACGAGACAGGTTTGACGCTGGCTATGATGAAGATTACCCAGACTGGCTTAGGAAAGAAATAGCAAGGGCAATTCAACCAAGTGCAACAACAAAAAGGAAAAGGAATGCTGATGAGTTACAATCTGAGTACAAAAGGTTGTGCAAACAACTGGAAAGGGCACAAGAGAAAATAACAAAGAAACAAAGTTTGGTCGAAGCAAAGAACGAAGAAAAAGGCAAATGGTGCAGTAAGGCAGAACTCCTGACAAAACGCATAGAGTCTATCGGCGTATGGGCTAGCTAGGTGATGAACTCTGTGGCAAACAAAGGAATAGAGGAGAAAGGAAGAAAGGATTGGGAAATGTTGAAGAATTTCACATTTGACATATCCCGACTCTTAACTGATGCAGACAATATCATCTTCCAAGGATACTCATCAGAGGCAAGCTTGTCCGAGGAAGACTCGACCGAGGAAGAAGAAGAAGGATCTTCTGAGGATGAATCATCATGAAAGATGTTCGCCTGGCCATGATCTAACATTCCAGCAACATTTTCCATCTTTTTACTATTTCAATATTAACCAATGTAACAAAAGTTCAATAAATGCAATATTATTTTTAGGCTCCGCAATTTGTTAGCAAATGAAATTATGCATATGGCACAAAGCATTTTTTCAAAATCATCGTGCGTAAAACGATCCTTCATATTATAGGATGCATTTCTTATTTGATATATGTGCACTGCATGAATTTATCTATTGCTCTAGGTCTCTAAAAGGAATCCTTTCTCCGAATTCAATCGCCTACTGAGGCACCTCCTCTCTCTACTCTATGATCAAATTCTGGTATCTAAAATCTTTCGCATGTCCAAACTGTCTCTAAATTCACCTACCAAACTCAAAGTCTATTACCCAAAAGGTTGGCTCGAGTTGAATACCAAGGCAAAGGACATGGTTAAGCGAGTGCACTTGTCAGGGATTTTTCGAAATAAGGAAGTTTTCACAACAGTTCCTACTAGCCCTCTCCTATCTCTACATTACCTCTACCGGACTACAAACTACCAATAAGGCTAGCCAGTCTGAAAATACGAGCCTTTTCAAAAGAGGAAAGATGAAGTCTCTTTTGTTGTGACCATTCAAGACCCTACCTTCAACCACTATTACCAAACAGCGCCATCATTTTATCCCTACCCTCATATACCACCTAAATATCCTGTTTATAACACTTGGCCTGTATTCCACATCCCAGTACCAAATTATCCACCATACCAGCAAGACACTCAAGCCAAATACAAAAATACACTTTCATACCCTCCTACGCCTCACCCTGATGCAAACCAAAGACCAAAACGAAGCTACACTCCACTAGTCGAATCCCATACTCTATTGTTCAAGAGATTGGAAACTGCCTGGCCTATTGTCCTAGTACCTCAACTGTTCCAGCAAACACTATGCACATGGAGATAAACTGATAAAGAAGGAAAATATTAGTCAAACTCAAAGGCACACATGGCTCACCTCAAAACCTTTTGACACCAACGTCCAAGGATCATTTTGTAGCACCTGTCTACATAGTCACACCACTTAAAATACATGACTGTGACTCAAAACACTTTCCAAACTCGTCCAAGCATTCAAAGGGCCAGTAAAAGATAATATTGGAAAGACAGAGGTGTAACAAATCCTTGTGCACAACAACCAAAAACAAGCAAACCAGTTCAACTCGAAAAGGAGGCAAAGACGCAGTGACAAAACCATCATTATATGACAAACCTGGAGACCCCTGGAGCATTTGGAAGTATATCTTTATCCACTAGCAAAGATAAAGCAAGACGGTGAAGTTATTTGAGACACTTACCGTAGCAAGGGTTGAGCTGATATAAAAGCACAGGCGAATAGACTTCCTGGAGCAATTTTGGTCGAAGGCTTTTATTGGGGTGATATGAATTCTCATAACAACGACCACAATGAGACGTAACAATCTAAGAATGAACACGATATATAGCCAACCTACATCGAGTTCAACGGCTCAGCAATAAGATATTATCCAGCAAGGAAAGTTGATGCAAGGACTATATTGCAGCAGTTGGTCAACGAGTGTGAAAGTCATTGAGAACCTCTGTGAAAGACACATAGCTGTCATGATAGACGAATGTGGAAAGAAAGGATGACAAATGCACTCAAGGTCCTGGTATTCGACAAAAGCCAACATCCTTTTCTGTCACACAACACAATCTATTCCTAACACAATGTCTTTATCACTTTTCAGTGACATTCAACTCCTTATCTCCTGCTTAACAAAGCATCTGTCGTTTGACCAAAATTCTTGCCTTGACTGCTACATAAAGAACTTGGGCAATCTCTTGTGAAATTTGCGCGTTCTATCGCAACCTCCAAGTTCAAGGGTTAATCCGTCATCTACGGTCTAGGCATTCTCTCAAGCTCGTGTGTCATTTTTGCTTCAAGTCTTTGCTAACATGCCCACACTCTCTTGTGCATTTCACCACTTTGTTAGGGTTACCTTGCGTTTGAACACTGAAATCGGTCAAGAATCTTCATTCAAAATGACACCAAGAGTATTTCAGACAATCCCAATACCGTACAACCTGCATTATACGCACACGAGTCACAACCAAGGAATACGATCACTATACAACCGAAGCTGACAGAACTCACAACCTCACATGGCACCCAAACTTACACAATAAACAATCTCCTATGTCAAGACTTTCAACTACAACCCTATCAGGCTCAACGCAATCATGGACATATAAAAAGACAAAACCTCACGCCTTTGTTCCTTTAGCCCAATCAAATGACATTGCAACTAGCAGACAACTACTCCGTGAATGCCCATTCCTAAATTCGATCCAACAAGATCTACACTTAAACATCCCATACCATGACACTGCAAGACATCCAACACTGAAACACCAAGTTCAGAGTCTAATCGACCAAAGCACGATGATAGTGCAACAAGAACCAACAAAGGGAAACTGCAACTCCCAAACCATAAACACACTTTTGATAAAGGCCAATCCACCAAAGTTAGCTCCATGACTTTGGAAAAGAAAGGCTTGAAACACGAAAACATCCCATCACAACCCAAGACAAATACAATTCTAGACAATCTCCAAATCCAGCGAAATCCATATATCAAACCCTCAGTCTGAAAAAATCTAAATACTCATAGTCATCAATACATCCTAGCGCCATACTAAAAGGTGAATGCAGACTCTAGCCAATACATTGGTGTTTAGTGCAATGCAACCACCTTTTCTCAGTGATCTGTCATAAACAATAAACTGGGGTAGAATTTTTAAGGATCCAAAAGACGCAAACTTGACACTGGGGCAGAAATTTTTGAGGTCCCCTAAAAAATTTCAAGAAATGTCCTTACAACAGCAACATGATAGCCTCCTTAGTACATCACATGACATAACAATAGCATTCTACTTGTTACTCTTCACTCTTGATGCATCGACTGAGGGTATACAGCCCGATGTCGATTCTGTTATTTAAATTAGCTGAGGGTACATAGCCCGAAGCGTCGGTTGAGGGTACACAACCCGATATCTATTTGCATTTAAATTAGCTGAGGGTACACAGCCCGAAGCGTCGGTTGAGGGTACACAGTCCGATATCGATTCGCATTTACATTAGCTGAGGGTATACAACCCAAAGCGTCGGTTGAGGGTACACAGCCCGATATCGATTCGCATTTACATTAGCTGAGGGTACAAAGCCCGAAGCGTCGGTTAAGGGTACACAACCTGATATCGATAAGCATTTACATTAGCTGAGGGTACACAACCCGAAGCGTCGGTTGAGGGTACACAGCCCGATATCGATTCACATTTATATTAGCTGAGGGTACACAACCCGAAGCATCAATTGAGGGTACATAGCCCGATATTGACACGACGCGGAATCCGGTTAGGCCGTGCGGGCACCCGACATCCTCCCCTAGATCCGTCGGGCGAACCCTTACCAATTAAATTAGAAAAATAAATATAATAATTCATAAATAAGGACAAGACTTAAAACAAAAACACAGACATACTGATACCTCTAAGCTGTACAAAAGAAATTACAGCTGACTACCTAACATACTAGGTTTAGTGTTATCCAGACTAGACATCTAAGAGTAAAAAAGAAGACAAATACCTCCTGAAGGGGGCAAAATGCAAATGAAATAATAGACATAAATCCGGTGGCCATCCGGAATAAATCTGGCTCACCCTGACAGCTGAAGTCGTCTTCGCTCCTGAACAACGCGGCGAACTTAATCCTGGAGCCAACCTGCCGAAACGAAATAGATAGAAAAGAAACAAACAACAAACAAGGGTGAGTCAAAAGGACTCAATAAGTGGGGCAGACTACCCACCTCAAAGAATAGGATAGCTAGCCAGGGAAAAGAAACAGATTAACCAAATTCCTCTTATTTAAATTATAAAAAGGCGGAGCCAGATAATAACCGGAAACACGTATGAAACCATAAACTCAGCCAGGAATACGAGCCAGAAACATATCAATAAATATGCAATGCACGTATAAGCAGAACCGTAGTTATGTACCACAAGTTTACACAATGGTATGAAAAGAAATGAAATGAAATGAGATGAAATGAAATCTGATGCAAAGTGTCACATGTGCCCGTAATCCAATCCCGAAGCAGAATACTCCTGCATTCGAGGGGAATCCAATCTGATAACCAACTGGAGCGGAATACTCCTGCTCCCGAAGCGGAATACTCCTGCATTTGAGGGGAATCACATCAGATAACCAACTGGAGCGGAATACTCCTGCTCCTGGGGCGGAATACTCCTGCACCCGATATAATATAAACTAGAGGCGGAATACTCCTGCACTCTCTTGGGGCGGAATACTCATGCACCCGATATAATGTAAAGCTGAGGCGGAATACTCCTGCACTCTCCTGGGGCGGAATCCTCCTACCCTCAATATGATACAATGGAGCGGAATACTCCTGCTCCTGGGGCGGAATACTTCTACCCTCAATATGATACAATGGAGCGGAATAATTTTGCTCCTGGGGCGGAATACTCCTGCACCCAAAATGATATGCAATGTAATGCATATGAATGACATATAATGCATATGAATGTAATGTGATGCAATAATAACTCTTCACCGGCGCGGGACTCTCATCGACAGCCGAGAAGTAGATGCCAACTCACAGCCAGAGTACAATGCTCAGATCCTCAATGCAATACCAACAACAAGACATAACATATAATATACAATGTGAATCCAAAGCTAAGGCGTAAGAAGTACGCCTATCGGCAGCTACACATGTAAGGAGCACGTGGTAGAAAATCCACGAGGCCAGGTGCCTCCAAAGAATGGATATAAACACTTACCTCGTTCCAAAGTTAACACTGCTACCCAACAACCGCATTATTCTTTGAATTCATTGCCAAACGATCCCACTGTGTTCAATAAGCAGAAAAATATATCACATTAGGCTAAAGGCTTCATTCCTCACATCTTAGGGCAATCCGGTTAGGAACCTGATATCCTATTCGCATACGCAATACGCAGGCCAGGCCTATGTACAGGGTTTAAGGTCACATAACCAAACCCTAAATAAATTACATTTATATGTTGCCCATAACTCACTGAGTACGAATATATAATCAATTTCATTATTGGGGTCCATTTGACTCTTTAAACTATTAATTGAACTTATTAAAATGATGTATAATATTCCAAGTTTTACCGTTAAAACATATTCAAACACACGTAATAAACTCAAATAATGCATTAATATCATTACCTGAATGTTTCGGGGTAAAAATTCTACTATTTTCCCGGCTCTTTTCTCATTTTCTGGCATTTTTTTCATTTCTGCGTGTTTTTCTCTGTTTCTCGTTCCAATTCTCCCTCTGTTTATCATCCTTAGCAAATGCTAAGGTCACCGCCAATATATATATATATATATATCTCTTTCTTTCCTTTACTATTTTGTCTTTTTGTGTTTTGTCTTTTTTCCTTTAAAATTCGCTGCTACGGTAAAAATTAAAACGGTACCCTACGATATTCGAAATCATTCCTACTTTTGCATACAAGTTATACAAAATATATATAGCATACTCGCTCAGGCGGATCTCAAATCGGGTTCCCGAAACTCAAGTTGCGAATTTAAATAGAAAAAAGTCAAATTATTTAACTTTCGGCATTTTAGCGGAAACTAGCCGAACAACATCGAAATTCACTTTCAAAAAATCACAAAAGTCACAAATATTCATACGAACCTAACGCACTTTTGGATTTCGAATCGGAGCTCATTCGCCAAAACTGAGCTCGAAAATCTCTTTTTAATATTTATCGACAATAAAAACTGAAACCATCTTCCGATGCCTACCAAACGAGGTTTAATTTAGCTCAAACTTTACAGACAGGTCCTAATGGACATTACGAATATTTTAAAATTATCGGCACGCCAATCGGAGTCCTAACTTTCGAAACGACTGACCAAGGTCGTTTCATTCTCCTCCACTTAAACTCTCGTTCATCCTCGAACGAGCCTAAGTTTAAAGAAAAATTCGCACAGATAAACAAAAGAACTTGCACGACCTTCATAAGCTACTCCACGGACATTATTTCTTGATTATAGGATCAGAATTATAACACGCATATCGAACTTTTGGAATAAAAACATAGCTGGATAATATCATAACGCCATTGCCCAGCTTATTCTGACTACACTGATCCTTCTTCGATCACGAGTGGAGAGTTCTACATTTTCGAAACAAAGATACACAAAACTTTGAATGGGTTAACATGATTCAGCCAATAATTACCTCTTCGATATACCTTTCGATATAGAATAGGTCGATGGAACTAAGAATTAGCTCACGCTTGATGCAATAGGGGAAGCTTTTGAAGTACCTTGTCACTACTCACTATAGAAGATTTGATGCAAGCTATATTATTTTTACGAATGCACTATGAAACATCTCAGTTGATTTTAGTGTTGTTCCACAAGCTCCTTGTGGGAATGTAAATGTAGTTACTCATATCCTAATGTATGTCAAACGTTCATCTGAACAGGGTCTATCGTATATGGATAAGGATCATGCAAATACCACTGGATAGTATGATGCAGACCAGAAATGATCTTCAGACTGAACATCTACTTCAGGGTATTGTCTATGAGTTGGAAATATATTGACTTGAAAAAGTAAAAATAAAAGAGACATGTAGTTGGACCATGAGCCGAGGCAGAATACCAGCAACAAAGTTGATTACATGCGCACTTATAACGCTAAAGTAACTTCTCAAAGAGTTGAGGTATGAAGGAGATATGCCAATGATGGATGGACGATAAGCTGCACTAGACCTTTAACTCTAAATTTCCATGAAGTAAAACAGCGTCAGTATGAGGATCCAGTTCTAGTTGAATACAGACAGATAGCCAGAAGAAAACCGGAATCACCATACAGGGTTACTATTGACGGTGTTCTCATGTATAAAGATAGACTTTGTGTTCCTGATGTTGCAGATTTACGTGGACAGATTATGATAGAGGCACATTATTCTAAATACACTGTTCATCCAGGTTCGACTAAGATGTACCATGATCTTAAGCAGATTTATTGGTGGAATGGAATGAAGTGTGACATAGCAGAATTTGTGGCTCAGTGTTCTAATTACCAGCAAGTTAAAGTTGTGTCATTTTTCCAGACTTCATGCTTTCAGCAGATAGGTACGTATATATGATCGGGTTTCCAGCTTATCTCTATCATTAATAGATTATTAGTGGGTTTAGCAATGATCGAAACTCATTGTAGCTTTCTGTCGTGGCCTTAGGTTGGGTCTTGACAAAAGTGGTATCAACACCTTAGAGATTTAGTATTACCATTCAGTATTTGGAGGAAGACTCCTCCACTTAAAGCACAAACTCATGCAGCTATTTGAATAGGAATAGTCATCCTCGCACAACATGCTGGATTAAGAAAGACTTAGCTAAATAAAGAACGCGGCTCAGACCTGAGCTACCAGATTACTCTCTCGAGTTGCCAAACAGCTGCAACTCTCGAGTTCACAGCTCCATACATTTTCTATAAGCACCACCGCCTGATGGATCAAATCAAACGTCAAATGACGCCTCTCATTACCCTTAGTAGCCTTGAAAAACAACAATGTGCATACCCGGCTACCTTGACACGCACTCTGGCTCCACACAGGGAACATCATAAGAGGCTACTGACCGCCTAAGCTCACTAGTTCTGAACAAAGAAGAGATGGCAATGGACTGAGAATAGAAATAATTAGAGCTTCAGGAAGCTCATCCTTTTATTTGCTTGGCTCCCAGAGCTACACTACTTCCAAATCAGGCTAGCCAAAGAATCACAATTGAAGAAATAAACATTAAATGAGCTTTATGGAATATCTATGCCAATTTAGTCTCCCAATAAGAAGGAAACTCTAACAATTTACGAGAAAACCCTTTTATAATCCAGACAAGCTCATACGATAACATGACTTTACTAGCGTTTTGAACCAAGAGGAGATACGTAGATCGAATATTACTTACTAATCACTTTACACCGGAAGAAACGATACACTTGCTGATGGTGAAGAATTAGGATCCCATTATCCTACCAACACGAAATTCTGAGAAGAGAGGTAAACTGATTTGACATAATAACAGAAGGTGGAACAACAAGATGCCAGGAATAAATCATACCAGAAGCTCGCCCCTCTACCGCAACCGATTCTTAACAGATATAATATCCAAGGAAACCATGGAACATGATATGACAGACCATCTCCAGATCGATCGGAAGAATCAAATCTTAAGGGAAGAAGAAATACATGGGTCTACTACATCGGATGCCTCAGCATCCTGCCAGACTAGCAGTTCATAGAACTGCCTCTGCAGCTGAGCTAAGCAACTACTCTGATAATCACCTTCTGAAGAACAACTGCCACCACACTCTCAACCTCTACCGGATGCTGGCATTTCTTTTGCTGATTGAGATCTAAATGAAATCCCCTGCGACTGCGCAGATGCCTGCTGACGAGAGAAAAGACGTCTGCTAACTTGTCGGAGTAAGGGAAAACTCCTCAAAGGATAGCCAGACTCACAACAATGATAACAGGAAAACTCCTCAAAGGATAATCAGACTCACGACAATGATAACACCTTTTCGCTGAATATGGGAACTGGACAGATTGTTGATAGTTGTAAAGAAAAAACTGAATCTGATCTTGACGAGCTACTGGCGCACTCTAAGATAACCTGGAAGGTGACCACCCAAAATAATCAGAACTCTTACCTCCTAATGAGGTACCATAGTTACCCACTAGGGCCATGGGATCTCTTGCTCTCCCGCTCTAACTCTTCCTGCTCTAACTTATGGTATGCCTTGTACCTTCGAGCAATATCAACAACGACATCAAATGAAGTCCCAACCCTAATTTTTTGAGCCATCTGGGATCTCAAGGAAGGAAAAAGGTCATCAATAAATCTTTGAATCTCTCGAAAGGCTCATGGACTAGTTCTAATGCATATTAAGCCATTCTATAGAATTCAATCTCATATTCTGAAACCAACAGGCTAACCGACAGGCTACCCTGTCCAATCCGTTCAAACTGGAAACACTTTTCATCTTGCTCACTACTCGAAAGGACTTTTCCACGAATCTCTCGATATAATCAAGAGCCTGAAGGATACGCTGACATCAGCTATTTTAAAAATTTTCACAGGGATTATCTGATGCATTGCTTAAGAATATCGGAAGGTTCAATCCGCATAAAATAATGCAACCTCTTCGGACACTCGGGCCGAGCCATTACTCAGGCTAACTAACCAGCCAGAATAACTAGAGGCACAACACATGCTGTCTCCGAAACATAATTCACTGCAGCAATATTAAGAACCTGAAAAGGAGCTCCCTGAGATCGAACGTCTGCACATGCGGCAACCTGATAGGCTGTCCAGCGAATAATAGGTTCTTGCGGTATCTGCGTCGCTAAAATTCTCGTAAAAGCATCGTAGAGAGCCAAGGGAACCACAAGGTTCTGCTCCCTTGCCCCTCGCAAGCTCGTACAGCTGGGACCTCCGTAACTAGATCGTCAGCACGATAAAAAACTCTCGGGGCTTCGTCAGTGCTAACCACAGGCCAGACTGCTTCGTCTTGAACTCATACCATTTGCTGATTTGTCGCACGAGGGTTTCACAATTACCACGAAGGAATTAACGAAAATACTTTTGCATCCTAGACCGACGCACGATCAGCAAAAAAAAAAGGAAGTGGAACTTCCTAAATGCCGTCATAGCCTCTCTAGATATGTAAGGACGTCTACGTACCCATCAGCGAGAATCTACTAGACACTGTCTTAGTCTGGATAGACTCTAAACCGAGCTCTGATACCAACTGACACGACCCGGAATCCGGTTAGGCCGTGCGGGCACTCGACATCCTCCCCTAGACGCGTCGGGCGAACCCTTACCAATTAAATTAGAAAAATAAATAAAATAATTCATAAATAAGGACAAGACTTAAAGCAAAAACACAGACATACTGATATCTCTAAGCTGTACAAAAGAAATTACAGCTGACTACCCAACATACTAGGTTTAGTTTTACCCAGACTAGACATCTAAGAGTACAAAAGAAGACAAATACCTCCTGAAGGGGGCAAAATGCAACTGAAATAATAGACATAAATCCGGTGGCCATCCGGAATAAATCTGGCTCACCCTGACAGCTGAAGTTAGGGGTGTTTATCGGTCGGTTCGGTTCGGTTTTGCACCTTATCGGTTTGGACTATCGGTTTTCGGTTTTTAAAAGTGCTAAACCAATAACCGAACCAATAAGCTATTGGTTATCGGTTTTCGGGTTATCGATTTTAGGTTCTTATCGGTTCGGTTTTCGGTTTAACCATTAAGAAACTTAGGCCTAACAAGTGTAAAAAAAAAAATCTCTTAAATGATTGCATCCAATACAAAATCGGCTTTATTTTCACAGCGAATTCAAATGCCTCTTATAGCATTCGTCGTTTACAAAAAAGCAACCAACAATAGATTCAAATATACTTCATTATTCTATAAACTAATGGAGGAGGCAAGGAATGAAATAGTAAATTGGTGGTTGAAATGGATGAGGCGATTTGAAAGCTACACAAGTAAAAGAAGACTAGGGTTTGAGGTTTCCAAGTTCCAACTAATAATAATTAAGTATACTACTTTTATGCACATAAGCGCAACATAGTAAATTTGAAAACCTTATTGGGTTATCGGTTTAACCAATAAGAAAATGTACAAAACCGACAACCGAACCGATAACCCAATAAAATTTTTTTGCAAACCGTTAAATAACCGATAACCCGATAACTCAATATTTATAAACCATTAACTTTTTATCGGTTCGGTTTATCGGTTTAAACCGAAAAATGAACAGCCCTAGCTGAAGTCGTCTTCGCTCCTGAACAACGCGGCAAACTTAGTCCTGGAGCGAACCTGCCGAAACGAAATAGATAGACAAGAAACAAATAACAAACAAGGGTGAGTCAAAAGGACTCAATAAGTGGGGCAGACTACCCACCTCAAAGAATAGGATAGCTAGCCAGGGAGAAGAAACAGATAAACCAAATTCCTCTTATTTAAATTATAAAAAGGCGGAGCCAGATAATAACCGGAAACACGTATGAAACCATAAACTCAGCCAGGAATACGAGCCAGAAACATATCAATAAATAAGCAATGCACGTATAAGCAGAACCGTAGTTATGTACCACAAGTTTACACAATGGTATGAAAAGAAATGAAATGAAATGAGATGAAATGAAATCTGATTCAAAGTGTCACATGTGCCCGTAATCCCATCCCGAAGCGGAATACTCCTGCATTCGAGGAGAATCCAATCTGATAACCAACTGGAGCAGAATACTCCTGCTCCTGGGGCGGAATACTCCTGCACCCGATATAATATAAACCAGAGGCGGAATACTCCTGCACTCTCTTGGGGCGGAATACTCATGCACCCGATATAATGTAAAGCTGAGGCGGAATACTCCTGTACTCTCCTGGGGTGGAATCCTCCTACCCTCAATATGATACAATGGAGCGGAATACTCCTGCTCCTGGGGCGGAATACTTCTACCCTCAACATGATACAATGGAGCGGAATACTCCTGCTCCTGGGGCGGAATACTCCTGCACCCAATATGATATGCAATGTAATGCATATGAATGACTTATAATGCATATGAACACAATGTGATGTAATAATAACTCTTCACCGGCGCGGGACTCTCATCGACAGCCGGGAAGTAGATGCCAAGTCACAGCCAGAGTACAATGCTCAGATCCTCAATGCAATACCAACAACAAGACATAACATATAATATACAATGTGAATCCAAAGCTAAGGCTTAAGAAATACGCCTATCGGCAGCTACACACGTAAGGAGCACGTGGTAGAAAATCCACGAGGCCAGGTGCCTCCAAAGAATGGATATAAATACTTACCTCGTTCCAGAGTTAACACTGCTACCCAACAACCGCATTATTCTTTGAATTCATTGCCCAAACGATCCCACTGTGTTCAATAAGCAGAAAAATATATCACATTAGGCTAAAGGCTTCATTCCTCACATCTTAGGGCAATCCGATTAGGAACCTGATATCCTATTCGCATACGCAATACGCATGCCAGGCCTATGTACAGGGTTTAAGGTCACATAACCAAACCCTAAATAAATTACATTTATATGTTGCCCATAACTCACTGAGTACGAATATATAATCAATTTCATTATCGGGGTCCATTTGACCCTTTAAACTATTAATTGAACTTATTAAAACGATGTATAATATTCCAAGTTTTACCGTTAAAACATATTCAAACACACGTAATAAACTCAAATAATGCATTAATATCATTACCTGAATGTTTCGGGGTAAAAATTCTACTATTTTCCCAGCTCTTTTCTCATTTTCTGGCATTTTTTTCCATTTCTGCGTGTTTTTCTCTGTTTCTCGTTCCAATTCTCCCTCTGTTTATCATCCTTAGCAAATGCTAAGGTCACCGCCAATATATATATATATATCTCTTTCTTTCCTTTACTATTTTTTCTTTTTATGTTTTGTCTTTTTTCCTTTAAAATTAGCTGCTACGGTAAAAATTAAAACGGTACCCTACGATATTCGAAATCATTCCAACTTTTGGATACAAGTTATAAAAAATACACATAGCATACTCGCTCAGGCGGATCTCAAATCGGGTTCCCGAAACTCATGTTGCGAATTTAAATAGAAAAAAGTCAAATTATTTAACTTTCGGTATTTTAGCGGAAACTAGCCGAACAACATCGAAATTCTCTTTCAAAAAATCATAAAAGTCACAAATATTCATACGAACCAAACGGCGCTTTCGGATTTCGAATCGGAGCTCATTCGCCAAAACCGAGCTCGAAAATCTCTTTTTAATATTTATCGACAATAAAAACTGAAACCTTCTTCCGATGCCTACCAAACGAGGTCTGATTTAGCTCAAATTTTACAGACAGGTCCTAATGGACATTACGAATATTTTAAAATTATCGGCACGCCAATCGGAGTCCTAACTTTCGAAACGACTGACCGAGGTCGTTTCTGATATCGATTCGCATTTACATTAGCAGAGGGTACACAGCCCGAAGCGTCGGTTGAGGGTACACAACCCGATATCGATTTGCATTTAAATTAGTTGAGGGTACACAGCCCGAAGCGTCGGTTGAGGATACACAGCCCGATATCAATTCGCATTTACATTAGCTGAGGGTACACAGCCCGAAGCGTCGGTTGAGGGTACACAGCCCGATATCGATTTGCATTTAAATTAGCTGAGGGTACACAACCCGTAGCATTGGTAGAGGGTACACAGCCCGATATCGATTTGTATTTAAATTAGCTGAGGGTATACAGCCCGAAGAATCGATTGAGGGTACACAGCCCGATATCGATTTACATTTTAATTTTGCGGAGGGTACACAACCCGATGCATCGACGGAGGGTACACAGCCCGATATCGAAATTGACACCGCGGAGGGTACACAGTGCGATGCAAATTTTGACATTGTAACAGGAAGACAGCCTGGGAGGTAGACATCCCGTTGAAAGGACAACATGACAAAGGGTAGACAGCCCGGCGAAAGGACAACATGACAAAGGGTGTGCAACCAAAATGAAAGAAAGATAGGAAACCCTACATGAAGATACAGAACTAAATACAAAAGGAGTATACACGCCGATGTGGCAAGCACACATTTAAATGATAAAAAGCAATGGACATACAATCCGGCGTTGCACTAGCAAGATGATCCAACAACAGCCCGGCAAGACAAAATAATTACCTCATGACGAGAAGCACTTAGCAAATGGACATCCCCCAGAGGAGAGGCACACATTCCCTAGCACTGAGCATCTAAAAGCAGGCCTGACAAAGGAGAGCTCAACTCAACAGGGAAGGTTACTTTATCTTTATTTTTATCTCAATTTGCATTTGTCTTGATTTTGCTATAGGGACTCTCCGATCTCTCGACAAACCACTGCTCCCTACTCTCACACTTGCTCCAAAATCACTACCAATTGTGCAACCACAAAACCCCCAAATACATACCAAAGCATCATCCCAAGACCCAATTCAAAAGGTCAAATCCTACAGACAATGCTTTTGCTACACCCGCAAGTTGTCTAATATTCCGAGTTCCAAAGCTTTCAAGCTACAAATCCGTACTAGCACCAGCGATCTACCCAACCTTTCCTTGCCAATTGGGTACCAGCTCCGTATTTCTTCCTATTCGTGCCTATCTGTTTGAATCGTGCATATTTATCGTGCTTTACTCCTCAATGTTCCTCAGTTCATTCAAGACAATGTTGAGGCCAAAATGACTCTTCTATCGAGTCATAGTGGAAAATGTGCCCATGTAAACCTCTCTTTATGGGTGTGTCGTGCACCACATCTTCATAACTAGGACGTTTACAAGCCTATTTCACCACACTCGATCTATCAATGTTGTCTCGACTTTGAAAAACACCTTCGTCCTACCTGCAAAACACCTATTCTGTCGAATTCTGACATGCCCAAAAGCCGATCATTTCATGCCCTCACAAGTAATCTGCCTAATCCTCTTTTGCGAATTAGGATGTCATTTTGCATTTCCTTCCAGTTAATACCTACTTCACCTATTCAAACCTATCTGCGTCAATCGTGCGTGTCTTCGTGCTTAATCGTGTCCTTCTGTTTGAATCGTGCGCATTTATAGAACTCACTATTCAAATATTTCCCAGCTCAATCAAGGCAATATTGAAGGCGAGATTACTCATTTGTCGAGACGAAGTGGAAACTATGTACATATAAACTCCTCTTTATGGGTGTTTAGCGCGTCACATTTTCATAACTAGGACGATTATAAGTCTCTTTTCCCACGCTCGGTCTATTGAAGCTATCTCATCTTCGCTAGTGCCTTTGCGTCATTTCTTTATTTATCTCGCCAAAAGGCAAAGCATACACGAACCTAAACTTTACATACCTGGATAAGTTTAGTCTCTACATCCAAAATCGTGCGTCATAAATCTCTCTCACAGGAAAAATGCCATTCTAGAACTACACACGGCCTGATTCTCGTGAAACCCGAGATATGTAGGCAACTCAGAGACCGGGGTTCGGCCAAAAATACCCCAAAACTCCCATCTGCTCTTTCTCAATCATCTCACCTACCAGTCGTGATAAAATTGGCTTCTCCGTCAACTATCTTTGCCCGAAGACTCTTTCATCATCCCTGGGCAAAGAGGGGCAGCTGTTGACACCCAATTTTTTCCCTCTTTTCTCCAAAATTGGCTATAATTTAACTTAAAGGTGCAATTTGGCTATTTATGCAAAATGTACGTTAGAAAGCATGCATTTACGTGCGTTATCTCCTACTTATATATTACATACCTAAATGTGGCTATATTACGTAATTTTACATCATTTAGGCTATTTGTCAAAACAGTGACTTTTTGTGCAAATTAGTACATTTATAATATTCGTGGCTATATTATATAATTGCATCACTTAGGCTACATGTCAAATCTGTTTCAATTTGTGATTATTTGCGCTAATTAGTAATTATATGTGATTACCTATATTTAAATAATTTTACTTGAGTTTATTTAATAATTATTTGTGCATTTTATAAAATACGTATATCTATATTTTTATTTACAGCTTTAAGGTGAATATTGGCCAATTTAAAAGAAAATGCCCATTTTTTATTTTTATTTACTTATTTTCCTTCTCATTTTGTTAAAAATTTCCTATGAACCTGGACAAGAGTCTGTCTAGGTACATCCATTTTGTTAGAAATCAATTCCTAAATCCCTATAATTACTTTCGTGTCGAACCCAAACCAGTTTCTTAACCAAATACGTTCCCTTTATTTGAATTTTGAAAGAAAATATCTCCAAATCTTCTATTTGGTTTAACTACCTTTTTCAAATCTCTAATTACCAAAATTTCTCCCTCAATCTCCTCCCTAATCCCTAAAATTATCCCACCAAAATCACTCCCCAAAATCAGCCCCTAATTCTTTTCTAATCCTATATCTACAATATCAATACACAGTACTAGATACACCAGATCACCCCACACCCCTTCTTCCCCATCTCGACATACACACACAAAATAGATCAGCAACACGCACGGACATACACGCACATAAAAATAAAAGCAGACCCCACGTAAAAGGGGACATCCCCATCCTTTGGTCTTCTTCTCCACAGACCCCATCATCCTCACCCCACCAAAACACAACCCGGCTACATACACAATTCACAAAAACACCATCAGAAAACTAACACACACGCACAGCAACCCCCCTATCTAGTCTTCTTCTCCAAAAAATACACAGAACCTATATTTCACATACATTATATACAGATCTACACACACACAATACAGTACACTCTACCTTTCTTCCTCGTAACAAAAAACAAAGACCAAACACACACACCCCCGCCACCAGGAAAAGCCCCCGCTTGTCACCCCTCTGTTTCTCCTTCATCACCGATATCCATCTCCATCACACTAAAGCAAATCGAAGCAGAGAGTGAGAGAGATCGAAATAAGGAAAAAGAGGAGATAGAGGGTGGAGTGGTGGTGTTGAACGAGATGTTTTGAAGATAACAAAGGACCTGGTGCTAAGTGGATCGCGAAAAGGTTCACAGTCGAAGTGAGAAGCCAGCTGTTCAACGAGTAAATCTAGTCAGAGTTGAAGAAGGAAAGAAGAGAACAGCTGGGGTCAAAGTTCCAATCCTACCGGAAATAGAAGAAGCAAGAAGCGGTGCTGAGAAGGATGCGGTTCCTAAACGTAAATGGATTGGGAACTAAGGCAAATTAACTTAGGTTTTAAATAAGGAAATATGGGTAACCTTATTTAAAACTGATTTCAATGAGGAAAAGGATTCCTAAACTTAGTTGGATCTGGCTAAGTCTAGCTCCTATAAATACAAGTTAATTTGGCCAGAATCACAACGCACAAAAGACATCTCAACAGAGCATATCAAGTACAATCAGATCGTGAGAAGCTTTGTGTGCAAGAACAAAGGCTGAGCAGCAGAACCTTACGAAGGAGCAGTTTCATAGTTAAGTTTGTTGTTTTAGTTTCTTTGTTATATGCTATTGAGTTGTAATATATCAGCTTGTTAGAAGCATTAAGTAGAGATTACTTTTTGAGGTTAAGTAGAGGTAACCTTACCAGCAAACGTGTGGCTGTGAAGGTTCTAGGTATTAGGGGGTTCTAGTTCCATGATTACATTACGTTGTAGTCTAAAACTTGCTCGGGTTTTCCTTTAGTGGAAGAGTTAAATCCCAAGAGTTTGGGGTCGTGGTTTTTTATACCTTGAGCAAGGATTTTTCCACGTAAAATTCTCTTTGTTCTTTACGTTTCCGCAATTTGTTTAGTTTCAGAGATAGGTGATACTTGCAAGGAACCTGGTTCTTTGTAAGTGAGGCGCTGAAAGTTAAAAGCATGTTTTAGGATTTAAAAAATCGGGTAAGGACACTATTCACCCCCCTCTAGTGTCTTACATAGGTGCACCAAGTGCAACAAGTGGTATCAGAGCAGGTTCTTTCAAAGAAAGATTAACATCTTGAGAAGGATCTGAACAGTGCACCACCGATAATCACCGAAGGACAATCTGTAAACAGGCCTCCTTAATTCAATAGCCAATAATATGGATGGTGGAAAGGCAGAATGGAAGACTTTATTCAAGCTGAAGACTTCCAGCTATGGATCATTACCAAGGATGGACATCTTATTCCAAACAAAACTGTTGGGCAGCCACCCAATCAGCAAACTGTTCTCAAAGAGATATCTGAGTATACTGATGCTAATTTCAAGATGGTGGAGAAGAATGCAAAAGCTAAGAGGCTCATCATATGTGGACTTGGTCCTGATGAATACAACAGAGTTTCTTCATACAAAACTGCCAAAGAAATTAGGGATGCTCTACAAATTACTAATGAAGGAACTTCACGCGTAAAGAAGTCAAGGATCTAGATGCTGAAAAGAAAGTTCGAGTTGTTTGCTATGGGTGAATCTGAGTCCATCCAAGATATAATGACCAGGTTCACAATCATAACAAACGAGATGAAGTCACTAGGTATGGTTCTAACTAATGAAGATTTGGTCGAAAAAGTGATCAGGATTCTATCTGAATCATGGGAATCAAAGGTTACAGCTATCATTGAGGCCAAGGAACTGGACAAGATTGAACTAGATGAACTCGTTGGTAGTCTGAAAACCCATGAGCTTATGAAACAGTCAAGGATGAAGGTGGAACCCAAGAAGGAGAAGAACCTAGCTCTAGAGGCAACTGGAGGTTCTAAGTATGAAGTATCTGAGCACGAGATGGCTTTAGTCAATGTAGTAAGAAAATCCTTAGGCTTCGAAAGAAGAAGAACCAAAGCCACTCCTGCAAAGAACAACATAATTGAAAATCCTGACTACTCATGGTGTTTTAAGTGTAATAAGAAGGATCATGCTATAAAGGACTTGTTGCACTTGGTGCACCTTCGTAAGACACTAGAGGGGGGGTGAATAGTGTCCTTATCCGATTTTCAAATTCTAAAACTTGCTTTTAACTTTCTGCGCCTAACTCACAAAGAACCAGGTTCCTTGCAAGTTTCACCTATCTCTGAAAATAAACAAACTGCGGAAACGTAAAGATCACAGAGATTTTTACATGGAAAAATCCTTGCTCAAGGGATAAAAAACCACGACCCAAACTCTTAGGATTTAACTCTTCCACTAAAGGAAAACCCGAGCAAGTTTTAGACTATAATGTAATGTAATCACGGAACTAGAACCCCCTAGTACCTAGAACCTTCACAGCCACACGTTAGCTGGTAAGGTTACCTCTACTTAACCTCAAAAAGTAATCTCTACTTAATGCTTTTAGACAAGCGAATAGATTACAACTCAATAGCCTATAACAAAGAAACTAAAACAACAGACTTAACTATGAAACTGCTCCTTCAGAAGGTTCTGCTGCTCAGCCTTTATTCTTGCACACAAAGCTTCTCACGATCTGATTGTACTTGATATGCTCTGTTGAGATGTCTTTTGTGCGTTGTGATTCTGGCCAAATTAACTTGTAGTTATAGGAGCTAGACTTAGCCGGATCCAACTAAGTTTAGGAATCCTTTTCCTCATTGAAATCAGTTTTAAACAAGGTTACCCATATTTCCTTATTTAAAACCTAAGTTAATTTGCCTTAGTTCCCAATCCATTTACGTTTAGGAACCACATCTTTCTCAGCACCGCTTCTAGCTTCTTCTATTTCCGGTAGGATTGGAACTTTGACCCCAGCTGTTCTCTTCTTTCCTTCTTCAACTCTGACTCGATTAGCTCGTTGAACAGCTGGTCTTCTTACTTTGACTGTGAACCTTTTCGCGATCCACTTAGCACCAGGTCCTTTGTTATCTCCAAAACTTCTCCTTCAACAAATTCCCCCTTTTTGATAATGACAAACAATATTGTCTCACCAAGGGTTTTTACACTCAAGAACCTGTAAAAATCAAACACTAGCCACGAACCAGGGTAATAACAGTTAGGCAAAAATTAGGTCACAAATATATAAAGAACTAAAACAACTAACTTCCCCCTTTTGGCATCATCGAAAAGTTTCACAGTTGTCAGAACCTGCTCAACTTAAATTAAGTCTAGTTGACTCTAGTGCCAAAGGCAGCAAGCCAACCTTTAAACGTCAGGAACCAGTTTCAGACAATGAATATTAGCAAGCAGGATATTTATATCAACATAAGTGCCAAACCGGCTTACACATCCAAAACAACATTCAAATATTACAAACAAAAATATAAGATTGTCTTAAAACAGGCCTTAAAAGAACCAGGAGGGGACTTAGGGAATGGAACTCGTTCAGAATTGGGGAATATCGGGGATGTTAAAGTGAGCAAGCAACAAGGCGAGGGGACGCGAGTTTCCTTCTCTTTCACGCTCCAGCTCTGCATCCAGCCTTGTGTTTTCAGCATTCATCCAGGCCAACTCATCATTTTGCCTTTCAAGTTGCCTCTTGAACCCCTCAATTCTCCTGTCTACTCTGTTGTTCCTCCTTTCCTCAGCATCATCCTCCATAGGCTCTGGTTCATTAGCAGGTTCACCATCCAAAACATAGTTACAGGATTTAAGAATGTTCCTCCAAAATAAGTCATTGTGGTCCGGCTCAGTCCACTTACCAGCAGGCACCCCAAAGAAATCAAATATCTTCCCCAGAAGAAACCCATAGACCAGCGCATGTTTGCATAACCCCATATCAGCTACCCTACCTATGTGCTTGATCATCAATTCAGGCAGATTAATACGAACCTCTCGATCTAGCAGGTCCATATAGGTCATATCCAGAAAGTTGGTCTCACTCCTCCGTTCCGACCTCTGCAGTAGGTTCTTCAGCACAAATTCAAAGAGAAACTGGTAGAAAGGTTGCATTGCCTTCTTCTTAACTTGTGTAGCCCTTGCCAGTCTTGGTCTCCCTGCAAATTTTTGGGTCACCTCCAAAGCAGACACACCATCTCCTCTAGCCGGCCACGAGTTCCTCATATACTCGCTATAGCCCTGAGTGGGAACACCCAAAATCTCACCCAGTTCCACACTATCAAACAAGATAACTAGCCCCTTGACTATGGTTGTCACAATTCCTTCACTCACTGTGCAATTGGAATAAAATTCTCGAACCACTTGCTCCCTCAGCTGTCTAGTACGATCACTGAATAGGTTCAACCAACCTTGAGCTCTCAACTTAGCACCAAGTTGAGTCATACCCTCTAGCTCCATGTCAGTTAGAATTTTACCCTTCACCATTGGTAGACCTCTAAAGTAGGCCACCCTCCTCTTCTTGTCTTCCTTGTCATCTCCAATCACCAGCTTTGATTTGGAACCTCTCCTCCGAACCTCAGGCTCCTCCACAATCTTCTCCTGCTGCTCTCTCACAGAACCACGAGTCGCAGGTCTTCTCACATGACTCCCTATTTTTCTACTACTTTCTCCCATCCCCTCTGCATCTCCAGAATACCCATTGTGGAACTACCTACAAATTCTCCTCCCTTCACTAACCTTCTTTTCTTCACTGTCTGTTTCTGTTCCTGAACCACAGGCCTTTTTCCCAACCTCCTCTGTTCCTCCACCACCATAACATCAGTCTCACTGGAGGAACCTTCACTAGCTTGAGGAGTGGGATTGGGCTCAGGCAACTCAGCATCTAAAGGCTCAGTAAAACCTACACCTTCTACAACTCCTTCCACATAATCATCAATATCTCTCAGATCTGCGTCAACACCTGCTACAGAACCAGAGAACGAACCAGGTTCTTTCTCAGGTTCCTTAGCAGGTTTAGCAGATTTTCCTTCTCCCTTGTCACTAAGTCTTTTCTACCATAGAAACTGTCTCAGGAACAGGTTCCTCAATTATGTTATCAGTTTCTTTAGCGACCACAACAACAACCTCTGTTTCAACAACTTTTTTAGAATTTCCTACAACTACCTCCTCCTTATCTCCTACTTCATTATCAGCTTGTTCTTCTAAATCTACAGGCATAGAGGGTACACTAGTATTGACAACTACAGTCCCAGTAGGAGAACTAGGGTTTACCTTTTCAGTTTCTTGGACGATTTCTTAGTCGCTTCAATGATCCCTTCCTCCGTACCAGTTTCTGGAACACTTTCCCCCTTACTAGTTGCTTCCTCCGACAACTTCTTCTGTCTCAATTTTGCAAATTTCCTCGCCATAGCCACAGAACGACTCGCGGCTAGTTGCTTTGGCTTTTGATTTAGTTTAGATAATTTGAGTTTTGGAGAAGAGAGTTGAGAGTCTACTTTGGAACTGGTCGACATTTTGTTTTACAGAGGATTATGTTTTAGAGAGAGAAAATATTTTGATAGAGTTTAAAATTTTCAGCCGATAGAAATAATGTCTATGATCAAATAATGGAATAGAGACGGATTTAGGTTTATCGGGAAGGGGAACGGGTTGATGGGATTGGAAAAAGCTCCTGCTACTTATTACGCATAGGAGCTGACGCCATCAAGGTTTAAAGAATTTGAATTTTAAAAGTTTTACACTAATCCGGCGCCAAGTGAGGGTGATTGGTAACAGATTAGGCGACGTAAGACAACGTTATATTCAGTAAGTGATATAGAATGTGTACCTGAATGTCCATGCACCAGTGTCTTCAATTATATCCTAGATTTCAAAAATTTGCCAGTATCTAAGTCATGAAAACAGGTTCCAAACAGGTTAGCAAGCAAAACAATTAAGTTTTCATAGAAGAATCAACTAAGCAAAGTTAAACAAAGTAAAACAAGAAAACTTCACTAGCCAATCATTGGGAGAACCAGGTGCTGCTTCGTTCACTGTATCTTGGTCATCCCTAGCTCAAGCCTGTTCTTTTCAAATTGTACCCTGTTCAATGCCTTAGTGAGGATATCAGCAATTTGGTCCTCAGTCCTGCAAAAGTTCATAGTAATTAGGCCTTTCTCAATATTGTCCCTTAAAAAGTGATGCCTAATATCAATGTGCTTTGTTCTCTTGTGCTGGACCGGGTTCTTGGCAATATTGACTACACTAGTATTGTCACAAAAGATTGGAACTGGTCCACACTTGATTCCAAAGTCCTCCAGCTGCTGCTTGATCCATAATAGCTGTGAACAACATAAAACAGCTGGTACATATTCAGCTTCAGCTGTGGATAATACCACTGAATTTTGTTTCTTTGTAGCCCATAAAACTAAACAAGGACCTAGGAAGTGTGCCATCCCAGATGTACTTTTCCTATCAACCAAGTGACCAGCATTGTCAGCATCTGCATACCCAATTAGATCAAAACTTCCACCTTCTGGGTACCACAAGCCAAGATCTTGAGTTCCTTTCAAATATCTCAAGATTCTCTTGACTGCAGTTAAGTGTGACTCCTTTGGTTTTGACTGGAACCTTGCACATAATCCCACACTATAAACAATATCTGGACGACTTACAGTTAAATACAGCAAAGAACCAATCATTCCTCTGCACTTAGTTTCATCAATTGAAGCACCAGTTTCATCCAGATCTATCTTTGTTCCAGGAGCAATGGGTGTGTTCATATCCTTAGCAGACTTCATATCATACTTCCTTAACAGCTCTTTGATGTACTTCTGCTGGTGGATCATTGTGCCTTCCTGAGATTGCTTGATTTGTAAGCCTAAGAAGAAATTTAGCTCACCCATCATACTCATCTCAAATTCACTTCCCATCAGGTCGGCGAACTCCTTGCAAAGGTTCTCATTTGTAGCACCAAAGATGATGTCGTCTACATACACTTGAACAATCAACAGGTCCTTGGCTTTCTTCCTTAAAAAAAAAGTATTGTTTATTTTACCTCTTGTAAACCCATTCTTCAAAAAGAACCCAGACAACCTTTCATACCAAGCCCTAGGAGCCTGTTTCAACCCATACAATGCCTTGTCAAGTTTGTAGACATGATCAGGAAACTCTGTACTTTCAAAGCCAGGTGGTTGATCCACATACACCTCTTCATTCAAATAACCATTAAGGAATGCACTCTTCACATCCATCTGGTACAGCTTAAACTCCATGTAAGCTGCATAAGCAATAAGCATCCTAATGGCCTCCATTCTAGCAACAGGTGCAAAGGTTTTATCATAATCGATTCCTTCTTCTTGACTATAACCTTGAACCACCAGTCATGCCTTGTTCCTTGTTACTATGCCATGTTCATCCAGTTTGTTTCTAAAGACCCATTTAGTACCAATGACGGACATGTCCGCTGGTTGAGGGACCAGGTGCCATACCTTGCTTCATTCAAACTGATGAAGTTCCTCTTGCATAGCAATCACCCAGTCTGGATCCTCAAGAGCTTCATGTACATTCTTTGGTTCTATTGAGGACAGAAACGCAAAGAATGCACAGAAGTTCTTCAAAGCTCTTCTAGTAACAACTCCAGTGTTTAGATTAGACATGAGGTTCTCCAGTGGATGAGAACTTTGATACTTCCAAGGTTTAGGCTGAATCTGCTGAGTGTCGTTTCCAGGAGGACCTGTGCCGTCTAATTCTTCTTCATCTTGCTCTTCAGTTCTCCCTGCCTGATTGCCTTCTAGTTCCCCCTGAGTTTGATCCTTATCGTCCTGATTACTTTTAACTCCATTTAAATTCTCAGGGCCTTCTGCAGGTTCATCTCTTGCAAGACCGATCTCCTGATCATCATCTTCTTGTCTGTTTGTGACACTTTTAGATTCATCAAATACCACATGCACACTTTCTTCTACAGTCATGGTTCTCTTGTTGAACACTTTATAAGCTTTGCTTTGTGAAGAATATCCCAAGAAGATGGCTTCATCACTTATAGCATCAAACTTCCCTAGAGGTTCTTTCCCATTGTTATGCACGAAACACTTGCACCCAAAAGCTCTGAGATGTGCAATATTAGGTTTCCTGCCTCTAATCAGCTCATAGGGAGTTTTCTCTAATAGAGAACGGATAGAACAGCGATTCAGCAAGTAGCAAGCGGTGTTAACAGCTTCAGCCCAAAAGTTCTTCGATAGACCGCTTGACAACAACATAGTTCTAGCCATGTCCTCCAAGGACCTGTTCTTCCTTTCAACTACTCCATTCTGCTGAGGGGTCCTTGGTGCAGAGAAGTTGTGATCCGGACCATGTTTATTATAATATTCTGCAAACTTAGCATTCTCAAATTCTGTACCATGGTCAGACCTTATACTCACTAGTTGAACCCCCAGTTTCTTCTGATTGACTCTAACCCAGTTCTAGAATATATCATATGCTTAATCTTTAGATCTGAGGAACAAGGTCCATGTGTATCTGGAGTAGTCATCAACTATTACCATTACGAATCTCTTACCTCCTCTGCTCCTTACCCTCATTGGTCCGCACAAGTCCATGCGAACCAACTCAAGTAGTTTAGAAGTACTAACCACTTTCTTTGACTTGAATGAAGATCTTACATGTTTTCCCCTCACACAAGCATCACAAATCTTGATGTCACTGAACCTCTTGCTTGGCATTCCACGAACCAGGTCCTTCGACACCAACTTATTTAATTGAGTCAAGCTTGCATGTCCTAGTCTCTTGTGCCACAACTGACTATCATTTTCTAGCACATTCAGACAAGTCAAATTATTCTAAGGAAGAGAACCTAATGTAGCCATATACACATTGTTAGCTCATTTCCCTTCCATTATCACTTCACCAGTCTGCAGGTTCTTCACAATGCAACCTACAGAGGTGAAACTCACTGAGTTTCCTCTATCACATAGTTGAGAGATACTTAGAAGATTGTGCCTCAATCCATCCACACAGAGTACATTGTCAATAGCATGATTGAGGGATCTCCCAACTTTTCCAATACCAACAATTTCACCGCTCTTGCCTCCTCCAAAAGCCACACTACCCCCCTTGAAATGCTTCGAGTGAGAGAAAGTTTCTTCTATCTCCTGTTATGTGCCTGGAACACCTACTATCAAGAATCCATCTTGGGTTGTTCCATCTCACTCCAGCCTGCAAAAGAAAATCAAGGGTTAGTAACAGGAACCCAGACAAGCTTGGGTCCCTTTTTGTTATCGAATGGATGAATTAAATCTTTTCTAGCCCAGTAAGGTAAAACTGATTTTTTATTCTTTACCACTGCTCCTTTTGCAACACTGCATTCATTCTTGATATGTCCAGTCTTACCACACAAGAAGTAGAGTTTGTTGCAAGGAAGTCCTACATACTTACTATTAGGATTCCAAGCAGGCTAAGGTTTCCTATGTCCTAATCCAATTTTACCTCTATTATGATTTTCATGCAGCCAATTCAATGCTTCAGAAGACTTGTTCCATTTAGTGAGTCTGGTTAGCTCAGAGTTGGCTTTTTCAACCTTTTTCTGAAGAACCCGGTTCTTCTCAGTTTCCTGAAGTAGAACCTGGTTTTTCTTTTTAAGCTCAGCTTCAAGGTTGATTTGAGCCTCACTAACTCCTTGCTTACCAGACGCTTCTTTCAATTTTTGATTCTCAAGTTCGAGTGCAGAACCTAGCTTCTTCTCACAAAGCACCTGTTCCTTTAATTGAAGACTTTCTAATTCAAGGTTTGAGACTTTCTGTTTTAGTTCAAAAACTTGATTTTCACTAGCAGTTAATTCCTTTTTAAGATCAGATTTAGCTTTTTCCAAGTTTTTATTTCTCATTGAAAAATCAGACGCAACTGCCATTAGTTGGTCCTTCTCAGAAAGTGCTTGTTCCTTCTCAGACCTCAGATTTTTAATCTCTTCAATTAAAGTCAGGGCAAGCATATTCAATTCCCTAGAAGAACAAGTATGAAGTCTAATTTTTAGTTCATCGAGACTTACCTCAGGTGTATCATCAATTGAAGGTTCATTATTAACCATCAGTGCCAAAGGAGAGTCGTCTTCTGATTCTTCTTCTTCTTCATCACTTTCGCTTTCAGAAGGTCCCCATGTCGGGCAATGTTTAATAACATGGTCTCTTTGGCCACACCTGAAGCATCCTGAGTGATTCAGATTCTTTACAGTGCTATTCTTGACAGGAATGACCTCGATTGAACTCTCTTCAGACTTTGTAGTTTCTTCATTGTATAACCTGTCTAGCGTATCCCAGATTTCCTTTGCAGTTGAGCACTTGGGAATACGTGAACATACATTAAGCCTTAGTCCACACTGAAGAATCTTCATGGCTTCAGCATTCATCTGAAGTAGTTTGAAGTCTTTTTCATTAAGTTCTTCTACAGGCTTTTGGACTCTGTTCCCTGATGTATCGATCTTTGTGGGAATCAAGGGACCATTCTGTGTAATCATCCATAGCTGATAATTTTCTGCCTGTAGAAAGGTTTCCATCCTAAACTTCCAAAATTTATAGTGTTGACCGTTGAACTGCGGAGGCTTGCTGATAGAGTGTCCTTCGGGCATTATCGGTGGTGTGCTCATTGTTCAGATCCTTCTCAAGATGTTAATCTTTTTCCGAGAGAACCTGCTCTGATACCACTTGTTGCACTTGGTGCACCTTCGTAAGACACTAGAGGGGGGTGAATAGTGTCCTTATCCGATTTTCAAATTCTAAAACTTGCTTTTAACTTTCTGCGCCTAACTCACAAAGAACCAGGTTCCTTGCAAGTTTCACCTATCTCTGAAACTAAACAAACTGCAGAAACGTAAAGAACACAGAGATTTTTACGTGGAAAAATCCTTGCTCAAGGGATAAAAAACCACGACCCAAACTCTTGGGATGTAACTCTTCCACTAAAGGAAAACCAGAGCAAGTTTTAGACTACAACGTAATGTAATCAAGGAACTAGAACCCCCTAGTACCTAGAACCTTCACAGCCACACGTTAGCTGGTAAGGTTACCTCTACTTAACCTCAAAAAGTAATCTCTACTTAATGCTTTTAGACAAGCGAATAGATTACAACTCAATAGCCTATAAAAAAGAAACTAAAACAACAGACTTAACTATGAAACTGCTCCTTCAGAAGGTTCTGCTACTCAGCCTTTGTTCTTGCACACAAAGCTTCTCACGATCTGATTGTACTTGATATGCTCTGTTGAGATGTCTTTTGTGCGTTGTGATTCTGGCCACATTAACTTGTATTTATAGGAGCTAGACTTAGCCGGATCCAACTAAGTTTAGGAATCCTTTTTCTCATAGAAATCAGTTTTAAATAAGGTTACCCATATTTCCTTATTTAAAACCTAAGTTAGTTTGCCTTAAGTTTACAATTCTTTTTCGACTAGGAACCGAGTCCTTTTCAGCACCGCCTTTAGCTTTTTCTACTTCTGGTAGGATTAGAACTTTGACTCCAGCTATTCTCTTCTTTCCTTCTTCAGCTCTGACTAGATTAGCTCGTTGAACAGCTGGTCTTCTTACTTCGACTGTGAACCTTTTCCTGGTCCACTTAGCACCAGGTCCTTTGTCATCTTCAAAACTTATCCTTCAACAGGACTGCCCATTGTGGGATATTGAGTTGAAAAGGTCTGGAGCTTCAAAGGAGAATGAACCTAAGAAGACCAAACGTCCTCCCAACTTCAGAGCATTAAGGAGAAAGAAGAAAGAGGCGTTCTATGCAACATGGGGACCTTCTGAAAGCGAAAGTGATGAAAAAGAAGAATAACCAGAAGACGACTCTCATTTGGCACTGATGGCTGATAATGAACCTTCTATTGATGATGCACCTGTGGTAAGTCTCGATGAACTGAAAACTAGACTTCATACTTGTTCTTCTAGGGAATTGAATTTGCTTGCCCTGACTTTAATTGAAGAGATTAAAAATTTGAGGTCTGAGAAGGAACAAGCACTTTCTGAGAAGGACAAACTAATGTCAGTTATGTCTGATTTTTCAATGAGAAATAAAAACTTGGAAAAAGCTAAATCTGATCTTAAAAAGGAATTAACTGCTTGTGAAACTCAAGTTTTTGAACTAAAACAGAAAGTCTTAGACCTTGAATTAGAAAATCTTCAATTAAAGGAACAGGTGCTTTTTGCACTTGAACTTGAAAATCAAAAATTGAATGAAGGGTCTGGTAAACAAGGAATTAGTGAGGCTCAAATCAACCTTGAAGCTGAGCTTAAAAAGAAAAACCAGGTTCTACTTCAGGAAACTGAGAAGAACCGGGCTCTTCAGGAAAAGGTTGAAGAAGCTAACTCTTAGCTCACCAGACTCACTAAATGCAACAAGTCTTATGAAGCTTTGAATTGGTTGCATGAAAATCATAATAAAGGTAAAACTGGATTAAGACATAGGAAAACTTTACCTGCTTGGAACCCTAATAGCAAATATATAGGACTTCCTTGCAACAAACTCTGCTTCTTGTGCGGTAAGACTGGACATATCAACAATGAATGCAGTGTTGCAAAAGGAGCAGTGAAAAAGAATAAAAAATCAGTTTTACCTTATTGGGCTAGAAAAGATTTAATTCATCCATTCTGTAACAAAAAGGGACCCAAGCTTGTCTGGGTTCCTGTTACTAACCCTTGATTTTCTTTTGCAGGCTGGAGTGAGATGGAACAACCTAAGCTGGATTCTTGATAGTGGGTGCTCCAGGCACATGACAGGAGATAGAAGAAACTTTCTCTCACTCGCAGCGTTTCAAGGGGGTAGTGTGGCGTTTGGAGGAGGCAAGAGCGGTGAAATTGCTGGCATTGGAAAAGTTGGGAGATCCCTCAATCATGCTATTGACGATGTACTCTGTGTGGATGGATTGAGGCACAATCTTCTAAGTATCTCTCAACTATGTGATAGAGAAAATTCAGTGAGTTTCACATCTGTAGGTTGCACTGTAAAGAACCTGCAGACTGGTGAAGTGATAATGGAAGGGAAACGAGCCAATAATATGTACAAGGCTACATTAGGTTCTCTTCCTGAGAATAAATTGACTTGTCTGAATGTGCTGGAGAATGATAGTCAGTTGTTGCACAAGAGACTAGGACATGCAAGCCTGACTCAATTGAATAAGTTGGTGTCAAAGGACTCGGTTCGTGGAATGCAAAGCAAGAGGTTCAATGACATCAAGATTTGTGATGCTTGTGTGAGGGGGAAACATGTAAGATCTTCATTCAAGTCAAAGAAAGTGGTTAGTACGTCTAAACCACTTGAGCTGGTTCACATGGACTTGTGTGGACCAATGAGGGTAAGGAGCAAAGGAGGTAAGAGGTTCGTAATGGTAATAATTGATGACTACTCCAGATACACACGGACCTTGTTCTTCAGGTCTAAAGATGGAGCATATGATATGTTCGATGACTGGGTCAGAGTCAATCAGAAGAAACTGGGGCTTCAACTAGTGAGTATAAGGTCCTACCATGGTACAGAATTTGAGAATGCTAAGTTTGCTGAATATTGTAACAAACATGGTGTGGATCACAACTTCTCTGCACCAAGGACCCCTCAACAGAACGGTGTAGTTGAAAATAAGAACAGGTCCTTGGAGGACATGGCTAGAACTATGTTGTTGTCAAGCGGTCTATCGAAGAATTTTTGGGTTGAAGCAGTCAACACCGCTTGCTACTTGCTAAATCTCTGTTCTATCCATCCTTTGTTAGAGAAAACTCCCTACGAGCTGATTAGAGGCAGAAAACCGAATATTGCACATCTCAGAGCTTTTGGGTGCAAGTGTTTCGTGCATAACAACGGGAAAGAACCTTTAGGGAAGTTTGATGCTAGAAGTGATGAAGTCATCTTCTTGGGATATTCTTCACAAAGCAAAGCTTATAAAGTGTTCAACAAAAGAACCATGACTGTAGAAGAAAATGTGCATGTGGTATTTGATGAATCTGAAAGTGTCACAAACAGACAAGAAGATGATGATCAGGGGATTGGTCTTGCAAGAGATGAACCTGCTGAAGACCCTGAGAATTTGAATAGAGTTAAAAGTAATCAGGATGATAGGGATCAAACTCAGGGGGAATTGGAAGGCAATTAGACAGGGGGAACTGAAGAGCAAGATGGCTCAGATCCTCTTGGAAACGACACTCAGCAGATTTAGCCTAAACCTTGGAGATATCAAAGTTCTCATCCACTGGAGAACCTCATGTCTGATCTAAACACTGGAGTTGTTACCAAAAGAGCTGTTAAGGAAGTACGATATGAAGTCTGCTAAGGATATGAACACACCCATTGCTCCTGGAACAAAGATAGATCTGGATGAAACTGGTGCTGCAATTGATGAGACTAAGTACAGAGGAATGATTAATTCCTTGCTGTATTTAACTGCAAGTCGTCCAGATATTGTTTATAGTGAGGGGTTGTGTGCGAGGTTCCAGTCTAAACCTAAGGAGTCACACTTAACTGCAGTCAAGAGACTCTTGAGATATTTGAAAGGAACTCAAGATCTTGGTTTATGGTACCCAAAAGGTGGAAGTTTTGATCTAATTGGGTATGCTGATGCTGACTATGCTGGTCACTTGGTTGATAGAAAATGTACATCTGGGATGGCACACTTCCTAGGTCCTTGTTTAGTGTCATGGGCTACAAAGAAGTTAAATTCAGTGGCATTATCCACAGCTGAAGCTGAATATGTAGCAGCTGCTTTATGTTGTTCACAGTTATTATGGATCAAGCAGCAGTTGGAGGACTTTGGAATCAAGTGTGGACCAGTTACAATCTTTTGTGACAACACCAGTGGAGTCAATATTGCCAAGAACCCGGTCCAGCACAAGAGAACAAAGCACATTGATATCAGGCATCATTTTTTAAGGGACAATGTTGAGAAAGGCCTAATTACAATGAAATTTTGCAGGACTGAAGACCAAATTGCTGATATCTTCACTAAGGCATTGAACATGGTACAATTTGAAAAGAACAGGCTTGAGCTAGGGATGACCAAGATACAGTGAACGAAGCAGCACCTGGTTCTCCCAATGATTGGCTAGTGAAGTTTCCTTGTGTTTACTTAGCTTAGCTTTGCTTAGTTGATTCTAAATATAAAAACTTAATTGGTTTGCTTGCTAACCTGTTTGGAACCTGTTTTTATGACTTAGATACTGGCAAATTTTTGATATAAAGGATATAATTAAAGAAACTGGTACATGGACATTCAGGTACACATTCTATATCACTTACTGAGTATAACGTTGTCTTACGTGGCCGAAATTGTTACCAATCACCCTCACTTGGCGTCGGATTAGTGTAAAACTTTTAAAATTCAAATGCTTTGAACCGTGATGGCGTCAGCTCCTATGCGTCATAAGTAATAGCAGCTTTTTCCAATCCCATCAACCCGTTCCCCTTCCCGATAAACCTAAAACCTTCCCTATTCCACTAATTGATCAAAGAAACATTGTTTCTATCAGCAAAGCAGTTAAAACTCTCTCAAAACAATTTTCTTCTCTCTCTAGAAACTCAACACTTTGTAAAGATGTCGACCAGTTCTAAAATCGATTCTCAACTCTCTTCTCCCAAACTCAAAATGTCAAAACTAAATCAAAAGGCTAAGCAACTAGCAGCAAGTCATTCTGTGGCTATGGCGAGGAAGTTTGCAAAACTGAGACAGAAGAAGTTGTCGGAGGAAGCAACTAGTAAGGGGAAAAGTGTTCCAGAAACTGGTACGGAGGAAGGGATCATTGAAACGACTCAAGAAATTATTCAAGAAACTGAAAAGGTAAACCCTAGTTCTCTTACTGGTACTATAGTCGTCGATACTAGTTTACCTTCTATGCCTGTAGATTTAGTAGAGCCTGTTGTGAACAAAGAAGGAGAAAAAGAGGATGTAGTTGTAGAAAATATTGAGAAGGTCGTTGAAACAGAGGTTGTTGTTGTTGCTAAAGAAACTGAGAACATTGTTGAGGAACCTGTTCCTGAGACAGTTCCTATGGTAGAAAAGACTATTAGTGATAAAGGAGAGGAGAAATCTGCTGAACCTGCTGAGAGATATTGATGATTATGTGGAAGAGAATGTAGAAGGTGTAGGTTTTACTGAACCTTTAGATGTTGTGTTGCCTGAGGCCAATCCCACTTCTCAAGCTAGTGAAGGTTCCTCCAGTGAGACTGATGTTGTGGTGGTGGAGGAACAGAGGAGATTGGGAAAGAAGCCTGTGATTCAGGAACAAAAACAAACTGTGAAGAAAAGAAGGTTAGTGAAGGGAGGAGAATTTGTGGGTAGTTCCAAAATTGGAAGTTCTGGTGATGTAGAGGGTATGGGAGAAAGCAGTAGAAAGACAGTGAGTCATGTCAGGAGACCTGCTACTCGAGGTTCTGTGAGAGAGCAGCAAGAGAGAATTATGGAAGAACCTGAGGTTCGTAGGAGAGGTTCTAAAACAAAGCTGCTAATTGGGGACGACAAGGAAGACAAGAAAATGAGAGTGGCCTACTTTAGAGGGTTACCATTGGTGAAGGGTAAAATTCTTACTGATCTTGAGCTAGAGGGAATGACTCAGCTTGGTGCTAAGTTGAGAGCTCAGGGTTGGTTCAACCTATTTAGTGATCGTGCTAGACAGCTGAGGGAGCAAGAGGTTCGAGAATTTTACTCCAATTGCACAGTGAGTGAAGGTATTGCGACAACCATAGTCAAGGGGCTGGTGATCCAGTTTGATAGTGTGGAACTGGGTGAGATTTTGGGTGTTCCCTCTCAGGGCTACAACGTGTACATGAGGAAATCGTGGCCGGCTAGAGGAGATGGTGTGTCTGCTTTGGAGGTGACCCAGAAATTTGCAGGGAGACCAAGACTGGCAAGGGCACAAGTTAAGAAGAAGGCAATGCAACCCTTCTACTAGTTGCTCTTTGAATTTGTGCTGGAGAACCTATTGCAGAGGTCTGAAAGGAGGAGTAAGGCAAACTTTCTGGATATGACCTATATGGACATGCTAGATCGAGAGGTTCGTATTAATCTGCCTGAATTGATGATCAAGCACATAGGTAGGGCAGCTGATATGGGGTTAGGCAAACATGAGCTGGTCTATGGGTTTCTTCTGGGGAAGGGATTTGATTTCTTTGGGGTGCCTGTTGGTAAGTGGACTGAGCCGGACCACAATGACTTGTTCGGGAGGAACATTCTTAAATCCTGTGACTATGTGTTGGATGGTGAACCCGCTGATGAACCAGAGCATGTGGAGGAGGATGCAGATGAAAGAAGAAACAATAGAATGGACAGGAGAATTGAGGGGTTCAGGAGGCAGCTTGAAAGGCAAAATGATGAGCTGGCCTGGATGAATGCTGAAAACACAAGGCTGGATGCAGAGCTGGAGTGCGAAAGAGAAGGAAGCTTGCGTCGCCTCGCCTTGTTGCTTGCTCACTTTAACATCCCTGATATTTCCCAATTCTGAACCAGTTCCTTTCTCAAGTCCCCTCCTGGTTTTTTTATTTGGCCTGTTTTTAAGACAATCTTATATTTCGGTTTGTAATATTTGGATGATGTTTGGATGTTTTATGCCGGTTTGGCACTTTTTGTTGATATAAATATCCTATCTTGCTAGTGTTTATTGTCTGAAACAGGTTCCTGACGTTTAAAAGATTGGCCTGCTGCCTTTGGTACTAGAGTCGACTAGACTTAATTTAAGTTGAGCAGGTTCTTACAACTGTGAAACTTTTCGATGATGCCAAAAGGGGGAAGTTAGTTGTTGTTAGTTCATTTTATGTTTGTGACCTAATTTTTGCCTAACTGTTATTACCCTGGTTCGTGGTTAGTGTTTGATTATTACAGGTTCTTGAGCATATAAACCCTCGGTGAGACAACATTGTTTGTCATCATCAAAAAGGGAGAATTTGTTGAACGAGAAGTTTTGAAGATGACAAAGGACCTGGTGCTAAGTGGACCGCGAAAAAGTTCACAGTCGAAGTGAGAAGACCAGCTGTTCAGCGAGTTAATCTAGTCAGAGTTGAAGAAGGAAAGAAGAGAACAGCTGGGGTCAAAGTTCCAATCCTACCGAAAATTGAAGAAGCAAGAAGCGGTGCTGAGAAGGACGCGGTTCCTAAACGTAAATGGATTGGGAACGAAGGCAAATTAACTTAGGTTTTAAATAAGGAAATATTGGTAACCTTGTTTAAAACTGATTTCAAAGAGGACAAGGATTTCTAAACTTAGTTGGATCCGGCTAAATCTAGCTCCTATAAATACAAATTAATTTGGCCAGAATCACAACGCACAAAAGACATCTCAACAGAGCATATCAAGTACAATCAGATCTTGAGATGCTTTGTGTGCAAGAACAAAGGCTGAGCAGCAGAACCTTATGAAGGAGCAGTTTCATAGTTAAGTATGTTGTTTTAGTTTCTTTGTTATAGGCTATTGTGTTGTAATCTATCAGCTTGTTAGAAGTATTAAGTAGAGATTACTTTTTGAGGTTAAGTAAAGGTAACCTTACCAGCTAAGGTGTGGCTGTGAAGGTTCTAGGTACTAGGGGGTTCTAGTTCCTTGATTACATTACGTTGTAGTCTAAAACTTGCTCGGGTTTTCCTTTAGTGGAAGAGTTAAATCCCAAGAGTTTGGGTTGTGATTTTTTATCCCTTGAGCAATGATTTTTCAGCGTAAAAATCTCTGTGTTCTTTACGTTTCCGCAATCTGTTTAGTTTCAGAGATAGGTGATACTTGCAAGGAACCTGGTTCTTTTTAAGTAAGGCACTTAAAGGCTAAAGCAAGTTTTAGGATTTAAAAAATCGGGTAAGGACACTATTCACCCGCTTCTAGTGTCTTACATAGGTGCACCAAGTGCAACAAGTAGCGACGCTACCACCAGCAGTCGCTCCTCCACCTTCTCCTTCTTACAGTCGATCCGCTCACAACACCCGCTCACCCACCGGATTTTTCCACCGGCAACGCTTCATCGCTTATTCTCCCGTTTGTTCCATACGGATTCCTTTGGATGCCCCTATTATTTGTTATGCAGGGATTTTCAAATGGGTTGTGTTTCAATTGGCTTTGTGGGATAATTTACGCCACCGCCACCCCGATGGAGATCTTCACCGGCGACCCTCGTTTTCCTATTTTTCGTCAATCTCTGATTGAAGCGGAGAAGAGAGTGGCGGAGTTGCAGTGGTGCCACCAGTCTGGTCTGTGCTGTTCCTCCGTCGCCCATTTCATCAGTGACTCGATTGCCGAAAAATCTACCGGTGCAGTCCTTCCTTTATTCTTTTCGATTTTCGTTAATAATAACACCTTATTGTTTCACTGGTGCTGTGTTTTGTTGACGTTACTGATTTCGTTTTGGTTCTGTTTTGCAGCGAGGTCTTGTGTTTGTGTGAAAGTTATATGGCATTGTTCTCTGCTGGAGGTCCCCACGTTAAGCTGCTGTAGAAAATATTGACTGATGCATTTGCTATACTTGGAATACGCTGGAGACTTTCTGATTTGAACAGATATTGTGTTCGAATTACTTGGCCAAGGAAAATAACCATTTACTTGAGGCCTACACAAGGAATTGACGGACACACAATGAATTGACGGATGCTATATCAATTATGGCCAAGGAAAATAATTATTTATTTGAGGTCTAATTGACTAATTGGAACATGATACTACACTTGAACAACCCATTCCCGTGTCTCTAAACAAAACAAAAAGGCCATGATGACGTGTATGAGCCGTGATTGCAAAATGAGCCGGTAATGGAGCAGTGGGACCGGCACTTGGCATGGCAACACGACCGGCCGGCGTGTTTGCAGCCGTACCGATATCTCTAACCTCCACCCGATTCATACACACCTGAGCCGACACTTTTACAAAATCCCTTTCCCCTTTATTTTATCTTATTATTATTATTATTTTGATATTTTTACACTATTATTATTATTTACTATCATTTTTATTAATACTAATCTTATTTTCTCTATATTTTGTGCGAGGTAAAGTTGGATGAGAGACGAGGGAAAAAGACCGCTAGAAGAAAAATCCTTTTACTTACATTACTTTCGTTATTATCATTATTACAATTATTATTATTATTAGTATTATTATTATTATTGTTATAATTATTAATTGACGTACTAATTCATATTTCTATATTTTTTTAGGAGGTACATCGTGGCGGTATTAATTTCGTTTGCAATTTTTACTAACTTGTTTGTTTATTTTGCAAGGCACAAAGCTTGGTCATTAGAAGAGACTAATATTTCTTAATTGTCTTTAAAGTCGTATATCATAGTTTAATATCCAAATATTCTATTGCTTAGTTAGTTTAATTAATTGCTTGGAATCCTAATTATAAAGTCCGGCCAGTAACCACATTTGGTGGAGCTTGAGAGGTGCCTAACCCCTTCCTCTCGAGTTAACTTGAACCTCTTACCTAGATTTCTGGTTCGTAGACTAAGTTTCGGAGTTAATTATAAAATTAGCTAGAAACAAAATAGGTGCCCTAATACGCCTAGTTAAAAAATATGTTAGGTGGCAACTCCACTCTTTAACCGTGAGTTACCCACTAAGTCGAGCCCTTCGAACCGTAACCGGTTCGGGTAAAAATAGGATGCGACAAGGACTGCATTTTAATTTTGCGAAAACAAAATAAAAGGAAAAGGAAAAGATAAAATGAAAAATTAATTAAAGAAAGCAAAATGGGAAAGGCGGTGGATAAGCTTAAATATAAGCTTCATTTCGAAGCTTGGAACAAAACAGAAACAGACGAAGAAACGAGAAAGACGCAGTGAGAAAATAAGAAAGAAAAGAGAGAAAGGAAAAGAAACGGAGCAGAGAAAAATAGAATTTTCACCCCGTAACCTTCAGGTAATGATGTTAATTTATTATTTCAGTTTAATACGTGTGTTTGAATATATTTTAACAGTAGAAACTGAGATATTAGACATCGTTTTAATAAGTTCAATTAATAGTTTAAAGGGTTAATTGGACCCTGATAATGGAATTGATTATATATTCGTACTCAGGGAGTTATGGGCCACCCATAAGTGTAATTCATTTAGGGTTTGGTTATATGACTTTGAACTCTATACATAGGCCTGGCCTGCGTATTGCTTATGCGAATAGGGTGTCAGGTTCCTAACCGGATTTGCCCTAAGATGTAGGGAATGAAGCCTTTAGTCTAATTCGATATATTTTCTGCTTATTGAATAAGTATGACCGTGTGGCAATGAATCCAAAGAACAAAGCAGTTGTTGAGTAGCTGTGCTAACTTTGTAACAAGGTAAGTGATTATATCCATTTCTTTGGAGGCATTTGGCCTTGTGGATTTTCTACCACATGTTCCTTACGTGTGCAGCTGCCGATAGGCGTACTCATTACGCCTTAGCTTTGAATTTACATTGTATATTATATGTTATGTCCTGTTGTTGGTATTTCATTGAGTATCTGAGCGTTTTACTCTGGTTGTCATCATTGCATACATTTCCCGGTAATCGATGAGAGTCCCGAGTCGGTGAAGGGTCATCATTGCATATACTTCCCGGTAATCGATGAGAGTCTCAAGCCGGTGAAGGATCATCATTGCATATACTTCCCGGTAATCAATGAGAGTCCCGAGCCGCTGAACGGTCATCATTGCATATACTTCCCGGTAATCGATGAGAGTCCCGAGCCGGTGAAGGGTCATCATTGCATATACTTCCCAGTAATCGATGAGAGTCTCGAGCCGGTGAAGGGTCATCATTGCATATACTTCCCGGTAATCGATGATAGCCTCGAGCCGATGAAGGGTCATCATTGCATATACTTCCGGGTAATCGATGAGAGTCCCGCGTCGGAGATGGGTATCAGGCACATGTGACTGCATTGCATCATATCGCATTCATCCCATTTCATTGCACCACATACTGATTATTGTGTGACTATTGTGTTGTATTTTGTGTATGCAGTATGAATACCATGGTATGGACATATTTTAGTTGCCTATATGTTTCTGGCTATTTTGTGCCCCTAATTGGTTTATATGCTTTAGTTTTATGGATCGGGTTGCACGCCGCAACAGTATAAATATATGGATCGGGTTGCATGCCGCAATAGTATAAATATATGGATCGGGTTGCATGCCGCAGTAGTATAAATATATGGATCGGGTTGCGCGCCGGGATGGTATAAACATATGGATCGGGTTGCACTCCGCAACATTATAAACATATGGATCGGGTTGCACGCCGCAACAATATTTACATATAATAAGATGTATTTCTAATTGTTGATATGTTCGGGATACCTATATGTTCTGTCTATCTTATGTTCCTGGTTATTTATGAGTTTATAGTTCCATATGTGTTTCACGTTATTATCTGGCTCTGCCTTTTTATAATTTAAATAAGACGAATTTTGTTTATCTGCTTCTCTTCACCCTGGCTAGCTATCCTATTCTTTGAGGTGGCTAGTCTGCGTCACTTATTGAGTCCTTTTGACTCACCCTTGGTTGTTGTTTGTTTCTCGTCTATCTATTTCGTTTCAGCAAGTTCGCTCCAGGATTGAGTTCGCCACGTTGTTAAGGAGCGAAGACAACTTCAGCTGTCAGGGTGAGCCACCTTCTGTTCAGGATGGCCACCAGTGGTATGTTTATTACTTCAGTCGTATGTTTCTCTCTTCAGGAGGCGTATGTATTCTTTTGTGCTCTTAGATGTCTAGTCTGGATAACCCTAAACCTAGTATGTTGGGTAGTTAGCTGTAATTTCTTTGTACAACATAGAGGTATCAGTATGTCTGTACTTTTTTTTCTGTCTTGTTCTTATTTATGACTTGGATTTATATTCATTTTCCTAATTCAGTTGTTAAGGGTTAGCCCAACGGGTCTAGGGGAGGATGTCAGGTGCCCGCACAGCCTAGCATAAAGTCCGGGTTGTGTCAACATATCACAAAACAATAAACTATTATTTAATCGACAACCATAGTCCAATATAAACCTTTTCGTTCTATTCATAATCTTAAGCCTACAGCTCCTCAATTAGTATTCATAACGAACATAACCTTCTTATCCTTAACTCGACAATAAATACAGTACATCCTAACACACATACCAGGCAACCAGAACATGTCATGCTCATAGCCGGAGTATCATACTCCCAAGTATATAATAAACACACAGCAATACTTAAAAACATAGTAAACAAGTATTAACGAAGCTCTGGCATGATGAGTACGCTTCTTCGGAAGTTACACATGTGAACAATACGTTCGTAGAACATCCATAAAGGCAGAAGTCCGTCAAAGAAAGGATGAAACCACTTACCTTTTAGTCTCGGGTCGAATCGACTATTGAATAAGCTCATTTCCTTCCTGGCGCCTCTTGGAATGACTTGGCTCTGACAATTGGGATGAATTGGTATCCTAAATTTGGCTTAGAACCACTTGGAAACACTTGGAATTGGATAAGAAGAAAAAGCAGCCGACATGTTCCTTTTATACCTGGAAATCAGTGTGTTCGTGCAACCCTGGATCCCATGCACAACTCCTGCTTCAGATTGTGCTCCCAGGAGTGCGGTCGTGTGTTGGCGTAGAAAAACCCGGCGCTCACACGCCCCTACGCACGCGATCGCGGGGCACTGTCCAGAAGGTGCAGAATTCTGCACCAGCACCTACTGTTGCTGCGATTCGGGTTTGAATATAACCTTACAAGGCTCAGAATGATCTCCAATTTTGTACAAAAGTCACTCATCACTTGTGTGACATTCTCGCAAAGACGGCTCCCAAATTGCATCTCTGAAACTCAATATTTGAGTCCCACAGGAAGAGGTCGATTTCTTGACTTTCGAAGCTTTAGTGAAAACTATCTGAACGGCCTCAGATTTCACTTCCGAAAGTTCCCACAGGTCAAAAATGAACATATAAACGTAACGCAACCTTCGAATTTAAAATCGAAGCTCATTTACTCAAATCGATCTCGGAAACCTCGTTTAGCCTTCACCGACAACCGAAGCGAAAACCTTCTCAGAAAACCTACCAAATGAGGTCTGAATCATCTCAATATTTGCAGACAGGTCCTAATGGACCCTACGGATCTTTTAAGCCTTTTGGCATGCCAATCGGAGTCTTAAATCTCGAAACAAATGATCGAGTTTGTTTCATTCTTCTACACTAGACTCTTGTTCGTCCTCGAACGAGCTTGAGTCTAAAGAAAATTTCACACAAATAATAAGAGAACTTACACGACCTTCATCAACTACTCCGTAGACGCTATCTCATGTTTACAAATTAGAATTATAACACGCACAACTGACTTTTAGAATTAAATATATCTGAATGATGTCATAACATCATTGCCCAGTTTATTCTGACTAAGCTTACCCTTCTTCGATCACGAGAGGATAGTTCTACCTTTTCGAAAAAAGATACACGGAACTCTAGATGGATTAACATGATTCCGCCGACGAATAACCTCGTCTATATACTTTTCGATATTGAACAGGTCGATGAACCTAAGAATTAGCTTACGCTTCTGCAATACCTTAGAGATTTAATATTAGCATTCAGAATTGGAGAAAGACTCATCCACTTAGAGCATAAATTCATACATCTAACTTTAATAGGAATAGCCATCCTCACTCAGTCCGCTAAACTAAAAAAGAATTAGCTAAAAACAAAATGTGGCTCAGTCATGAGCTACCAAATTACCCTCTCGAGTTGCCAAACAGCTGCAACTCTCGAGTTCACAACTCCAAAGCTTCACCAAAAGCACCACCGCCTGATGAATTAATTCACAGGTCAAATGACGCCTCTCACTAACCTTAATAGCCTTGAAACACAACAATGTGCTTACCCGGCTACCTTGACACCCGCTCTTGCTCAACAAAGGGAACATCACAAATGGCTACTAACCACTCAAGCTCACTAGTGCCATAAAAAGAAGAGATGGCAATGGACTGAGGATAGGAATATTTAGAGCTTCATGAAGCTCATCTTCTTACTTGCTTGGCTACCCAAGCTAGACTACTTCCGAGTCAGGCTAGCCAAAGAATCACAATTGAAGAAATAGACATTAAATGAGCTTTATGGAACAACATCCATTCTAATTTAACCTTCCAATAAGAAGGAAGCTCCAAAAATTTACAACAAAATCCTTTTATAACCGAGACAAGCTCACATAATAACATGACACTACTAGCGTCTTGAACCAAGGAAATTCTAACAATTTACCACAAAACCCTTTTATAACCGAGACAAGCTCAAAGAATAACATGACACTACTAGCGTCTTGAACCAAGGGAATACACATAGATCGAATATTACATACTAATCACTTTACACCGGAAGAAACAATGGCACTTTTTTATGGTAACGAAAAAGAATTCCATCATTCTACTAACACTAAATTCCAATAAGGGAGGTAAACTAACTTGACATAATAACAGAAGGTGGCACAACAAGATGCCAAGCAGACAATACCTACACTCACTCCCAAATCCCTCACAAATGCCACGAGTAAATCATACTAGAAGCTCATCCCTCTACCGCAACAAATTCTTTAATAGAAACAACATCCATGAAACAATGGAAACATGATAAGACAACTCTTCCTCCTCTAACTTATTGTATGCCTCATACCTCCGAGCAATATCAACGACAACATCAAATAAAGTCCCGACCTCAATCTCTCGAACCATCTGGGACCTCAAGGATAGAGAAAGGCCATCAATAAATCTTCGAACCTCATCGGAAGGCTCATGGATTAGCTTTCGAGCATATCCAGCCATCTTAGAGAATTCAATCTTATATTTTAAAACCGAAAGGCGACCCTGTCCAATCCGCTCAAACTGGCGACGCATTTCATCATGCTCGTTGTGGGTAAAAAACTTTTCCATGTATCTGCAAGAAAATTCGCACCAAGTCAGCTTTCCGATGCATGGCCTGAGAAGGTCGGAGGGTTCAACCAGGTGTAGTAATACAACCTCTTCAGAAACTTGGATTGTACTGTTACTTGGGCTAGCTGACCAACCAAAACAACTGGAGGCACAACACATGCTACCTCTGGAATATAATTTACTAGGGCAACATCAGGAACTAGAACATAAGCTCTCTTAGCCCGAACATCTGCATCTGCGGTGACCTAATGAGCCACCTAGGGAATAGGAGGTTCATGCTATACCTGCGTAGCCAAGAATCTCATAAAAGCTCGTAGAGAGTAGGGGAACCACAAGGCCCTGCTCCCCCGGCCAATCAGGGGCTGGCATAGCTGGGGCCTCCAAAACTGGATCGTCAGCACGATCCACAACTCTCCGGCTTGGGCAGCGCTAGCTCTAGGCTAGACTGCTTCATCGTGAGCTCCTACTCTATGCTGATTTGCTGCATGTGTTCACCATTACTACGAAGGAATTAATGAAGAAATTTAGCATCCCACAGGAAGATCGACACACGATTAGAAAATAGGGAAGAAAAACTTCCTAAATGTCATCATAGCCTCTCGTAGATAAGTACGGACATCTACATACCCATCGGCGAGACTCTAGTAGACAGTGTCTTAGTCTGGATAGAATCTAAATCTGGCTTCGATACCAATTGACACGACCCGAATTTCCAGCTAGATCTTGTGGGCACCTGACATCCTCTTCTAAACTTGTTGGGTGAACCCTTATCACTGAGTGAATGAAATAGACACCAACTAACTTGACAGAGACATCGAATAATCCAAAAGATGTGTTGGTATATACAGATATACAGAAAAGCTGTTCAAAAAGATGTACAGCTGCCTACCCAATATACTAGGTTTAGGGTTATCCAGACCAGACATCTAAGAATACAAGAAAAAATATGCATCTCCCGAATGGAGCAAAATTCAACTGAAATAATAAAACCTAAACTGGTGGCAATTCTGAAGAAAAGTCAGCTCACCCTGACCGCTGAGGTCGTCTTCGCTCCTCAATCATGTTGGCAAACTTAATCCTGGAGTGAACCTGCCGAAACGAAATAAATAGACAAGAAAAAAATAGAGGGTGAGTTGAAAGGACTCCATAAGTGTGGGCTTATTAGCCACCTCGAAGAAGCGGATATCCTAGCCAGGGAGAAGAAAAGTAGATAAGCCAAATTCACCTTATTTTAACTATAAAAAGGCAGAGCAGATAATAACTAGAAACACATAAGGAACCATAAACTCATAAACAACCAACAACATAAGATAGACAGAATAATATAGTTAACCCGAAACATATCAACAATCAAAAATACATGACAGATACACAAAATATCTCACTATAATCACATAATACACAGCAGCTGGCGCAATGAAATGAAATGAATGCAGTATGATGCAATGGGATCACATGTGCTCGAATGCCTAATAACCCTCATCAGTGCGGTACTCTCATCGCCACAGTGAGATACATAAATCAATATTAACCTGGCCCGGCTCGGGACATTCCTCGAGTTCGGCAGTATAATATACAATTCGAGCAGAATATTCTTGCTCCTGGGGCGGAATACCCTTGCTCCCATACAATGCTCGTCCATGATGATATGATATGTAATGCCGCGCAATTTGGACTATCACAAAATGAATTAGCCTGCCATGTAGCCCAGTGAGGTTCTCCGCCCTAAAATGATATGTCTATCTCCCAGTTTATACTCATAATTGTACCATGACCTCCCTTCTCAATTCATTACTAAGCTTACGGTTCAAGAATAGGGATTCTTAACTATAACAGACCTTCTAACCTCAAATAGCATTCACACGTTATAGACTAACAATTCAAGTTCATGTTACCAACAAGACAACTCTATTATTGATTCAATACCGAGCCTAATATAATACACCGATCATAAGGCTGCATATCATAGATAATAAACTGTTATTCGATCGACAACCATAGTCCAATTTAAACCTTTCATTCTATTCATAATCTTGAGCCCATAGCTCCTCAATTAGCATTCATAACGAACATAACACTCTTATCCTTAACTCGACAATAAATACAATACTTGCTAACACACATACCAGGCAACCAGAACATGTCATGCTCACAGCCGGAGTATCATACTCCCAAGTATATAATAAACACACAACAACACTTAACAACATAGTAAACAAGAACTCAGGAAGATCTGTGTTACTCCCAAACGCACACGCAAATATACGTGGTCGACAAGTAATAAAGTGATAAGTTGAGTATTGTTCCCACGAGGACTATTGATCAGACTGAATTCTAGCAACCAATTTCCTAAAAACTATTAAGGGATCTTTTTCGATGATGATTGTGATTTTTCTACTAACTAAAGAAAACAATAACTAAAAAACAAGTAATTGAAGTCAAGTAATAGAGAGCAAATTATGAGTTGTTATCAATAAAAGAGAAACGGTCCAGGGTCAGAGCTACTAACAATCCAGTTGAGTTTTCTAGTTGATTCTACTTCTCGATTTCCTAGATTGCTAACTAACAGGTTAATTATATTGGTGAAAACTTGTCGATTCTTCACGACTCTATGCAAGCTACTCTAACGCCTATATTTCTATGGAATTAGATCACATGCATGCATTAAAGAACTCTGTATTTAGCTAAGCAAGGCGAATAGGTATATGTCTATCCTACCCGCAAATCGATTCCCTGATGCCCAGGTTCACAATCAAGCCCTATTCTTCCTTATTTGCATTCACAAGTTCCCTCTGTCGAGTTCAACTTGTAAACCGTAGATAGTGTTCAATTATCAGGCCTCAATAGCCAAACAATTAGGCTCAAGAAAGAATAAACAATCTGTAATGGTAAATTAATAGGTAGAAATCAACTTTCAAACATCAACCTTATGTATTTGCTCTAACCCTAGAACGATATGTTTAGCTACGCATATTCATAATAACAACACAAGAATTCATGGAAGAAATATTAAAGATTGTAATAGATGAAGTAACGGAATTAAACCCTTGGTTCAATATGTTAGGAACTCCAAAACATGCTCCCAAAAATCGACTTCCCTTACAAAACGAAATTATTGAGGTTTTATAGTGTTTACAAAGTGCTAGGATAAGTTAAAACAAAGCCTAATCTAGTTGGGAAAACTTGTGGTTCGTCAGCCTCAGAGCTTTCGTGGAAGCCACGCTTCCACTATAGCTTCCAACTCTTCAACGCTTTCGCTGAAGCCTTGCTCCCAGTATAGCTTTCAAATCTTTAGGGCTTTCTTGGAAGCCTTGCTTCCACCATAGCTTCCAATGTGTCCATTAACTCTAATTTGATTATTCTTGTCTCGAATTCAACCGCACCATTCCTATAATCACAAATACAATAAGTGAGCACAAGAAACACAATTATCACATATAACGAGCGCATAAAGTACTAAAATGTGAGAAGATATTAAGGTAAAATAGGCAAATATTGCCAAACATCACCACCCCACACTTAGACTTTTGCTCGCCCTCGAGCAATCATCAAAAATCAATTTCCCAACTAGATCCTAACACTCAATAGAACAGGTCTACCTATGATTATGGTTGATACCGACCATTAGACAAGTGCATATACATACCATGTGACCCTCAACCCATGCCAAAAAGTCACCAAGTTTTAAAACACTAGAACGACCAACCCAAGACATCTCAACCTCAAAAACCGACTCAATGAAACCAACCTTTCACAAAATCACACCCATTCACTCATCCAAGAAGTCAAAATTTCACCTATCTCGTGCAAACCATGTGCCCTCACCAAATCAAGAGAGCGTCCAAAATATCACACAAAGAATATATTTCAAGAATAAATGAGGGACATAATATAGGAAGAATTCACTCGCTCTCAAAAAGAAATTCACGTGCCATACACAACGTACCATAGGCTTGCCTGTAGTGTAGGACTCCACTAATGTAAGCTCACTCCAATCGGGATTAACTAGGACTTTACGGGTTGTAATATAGGCTAAAGGACGGGTAGGATAAATATCGATAAAATAGTGACTACCTCACTAAGCACTTTAATACATCACTTTAATTTTTTATTTTCACCCTTCTTTTCAAAACCAATCCAAGCAACCACCCAAAAGTCTCCTCTCAACTTTAAGCATTTTGTCATTTATTTCTTTGCACAACACTAGCAAGGATTGAGATTTTTTTTTCTTTTGTTTTCTTTGTTTTTCTTCTTTTCATTTTTTTTTCTCAATATTTTTCTTTTCAATCTCTTTTTTTTACAATTTTTCCCAACCTTGCCAATGATTCTTTTTCAAAATACACCATATTTTTCTTTCATTGGTTCCACTTAAAAGCCATCCAATTTCTCCAACCACAACTCCATAAACATAAAATATTTCAATTAAAGTGCTCAAAGTAATATGGGTTCAAAAAGAAGATAATTAAGAACAAAAAGGGTAGGGCTTGAAATGTGGGTGCCAACAAAAAGGTCAATAGGCTCAAAAGGGCTTAAGAAGGATAATATTAAAGGGTAGGCTAATCAAGGCTAGAAAGGCTTATCAAAGAAACGCCTGTATCATCTCCCGACAAGAGCAAACTTAGGATTTCGCTTTGAACACACACGGGGCAAGTTCTAGACATCAATATGCGGCACGAAACATAAGAAAATATACCTCACATCACACATGGCACATAGTTCTCTCAAGACGGTTTCTTTCCAACTCTCGGTTAAAGCAAATAGGATGCAACTTTGAAAATTTAAGCACTAAGGCACAATAGTTCACAAAGAGTCAAGTAGTTGAATCTAAGCATCTCAAGAGGGCCATTCAAATTTTTTTCTAGGCATGCATCACAAGTTTTAAACCAAAAGGGCTTCACAAAAAGTAAATGCTCAAGTCCAAATTCACCGGTATCAAACAAACCAAAGGAACCTAGCATTCTACCATTTTCTTAAAAAGACTCTACTAACTAATACTATACTACTCCTAAAAATATAAATTACCCGGTTCAAAGGTCTACCATGGAAAAGAACCGAGGCCATAAGTAAAACCACGGGGCGGATGACTGTACCACTAACTAAAACTAAAAAGAAAATCTTTTTGGACTTTTTCATTGGTTTTCTAATTTTTTTTCATTTTAGTATATTAAAGCAAGAAATAAATAAAAATAAAGTCAAATGACAAAAATAAAAATTAATAAAATTAAACTAAAGGTACAATCATCCATAACCTCAAAAAGAACGGAAGTTTCCCCCACCCACACTTAAAATCAAACAGTGTCCTCAGTGCGAACAAAAATAGAGTACAAGAGGTAAAGGAAACTTCCCTGAAGGCTAAACGACCTAGCCTTTGGCGCTAGCGGTGGCACCATCTCCATTACGAGCCAACCAATCGTTCGTAGAGCAAGGGGTACTCAGACTTCCCCCTACATGTCGTCATTTTAAGGCATTAAGGGGTGCAACACCCCACACTTGAGCTCGACATACCTAAGCCTGCAAAACAGGCTACATGCGAGAACCGCATGACGTCGTAACAACCCCACACTTAATCCTAACTATACTATAACGACTTGCAAACACTAACTCAACAAAACTTAACATTGGAAAAATGAATGGGGCAGCACTACAGGGAACAAGCAGGCAACAACACATAGCAAGCGCGACAATGGTGTATAGCTTAGTTCGCGCTTTGATCAATTCAAATTCCACACAACCTCGATCAATTATAAACATTTAGGGCATCAAGTAGTTCATGTTATGCCTACTAATCGTTATGCTACTCAGACTTCGCATGATTGAAACTTTTAGTCACTTAGGCAATTTATCAAACATGTGGTGTGCTCTGCATTCAATTACAAAGTTCATTTATATGTAAAGGTATTGAACCCTCCCAAATTTTTGGGAGATCGCTTTCAGAGTTCCAACACAACTCAACACTAATTACAATTTATAGAATCGAAATACGCTTCACAGTTCACATAAACCTTAATGGAACCGTGGCTAAGAACTGTGGGTGATGTTGTGACGGGGATTAAGAACTGTGGAAAGAGAACAAGAAGGAGAGAGCATACATGATCAACTTCGGATTAATAAACAAAATGGATTCTGAATTGATGTTGTTTTGATGTTGTTTTATGCCCTAGGTAAGAATTTTGTTTTTGTTCTCTGTTTGGATGTGAAACACAGTGGAGGAGGGAAACAAATATTGGTTTTTTGTTTTAAATTTTCGTGGGTCAACGGGTCAAGACCGGGTTGACCCGCAAAATATTTTGTTAAACTTACCTGCGATGGAGGAGGCGACATTGTGGGATCGCCTCAAGCTAAAACGACTTACTACCTAACCAGAAGCGATGGAGAGGGTGTCGCTTGGTATCTCTGCTCGTGCAGTTGGAGGCATTGAAGAAGGCATCGCTGGGGGATCGCCTTACACTACTGGCGCACACTGCTTAAATCAAAGCGATCGTAGGGGTGTCGCTTTGCTCTCTGCTCGTGCAATGTGAGGCTTTGAGAAGGGCAACGCATCAGCATCGCTTGGGAAGGTCTGGAGCTCACTGATGGACTTAGAGTGATGGTGGGGGCGACGCCTTGGACGTGGCTCAGTCCAATTTATAGAAAAATCAAAAATTCTTGCGTGTGCTGAAGGCGTTAGGTGAAGCGACGCCTTGTGATCGCTTGAGATAACTAGAGCTCATTGCCTTACAATCCTTCCGCACTCCTCGAAAATGCTCCACCTTCCAAATGTCCCAAGCCCTGCAAAAACAATGAGAACTACGTAACACTAAAGAAATAACATGACGAAAACAATAAAAATTGGGTTGCCTCCCAACTAGTGCTTGATTTAACGTCGCGGCGCGACTCTTTTTGTATTTTTATTCTTTTTCTATTTTTTTTCTTTAATTTTTGCATTTACATACAAGGCTCGGCTTGCCTCCCGAGAAGCGCCTTAGTTAACGTCGTGGCATGACGATACTTTTAAGCTCACTTCCAGCATTTACGTCTCCTCTTCTTACGATGAACTTTTGCCTTCTTCTTTCCTTTAGGTGAATCTACCTTCAACTTGTCAATTATTGTGTCGTGGTCACTTTGTTCTACATTCCTCTCAAACACCTCTTTCGATTTACTTTCACGTTCTCATCTGACACAATCTATCAAAGAACACTCTTCAAACTTAGCCATATGATCCTTTTCATTATAAACTTTGAAAGTAACCTTTTCTCCATACGCTCTCACAGTCATCTCCCCAAGTTCCATGTCAATAATTGCCTTCGAGGTGACTAGGAATGGTCTTCCCAAAATTATTGGGGCTTCTCGATCCTCTTCATAGTCTAGAATAATAAAATCCGCAGAGAACGTAAACTTCACAACTTTAACCAACACATCCCTCACCTTGCCATCTGGCCCCCAGATCACACAGTGCACCAAAAATATTTTGACCACCAATAGTGCAAGGAATAGTAAACCTCCCAGGATCTTGAAGTTTTGGAGGTAATTTACTCAGGATTGTACTACACTCCTCCGTCAACTTGATTGTATCAATCTCTTGTGGCTTTCTCTTCTTAACTAGAATCTCTTTTAAGAACTTCACAAATGACGGCATCAGTTCAAACACATCAGTCAAAGGAATGTTAACCTGAAGCTCTTTCATCATACTCACAAATTTTTGAAATTGAGCCATATCCTTTGATGGTTGAAGTCTCTGTGGGAATGGTGGGGGCGGTAGAGGTGCCTCCTTTTTCTCTTCTTTCTTCTTTAACTTCTCCATTTTTTCTACTTCCGCTGCTTTAAGTTGCTCTTTCTCCTCAGCTTTGGCCATCGACTCTGCGCCTTTAACTAGAGTTATAGCAAGACAGTGCTCAACTCCCTTTAGATTTGGGTTCGATTCAACAGTACCAGGAAGTGCTCCATGTGGTCTAGAATTTTGTGCTCCAGCTAACTGCCCCATTTGGCGTTCAAGGTCTTTTTGAGCAGTAGTAAGATCTTTTATGGCCCATGCCTGATCTGCATTGTCAGTGATAATTCTCTACTGGCCTGCTAACATCTGCTTTATCAAATCTTCAACTGAACTGTTTGACTGCTGTGGTGGAGCCTGAGGATGTGAATTCTGGTAGTTATTCTGAGATCTTGTATTACCTTGAGTAGCTTGATTATCATTCCAAGAGAAACCAGGATAATTTCGTGAATTATGATTGTAGCTATTACCAAATTGGTTCTGATTCTGTCCCTGAGACCTATTTTGATTCCCCACGTAATAAACTGACTCTAGATTGGATGGGCAAACATCAGTAGCATGTTCTTGTCCACGTACCTTACAAAAACTTTGAAACTGCTGCACTTGTTTAACCGATTGCACTTGTTGCTGAGTTGGTGGCAATGCTAGCTTGCTAATTTGGTTAGCTATCGCATCCATCTTTGCATTCAATGCTGAAACCGCATCCAATTGAAGTACTCCAGCAGCTTTTTGACTTGGAGCTCTACCATCACCCTGCCAGTCAGGATTGCTCTGAGAGAATTTATCCAGTAATTCATAAATCTCATTAAAATTCAAGGCCAATACTTGGCCTCCTGCTGCAGCATCCACCACGATCTTGGTATGAGCATTCAAACCTTCAACAAAAGTATGGGCCAACACCTCATTAGACTGGTTGTGGTGCGGGCAATCTCTTAACAATGACTTGAATCTCTCCCAAGCTGAATACAAGGATTCTCTATCTCGTTGTCTGAAAGACATAATCTCACTCCTTATTTTGGCTGTTTTGGCAGATGGACAGAATTTAGCCAAAAACTTCTTAGCTAAAGCATCCCAAGTAGTGATAGACCCAGGCTTTTCAGCCTTTAACCACTTCTTTGCTGCCCCAATCAATGAAAAGGGAAGGAGTATCAATCGAATATAATCAGTTGAGACCCTTGATGGTGTGTATGTGTCACTAATCTCACAGAAATTCTGGATATGTTGTTGTGGATCCTCCTGTAGTAATCCAGCATATTGTCCAGTCGCATGGAGGAGTTGTATCATGCCGGACTTAATCTCAAAGTGTCCAGTAATTTTTGGCTTAACTATGCTCGAGGCTACTCCCTCCAGACTGGGAAGAGCAACATCTCGCACAGCTAAAGCTCGATCTTCTGTCATTCCTACAGGTAAGGATTAAGAGAAACCTAATACCTAAAACAGCACAAGAAACTCAAAACAAAAATTAAACCTGCATAGAAAATAACAAATTGTCTGAAAAGAAAACAGTCAATTATTTAGTCCCCGGTAACGGCGCCAAAAACTTGTTGCTCCCACACGCACACGCAAGTATACGTGGTCGACAAGTAATAAAGTGATAAGTTGAGTATCGTTCCCACGAGGACTATTGATCAGACTGAATCCTAGCAACCAATTTCCTAAAAACTAATCAGGGATCTTTTTCGATGATGATTGTGATTTTTCTACTAACTAAAGAAAACAATAACTAAAAAACAAGTAATTGAAGTCAAGTAATAGAGAGCAAATTATGATTTGTTATCAATAAAAGAGAAACGGTCCAGGGTCAGAGCTACGAACAATCCAGTTGAGTTTTTCAGTTGATTCTACTTCTCGATTTCCTAGATTGCTAACTAACAGGTTAATTATATTGGTGAAAACTTGTCGATTCTTCACGACTCTATGCAAGCTACTCTAACGCCTATATTTCTATGGAATTAGATCACATGCATGCATTAAAGAACTCTCTATTTAGCTACGCAAGGCGAATAGGTATATGTCTATCCTACCCGCAAATCGATTCCCTGATTCCCAGGTTCACAATCAAGCCCTATTCTTTCTTATTTGCATTCACAAGTTCCCTCTGTCAAGTTCAACTTGTAAACCGTAGATAGTGTTCAATTATCAGGCCTCAATAACCAAACAATTAGGCTCAAGAAAGAATAAACAATCTGTAATGGTAAATTAATAGGTAGAAATCAACTTTCAAATATCAACCTTATGTATTTGCTCTAACCTAGAACGATATGTTTAGCTACGCATATTCATAATAACAACACAAGAATTCATGGAAGAAATATGAAAGATTGTAATAGATGACGTAAAGGAATTAAACCCTTGGTTCAATGTGTTAGGAACTCCAAAACATGCTCCTAAAAATCGACTTCCCTTACAAAATGAAATTATTGAGGTTTTATAGTGTTTAGTGCTAGGATAAGTTAAACCAAAGCCTAATCTAGTTGGGAAAACTTGTGGTTCGTCAGCCTCAGAGCTTTCATGGAAGCCACGCTTCCACTATAGTTTCCAACTCTTCAGGGCTTTCGCTGAAGCCTTGCTCCCAGTATAGCTTCCAACTCTTCCGGGCTTTCTTGGAAGCCTTGCTTCCACCATAGCTTCCAATGTGTCCATTAACTCTAATTTGATTGTTCTTGTCTCGAATTCATCCGCACCATTCCTATAATCACAAATACAATAAGTGAGCACAAGAAACACAATTATCACATATAACGAGCGTATAAAGTACTAAAATGTGAGAAGATATTAAGGTAAAATAGGAAAATATTGCCAAACATCAATCTGGCATAATAAGAACGCTTTTTCGGCAGTTATACACGTGAATGGTACGTGCCTAGAATATCTATAAATGCTAAAGGTCGTCAAAGAAAGAATGAAACCACTTATTATTTAGTCTCGACTCGAATCGACTATTGAATAGGCTCTTTTCCTTCCCGGCGCCTCTTGGAATGACTTTGCTCTGACAATTGGGATAAACTGGTATCCTAAATTTGGCTTAGAACAACTTGGAAACTCTTGGAAGCTGCCGACACGATCCATTTATACCCAGAAATCAGTGCATTTGCGCAACCCTGGGTGCCCACGCACCACTTCTGCTTCACGATTACGGTCCCAGGAGCACGGTAATCCTTCGGGATAGAAAACCCAGTGCTCACGTGCCCCCACATGCGCAATCGTGCAGCACTATCCAGAAGTGCAGAATTCTGCACCAGCATCTGATGGTGCGGCGATTTGGATCCGAATATGACTCTACAAGGCTCAGAATGACCTCTAATTTTGTATACAAGTCATACAATATTTTTGTGACATGCTTGCAAAGACAGATCCCAAATTGAATCTCCGAAACTCAAGATGTGGGTCCCATAGGAAGAGGTCAATTTCTTGACTTTCGAAGCTTTAGTGAAAACTATTCGAATGACCTCGGATTTGACTTTTGAAAGTTCCCACTGGGTCACAAATGACCATACAAACCTAACGCAACCTTCGAATTTTAAATCGGAGCTCATTTACTCAAATCGAGTTCGGAAACCTCTTTTAGCCTTTACCGGCTACCGAAATGAAAACCTTCTAAAAGAACCTACCAAACGAGGTTCGAATCAGCTCAAAATTTTGCAGATAGGTCCTAATGAACCCTACGGAACTGTTAATACTGTTGGCATGCTAATCAGAGCCTTAATTCCTAAAAAGACTGAACGAGTTCGTTTCAGGCAAGTTCCAAGGCAGTTTTGAGAGTGCACAATCTAGCAAATCGGAGAACCAAGGTCCTAATCATGATTGTTATTTTTGTTCCGCATGTTTTTCTAGTTTGATGTACTTAGGCTATCGAGTGGTAACCAAATTTGTTTAATCAACGAAGTAATATAGTTGGTATCTACTGAAGAGAACTTATATACTTAGGTTGCATTACATTGGTATGGGTTCTGCAATCTTGTATTAGATAGTAGTGGGTTGTGATTTTGACTAGTCACATAAGGTATAACCTTGTTTGCTTTTATTTTTTGTGGAAGAGAAGGAAAGCACACTGAGGTCGGTTGTGATTTTTACTCTCTTGATAAAGGAGTTTTTCACATAAAAATACTATGTTCTTTATATTCCGTAATTTATCTTTTTAGTATTTTTTCTTGAACCAACATCGAGAATCTAGTTCTTTGTGTTAGTATTCAGACAACATCTAGTGTCATAGTTGGGTATTTCATATAACAAGTGGTATTTGCACATGCCATCTCTTGTTAGACTAATACCTTGAGAAGATTTGACAAGATGCTTACACCAGCTGGGATCCTGGAAGGTCAATGTATTTCTCGTCCACCATTGTTCAACGGTCAATACTATAGTTGCAGAAAGCTAGAATGGAAGATTTCTTGATGGCTGAAGATTATGAACTATGGGAGTGTACAAGAAGTGGAGTAATGATTCAACAAAAGAAGGATGCACAACAAAATGATGTTCGAAAGGAAAGATATGAATATGTTGCTACTAACTACATGATGATTGAGAAGAATGCCAAAGCTAAGAAAGTCATCATATGTGATTTGGTTCGAATGAATATAATTGAATCTTTGCATGCAAAACTACTAAGAAAATCTAGGTTGCGTTTCAAAATCTCATGAAGGAACTAGTCAAGTCAAAATGATCAGAGCTGATTCGTGATTAGGTGATAAGGTTCACCATATTTACCAGTGAGTTGAAATCACTGAAAAAATTTTTCCTACCGAGGACTTGGTATGAAAAATACTTTGTATTCTAACATAGTCCTAGGAAAGTTAGGTGACATCCATTCAGGAAAATGAAGGACCTTGATAAGTTGTCTTTGCATGAGCTTATATGAAATCTCAAAACTTATGAACTTATGAAACTATCAATTTTAGAGATAGAAAAGAACCCGGTTAAGACCACTTTAGATGATGTACCAAGAAGTGATGAAAATGAGATGACCTTCATCACTAAGAACATCCACAACGATCTCAAGAGCTTCTTGAATAACTTTAGGAAAGATGGAAGGGCGAAGCCTGTTGAGAAACCCAAAATGGTTGTTAATAATGTGGTAAAATAAATAACTTTTCTAAAGATTGTTCTGAAAGGAAAAAAAAAAGCAGAAAAGGGATTAGAAAAGAGCTCGAAGAGGTAGTCGGCTTCGGAGTAAAATTGAAGCATTTTGGGAAGCTACAAGGTAGGCTTACATGGCTATTGTGAAGAAACTGATTATGAGAATAATGAAGGAGATGAATGTGAAGAGGTTGATATTACTCTTATGAATATGAGTGATGGAGAAGCTAAGACAACACCCTGAGATAAGTTTTTATGAAATAAAGAAATATGCTCTCTCTTTTTCAAAAAAGAAATTGGTTGCTCTGTTTCTAACCTCAGTATATATTTATGAAGGTTTAAGTGTTGACTTAGAAATTTTTTTTGTCTAATTTCATAAGCTGAAAAAAGTTTAGAAGTAAAAAATGTTGAGCTAGAACTATATTTTAGAAAACCGAAAACAACATTGCAACATGTAAACTTGAAAATCTTCAATTAACAGAGGCACATGGCAAGCAAGACATGAGTGAAGTTCAAATCCTATGAAGCAGAATTGAAAGTCATCAAAGCAAGTTTGCATTGTGAAATTCTAAGAAACAAACTGCTTCAAGAAAATGTGGATTTGATTAAAATTGAATTCACCATGACCGCTAAGTGGACCAGGTTCTCTGAAGCTCTTAATTGGCTGCATGAACATCATAATAGAAACAAGAAGGTATTGGTTACAAAAAAAAAGTACCTCCTTGGGATCAAAGGAGCAAATAAGTTAGGTTGACTAAGAATAGACTCTATATTAGGGCGATGTCTAATATTCCTATTTTTACCGCAAAAATATATTTAAACACACGTAATAAACTCAAATACTCTATTAGGATCATTACCTGAATGTTTTAGGGTGAAAATTCTACTTTTCTCCGGCCCCTTTTCTCATTTTCTGGCATTTTTCTTCCTCCCCGTCCTTTTATTTTCTCTATGTGTCTGAATCGTTTTTTTTGTTGTTACTGCTTCTGCTATACTTAGCATATATGCACTTACCCACCGCCTAACTTTTTAATTTTTTGTCTTTTTCCTTTTTTTTTTCTTTTTTTTTAAAAAATTCGCTGTTACGGTAAAAATTAAAACGGTACCCTACGATATTCGGAATAATCCCAACTTTTACATACAAGTTATAAAAAATATATGTAACATACTCGCGAAGGTGGATCTCAAATCAGACTCCCGAAACTCAAGATGCGAATTTAAATGAAAAGAAGTCAAATTATTTAACTTTCGGCATTTTAGCGGAAACTAGCAGAACAACATCGAAATTCAATTTCGAAAGCTTACAAAAATCACAAATAATCATACGAACTTAACAGCGCTTTCAGATTTCGAATCGGAGCTCATTCGGCAAAAACCGAGCTCGAAAATCTCTTTTTAATATTTATCGCCAATAAAAACTGAAACCTTCTTCCGATGCCTACCAAACGAGGTCTGATTCAGCTCAAATTTTACAAACAGGTCCTAATGGACATTACGAGTATTTTAAAATTATCGGCACGCCAATCGGAGTCCTAACTTCCGAAACGACTGACCGAGGTCGTTTCATTCTCCTCCACTTAAACTCTCTTTCGTCCTCGAACGAGCCTAAGTCTAAAGAAAAATTCGCACAGATAACAAAAGAACTTGCACGACCTTCATAAGCTATCCCACGGAATTTTTCTCATGATTACAGAATTAAAACTATAACACGAACACCGCACTCTTGGAATAAAAATATAGCTGGATAATATCATAACGCCATTGCCCAGCTTATTCTGACTACACTGATCCTTCCTCGATCACGAGGGGAGAGTTCTATATTTTCGAAACAAAGATACACGAAACTTTGAATGGGTTAACATGATTCAGTCGACAATTACCTCTTCGATATACCTTTCGTTATAGAACAAGTCGATGGAACTAAGAATTAGCTCACGCTTGATACAATAGGGGAAGATTTTGAAGTACCTTGTCACTACACACTCTAGAAGATTTGATGCAAGCTATATTATTTTTACGAACGCACTATGCAACATCTCAGTTGATCTTAGTGTTGTTCCGCAAGCTCCTCGTGGGAATGTAGTTACTCATATTCTAATGTATGCCAAAAGCTCATCTGAACAGGGTCTATCGTATAAGGATAAGGATCATGCAACTACTACTGGATAGTATGATGCAGACCAGGAATGATCTTCAGACTAAATATCTACCTCAGGGTATTGTCTTTGGATTGGAAATATTATAACTTGAAAAAGTGCAAATAAAAGAGACATGTCGTTGGACTTAATCTGAGGCAGAATACCAGCAATAAAGTTGATTACATGAGCACTTACAACGCTAAAGTAACCTCTCAAGGAGTTGAGGTGTGAAGGAGATATGCCAATGATGGATGGACGACAAGGTGCACTAGACCTTTAACTCTAAATTTTTTTTCATGAAGTAAAACAACGTCAATATGAGGATCCAGTTCTGGTTGAATACAGACAGATAGCCAGAAGAAAACCGGAGTCACCATACAGGGTTACTACTGACAGTGTTCTCATGTATAAAGATAGACTTTGTGTTCCTGATGTTGCAGATTTACGTGGACAGATTATGATAGAGACACATTATTCCAAATACAGTATTCATCCAGGTTCGACTAAGATGTACCATGATCTTAAGCAGATTTATTGGTGGGAAGAAATAAAGTGTGACATAGCAGAATTTGTGGCTTAGTGTTCTAATTGCCAGCCAGTTAAAGTCGTGCCATCTTTCCAGAATTTATGCTTTCAGCAACGCCTTAGAGATTTAATATTATGATTCGGTATCAATTGGAGGAAGACTCCTCCACTTAAAGCACAAACTCATGCAGCTATTTGAATAGGAATAACCATCCTTGCACAGTCTGCTGGACTAAAGAAGATTTAGCTAAAAGCTGAACGTAGGCAGACCTAAGCTACCAACTACCCTTTCGAGTTGCCAAACAGCTGCAACTTTCAAGTTCACAACTACATACCTTTGCCGTAAACACCACCGCCTGATGAATGGTACTTCTATATAAAAATTTTGGCAGAGTTTCCCCTGAAACTGGATGATCCGCAAAAACAGAACAAGCACTATACTATACATGGGAACGGATACCCGGATAAACTGATATCCAAAACAATAATATGCTTACCCCGTTACAATAACACATACTCTGGCTCAACACAGGAAACATCACAAGCGGCTACCAACTGCCCAAGCTCACTGGTGCCGGACGAAGAAGAAATGGAAATGGACCGAGGATAGAAATAACTAGAGCTTCAGGAAGTTCATTTTCTTCTTTGCTTGGCTACCAAAGCTAGACACTTACGAGTCATGCTAGCCAAAGAATCACAATTGAAGGAATGGATATTAAATTAGCTCTATGGAACAACATCCATGCCAATTTAACCTCCCAATAAGAATGAAACTCTGACAATTTACCAGGAACCCTTTTATAACCCAGATAAGCTTATAGGATAACATGATTTACTAGTATTTTGAACCAAGATGAGATACACAGATCGAATATTACTTACTAATCAATTTGCACCGGAAGAAACTATAACACTTTCGGATGGTGACGAATTAGGATCCCATCATCCTACCAACATTGAATTTCGAGGTAAGAGGAAAACTGAATTGACATAATAACAGAAGGTGGCGTAACAAGATGCCAAGCAGAAAAATACCGATACTCACTCACAAATCTCTCACATTTAAACCAGATAAACTAGTAGAGTCATCATAAATGCCAAAAATAAATCATATCAGAAGCTCACCCTCTACGGCAATAGATTCTTAATAGAAAAAAATATCCAAGGACGCCATGGAAACATGATATGACAAACCATTTCCAGATCGATCGGAAGAATCGAATCTTACTCACATTTGAGGGAAGAAGAAATACTTGGGTCTACTACATCGGATACCTCAGCATCCTGCCAGACTAGCAGTTCATAAAACTGCCTTTGCGGCTGAGTTGAGCCGCTACCCTGATAATTACTTCTAGAGGAATCACTACCACCACACTCTCAACCTCTACTGGAATACTAAACACCTTAAGGATAGTTGTACTAGTCTATTAAATGTTATTCAAGAAAATAGGAAAACTGTCTTGCCGCAGTACGATGCGTGGGAGTAAGTTTATCCATTTACCCAAATAAAAGAACTCAAGCTATTTTAGATTTCTAAAACTAATCAATGATTATGTTTGCAGGCTGGAGTAAGAGAGAGTAGTCAAAGCTAGATACTTGATAGTAGGTACACAAGGCACATGATAGGTGTCACAATTCAAAAACTAGTCTTTGCTGACACTTAAGAACTGCTAACCTTAAGTAAACCAATTCATAAAAACCTTCTCATATAAAATTATTTTCAATAAATCAAGGTTTTAGAAGTGAACTTAACATACAAAGATAAAGTAGAAGAGTAAATAAAAAAATTAATAATATCATAAATAAGGTAAATTGAATAAAATACTAAAATAAGTTCCACCAACCCAACACCCTACAACTAATCATAGAGCTTCTATAAGTATAAATATATTACAACGGATCCAACCCAAACTAAAATATCATAAGGAAAGAGTAGACATTCACGAACTATGTGGTAGCATCCACATAAAACACTGAAATATAATCATGAATATTTCCAAGAATGTCCGTCATGCCTCAACTAATGAACCTGTACACAGAAGCTGTAAGGGAATGAGTCACAGTGACTCATTAAAATCCTCGACGAGTCCCCCTTCCTTATCATTTTTAAAACTAGTTTTTAAATACTATACAAGGAAAAGTACGTACAATAAAGGTAAATCACAAGATAAGCTTATTTAATATGGATATAAATAAATTATAAATCAAAGAGGAGCCCAGCTCAGCCATTATATCAACCAAGTGAGCCCAACATAACATCAACAAGTCATCTCTATTGCATATGCCTCAACTATACATGCTAGACCAGCAACTATATCATGTCAGTAGCATGGACCCTCAGCATAATAAGCTAAGACCAGTGGCAATAACAACTTTGTGTCATTGGCCCTCACCATAATAGGCTAGACAAGTAGCTATAAAAACTTTGTAGCATAGAATCTCACCACAATAGGCTAGATCAGTTGTTATAATAACTTCGTAGAATAGGCCCTCACCATAAAAGGCTAGACCAGTTGCCAAATAAACCCAACGACACAACCCCTCACCATAAAGGCTAGACCAGTGGCCCAAAAAATGTAGATACCAATACAACAGTAATAACACTGAATAATAATGCTAATACTAAAAAAATATAGCCCAAAACACAACTCAACATAGATGAATGATAACATAGCTCCGATCACTCATATAAATGCATACTGCATTGCAACTCTCAATCATTTTTGAAATAGATGAAAGTAAATAAATTCTAAGCTTAGATAAACAATGACATAACTCATGTAAAAGTCTCAAAATAGGTTTAAACTTATGGTATACATAGATTTTGGCATACCAAACTAATTTCATTACACTTAGCGTGTAACGAAGCTTTTGAATTCCAATTATCCCAAGTCAATCTTAAAAATATGTATCATTAGCAACTCACAAGAAAGTCAAGCCAACAACACGGTATTAACTAAACTAGCAAACTTATATTCAATAGTGTTAAACTCTTGGATACCATGAAAGTAACTTTAACAAATTACGTACTATACTTTTTGAGGAAATCCAAGCAAGTTGCAGTTTAAGTGTCTCTTACCTCGCATCTAATAAAGCACCAAGGCCATCCAAAATCGAAAAGTTCACTAATATGATCTGAAAATGCTCCAAATTATCCAAAAGATGAAACCACAAATCAAAACAGGCTTGGGAACTAAAGCCCATGACTTCCGGACAAAGTAAAAAGAAGTCAAACCTTAGGTCAACTCCTCGGATCTCGAATTCCAAGTTGAATTTCTGATGATACATCAGATTATGAGTCCAACCACATGAAATTTATCAAATTCGAAACACAATTTCAAGTTTATGTTCAAGTCCCAAGTTCAACACCTTAAATCTCATGTTTTAAACGATGAAACTCAATTAAAATATAATATAGTAATCCTTCAGTGATATGGAATCAATATCTAAAAGAGTAAGGTCTAATTCAATTAATGGAAAGAAATTCCAAATTTAAGCTAGGGTTTAAATCTCCAAATTTAAGCAAGGGTTTAAATCTCCAAATTTAAGCATTTAAATCATGGATTAAATTACGAAATTACATGAATATTCATGTTTAGATACCATAAAAAAGAATCTTAGAAAGAAAAACCAAATTCAAGTTATGGTTTAAATCTCCAAATTAAACCATTTAAATCATGGATTGAATCACGAAATCACACGTATACCTGAGCTGATTCCTTGTATATCTCCATGTTTCACGTGCTCTCTAGTTTCAAATATTTGAAGAAAAATGAGGCAATCCCAAAATATCCTTAATTACTAGCAAAAACTAGTCAAACACCAACACTGTCCAATATACTTTGCAGTGTCTAAAACTTTTCATACGATCTTGAAATTTGACGAAACCAGTTTCTATTAGTTTGTAATAATAAGATGCATATATGATAACTTTAAAATCTTAATTCAAACTACCATAACACAGAATAAAGGGGCCGGTTCCCATACTTGTCAAATTTGCCCATAATTGTACAAAAGTAACCAAACAATCTCGAAATTGAGTTCTGCTTACATCATCAGGTTACAATATTTATAAAAAATTAACAAAATTAATGGCTTGTGAATCGGATCTCGTTTACTCAAAATAACGCAAAAAGTCCAGTTTTAATCCAGTAATGGTTTTGAAAGAAGTATATCATCTAAAGACCTATCAAACGATTTCGGCATCAAACCAAAATTTGCACATACCTGATAAATTATTTATAGACTCCATCCACAGGATCGGTTCACTAAAAGGAACTTCAACACATAATATGGCAGATCTAATTTATAATTAATATACAAATAAACTTTCAATCGATTTTGTTTGATTACTAGCTTCCAAATAACATCTGTGACTTGTTGGAACTGAATATTTTTCATTTGGAGTATGTTTACTTAGTTGAACATGATATTTTAATTTTTTTATCGGTAATGGTTCAAAAATATTTGTGTTACTAAACCATCATAACAAAGTTTGATTAACCCAAAATTTTGTATGCAAGTTATATTATTAAAATAGAGTTGTCAGAACATTGGCATGCAAAATGGAGTATCATAACTCAAAGTCACTGAATCGAACTCACTATTGTGGCAATAGAAGCAAAAAAATACTACGAGTGTTTGATTATCATTCAAAATGACTCTCTATTCTGGCATAGAAGGTTATGACATGCTTGCTAGTTTAAGTTAGCTTAGTCTCACAGGGTTGGCCATAGGACTGCCTAACTTTAAATTTGGTAATGAGAAGTTTATTTATGCATGTGCAAAAGCGAAGCATGTCAAATCATTATTTAATTCTAATAGTACGGTAAGTACTTCTCAATCCTTTGAATTGGTCGATATGGATCTATGAGGAAAAATGAGGATCAAAAGCAGAGGTGGAGAAGTATTTTTGTTTGTGATTGTTGATATCTTTTCAAGATATACATGGACACTATTTCTTGCCACCAAAGATGAGACTTTTGAAATGTTTGTTTCCATTGATTTCATGATTCAAAAGAAACTTGGTTCTTGATCACGACCAAACACGCCATATAAAAGGGACTAAGCAGTCGCAGCAAATACGACTCGGTATTTAAAGTCGCGAGGTAGAATCCCAGAGACTACACGATTTCTAGCAGTTAATCTAGCCAAAATTATCTACCCAATCAAATTCAAGAGTATATCTTTAATGTTTGTTTTGTTCTATCTACTACTTAAAAATAAAGTAAATAACAAGTAACTAAATGATGGTCTTGGTTCAAAAGATATAATACCTAGGATTGATTTCACCAACTCCTAACTTGTCTTAAAGTATTGTGTTATTAATACCCCTTGAATCTTTCTATTGAAAGAGTGCTCCAAGTTTACAACTATCCACTTCCGTTAAGTAATTATAACTTTCAATAATAAATTATTTCAATTATTTAATGAAGATAGAGAGGACTACATTTACATTTCATAGTAAGGATCAATTGTCATAAATCACCCATTTGGCAACTTAAGCAATGCCTTTTTTTTAAGTTGAAAAACTGATATGTGTTTAACCTTAGCTCATGAGTCTATTCCTAGAAACCACAAGAATAATGTGGGACAACTAATTGAGGATCCTACCAATCAATATCATGAAATATAATAAACAGATCGATAGGAAAACACATCAGGTTCGCTAATAACAAAATAATAACAGTCACACAAATATGTGGAGTGCTTCAATCTACTCTAGAATGTGTGATTTAGCCATTCATAGACATATTCTAAGACAAATAATAACTATAAGCATGTAAAGATCACAAAAGATAGATAGATGGACGAAGTAGAGCCTTGAATCTTGTACCTCTTTCCTCCTTGCCTCCTTTAGATGTGAAATATGCCAAAAGTCTCCTTTCTAGGCAAAAAGTCATGTCCAATATGAGTTAAGGACTTATTTTGTATGAAATCAACTTGGATGAAAAAGCCTATCTAAAATCTATCACAGCTCTGGATTGTGAATAAAAGAAGCGCGCACGGCATGCTACACGTCGTGTGGCACGTTGTGCCTTTATATTTTGCCTAAATCACTTATTTTGTGAAGCTGTAGGACTTTTCCGAGATAGTGCACGTCATGCAGCTTTTTCCAAAGGCACGACGTGCAGTACCTAGGTAGCACGTCGTGCTTTCCCAATTTTTAAAATGTTATTCACTTTAACTAGCCTTCATTTATGCGACCCTCGGGCTTCTACTCAGACTTCAAAACTATTGATTGTCACCGTTTATGCTACAAAAGGCCTCATATTGTCAGTTAAGCTCCTACAAAGCAAAAACACACAAGGTAAGCATAGTGCAGCTCTAAGTATAATGACGAGGCAAAACTACCCAAAATATCACTACATCTAACCTCGTATTAACAACCAACATTTAAAACTTTTCTCATCCTCCAGCAACATGTACCTTGAGCTCAAGACTCAACAAGACAACTTAAATCAATGGCTTGGATTTATACTGTCACTTAGAAAATCGCAGATGACCTAACCATATTTTATTCACACAAGTCTATGCCAAAAATAGTTAAAAGCTATCTCGTATATCATATCAACTTTTCAATCTCACAGAACGATTCCAAGACCACACAAGAGTTATATAACTACTCACCTCATTTGTGAGACTAATAACTGAGCTCGCTTCTTGCAAATATTGTGCCCTCACAAGAGAATGACATGAACATACAAGTTCACATATGAAAGAAGCACTCGCTCTCAGAACAGAACTCACGTGCAACACAAGATATACCATAGGTTTTTCCTTAGTATAAGACTCGACTTATGTCCATCTACTCGGCTAAAATCAACTAGTTCTTCTTGTGGTTGTAATGTAGGCTATGGGATGGATATGATACATTTAAGTAATATTGACTAATCTTCCCAAACAATTAAATACATCACTATAATTTAAGCCTTTTCCTCTATTCAATCACTCTTTCTTTTGTCACCACATAGTTCAACTTTCACCAACCTTCTTCATTAATCAACACTACTTAAAGGGACCACTTCTAGCTGCTTTGTTTAATCTTTAGGACACAATAGTTTCCTTCTTTTTTCTCAAGTTTTCCTCTTCGGTTTTTCCTGGTAGATCTCTCCAATATCACCTCCTAGAGCACCATTTATCTTTTCCCAAACAACTAAAATTTTCCACTTCATTCTTTACCCTTTTAGGCTCGTAATAATACATGTAAAATTCATAGTTATTTAGTACAAGAAATAGGATTTCGAATGGCTATCAAAGAAAATGCTACAGGCTAAAAAATGTTAGCTAATGTAAAATTTCCAACGGTTCAATCAAACTCTAAAGCTTCAAACAAATTAGCTAAGAAAAGAATGCCTATATCACTTCCTAACCGAGCAAACTTCTCATTTCGCCTTGGACTCACACCATGGAAGTTCTAGATATCAAGTATTGAAACATGGAACAAAGAGAGTCCTCACTTACACATGGCACTTAACTCACTCAAAATGGCTAAATTTGCGCTCTCAAGCAGAAGCAAACACAAACATAACTCGCAATCAAGTCTAGAGTAAAGATCATGAAAACTAGTAGTCAAACAAATATACTCAACGTTTCTAAATGCAACATGGAACAAGGTAGAATATACTCATGAACTATACACAACCCAACTTATGTATCTATATAAAACAAGTCAAAGCATGTAGCCAAGATTATCCCGTCCATCAACACCTCTTGTTACATAGTTTAGATTGCTACACTTGGAAAAGAACTAATTCACAAAGAAAAATCAAGGTGATGTATTGACACAAATTGAAAGACTACCACCCCACACTTAAAATCATGTATTCCCCCCAATGCAGCAATGAAAAAATAAGGGTTATAGAGAAACCCCCCGGGGCTCTAAGCCCGAAGAACATCCTAGTGAGCTTTGGGCGCTGGGTACTCAGACATCCTGCAAGAAGGACATCATCATTCGATCACATGAGGTTGCAAGCATCCCACACTTGGACTCCAAACTATTTGAAACCTGCAAAATAAATAAACTTACCAAATAACATCCTTCAAGACGACAAACAATTAGACACAAATAATTAAATCGATAAATAAATAAATAAGTAAAGCGAGAATAAGAATTGGGTTGCCTCCCAACAAGCGCATTATTTAATGTCATGGTACAACATAACAAAACATTAATACTTTTTCCTCCACCTCGAGCTTATGAATTTCGATCTCCAATTTAACTCAAGTTTCCAGCTATATTCCTAGGGTGGCGATTAATATCCAACTGTACTAAACACCAAGTATCGCTTTTTGTACTTATTGGCTTTTGACCAAGGAATGTTATTTTACCTAATTGGCAATGCAAATTTCAGAATATAAGCACCATGCACCTAATCCTTCAACTTTTTCATTGGCTTCAGAATGATTAATTTCCATGACTCCACCCAAATACATTGTAGAAAAAAGTCAATAATGCAGTGCAACATGCTCCTATTTCAGTTCATAATTGACATCTGCTTCTCGTCATGAATCAGAGTCAACTAGAATTTCAATTTCAATGTTTTTGTTTGACTCTAGTACACATCTTCAGCATCGACATCTTCCCACACTATTTGGCTAGATAGTTTGCATTCAACTCTAGTCTTATCCATTAGAATTAAACTCTTAGCTCCTCAATAAAATGATCAATTTCTTCTTCTGATTCAATGTCTTCTTGGCTACTAACCACATAAATAACTTGTTGAACATTTAAAAAAGTGTAGCCAATTGATTCACTTGGGCTTCCAAATTACAAATACTTGCTTTACGTCTGTCTTGAATCTTCTTCAGCTCAGCCTCATGTTTTCTCCCAACAAGTGAAGCAATTGGTTTACTTGAACTTCCAAGTTACTTATAGCTGCTAGACATCCTTCTCGACTCCTCTTAAGGTTTGCCTCATGTTTCCTCTCAGTATCCTCTACTTCATTGCATTTACTAACATCAAAGGAGAAAGAAGAACCATAATAATAGGGGCTCGGGGAAGAATAAGAGAAAATCATAAGAATGACCACCTTGACTACCATATATATTATACATATAGGATTGATAATATTTTCATGGATTGTTTCTTCCACAATTAGAACACAAAGGTACACAATTAGATGAACCGTCACCTAGCCATATATAGTTTCCCAATGTCATTTTTTGTTTATTTTTATATAAATAACACAAATATGTTAAAAAAATGAAGTTAATTAAAGTAACAATTCAGCAATCCAAAAATCTAAAAATACACTGTATTTCTCTACATCGGCTCCAAAATTTGATCACTCCTAACTAAGCCCCATAAAAAAGATTAAGGGTTCGCGACAAATACAGCTTGGTACTTAAGGTATCGAGGTTGAATCCCACAAAGAACACAGTTCCTAGCAGCTAACCTAACCAAAATTATCTACCCAATCAAAGTCAAGAGTATATCTTTAATGTTCGTTTTGTTATATCTACTACTTAACAAGAAAGTAAATAACAAGTAACTAAAAGATGCTTTTGATTCAAGAGATGTAAACCTAGAATTACTTTTCCCAACTCCTAACTTGTGATACAATATTGCGCCATTAACTCCCCTTGAGACTTCCTACTGAACAACTGATCCAAGTTTTCAACTACCCACTTCCGCTAAGTAATCATAACTTCCACTAATCACTTATTTCAATAAACTAATGAAGATAGGGAGGACTACACTTATGGTTCACAGTAATAATCAATAGTCATATTCACAATTTTGACAACTTAAGTAATGCCTCTATTTTAGATTAAAATACAGCTATGTGTTTAATTCTAACTCATGATTCTACTCCTAGCAATGGCAAGAATAAATGGGGACAACTAATTGGGGAACCCACCAATCAGTAACAGAAATACGTAAACACACAGATAGGAATAAACATCAAGGAATGTTAATAACACAAAAATCATAGTCACACAAGCATGTGGAGTGGTTCAATCTACCCTAGAATGGGTGATTTAGCCACTCATAGTTATATTCTAAGACAAGAATTAACTTTGATTATGTAAACATCACAAGAGATGGATAGATCAATTAAATAGAGCATTGAATCTTGAAGCTCTTCCTTCCTTGGCCTTTTGAATGTGAAATATGACAAAATTCTTTTTATAGGCTACAAATCCCGTCCAATACAAGTTAAAGATGTATTTAAAGTGTAGGTAATCAACCTGGACGAAAATGCCTTTTTAACATCCATCACGACTTTGGATTATGCAGTAAAGTAGCGCGCATGGCGGGCTACACATCGTATGGCATGTTGCGCCTTCATATTTTGCCCGAATCTCTAATTTTGTGAAGCTGTAGGACTATTATGAAATAGTGTAGGTCGTGCGGCTTTTTAGAAAGGCCCAACATGAAAATCCTAGTGTAGCACGTCGTGCCTTCCCATTTTCTGGAAAAATAACTTACTTTAACCCCGGCCTCCATTTACGTGATCGTCGAGCTTCTATTAAGACTTCAAAACCCTTGAATTTTACTATTTATGCTCCAAAAATACCTCATTTCATCAATTAAGCTCCTACAAAGCAAAAAACACATGGTAAGAGTTATTCGGCTCAAAGTAATACAAAATAGCACATGAAAAACATAAACATGAGGCGGAACTAACTAAATATCACTACACCTAGCCTCATATCAATTCTTGACTTATAAGTATTTGATATGACCATCTGAATGTGAAAATGCAAAATTTGTTGATTTTTTATGTGATAATGGCATAGTTCATAGTTTTTCTCCTCCAAAAAACCCCCAAACAAAATGGTGTTGAAAGAAAAACAAGTCACTAGAGGACATGACTTGCACAATGTTGATTGCTAGTGGCTTGCGTCAAATTTATAGGCAGTTGCAATGAACCCTGAATGGTATTTTTAAAATATATGTGCTATTAGGATATTCATAGAGAAGACTCCCTATAAATTATATCGAGGAAGTTATCCAAACATTAAACATTATAGAGCCTTTTGGCTGTAAATGCTTTGTTCAAAATAATAGTAAGGGTGCTCTAGAAAAGTTTGATGCAAAAAATGATGAGGGAATATTCTTAGGATATGCACCACATAGCAAAGCAAATATGGTTTTTAATAAAAGAACTCAGTGTGTTGAAGACAATATGCATGTTATTTTCTCTGAGAGTAATAGTGAAGCTTAGAAAGTTGTGCATGATAATGAGCAGGAAACTGGAGCATACAACAACCAGGTTCATCAGGGTGAAAATGTGAATGGAGTTGATAATGGAATAAAAAATTTTTGCAAACAAATTCACCATGGGCAACATATAAATTTAATGATTCAGGTGAAACTGATACGTTGGTGGAGAAATATGATATGGAGTACATGAACGTAGTTCTGCAACTAGTCCATCTCAGCAGTTACACCTAAGAAATTGGAAGCATGAAAGTTCACACCTACTAGATAACATCCTCCCATACTTAAATGCATGAATCACTATAGAAGAAGCATTGAATAACTTTAGCCTTCTTAAGTTGAAACTAGAAATGTCAATGAGGCTTTACTCTATCCATATTGGGTTATAGTAATGCCAGAAGAGCTTCTAATGTTTAGGGGTGGGCGTTCGGTTCTTCGGTTCGGTTTTTAGAAGTAGGAGTCTGTTACTTCGGTCTTCGGTTCGGTTTGAAGTGTAGAAAAGTCCGTAATTTTTATACTTCGGTTCGGTTCGGTTTTTTAGTTCGGTACTTCGGTTCGGTACTTCGGTGTTTCGGTTTAAACCAAAGTTTATAGCCAAAGAAAAAAAGGCCGAACAAGAAAGGGAAAGGAAAGGCAAAGTACATACCTGTTCAAAGTCAAAAAATAAGATTAACAAAAATACATCAAATTACCAAATATAAATGATTGAATACTCGTAATATCATATCGCGATGACTTAACATAAATGATTTATTCAAACTAAAGGGATGTTCAGCTAATTTATCATTTCCTAATGAATTTTTAGTTCAATTATTTAATTTTTGATATATTTTGCATTTAATCACTAATTAGACATTAAAATACAATAAGCAAAAAAGGGAAATTATACGAATCAACCTAGGAAATATACGTAATATGTAATGGTGGATGTTTTTTGTTAATGGTTTTTTTTTAAAAAAAAAAAAAAAAAAAAAAACTTCGGTTTTTTCGGAATTTCGGAGCCCGAAGTTCCGGGGTGCCCGAAACCGAAGACCGAACCGAAGACCGAAGTTCAAAAATTTCTAGGACCGAACCCGAACCGAAAAACCGAAAAACCGAACCCGAAGTACCGAATTAGTTCGGTTCGGTTCGGTATTTCGGTTTTTTCGGTTTTGTGCCCACCCCTACTAATGTTTGTGTCACACCCTCCATTTAACAGAAATAATAACAAAGAGTCAGTTTAAAGGCAGCGACGCGTGTTTAAAGGTACACAATTATTAAGAGGTTCAAAGTCGCCACTTGACAAGTTAAAGGTGTGTCGAGTCACCAAACTGGTGTACCCTTAGAACACCTTTGACTCGTTAAATGGTCTGCATTAGAGATTCGAGTAAGGTCCTTAGTTGATTTTCGAGAAAGTATTAGGCATCCTCAAGCCGTGTGCCGAGCAAAATTGCTTTATTGCAGCAAATTAATTTAAGAAATACATGGTTATTATACATTTGCCATTAATTTGAAATCACGCTTTGTATTTTTCAAAGTGAAAATGCCCCAATAAAACTTATTGATTTACAACCGAACTCCAAAATGAATTGTAATTAACTGAATTAAAATATAACTAACTTAGCCGATTTAGTTGAAACATGGATCGATTTTCCAAAGTAAGACTGTTTGTGAAAGGTGGGACTGTTCAATAAAAAGGGGCGAAGTGCATCAAAGGCCACTTTTGGCAGTGGTCTTTGGTTTGAGACCACTTTTTTTATTGGTTTTATATGAGTGGCCACTTTTTGGAACTTCAATTCTTTTGGGTTGAACTTCACACAAGTTCAGCCCACAAGGATTGAAGTTCAACTTCAGCCCACCACAAGGATTGAAGTTCAACTTCAGCCCACAAGGGTTGAAGTTTACGCATCTATACCTAAAAGTTCAGCCCTTAGAGATTGAAGTTGAAACTTCATAATTTAGGCATGAAGTTCAACCCACAAGGTTTGAACTTCAGCCCAAAAAGATTGAAGTTCTAAAAAGTGGCTTCTCATGTAAGATCAATAAAAAAAGTGACTTCAAACTAAATACCAGTGACAAAAGTGGCCCGTGGGTGAAAATTTTACAATAAAAAGAGAATGCTTTGTCAACAAATGGGCTGGTGTGAAATTACTAAGTTGGGCTAATTGTCATTGTCATGCAGTTGCGCCAATTCAAGAATATTATTTTACGCAAAATGTCAATGTAACCAATTTTTTTTTGTCCAGGCATGTCATCGGATTCTTTAAATCAATTTACATCTTTTCAATTAAGTCGTAAATTTTTCTACTCAATTTCATACAATTTCATATCTTTCCTAATTTGAAAAATTGCAATATGTGGCTAATTTTTAAAATATAGTCCAGATTTCATATTTACTGCAAAACAAATCTGTGTTTGCAAAGTTTAAGTAAAAATTTCGCGTAGGGCCTGTTTGGCGCGCGCTAATTGATTTGTAGCCTTCAAAAACAAATTTACTGAGAAATAGCCACCTCCGGACAAATCCCAGTATAAATACTGGGGCTTTGAACAAGTTTATACTGGGGGAAGCTTCAGTAAACTAGCCCCAGTATTTATACTGTGGCTTTGAACAAAACTTGTTCAAAGCCCCAGCATTTTGTTATGAGACTTTGTATAAAGCTTCAGTCCCATGAAGCTTTATATATAAAGCCTCATAACAAAATAATGGGATTTATCCCTTTGATGGGACCTTTATTATGGGAATAAATTCCATTATTTTGTAATGGGATAAAGTCCCATAACAAAATAATGGGACCTTTGAGCATGTTAGTTCAAGGTCCCATTATTTTGTTATGGGATTATTTTGTTATGGGACTTCTTCAGTCCCATAACAAAATATTTAGGCTTTGAACAAGTATTTTGTTATGGGACTAGTCTGGGGTGTTTTTCCAACGCTAATGGAGCTTAAGTGTGCGCACGAATTTTTGGCTATTCTTCAATGAATTTTGAAACGGTGGATAGTCCCCAATGAGAACGTCCAAAAATGACTACTGATCAAAATTTCACAAAGTTTAAGACTTCAAGCTCCTGTCACGTTCTCTTTCTCATGCATAGTTCAAAAATAATATATAACTAAAAATTACGCATGCAGAAGACCAACTATTTCCTCTTTTTAGCAAACTGTGAGTTTTAACTAAAATTAATCAAAACAGAATACATATAATAAAGATATACATTGTTGCCTTTAAAACATGTTAACTTTGTCATTTTTATAACAAAAACATTTAATCAAACATACAAGGTTGTAATGTTTACCTATGAACGAGATCTTAGAGTTTATCTATGTCGACCTACAAGGTTAAACCAAACACGAACATAACAATGACTCAAAAAATTAGTAACTAACGGCCCTTGAAACATCTTTAAACTTGACTCAAACTTTGAGTTTTATTCCCCAAAAGACTCTTGATTTAGAGTACTTTTGATTCTAAACCTCTACCGCTAAAATATTTTTCGCTCATACTATTTTGCCTTCACTTTTTTTCTCTCTATATTGTTTCAGCTGCCTCTATTAATAATGAGAGCAAAAGCTCTCTTTTATAGCCAAAGAATTGAGTGAGAAATTGTACAAAATGTACAAGATCCATGCTCCACTTGAGTGTCTTCAAATCCTACTTTTTTAGGCTTTTGGACACTATTCTAGAAATCCTATATGTACTATAAGCTAAGAAGTTGGCTATCCTATGCATAGGACAACCATTGGCCAGGCTTATTGGGCCCACTGGGCTCAAACTTAGTACTAGTTCAAACTCAAAATCCGAATGTTTGGACTAACCAAAACAAAACAAACTAGAATAAAACTTACACGAAAAGGATTGGTTAAAAGAGCCCTCAAAGTCTTGAACAAAAAGTTTAACCCTTGTATTTCTTTTTCATTTATTTTTGGAAAGAGAAAATGTTAAGTAGAGTTTTAGTGAGATGGGGCCTTATTAAAATTAGTAGAAGTTGTGGGCATTTTTAAAACTTATCAAAGTACACAAAAATATCCGAGATCAAGATACACCCCAACCACTTCACAACTCTGTCAAAAGAAAACCTTCCCCCTTCACGCAAGGCAAGGTCAGGCTTGGAGATCGCCGGCGTCGATCGCCTGAAAAGACATCAAACAAATCCTTTTGTAAGTTTTCTCTCTTTCTCATTTCTTTCTCAAGCCTTTCTCTTTCTCATGATTAACTACAATTCTATTTTCTTAATTGTAAACCCATTCCTATTAAATTTCTTTTTCAACAAATGGCTTTCATCATTTCAAGTAGTTAATGTTAAGGAGCAAAACTTTTACTTCTTATTCCTTCATTTAAGGTTTTAATCTGAAATAATTCGAGTCTCTTTTCCCCAATTTTGCTGCCCTTAAATTTTAGTTTTTTTTGTTATTTATGCTATTTTTCGAACGGTCTTCTCATTAAATCTTTCCTGCATTTTTATGTAATAATTTACAATCTTATTGTGTCATAAAAGGGACTTCTTTATTAAAAATATGATCCATAACAAAAAATAAGTGCAGTTAAATGTGGAAAAATAATTGATTGATGATGAAAGATAAATCAAGATGAGATTTTTCACTGAGTGACATAATCGAACAAAACAAACATAGGCCAGTAGCATTTCCTCGCGTAACGCACAAATTGATTTGTCGATTGGATCTCTCTATGAATAAAAAAATGGTGCCTCAAATTGCGAAAAACCATTATTAATAGAGAAAATGCAGCTTTACAGTTCCGTTTTTATTTAGCACTCCTACTACATCCTGTTTGATAGTAGGAATATTGAATGTCAATTTTTACACATCGACCACTGCTAATATCGTGAGTTTGCATTAACAATGGTATAGCCAGTTGTGACATGTTATTAACGTGACATTGACTTCTTGTTTAACCTTTCCATTGCTATAAGAAAAATAAATGTTTGCTTTGTCAAGTCTTTTTAGTATGGAATTTATGTTTTCTTTATGTTGATGTTCGCTTAAAAGCTCAAAAAGATAGCCTTGATTTGATATTAGTTCCTTCCAAGATTCACATCTTCTTTTCCTGATTCGTGTATATATAAATGGATCGGAGGTATGTGTTATAAGCTATTATTGCTGATTAGTTCTTTTCTTAGCAGATGTTGAATCCCTGATTTTGGTATTTTCATTTGAGGTTTGTTACTATGATCCAATATTGCATTTGTCAGAGGATTTCTATATTACTTTCTTGTGTTTCAAAAGCTACATTTTAGTCTGTAATGTTCTGCAAATGACTCTCAGACAAACAGTGATGTTTGAGAAGTCATATGAGATATCGATCTCTCCATGTAATTCATTGTTAGACTTTTATCATATATAACTCAAGAAATTCTTCATTTTTGGGATATAACCTTTTTGTTGTAGTGTTCTATATTTGGCTAGTAGGATTTATAAAAGTTGAACATTAGTTATTTGTTATTCCTTGTTCTTTATTTTCCTTGTAGATACTATATTTGGTAAATCCTTCTAATTAACTTGTGATGATTTGCATCTCTTTGCTACCGATCAAGACAATCTTTAAATTTTTCAGTGTTGCTTGCGCAAAATGCTAATGTAGTTGTTAGTGCTTTTGAAAGAAAAACATCACTACTCAAGAAAAGTAGAAGACATCACAAGTTTTTCATTGAAACTGAACAAGTCGGAAGACAAGATTGAGAAACATAAAGAGAAGCTAAGAAGGAGAATAAAGACTATGATTCCTATGTAGCAACTTTTGTATCTTGAAGAAAGATATGATGTAGTTGTCTTAGAGTTGTAACATTACAATTGTTTAAACTCTTTGCATAGAATGTTCTTACATTTTTTAATCAATTTTTGTTTCAATCAACCAAGCCTCGTCGATGATTAACCAATAAGTAGAGGAGAGTTAATCGTTTTCATCACTTTTGAAACACTTGTATCAAGGAAAATATTAAATAAATGAATTATTATTATTATTATGAATGAATGGTTTTTCTTTCTATTTTGTTGAATTTACATTATTTTACGTTGTTCAAGCATTGTCGACGAGAAGTTGATAATCCCTTATAGAAGATGATGAAAGGAACGAAATAATTTAACTGTAAAAAAAGAATAAATATGTAAAACTGCTATTTAACTACTAAAAAAATACAATAAGAATAAATTTGGTGACATAACCGTCACTTCAAACAAAACGAAAAAAAAGAGCTTAAGATAACTTTGAAAGATCAAAAGTTTCCTCATATATAAACTTAAAAAAGAATAAGCAAAATAAGTAATAAAATAATGTTAAATAATAATATATTGACCACCACTTTGATTTTTTATTTTTTTTCTAGTTGATTATAAACTGACAGTGAAGTTGATGAGAGAATATAACGACTTCTAAATAAGGACTAAAAAGACATGACTTGTCTCCTTAATCGACTATTAACCAAATCAATCAAAATCGAATTTGATTGTCGACCTTGTTTAATTTCACATTAAATTAGATGTTAACTAGTTTAACGACTACCAAATAATGACTAAAAAAAGACACAACTTGTCTGAACAAAGGTACGAGTTCCTTAATCGACTATAAACCAAATCAATCAAAATCAAAGTTGATTGTCGACCTTGTTTAATTTCACATTAAGTCAATTATTAATTAAATGATTTGGACCTAGTTCCTTAAAAGATTAGTTTAACATTTCCTAATCATTCCTCTATAATAACAAAAGGACATTGTAACAACTTATTAATGTTTACAATGGTACAACACAACTAAACACCATGTACCACGTCTATTGTTGTTAAGCAATGCCTTAGTGTTAGGACTCATATGTCTTGTTACACCTTAAAAATGTTGGTATAATGTTACCATTTGTATTAAGAGTAGTGCCATAAATACATTATAACAACCTATTGATGGCTACAAGGGTAATTCTCAACTAAACACCATGTACCACGTTTATTGTTGTTAAGCAATGCCTTAGTATTAGGACTTATATGTCTTGTTACACCATAAAAATATTGGTATAATGTTACCATTTGTATTAAGAGTAGTGACATAAATACATTATAACAACCTATTGATGGCTACAAGGGTACAACTCAACTAAACATCATGTACCACGTCTATTATTGTTAAGTAATGCCTTAGCGTTACGACTCATATGTTTTGTTACACCACAAATGTTACTATAATAGCTAAACAACTCAAGTATTCACATGTATTGAGTCATTGTCATACCTTTATCTCATTTATACACTTTATAATGTATAATTCTATGATTACTTCTTTTGCATTTGGCAAAATATTCATATTTAACTTTTAAGAGACAATGTCGATAATCTACAATGTTTTCGTCGATTATAGAACAACTATTTTGCCGTGCAAAATAACTGAAATATATAATCTACCAACAAGTGGTTGCTAATAAATACTGTACCCCGTAATCTCAAACCCCAAATCCCAAACTCCAAACCCCAAACTCCAAACGCGTAATACATACTAATGTTTTTATTGTTAATGCAGGAAGTTAAAAATTTATTGTGTCTTCGTCGATTATAGACTGCGTCTTCGTCGATTATAGAACAGCTATTTTCCAGTGCAAAATAGCTGAAATATATAATCAACCAACAAGTAGTTGCTAATAAATACCCTAGCCCATCATCTCAAACCCCAAACCTCAAGACCGTAATATGTACTGATGTTTTTTTTCTTGTTAATGCGACCAAGTTGATAATCTACTAATAAGTTGTCTATAATAGAAAATTCTATTTGAAAATGCAAATTTGGAGGAGTTTATAAACCAGCAACAATTGAACAATAATAAAAACCCCTAAACATTATCCCCAAAATCTGTAACCCGTAATTCCTCAACTTTTATGCAGACGCATGCATTATTTTGCAAAATCCAATTAGCGATTTTGACTGTATTTTAAAATATTATTTTTTATAAGTAAAATTTCTTTAATCCAAGCACAGAAATGCCTAAGTGGACAAAATTAACGTAACCAATTAAAAAAATAAAGTAACAGATTATCAAACTAAAAATAATGATAATTAACTGTCTAAAGAAAAATTACAATTGATTTTGTGAAAATGTTTATTTATTTTCATAAGATTTATTATGAATTCCTTTCAAATTGGGTTTACACAAAATTATTAATATTTTCAAAATCAAAATACAATTTTAGTAAGTAATTTTGTAGAGGAAAATAATATTAGTACTACAAGAAATATGACGCAATTCTATGATGATTCTTACCATTTTCCATGTTCATATTTCAAAGGTAGCAAGGTTTTTTTAAAAAAATATATAAAAAATAAAAAGAAAAAAGAAAATGTAAGAAAAAGATATTGTTCTCATCTTCCTCGTAGTACACATGGAAAAATACAGAAAAAACTTGAGAAAACAAATGGAAGAGCAAGAGCATCAAATTTCTCAATCTTACAAATCTTCTATTTCTTAATTCAGGGCTTGAATATCTTTCCATTTCCATTTTTAGAAAATTGAGTAATAAAGTTTTGTGTTCCCAATTTCGTCTGAATTTAGAAGAAAAAAAGAATTAATTCAGAGAAGGGTGAAAGTGAAGTCAGCAAGAATTTAACATGAACATTCATTTGCCATATCAATATTCATGTGCACCAGTGGTGAATAAGAAATTGTTAGCAGCAATAAAACATTCATTGGGCTAAAATTAGTTCTAAGAAGGCAGCCACCGCTTGAACATTTCCTCCAACATTCATTTGAGATGGATTGTGATTAAGGAATCTGTAGTATAACTTAATAAAGCAACTGAAGGAGAAATTGACAGCAACATATACTTCGTCTTCTTCCTGGTTACCCCGTCGCTCCTCCCAATCTCTGAAAACTTATTCTTTCTCCTATTCTGCATCCAAATGTAAACCATTTTTCAAAAATCCTAGTCCAATTTGCATCTCTTTATTCCCTTTTATTTTTGTACATAATTCAACCAAAATTCTCCCGATATGACGCATTCAATTGGTTATATATACTCAATTTTTTAATTCTTTATTGTTGTAGTCATTGGATCCGAATCGATCAATGCACAATCCTCACCCAAAAGCACACTTGATTTGTTGCTTCAAGAATATGCTAGCGATGCCGATGGAATCTCTAGCCGGAAAGCAGTCACCAGTTGCTCTTCTTCCACATTGCTACTTCTAGCACCATTTCGCCACCGGGATTAGGCTGACTACATTGTATAATATCTTTTTCGGACGTCTTAACCGGCAGGTCCTTTCCCGTTTTTCTTGTTGCTGCTTTGTTTGTATCGCTGTCGTCGTCTCGCCGGAAAAATCCGGTGGTATCTCCCTATCAGATATGTTCAAACGACGCTGTTGTTTGTCGATTCCCATAACATTTTCGGGGGAATTCATTTTGTTATACGAATTGTCAATTCATCTGCTATATTTCGTTCTTTTGTTTGAGTTATTTGGTTATTACTATGAAAAACAAAGTGGGAGAGACACATAAAGAGGAGGTGGAGGCTGCCGGAAATTTCATCAGATGTTCACCGGGAGCGTCGTCGGATATGGTGACGGGTTTGAAGAAGAAAATGAAAATGGAGATGTGGGGACCAATTTGTAATTTTAAGAACATTGCTGGAGGTTTTAAACTGACACGACCCGGAATCCGGCTAGGCCATCGGGGCACCCGACATCCTCCCCTATACCCGTCGGGCGAACCCTTACCAATTAAATTAGGAAAATAAATATAATTCAATTCATAAATAAGAACAAGACTTAGAAAAAGCATAGACATACTGATACCTCTAAGTTGTACAAAAGAAATTACAGCTGACTACCCAACATAAAATAAAGCTGAAATAATAAACATAAAACTAGTGGCCAGCCTGACTAAAAGCCGGCTCACCCTGACAGCTGAAGTCGTCTTCCCTCCTTCACAACGTAGCGAACTCAATCCTGGAGCGAACCTGCCGAAACGAAATAGATAGAAAAGAAACAAACAACAAAAAAGGGTGAGTCAAAAAGACTCAATAAGTGGGGCAGACTAGCCACCTCAAAGAATAGGGTAGCTAGCCAGGGAGAAGAAACAGATAAATCAAATTCCTCTTATTTAAATTATAAAAAACCAGAGCCAGATAATAACTGGAAACACGTATGGAACCATAAACTCATAAACAACTAGGACATAAGATAGGCAGAACATATAGGTATCCCAAACATATCAACAATCGGAAATACATACTGTTGGTGTGCAATCCGATCCATACTGTTGCGGCGTGCAACCCGATCCATATATTTATACCGTTGCGGCGTGCAACCCGAACCATATATTTATACTGTTGCGGCGTGCAACCGGATCCCTATATCTATATTGTTGCGGCGTGCAACCCGATCCATATATTTAAACTGTTGCTGCGTGAAACCCGATGCATATATTTATACAGTCGCGGCGTGGAACCCGATCCATATATTTATACTGTTGCGGCATGCAACTCAGAATACGAGCCAGAAATATATAGACAAACTGAAATATATCCACAACATGGTATACATGCCGCATACATAAAACACAGCACAATACACACAATAGTCAGCATGGGTGCAATGAAATGGGATGAATGCGGTACGATGCAATGCAGACACATATGCCTGATACCTATCTCAGGCGCGGGACTCTCATCGTCTACTAGGAGATATATGCAATAATGACCCTTCACCGGCTCGGGACTTACAACGATTACCGGGAAGTATATGCAATGATGACCCTTCACCGGCTCGGGACTCTCATCGATTACCGGGAAGTATATACAATGATGACCCTTCACCGGCTCGGGACTCTCATCGATTACTGGAAAGTATATGCAATGATGACCCTTCATCGGCTCGGGACTCTCATCGATTACCGGGAAGAATATGCAATGATGACCCTTCACCGGCTCGGGACTCTCATCGATTACCGGGAAGTATATGCAATGATGACCCTTCACCGGCTCGGGACTCTCATCGATTACCGGGAAGTATATGCAATGATGACCCTTCACCGGCTCGGGACTCTCATCGATTACCGGGAAGTATATGCAATGCTCAAAACCAGTGTGCAATGTTCATATGCTCAATGCAATATCAACAACAGGGCATAACATATAATATACAATGTAAATTCAAAGCTAAGGCGTAATGAGTATGCCTATTGCCAGCTACACACGTAAGGAACACGTGGTAGAATATCCACAAGGCCAAGGGCCTCCAAAGAAATGGATACAAACACTTACCTCATTCAAATGCTACTCAACAACCGCTTTGTCCTTTGGATTCATTGCCAAACGATCCCACTGAATGTTTTGGGAGGAAAAATTCTACTTTTTTCCTGCTCCTTTTCCTTTCTTTTCTCATTTTCTGATATTTTTTTCGCTATCTCTGTCTTGTTCTCGTTTCTGTTATGTTCCTGTTTCGTTTTGTTCATTTCAGCTGAGATATATGAGCTTAAGGGATTTAATATCCCTGCCCACCACCTTTATATTAATTGGTTTTCCTTTTTCTTTTATTTCTTTTATTTTCTTTTCTTTTCGCGACGAAAATTAAAACGGAACCCTACGAAATTCGAAATGATCCCAAATTTCTCAAGCAAGTTATACAAAATTTATGTAACATACTTGCTAAAACAGATCTCAAATTGGACTTCCGAAACTCAAGATGCGAATTAAAAGGAAAAAGATCACACTATTAATTTTCGGAATTTTAGCCAAAATCAACTAAACAACCTCGAAATTCACTTCAAAAATTCACACATGTCACAAATAATCATACGAACCTAACGACGCTTTCGAATTTTGAATCGGAGCTCATTCACCGAAATCGAGCTCGAAAACCTCTTTTTAATATTTACCGACAACGGAAACTGAAACCTTCTTCCGATGCCTACAAAACGAAGTCTGATTTAGTTCAAATTTTACAGACAGGTTCTAATAGACATTACGAAGATTTTAAAATTATCGACACGCCAATCAGAGTCCTAACTTTCGAAACGACTACCTAAGGTCGTTTCATTCTCCTTCACTTAGACACTCGTTCGTCCTTGAACGAGCTGAGTCTAAAGCAAAATTTACATAGATAACAATAGAACTTGCACGACCTTCATAAACTACTCCGCAGACATTATCTTATGATTACAGAATCAGAATTATAACGCGCACATCAAACTTTTGGATAAAAACTTAGCTAGATAATATCATAATACCACCGCTCAGATTATTCTGACTAAACTGGCCTTTCCTCGATCATGAGGGGAGAGTTCTACATTGTCGGAACAAAGATATATGGGACTCTAGATGGATTAACATAATTTCGATAATGAATCGCCTCCTCGATATACTTTTCGATATAGAATAGGTCGATGAAACAAAGAATTAGCTTACGCTTCAACAACGCCTTAGAGATTTAATATTAGCATTCAGTATTGGAGAAAGAGTCCTCCACTTAGAGCATTAACTCATACAACTAACTTGAATAGAAATAGCCATCCTCGCACAGTCTGCTAGACTAAGGAAGACTTAACTAAAACCATAACGCGACTCAGACCTGAGCTACCAAATTACCCTCTGAGTTGCCAAACAACTGCAACTCTCGAGTTCACAACTCCATACCTTTGACGTAAGCACCACCACCTGATGGATCAACTCAGGGGTCAAATGACGCTTCTCATTACCCTTAGTAGCTTTAAAACACAACAATCTACTTACCCGGCTACCTTGACACGCACTATCTCAACACAAGGAATATCACAAGCGGCTACTAACCGCCCAAGCTCACTAGTGCCGGAAGAAGAATAGATGAAAATGAACTGAGGATAGGAATAATTAGAGCTTTAGGAAGCTCATCTTCTTATTTGCTTCGCTACCAGAGCTAGACTACTTTCAAGTTATGCTAGCCAAAGAATCACAATTGAAGAAATAGACATTAAATGAGCATTATGGAACAACATTCATGCCAATTTAACTTCCCAATAAGAAGGAAACTCTGAAAATTTACCAGAAAACCCTTTTTATAACCCAGATGAGCTCATGGGATAACATGACTTTACTAACGTTTTGAACCAAGAGAAGATACGTAGATCGAATATTACTTACTAACCACTTTACACCGGAAGAAACAATGACACTCTCTGATGGTGATGAACTAGAATCCCATCATCCAACCAACACGGAATTCTGAGAAGAGAGGTAAACTAATTTGACATAATAATAGAAGGTGGCACGACAAGATGCCAGGCAGACAATAGCGACACTCACTATCAAATCTCTCATATTTAGACCAGATAAATTAGTAGGGTCTCACAAATTCCAGGAATAAATCAAACCAGAAGCTCGCCCCTCTAACGCAACCAATTCATAATAGAAACGACATCAAAAGAAACCGTGGAAACATGATAGGACACCCTATCTCCAGATCGACCGGAAAAATCAAATCTTACTCACATTTAAGGGAAGAAGAAATCCCAAGGTCTACTACATCGGATATCTCAGCATCCCGCCAGACTAGCAGTTCATAGAACTGCCTCTGCAGCTGTGCTGAGCTGGTACCCTGATAATTACTTCCATAAGAACCACAACCACCACGCTCTCGATCTCTTTTGGATGGTGGCATTTCTCTGGCTGATTAAGATCTAAATGAAATCCCCTGCGACTGTGCAGGTGCCTAATGACGAGAGAAAGGACGACCGCCTACTTGCCGGAGTAAGGAAAAACTCCTCAAAGGATCACCAGACTCACGACAACGATAACACCTTTTCGCTGAAAATGGAAGCTGGACATATTGCTGAAAGCTACAAAGAGAAACCTGAGTCTAATCTTGATGAACTACTCGCGCACTCTGAGAATCATGCTCTACAAGATAAGATAACCTGGCAAGTAACCTCCCAAAATAATCAGAACTCTTACCTCCAAATAAGGTAGCATGGTGCCCACCAGGGCCGTGAGATCTCTTTCTCTCCCGCTCTAACTTATGGTATACCTAATACCTCTGCGATATATCAACAACGACATCAAATAAAGTCCCAACCTCAATTTCTCGAGCAATCTGGGATCTCAAGGAAGGAGAAAGGTCACCAATAAATCTTTGAACATTCTCGGAAGGTTCATGGACTAGTTCTAATGCATATCCAGCCATTTTATAGAATTCAATCTCATATTCTGATACTAACAGGCTAACCGACAGGCTACCCTGTCTAATCCACCAAAAGTGGCGACACTTTCCATCTTGCTCACCACGTGAAAGGAACTTTTTCCACGAATCTAGAAGAAAAATTGAACCAAGTAAGCTAATAAGAGAGCGGTCCACCAATCCAAGGCTTGACCCTGAAACTGGAAAGCAGAATAAACAACACCATACCACTCGATATAATCAAGAGCCTGAAAGATATGCTGACATTATTTTATTTTAAAAAAATTTACACAGGGATTATTTGATGCATGGCCTAAGAACATCAGAAGATTCAATTAGGTAAAATAATACAGCCTCTTCGGACACTCGGACCGAGCTATTACACGGGCTACCTAACAGTCCAGAATAACTAGAGGGACAACACATGCTGCCTCCGAAACATAATTTACTGCATCAACATTAAGAACTGGAACAGGAGCTCCATTAGACCGAACGTCTGCACCTGCGGCAACCTGATAAGCTGCCTAGCGAATAATAGATTCTTGCGGTATCTGCGTCGCCAAGATTTTCGTAAAAGCATCGTAGAGAGCCAAGGGAACTACAAGGCCCTACTCCCTTGCCCATCGCAAGCTCGTATAGATGGGGCCTTCGCAATTGGATCGTAAGCACGATACACAACTCTCGGGGCTTGGGCAGTGGTAGCCCCAAGCTAGATTGCTTCGTCCTGAACTCCTACCCTTTGCTGATTTTTCGCACGAGGGTTCACAATTACCACGAAGGAATTAACGAAAATAATTTTGCATCCTAGTCTGATGCACGATAAGAAAAGAAGGAAGTGAAACTTCCTAAATGCCATCATAGCCTCTCGTAGATAAGTACGGACATCTACGTACCCATCAGCGAGACTCTACTAGACACTGTCTTAATCTGGATAGACTCTAAACCGGGCTCTGATACCAACTGACACGACTCAGAATCCGGCTAGGCTGTACGGGCACCCTACATCCTCCCCTAGACCCGTCGGGCGAACCCTTACCAATTAAATTTAGAAAATAAATACAATTCAATTCATAAATAAGAACAAGACTTAGAAAAAGTATAGACATACAATATAGACATACTGGTACCTCATACAGTATAGACATACTGGTATCTCTAAGCTGTACAAATAAATTACAGCTGACTACCCAACATACTAGGTTTAGGGCTATTCAGACTAGACATCTAAGAGTACAAAAGAAGACAGATACCTCCTGAAGGGATCAAAATACAGCTGAAATAATAAACATAAAACTGGTGGCCATCTTGAATAAAAGCCAGCTCACCCTGACAGCTGAAGTCATCTTCGCTCCTTCACAACGTGGCGAACTCAATCCTGGAGCGAACCTGCCGAAACGAAATAGATAGACAAGAAACAAACAACAAACAAGGGTGAGTCAAAAGGACTCAATATGTGGGGCAGACTAGCCACCTAAAAGAATAGGGTAGCTAGCCAGGGAGAAGAAACAGATAAATCAAATACCTTTTATTTAAATTATAAAAAGGCAGAGCCAGATAATAACTGGAAACACGTATGGAACCATAAACTCATAAACAACTAGGACATAAGATAGGCAGAACATATAGGTATCCCGAACATATCAACAATCAGAAGGACATACTGTTGGTGTGCAATCCAATCCATACTGTTACAGCGTGCAACCCGATCCATATATTTATACTGTTGCGGCGTGCAATCAGATCCCTATATCTATATTCTTGCGGTGTACAACCCGATCCATATATTTATACTGTTGTGGCATGAAACCTGATCCATATATTTATACAGTCGCGGCGTGCAACCCGATCCATATATTTATACTGTTGCGGCGTGCAACCCAGAATACGAGCAAAAAATATATAAACAAACTGAAATATGTCCACAACATGGGATACATGCCGCATACATAAAACACAACACAATACACACAATAGTCAGCACATGAAATGGGATGAATGCGGTACGATGCAATGCAGTCACATATGCCTGATACCTATCTCCGGCGCGGAACTCTCATCGTCTACCAGGAGATATATGAAATAATGACCCTTCACCGGCTCCGGACTCTCATCGATTACCGGGAAGTATATGCAATGATGACCCTTCACCGGCTCGGGACTCTCATCGGTTACCGGAAAGTATATGCAATGATGACCCTTCACCGGCTCGGGACTCTCATCGATTACCTGGAAGTATATGCAATGATGACCCTTCACCGGCTCGGGACTCTCATCGATTACCGGAAAGTATATGCAATGATGACCCTTCTACGGCTCGGGACTCTCATTGATTACCGGGAAGTATATGCAATGATGACCCTTCACCGGCTCGGGACTCTCATCGATTACCGGGAAGTATATGCAATGATGACCTTTCACCGGCTCGGGACTCTCATCGATTACCGGGAAGTGTATGCAATGCTCAAAACTAGAGTGCAATGCTCATATGCTCAATGCAATACCAACAACAGGGCATAACATATAATATACAATGTAAATTCAAAGTTAAGGCGTAATGAGTACGCCTATCGCCAGCTACACACGTAAGAAAAACGTGGTGGAATATCCACAAGGCCAAGGGCCTCCAAAGAAATGGATACAAACACTTACCTCTTTCAAATGCTACTCAACAACCGCTTTGTCCTTTGGAATCCTTGCCAAACGATCCCACTGAATGTTTTGGGAGTAAAAATTCTACTTTTTTCCTGCTCCTTTTCCTTTCTTTTCTCATTTTCTGATATTTTTTTTGCTGTCTCTGTCTTGTTCTCGTTTCTATTTTGTTCCTGTTTCGTTTTGTTCATTTCAGCTGAGATATGTGAGCTTAAGGGATTTAATATCCCTGCCCACCGCCTCTATATTAATTGGTTTTTCTTTTTCTTTTATTTCTTTTATTTTCTTTTCTTTTCGCGACGAAAATTAAAACGGAACACTACGAAATTCGAAATGATCCCAAATTTCTCAACCAAGTTATACAAAATTTATGTAACATACTCACTAAGGGGGATCTCAAATTGGATTCCCGAAACTCATGATGCGAATTAAAAGGAAAAAGATCACATTATTAATTTCAGAATTTTAGCCAAAATCAACCGAACAACCTCGAAATTTACTTCAAAAATTCACACATGTCACAAATAATCATACGAACCTAACGACACTTTCGAATTTCTAATCGGAGCTTATTCGCAAAAAATCGAGCTCGAAAACCTCTTTTTAATATTTACCGACAACGGAAACTGAAACCTTCTTCCGATGCCTACCAAACGAAGTCCGATTTAGTTCAAATTTTACAGACAGGTCCTAATGGACATTATGAAGATTTTAAAATTGTCGGCATGCCAATCGGAGTCCTAACTTCCGAAACGACTACCTAAGGTCGTTTCATAAACTCTTTACACTTTGTTAAGTATGATTAAGAATAAAACGTCATTAGTGAATTATAGGGTTATACACCCAATTTTTAAGACTTGAGGGTTATTCCCTCTATTTCCTTTATTGCAGGGGTCTTTTAGCCAAAACACCCAACTTACACATGTTCTAGCAAACTTTCATGAATGAATAAAAGTAATGTTGGGCAAGACAACCAGTGACACAAGCTCATTCAAACTTCCCAACTCAACAAAGATGAGCATACAAAAACTTCACCAACACCGTAAGAGATAAACTCATGCTCATCAGAACCAAATACTATAATTTTAACCAGTTTCATACTTCAAAAAAATTACACTTACAATTAATCAAAACTCCTTATACTCTAAACAAACGAAACAGTAGAAAACATATACTTCATGCTCTAAGTATGTGATATGGGAACAGAATAATCAAAAAACTCTTGACATAAAACAATGAATGGAGACATGATTTTCATGTTTTTCGAAGAAACATTTCGACAATGGACTACACAAAACAGTTCAACCAATCATGGTTTAACGAGCATATTGACATTACACCACTTGTGACTTGAATAAAAAACTAAGTGTGAACATGTTTAGAACCAAATTCATGCTTGGACAATAAACGCACACATGCGCTTGGACAGACTAACAGGATCATATGAGTGTTTAGTATTCATATTTGCATATGAGTTAGGGAGAAAGGCAGGGGCGGCCCAACAAATTTGGTGGCCTAAAACAAAACATTGATGGGAGGCCTTAATTTTTACTTTTGAAAAAACTTGTTGCTATCTATAGTTTTAATTGAAACTTATGTGTTTCTTATTTTTTTTAGATCCAAAGTTATTTAAGTAGAGATTTAAAAATCGAACACACCAAGGGACCGAACACACTCACACAAGAGAAGAATAAGATTTGGGTGAAAACTCTTGCTTTCATTGATGAAGGGAGTCCCCTATTTATACAAGAGAAAACCTAGTAAACCTAACTTAGGGACCAAGTAAACTTAACGGGCTTGGTCCAATATACAATTTACATAACTAACCTATTTACATATCTAACCTATTCACAATATAACCTTAATTACCCCCCCTCAAGTTGGAGCGTGAGGGTTCCTTATGCCCAACTTGTTAAGGAAGTACTCGATCTGGGAGCGCCTTCGTAAAAATATCAGCAAGTTGTGTGGTCGTAGGCACATAGCTGGGGCGAATGATTCCTCCGATAATTTCATTCCAGACAAAGTGACAGTCGACTTCGATGTGTTTAGTGCGTTCGTGAAAGACATGATTCCGAGCAATATGTAACGCTGCTTGACCGTCACACTTCAAATCCATCGGAGAATTGTGATCTACTCCAAGGTTCCATAATATCCCTTTCAACCACTTCAATTCACACACAGTCATCGCCATCGATCTATACTCTGCCTCAGCGGAGGACTTCGACATGATCTGTTGCTTCTTTGTTCGCCAAGATATCGGTGATTCCCCAAACGACACATACCACCCTGTTAACGATCGATGTGTCAACGGACAACCTGCCCAATCGGAATTACACCACCCGTGCAATCTCAGATCACACTGAGAATTGAATACGACGCCTTGTCCCGGACAGCCTTTCAAATATCGAACAACCCTAAGTGCCGCTTCCATATGCTCAATACGGGGACTCTGCATGAATTGCGACAACATATGCACACTATAGGACAAATCCGGTCATATAAAACACAAGTAAATCAATCTTCCAACCAGTCGCCGATAGCGTTCAGGATCTTTGATAAAACGACCAGTCGCAAGTGCCAAGCGATGGTTTTGTTCTTTCGGTGTACCAACCAGTTTTGCCCCCACAAGCCTGCTTCCGATATGATATCCAATGCATACTTCCTCTGACACAAGAAGATTCCCTTCGGAGCCCTTGCCACTTCAACTCCCAAGAAGTATTTCAAGGCACCTAAATCCTTTATATGGAAACATTTTGAGAGATACAACTTAAAAATTCGAATTGCCTTCGAATCATTACCAGATATGATTAGATCATCCACATAAACAAGCACATTCAAATACACATTTCCCTTCTTCATCGTAAATAATGAGTAATCCGAATATGATTGTCGAAACCTATATTGCTTAAGAGCAGCAGACAACTTCGCAAACCAATACCTGGGAGCTTGTTTTAAACCATACAATGATTTTAGAAGGCGACACACAGTTCCTCTCCCAGTCAAGCAATGTCCCGGAGGCAATTTCATATATACTTTTTCGTGAAGATCACCATGCAAAAATGCATTGTGCACATCCATCTGATGCAATTCCCAATTTTTGGCAGCTGCTACGGCCAGAAAAACTCGGACAGTCACCATCTTTGCAACCGGTGCAAATGTCTCCGTGTAATCAACTCCTTCGATTTGATGATTCCCAAATATCACCAGTATTGCTTTGTACATTTCAATAGTTCCATCTGAGTTGTACTTTATCTTATATACCCATCGGCATCCGAGGGCTTTCTTCCCCGTAGGTAAGCGAACTATCTCCCAAGTTTTGTTCGCTTCCAATGGCTTCAATTCTTCCCCCATGGCTGTTCTCCATTTTTCATTTTTCACCGCCTCTGAATAGGAGGTAGGCTCATGTCCTTGCGTTATAGCTGCAAGAAAACTCACATGTTTCGAAAAGAAATTATCGCAATTGACATAGTGTGCTAGAGGATAGGGCTTACCAGAGGGTTGTTGAGAAACGGATGAACAATCAGACTTTCGAACACAGGACGATACCCGGTGACTCATCTTTTGGACCGTATTAGTAACAAAGTCTCTCAGCAAGATATTCTCTTTCTTAGTTCGTTTTCCACGGCCCAACTCTTCGGGTTCAACTTCGGGAACAGCTTCAGGTTCAACTTCCGGAGTCATCACTTCGGGTTCAATTTCCGGAGTCATGACTTCGGGTTCAACACCCCCCTTCCTTGCACACTCTCCTCTTCCTCCTCCAATGCTACGGTGACAGGAATCGTATCTTGTCTCCATTTTTCGTCCTCAGTCTCCTTGAATGCGAACGAAAATTCTTTTTCGTAAAACACCACATCCCTTGAGAACACAAACTCCTTTGCCTCCAAATCATACACTTTCCACGCTTTCTTTCCATTTGGATAACCCAAAAAAACACATCGACGACTCCTACTTTCAAACTTGTCACTTGTTCGTCCTTGATTGCGAGCATAACATAAGCAACCGAACACCCTCAAATGATCATAATTTGGTGTCACACCCATCAGGATATCGTAAGGTGACTTCCCATTCAACAACTTAGTGGGTGTCCGGTTAATCAAATAACATGCCGTCATCACACATTCTCCCAGAAGTCAATTGGTAAATTGGCTTGAAAACGTAGCGCCCGTATGTCTATTTTTTCGTTCAACTCTACCATTTTGCTGGGGTGTCCCTACACAAGAAGTTTGGAACAAGATCCCTTGTTCGAGAAAATACCCTCTCAGACTTACAAATTCGGTTCCATTATCACTCCGGACGCACTTAACCCATTTATTGAATTGTCTTTCTATCATTGCAAAGAAACCTTTCAATTTTTGTCCGACCTCTCTCTTATAAACTAACAAGAACACCCATACTCCTCGTGAACAATCATCAACAACAGTCAAAAAATATGATGCACCACACGAAGACATAGTTCTATAAGGACCCCACAAGTCACAATGAACTAAATCAAAAGGTTCAGCAGCTTTATTATTACTCGAAGGAAATACATTTTTAGTTTGCTTTGCCCTAAGGCATACATCACATGCTTTTTCTTCTAAGCTACCTTTCCCACTATCTTCTAAAACTGAAAGAGATTTTGTTACTTGCATCGAAGGATGTTTCAACCTTTGATGCCACAAATCTACCACATCGACCTTCACACCTTTCACCACGGGTATCGTCCGAAAGTAGTAAAGTCCGTTCTTTTGTTCACCCGCTCCAATCAACTTCCCCGTAGCCCTGTCCTGCATAACACACAAATCATTAGTGAAATTTACATTGCAACCAACTCGATTAATTAATTGAGACACAGAAATCAAATTGCAAGTCATTTCGGGCACATATAACACTCCGTGAAGAACTATGTCTTCGTTAAATCTGATGGATCCTTCATAAATTGCCATCGTACTGCTTCCATTCGGTAAACCTACCGGACACTTTGGTATTATTCGTAAATTCTCCAAAGCACTTATCTGACCGGTCATGTGATTTGACGCCCCCGTGTCAATAATCCATGAAAGATGAATTTTCTTACCAATCGATGGTTCACTTGTGCTTGCCTTCTCCTTTTTCAGCAAATAGAATAGCATCTGCAACTGATCACCTGTTATTCCGGACAAGTTAGTTTGTCCAGGCACACTCATGTGTCCGTTTTCTCCATTCTCGAACTCAGCTTGAGCAGTATTTGCTCGATTATTGCCACGTCCTCGACCAGCATTCGAAACAAACTGTTGATGTCCACGACCTCTTCCACCTCTGTTACCTTCAGCTCTTCCTCTGCCACGTCCTCCATTAGAAGAACCTTGCTTCGGATAATGCACCCACCCCTCCGGATAACCAATAACTTCATAGAAGCGTTCCGAAGGATGTCCTCCTCGATCACACAAGTGACACTCCTTATAGCCTGTCTTCGGTCGCTGTGATCGTTGTACGGCAAACGCTGTCACCTCCCCTCGTTCTTCCTGAGTTCGTGTCATCCCTTTGACCCGTTCATCTTGGATTACCTTTTGGTAAACTTGATTCATCGATGGCAACGGATCCTGAGCCAAGAGATTGGAACGGACGGTTCCATAAAGATTTTCATCCAGACCCATAAGAAATAAGTGAACCCTATCATCTTCACTTTTCTTCTCCAGTGCAACCGTTAGATTGCAAGTGCAGTTTCCACACGAACAAGTTGGAAACTTATCACAATTTCCTAGTTCTTCCCACAACATAGCCAGTTTTCCATAGTAAGCAGCAATAGTTAATCCCTTTTGCTTACAACCGGCTAAAGCCGCTTTTAATTCCTGAATCCGAGGTCCGTTTCTCACGGAGAAACGTTCTCGAATACTCTCCCACAGATCTTTCGCCACTTCCATGTGTGATATGGTGGTCCAAAGAGTAGGCTCGATCGAATTCCTAATCCACGACACCAGAAGAGAATAGATAATCAGCCAGTCCTCATAATCGATCGACTTTTTATCGGGCATCTTGATCGATCCGTCAACAAAACCAAACTTCTTCCTTACACGCAGCGCCGTTCTAACCGACCGCGCCCATTCCTCATAGTTTTCACTAGTCAACTGGACCTGTGTGATAATCAAACCAGGATTATCATTCGAGGTGATATCGTACTGAGAGATTGTCTTCCGTATGACAGCAGCATCACCTTTTGGAGCCTCCATTGCTTTTCTACTTGAAGAGTTTTACGATGGCTCTGATACCATATAAAAACCGAACACACCAAGGGACCGAACACACTCACACAAGAGAAGAATAAGATTTGGGTGAAAACTCTTGCTTTCATTGATGAAGGGAGTCCCCTATTTATACAAGAGAAAACCTAGAGAAAATCTAATAAACCTAACTTAGGGACCAAGTAAACTTAATGGGCTTGGCCCAATATACAATTTACATAACTAACCTATTTACATATCTAACCTATTCACAATATAACCTTCATTAAGAGACATAATATAAATGTAAATATAACAACTTTTAAAACTTCTTTTTCAAATTTTAACAAAATTTTTGTCCAAACGGTTATGTATAAGGGGAGCAAAATTGTGATACTTGAATTTCTGAATAGGAATGAGCTAAGTAAAATAAAGCGGGTGTTATTGCGGCTACACCTCCCGCTGTCGGAACTTGCTTCTTAGCGCTACGTGGGAAGAGAATTTCTCTATTCAGCCCCCCTATTACAAACTTTAACTTCTCGGTCTAACTTGGAGGGATTTGCAGATTTTCCAGACGTAGAGCGCGCAGGGCTTTGAACCCATATACGATTCCAGAAGATGATCCAGAATTGGGTCAATCACGTTTATTAGAAGTCGACAATAGAGGTTGTACCAGCAAAAAGTTATCTACGTTTTATTGTAACATCAAGGTGTTACTTCACTTGTCACTTCACTTGTCACTTGTCAAAAATACCCTAAGTTTACGATAAGCATATATGTAATGTCTAGGGGAATGATTCACAGATAGATAATCTTTCTGCCACAATATAATTTATGTGATGCTCTTTCATTTTTATTTAGTACAAAAAGAATGAAAATTTTATACATTAATTAATAATTCAATTTTAAATTTCTCATTTTACCTTAGGGAGTTATTACTAGCCACATAAATTTTTATCAATTATTCTTTATTTCTTAAACTTTGTGCACACTCAAACACTTTCACATGTATTGGATGTCCGAAGTACTTTTTAAAATTTTCTAAAAGGCTACTCACATTTTTAAGGTATGCCTAAATGGTCAAAGTGATAACTCAAATATTCATTTTCTCTACTCAACTTTTTTTTTTTAATAAAAATAATTTATATAAGTAAGTAATTAATGAAAAATGGGGCCCTAGAAAAAGTAGGGCCTAAAGCCCTTGCCTTACTTGCCTTAGGGTAAGGCCGGCACTGGAGAAAAGGGAAGGGATTTGCATAGTCTAACCGTTGTCCAAGCTAAACATTGCACTGTCACTGTTGCGTCGCTTTGATGCCATAGTCTTTGCTCGTCACCACGCTACTACACCTCGAGATGCTGCCCCACATCGCCTCGCTAAACACTACTATTTCCCTTAAACTACCTCCAGGCAACATTATCGCCGCCAAGCAAAAATATTATGTACCCACACGGGTTATGGCTAAAGCCAACGACACGTGTGAGGAGACTCAAAGCTCTGTCGCCTCAAAACGGGTGCGATTTTGTGAAAAGTAGTAGTGGAAATAGAAAGAGGAGTTTAAGGGGACATGTAATTTGGTATTTTTTCGATGACCGGCCAACAGTGGTCGGCTGGCGGAACTGGTGCGGTATAGTGGCAGTGTATAAGTACCAGGGTCACTTGTACAAAATCTTACACATATTTTTCTAAAAGTACACTATCAATTAGTCATATACTTGCATGCTTAGTGTATAGGTGTGTATAAGTACCGGGGTCACTTTATGTGAGATAGCCCCCCTTGTTTGCATTTGTGTGATCCCGTGAAACTCATTTTCGAAAACAGCCCCTTTTATCGAATACTTTACAAAATTGACCCCTAGACAAAAATAGCCATTAAGGTTAGGGCTCTACAATTAATGACGAGTCACACCGACCCTAAATGGCTAACATTTCATTTTAAAAACAACACCCATTTGGTTTTGGCATAAAACTGAAAATTGTTTACAAAACTACACATTTGTGTAAATTGTTCTAAGTGTTAGAAATGCACAAATAAGCTGAAATTGAACACTCTTTGCATGTTTAATCGATTAGGCATTTGTATTAGAGGCCGCAAAATACGATTAGGCTTAAGTGTAGGTCATATATGAGATTTATTTGTATATGTATAGATATATTACCTTCATGAACTAGACACTAAAACGACCTCCCAAGTTAGTATTGCATGATAATATTCACCACTTTATCCCAAAATATAGACTCGGATGGGAACCACCTTTCGTGGGACTCGCGGGAGTGGCTAACACCTTCTCCCCTGAGTCGTTTGGACTTCTTACCCTTTTGAATCTCTGAAACCAGGCTAGTATGGCTATTAAACTCAACCTTTGACATTTAGGTGGCCTAATACACCTTAGAAGACTATATTAGGTGGCGAATCCAACTCTTAAACTCAAACGAGTTACCCAGTCAAATTCAAAACCCGACTCGCTTCAAGTTGAGTCTAAAATCGGGTATGACGGAATGACGACTCCACTGGGGATATTCGAAGTCCTAACCACAACGAGTCTTTAATTTTGGGATTTATTTGATCATTATCTTGCTTTTCGTATTTTTATGATTTTACTAACTTGGTTTCTTTTTCTTGTTTTTCTTTTTCCTTTATTTACTTACTTGTATGAATTCGAAATTTTAATTTGGCCTATTTCACTCATACTCCCCCACTCTTGGGAACGACACTTTGCACACACACGAGCGATTACGTGGATCCCACGGTCACTTCACCACCAAAACATCTTTTAGGAGGGACATTTTGGAATATAGTTGGTCCGTGGTACAACCAACAATTTCAAATGATCCCACTCCTTGGCCATCTGCCTTGGAGAACCGTGTCTAGAACTACACCACTCTTTGAATATAATGAGCATGCATCATGCCGTAGGAAGGGCTCCCCGTGAGCCGGCTAGTCTTCAACTTGTCCAAACTACCTAATGGGTTTCTAACCCCGAAGGGACGTTTGGACATGCTTATGTGCATTTGAGAGAAAAAGAAAAGAAAAAGAAAAAACAAGAGAGTGAAAAGAAAGAAAGACGAGAATAAAAACGTATTTTGATTTGTCCAATTATTCTCAAGAGGGGAGGGGGATTTTAATCTTTTCTTTTTTTTTATAGGCCAAAATGAGTCAAAAGTTTCATCGTTTTTGAATGACTATGGGCGCACCTCCTTTGTTAACTAGTTGGTGGAACAACTTGTCACTAGGTGAGCAAACCGAAGTACATCAACATTTGGGTCACTTGGTTTCACTTTTAGAGATAGAACCGTGTAGAGAGATGATTGAAGCATCGGCGTCTTTTTGGGATGAAGAATTGAATGTGTTTAGATTTGGGGATGTTGAATTAACACCTTTGTTAGAAGAAATAGGAGGGTTCGTATCACACTCGGGTTTAGACAAACATCATTGGCAAGGGGGTCGTATGCTAGCACCTAGCGTCCCAACAGCTGAAGAGTTTTGTAAAAATTTAGGGATGGTGGCGAGTATGAATGTGGAATTTTTACAACAAAAGAAGATACCTTTTTCCTACTTCTACAATCGGTTTGGGTATTTGAGTGCGTTTGACAACCGTAAGAAAGAGTTTGAGTCCTACAGTGATTGGAGGAGAGTTAGACCGCTTGCATTTGCTATTTGTTTCTTAGGAGTAATGGTGTTCCCCGAAAGTTTGAGTCACGACATATGTTCAAGGCTTGTCATGGTTGCCGATGTAGTATTCAATAGAATTGATGGTTATCGTTATACCATAGTTCCTATGATAGTGGCGGACATTTATCGATCTTTGGGTTGTTGCAAGAGGGGAGCAAAATATTTTCAAGGGCACAATCTTCTAATACAAGCCTGGTTCAAAGAGCATTTGAGGAAAATGAGAGGTGTACAAGCATTGTCTAAACCGACTGGTTCCAACTACTTGGTTGGAGAGCGGAATGGGGTTCCAAAATTCAAGCAGCCAAGCAGCACAGAGAAATGGGTAAAGTTATTTGAAAACATAACGAAGAATTCAATTCAGTGGATGTTCACTTGGTTTCCTTCGTCAGACTTCATCATTAGCTCTGAGCAGGCATCATTCGTGATACTTATGGGATTAAGAGGTCTCCAACCCTACCAAGAATTAAAGGTAATGAGGCAAGCAGGAAGGAAGCAAATCATACCATTGATACCAGACACGAAAGATTATCACTATGATTAACCCTGGAGATGTTGTCCCAAGAGTCAAGAGCATTAGAAAATCCTGGGTGGGAAGACAAGTTATGGTAGAAGAATCACTAGCATCAGACAGATACAACGCTGGATGCGAACCAAATTACAAAAGCTGGTTATGCTCTAGTATGAAGGGAAATGTGGTAGTGGGGCCGAGTCGAGGGAATGACATAAGAGATCGTGAGGCGGATGCTCAAATTCGATACCGAGAATTCATGTTGAAAGCTGTTAAGATGGATAAGGAGAACAAAGAAGAGATCGAAGTATGGAAGAAACGTACATTAGAGCTAGAGGAAAAGATAGAGGCGTTGGAGACAAGACTTGAACAATGGAATTCGGAGTGTGCAGAGATAGACATTTTACACTTAGTAGCAGCTAAGGGATACTTAAACAAAGCTATGGAAGAAGTCAAGGAGATTACACGAGAGGCAAAGAGAGTCAGGCTGGAAAAGGAGTGTGCTGCCTAGTCAAAGTGTCATTTTTTTTTTTTTTTGAAAAGTCATCATGTAATGATTTTTAAAGTTGATTTGGGGGAATTTATGAGAATAATTGGCAACAAAATGTGTATTTATTTTCTTTGCATAATGACAGACTTAGGAAGGCTATACGTCCTTGGCGCGTAATAGTCCATTAGCAAGCCTACGTCCAAATGTCGAAAGGGTTTTTAAACCGAAAATGATAAATTGCATCTTTGCATTGATTCGAAGAAACGTTTGCACAAAATATTGATCGTCTATTTAAACATGATCAAAATCATAAGAAGGTTTTGGTCTTTACTTTTTCTTATTTTGTTTCAGACTATGGCTGCAAGAGGTACACTCCAATTTGAGATTGTTTCTCGACCTCCTCACTTGATCAGACTCTGGTGGGAAGATTTGGCCATTGTCAGTAAGGCTCACGTCCAAAAGGTGTTGGGAGAACTGGTGGCTCTCAAAAACTACACCGCCATGATCGGTTTGGTCGAAGCGGCTGCACATTTCTAGGACTACAAAAGGGGGGTCTTTCATTTCAATGGTTTGGAGTTGGCACCAATGTTGGACGAATTTGGGGGACTAGCAGGGTTAGAGCTTGGACCCGAGACTATGATTTATCCCCGAGACGTGGACCCTAAGGAGTTCATTGAATTATTGGGCACTCCTTACGATCCGTACGTCGAAGAAGCGCATGATGGGAAAGTCACGTTGGAGTACTTGCATTCTCGATTTGGGGATCCAACACTTAGGCATGATTGGACAGGGGCATGGGAAATTCAAGACTGAGAGTGGACTGAATCCAATGCTTTCATCGTTGCTTTTCTGGGAAGCATGGTTTTTCCCGAGAAGGAAGGAAAGATTGACATAAGGTTGGGAAGAGTGGTAGAGGGGTTACGCAGAGGTGCTTTGAAGGATCAAGTAAGCTTGGTTCCGATGATTCGGGGGGAAGCTTTAACCAAATGTAGAAGAGGAGGAGACTTCTTCGAGGGATGCAACCTGTTGCTGCAAATATGGTTGATAGAGCATTGCATAGCGTCCCTGTCAGTCCGGTATCACCAAAACTATCTTGGAAAGGAGGGATCCGCTCTTATAGCGCACCACTATGGCTGGAACAGCGGCATGGGAAGACCCCGCAAATATGGAAGGATGGTACACCAAGTTTGAGCAGTTGCAAGAGGTACAATGGGTAATTGAGAACTGTGCCGGCTTCGTTGTTTCCATACAAGGTCAAGACATCACTTTCTTGACATTGATTGGATTCCGAGGAACTCATCACTATGTTCCTCTAAGAATCCTCCAACAAGTGGGAATGACACAATAAAATCCGCAATTAACTGAGGGGAGAAGCTTCAATGTTGACATAAAGAACATCGAGCACTCGATGGTTGGCACTATATTGACAATGTGGGAAAAGAGGCTTACTATGCAGTTCTGTCGTAGTCAAGACAGTAGGGTGAACCCCACAGCTACTCTGGCTTATCCTCAATGGCTCAGCGAAGATAAAGCGCATCCGTTGGTAAGGGCTCATATCGTTTGGCGCGACCAGATGGATCGCTTCTACCTAGCAGTTGGAACGTGACTCACCTAAAGAGGTACTACTTCTAAGTAGTACGTGGGTTAGTGTCTCTGTCCATTTTTTGTTGCTTACTTGTTATTGTTCTCTTTTAAGTTATTCTATTTTCTTATCCTTGTCTAAATGGTACTAACGGGCTTCAAAAGGCCAGAGCCGTTTAGCTCAACTGGTAGAGCTCGAAGTCCTCGTGCTTCGCAGCTGTGGGTTCAAATCCCACAACGGACACACTCCTCTTTTGGTTATATGTGTTCCTTGGTTCAGCGTCTCACCCATTGTCTTTTTATGTCTGAAATTGCGAAATTTCCACATAAAAACAGGGGGGTGGCGAGGGCCCCAGTAGGCCAAAATCCCGGCTAACATGAGTGATCTTCGAACAGGGCAAGGCCATGATCATTCGCCAAGTCCACGACTGAGCAGAATCAAGTAAGTTCAATAGAACTATTTTACTTGTGCTGCGTTATCTTTACATTTTGCGGCCAGTATTCGCCCAAATTTTACAACTTTACGACAAACAATCTTGTGTCTTGATCATTGGGCTGCCTATTCTTTTCAATAGAAATAACAAGGTAAAACCCCAACTAACAAAATTTTTCTGCGAAAACTTTTAATTGTCAAATATGATAAGCAAAGTTTATCGCAAGGCCATCTTATACGGCCAGACTTCAGTCAACCTAAACGGCCTAGTTTCGTCTAGCCCAGGAGGTCTGACTTCATTTATCTTAACTAAGGGCAACTTAACCTAGTTATGATCAAATTTTATTTTGAACATCTGCGCAGATTAACACCAAAAAAGGAACTCAGACACTAGGATTTGAAATATAATTCTGACTTCTGAAAACCTCGTTAAAACAGAGAATACCAACGTCATTCATATAAACAAGACTTGAGACCAGAAATGGTCATCAAGCCTTCGTCAGTCGGGCAAAAACAGAAATAGTCAAAATGTACATTTGTCCACAAAATTAGCAATATTTAAAATTAACAGCATCCAGTAAATTTACAAAGAGAACCAGATAAGGCTTCAGTCATCATTTGGGCCAGGCTCTCGACCTGATGCACTAGCTCCATCAGTCGGATCCCCACCCAAATCTTCATCTTCGTTGTCCTCACCGCCTTCATCGTCCTCTTCATCATCGTCGTCATCAGCTCCCACCTCCATGCCCAAGGCCTGCTTGACACTGATAATAGCCGCTATGGTCTGGTCGAGGACTGAGTCAACGTTAATTTGGCCGCGCTGCATTTGGATGAGCAACTTCTTCTTGGTTTCGAGGGCTTCCAGTTTAGACTCGATTGTATAACGATCCCTCAAATTTGCCAAATCCATCGTCAGTTGCTCTTGGGTCCTCATAGATTCCTCAGCCCGATTCTTAGCTTCTTGAAGTTCTCCTCGAGCAGCCCGAGATTCAGCTTCAGCTTTGTTTAAGTTCCTCAACATCAGATCAGAAGCGCTACGGATGCTTTCCAAGGTAACTTCTTTCAGGTTAAGCTCATGGACAAGTTGAGAAATCTGACGACCTTGCTCATCCATCCTGGTTCTCAACTCTTCAAAAGACAGCGCGGACCTTTCCTTCTCGTCTAAGAGGCGGTCCCTCTCCTCGAGGAGCGTGTTTATCTTGTCGTTAGCTACAGTGTTGGATTTCTCCAACCTATCTATCTTATCCTCAAAGAAGCCACGCCTCCCCTCCAGGACCCGCTTCTCCCCGACCAGAGCCTGGTTCTCCTCTTCTAGGGCCTGCTTATCTCGGAGAGCCCTCAAAAGGTCTCTTTTCAGGCCAAGGACCTGTTCCTGATTATTCAATCTGGAGCGGAACATCAGCTCGGTAGCCATCATACTCGCCTGGCAATAAGTAAAAATACGTAAGTAGTCAGAACTAAGGTTTTTTGATAAAAATAAAAGGAGTAAGGAAGAAAACAATACCCGAGCAGTGTCTTCAGCGACTGCGTAGGCCAGCTGCTCGTCGCTCATGCTGCGCATGTTCCACTCCTCGCGAGGGCCAATCAGATTGGACGTCACCTTAACCAGGTGGCCAGGCTTCGTCAGAAAATCTGTGTCTGGAGGGATGATGAAGTCACACTCCCTCATGCACGGCCTGGGCTCCCTCGCTTGTTCAGAAGGATAGTTGGGGCCAAATTTGTGGCGAATACCTTTAACGGAGTACGCCCCAATCGTACCTCCTAAAGATACCCGCCTGGTAAGCCTAGTGCGAGAGACCTCGACGTCGCTTGTCTCGTCGAGGCCCAGGGTGTCGCACTCTTGCAGATAAACTGGCGCCACCCCATCAGCAGCCAAGTTCATCATGTCTTTATAGTAAAAGACCTGGGGTTCAGCCTCCCCCCCAGCCTTCCTCTGATCACCAACCTCCTCGTCCTTCTCCTCATCCTTCTCCTCATCCTTCTCCTCATCCTCCTCTCTCATTCTCCTCTCTCATCGGCTCCTTGCCTGGACGCCTGTGGCTGGCCTGCTCAGGCTCGCCCTGTTGACTACCAACCCGTTCAGGCTCGTCCAGCTTTGGGTCCTCAGGAAAGAATGCAAAACCTTCGTGCATCCTTTCTTCCCCCATTTCCCCAGCCTTATCTTCTTCCCCATCATCAACTCGAGGACTCTCCTCAAAGGCACAAGAAGAAGTCTCTACAGCCTTCCTCTTATCACTCCGAAGATATGCCCTCCTCCTCCGAGTCAAGCTCACATCGGGAGCCTCTGAATCTGAAAGGACAACCACCACAGGCTCAGTAGATTCAGGAGCAGCCGCCGAGCTTTTAACGCTCTCTTGCCTAGCCTTGGGCGTCTCAGCAGCATCGACAGTGGCTTCAACTGTTTTCTCAGAAGATTGAGGGGTCTTACGAGCTGTCCTTGTTTTCTTTTTGGGTTTACTCTTTTTAGAGTCAGTTTGCTTTCTCTTCAGGCTCGCAAGGACCTCCTCACCACCCTCTCTGGCTTTAACAGCCGCAGCAGTTTGGAGAATGGCAGCTGCCTCCTCGTTGATCTCAGCCATAGGGTCAATAATCTCCTCCACAGGAGGAGGAGCAGGGAAGTAATTACCACCAGTACCTAGACTTGAGAGTAAAGTCATATTAATACTGCGAAGAGTTCTGCACAAATTAGCAGGGACTTAAGTAACCGGCTTACCATGGGTGCTGGGGTTCGATAAACCTTTTTGAGTGGCATAGTAAGACCACTGTCTCTTCTCGTGGGTGAAGCCTGCCAAGATAGGCCCGACCCAGGCGGATAATTCCTCCTCGGAGATCAGGCCGTCGTAAGGAATCTTGTCAGCTAACCAACAAAAGGTAAAGGTTAGAGGATGCAAATACATAACTCAAAGAGTATTCAGTACAAGGACTCGGGGACTTACGAGTTTTATTCCACACCACGCGGAGATTAGTTTTGCTGCCACGTGTGAGGAGTCTGGACTGCACATAAATATACCTATGCATCCAACCCCTATCTCCTATGTCCTCAGATTTGCTTACTAGAGCTTTTCTTCCTCTCATACGAGCGTTAATATACCCGTCTCTAGCAACCTGAAGACTATACAGGGAGATAAAATGCTTAAATTCAAAATCCTGCTCAGTCTCATCGGCAAACCACTGCAGCAGGGAAATAATCCTATAAATACTCGGACACAGCTGTCCCGGGCAGATAAGATAGTATTTACAAATATCCTCTATAACAGGATGCAACGGAAGCGCGTGACCGATCGTGAATGGGTATGTGGATATGGCCGTCCATCCAGTTCTCGCGGAAGTGATGTTCTCCGTTGGAGAGGGGCAAGAAATTGTAACATCATCATCCCAGCCGCAATCTGCCCTAACCCTAGGCAAAAGGTCAGGGGTAATTGAACTCTTGAACCGGCTTGAAGGCCACGCCCTTATATTGCCATAATGATTGAATGAGCCGACTGAGCAATCATTTTCAAGGTTTCCCCAAACTTTCGGAATCACATCGGCAACCGAAGTTGAGGAACTCGTGGATTGACCACCTACTGCTGAAGAAGTGCTAGCCGCAGCATCCATGTTCAAGCCCTTCTTAGCTTTTGGAGACATTTGGACTAGAAGATTGGAAGGATTCTGTGCGTTTTTAAGATTTTTAGAGAGTTGTTTTAAAGCTTTGAAGATTCGGATGAAACTAGGAGTGAAGTAAAAAGGTTTCAAGCTGATGAAGGTCATATTTATAGGGTTGGCAAAACCCGACCCGCACCTACACGTGTCAGTCATTCGCGCAAGAGGAAAACCCAGCCACTAAAGTATAAAATAATAAAAACCGAAATGACGGTTTTTTGCCTTGGGACGTGCAAGACGTGAGTAGGCGCAGTTCAATCATCATTCCTGCAGTCTCGGAACACGCAACAGTCACTTTTCGGTAAAAAGCAGAGCGGAATTGACAACTTGCACGTTTCGTCTTTAGCAGAACATTTAATGCCTGCATTAATAGAACGCCAATCAGTCAAAAGCTCTTGAGAAAGCATTTAATGCTTACACTGATGGGATGACGATCAACTCAACGGGCAGCATCCTGTAAGGACTCAAGCGTGTTATCTAAGGAACGTTCAAAAGAGTTCTTTCCCGCTCAAAATTTATTTTCCACTCCTCGACCAGATTCTCTGCCCGAGAAGTGCGGGGACTATCTGTATTGGGTTAAATCCGTCGTCACCAAAGTTGGTGACTAGGCATCCACGAAGGACGACGCACAAATGACACGTGGCTATGAAGGGGTGCAAAGGCAACGGATAGAATCAAAGATGGGCAGTTATAACGGATAGATGAACAGTCACCACGGCCAGAGTAGTCGCAACTCATCATCAAGCCAATTCAAAATAGAAGCCTTATCCTTAAGCAACGTAACCGCTCAATCAAGGAGTTACAACTGCTCGTGAGCGGACGCTTAGTTATCTATATATTGTAATTCAAGTCACAAGCCTTGTAACATCTTTTTATCTAATTCCTTCTCTTTGAACAATCATCTGTACTCCATTTACTAATTAATATCCGATCCTTTACCTTCCGCCAATATTTATTATTACTGCACGCTACCAATTGATCTCATTTATTGTATCACTATTCAAGTATCCTAAATAGTACGAGGAAGGAATTCGATCAGATCCATACGGCCTGAACACGGTTCCTTCTATTTAAATCTCCATTTATTGCATCACATTAATTGTGCCTTTATTTCCTTGCCTTTACTGCAGTCATTTATTTCAAGCATTTAATCTTGATTATTGATCGTGACTCCGCTTTACAAATTTAATTGTGACTTAACCTAATAAACGAAATTACGGTTAAACAGTAGGGACATTGTATGTATACGAGACGTGACTTGTATTAAGCCTCCAAATGTCATTGGGCATGGTATCCGTTCAAATCAGTCCGTAGTCCTCAAAATTAAGATTTTTCATAGGCCATATTCAGCATGATAACTGCCAAGATCAGTGTAAGATCAAGCGCGACAAACATCAAGGAAGCTGCAAAATTTCTCAATAAAATGATCAGTGATAATTAAGAGATGTTCATAAAAAGCAACGGGGCCCAGTCAACATAACAACAGTGCACTAAACCACAGCAATAATACAAAAAGCAGAAACAACAGTAAGGAACATGGTCAAGTCCAAACAATATGCATCATCAATAAATGGAACGATTATGAACGAAACCAACAGTAAAGATTAGAGAGACGGAAGCAAAGGAACAAGTAACCGGAAAGAAACACTCCGGCGAAAGCAAGCGAACGAGGCATCGGCTAAATAGGAAGCAGGAGCGACCGCCGGCGAGGTTTTTCGGCGAGCCTCGCGCCATCGCTTCTACTCTCCACTGCTGATATCTTTTCGCCACGTTTTTTCTGATCTACAAGCGAAAACTGAATCAAAGGAAATAGAGGAGAAAGACGATAGAGCTTTTTCGATCAAGATCTGGGCGGTGATCGTCGTCACCCTATTTCTTCCTTACTGTTCTGATTCCCCCCTTCGCTGCTACTTGTTACCCCCCGCTTCCCTTGTCCCCGTCACATGTTTTGTACCCCTCTGATGGTGGTGGGTGTCTCAGTGTTTGTTTCTTGTGATGTTGATGTGTTTGTGTATTAGAGAAGAAAGAGAGAGTTGATACTGTGTGTGTGGTGTTTGTACAGTGTGTAGGTGTATTTTGGTCTGATGGTGTATGTGCAGTAGATAGATTAGAGAGAGGTGATGTGTGTATCTTATTCTTGTACTGTGGTGATGTAGAGTGAAGAAGAAAGACCCAGTGTGTATGTATCTAGCTCGTTTGTTATATTGGAGAGGACCACGAATTGGTGTTTTGGTCAATGGTTTTGACCTGTGTATATAGCAATGGAGTAGTAGAAGACCATTGGAAGAGAGACTAGAGCAATTTTGAGGATATGATGGAGTGATATGGGAGGGAGATTTAAGGAGTGATTAGAAGAATTGGAGTGAATTAAGGGGAGAGATTAGGAAGAGTTGAGGGAGATTAGGACTTGATTTTTGAAATTGGTTTTAAAATAAAATTGGAGAGAACGGAAATGTGTGGTGTAATTAATGAACGTATCTAGACGAACACTCGTATATGTTCAAAAGGATTTAAAATAAATGTTTTAAAGGGAGATTTGATTTTGGTAATGAGAGATTGAATGGACAAATGGCAAAATGATTTTGGAAATGTAGGAATGTATTTGGTTCTAACCTGTAATCACCCCATATATTTTATAAATATTATCTTCTCAGTCATTCTTTTAGTTTTAATACATTTATTTTAATTATTACTATAGAATAATTATCTATGTAAATTATGAGTTGGAATAAGGGTTAGAGATATTATTAGAGATAATTATTGGACTAATTAGGCATTCCTTATACTAGTGGATTTTTATATAATTTTAATAAACATCGAATGTAGAGTAGTGGAGTAGACATGTACGGGAACTGCCGGTGTCAAATTATAACTACAGAATACGAGACCACATTTTGAGAGTAAAACAACTTAGGAGAAATAGGGTTTTGTGCGGCAATTTCAAGCAGTGAAAGAATTCTTCCGTTCCAAAGCAAGAAGAGGTGCTGGAACATTGCAAATTGTGTTTAAGCAAGTTCTTTGTTAGAAAACTCACTGGTGCCACTCTTCCGTAAGATTATATCATTATTAAATTAAAAGTATCACTTTTTTTATCATAATTTCATAGTGGGAGGGGGGACATCATGATTATTCAATAATTGATTACAAACTAGGAATAGATACAAAAGTAATGTTTCCACTGTTTCGGCCTTTACAGATTTAGATGTTTATATTTTATTTCCTTTTCTTTTCTATTCTTTATATATTAGTTAAGCCAATGAATAGATAGATAACGATGACTAATTAGTGGTATGTGTCTCAAAATGCTAAATAGTGTTTCTACTTAGGCGTTAAAGCTTGGAGGGATGTACTGTTCGTGTCTTTCAGAGATGAAGTTATTGTTTCCATTATTTTATATTAATTTATTAGGTAATGAAACAAATTGATAAGGGAAGTAAGTGAATTCAATACCATTGCAGCAAGCTGGAGATGTGATTCATATTGTTTAATGTTTCTATATGTTGTGACATAGTGACTACTATTTTAGTGTTTAAGGAGTGGACATACTATGTTGATTTTAATGACAGTTTATTTCCTTAGTAGTGAGAATAAAGATATTACCTTTTAGTGATATATATTTTTTTGCGATTGGAAATATGAAATTCAGAACTTGAATGAATAGCACAAATTAATTATATACTCCGTTCTTTTACTTAGAGCGAGACTATGTGGAGGAGATTCGACAGGAAAAAAAGATTTTTGAGTTGTAGTTTGCTTCTTCTGACAGAGGTAGGTGGTTCTATACCTTTTTTTGGTGGAATTTGTCCACGCGGGATATTGTGCATACATTCCTTGTATGTGCACTGCCCTAGGTGTAATCGTTTACACTTTTTCGTTGTGTTTAAATCTTTACTTGGAATATGAGTTTTTTTTTTTTTGGATTGTGTCTGCTCCTGGTTGTTGTTACATTGTTATTGACAGTATTGCAAGGAATATGCACGTTTGTACTGGAAATCTATGATTAGTTTGCTATGTCGGAGTTGGTCCAATTGATAATTTTTTTTTCGAAGTTGGTCTATTTGATAGCCTCGGAGTTGGTCCACTATTAAATCTTTTCGGAGTTGGCCCACATATTCTGTTGGTCTATGAATTGAGTTAATTGTTGGTTCTTGAATGAGATTTATTGATGTTGAATGGTGTGATTGGATGTGCTATTTGAGTAGCGAATTATAATATGTTTCTTTTCTCCCTCCTCTATTCTACTAATTTATTGCTTAGACTAGTTTACTGTCTTTCACAGGAACTAGTCTACCCACCTACTAAGTCCTTTTGACTTACGTTTTTTTCTTATTATTTGTTCGGGCAGATACGGTTCCGAGTATTAGTGAGCCCCGTGACTAGAGTTGAAGATTTCTCTATAGATCAGCAGTGAGCTAACCATCCTTGCTCCGTGGTGGCACACCTTTCAGTTATTTCATTTATGTCATTTATTGTTTCAGATATTTGGGATATTTCTTTCAGAAACCTATATTTTAGATGTTCATGACTTATGGTAGAGGACTAGACCTTTTATTTGTATTTGGGGATATTCCGCGTATTTTAATAATAAAGCATCATCTTGGATTTTATTATATTTCTTCGATATAATTGAAATTAATTATTTATTTAGCAAGTGGGTTCGCCCGACGGGGTTAGTTCGGGTGCCCTCACGACTATCCAGGATTTTGGGTCATGACAATTGGTATCAGAGCCAAGGTTTAATGTCCTAATAAGTCATGAGCAGTGCCTAATAGCATCTCGTTGATCAATACTGAGACGTCTGTACTTGTCTAGGAAGGGTATGGTGGCATTTAGTGAATATTTCCCTTCTTTCATTCTTTTGTTTCGTGCGTTTAGATTTCAAGTATAAGACTAACTTAATTTACTGTCTAATTCGCAGATGGTGAGAACTCGTTCTTCCTCATCACAGCAAGGAGCGAATGCGCCAGATGCAGCAGTAGGAGTGTAGGCACCTGAGGTAGTACCAGCAGTGCAGGCTGCCCCGAGAGGTGGGGGTAGGTGGTGGCAGAGGTCGAGGTAAAGGACATGGTAGGGCTGGTCGTGGAGCTCAAACTCAGGCAGCTGCCCAGCGTAGGGCTAGGGCCACTCGTGATGCAAGGTAGGAGGTTCAGGATGATGATCCAGAGGATTCACTAGTTGTACCAGAGGATCCGCCAGTTGTACCAGAAGCTCAGAGAGATCCGATACAAATTGATGAGGGATTTATAGCCACCCACTACCGTTCTTTAGGACACTTTGGTGTAGATATTGGGATTTCTTAAGGCTCAGTACCCTTAGGGTGTACCAGTTGAACCAGCTACTTCCTGAGATCAGGCTAGGGTTGGTATCCAGACTCCGATTACACATACTCCAAAGATTCAGGATGCTACAGGTCTTCATGATCCAGATGTTTTTTTGATTAGTGAGACGCCTCATACTACAGGCCAGGGTATTGACACTGGTAGACTTCACCAGTTTAAGAGGTTGAAAACACCTACTTCCTTCATTACAGATGCTTCTGCGGGTCCACTTGACTTTATTGAGAGTTGTGAGGAGATGTTATCTACCGTAGATTTTCTTATGGAACATGGAGTGGATTATACTGCATTTCAGCTCACCGGGCATGCTAAGGCTTGGTGGAAATCTTTTATGGCAGGCAGGGAAGCTGGGTTGCCAGAGCTCACTTGGACGGAGTTCGTGCATAAGTTCTATGAGGTATTCTTACCTATGAGCTTGAAAGATGAGAAACACAGAAAGTTCGAGAAGCTTCGCCAGGGAACCATGACTGTTACTCAATACTATATTTGTTTCACAGATTTATCCCGATTTGGAGCTATGTTGATTCCCACCATGGCAGAGCAGGTGAAGAGGTTCATTGAGGGTCTTTCCCCTGCTTTAAAAGATTGTATGGCACGCGATGTGGGTTCTAGGATTTTGTTTGAGCAGGCAGTTGAGACAACTAGGAGGATTGAGGGATATCGTATTCAGGATAGAGAGGAGCGGGACTGTAAGAAGTCCCGTGGTTCAGGTAATTATTCTGGAGCCTCGTCTGAGGGCAAGGTTTTCCACGACAGATTCTCGGATAGGCAGGTTTATTCTACATCACATGGATCTCAGGTTGCATCTATGACTTATCAGGGGCAGCTTCAGTATTGTTCTCATTCTCAGCAGGGTCATTTCCAGATGCCTTATCATGCTCAGCCGTATCGTCCTAGTATTAATTGTCATCATTGTAAGGAGATTAGATATTTTAAGAAGGATTGTCCTAGACTTCAGCAGGCTATTAGTCACCCAGCTCCTCAGTCGGAGGCATTGACCCGTACTCCTGGTATTTCTTCAACTCCTTTGGCCTCTAGAGGTCCTCCACAGCTAGGTAGAGGTCATGGGCGCGGAGGTGGCAGTTATCCTAGTGGTGGTCATTCTAGTGGTTGTTATTCAGGCTGTGGTTATTCTGGTGGTGGTTATTCAGGTCGTGGTTCTTCTGGTGGTGGTCATTCAGGTCGTGGTTATTCTAGCGATGGTCATTCGGGTAGTGGTTATTCTGGTGGTGGTTGCTCAGGCAGTAGATATTCAGGTGGAGGTTCTTCAGGTGGTGGTCACCCTCAGGCTCAAACTAGGGATCAAATTTGTGCTCTCCCAGCTAGGCAGGATGTGGTGGCATCCACTTCTATATGTGGTCGTGATGCTTATTCACTTGCTGAACCGGGTTCCACTTATTCCAATGTATCGCCATATTTTGCTACAGGTTTCAGTGTTGACTATATGCTTATTAATGATCCCTTTTGTGTTTCGACACCAGTTGGGAGTCTATTATGGTAGATCGAGTATATCCAGGCTGTGTAGTTTCTATTCAAGGTCAGCAAACCGTTGTTGACTTACTAGTTCTTGACACGGTAGACTTTGATGTGATTATGGGTATGAACTGGTTGGCATCTTGTTACGCGACTCTTGATTGTCAGGCCAAGACAATCCGACTTTCTCTCCCGGATGCACATTCGGTTGGGTGCCACGGTTATTATCTTGTGACTTCAGGCAGGGTTATTTCATTTATGAAGGCTAGACGAATGTTGGGAAAGGGGTGTTTAGCCTATCTTGCCTTGATTCGGGACACCATCATAGAGTCCTCGTCTATTGATTCAATTCCTGTTGTTTGTGAGTTTGCTGACGTGTTTCCAGAGGATTTTCCTGGTATTCCTCCTGATAGAGATATTGAATTTGGCATAGATGTGGTCCCCGGTACGTAGCCTATCAATATTCCTCCTTATCATATGGCTCCTGTTGAGCTGAGAGAATTAAAGGAGCAGTTGCAGGATTTACTTAGTAAGGGATTTATCAGACCCAGTGTTTCACCTTGGGGAGCTCCAGTATTATTTGTCAAGAAGAAAGATGGCTCGATGCGGATGTGTACTGACTGTAGGCAGTTGAACAAGGTGGCGATAAAGAATAAGTATCTATTGCCTCGTATTGCTGACTTATTTGATCAGTTGCAGGGAGCTAAATTCTTTTCTAAGATGGACTTGAGATCTGGTTATCATCAATTGAAGATTCGGGAGAGTGACATCCTAAAGACGGCATTCAGGACCCGTTATGGTCATTATGAGTTTTTGGTTATGTCATTTCGGCTTACAAATGCCCCAACAGCTTTTATGGATTGGATGAACCGAGTGTTCAAGCCTTACTTGGACTTACTTGTCATCGTCTTTATGGACGATATATTGATTTATTCCTGTAGCCGAGAGGACCATGAGGAGCACTTGAGAGCAATTCTACAAACACTTCATGATCAAAAGATGTACACTAAGTTCTCTAAATTTGAATTCTAGTTAGATTCTATAGCATTCTTGGGTCACATTGTGTCTAGTGAAGGAACTAAAGTTGATCCGAAGAAAATTGAAGCAGTTCAGAATTGGCCACGACCTACTACTCTGCTTGAGATCCGTAATTTCCTTGGCTTGGCTGGGTATTATCGACGATTTGTTCAGGGGTTTTATTCTATTGCTGCCCCACTGACTCATTTAACTCAGAAGGTTGTGCAGTTTTGATGGTCAGAGGAGTGTGAGGCGAGCTTTTAGAAGCTCAAATCCTTATTGACTAGTGCGCCAGTGTTGACTCTTCCTACTGGTTTAGGTGGGTTTGTAGTATATTATGACGCCTCTCGTATTGGTTTGGGGTGCGTCTTAATGCAAAATGGGAGGGTGATTGCATATGCATCGAGACAACTGAAGGTGAGTGAGAAGAACTACCCCCATTTATGACTTAGGGTTGGCAGCGGTTGTGTTTTCTTTGAAACACTGGAGGCACTATCTTTATGGTGAGCCTTGTGAGATTTTCACTGATCACAGGAGCTTACAACACCTATTTAATCAGAAGGATTTTAATGGTAGGCAGCGCAGATGGCTCGAGTTGATCAAGGATTATGATCTTAATATTCGTTATCACCCGGGAAAGGCCAATGTTGTAGCTGATGCATCCTTGCATATTTAGATGCTGACATGAGGCCCTTGGCAATTGAGTTGCAGTCTTTGACTAGCCAGAGGGTTAGAGTATTCAGCCCAGCACCTGATAGGGTGTTTGCTTGTATAATAAACTAGTCCTCTCTTGCTAATAAGATCAAAGAGAGATAGTATGATGATTCTTATTTGGTAGAGTTGCGAGATAAGGCCCCAAGTGGGGGGGGGGGTGTCAGAGTTTACAGTTGGTGATGATAGTGTCCTTCGTCTCAATGGTCGTTTGTGTGTTCCTAATGTTGATGACTTTAGGTGGATGTATTGGATGAGGCACACAGTTCGCGGTATTCCATTCATCACGGTACCACAAAGATGTATCATGACCTTCGTGAGTTATACTGGTGGAAAGGAATAAAGAAGGATATTGTTGAGCACGTTTCTCGATGCTCAAAGTATCAGTAGGTCAAATACGAGCATAGAAGACTGGCAGGTTTATTGCAGGAATTACCTATCCCCGAGTGGAAGTGGGAGATGATCACTATGGACTTTGTTGTTGGTTTGCCTAGGACTTCAAGACAGCATGACTCGGCTTGGGTGGTGGTTGATAGGCTTACCAAGTCTACTCACTTTATTGCAGTGAAGACTACCTATTTGGCGAAGAAGTTGGCTCAGATTTTCATTAAGCAGATTATTCGATTGCATGGTACTCCATTTCTGATAGAGGCTCATAGTTCACGGCACAGTTTTGGCAATCATTTCAGCGAGATCTGGGCACTAAGGTTCAGCTTAGTACTGCATTTCATCCGCAGACAGATGGCCAGTCTGAGCGGACTATTCAAATATTCGAAGACATGTTGAGAGCTTGTGCGCTGGACTTTTGGTGGTCATTGGGATATGACCATTTAACCCTAGCAGAATTCTCTTATAATAATAGCTACCAGTCTTCCATTCAGATGGCACCGTTGGAGGCTTTGTATGGGCGTAGGTGTCGCTCTCCAGTGGGTTGGTTCGAGTCTGGCGAGGTGATTGCTTTGGGTCCAGATTATGTACAGCAGACTTTGGATAGAGTTCGGATTATTAAGGACCGCTTACGGACTGCTCAGAATAAGCAGATATCATATGCAAACCGGAGGACCCTGGACTTGGTGTTTATGGAGGGTGATTTGGTTTACTTAAATGTATCACCGATGCGAGGTGTAGTGAGATTTGGGGAAAAAGGCAAGCTGAGCCCTCATTTTATTGGCCCGTTTGAGATTGTTCAGCATATTGGTAATGTTTCTTATAAGCTTGCCTTACCTGATTCGATGCCGGTTCATCCAGTTTTTCATGTTTCTATGCTTCGGAAGTGTGTTCATGATCCTACCCACGCTATTGAGGCGAATACAATACAGTTGGATGAGAACCTAGTTTATGAGGAGGTTCCGGTGCTATAATTAAAAGGGATACTCGCAAGTTGAGATCAAAAGAAATTCCCTTGGTAAAGGTGCAGTGGCGAAATCGTCCACATGATGAGGCTACTTTGGAGATTGAGGCGAGTATGCGAGAGAAATATCCATACTTGTTTGAGACTTCAAGTATGTGTCATGACAGTTGACTCGTTGAGATTTGATTATATCTTTTTCTATTGCCTCTTGTGCATCGTATGCGGCTTAAAATTTTCACGTATCGTTTGAGGACAAACGAGAGTTTAAGTGGGGGAGAATGTAATCACCCGTTATTTTACAAATATTATCTTCTTAGTCATTCCCTTAGTTTTAGTACATTTATTTTAATTGTTACTATAGAATAGTTATCTATGTAAATTATGAGTTGGAAGAAGGGTTAGAGATATTATTAGAAATAATTATTGGACTAATTAGACATTCCTTATTCTAGTGGATTATTATATAATTTTAATAAACATCGAATGTAGAGTAGTGGAGTAGACATGTACGGGAACTGTCGGTTTCAAATTATAACTGCAGAATACGAGACCACGTTTTGAGAGTAGAACAACTTAGGAGAAATAGGGTTTTATGCGGCAATTCCAAGCAGTGAAAGAATTCTTCCGTTCCAAAGCAAGAAGAGGTGCTGGAACATTGCAAATTGTGTTTAAGCAAGTTCTTTGTTAGAAAACTCACTGGTGCCACTCTTCCCTAAGTTTATATCATTATTATATTAAAAGTATCACTTTCTTTATCATGATTTCATATTGGGAGGGGGGACATCATGATTACTCAATGATTGATTACAAACTAGGAATAGATACAAAAGTAATGTTTCCACTGTTTTGGCCTTTACAGATTTAGATGTTTCTATTTAATTTCCTTTCCTTTTTTATTCTTTATATATTAGTTAAGCCAATGAATAGATAGATAACGATGACTAATTAGTGGTATGTGTCTCAAAATGATAAATAGTGTTTCTACTTAGGCGTGAAAGCTCGGAAGGATGTACTGTTCGTGTCTTTCAGAGATGAAGTTATTGTTTCCATTATTTTATATTAATTTATTAGGTAATGAAACAAATTGATAAGGGAAGTAAGTGAATTCAATACCATTGCAGCAAGCTAGAGTTGTGATTCATATTGTTTAATGTTTCTATATGTCTGTGACATAGTGACTACTATTTTAGTGTTTAAGGTGTGGCCATACTGCGTTGATTTTAATGACAGTTTATTCCCTTAGTAGTGAGAATAAAGATATTACCTTTTAGTGATATATATTTTTTTGGGATTGGAAATATGAAATTCAGAACTTGAATGAATATCACAAATTTATTATATACACCATTCTTTTACTTAGAGTGAGACTGTGTGGAGGAGATTCGTCAGGGAAAAAGGATTGTTGAGTAGTGGTTTGCTTCTTCTGACAGAGGTAGGTGGTTCTATCCCTTTCTTTGGTGGAATTTGTCCACACGAGATATTGTGCATACGTTCCTTGTATGTGCACTGCCCTAGGTGGAATCGTTTACACCTTTTCGTTGTATTTAAATCTTTACTTGGAATATGTGTTTTTTTTCTTGGATTGTCTCTGCTCTTGGTTGTTACATTGTTGTTGACAGTATTGCAAGTTATTTGCACGTTTGACCTGGAAACCTATGATTAGTTTGCTATGTCCGAGGTTGTCCAATTGATAATTTTTTTTCGAAGTTGGTCCATTTGATAGCCTCGGAGTTGGTCCACTATCTATTTCAGAGATGGTACATTTGATAGCCTCGGTGTTAGTCCACTATTAAATCTTTTCAGAGTTGGCCCACATATTTTGTTGTTCTATGAATTGAGTTTAATTGTAGGTTCTTGAATGGGATTTATTGATGTTGAATGGTGTGATTGGATGAGCTATTTGAGTAGCGAATTGTAAAATATTTCTTTTCTCCCTCCTCTATTTTGTTAATTTATTGCTTAGACTAGTTTACTGTCTTTCACAGGAACTAGTCTACCCACCTACTAAGTCATTTTGACTTACGTTGTTTTCTTGTTGTTTTCTTATTATTTGTTCGGGTAGATACGGTTCCGAGTACCAGTGAGCCCCGTAGCTAGAGTTGAAGATTTCCCTATAGATCAGCGATGAGCCAACCATCCTTTCTCCGTGATGGCACACCTTTCAGTTATTTCATTTATTGTTTCAGACATTTGGGATATTTCTTTCAGAAGCCTATATTTTAGATGTTCATGACTTATGGTAGAGGACAAGACCTTGCATTTCTATTTTGGGATATTCCGCGTATTTTAATAATAAAGCCTCATCTTGGATTTTATTATATTTTCTTCGATATTATTGAAATTAATTGTTAATTTAGCGAGTGGGTTCGCCCGACGGGATTAGTTCGGGTGCCCTCACGACTATCCAAGATTTTGGGTCGTGACATAACTTTATTCTAGGTTCAATGTGAAAAGATTTGAATTTCTAATAACTGTTGGAAGTTATGAATAAAATAGGATTGGGATATTCTAATTGGACTAAAATTTAACTAAAGGTGTTGAAATAAAAATATAAGTATACATATATTATATATAATAAAAACGCACACATAAAATAATTTGGGTTAAATCAAATTAATTAAGTATAAAATAGTTACAAATAAATATTAAATATTAAAACGCTTTAATTTGCACAAGCAACCACCAATTGACACGCATTTAACAAACATCCTAAAAGATGCAAATTATATTATATAACCTCATTTAAATATATAATATATAAATAGGGAATAATCACACGTGAATGCATGCTTTCTAATTAAAATTTGCTCAAACAGTCAATATTGCACCTTTATGTTATATATACCCAATTTTATAAAAAGAAGGGACAAAATTGGGTGTCAACACCTTATTGCCTTTGGCTTTCTCAGCAACTTTTGCATCCTTTGTAGCTTGTTGCTTCAGTGCAGATCTAGTAGCCATTCTTCAAGGAACCACCAACTTCCTCTCTTTTAGCATTAACATAGCTTGCTTCCTCTATCACTCTCATCTACAAGCTGCCTTCTTTCTGCAGCTTTCCCACCTTTCATCAACTTCCCTCTATTCCCCTTCTCTGTAATTTCCTCAACAACTTTTGTCTCACTTACAAATAGTTCTTCATCCTATTCCTCATCTACTTTCTCAACTTCCTCATCAAATTTTCTTATACTCTTTCCCTTATCAATCTCCGCTGACTTCTATTTTTCCATATCCTCCTTTGTTACTTCCTCACTCTTCTCCTTGTCAGATTCAGTCCAGTCAATTTCTGCATCGTTAGTTGGTTCAGGAACTGAAGAGGGACCAGGTCCTTTATCAGTTCCTTTAGCAACTTCAACAGAATTTTTAACAGCAACAATCGCACCACTGACTTCCGCAACATCTTTCACAGTCTCATTAGGAACAGTCTCCAAACTAGGTTTATCGACTGGGCCCTCTTGAGAACACACAGAGTCCAACACCATTACAGGTTCTAATGCAGCTTCAACAACATATACCCTAGCTATTTCCCCTACTGCACTAGTAACATCTATTTAGACCCTAGGTTCACCAAGTTCTACTTTTGATGCATCACCCTTTGCTATCTTCACATTACCCCTGTCTGTCTCACAAACAGACCCCACTATTTCTACAGATTAAACCAGATCATCTATCCTAGTAACTAGCAATTCTATGGCTACTTTCTCTAGGCTTATAATATGCTCATGCAAAGTTGAACTAATCTCAATAGAGTCAGTTCTTACCTGTGTTAATTTTTGTGAAGAAACCACATGTGTAGCAGAGATGCTTGTTGAGGTTGGTCCTGACTTCTTTAGTTCTCCTTTTGAGAGCTTCTTTTGCAACCTCTCTCTTGCCTTAAGCAGTCTCTCTGCAACTGTCGAAGCACTAGCCATAGGTTTCTTTAAGAATTTTTGTATTTTGGAGATTTTAGCGGGTGACGCAGACATGGATTGAGATTGAGACATGGTTGATTTTGTTTTTAGCTTGAGGATGATGGTGATGTGGTTTTTTTTTTTAGGGTTTCAATTAGAGAGAATTTTGGAGAGAAGAGTTTTTTTTTCTTCTTAAGAAAAAGGAAGGTTCAATAATGACAGAAGAAAGGAGATTACTTTTTTGGTAATTGGAAATCAAAAAAGTGGCTGATGTGATAGTTTTAATTGACAAGTCATTAAGACTAGTATACAAGTGGGAAAGTGTTTAAACTTTAAAAACCCAATTAGTGAAGAGTATTAGCTAGGCAGATATATATTTTAGGAATGATTATGATGCATATTCAAGACAACATACATATTTACTAAGAACTTAATTAGTACAAACACATAATAAACCTCGACATGGTTCCTCGTCTTGACATTCCGTTCCTTCTTGCTGCCTAACAAATCCTTTACTGGGAACACATTAGACAATCCTACAAGCGTATGCTTAGCTAAACGTATGTACTATTTAAAGTACTAATTTTTAGAGTAGAGTGTAATAATAAAATTTCTGCAAGAACAATACAATACTTAACTAACCAACTCCTTGGAGAATCAGGTTCTGGGTCATCCATATATTTTGGTCATCACCAACTCCAACCTGTTTCTCTCAAACTGAAACCTGCTTAAAGCTTTGGTGAAGATGTCTGCAATTTGATCTTCAGTCCTACATTAATTCATAGTAATTAGACCTTTTTCAATATTGTCTCTCAAGAAATGACTTCTAATATCAATGCTTTTAGTTTTCTTGTACTGGACTGGGTTCTTGGCAATATTGACCGCACTTGTGTTGTCACAAAAAATTGGCACTGGTCCACTCTTGATTCTGAAGTCCTCCAATTATTTTTTGATCCATAGCAACTGAGAACAACAAGAGGCAGCTGCAACATACTCAGCCTCAGCTATGGAAAGAGCCATAGAGTTTTGCTTCTTAGTAGCCCAAGAAACCAAGCAAGGACCTAGGAAGTGTGCCATTCCTGAAGTGCTCTTCCTATCCACCAAATGTCCTGCATAATCAATATCAGTAAAGCAAATCAACTCGAATGTACCACTCCTGGGGTACCATAGACATAAGGCTTGAGTTCCTTGAAGATATCTCAAAATTCTCCTGACAGTAGTCAAGTGGGACTCCTTGGTTTTTGACTTAAATCTTGCATAGAGTCCTACACTGTAAACAATGTCTAGACACTAGCAGTGAGATAGAAGAGAGACCCAATAATCCTATATACTTGGTTTCATTCGTAGAAGGACCAATATGAGTAGCCATTTCCTTAGCTCCTTCCATATCAAACTTCTTCAGCAATTACTTGATATACTTTTGTTGATGAATCATAGTTCCTTCGGGAGTTTATTTTATCTGCAACCCAAAAGGAAATTCAGTTCTTCCATCATGCTCATCTGGAACTCGCTTTCCATTAGTTCAGCAAATCCCTTACACAAGCTCTCATATGTTGTACCAAAAATTATATCATCAACATAAAATTGGACGACAAGCACGTTCTTCCCTTTCTTATTCAGAAACAAAGTGTTGTCAATCATTCATCTATTGAAGTCATTCTTGAGTAAGAACCCTGACAACCCTTCACACCAAGCTTTGGGTGCTTGCTTCAATCCATAAAGTGCCTTGTCATGCTTATACACATGGTCATGGAATTAACTATTCGCAAAACCAGGTGGCTGGATCACATATACCTCTTCATTTAGATACCCATTTAAGAATGCACTCTTCACATCCATCCGATACAATGTGAATTCCATGTAGGTAGCAAAAGTAATCAACATTTTTATAGCTTCCATCCTTGCCACTAGTGCAAAAGTTTCATCATAGTCAATTCCCTCTTCATGGTTGTATCCTTGAACTACCAACCTAGCTTTGTTCCTTGTAACAATGCCATGTTCATCTAGCTTATTTCTAAACACCCACTTAGCTCTAATGATTGATCTATCCTTTAGCTTAGAAACTAAGTGCCACACGTTGCTTCTTTCAAATTTGTGTAGTTCTTCCTGCATGGCTAACACCCAATCTGGATCCTCCAAAGCTTCCTTAGCATTCTTTGGTTCCATTGCTGAAAGAAATGTAAAGAATGCACTGAAATTCTTCAAGGCAGACCTGGTCATGATGCCAGTGTCTAATTCAGATAATACATTTTCCAAAGGATCTAAACTCTGATGCTTCCAAGGTCTTGGCTATATCTGATGTGAAGGACCTGCAGCTGCATTCTTAGTAGGTTCATCTTCCGCATCATTTTCAACATCACGATGAGTTGTTCCCCCTGAGTCGGTTCACCATCAGTTTTTTACATTTCTTCCTTTTCTTCTGGATTTTCTGTGACTTCAGCAGGTTCTTCTAGAGCAAGACCTATGGCCTGGTCCTCACCATTAGCAACAACCTTGTCAAATTCGTCAAACACAACGTGCATGCTTTCTTCAACATTTTGTGTTCTCTTATTGAAGACCTTGTAGGCTTTGCTTTGAGTGGAATAAGCCAAAAATATTGCTTCATCACTCCTGGCATCAAACTTACCCAGAGGTTCCTTTCCATTGTTGTGAACAATACGCTTAATCCAAAAGGTCTCAGATGTACAATGTTAGGTTTTCTGCCTCTAGGTAATGCATATGAAGTCTTGTCAAGAATAGCTCTGATTGAGCACCTATTCAGCAGGTAGCAAGTTATAGCAACTGCTTCAGCCCAGAAATTACTCGCTAACCCACTTGACAATAGCATAGTTATTGCCATGTCCTCTAAGGACCTGTTCTTCCTCTCAACTACCCCATTTTATTGTGGGGTTCTTGGTGCTGAGAAGTTGTGATCAATGTTGTGCTTAAGATAGTATTCTGTTAATTTTGCATTCTCAAACTCCATGCCATCGTCAGAGCTAATGCTTACTAGTTCTAAGCTCAGTCTTTTCTGCACAACACTGGCTCAGTCTTTGAAGTTGTCAAATGCCTCATCCTTTGAAGTATGGAATAGAGTTCATGTATACCTGAGTAATCATCAACTATCACAAATGCGAATCTTCTTTCTACTATGCTTCTAACTCTCATTGGCCTACATAGATCCATATGCACTAATTCTAGTGATTTTGAAGTGCTTACCACTTTATTTGACTTGAAAGATCATCTGACATGTTTCTCCTGACACAAGCGTCACACATTTAGATCTCCTCAAACTTCTTGATAGGCAAACCACGAACCAAGTCCTTTGAGGCTAGCTTGTTTAGCTGGGATAGACTTGCATGTCCTAATATCTTGTGCCATAGTTGTGAATCACTTTCCTAAACGTTCAAACAAGTCAAATTGTTTTCTGGAAGAGAACTTAGTGATGCTTCATATACATTGTTCACTCTCTTCCCTTCCATAACCACATTCCTGATCTGTAGGTTCTTCACGATGTAGCCTACAAATGAGAAGCTGACTTCATTTCCTCTGTCATGCAGTTAAAAAGTACTCAGCAAGTTATGTCTCAGTCAATCCACACAATAGACATTTTCAATTACATAATCTAGTGATCTCTCAACCTTCCAATACCAACTATTTGACCACTCTTACCACCACCAAAAGTCACACTCCACCTTGAAATGCTGCGAGTGAGAGAAAATTTCTTCTATCTCCTGTCATGTGCCTTGTACAACTGCTATCAAGAATCCAACTTGGGTTGTTCACTCCCACTCCAGCCTACAAAATATATTAGGTGTTAATTTTAGGAATCCAGACAAGCTTGGGTCCCTTCTTATGAGAAAAAAGATGAATTAAATCCTTCCTAGCCCGACTAGGCAGATTTAACTTTTTATTCCTACTTTTTGCCCTTTTAAAAGTCATGCTATTTTCTTTGTAATAACCAGTGTTTCCACAAAAGGTGCACAAGATATTATCAGGGATTCCTACATATTTGTTTTTAGGATTGTAAGGTGGCAGAAGTTTCCTAAAGCCTAAACCCTTCTTGCTTCTGTTCAGATTTTCAAGAACCCAGTTAATAGCTTCCGAGGACCTCACTGATAATTTGCTTCCCACTCACCTCTTTCATCTTATCAATTTCCAGCTCTAGATCTGAGACTTTATTTTTACTTGCAAGAACCTGACCATTACATGATGCATTGGTTTCCTCAAGTTCAGCATTGGTTTCTTCCAGGTTTTTGCACTTCATTTTTAATTCAGACATAACTACAGTCAGCTGGTCTTTCTCAGTCTTCTATTTCTCATATCCCTCAATTAAAGTTAAAGTTATTAAAGTAAGGCTTTCATGTGCGTATGTATGAAGCTTTTCTTTGAGATCAAAAAGACTTACCTCAGCTGCATGAGCAGATTCTTCATCATCAGTTGTCATGAGGGCTAATTCCTTCTTCTTAGGATCTTCCTTGTATAGTTCCTTCAGTTTATTCCATATTTCCTTTATAGTAGAGCATCCTGACACTTTTTCTAGCACATTGAGTTTCATCCCATATTTCAGTGCCAGCATGGCTTTGGCATTTGCTTAAAGCCAATCCAAATCATGAGAATCTAGTTCTTGCACCAGCTTGGACACCAGAGACCCATTTGGAGCTCTCTTCACAGGAACATGTGGTCCTCTTTTCACAATAACCCAAAGGCTGTTGTCCATTGCCTGAAGGAACATTTTCATCTCCTTTTTCCACTATTTATAATGAATTCCTTCAAACAGTAGAGGTCTGGTTGGATCCCTTCCTTCAGATATTTCAAAAGCATCACCTTTCTGAGTGATTTCATTTGTCAATCCCATCAGTGCTAGTGGCGATTCATCATATGATTCTCTCTCTCCATCAGACACACTATAGTTGGTCCCCAAGTGGCATAGAAAGCTTTCTTTTTCTCTCTTCTTTCGGCTCTGAAATTTGGAGGATGCCTAGTTTTCTTTTTATCCTTGTCTTTGTCCTTGTCCTTCTCATTCTCCTTTTGAGCCCTATTCTTCATCCACCCAGCTTTCCACATGGGGCAATCCATGACAGCATGGTCCTTCTTGAAATATCTGAAGCAACATGAGTAATCTAGACTATCAACAATGTTCTTCCTACCAGTCGTGTCCCTAGCTTTCTTCTTGAAACCCTTGAACTTGCCTAGATTGAGTTGTTGTCTGAGAGCCCCAACCATGGCCATCTCAACCTTATGTATATCAGGTTCACCTTCCTCTGTTGCTTCAAGCGCTAGAGTCTTTTCCTTCTTGGATTCAGACTTATTTCTAGACTTTCTTCAACATTCTATGCTCTTTTTCTGAAAACTTTATAGGGTTTGCTTTGAGTAGAGTATCCTAGAAAAACTGCTTCATTGCTCCTTGCAACAAATTTTTCCAGAGGTTTCTTCCCATTGTTGTGAACAAAACATTTGCACCCAAAAGGTCTTAGATGTTCAATGTTTGGTTTTCTTCCTTTGAGCAGCTCATATAGAGTCTTTTCAAGAATGGCTCTTGTGGAGCACCTATTTAATAGATAACAAGCTGTATTCATCGCTTCAGCCAAAAAATTTCTTGCAAATCCAGTAGACAATAACACAGTTCTTGCCATATCTTCTAATGATCTATTCTTTCTTTCAACTACCTCATTTTACTGTGGGGTTCTTGGTGTAGAGAAGTTATGATCAATACTGTACTTGAGACAATATTCAGCAAATTTGGCATTCTCAAAATTATGTGCCATGTTCAGATCTAATGCTCACAAGTTCCAAGGTCAGCTTCTTCTCCATAATCAGCCCAATCTTTGGAGTTTTCAAATGTCTCATCTTGCGATGTGAGAAATGAGGTCCATGTGTATCTGGAATAGTCATAACCTGTCACCAACACGAACCTTTTCCCTCATCTACTTCTTATTCTCATTGGGTCACACAGATCCATATGAACTAGTTCAAGTGGTTTCAAAGTGCTCACAACTTTCTTAGACATGAATGAAGATCTCACATGTTTTCCCCTGACACATGTATGACACATTTTGATGTCCTCAAACTCTTGGTGGGCAGTCCACAAACCAGGTCCTTCTATGCTAGCTTGTTTAGCAGTGACAGGCTTGCATGTCCCAATCTCTTGTGCCATAACTGTGAATCACTCTCTTGTACATTCAGACAAATCAAATTTTTTTCTAGAAGAGAACATAGTGATGATGTATACACATTGTTCACTCGTTTCCCTTCCATGACCACTTTCTCACTTTGTAGGTTCTTCACAATGCAGCTTACATATGAGAAACTAACTTCATTTCCTCTGTCACACAGTTCGGAAATTATCAGGAGGTTGTCTCAATCTTTCTACACAATACACATTTTCAATAGCATGATCCAGTGATCTCCCAACTTTCCCATTACCAATTATTTGACCACTCTTACCTCCTCCAAAAGCCACACTACCCCTTGAAATGCTGCGAATGAGAGAAAATTCCTCCTCCATATTCTCATAAGTCTTCAGACTTCCAATCAGTTCTTCCAGCTTTATGGATTTCAGAGGCTTAGACTCAATGATAGCAGTCACCTTTGGTTCCTAAGAATCGGGCAATGTTCCTAGAACCTTGTCCACCATCTCTATCTCTGGAAGATCCATGTCCAAAGATCTCATCTTATTCGTGATAGTGATCAGTCTGGTTATTTGAATTGTTTCCTTTTCTCCCATTGTGAACAATTTAAATTTTATTTTGAGCATACGACTAGAATCATTGACTTGACTAGTTCCTTCATGTGTGACTTCCAATGCTTCCTAGATTACCTTTGCAGTCTTGTATGAGAAAACTCTATTGAATTCCTCAAGGCCAAGTGCACATATAACCAGCCTTTTAGCTTTGTGATATTTTTCAATCACCTTGTAGTATACTTCACTGTACTCACACTTATCCTTTGGCTCATTTCTAGCAGCAACTCATTCACCAATAGTCTTGGAAAACTCCTTGCTCAAGGGAGATAAGCCACGACCCAACTCTAGGATTTCAAAAACTCTTCCACTAACACAAATGAGCAACTTTTAGATTACAAACTCTGTAACCAAGGAGCTACACTCTAGACCCTAATTACTCTGAATGCTAAACTCTAGCTTTACAAAATGTTCTACAAAAATTCACCTATTACAATACTTCTCAGACTAAGCATATAGGTAATAAAGTTTAACTTAAATACATCTGACAACAATAATGAAAAACCTATGCTAAATGCTGAATATGCTATGAGTTCTTCAATGGTTGTCCACTGCTGTTCAAACACACAAGAATTATAACTGGATCGCCCTTTTGTTTTGCTCTTAACTCTCGTTGTGAATGAATGATTACGGCTGCCTCAATTACTTGCTTTTATATGGGTTATGCAAACCCTAGTAGTTTCTCACTAGGAATCTTTTCAGATATGGTAAGAGAAGATCTCCAGTGATATACTCTTTGTATAACAACAACTCTCATTACAACATCATAGAGACAACCTCGGAACAACCTCTTTTATTGACTAGGATAAGTAAACGTGCATGCGCCAAGTTTCCTTGTTCTGCATGGATTTGCATTCCATAATCTTTTCGATCAGTCATGCCTTTTTTGAAAGACTAGGTTCTTCACCAAGTCTTTTGTTTGTCAATCTTCAAAACTAACGCCCCAATGTCAATGCAAAAAATGACCTTTTATGTCTTGTTAGTCTCTTTATCGATATGAAATTGAATAGGTGGAATAAATATGGAGGATAGTTGAACCAGCTAGTTGTGGTAGTCTCTTCACCTGAGTTCGTTTATTGCTTCATAAATTATGTGTTATTGAGTTACTGTTGTTCATTTCTTTGGTATTGTTAGAGCTTTAACTTAATGTTATTTGGAGATGTATGATTTTGGGTGTGCTTCCTGAATAAAATAGACATTATGAATAGGTTAAGCAAAACTTTAGAGGTATACCTTGTACAGTTTACATTAAATTTCATCTTATGATAATTACTCATTTTACTATATCAGGTCGTACGACGTAATACTCGAATATTTGGCATGTGGAAGATTTCAATATGATGAAGAGATGGTGAAATGATTGAGGACTAAGCATCTTATATGTTTAAAATCATTGGTATCAATGAATTAGTTATGGTGGCATTATTTCTTCAGTTTGAAAAATTTTATTTTATTGTTTATGTCAGTGATACATTAGTATTATGGATTAGTATTTGTTTTGTTTGTCTAGATTTAATAGAATACCTTATGTTTTATGAATTAATAATATAAAATTTTATTAGTGTTAATTGTTATTATTGTTGTTAAGATTCAATGTTTACATCACTAATATGTACATTTCATTTGTTTGTACGAACGACAATAATAATGGATGCTAAAACCGGAAGTTATTTCATGATGCATTGTCGCACCCCGTTTTTTCCCAAACTCGGATCGAGTTTTAAAAGGTCGGGTTTGACTGGGTGACTCGGTTGAGTCAAAATTGGAGTCGCCACCTAATAAATTTGTATAACAGGCGTATCAGGTCACCTAAATTTTCTAAGTGTCTAAAGTTAACTCCGGGTAGGTCGTACTAACAGAGATTCTAAGGTAAGAAGTCCTTATGACTCGGGAAGAAGGTATTAGGCACTTCCCGAGTCCCACTAAAAGTGGTTCCCGGCCGAGTTAAAAATTTTGGGATTTATAGACTAAGAATGTAAGCAAGATTTCTAAAGGACATTTTAAATGATTCTCGGGGTTAAATACGAATACCAGTTGTAATAATGGCTAGGGATATAAATTGGACTTTAAACAATTCAACTTAATGGAAATAAGGCCAAAAGATCAAAGTCAATCATTAAACAGTATATGCTGCGCAAGATAAAACACTCCAGTGCGTATTAGAATTCCAGAGCTTGCAGTTCTGGGCCAGGCCCACTAACCAATTTCAAATCTAGCCCTACAGATGCGAAAATCTTGACTTTTAGCGAGACTAAAAGTATAGCAACGTCTATTGGGAAAAGTGTTCCTACAAATGAATTTTATGACAGAAAAAAGTATCATAAAAAAAATATTTTTTGAGCATGATTTCCCAAAATACACAATAACTTAAACGGAAAGGGACAAAAAAATAGAAATTTATTGTGTATAAGGGATGTTCGTTGTCTTTTGAAGGTATTTTGACATTAATTGTCAAGTACCGTTTCATAGACAACTATCACTTTTGGGATCGAGCAAAAGAAAATATATATATACGTACATAAGTAGGAATGTTTTGATGAAAATGTGAACACACAAAGCAAATCCAATGCATATAAAGGGACCCGCATATAAATATATATATATTAACATTATATTCATGCAATACATTACATGTTAGGCGATCTTACTAAAGTGGTTTGCGATTTTATAAAGAAAGAAGTACATATATATAACGTATTCAAATCGTATAGCTTGACCCCGAAAGCATATACCTTCTTCCTTATACACTATCAATGAGTGTAAAGGAAGTATATTAGCTCTTCTTTTTTAAAAAAGGATAGTCTTTAAATTTTGCAAGAACATTGGCCTGAACTAAAATTGGCCCGTGTTCAGTTTCTGCGAAGACAAGAATCAGTTGGATAAAATTGCGAAAAATAACCTTTTTTAAAATCGCTTTGCAAAAACAGTCATCTGCTTCAGAAAAAATCAGATTAGAGGCTTATATTATTTCGGAAATAAATATGTCTAATGGTCAGACACCACGTTTTGCAGAAATGAACCTCAATTGAGGCGGTTTGCGAAAAAAGCCTCTATTTTAAATAAAAATAAAAAATCCCACCCCTATTTTAGCACAATAAGCCCTGCAAATTCCAGAATTTTAATACCATACTCCAGACTATGTGTTCATCACCAAACTTCACATTATTCAACAAACTACATGAAAGAAAAAAGAAGAAGAGGCCCCTGTTTTAGCCAAGTTGCAACAACACTTTGCTGCCTAATTTACTGCATTTCAAACAGTTTTTTTTTCACTGCTCCACTACTGCTCACAGCTGTTCAAAAGTACTTATTGTTGTTGTCACATAAGCACTTTAAAGTGCCTCAAATTATCTACAAAACGGGGAATCTAATGAATACATAACGGGGTGGGAAAATAGAGGTAAGAGAGTGCCCTGTGTGCATTACAACAAGCTGTCCAGTTTATGGACTTCGCATAAACACTGGTTTGTGTGACCAATCCTTCCACCTACACAAACTCGTCACCTGCATATAGGATTTACTAATGGTATAGCCTTTCAAGACTATCCAAACTTGCAAAACAAGGTTAGGAGGGGAGGCCAAAAGAGGCCCGGGCAAACAGACATATACACACATGTGATAGCCAATATTCAAACCAAATCTAGCATGTTATAGTTCATAAAGTATACCTTGAAAGATCAAACAAATGGAAGCAGATAACAGAGAACAACTTCAAACAGTAAACAGCAACTTGGTTTTAGTTTTCAATCCACAAAGCCAAGAGACCAGAGAAGAGAGTATAGAGAGAGTATTGCCAATATGTAGAATTCCCTTCTCCAAAAAGTGTCCTCATAAGAGAAGGGCTGCCCCCCTTTTATAGTTGTGGGAGTAGGGGTTTAGTATTTAATTTTAAGTGTGAGCAGGGGTCAAATAAAATTAGTAAAAAAATTGTAAGGCAAGAAATAATCAAGGGGGAATCAGTTTTTCAATTAAGGGATTGTATTTCCATAAATAAATCATAATTAACTAATTTCGGAATTAAAAATGGCACATTAAAGGAAGGGGTAAAATCTGTACTTTTTAAATATAGGAAATATATATTGTACAACTTGCTAAAAAAGTATTTGAAGGAAAGATAATTTATTACCATTTGAAAGTGTATTCAGAAAATAATAGGAGGAGCAAGAGTACATTTTTTATATCATACAAAAAAGTGTGCAAAACCGTGTGAAAAGAGATTAATGAAAATAATTTACTCTACTCTTTTTATTAGAAAGATACTTCTAACAACTCAGGCGGAAAATATAAGTGCTAAACATATTTTAAGGATATCAAATCAAATACCAAAAGTCAAGGTTTGAGATTTTGATAATCAATGCACATTATACCAAATTTACTATTTCATGATCTTCGCCACTTTCACAAGCATGTATCATATTTCAAAGGAATCAATCGGCATCTCTTAACCACTATTATTTTACTATTTTCTTTTAAAGTTTAGCAAAGTAAAGTAAGAAAAAAAAATAATAGTCGTGCAAATTCAAAGAACTAAAAACATAAAAAAGGGGTAAAGGAAATTTATTACCCATTTTTTGCTTGATTTGCATCAAATCTTCAAGATTTTGTCAAAATCTTTCCACCTTCTAACTTTGAATTTCGGATCAAAATCGGCGCCGAGGAGAGAGAGAGAACGCGGCGTGAACATAAACAGAAAACCAGCGTGATTGGTGGCGGGATTCGGGGGATTTTCGGTGGAGAGAGGTGTATTTGGTCAGCTTTGGGGTAAGGGGAGAGGGAGTATGGGCGGCGGGTTTGGTGAGGGAGTAGGAGAAATGATTTAGGTTTTAATTGGTGTAAGGGGTGTGTTTGGTTAAAGGTAGAAAAATGAGGAAATAGTAGTGGGAGCTGACGTGGACGGATGATTGGCTAGAAATGCGCCACGTATGCGAGCGTGGGCTGATGTGTGTGCACATGGGTCCCCAAGAGAGTGATGTGTATGTGTAGTATGTGTCTTAAATATATATAGGTGTATATATGCTGTATATCTTGTGTATATAAGAGTATATTTGGTCAATAATTAGCTTAAAAATGCTAGTAAATAAGAGAAAAAATTAATAAAAATATAAGGAATAATATTATAGACTTAGAAAAAAATAATAATTGACTTAAAATAATTATAAATAAATTTAGGTAATATTAATCGAATGTAAATAATGGCAAAAATGGATATTTAAGTATATAAATTGTATAAATAGTTACAAAATCATGCAAGTGTTTTGAAAATGACTCAAATGACGTATTTATGTAATATAATCGCATTGAGATACGTATATATACAGATAGGACGTTGGCAATATGGATAAATGCATGATAATTGATGCAGTTTTGTTTAAAAAATTAAAATTGCATTTTTCAAAGTTTTGTATGATAAAATGGTAAATAGGAGGGACAAAATTGGGTGTCAACAGCTGCCCCTCTTTGCCCGGGGATGATGAAAGAGTCTTCGGGCAAAGATGTTGACAGTGCGGCCAATTTTGTTACGATGGGCGGGCAAAATGCTGGAAAGAAAAAATGAGGGTTTTGGGGGTGTTTTGGATGAACTCTGGTCTCTGAGTTGTCGACATATCTTTGGTTGTACGAGAATAAGACCATATGAAGTTCTAGGATGGCATGTCGCCTGTGTGAGATGTATATGACGCACGATTTAAGTATCAAGAGTTAATTTGTCCAAGTATGAAAAGTTCAATTGGTGTGTGCTTTGAAATTTGATGACATATTGGGGAGTGAGCATGATAAATTTGCATGATTCAAACAAATGGGTACGATTAGGCACGAAAATATGCACGATTCACACAAGGTAAGTACAAATTGGACAAAATACAATTTGACTTCCTAATAAAAGATTAGGCAGATTACTTGTTTGCATATGAGAGGTTTTAGATTTGAGCGGGGAATAAATAATTTGATGAAGTGGTAAAAGCATAATCGAAAGGACTGAGCTTTTCGAATGGAGTTTTAAAATGGTGTATAATACGCATTAGAAATTTTGTGATTGCGCAATTTCAGTATAGGGAAATGATTTTGAAAGCAAGTGTGAGAGAGTGAGGAAAGGCTCAAAGGGATTGCTGGAAAGTAGAAGAATGTCTTGTGGTGTTGCCCCATATGTTGTGTTTGTTGTTGTAATTACTATTTGTGCCTGCACTCAAAGAAAGATATGTGAGTTTTGGGGAGAGGGGAAGGGTTGGTTTGTGCATCCTCCTCATTGTTGCATCTTGGGCTTGTGGATATCGATTTTTCAATGAATTTTGAGGGAACCTCAAAATTCTGCCCCAGTGTCGTCTTGCATCTTTTTGGGAATTTTTGAGGGGATCCTCAAAAATTCTGCCCCAGTTTATTGCCTCTGATAGATCATCATATTATGGTAGTGCCCGCAAAATAAATAAAAAATACGTATGTATGTCCAATTCTAAGGGGGGGGGGGCGAGCCTATTGTAGTGGTGCCTGCAAAATAAAACAAGTGAGTTTGTACTATTTTAAGCCGGATAAGGCTGATTATAGTAGTGCCTGCAAAACAGAAAGAATGAGTATGTCCAATTCTAAGGCGGACAGGCTTAATCGTCATATTTTAAGCCTGACGTGGCTAGTCGTCATATTTTAAGCCTGACGAGGCTAGTCGTCAAATTTTAAGCCTGACGAGGCTAGTCGTCATATTTTAAGCCTGACGAGGCTAGTCGTCATATTTCAAGCCTGACGAGGCTAGTCGTCATATTTTAAGCCTGACGTGGCTGGTCGTCATATTTTAAGCCTGACGTGGCTGGTCGTCATATTTTAAGCCTGACGAGGCGGGTCGTCATATTTTAAGCCTGACGTGGCTAGTCGTCATATTTTAAGCCTGACGAGGCTGGTCGTCATATTTTAAGCCTGACGTGGCTGGTCGTCATATTTTAAGCCTGACGTGGCTGGTCGTCATATTTTAAGCCTGACGTGGCTGGTCGTCATATTTTAAGCCTGACGTGGCTGGTCGTCATATTTTAAGCCTGACGTGGCTGGTCGTCATATTTTAAGCCTGACGAGGCTGGTCGTCATATTTTAAGCCTGACGTGGCTAGTCGTCATATTTTAAGCCTGACGAGGCTGGTCGTCATATTTTAAGCCTGACGTGGCTGGTCGTCATATTTTAAGCCTGACGTGGCTGGTCGTCATATTTTAAGCCTGACGTGGCTAGTCGTCATATTTTAAGCCTGACGAGGCTAGTCGTCATATTTTAAGCCTGACGAGGCTAGTCGTCATATTTTAAGCCTGACGAGGCTAGTCGTCATATTTTAAGCCTGACGAGGCTAGTCGTCATATTTTAAGCCTGACGAGGCTAGTCGTCATATTTTAAGCCTGACGAGGCTAGTCGTCATATTTTAAGCCTGACGAGGCTAGTTGTCATATTTTAATGGTGCCTGCAAAACAAAATATATGAGTTTGTCCTGTTTTAAGCCGGACAGAGCTGATTATAGGAGTGCCTGCAAAATATAAAGAATGAGCATGTCCAATTCTAAGGCGGACGGGCCTATTGTCATATTCTAAGCCTGACGGGGCTCATCGTCATATTTTAAGCCTGACGTGGCTGATTGTCATATTATAAGCCTGTCATATTTTAAGCTTGACGGGGCTGGTCGTCATATTTTAAGCCTGACGAGGCTATTTGTCATATTTTAAGCCTGACGAGGCTAATCGTCATATTTTAAGCCTGACGTGGCTGGTCGTCATATTTTAAGCCTGACGAGGCTAATCGTCATATTTTAAGCCTGACGTGGCTGGTCGTCATTTTTTAAGCCTGACGTGGCTAGTCGTCGTATTAAGATGTGCCATGTCCAAAAGCTTGTAAGTGCATTCCTCTAGCTGGAGTTATTCATTCTCAGATTATTGTATTGCCTGCGAGTCTTGTATTTGTAAAAAAGATCTGCTCTCAAAGAAAAAGTTGTTAATTTAAAACAAAGTGGTTGCCTTGCATTGAACACCCGAGTGTCGGCTCGAATCTGCATTTGTCCTTTGATGTGATATCTTTGAAAATCTTTGTTATCCAATCGATCATGTAGATACCCCTTTCATTTTAGGTTGAAAACTTTTGGGCGAGTGTATTGGATTAGGAGGATGTCCCAAAAAATTGTGCTTATCTTGGCTAGGAGAAAAATGAAAATTTTATTATAATGAAACCCTACCCAAGTAGGCTGCTTACATATCTTGTCAATACAATAATCAGGTCATACATGGTTCAGGTACAAAGTAGGGATAAAGGGCAAAAGAGCAAGTCAAATGTAGAGATGTTAGATTTTGCATGGTGATGGATTGCCTTCATGTGTTGCGCTTTCTCTTCAAATGCCTCGGAGCTATCTTCGATGGATTGCCTTGAACATAGACTGTGTTTGCAGCTTGAGAGTTGGAACTGTCATTTGGTGGTTTTTGTTGTACCGTTATCTTGCCTTTTTCAATCAAGTTCTGAATTTTGTGCTTCAGTGCTGGACATTCTTCAGTGTCATGACCTTGAATATTCGAATGATATGTGCAAGTCTTTGATGGATCAAAATCCGAACGAGGAACCCATCCATTCCTCGGCTGCAATATCCCTTGATCCCTCAGTCTTTCAAATATGTTTGTCAGAGATTCGGCTAGAGGAGTAAATGTGCGAGATTTCATCTTTTTTATCTGGTGCCGATTGCGTTGAGCTTGATAAGGTTTTTGTTGAAAATCCTGATAGTGGGGAGGTTGTCTAGTGTGTAAGTCAGGAGTATCATGAAATCGTGGATTCTGTTGATTCTGCTTGTACGGTGATTGGTGCCCAGTCATGGCGACTAATGTGTTGTCCTCTTCATTACTTTGCAAATTCTCAAGTGCCTTGGGTTGAAAATGTTGACTAGCATAGTGCACTGTTGAACATCCAATGATCTTCCCTTCTTGAATGCCAATTTCGAGTTCCTTTATTATTCGAATCAGACTAGGAAAGTCGCGTGCCTGAACTCCAAGCAATTTGTCATAGTAAATCCCTTCTTGGATTTGGACGAATGTTGAAACTAACTCTTCTTCAGGTAAAGGAGGGTGTATCTTTGAAGCTTCGATTCTCCATCGGGTAGCATATTCTTCAAAAGACTCGTGTGGCATTATTTTGACTTTGTACATCTCATATAGGTGCACATCCTTTCGGACGTTGAACTTGTATTGCTCCACAAAATCTTGGGCCATATCTTCCCAAGTATACCATTTGCTAAAATCTTGCTTGGTATACCAAGTCAGTGCCAACCCGGATAAACTTTGGATGAACAATTGCATTCTGATAGCCTCGTTGTGTCCGATTCCAATTAATCTACTGCAGTAATCTTTCAAATGATAGAAGGGGTTTCCCTTTCCGTCGAAAGTGCTGAATTTTGGAATTTTGTATCCATGCGGTAGCTCAACGTATGGATGTAGACACAAATCCTTATACCTCAGACTTTGAATGTTCCTTAAACTCATCTCTTCTTTCACAACCATTTCTAGATTATGGAGCTTTTCATTTAAACCCTCATGTTCATTTGGCTGGATTTCTTTTCTGTGCTTCTTATGTGGGTATACCGCCAGCTGATTCTGCTTGTCCCTTATCTCGACTTGGATAGTAGAATCAAAATTTCCCAACTTTGTTTGTTGTTCTGAGGTCTTTGTTCCAGAGGTGAATGTTTCAACTTCGCCTGTCATTTCAGCTTCTTCTTAATGCAGATTCTTTGCCAACTTCGGTGTTCAAATGCTAAGTAACCTTTAAAAAATGACAAAATATGCAAAACAGAGTTAGTATATTATGGATTTTGAAACAAAATAGCACATAAAGGTCATATATGCAGCCAAGAGGATGCCTAGAAAGCATATAATAGACTAATGCTTGAACTAGACGCTATGACAAATGGTATAGAGATTATAAAGGATTGCTTGAGTGCTTTATGTAGCAGTCAAGGCAAAGATTTTGGTTCATGAATCATTGATAAGGATGCTGCGATGAATTGTGCGAAGTCAAGGAAAAAGGTTGGACTTTAGGTGACCAAAATGGAGGTCGGCTCTTTGTCAAACACCAAAGACTCGGGCGCGATCACCTTTACAAATTTGTCTGTCGTGATCCATGTCTTTTCACAACTGTCAACCAACTGCTGTATTTCATACTTTGCACTAACTTTCCTTATTGGGAAAAATAAAATTTTTATTATAAAGGGACCGAACCCGGCGTGGGCTGCCTACGTATCCTGCTACTGACAGGAATCAGGTCAAGCGTAGTTCAAAATACACAAAGGGAAAATCTTAAAAACATGCGCCATAGAGCTTGCTTAGAGAGTAAAATAAATGTCTCCAAAGATTATGCAACTTAAAAACTCTCTTCTTGTATTCGGATGTCTGTCACTAAACTGTTGCCTCTTTGACCTTGTCATCTGCAATTGCTTCGTCATTAGCATTTTCAATCTTGATTTGCCCAGACTTGATCAGCCCTTCAATCTTCTCTTTAAAAGCAAAACATTTCTCAATATCATGCCCCGGCATGCCTGAATGGTAAACACATGACTTTTTCATATCTGCTTTCCAGGGTTGCTTGTTGATTTTCTTTTCAATAGGGTGCACTATCCCTGTATCTTTCAATCTTTCGTACAAACTTGCATATGACCCACCACCAATAGGAGTGAACTGGCGAGGAGCATCATGAGAGCAATTCTTAGTGTTATCTTTTGGATTCTGATAAGAAATTTGGTTAACTGACTGTGAGGAAACATCAACTGTTGGCATGAAGGTCAGAGGTTGGCACCACATAAGTTGGGGTTTTCCCTTTGGCACTTCGACTATCTTGCCACTTTCCACTAAACTCTGAATCTCCTTTCTTAGAGCGGTGCATTCATTGGTGTCATGACCTGGAATGTTGGAGTGAAACGCACAATGTTTGCTTGAATCAAAGTGAGGTGGTAGTGGGGTAAAGACTTCTCCACGTTGTGGCTGCAACATCCCGATAGACTTAAGTTTCTCAAATATAATAACAGGTGGTTCATGAAAAGGAATGATGGTTTGGTTATTGAGAGATAATGGAATATGACTTGGGGTTTTGGCAATGGTAGTTTTCCCTTTCTTTGCATCGTTCATATCCTTAGATTGTGCTTCAGTCAAATTGTTACCTAAGAACATTTCGGAAATCGGTTCTATAACACTTTTCCTTTTCAACAAGCTATTGCACGTACGGTGGTTGCCATAGGATTTGTATCGGTTAATAAAGGCATCGACCAGGTCACTCCAAGAATTCCATTTGCTTGTGTCTTGCCCTATGTACCAAATCAATGCCGACCCTGTAAGTGTCTTAACAAATAGCTTTCTCTTGAGTTCATCGTCGTGTTCCATACTTTCTAGTTGGTGCAGATATGCTCCCAAATGTACATAAGGATTTTTAGTTCCATCATACAACGGAAGTTTTGTCACCATGCTGATATCCGATTGTTTTGCGTAAATCTTTGCAACATTTGGTAGATTCTCCTCACTTCTCACCTCCTGATTGCCTCCTGCTAACCCCATGAACGAATGTAAATTTGAAAAATGCTTTGGATCACACTCATGTATTGCGGATGGTGCAATAGTGTAGACTGGAGCACTAAAGTGATCCTCGAACATTGGTTTCGGGAATTCTTGTTGCATGTCAGAGGTGCCCTTGAGACCGACCATCACACTTCTTACCTTGTCAATTTTCTGCTCCATGCGCATAATACCTGCCGCAACAACCCCTTCTTGCTTTGACAGATCACCAATAAGTGCACTCTGTTTAGCCATGTCTTCTATTTTGGTGTTCAACTTGAGCCAACCTTTTGGAGAGGAAGTCTTTGAATTAGCAATAGGAAATAATTAGAATGTGCAAAAGATCAGGATTTGAGTATTAGCTTGGGAAGAAAAGTAAGGTTATGTGCATCGGAGGGAGATTGAATTTGGGAAAGGATACACTTAGGTAGGGAGAGAGAGCGACGGACAAATTCATGCAATGCACACATATCAAGTAACGAATGCATCCTATAATGCGAAGGACCATTTTTCGCACGATTTAGAAAGTTGCAAGGAGTGGCGGAAGATATGCATGGTATGCACAAGTTTGAAGATGTACAAATTTGAAAGAAATGCGCAATTGTCCTAAAAAAAATGCTTGAGTATATGCACATATGGAAACATTTCGTAAAAATAAATTTAAAAAGGATAACAAAACGAACACACATTAGTTTTGAAAAATAGAGTTAATAGAAACTAGACAATATTAAAATGAAAAAAAAAAAAAGAATAAAATCAAATGAAATTGTTTTTTAAAAAGATTTATCAATTTTAGAGAAAAAGTGCACATATTGAAGCATTTCAAAAATGATTTTAAAAAATGAGTAAGAGAAAACGAAACAAACAAGTTAGTTTAAAAAAAATAGGATCATGGAAACTAGGGATCATGGAAACTAGACAAAAAAGAATAAAAAAAAAAAAAAAAAAAAAAAAAAAAAAAAAAAAGATTTCGCAAATTTATGGAAATGGTACACATATTGAGATAAAAAAGAATAATAAATAAATAAATTTTAAAAGGGAGAAACACACAAGTTAATTATGAAAAATAGGTTGAAATTTTCGAAAAAAAGGCAAAAGAATTATGAAGTGAAAAAGATTTAGGAGGTTCGAAAATAACTGAAGTTTAGGATATTATGAACTAGACAATATATGAACTGAAATTATTTTAAAAGAAAAAAGATTGAGAAAATTCATGGAAGATTTGAAAACATTTGAAATATAGGACGTGATGTAAGAAACTACCAAGAGTGGGTTTACTAGACAAGAACATGGTTCCCCCAGGCGGACAACCAAGGGGTGGGAACGTTTGGAATTGTTGGTTGTACCACGGACCAACTTATCCCAACCGTCCCCCTTACAGGGTTTTTTGAGGTGGAGCGACCGTGAGATCCACGTAATCGCTCGTGTGTGTGCAAAGTGTCGTTTCCAGAAGTGGAGGAGTATGAGTGAAAATGTCATAAATATTACAAGGATATTACATACAAATAAATAATAAAATAAAGAAAATAAAACAAAAAAGAAAAACAAGTTAGTAAGATAATAATAATAATAATTATGATAACAATAATAATAATAACAATAATAATAATAATAAAAAATTAGTTCAGCAATATAAATAAATAATAGCAATAGAAATCCCAAAATAGAACCCGTTGTGGTTAGGACTTTGAAATCCCCAGCGGAGTCGCCATTCTGTCGCACCCCGTTTTTTCCCAAACTCGGATTGAGTTTTAAAAGGTCGGGTTTGACTGGGTGACTCGGTTGAGTCAAAATTGGAGTCGCCACCTAATAAATTTGTATAACAGGCGTATCAGGTCACCTAAATTTTCTAAGTGTCTAAAGTTAACTCCGGGTAGGTCGTACTAACAGAGATTCTAAGGTAAGAAGTCCTTATGACTCGGGAAGAAGGTATTAGGCACTTCCCGAGTCCCACTAAAAGTGGTTCCCGGCCGAGTTAAAAATTTTGGGATTTATAGACTAAGAATGTAAGCAAGATTTCTAAAGGACATTTTAAATGATTCTCGGGGTTAAATACGAATACCAGTTGTAATAATGGCTAGGGATATAAATTGGACTTTAAACAATTCAACTTAATGGAAATAAGGCCAAAAGATCAAAGTCAATCATTAAACAGTATATGCTGCGCAAGATAAAACACTCCAGTGCGTATTAGAATTCCAGAGCTTGCAGTTCTGGGCCAGGCCCACTAACCAATTTCAAATCTAGCCCTACAGATGCGAAAATCTTGACTTTTAGCGAGACTAAAAGTATAGCAACGTCTATTGGGAAAAGTGTTCCTACAAATGAATTTTATGACAGAAAAAAGTATCATAAAAAAAATATTTTTTGAGCATGATTTCCCAAAATACACAATAACTTAAACGGAAAGGGACAAAAAAATAGAAATTTATTGTGTATAAGGGATGTTCGTTGTCTTTTGAAGGTATTTTGACATTAATTGTCAAGTACCGTTTCATAGACAACTATCACTTTTGGGATCGAGCAAAAGAAAATATATATATACGTACATAAGTAGGAATGTTTTGATGAAAATGTGAACACACAAAGCAAATCCAATGCATATAAAGGGACCCGCATATAAATATATATATATTAACATTATATTCATGCAATACATTACATGTTAGGCGATCTTACTAAAGTGGTTTGCGATTTTATAAAGAAAGAAGTACATATATATAACGTATTCAAATCGTATAGCTTGACCCCGAAAGCATATACCTTCTTCCTTATACACTATCAATGAGTGTAAAGGAAGTATATTAGCTCTTCTTTTTTAAAAAAGGATAGTCTTTAAATTTTGCAAGAACATTGGCCTGAACTAAAATTGGCCCGTGTTCAGTTTCTGCGAAGACAAGAATCAGTTGGATAAAATTGCGAAAAATAACCTTTTTTAAAATCGCTTTGCAAAAACAGTCATCTGCTTCAGAAAAAATCAGATTAGAGGCTTATATTATTTCGGAAATAAATATGTCTAATGGTCAGACACCACGTTTTGCAGAAATGAACCTCAATTGAGGCGGTTTGCGAAAAAAGCCTCTATTTTAAATAAAAATAAAAAATCCCACCCCTATTTTAGCACAATAAGCCCTGCAAATTCCAGAATTTTAATACCATACTCCAGACTATGTGTTCATCACCAAACTTCACATTATTCAACAAACTACATGAAAGAAAAAAGAAGAAGAGGCCCCTGTTTTAGCCAAGTTGCAACAACACTTTGCTGCCTAATTTACTGCATTTCAAACAGTTTTTTTTTTCACTGCTCCACTACTGCTCACAGCTGTTCAAAAGTACTTATTGTTGTTGTCACATAAGCACTTTAAAGTGCCTCAAATTATCTACAAAACGGGGAATCTAATGAATACATAACGGGGTGGGAAAATAGAGGTAAGAGAGTGCCCTGTGTGCATTACAACAAGCTGTCCAGTTTATGGACTTCGCATAAACACTGGTTTGTGTGACCAATCCTTCCACCTACACAAACTCGTCACCTGCATATAGGATTTACTAATGGTATAGCCTTTCAAGACTATCCAAACTTGCAAAACAAGGTTAGGAGGGGAGGCCAAAAGAGGCCCGGGCAAACAGACATATACACACATGTGATAGCCAATATTCAAACCAAATCTAGCATGTTATAGTTCATAAAGTATACCTTGAAAGATCAAACAAATGGAAGCAGATAACAGAGAACAACTTCAAACAGTAAACAGCAACTTGGTTTTAGTTTTCAATCCACAAAGCCAAGAGACCAGAGAAGAGAGTATAGAGAGAGTATTGCCAATATGTAGAATTCCCTTCTCCAAAAAGTGTCCTCATAAGAGAAGGGCTGCCCCCCTTTTATAGTTGTGGGAGTAGGGGTTTAGTATTTAATTTTAAGTGTGAGCAGGGGTCAAATAAAATTAGTAAAAAAATTGTAAGGCAAGAAATAATCAAGGGGGAATCAGTTTTTCAATTAAGGGATTGTATTTCCATAAATAAATCATAATTAACTAATTTCGGAATTAAAAATGGCACATTAAAGGAAGGGGTAAAATCTGTACTTTTTAAATATAGGAAATATATATTGTACAACTTGCTAAAAAAGTATTTGAAGGAAAGATAATTTATTACCATTTGAAAGTGTATTCAGAAAATAATAGGAGGAGCAAGAGTACATTTTTTATATCATACAAAAAAGTGTGCAAAACCGTGTGAAAAGAGATTAATGAAAATAATTTACTCTACTCTTTTTATTAGAAAGATACTTCTAACAACTCAGGCGGAAAATATAAGTGCTAAACATATTTTAAGGATATCAAATCAAATACCAAAAGTCAAGGTTTGAGATTTTGATAATCAATGCACATTATACCAAATTTACTATTTCATGATCTTCGCCACTTTCACAAGCATGTATCATATTTCAAAGGAATCAATCGGCATCTCTTAACCACTATTATTTTACTATTTTCTTTTAAAGTTTAGCAAAGTAAAGTAAGAAAAAAAAATAATAGTCGTGCAAATTCAAAGAACTAAAAACATAAAAAAGGGGTAAAGGAAATTTATTACCCATTTTTTGCTTGATTTGCATCAAATCTTCAAGATTTTGTCAAAATCTTTCCACCTTCTAACTTTGAATTTCGGATCAAAATCGGCGCCGAGGAGAGAGAGAGAACGCGGCGTGAACATAAACAGAAAACCAGCGTGATTGGTGGCGGGATTCGGGGGATTTTCGGTGGAGAGAGGTGTATTTGGTCAGCTTTGGGGTAAGGGGAGAGGGAGTATGGGCGGCGGGTTTGGTGAGGGAGTAGGAGAAATGATTTAGGTTTTAATTGGTGTAAGGGGTGTGTTTGGTTAAAGGTAGAAAAATGAGGAAATAGTAGTGGGAGCTGACGTGGACGGATGATTGGCTAGAAATGCGCCACGTATGCGAGCGTGGGCTGATGTGTGTGCACATGGGTCCCCAAGAGAGTGATGTGTATGTGTAGTATGTGTCTTAAATATATATAGGTGTATATATGCTGTATATCTTGTGTATATAAGAGTATATTTGGTCAATAATTAGCTTAAAAATGCTAGTAAATAAGAGAAAAAATTAATAAAAATATAAGGAATAATATTATAGACTTAGAAAAAAATAATAATTGACTTAAAATAATTATAAATAAATTTAGGTAATATTAATCGAATGTAAATAATGGCAAAAATGGATATTTAAGTATATAAATTGTATAAATAGTTACAAAATCATGCAAGTGTTTTGAAAATGACTCAAATGACGTATTTATGTAATATAATCGCATTGAGATACGTATATATACAGATAGGACGTTGGCAATATGGATAAATGCATGATAATTGATGCAGTTTTGTTTAAAAAATTAAAATTGCATTTTTCAAAGTTTTGTATGATAAAATGGTAAATAGGAGGGACAAAATTGGGTGTCAACATGCATTACGCAGCCATTATAATTGTTGTGAAAACATGTTATTTTAGTGGCAATTTAACTAGTTTTACCAGCAATAAAAATTGACGTTAAATGTCAGAACCATGTCATTTAGGAATGGATTTAGTAACCATTACAATTGCTACTAAACAATTGCCGTTAAATAATGTGACATTTAGTGGCCATTTAAATACATTCAAAGGCAATAAAAATATGTGCCAAAAATACAATATAACCATATTTGGAAGGGATTTAGCAAACATTACAATTGCCGCTAAAGCATGTAACTTTTAGCGGCAATAAAAACTGCTTCTACCGGTGCTTTTTAGAGTGGCTGCTAAAGCTTTTAGCGACCCCATGTACAATAGACAAAACTTAATGGCCGGTACAAGTTTTAACGCAATATTTATGGCCGCTGAACGCTTTTTTTTGTTACGGCTAAAGACACTTTTTCTAGTAGGGTATACCATCCTCATCATCACTTTCATCAACTAGTTGTCTTCTTGTCACAACTTTTCCTCCGTTCACTAGGTTTCTTCTCTTTTTCTTCAAAACTTCCTTCTCCACAGACTTTGTTTCACCAACAAACATCACATCGTCCTCATCTTCCTCTATTTTTTCATCCTCCTCACCAAACTTTCTTTTTCTTTTCCTTTTCCCATACACTTCCACCTTTTGTTTCTCTACTTCCTATTCTACTCCCTTCTCCATCTCTTCTTTCTGTTTCTCCTTGTCAAACTCAGTCCGGTCGATTCCTGCATCATCAGTTTGTCTCAGGAATTGAAGAAGGATCAGGTCCCTTCTCAAATCCTTTGACAACATTAGCAGGTCCTTGATCTATATCAACTGGACCACTGACACACACATTCTCCTTTATAGTCTCTGAAGGAGCAGTCTCCGAACTAGGTTCGTCGACTGGGCCTTTTTGAGAACCAACAGATTCAGCAACCTTCATCGAATCTATAGCAATTTTAATTGCATCCACATTAAGAAATCCAGCCTATACTAGCAACATCAGGTTCTACCCTAACAACACCGGGATCTACTCTAGAATCCCCTACTTTTTTAGTAACAACATTCCCTCTATCAACTTCGCTAACTGACCCAACATCACCCATAGATTTCACTAGTTCATCCATCCTAGTAACTAAAACTTTCGTAGCTACTTCTTCAGGGCTTAAAATAGACTCATGCATAGTGGAACTAGTTTCAATTTTTGAATCCCCAAAACATACAAGTATATATCGGGAGTATTTTCAACAAAATGGGACTCCAAATGAGCCCTTCGGAGTCGCCACCAAATTTAGGATTATTAGGAACCTTAAGTTAACTAATGAGTGCAATTATATTCCTTATTTAAAAGGAGATTATTAAAATTTAGAGATTCTTAGGTAAGTGGTTCTTTTCAATTCGAAAGAAGGTCCCTATTACGGGAGCACTTTCAAAAATCCGCTAAAAGCGGTTAATCCGGCAGTTTTTTACGAATTTTAATAATTTAGATTATTTTAGGAAAATATGATAATAAATAAAGGGGATGATAAATAAATAAGTAAATAAAATAAAATAAGATAAGATTATATGCCAATAATAGATAAATAAATAATAGATTATTAGAGATTAATTAAAGGAATAATCAAATATTTAATTGATTAAATAAATAAATAAAATTAAATAAATAAACAAGATTGATCAAATAAATAAATAATCATTTAAATTAATTTAATTAATTAATGAATAAATAAATAAATATATATTTAATAAAATAGATAAATAAATAATTTAAATATAAATAGTAATAAAAGGGTACAATTTTGATTTGCACTCATTAATTGATAATCGTTTCTTTATACCTTAAATTAAATGACGAATCCCAAAGAAACGGGAATAAATAAGTTCATAAAGCAATTTCTAATCATGCGATAGTATAACAATTCCATAATATAAAGTGTCTATCCTACCAGGCTTCTATCATGCAAAGTTCCTAGTCCGGTCTACAGGGATCCTATGATATAGATTCTAATAGAAATAGGGAAAGAGGGAGTTTAGAAGATAGAACCCGGATATAGAAAACTCATAAATGAGCCTTGAATTTTCTAATGTTTTCATTTCTTTCGGGGAACTTAAGCCCGAAAATGCAGTGCGGATCAAACAACTCCAATACAAATAGCCATCCCAGTTTGTGAGTTTTTACCAACTTGATCCCGAGGAGTTCATGTCAAGGAAAACAAATAGAGTAAATATTAGCATCTCATTATAAGATTTGAAACAGGCGTTACAAGAAAACTAATATGTGGTATTGCAAACAGGAACATGACAAACAGACATACGGAAAGCGACAAAAGCTGACATCTCCCACAATTTTCTTTTTTATTTCTTAAGATGACAAACAAAACATAAGGGAAGCGACAAAAGCCAGCATCTCCCACGATTTCGTTTTCCATTTCTTACGATGACAAATATACACCCAGGAAGCGATAAAAGCCGACATCTCCATTCATTATTATCCCAAAATTTCACTTAAACATCAAATGAATAAAATCTAAACTGGACAACATCCATTTTATCAAGAAAAATAAACTTCTCTTTAAATAAAAGCCCCTTCAAACACCCTTCATACACAAACTGTCGTATTCAGGATACACACACATTTATACTGGATCGACACACACACATACATGCTGGACAGACACTCACACTCTTAAGCTCCTACAGAGACCTCCAAAACACCAGCTCTAAACAAACTAGGATTGCTTCCACTCTATCAGATTCACCCCTGAAAACTCACAGAATGCTAGACACGCACACAATGCTTAACATACACACCAGAACACCTGCACACACCAACACACAGGCCAGATACAAACAGACCTCAACCTGATCTAAAACCAAGAACCTGAAACACCCCCTAACAGTCCCTGCTACCAACTTCACACGCCAGAAACAAGCATACACCTATCTGCCCCATCTCACTCACAAAACAGAACCAGCTATTGCATCAGCTCATCCACCTGCATACAGAAAACATCCAGGACAATACCCTGAACCATCATAGACTTCTCCAAACCTACCACACTTCACACTGATCCAGAACCCAAGCAAAACTCACTCACCTGCACACCTGCAGTCCCTCTCTCACAGCACCTCACAAACACACCAGGAACCAAGCAAGCACTCCAGATCACCAGGAACCCCTCAAACAGTCAGATGCCCAGACAAGAGCAAAATAAGAACAAAACTTCCAACTAGACAAGCCAAGACTAAAGGGATCCAAAATAAAGCAGATTTGACATATCCTTTAACAAAGTAAGATCAAAGTTGAACACTAAACATCAGACATGATAAAGTTTCATACTTTACACATTTTAAGTTCAGGGTGAAAACATTTCATAGTTTTTCAAAAATCAGCAAGTAACTTTATGAGACATGAACCACTTCATGAGTTCAACACATTTTTTACCACTAGTCATACAGTTGATCCCTATCTTTACATTTCATCCAGTCGAAGAGAATACTTTTGACCTGTTTTATCCTTAAAAACATATTTAAATGATCAAAACTAAAATATATTCAAAACATTGAAAAATCAATGCTTTATGCAAGCTGACTTAGATAAAATTAAGTTCAAACTAACTTAACATGATTCCTACACAATAACACTTCAACTTTCAGAAACAACAAGAAAGAAGAGGTAAAGGAAAGTAGAAAGTAATGAACGTTATCTTTTGCAAAGCAGTCAATGGAGTGTAGATTTTGAAAAACAAGCTCGAACAAAAGCGACGCAACGACACAAACTCGATAACAATCTTCTTGACCCCAAACCGGAAACAGTGAAACTATGTATGTATATACTTTTTACTTAACAAAAAAAATGAGAAATATTTTTTGTATCTAATGTTGCTGCTTCTCTCTAATGTTCCAAAAACTTTCCCTTAAAATGAAAGAATAAGAAGATATACATACCTCAAGCTTAGGGTTTTGGATTCCTCTTGAAAATTCCAATTCAACCTCACTTCCTTTGCTTTTCCCTTTTGAAACCAGGATCAAAATAGTATAATCCTCTTGGTTTTTACTACTTTCACTCTGATTCAAAGAGAAAATGGACGTTAGGATCACATTTGCAGCTCAAATCAATTCGCGTTAAAAAATGAACGACTATGATTGATAACTCATACTATAGAGAGAGAAAAAGGGGTGGGGGGACCATGATTTTTGGACTGATGCAAGGGTTTTGGGGCGAAATCGGGTAAGGGATTAGGGAAACGGGTCATCGGGCATCAGGGTTCTAGGTAAGGGGAATCGGGTAAGGGGAAACTGAAATGGGGTGTTGCGTAATGTATATATGGCTTTACGGAAATAGGCTGGATTTTAAGGTATAAAACAAATTTAGCCATCCTTTAGAATAGATTAGGAAATTAAGGGGATTGCACGGTGGGTCAAAATTGGGGCTACAAATTGCGATTTTATCCTATTTTCTTCAAATTTTAAATTATTTCACTTTAATATTTAAAATTAAACTTTTATAAAATAATTAGATATTAATTTACAAGTTTTGGGACAAAATTGGGTGTCAACAGCTGCCCCTCTTTTCCCGGAAAAGGATAAAAGAGTTTTCAGGATAAAGAAGTTGATAAGGGAACCAATATTCTTCTGATAAAACAAAGATTTTGACTCCAAGGATCGAAATGAAGGCTTATAAACATGGCCAAACTCTGGTTTCTGAGTTGCCTACATATCTCGGGCTGGAAGTGAATCAGGCCATATGTAGTTCAATGACACTTAGATATGAAAACTCGCACGATTAACAAAAAAGGACGCACGAATAGGAAAGAATTCAAACTGACGTCCTAATCCGAAACAAAAGATTAGGATATGACTTGCTTGTTCGAGTGCGATTCTTCAGATCCTCGTTGATGAGTCCGGCTCATATCAACAATTGCCTCAGTTCACTGCTAAGAGAAAGTTCCACGTTTTGCTCCATATGCTGCTGCGGCACTGCTAAAATTCTTTAGCAAATCTCAACAAACGGTAAGCGAGCTACTTCTGATGAACTTTGATAATCGGAATAAGGAAAAAAATAAACCAATAACATTAAATTGTAAATGCGGGTTGTGATATCATCGATAAGTTCTTCCTTCAATCAACTGACGAGGCGCTCCGCCCGGGCAACCCCTAAGCTGATTATTATTCTGAAACAGTGAAGTAAGACAATAAGTAAAGAGGGTACGAATTGTAGAATACAAGGCTATTACAAAAGTCGACTAATGAGACATAATGTCTCAAGTTAACTTGTTTTCTCCATAGTCTATGCAGGTAACATAATGTTTACTTATAAGGCGAACGAGCCTAAACGTTGATTTATAAGGCGAACAAGCCTAAAATGTTTGATTATATGGCGCACAAGCCTAAGGCGTTCAATTATAAGGCGAACGAGCCTAAAACATTGTGTCTTGACAAGTCAAAGCAATCGGCGAAGCAAGTGCAGAGCAATTTGAACGATCTTGACAAATCAGCTGGCGAGCCGGTCCGGTACGAAGCAAGGAGGGTCTCGGGGCTGACCTGTTAACCTGTTAAACTAAAAGTAAAGCAAGACATAATATAAAGCAAGTGCAAAGACATAATTTAAAGAAAGTGCAAAGCAATTTGAACAATTTTGACAAATCAACTGGCAAGCCAGTCCGGCACGAAGCAATGAGGGTCTTGGGATTGATTGTCAAAAAATTCAGCTGGCGAGCCGGTCCGACACAAAACAAGGAGGGTATCGGGGCTGACCTGTTAGCCTAAAAAGTAAAATAAGACATAATACAAAGCAAGTGCGTAGGCATAATTTAAATCGAGTACAAAGACATAATTTAAAGCAAGTGCGAAGCAATTTGAATAATTTGACAAATCAGCTGGCAAGCCGGTCCGGCACGAAGCAAGGAGGGTCTTGGGGTTCATTGTCAACAAATCAGCTAGCAAGCCGGTCCGACACGAAGCAAGGAGGGTCTTGGGGCTGACCTGTTATCTGAAAAGTAAAACAAGACATAATACAAAGAAAGTGCGAAGGCATAATTTAAATCAAGTCAAAAGACATAATTTAAAACAAGTGCGAAGCAATTTGAATAATTTGACAAATCAACTGGCGAGCCAGTCCGGCAAGGATGGCCTTGGGCGGATTGTCACCTAAAAATAAGGCAATGCCTATTTTCGGCATAATTTGAAAAACATAAAGAAAGCCTCAGCTTTATTGCTTATTGGGAATGAAAAATCAAAGAGGTAGAGATACCGCCTGTTCGTCAATAACTCATGAAAAACATAATGCTTTGAGTCATAAAAAAAAAGTAATGCAACGCAATCTGCCAGGCAACTTTGGATGCGCGTTCAAATAATGGTTCATCCCTAGTGTGAGTGATCCTTTCATTACAAGCTTTCCTTTTCCTGCTCTTAAAGAAAATTTTGTTAGTTTTGGGAAGGGGTGTTTGATTTGTGCTGATTCATCTTGAACTTGTTGCCGCTGCTCCCTCATTCTTCGTTATGCTTGGGCTTGCAAATTATACTCAGAGACTTGACTTATGAACTAAATAGTATAGAATATTTTAAGATAGAGGTAAAAAATAGTTTAATGATAGAAATAGCAAAGCGAGTAGAGTAAATATGCAAATATTTATAAAGCTAGAATGCATTAAAAATTTACGATTCGACTTAAACTTGTGACATATTTTGGAACAACGGAACGTCCTTTATCTTCACAATACCGCCTTTCGCAAAAATCTGCCCCAGTTATAATCTTTATGCCATCAAATCGCTTTACAAAATCTGCCCCAGTTATGATCTTACCTTCAAATTTTCAACTTGCCTTGCGAAATTTTCCCAGTTGCTATCTTCCATATCTTCAACTCGTCTTTGCAAAATTTGCCCAGTTGCTTAACTTAGGGGAAACTGAAAATTTTAATATTATAGAGTCGAGTCCGTTGAGAGGGCCTACTTATCCCTCCACGGGAATCAGACTGTGCGTAGTTCTGCTTACATTAAGATTTTGGGGAAGTATGGTAATCTAAGTACGAAACCGTATCCGAATTTGAAAACACACACATCTGCCCAGATGCGTAGTTCGGAATTACATCATAAAAGATAAACAAGCCTAAGGTATTACAATATTTTGACCGAATCCGATAGGGATTGCCTACTTATCATGTTTCCATTCCAAGAATTAGGTCAGAAGTAGTTCAAAATTACATAAAAGAGGAAATGGGGAATTTGTATACTAATGCAACCAAACTCTATGTGAGTTACTATGTATACCGCCTTGGGATTCAAGTTACGCGTAGTTCACATTACATCAAAGATTACATTCAAAACAATGCTAACTTGCGGTTTCTTTAGACATAGTATCTCTTGGCGGCATCTGCGTTGATTGCTTTGGCCAAACTTGACCATCCATTTCTGCCAGAATCAGTGCCCCTCCGGATAAGACCCAATGAACCATATAAGGACCTTGCTAATTTGGTGCAGATTTGCCCCTTGATTCTTCTTGATTAGGAAAGATCTTCTTCAATACCACTTGCCCCGGTTTGAAGTCCCTTACTTTAACTTTCTTGCCAAATAACTTGATCATGCGATTCTGATAATGTTGCTTGTGACAAATTGTATTCATTCTTTTCTCATCGATGAGCATCAATTGTTCATATCTAATCATCACCCATTCAGTGTCTTCTAACTCATCTTTTTGAATGATTCTTAAAGAACGAATTTCCATTTATACAAATCGCTTTTTACCGGCAAATAAAGCTGCCCAGTTGAAATTCTAACAGTAATGCAATATCCCCAAGAGTGCAACAGGTAAGTTTTCGGGGCATCATCCTCAAATTGTTTAGTTGTTTCGTGATAGATCACAAGCAAAGTCTAAGCAGGCTTGGTTAATTTTAATTTTGAAACAGTTGCAAATATATTAGTCAAAAGCAAAAAATAAAGCAAATAAATAATTAAAGTATAGCAAAATAATAAGATAGGAATGCAATGTATTTATTTACTCAAAACCTAATTTAGGGTGGCATACAACATGAAAGTAAACATGCAGGATTTAAAAGAGTTATTTGAAAGACATAAACATAAATAGAGTGCAAAACACAGTTCAAGGCCTCAAGCTGATTGTGATGCCAAAACAAAAACCAGTGAGTTCATTCGTCAAGTCTCTTTTGGAACACATGTCCAATTGGCCATCAGGTCACTTAGTTCAGCATTCTGCACATGTGGCTCTTTCTCATAATATGCAATAGTTGCACTGCATTCCAATCCACTATTCAGGAACAGGCTACCAACATCTTCAATCTGATCTTGCATGACCATTCCTGGTGCTTGGACAAATGACTGGTCCAGTGGTAAAAGAGGCTGTGGTATGACACTAGCCGGCTTCTTCTTAGACTTAGCCTTTTCCAACATTCCTTCAATAGGGTTGTAACCTAGACCAAAAATTCCCTCATTGTTTGGCAATAGAGTTCGTGCTTGCTCAGATATCTTGGATGCAATATTAGCTACCTTTATATCTTCAATAGAGACTATGGAGCCTTTCAAATTTGGCTCTTCATTAAGAGAAATCACATTAACTACATTGTTGCCATGATTGGGAAGAGGATTACCATGCACATTCGGCTGAGTGCCAGTAAGTTGAATGGTGCCTGCTTTGATTAAAGCTTCCACTTTGTCATTGAAAGTGAAACACCTCTCAATGTCATGGCCAGCGGCCCCAAAATGATAGGCACAGTGTTTGTTGGCATCATACCACCGTGGAGGAGGGTTTGGAGTGTTATCAGGGACGGGTTGCACAACCCCCGCACTTCATAACTTTTCAAAAATCTGACCATATGACTCGGCTAAAGAAGTATAGGTTTTGGTTGCTCTCCTTTCATAATTCTTATTAAACCCTTTCACATTAGGACAAACAGGAGGACGAGGGTGGTATTTTTGGGGTGCTTGGAAATTTGGCTGACGAGGGTATTATTGAGGTGCGGGTGCTCTAGGTTGGTAATAGTTTGCTTGTGCATTGTAAACCGGATAAGGAACAGGTGGCATCTGGTAGTTAGCGGGGTAATTTGGGTAATATGTGCTTTGGTAGGTGGGAAAAGCAGATGGATTGTTAAAATTCAACTTTCCAGCCAGTCGAGGCTCAATGTCTACCACAACATCTCCCACCTCCTCTTTATTCTTCTTGTTAAAGCCATTACCAGATCCAGCCTAGAATGCCTTACTTGTAGCTTGCAAAGCGGCCAAATTAGTGATCATGCCAGACTTCAGACCATACTCATATATTTCCCCAGTTTTTACTTGGTTGGCAAAAGTAGCATTAGTCATGGACGCCATTCGGTCATAGTAGAATTCATCTAATGTCTCAATAAAATGTCCCACTAATTCTTCCTCATTCATGGGAGGTTTAACTTTGGCAGCCTCACTCCTCCAATGGATGGCGTATTCCCTAAAAGTCTCAGTTGGATTCTTTCTAAATCTTGCAATAGCCAACCGATCTAATGGTATTTCGGCATAGAAACTAAAACGCTCAATGAAATCATGAGCCATACTTCTCCAGTTAATCCATTTTGAGGGATTTTGATCAGAGTACCAGTCTAAAGCCTCCCCTTCAAGACAATGAATGAACAACTTCATACGGAGCGCCTCATTCTTCCCGAGTCCCAAGGTTTCACAGTACCTTCTTAAATGGGCTCGGGGTTGCCTTTACCATCAAACTTCACAAACTTTGGTGCTTTGTATTCTTCTGGGTATTCAATTCCAGGATGAACACACAAATCTTTGTATTCTAGACTTTCCTTGCCCTTGCCTATTGATGCTTTGCTAAGAGCACTCATCACCTAATTTTGTACCTTTTTCTCCAAATCCTCATCCACATCGATTAGTTTTCCGGCTCCTCTAGCATCATTTTGCAACTTCAAACGGTAAGGAGCAGTGTAATCATCCACTTGCACAGGAGCATCTTGTCCACCAGATACTGCTACTTGAACTAACAGTGCAGATGGATTTTCAGTATAAGTTTGTGGGATGGGTTCATTTTAGTAAGTGGTGGTTTGGTATGGATATGGAGTGTGTGTTTGATAATAAGTATTGGCAGGGTGTGGGGTGTATGGTGGGTATTGTTGATATGGTGGGTAGATGGGTGGTCAGTTGATTGTTTGGCTAGACTGATTGTTATTTGGGGGTAGAGCATGGGCAAGTGGCAAGTTGCTTTGGTGGAACGGTGCTTTTGGAGCATTGTGGGTGTTCGAAGTTCTGTTCACAGTGACGATCCCATCACTTAGGTTCAGAGATTGTCCAGATTGACCCGAAGAGTGGGATGCAACTGGTCCACGCAGCGGTGTGTTCTAAGGAGTTTGCCCTTTCACTGCTACTAGTTCTTCTTTCATAATCTGTATTTGCTTAGCCATTTCAAGAATGATTTCGTCTTGAGCAATAATAACATTTCCTCTTGAAGACTCGGGAGTGTCAGGGTTTTTCTCAGTGTTGCGAGGTTCATCATCTATACCAACCATTGTCAGTTGCGGAAATATATACCACTGTGCAGCTATATATTCTATTGATTGGACTTTTGCCCTTGTATAGTACGGATATTCAGCCAGTTCAATAAGCACAAATCAAACCTCTTTTGTGAACAAACAAAACAAAAGAAAAATTCAAAAGGTAACTATGTTAGTTTGCATGTCGTTGGTAAAATTGCACACAATCATATAGCGTGTGTCACGTAGCGCTTTGCATTTCAAACGAGCGATATATTTAGACATGTGACAACCACAAATAATTAGCGCAAAATAAAATGCAAGCGCGTCCTACCCTATAAGGTGTGTCTTTGTGCCAGAGGTAAGCCTAATCGGCAAATAAGTGGTAACAAAAAATAGTCCCAGCCAGCTCTGAGCAATTCAAATTTGGAGTAAGTATTAATAATAATAATACATAACAATGATACAAATCAGTTATTTTGTTTCATAAATAACATCATCCTTATTTCTTCTTTTTTTTTTAAAAAAAAAATACATCACCCTTGAAAATGCAGTAAATTTAAGACAGAATTAAAATACATTAGATAAAATGAAACTCCAAGCTTTGCTGAATACTGCATCTACTCTTGAATGGATTGTCTTTTTTGTTATATCTGCGTCTTCAGAATCAACTCTTTCCGGTAAGCTGGAATTAAGCCTCGATATCATCTAATCAATGCAAAATATTCCGGTACACAGCTTTGATGTACAGCTTTGAGACTTCTACCGGTTGCAAGTTTTTCCAATTAGTGAGAACCATTTCTCTGCCTTGACACTGCAACTCTATTATCCTAACTATTCTTCCCAAAGTTGGTGTCAACTCGAAATTCTAACACAGCTCGTGTTGGACACCGAAAAGTGAATAAGAGCTGGAACCATATCACATTTTGTAAGGATTTGAACCAAATCAACCAATCTACCTAACTTTCCTCGGACAGCAATTTTGTCTTGTTCACAAAAATTCGGCACCATGATCTCAACTTCTCTGTTGTCCTTTATGACTAAAAGAGAAACAAAATTCTAAATATGATTATGCTCAAAACTTGGCCAGGACTGAGGATTTCGTTATCACATAGCACATAATATGCATTGTCGGTTTCCTAACTATGGAGGCGGTACCAAGGACCGGGTCCAGACTAAGGTGTAAATACATGCATGCTCCTAAACCGTCTAAGAGTGGGTTAACGTTGAGGCTAACAGGTGAGTGGCATGCGGTCTCGCAGTCGAATTACTCCCACGACAACCCGCCGGTATACCAACTCTTCAAAGGGTTCTTTAGTGGAAGAGAGTGCAAGTGCATATGCACACACCTCGCGGATATTTGGAGTGAGTATTCAAGAGGTTCCCAGGAGTGGAGGAAATATGAATGGAATGCCAGTTTATATATGTGCACAAATAAGGGTGTAGTGACATGCTTTTCGTGACGCACAATTAAAAATAATCAATTAAATTATCCAAGCATGCTTGCAAATAAACAATAAAGATAATCATACTAGTTTTAACATACAACCACATAATTAATTAAGCTACCCATACTAGTTTCGACATACGATTCAAGCAAAATAAACAAACAAATTCGTGAAAGCCTTTTGGTTAGAACCATTAAATATCCCCAGCGGAGTCGCTATGCTGTTGAATCCCTAAAATATACAAGTATATATCGGGAGTATTTTCAACAACATGAGACTCCAAAGGGCTTATTTGAAGTCGCCGCCTAATTTAGGATTATTAGGAACCTTAAGTTAACTAATGAGTGCAATTATATTCCTTATATAAAAGGAGATTATTAAAATTTAGAGATTCTTAGGTAAGTGGTTCTTTTAAGTTCATAAGAAGGTACCTATTACGGGAGCACTTTCAAAAATCCGCTAAAAGCGGTTAATCCGACGCTTTTCACGAATTTTAATAATTTAGATTATTTTAGGAAAATATGATAATAAATAAAGGGGATGATAAATAAATAAGTAAATAAAATAAATAAAATAAGATAAGGTTATTTTTCAATTCTTCATGTTCCTTCTGATCAAAATTTCCCTTGATTTGATCTATAAGTTTAGATCTAACTTCGGAATCCTGCACCATCTTTAACAATTCTATTAAATTATCATTATCCAAAGTATTAAGACTAAATTGAGAAAATAAATTATAAAATTCATCATTTTCTCCATTATTACAAGGTTGTCCATCCTTGCAAGGATCACATTCATCCTCAGAACTCGTGACAATATCACTTTCATCCTGGAAGACCTTATTAAGTTCTTCCTTTGTAGGGATGTTTTCCTCACCTGGATCCGATATCTCTGGTTCGGAATTTAATAAAATCTTATACAAAGAATCTTTCAGATCCTCATCTATATTAAGATTTTTGATCTTTTCTTTCACTTTGCAATCTTTGTAATAATGACAAATCTTCCACACTTATAACAATTCTGTGGATTCTTTGATCTAATAACATCTTTCCGCTTTTTAAAAGCTTTTTTTCTTTTAGCACGCTTCTCTGTGCATTTTTCCGAATATTTTTGTCTCCATTCCTGGTAATCATATTTCTTACCAGTTTTGCTTTTATGAAGCTTATGAGACTTTGATTTGGTTCGTGGATCATCCATACCGAATTGTCCACAGAATTCACCCAGCTGTTGTCTTTCATTAAGACGATGGCGTTTGAGCTCTTGATTCAGCTTAATTTCATTGCATAACGCCAATCCTTCTTGGATACATATTCCAACTAAACTTCCATAAGTATGATCATCATAATTAATATGAATTCCCCCTTGTCTAAGAGCTTTTTTAACTCTTTCTGCAAAGAGGTTAGGAAGTCCATCTATAAATTAGGATTTCCAATGAGTGCTATTACACTCTGGTAACTCCATAACTCTGCAAAGAAATATATCCTTATATAGTCGAAATGAAGTTAAAGTCTTACATCTCATATTTTGTAAGAGAATTCGGATAGACTCACTATTGTCAGACCATCTACCTGAAAAATGTTCAATTATATTAACAACCAAAGAATAAACAGCATTAGAATTATCAGCTGTAGATGTTCCTGGTTCGTTTTTGACTTCATTTAGAATTTTATCTCGCTGGTTGGCAGTAAGATAATTATCCCACCAGCCTAAATTAAGAACGGATCACAGGCAGTATGGGGATAACAAGATTTGCTGGTGACACAACCCTGGCAAGGAGTGGCTGAACCAAAAGTTAGGTCCAAACACAGCCCTAAACGGCATCCTTGGCTAAAGCGGGCAAACAACAGAACCTTGGTTCTGGCATTTAACCTTCCGCCTGGGTTGTCAATCAAACCATACTTTTAATACCACCACCTGCTGAGATTCTAATCTTAATCCAATATTAGAATCATTTTACCCTAGTAGCCTAGTGTGATAAAGCTCAACACTTAAAGATTTAGCCTATCATTTAGACTAAATACCAATATTCAAAATTATTAAAAACAAACAAAATTAAAAGAACACTGAATACCTTCAGCTGCAATCAGCAATAGAAGATTTTATAACCTTATAAATTTTTACAATGAGAGGGGTTTTTTAAGAGAGAGAGAACGGTCTTCCTAAAACTTGCACTCCTTAACTAAGTATGTTGCCTTTTTATAGGCAGATTCTAAAAACAAAATAAAAGTTAACCTGGCCCAAAACTTTACAAGTGGCCGGCTAAGAAAAATCATGGCCGACAAGTGGCCAATACTTTCAATAAAGTAAAAGGTAACTTTATTAAAGTTACTTTTTATAAAAGCTGAAAATACATCACGATTGATTAATGAATGAATAAATAAATAAATATATATTTAATAAAATAGAAAAATATATAATTTAAATATAAATAGTAATAAAAGGGAACAATTTTGATTTGCACTCATTAATTGACAATCGGTTCTTAATATCTTAAATTAAATGGCGAATCCCAAAGAAACGGGAATATATAATGACATAAAGCAATTTCTAATCATGCGATAATATAACAATTCCATAATATACAGCGTCTATCCTACCAGGCTTCTATCATGCCAAGTTCCTAGTCTGGTCTACAGGGATCCTATGACATAGATTCTAATGGGAATAGGAAAAGAGGGAGTTTAGAAGATAGAACTCGGATATAGCAAACTCATAAATCAGCCTTGAATTTTTTAAAGTTTTCATTTCTTTCGGGGAACTTAAGCACGAAAATGCAGTGCGGATCAAACAACTTCAATGCAAACAGCCATCCCAGTTTGTGAGTTTACTACCAACTTGATCCCGAGGAGTTCATGCCAAGGAAAACAAATAGAGTAAAGATTAGCATCTAATTATAAGGTTTGAAATAGGCGTTACAAGAAAACTAATATGTAGCATTGCAAACAGGAACAGGAAAAACAGACATACGGGAAGCGACAAAAGCCGACTTCTCCCACAATTTTCTTTTCATTTCTTAAGATGACAAACAAAATATAAGGGAAGCGACAAAAGCCGACATCTCGCACAATTTCCTTTTCCATTTCTTACGATGACAAATAAACATCCGGGAAGCGACAAAAGCCGACATCTCCCTTCATTATTATCCTAAAATTTCACCTAAATATCAAATGAATAAAATCTAAACTGGACAACATCAATTTTTTCAAGAAAAATAAACTTCTATTTAAATAAAGGCCCCTTCAAACACCCTTCATACACAAACTGACGTATTCAGAATACACACACATTTATACTGGATAGAAACACACACACACACACATGCTGGACAGACACTCACACTCTTAAGCTCCTACTGAGACCTCCACAAGACAAGCCCTAAACAAACTAGGACAGCTTCCACTCTATCAGATTCACCCCTGAAAACTCACAGAATGCTGGACACACACACACAATGTTGTACATGCATACCAGAACACCTGCACATACCAACACACAGGCCACATACAAACAGACCTCAACCTGATCCAAAACCAAGAACCTGAAACAACCCCTGCTATCAACTTCACAAGTCAGAAACAAGCATACACCTATCAGCCCCTTTTATCTCACAAAACAGAACCAGCTATTGCATCAGCTCATCCACTTGCATACAGAAAACATCCAGGCAAATAACCTGAACCCTCACAGACTTCTTCTAACCTATAAAACCTCACACTGATCCAGAACCCAAGCAAAACTCACTCATTTGCACACCTGCACTCCTTCTCTCATAGCACCTCACAAATACACTAGGAACCAGGCAACCACTCTAGATCACCAGGAACCCCTCAAACAGTCAGATGCCTAGACAAGAGCAAAATAAGAACAAAACTTCCAACTAGACAAGCCAAGACTAGAGGGATCCAAAACAAAGCAGATTTGACATATCCTTTAACTAAGTAAGATCAAACTTGAACACTAAACACCAGACATAATAAAGTTTCATACTTTACACATTTTAAGTTCAAGGTGAAAACATTTCATCGTTTTTCAAAAATCAGCAGTTAACTTTATGAGACATGAACCACTTCATGAGTTCAACACATTTTTTACCACTAGTCATACAGTTTGATCCCTAGCTTTACATTTCATCCAGTCGAATAGAAATTTTTGACCTGTTTTATCCTTAAATACAGATTTAAATGATCAAAACTGAAATATATTCAAAACATTGAAAAACAATGCTTTATAAAACCTGACTTAGATAAAATTAAGTTCAAACTAACTTAACATAATTCCTATACAATAACACTTCAACTTTCAGAAACAACAAGAAAGAAGCGGTAAAGGAAAATAGAAAGTAATGAATGTTACCTTTTGCGAAGCAGTCAGTGGAGCGTAGAATTTAAAAAATAAGCTCGAACAAAAGCGATGCGACGACACAAACTCGATAACAATCTTCTTGACCCCAAACCGGAAACAGTGAAACTATGTATGTATATATTTTTTACTTAAAATAAAAAATGAGAATATATTTTTTGTATCCAATGCTGCCGCTTCTCTCTAATGTTCCAAAAACTTCCCCTAAAAATGAAAGAATAAGGAGATATATATACTTCAGGCTTCGGGTTTCGGATTCCTCTTGAAAATTCCAATTTACCTCACTTCCTTTGCTTTTCCCTTTTGAAACCAGGGTCAAAATAGTATAATCTTCTTGGATTGTACTGATTTCACCCTGATTCAAAGAGAAAATAGACGTTAGGATCACATTTGCGGCTCAGGTGCCTGCTTTAGTCTATATAGTGCCTTATCAAGTTTGTATACATGATCAGGGAATTCAAAGTTCACAAAGCCAGGTGGCTGAATCACATATACTTCTTTATTTAGATAGCCATTCAAGAATACACTCTTCACATCCATCTGATATAATGTGACTTCCATGTAAGTAGCAAAGGCAATCATCATCCTTATCGCTTCCATTCTTACAACAGGAGCAAAATTTTTATCATAGTCAATTCCTTCTTCCTGACTCTACCCTTGAACCACCAGCCTAGCTTTGTTCCTAGTAACTATGTAATGCTCATCCAACTTATTTCTAAAGACCCACATGGTTCCAATAATTGATCTGTCCTTTGGTCTTGAAACCAAATATCACACCTTGCTTCTCTCAAACTGGTGTAGTTCCTCATGCATGTCAATCACCCAATCTGGGTTCCTAAAGCTTTTTTAACAATCTTTGGTTCCATAGCTGAAAGAAATGCAAAGAATGCTCACAAGTTCTTTAATGCAGATCTAGTCATTATTACAGTGTTTAGATCAGACAAGAAATTTTCCAATGGTTGAGAACTTTAATGCTTCCAAGGTCATGGTTGTATCTGTTGTGAAGGTCCTGCTTCCAAATTCTGAATGTGTTCAGTTTCTTTATCATTTTCATCATCAGGATTAGTTGTTCCCCTTACCAAATTGACTCCTTGTTCCCCCTGATTTAATGCACCTTCATCACCCTATAGGTCTTCTTTCTCTTTTGGGTTCTCTGTATTTTCAGTAGGTTATTCTCGAGCAAGTTCTATTGCTTGATCCTCACTTTCTCCATCAGTGACTATCTTATCGAATTCATCAAATAGCACGTGCATGCTTTCTTCAACATTCTATGTTCTTTTTTAGAAAACTTTATAGGCTTTGCTTTGAGTAGAGTATCCTAGAAAAACTGCTTCATTGCTCCTTGCATCAAATTTTTCCAGAGGTTCCTTCCCATTGTTGTGAACAAAACATTTGCACCCAAAAGGTCTCAGATGTGCAATGTTTGGTTTTCTTCCTTTGAGCAGCTCATATGGAGTCTTGTCAAGAATGGCTCTAGTGAAGCACCTATTTAATAGATAACAAGTTGTATTCATCGCTTCAGCCAAAAAATTTCTTGCGAATCCACTAAACAATAACATAGTTCTTGCCATATCCTCTAATGATCTGTTCTTCCTTTCAACTACCCCATTTCGCTGTGGGGTTCTTGTTGTAGAGAAGTTATGATCAATACTGTACTTAAAGACAATATTCAGCAAATTTGGCATTCTCAAATTATGTGCCATGTTTAGATCTAATGCTCACAAGTTCCAAGCTCATCTTCTTCTGCACAATCCCAGCCCAATCTTTTGAGTTGTCAAATGCCTCATCTTTCAATGTGAGAAACAAGGTCCATGTGTATCTCGAATAGTCATCAACTATCACCAGACAAACCTTTTCCCTCATCTACTTCTTATTCTCATTGGATCACACAGATCCATATGAACTAGTTCAAGTGGTTTCAAAGTGCTCACAACTTTCTTAGACATGAATGAAGATCTCACATGATTCCCCCTGACACACGCATCACACATTTTGATGTCTTCAAACTCTTGGTGGGCAGTCCACAAACATGGTCCTTCTATGCTAGCTTGTTTAGCGGTGATAGGCTTGCATGTCCCAATCTCTTGTGCCATAACTGTGAATCACTCTCTTGTACATTCCGACAAGTCAAATTTTTTTCTATAAGAGAACATTGTGATGTTATATATACGTTGTTCACTCGTTTCCCTTTCATGACCACTTTCCCACTTTGTACGTTCTTCACAATGCAACCTACAGATGAGGAACTAACTTCATTTCCTCTGTCACACAGTTTGGAAATTATCAGCAGGTTGTCTCATTCTATCCACACAATAAATATTTTCAATAACATGATCTAGTAATCTCCCAACTTTCCCAATACTAACTATTTGACCACTCTTAGCTCCTCCAAAAGCCACACTACACCTTGAAATGCTTCGAGTGAGAGAAAGTTCCTCCTATCTCCAGTCATGTGCCTTGAACAACCACTCTCAAGAATCCAGCTTAGATTGTTCACTCCCACTCTAGTCCGCAATATAAATTAGGGGTTAGTTTTAGGAACCCAGACAAGCTTGGGTCTCTTCTTATGAGAAAATAGATGAATTAAATCCTTCCTAGCCTATCCAGGTAATATAGACTTTTTGTTCTTTGTTTTAGCGCTTCTAACTACCATGGAATTTTCTTTATACTGTCCAGTGTTACAACAGAAAGTGCACATCATATTACAAGGGAGCCTTACATATTTGCTTTTAGGGTTATAAGGTGGTAATAGTTTTTTTGTAACCTAAGCCCTTCTTACCTTTGTTCTGATTTTCAAGAACGCAGTTTATGGCTTCCGAGAGCTTGTTCTATTTAGAGATTCATGTGAGTTCATAATCAGCTTTTTTAAACTTTTCTTGAAGAACTCAGTTCTTTTGATCAGTTTCCTAATGGAGAACCTCATTTTTCTTTTTAGATCAGCTTTAAGGTCAGTCTGAATCTCGATGATTACTTGTTTTCCAATAGCTTATCTCATTCTAGTAACTCCAAGTTCAAGTTTTGAGATTTTATTCTTGTGAGTAAGAACCTGACCATTACAAGAGGCATTAGATTCCTCAAGTTCATCATTAGCTTCTTCCAGGTTCTTGCACTTCGATTTTATTTCCGACACAACCATAGATAGTTGGTCTTTCTCAGCCTTCAAGTTTTCATGTCCCTCGATTAGAGTGACAGTTATTAATGAAAGACTTTTAGGAGAGTATATGTGAAGCTTTTCTTTAAGATCGGAGAGGTTTACCTCAGCTGCCTGCGCAGACTCTTTATCGTCAGTTGCCATAAGAATCGATTCCTTTTTCTTAGGATCTTCCTAGTAAAGTTCCTTCAGCTTCTTCCATATCTCTTTTGCAGTAGCAGATCCTAATACTTTGGCCAACACGTCAAAGCTCAGTCTATACTTTAATGCCAACACAACCTTAGCATTTGCTTGGAGCCAGTCCAGATCATGTGAGTGAAGTTCTTCCACTAGCTTTGGTACCAAGGACCCGTTTGAGGTTCTTTTCAAAGGAACATGAGGTCCTTCTTTCACAATCACCTAGAATTTGTAATCCATTGCATGAAGGAATAGTTTCATCTCCATCTTCCATTCTTTATAATGAATTCCTTGAAACAACGGTGGTCTGGATGTATCCCTTCCCTCAGTGATTTCATTAGTTAATCCTACCAGTGCTAATGCCGACTCATCGTCAGGTTCCTCTTCTATATTAGATTCACTTTAAGATGGTCCCCAAGATGCATAGAAGGCTTCATTCTCTCTGCTCTGAAGATTGGTAGATGCCTCATTTTATTCTTCTCCTTGTCCGTGTCCTTCTCCTTCTCCTTATCCTACTCCTTTTCCTTCTCGTTTGAAGCTCTATTTTTTAATCACTCAATTTTCCAATTGGACAATCTTTTACAGCGTGATCCATCTTAAAGCATTTGAAACACCCTGAGTAGTCTGGACTGTCAACAATGTTCTTCTTGCCAGAGTTGTCCTTAGTTTTCTTCTTGAATCCTTTGAACTTACCAAGGTTGAACTGTTGTCTCAAAGCACCAGACATAGCCATCTTAACCTCATGAATATCAATCTAGCCTTCCTCAGTGGCCTCCAATGCCAGAGTCTTTCCTTCTTAGGTGCCGACTTGTTTGTTGATTCCTTAATCATTTCATGGGTTTTCAAACTCCCAGTCAGTTCTTCTAGTTTTATTGACCGTAGTGGCTTAGATTCAATGATGGCAGTCACTCTGGTTCCCATGAATCTGGAAGTGTTCTGAGAATCTTGTCTACCATCTCTATCTCTGGAAGATCCATATCCAAAGACCTCATCTCATTTTCTATGACAGTCAGTCTTGTCATCATGTCTTGGATTGATTCATTCTCTCCCATAGTGAAAAGTTCAAATTGTCTCTTGAGCATGCTCCGCTTTGAATCCTTGACTTGACTTGTCCCGTCATGTGTAAATTATAAGGCTTTCCGGATTTCCTTGGCGGTTTTTTATGAAGAGACTATTGAACTCCTCAAGACCAAGTGCACAGATAACAAGCCTTTTAGCTTTATGGCTTTTCTCGATCATCTTGTAATCATCTTCATTGTATTCTGACTTGTCCTTAGGCTCAGATTCGAGTAGCAGCTCCTTCACCAAAAGTCTTAGTTGGAATCAAAGGACCCTCAGAGACAATCATCCATAACTGTTAGTCCTCAATGCAAATAAAATTCTCCATCATGTTCTTCCACCATGCATAGTTTATTCTGTTGATTTGTGGTTGCCTAAGACTAGACTGTCCTTCAATGATGTAGGTGGTTCACTCATGATTAGATCTTTCTCTAGGTGTTAGCCTTCCAATGAGAAAACATGCTTTGATACCACTTGTTGTTCGCATTGCACCTATTCAGGACACTAGAAGAAAGGGGGGTTGAATAGTGTCCACCAAAGTTTTACCGAAGAAATACGTTCGTCTGTACAAGAACCTGACCCTTGTCTAGGTTCTTCAAAAAAATAAAGTAACTGCAGATCCAAAACTGAAAGTAACAAACACAGAATTTTTACGTGGAAACCTCATTGCAAAGGGAAGAAAACCACAACCCAAACTCTGGGATTTTGCAAACTCTTCCATTAACACAGCGAGCAAGTTTTAGGTTACAGACTCTATAATCAAGGGGATACACTCTAGACCCTACAAACTCTCAAAGTTAAACTCTAGCTTTTAAAAGTTGCTCCTCACAAGATTCAGCTAATACAATGCTTCTCAGACTAAGCAAATAGGTAACAATTCGTAAATAAATTAACACGACAACAATAATAAAGAATCTATTCGAATAACTAGATCAGCACAAGGTTCTTCAAAGGTTGTCTGCTTTTTTCCACTCACTCACGATCAAAAATTGTATTGCCTTTGAATGCTCTCAACTATCGCAGTGAATGAATGAATATACGGCAGCCTTGATTACTTTCTTTTATACGGTATAGGAATATTCTCACTTATGGTAAGAGAATATCTCCTATGATATAGTCCTTGTATGACTCGATCTCATAATACTTCATCAAGACAGCCTAGGCACGACTCTTTTGCTGACTAGGATTTGTTAACTTGTATGCGTCAAGTTTTCCTAGTTCTGCATGGATATGCAACCCGCAATCTTTTCGATCAGTCATGCCTTCTTACAAGAACCAGGTCCTTTACCAGGTCCTTTGTTTGTCAATCTTCATAACTCAAACATCATCTAATAATAATCTTACTTGAAATAGGTCATACACGAGCTCCTCGAGTCAACAAAATGTGTTTCCAAAGTCTCAAACTAAATCAAATGGATATTATAATTTTTGAAGCGAGTCTTTCAATATTTCCGTAGGACCCAAAGCTTTATTCGAACAAAATAGTGTAGAGAAATTTATTGGAAGTGCTGGTCGCACAAAATGTATGGTGTCGCGGAATTACACAGTTTTTTTACAACAATCTAAAATTCTACCTTTTTAGGTCTAGAACACCTCAAACGACCACGAAATTCTATAAAATTAGTTTCTATGAGTAAAAAAATTATGATACATATCCAATAGTACTTTTAGATGGATTCTAACCACCAAAACACAAACTAAGGGGGTCTGAAAGTCTTAATTCTCTAATCGGCAACAAAGGAGAAATTGACATCTTGATTCAAAACATAACAAACGATTTTGGAGTCGAACTAAACTTCCAGATACCTCATAAATCATATATAAGTTCAATACATATGTTTGGTTCATCAAACAGACCTCCAACATGTGAAAGGAGGATACCATTTTTGTTTTGATAAAAAATCCATCAAATAAAGTCCATGTTCCTGAATTTTGCAGAAAAATTATATTTATATAATGGATTTACCAAACCTGTCAGCATACTAAACTGAGCACTATAGTCCAAAATCAAAGGGTCGGTTCCTTACATGTTTGTAGAATTTATGTTATGATGGTTTAGTAATTGAAGGTATAGTCTTTGGAATTGTCTTGTACTTGTCAATTAAGAGTAGAGTGAAGCTTTATTTGCAGAGAACCAGAAAAGATAAATATATATATACACGGTATCTATATCTATGCAATGTATTTAGTTTAGGGTGGGATGGTTCATCTTTACATATGATCTGATTGGTTGAGTCTCGAAAGTGGACAGATGGAATTATCAATTTCCATACTACACATCATTGGCCAAGTTGGTCTGTTAGCTAGAGGAGCTCTTCAATGGTTGGTTAAATTTTTGCGTCTACTTTGTGTTGTCATTTGGTAGAGGTATCTTGGAACTGGTAGTAAATGACTTTGAATGATTAGTGTAATTTTTTTGTGCTGTCCACGTGAAATTGTTTATCTTTTGCCTAGTATGCATCGCCATTAGGGATATTCACGGTTTGGTTAAAAACTCATCCAAACCGAAAACCAAACCAAACCGACTAAAATAATTGATACTTTCTTGGATATGGTTTGATTTGGTTTTCAAATTTTAAAAATTGAGGTTTGGTTTGGTTTTCATGAAAAATAACCGAAGAAATAACCAAACCGAACCGACAAATTATATATATTAATATAATATTTTTTATAATATAATTTAAGAATTTTGTACATTTTTCAATAAATTTTGTAGTAGGTTAAATGTTATTAGATTTTATTAAGTCCATTTTAACAAGAAACCAACTCATATAGTCAGAGGAGTGGCTAACTTTTAAGTCCATTTTAAAAAGAAACCAACTCATTTAGTCCAAGGAGTCTAATTCATTCAATAAATTTATAGTTATATTAAATTCGATAAAAAATCGTAGTCACAGACACATAGACGTACCGATAAAGTTTAAAGGCAAAGCAAATTCTACTTTTGACATCGTCTTTTCAGTAACCATTGCATATTCAACTTGATATATATATATGAGTTATGACATATCGAAAGCAGAAACATCGTGTAAATATAAGTTTGCTTTAATTCTTTCTTTTGTGTAGACCCTGAACACATACAAAGCTAAACTCGAGCTTTACAAAGCAATCACTCAAAAGTTCACCTATTACAATGGCTTCTAAGATAAGCAGATAAGTAAAACTAATAATACGTACACTGAGACAACTACAATAAAGAACCTAATAAGTTTGCCAATTATGCTCCGAATTCTTTAATGGTTGTCGTCACAGTTAAGTCACTTTAAGAATTATTGAATTGTCTTTTGTTACTCTCAACTCTTGTCATGAATAACTGAGATCAGCTGCCTCAAATACTTACTTTTATATGGGCTTCGTAACCCTAGTAGTGTTTTACTAGGAAACCTTGTAAATATGGCAAGTCAAGATTTCCTGTGATACTCCCCTTGTTCAGTACCAACTCTCGTTCACACTTCAGTGAGACAGCCATGACACAACTTCTTTTTGTTGACTAGGATGCGCATAAGCCTACGCGCCACTACTCCTAGTTCTATATGGATTTGCATTCCACAAAATCTTTTCGATCAGTCATGCCCTTCTCATCAAGGACTAAGTTCTTCTCTAAACTACTATGTCCTTCATTTGTCATTCTTTAAAGCATCCATCTCAATAAATTCTCCCTTTTTAATGATGACAAATAAATGTTGCCTAAGAACCTGTACATACAAATACCAAGACAAAAATAACAAAAAAACAGTTGAAAGAAATTTAAAACAGATGAGTCAGGTCACAAACATCCCAACACCATTTCCTTCTTCCCCCTTTTGGCATCATCGAAAAGATTTAAAAAATCCTGCAAGAACAAATTAGTACAGTCCAGACTAGAGCACAAGGCTACAAGTTAACTAAGAACACATAGAATATCCAAGGGCCCAAACAGAACCAGTAGTTATATAGAAGAAACCACAGAAGCAAAAACAAGCAATTTAAAGTCAATCATCCAGGGCACAACACAAATGTGGCCCAATTAACTATAGACCAAAAATAAAAATTGTCTTAAATATGCATCATAGGGAAGGAATAGGGAAGGTTTTGGGCAAGGAATGGGCAGGCTAACAGCTTAAAGTTTGAAGTGGCTGACAAGTGTTTTAAGGTTCCTCGAGTTTTTGGCCCTTTCAACAACCAGCTCAGCCTGATGCTTGTTGCACTCAATGGTCAAGCGATCGATATCTTGATCCTTCAACTTCAGCTGCCTCTTTAACTCTGTATCTTCTTCATTCAGTTCCAACAAGTGCTGCTCCAATTCCCTCACAGCTTCATTTGGCCTAAATTCTTCACTCTCATCAACTTTCTCCATCTTAACCTGCATGGGACGTTTGGATGCCCTCTTTTCCTTGAAGAAGTCACATGTTCTCAGAACATGCATGCCAAACATTTAATAGTGAGTGGCCTTCTTCCCATTTTTGAGAGGCACTCCAAAGTGCTCAAAAACCTACTGCAAACTATAGGAATGCACCAAAGAATGAACCTTCTTATCAGTGTCTTCAATTTTCTTGATGTGTCTAATGATAAGTCCAGGTAGGTTGATTCTAACACCTCTGTCCAGCAAGTCCATATATGTGAGATCAAGTGCATAAGCTTCACTGTTCCTTTCACCTCTTGGCAATAAGCACTTGTGCACAAATTCAAAGAGTAATTGATGAGCAGGCTCCATTTCCTTCTCCTCCACTTTCTTTTCCTTCCTAAGATTTGGATTACCATAGAATTTTTTGGTTACCTCTAGAGTTGTGACCCCATCAATTCTTTTGGGCCATTTCAACTTCAAATACCTGCAATAACCTTCAGCTGGTACATTCAAGATCACTCCCAACTCAGCTCTTCCAAACTCAATTTCTACCCTTTTAACAACAGAAAAACACCCTTCTACCAGCCACAATGCAGTTCACATATAATTCTCTCACTTCCTCTACATACAAGTATCCGTTTTCTTTAGAGAACTGTTTTGTCCACCTCTGAGCATTTACTTTCTCAACCAATGGTTTCATATGAGGAACCTCTAAGTCACACCATACACTCCCAGGCAGCACCTGATGTCTAGCAAAGAATGCAACTCTGTCAACCTCTTCTATATTCTCTTTCTTCTTCCTTGCATCCTCAGAAGTTTCTGAGTCTGAATCATCTGGATCCTCAAAGTCTCCATCCTCAGCACTACTCTACTTGTCATCAACAGATTTTTTCTTTCCAGCCTTTTTTAGCCACTTTCCTTTGCTCAGCCAACTTCTCCAGAGATTCTATCTACTTTTTAAGTGTCGACCTTATAGCCACCTTCCTAGGAACCACATCTTCCTGCAAGCAATCTTATTCAGACTTAAGAGTCTTCTTCATCACTACTTTTATCAAGCAGCCTACTCTTTCCAACAGCCTTTCCTCTTTTCACCAGTTTTCTTTTCTTCTCCTTCCTTGAATTGGTTTCACTCACAAATACCACCTCGTTTTCTTCCTTTTGTTCTAACTTATCATCTTCTTCTCCAACCTTCTTTTAACACACTTCCTTGGGTTTCCTCTACTTTACTAGACCCTACAATCTCCTTCACTATCTCTTTTTCTTTCTCAGATTTAGAGTCAGTCCAATTTAGCTCTGCATCATCAGTAACCAAGGGACTGAGGAAGCAACAGTATTTGTCTCAGTTTCCTTAACTAATTCAGCAGAATTTTGCCCTCCACCAACTGGACCACTCATCTCTTCCTTTGAACACTCTTTTTCTAACGACACAGTCTCCAGCCTGGGACTGTCAACTGGATCGTTTAAAGATTCCATCAATTTTTCAGCATGTAACTCTTCAAGATTAGTTTTCACTACATCCTCACTAGCTAAATCCAGAGTTATGCTAGTGACAAAACCTTCTACCCTAGGTTCATCAGTTTCTTTCTCAGAGTTTCCCTCTTTCATCTCTACCGCTTTCCCCCTGTCAAGTTCACTACTTGATTCTACTATATTAATAGATTTTACGATTTCATCCAGCCTTGTCACTAAATTTTCTGTATACAGTTTCCCAGGGCTTACAACAGAATCAAGAATATTAAAACAGATTTTGGTCAAGTCAAGCCTTACCTCTGCAGGTGATGATTCGATGGCAGTAGAAACAACAGCAGGAGCGACTGATTTTGAAGTAGGTTTTTCAGTTACTTTCTTTCCAACCCTCTTTTAAAACTTTACCCTACCCTTCACGATTCTTTCAGCCAAACTTGTAGGACTCGCTTTGGGTTTCTTTGAAGGGTAGTGTGAGACTTGGGTTTCTGAAATCATAGTGGGTGAGGTTGAAGATGATTGAGGTTGAGACATGGTTTGAGAATTTTATGAGATTTTGGAGAAGAGGGGTTTTTGTGTTCCTATGAATTTGTAAAGAGAGAAGTGTAGAAGGATGTTGGTTTTGATGAGAATTGAGTGTTAATAATGGAAAGTAAAGTAGAATAGCTTTTGAGAGTTTGGGGAACCGGGAATTCAGAGGATATGACAGTTATGGGGTTTTTCATTTAAGTTTTCAATTTCAAGTGGGGTAGGTTTAAGTTTTGAATATGTAACTTATAAGAAATGTGTCCAATAAAATAGGGCGGTTACACAAAAATGGAAAGTTTTGGAATGCACGTGCAAGAATAATTCCATTTCAGTCAATTACTTAACATAAATAACCACATAAGCATACCTGGACATGATTCCTCGTCTTGTTCATGGTTCCTTCTTTAACTTAGTAAGTTCTTCATTGGGAACTCATTAGATAACTCAGTGTAAACTTAGCAAACAAGTATATTTTACACAGTACAATTTTAGACTAAACTATATAAATAATATTCACAAGCAGAATAATAAATACTTAACTAGCCAAACTTTGGAAAATTAGGTGCTGGGTCATTCATGTATTTTGGTCATCCCTAACACCAACCTGTTCCTCTCAAACTAAACTTTGTTCAAGGCCTTGGTGAAGATGTGAAAATTTTGGTCTTCAACCCTGCATGAATTCATAGTTATTAGACCCATTTCAACATTATCTCTCAGAAAATGATGTCTAACATCAATATGCTTGGTTCTCTTGTATTGGACTGGGTTCTTGGCGATGTTCACAGCACTTGCATTGTCACACAAAATAGGCACAACTACACATTTAATTTCAAATTCCTCCAGTTGTTGTTTCATCCACAACAGCTGAGAACAACAAGATGCAGCAGCAACATACTCATCTTCAGCAGTGGAGAGAGCCACTGAGTTCTACTTCTTTGTAGCCCAAGAAACCAGACATGGACCAAGGAAGTGTGACATTTCTGAAATGCTCTTTCTATCAACCCGATACCCTGCATAATCTGCATCTGCAAAACCAATAAACTCAAATGTACTACCTCTAGGGTACCATAGACATAATTCTTGAGTCCCTTTCAAGTATCTTAATATTCTTTTGATAGCAGTCAGGTGAGACTCCTTGGGTTTAGATTGAAATATTGCACAGAGTCCTACACTGTATACGATATCAAGACGACTGGCAGTAAGATAGAGGAGAGAACCAATGATTCCTCTATACTTGGTCTCATTTGTGGAAGGACCAAGTTCGTCCATATCCAGCTTTATTCTAGGAGCAATAGGAGTAGTCATTTCCTTAGCTCCTTCCATGTCAAACTTCTTCAGCAACTCCTTGGCGTACTTTTGTTGATGAATCATTGTCCTTTCTGGAGTTTGTTTGATCTGCAATCCTAGGAAGAAATTCAGTTCTCCCATCATGCTCATTTCAAACTCACTGCCCATGAAGTCAGCAAATTCCTTGCATAATTCTTCATCAGCTGCACCAAAGATGATGTCATAAACATAAACTTGTACCACCAATAGATCCTTTCCCTTCTTCTTCAAGAACTGAGTGTTGTCAATTCTTTCCCTTGAGAACCCATTATTTAGCAGAAAGCCTGACAGCCTCTCATACCAAGCTCTAGGGGCTTGCTTCAACCCATAGAGAGCCTTGTCTAGTTTATACACATGATCTGGGAAGTCACTGCATATGAATCCAGGAGGCTAAACAACATACACTTCTTCATTCAGATAGCCATTTAAGAATGCACTTTTCACATCTATCTGATACAATGTGAACTCCATATATGTGGCAAAGGCAATTAGCATTCTTATGGCTTCCACCCTAGCCACTGGTGCAAGAGTTTCATCGTAGTCAATTCTTTCCTCTTGGCTGTAGCCTTGAACTACCAACCTGGCTTTGTTCCTGGTAACTATGCCATGTTCATCCAATTTGTTTCTGAAGATCCACTTAGTTCGAATAAATGATCTGTCCTTTGGTCTAGGAACCAAGTGCCACACTTTACTTCTTTCAAATTGATATAGCTCCTCCTGCATTTTAATCACCCAGTCTGGATCCTCAGGAGCTTCCTTGAAATTCTTTGGTTCCATAGCAGATAGGAAAGCAAAGAATGCACAGATGTTTTTCAAAGCAGACCTTTTCATAATCCCTATGCGCAATTCAGATAGCACATTTTCCAAAGGATGTGAACTCTGATGTTTCCAGGGTCTTGGCTAAATTTGATGAGAAGAACCTGTTGCTGCATTGTTAGTGAGTCCTTCCTCTTCATTTTGTTCGTCATCTTGATCAGTTGTTCCCCCTGACATGTTGACTCCTTGTTCCCTCTGAGTCAGTTCACCATCTGCTTCACTTGGTTCTTCCTTTTTTCTCTAGGTTCTCTGTGCCTTCAAGAGAGTCTTCTTGAGCAAGACCTATAGCTTGATCATCTCCTTCTATCTCAGCCACCACCTTATCCGACTCATAAAATGCCACATGCATGCTCTCTTCAACAGTTTGAGTTCTTTTGTTGAACACTTTATACGCCTTGCTTTGAGTAGAATATCCCAGAAAGATAGCTTCATCACTTCTTGCATCAAACTTCCCAAGAAGCTCCTTGTCATTATTGTGTACAAAACATTTGCATTCAAATGGTCTTAAGTGAGAAATATTTGATTTCCTTCCTCTAAGTAGCTCAGACAGAGTTTTGTTTAGGATTGCTCTTATGGAATATCTGTATAGCAGGTAGCAAGTTGTATTCACTGCTTCAGCCCAGAAGTTTCTTGCTAGACCACTAGACAACAACATGGTTCTTGCCATATATTCTAATGATCTGTTCTTCCTTTCAACGACTCCATTTTGCTGTGGAGTTCTTAGTGCAGAGAAGTTGTGATCAATGATATTCTCGAAACAATACTCAGAGAATTTTGCATTCTCAAATTCGGTGCCATGGTCAGATCTGATGCTAACAAGCTCCAGACTCAACCTTTTCTGCACAATGCCAGCCTATTCTCTGAAACTATTGAAGACTTCATCCTTGGAAGCAAGGAACAGAGTCCATGTGTATCTTGAATAATCATCAACTATCACGAACACAAACCTCTTTCCTCCTCTACTTTTGATCCTCATTAGTCCATATAGGTCCATGTGTACCAGCTCAAATGGTTTTGAGGTACTGACCAATTTTTTCGACTTAAAGGATGATCTTACATGTTTCCGCCTGACACAAGCATCGCACATCTTAATGTCTTCAAACTTCTTAGTGGGCGAACCACGAACAAGCTCCTTTGATGCAAGCTTGTTGAGCTGTGAAAGACTGGCATGTCCCTACCTTTTGTGCCACAGTTGAGAGTCACTCTCTTGAACATTCAGACAAGTAAAATTATTTTAGGGAGTGATCCCAACGATGCCTTATATACATTGTTCACCTTTTTTCCTTCCATGACTACTTCTCCACTCTGTAGGTTCTGCACAATGCATCCCACAGATGAGAAACTAACCTCATTTCCTCTGTCACATAGTTGAGAGATTCTTAGTAGGTTATGTTTGAGACAATCAACACAATATATATTTTATATAGCATGATCTAGTGATCTCCCAACTTTTCCTATGCCAACAACCTGACCCTACTTTCCTCATCCGAAGATCACACTGCCTTCTTGAAATGCTGCGAGTGAGAGAAAATTTCTTCTATCTCCTGTCATGTGCCTTGAACACCCACTATCTAGAATCCAGGTTGGGTTGTTCACTCTCACTCCAGTCTGCAAAACAGATTAAGGGTTAGATTTAGGAACCCAGATAAGCTTGGGTCGCTTCTTATGAGATAATGGATGAATTAAGTCCTTCTTAGCCCAATCAAGTAAAGAAAATTTCTTATTCTTAGTTTTAGCCTAACTCATTTTCATGCAATTTTCTTTCAAGTGACATGTGTTACCAGAGATGGTGCAAAGCATGTTGCAAAGCAGACCTACATATTTGCTTTTTGGATTGTAAGGAGGCAGTGGTTTCCTAAAACCTAGACATTTCTTTCCTCTGACCTGGTTTTCAAGAACCCAATTCATTGTCTCTGAAGATTTGTTCCATTTAGTTAACCTGGTAAGCTCACTGTCAGCCTTTTCAACCTTTTCTCTAAGAACTCTATTTTTTTCAGTTTCCTGACAAAGAATCTCATTTGTTCTTTTAAGCTCATTCTCGAGAAAGGTTTGAACCTCACCGATTACTTGCTTACCATTTGCATTCATTATCTTATTTAATTCAAGTTCAAGTTCTGAGATTTTAGAGTTAGATACAAGAGCCTGTCCCTTTAGGGAAGTATTAATTTCTTCAAATTCAGCATTTGCTTCTTCAAGGTTCTTGCATCTGATTTTTAAGTCAAATACAGTATCAGATAGTTGATCTTTCTAAGACTTTACCTTTTCATTACCCTCAATTAAAGTGGCAGTTATCAGTATCAGATTGTCAGGTGAGTATGTATGCTAGTTTTCTTTCAGTTCAACGAGACATACAGGTGAGTATGTATGCTAGTTTTCTTTCAGTTCAACGAGACATACCTCAGCTGAGTGAGCAGCTTTTTCTTCATCGGTTTCCATGAGAGCAGCTTCCTTCTTTTGACTGTCTCTATTGTAGATCTCCTTTAATTTCTCCAATATTTCCTTGGCAAATTTTCATTCTATTATCTTTGCCAATACATCAAAAGTCATTCCATTTTTTAGTGTGAGCATAGCTTTGGCATTTGCTTGAAGCCAATCCAAGTCTTGTGGATCAAGTTCCTCTACCAGTTTTGGAACCAAGGAACCATTTACAGCTCTTTTCACATGTACATGGGGTCCTCTTCATACAATCAACCAGAGACTGTAGTCCATAGCCTGGAGAAACACTTTCATCTCTCTTTTCCACCTCTTGTAGTTGTGTCCTTCAAACAATGGAGGCCTGCAAGGATTTCTTCCTTCCCTGATTTCAAACGAACCAGCCTCTTTGGAGCTTTCATCTGTTAACCCCATCAGTGCTAGTGGTGATTCATCATCTGACTCCTTTCCTCCATCAAATTCACTATCAGTTGGTCCCCAAGTTGCATAGAAGGCTTCCTTCTTATTTCTTCTTTCAGCTCTGATGTTTAGAGGATGCCTGAACTTCTTTTTGTCCTTGTCCTTATCTTTGGAAGTGTCTTTCTCCTTCTCTTTTGTCACTCTGTTCTTCATCCATTCAACTTCCCACATAGTACAGTCTATCACTTGATGATCCTTCTTGAAACACTTGAAGCGGCCTGAGTAGTCTGGACTATCGACTATGTTCTTTCTCCTAGAGTTGTTCTCTGTATTCTTCTTGAACCCTTTAAACATCCCAAGATTGAACTGTTGTCTAAGTGCACTAACCATTGCTGATTCCACAGTTTCTAAATCTACTTCAGGTTCATCCATTGCCTCAAGAGCAAGGGGTCTTTTCCTTTTTGAGTTCTGACTTGTTCTTCGACTCCTTCATCATCTCATAAGTCTTCAAGTTGCCCACTAGTTCCTCTAACTTGATAGATTTTAGTGGTTTTGATTCAATAATAGCAGTCATCTTTGGTTCCCAAGTGTCAGGAAGTACATTCAGTACTTCATCAACCATTTTGACTTCTGGGAGCTCCATGTCTAGAGATCTCATCTCATTTGTGATAATGGTCAGCCTAGTCATCATATCATGAATGGACTCCTTCTCACCCATAGTGAATAGCTCAAATTTTCTTTTCAGCATTCTTCTCTTTGAGTCCTTGACTTCAGTGGTTCCTTTATGAGCGACTTCTAAGGCATTCCAGATTTCTTAGGCAGTTATGTAAGATGAGACCCTGTTGAACTCCCCAGGACCTAGTCCGCAGATTACAAGCCCCTTAGCCTTGTGATTCTTTTCAATCATCTTGTAGTCAGCATCATTATACTCAGATCTTTCCTTTGGCTCAGTATGAGCAGCAGCTCCTTCATCGATTGTCTTGGCAGGGATTAGATTCCCTTCAGATACGATTATCCATCATTTATAATCCTCAGCACATATATAGTTTTCAATTTTATTTTTCCACCAGGTATAGATTTGCCCATTGAATTGAGGTTACCGTAGCACGGACTGCACTTCAGTGATTGTAGGTGGTGCACTCATGATTAGATCCTTCTCAAGGTGTTAACTTGGTGACGAGAAGACCTGCTATGATACCACCTGTTATACTCTATACGCCTCCAAGGGACACTAGAAGGGGGGGGGTTGAATAGTGTCCCTAAATTTTCGACGAAGAACCTGAGTGTCGGTTACAAGAACTCAGTTCTTGTACAGTTGTCACGATCAACACTCACCAAACTAAAAGTGAAATAGTAAATAAATGACATAATATTTTTACGTGGAAAACTCCTTGCTCAAGGGAGGAACCACGACCCACACTATGGGATTTTGAGAGCACTTCCACTAACGCAAAGAGCAAGTTTTAGATTACAAACTCTGTAACCAAGGGGCTACACTCTAGACCCTCAATACTCAAAAAGCTAAACTCTACCTTTACAAAGTAATCACTCAAAAGTTCACCTATTACAATGACTTCTAAGATAAGTAGATAGGTAAAACTAATAATACGTACACTGAGACAACGACAATAAAGAACCTAATCAGTTTGCCAATTATGCTTCGAGTTCTTCAATGGTTGTCGTCACAGTTAAGTCACTTCCAGAATTATTGAATTTCCTTTTCTTTGCTCTCAACTCTTGTCGCGAATAACTGAGATCGGCTACCTCAAATACTTGCTTTTATATGGGCTTCGTAACCCTAATAGTGTTTCACTAGAAAACCTTGTAAACATAGCAAGTCAAGATTTCCTGTGATACTCTCCTTGTTCAGCACCAACTCTCGTTCACACTTCAATGAGACATCCACGACACGACTTCTTTTTGCTGACTAGGATGCGCATAAGCCTACGCGCCACTACTCCTAGTTCTGCATGGATTTGCATTCCACAAAATCTTTTCAATCAGTCATGCCCTTCTCATCAAGGACTAAGTTCTTCTCTAAACTACAAACTCCTTCGTTTGTCATTCTTCAAAACATCTATCTCAACAACTATCTACTAATTGTACTGGCCTAAATCAATTAGGACAACAAATCGAATTTAACAAAAATTTACAAGCAATGCTAAGTATCAATGTTAAAATAAAACAATGAAATTGAACAAATTGATGAGCAGTATAGATGAAATTCCAATATAGATGATGAGCACAAATTTTGGCAGAGTTTCTGTATGTATTTCTAGATAGATACAACATAGAATGAAACGTTATTTATAGATGTATAATATAAGACATTCCCCCCATGTTCGTCCACTAATCCACTCATCCCCGCATCCTTTGTAAGTGGGGTTAGTGGGCTGAGATCGTGGGTGATGCCCCCTGCTGAAGATGTGATAATCCACCGAGGCTCAATTTGTTGACCTCGGGGATACTAGTCACCGACGGTTCGACCAAGGTGGCTATTCACCAGAGCACTCGATGGACTGCAGCTTCGGTTGGTGATTCCGGTAACCTCACTACTTGCCTCGAGCTGTGGTTTAACAATAGTTGTTCGGTATGCCTTAAATCGAACCCCTGAAGTGTCACGTACTCGAGCCAATTTTTACCCAATACATATAGTCCCCCCACTCCTTGGGCAAGTGCCAGAGTTACCGAGGAGTGGGATGAATTTGAACGGGAGAATTACGTGGCTGAATATCAACCAAGTATTTCAAAACGATGCCTATCACTTCAACTTCCTGCCGAGTAAAATGTGGCGACCGTTGCTAGGCTTCGAACAGTCCCGCCATTTCTATTGGGTTTCCCAACGTTACAGTAATGATGGCTTTGCCTCTATATATACTCCCACTTGAGTGATTTATTTCCCACTACGGTCATTTAATCAACAGTGAAGAAGAATTCTCTATAGCAAAAAAGTTTAACTCCATCTTTGTTGAAACTTCTTTCCTTAAGCATACAAATATCCTCGCTCCAGTCATGTCTGCAACACATTCCATTTAAGGCTCTAGCGATTCTGGGGAGAAGACTTTGGACCCCACTACTATGATCGTCGGCGACGAGTTGGTGAGTGTCGTTCAGCCTTTCAAGATCATCACGTAGACGGGTGGTGGTGATGAAACAACATCTCAGGTAGGTGGTTCTAGACGGCGTATGGCCATTGCTGGGCGTGACAAGTTTGAAGAAGTGATTGGTGATGATGATGGTGATGTCGAGGATGACGATGATGCTGATAACGAAGCTGATGTCGGTGATGATGACGTCGTTGATGTCGAGGAGGTTAGCAACAAGGGAGACGTTGCTGAGGCGGCTGGCAAAATCGAATCCAAAACCAAAGCTGATCCCTCCAAGAAGACTAGAAAGAAGAAAATTCCCTTGGACCAAGAAATTGCACCCGAACTGGCCATCCCCTCGGATTTCAAGAACGAGAAAGACTTCAAAGTGAAAAATCAATTAGATACTCAATGACGCCTGAACATGAACATACCGGTGCAAGTGACTGTGAGTTTGATAACCAAAGACCTAATATAAGTCGTTCAGGAAGATTGCCAATAGGGTCCCAAGGTCGAAATTAGGGTTTCTGACCCTATTAGTTGTGTCTCCAACCACGTTCTGGGGTACTCTTTCGTTTACACTTACCTCATCACCATAGGTTTCACTCTACTAGTCCACCGAATAATTGATACTTTTTGCCGAACATACAACCTGTGCTTAGCACAATTGAACCCCGGGGTTTGGAGGATTATTCTAGCTCTCGATTGCCTAGGTCAACAAGCAGGATTGCCCTTTACCTTTCACCATCTGATCGCTCTCTACTATCCATTTTTTCACAAAGTGGGGGTTGTAGCCTTGAACAATTGAGGTCACTACGCTATCTTGAGCAAGAGTGAAGATCATGGCGACCGAGGCTGGTGTGATTTCTATGTTCTAATACCAACAAATCTGGTGTCAGCTGATCCCGATTTCCCAAAGTGTGGAATGCCAATCGTAAGTGTTTTCCCTTCATCTTTATCCTTTGATTCTCTCGGTTACCAACTTCTGGCTGATATGTTTTCATGTATAGCTAACAAAGCCCCAGTAAACCCTCTGAATGGCTTACTAGATTGGATGAAAGCAGTGATGGCCGTTCGGAAGTGTCCCACTAGGACTTGGATGCTATGGCCGCCGAGAAAGACAATAATTGGGCGATTAAAAGGCACAGTAAGTGATTCGTCATGTTGTGTCTTTTTTATTTATTCCCGAAGTATCTCCCACTGATGTTCTTTCTTTCTTTCAGGTTTCCAAAACAAGGCGGCCAAAGAAGCCGAGGGGGATGAGAAGGAGAACGAGGAGAAAGGGGAGAAGAAGAAAGGAAAAAAGAAAGAGAAGACGGAGAAAGCAATGATCGACGCCAAGGAAGGTGTTAGCAAGATAGCGAGCTTGGCGAAGCGGCTCGCCGAAGAGAAAAAGTTCATGGGCTTCTCAGGCCAGGGGACCTCAAAAGGTGATGACATCCTTATTGGTCGATTTTTCTGCGTTTCAACTCCCATTTCCTCTTTTGTGTATAAGCTTTCTTCCTTACCTCCCACAGATTCAAAGAGGAAAAAGGTGTTGATAAGAACCAAATAGGCGAAAGCGATAAACTAAGATGCAGAAGCAATAATCATAAGATAACAAGAAATAAGGGGTTGGGGAGAATAAAAATAGAAGAAAGAATGAATCAAACTAAACACATAGATTGATCCAAAGGGGAGAAGAGACTTGAACCATTAAACGGGAGTCACACTAGCGGTGATCCACCATGGATTCAACGTAAGAGATACACGAAGCTCAAGCTTCAACAAGAATGGCCAAGCCTATTCTAACTTCTCAACTCTATCTTCAAAACTAGCTCCTAAGAAAATGGCTAAGTGTTCCTATTTATAGCCTTTAACAAGACTAGGTGAAATGTCCCAAATGGCCCCAAAGCTAATTAATACATACAAGCCACTTAAGGGCAAAATAGGAAGTTCAATGCCAAAATTGGTAGTCTTCAGCGTTCCAGGCGGGGCGCCTAGGCCTAGGTGGGGCGCCTGGAACTTAGGCAGTGAGCTGGGAGGCTTGTGGCCAGGCAGGGCGCCTGGGTGGCCAGGCGGGGCGCCTGGGTGGCCGGGCGGGGTGCCTGGGTTGCTGGGCGGGGCGCCTGGGTTGCTGGGCGGGGCGCCTGAGTTGCCGGGTGGGGCGCCTGGCTCCTTAGGCAGTGAGTCCTCCAGGCGGGGCGCCTGGGCTAGGCGGGGCGCCCAAGGTGCTGGGCTGCTCCTCTTGCATTTTAATCACCTGGAACGGCTTCCAATCGTTTCCTTCTTCTAGGCCCTTCCTCACCAAGTGTAGGTGTACTCCTTGGATCTCCTTAGCTTGGCTCCGTATGAATGGTCTTGTGGGGGTTTGGGTCTTATCATCCTCCCCTTCTTGAAAGGATTTCGTCCTCGAAATCAAACCATCAAGACCTACACTCAAGGACAAAAACAAGCCAAATATCCTACTACAAGAGTAGGTTAGTGCAAGTAGTGTGGAAAACACACTCTTATGGTATAACCAAGTATCAATGACAATGATAAAGCGCATGTTTCCAAAGAAAACAACAAGTACTTGGCTTCCCCAATGGGTGCACTCAATACATGATTCCTCAAAGAGATCAATAGGGTAGAGAATATGCAAGATCTAAGCTATCAAAATTCGTATGATCTCTAAAGCCATTAAGAACACACCAAAGCCTCCCACTACAAGAGTAAGCAAGTCCAACAAGAGGGAGTACAAGTGATGTGAAAATAACACTTTTGTGGTAGAGCCAAGTATCAATACTAATCAAAAGGCTTATGTCTCCAAAGGAAACAACAAGGTCTTGGCTCAACAACGAAAAGTACTCACTACCATAACAAGCAAATAGATCGATAAGACATGGAACATGCAAGATTAAGCAACTAAGTTCCTTATGACCTCCAAGCTTATGGTCAACACACCAAACCTTCAATGCATTACTATCACAATGTGACTCATTGGCTTTGGCATGCTCAACACCCAAGGTGTGATCAACATGTGGGGTGGAGTGAACAAAATAGTTCAATTGACAACTAACATCAAATACTCCACTCCCCTTCTTGGAAGCACTCTTACACACACCAAGAGTGACTTCCTCTCCTCCAAATCCACCTCTAAGACATTCTTCCTCACTAGGAGTCCCAAAAAATGGATTGTCTATAGAGTTCAACTTACCTAACCATGGAGGTTTAAATCCAAACCCTTCTCTAGTTGGATATTCACCGTCACTTTCTTGAAAATCCTCTTCAAAGAAAGGGTTTGTGAAAACAAGTCCACTACCCATCAAAGGCCTGGCATCCAAACTAGAGTCATCATCCACACTTGAGGAGTCATCGAATACAATTCGATCCATCTCATCCACTAGGGACTCCTCAAGGTCACTACCATCCGCACTACAACATATATGTCCACCATTATCAAGCAATTCATCAATTGAAAGGATAGGATAGTCATGCAACTCATCTTCCCCTTTATCAAATATAGTTGGTGTGTCATAACAAGGGTCCCAAATAGGGTCAACTACACAATCTTCACTAGAGAGAGGTTCAATGAAAATTGAGCTCACATCATGATGTGGCTTATCATTCCTCTCAACTAATGGTTCACAATCACACACAAGTTGACCATTCGACTCTACACTAGTTGCAAACACATTGTAATCATACAAATCATCAACTAGTGTTGAGTTAGCACAAACACTACCATGAGACAAGGAAGTAACATGTTCAAGGGAAGAACTATCACATACTTTTGAGTGGCCATCTTGCTCACTCAATACATTTGAAGTGTCATGAATTGTCTCTTCACCTTGAAGCTCACATTGAAGAGTTTCTTCACCTTGTCTATCCTTCTTGGGACACAATTGAGGCTCCATGGCTTTGCCTCCAAGAGTACCTACACAAGCATTCACACAAGTAGAAGAAAAAGATAAAAGGTTAAGGTTAGAATAAGGGGTGTCCTCACTCTTTTTTCCCTCTTTCTTTTCCCTCATTTTCTTTTCAAGGTTAGGTGTAGATTCGGGTGGTGACATCCCACTCACATCACTCAACACATCCTCTCCTTTTTCCACTCGAGGAATGTCACCGGTCACTCCCTTACTCCTCTCAATCTTTTGTCTCTCAAATTCGGGTGAATTGGAACGAGGCCCAAGAATACCCATTGCCGGAGTAGGTGGACTTTTAACATCAACCCGGAATCTAGGACTAAGAGACTCATCACTTGAGATCTCTTTCTTCTTTGTTGGTGAACCACTTGGATTTGGAGCTTGTGGCTTGGGGTTCACCTTGTTGACAATTGTCAACTCTTTTCTTGCACTAGTCCCACCATCGCTTGTGATTGTAGGACTTCTTGTTTGCACTCTTTCGAGCATAGGACGAGGTTCTTTCTCCTTTCCCCCTTGCATAAGCCTCGAGGTTATACGAGGAGGTGACTTGATCTTTACCCCAATTGGCTCAAAGTCATAAATCCTTGGGCCTTGGCCAAAATTATACCTATCATTCACATTACTATATCGCACCTTCTTGCTTTGCAACCATGACTCACCTAACCACACATGACAATGTTGCATGGGGTACACATGATACCACATATAACCCCAATAACCCCTATGAGATATGCACACCCGAGCTTGCTTGGAAACCCACACTCCATAGTACTCATAAGGATACTCTAGGGCATAGCAAGGTAGTCTTAGCTCATCAACCACCGAGGTACTAATGTAATTGGTATCGGTGTTACCAATCTTGAGATAGTACCCTCCATTACCTTCCACCTCAACAAGGAACCTCCTTAGACCCAAGTGTAGTATAGGATCATCTAAGTAAGACCTTCGAACTTCAAGATAACCATCACTATCAACTTGGATCTTCCTCAATACTCCTTGCCTAGCAACACCACTAGGATAACGTCCACTTCCCGTCACTCTTCCAACACTAGAAGTGTAGTTGAAAGTCGAGAAAGGAGTACCACTATGGAACCTATAATTGCCTCTCACCTTGGTTCCATAGCCCTTAGCACCACTCCTACCACCACTACTAGAGCAATGCACTCCCACCACGGTAAGAGCAATACCATTTCTCCTTCCACCCTTCACATGGGAGCTAGAAGATGCAAACCTCCCATTTCCCATGGAACAACCACCACCTCCTCCCATACTAATGGAAGGATCTCTACTACTCCCTTGCACACCATAAGCAACACCAAGAGAAGATGCATATGCACAATTCTTATTATCAACCTCATCATCCATTCTCTCTATGTCACTATCATCATGTTCAAATTCATCACAAGAAGAGTAAGCAGGATCGTCATACCTTGAAGCGTCACCATCTTCCATTTCTTGACTAGAAGCATAGGGATCTTCACATTCATCTTCACAAGCCTCATAGTCTTCTTCATCTTCATAATCAACATAGTGACCCGCTTCATCATCATATGAGCCTTGGTTCCCTGAATCGTCATAGCAATACCCATCATCACCATCATAGGAACCATAGTCTCCATCATCTCCGCATGAGTCATACCCTCCACAATCATCATCATCCGAAGCCATAGTTGTATTCAAAGAGTTAAGGACCTCACAAGTTCACTCCCTCACGTGTATCACTCAAAAGATGTCACTAAATTTTCTTTCCACTCGTGTATACACTCAAGGTCGTTGGCTTTTGTGACCACACTCTATTGTTCTCACCACTCAAGCCTTTTTCCACTCAAGACCTTCTTGTCTCTTAGTAATCACAATGGCAAGATCAATCAACTAATGCACCCAAGTAATGGTTCGGAATGGAGTTTAGGTGACTCGATGTACGAAAGCTATTTAAATGCGCACTTGAAGCAGGCAAGTTCTACGACTTTAAGTAAAGACTCCAAGACACACAACACCCTAAAGAATCAAAGATTAGTGTCAATAAAGTAGGACTAATACCTTAGAAATACTAACCAAGAAGTTCGGAATCGAAACAAACATAAAAAACCATGAAACGAAGCAAATTGAGCCAACCAGTGAACTGGGCGGTCCGCCTGGGTGGGTGGGCGGTCCGCCTAGGGTATGGACCAGTTGCCTAAGTGGGCGGGGCGCCTCATATTAGGTGTTTTCAAAGAGGCATACCAAGGCGAAACATCCTCGAATAGAGGTGACTACCGCTCAAGCCTCTGAAGTCATGGCTGAAAGACATCAAGGTTTACTCGACGAATCTAGAGAGAAGATGCCCGAAGCCATGCCTGAGACAGTCCCCGAGGCGATTCCTGAGGCGCCCAAAGAAACAGAGGTGATCAACCTTGAGGAGCTAGATAAGTCAACTACCAAGGCTAAAGGTAAGGCCAAGGTTGGTGAAGGTTTGTCTCCAATGTGGTTCGAGCTTGTAACGAACCTTCTCTGACTTCTACTCCGGTGGGTACCCCGAGGAGGTTAGAGGCTTCCACCTGTTCCAATTTACTGGAATGCAACAAGTATGACATCATGGGCCTTGAAGCTCTGGTTGGACCAAAAGAGGAGAAAATACTTGAGCAATTCAGCCCAATAAGGTTGATGGCTACTTCAACTGCTTCAACCTTTCATGTGAGTTTTTCTTATATCTTATCTTATCTTACCTTACACATTATTGCTTCAGTGCCTAACTCTTGCTATTTCTTGCTCGGAGCCTTGTCCTTATGCTGAAAACTGTACAATTGGAGCGTGAAAGAGCTGAACAGCTGCAAAATGTGAAGACTGTGTGGGAAGGCCAAAATAAAAAGTATTTGGCTCAGATCGTCGAGTTGAAGTCCCAATTAGCTACATCGAACCTCGAGTTAGAGCGAGCCCGCGAAGCTGCTGCAAAGTCCGAATCGGATAGGCGTGAGGTTGTTGCTGCATTTAAGGCTCAATTGCAAGCATTGAATGATGGGTTTGCCACCGAGCGTGTGGGGCTGAATTTGGAGATTGAAAGGCTTCATGCCGAAGTATCTCTTGTCAAGGCTGAACTCCTTGAAAATGGCCAAAATTATCATGACAAGTTGAAGGAGTATACAGCCAAGCTCCAAGGATTGTAAAATTGCGTGAGCCAAGTCCCAGCGCTTGAAGGTGAGTTTGCTCGACTTCGAAGGAAGATTCCAGACCTCGGGAAGCGAGACAAAGTTAAGGCCACTAGGGAAAAGTTCGAAGAAGCATGGGCTATGGTCAAGACTCAGCTTGAAGCTCTTGAGAAAGTTAAAGTCGGAGAGATTGTGCTGGATGAAGAAATTGCCAAAGCGCAAGGTGATGCCGCCGAGGCTCAGAAGATCGTTGATGAGCTTCTCTTGAGCTAGGGCTCGGATAATGGGGAATCCGAGGATGATGACGACGGCGGGGAGAGCACTGAAGAGGAGACTTCTGAAGGAGAAGGAGATCCTCAGGCTTAGCTTTTTCTCTCCGAACTTTTGTTTTTGTTATGGTCGTCGAGCCTATTTGTACAAACAATCTTTGCGGCCTTCGAGCCTATGGTAATGAATTTAATTTTTTGCCTCTAAGTGTTAGCCTTTATTTTATCTTGGAAATTTTGATTAATCACTTAGGATAATTTTTCTTGCAAGACTTTGTATCTTATAACAAACCGATGCTAGCTTGGAACGACGTCTCGTTCCCCAGCCGAGGCATGAAAGAGTGACCTTGGTCAAATAATATATATTTGGTATATAAAATCGTAAAAATAAAGAGATGTTGAATCAAGTTCATTTCATTGATGATAATAACGAGCCAAGGTTGGCTTTTACATAAAACCTAGTCATAAAAGACTTAGGCAAATTTCAAAATGACACCACTATCGGGCAAAAAATACAAAGTACTAAGCTACTCTTCGGGCGGACAGTCCCCGGTGCTTGAATAGCTAGTTCTCGGTATGAAAGGCCTCGAGTTGAACTTTACTGCACCCCATCTCTCACATCCCCCCAGTGTTCGGGTGTGAATCTTGATGAAGACCCGAGCATTGTGCCATTCCTTTTGCTTCCTGAAAAGATGAAGCAAAGTAAACGAGGGGTTAGTAAGAATTATTCGAGCCAAGCTTCGGAGCGTTTTCTTCTCGTAGTCGTAGGCGAAATTTTATTGATTAGGGATAACGTACCTCAGTGTTAGAAATAATACCGCTTCAAATTGGAGATATTCCAATTTGAGGGTTCGAGATTGCCCTTCAAGTCTTCCAATTGATAAGATCCTTTTCCAACGATCGCTTTGACTTTGTAGGGTACTTCCCAATTCACAAAAAATTTTCTAGTGATTGGTTTGAAGCTTTCAACACATAATCACAAACTTTGAAGTCCTTAAGTTTGGCTTTCCTATTGAGATATGCTTCGATTTGTCTCTTCTGAGTCTCCAACCGAATCAAAGCTAGTTCCCTTTTCTCTTCGAGTAGGTCCAATTCTATGCGCATAGCCTGTTGATTTGTATCTTCGGTGGCGTGAGCATACTGAAGGCTAGGCTCGCCCACTTCCACGGGAATTAATGAATCCATTCCATAAGTGAGGGAGAAGGGAGTTTCACCGGTGCTATTTTTCTCCAAGGTCCTCATTGCCCACAACACTCCGGGTTCCTCTTCGGGCCATGGACTTTTTGCTTCGTCAAGCCTTTTCTTTATATTCTCAATGACAACCCTATTTAAAGACTCAGCTTGACCATTTTAACTTGTGTGATAAGGTGTTGATACTATCCTTTTTATGCCCCACTAATTTAGAAAATGAGTGACTATTGACCCTATAAATTGAGGACTATTGTCGCAAGTAATTTCTCTTAGGACACCGAACCTGTAGATAGTATTTTTGCGGATGAAATCTGTTACATCCTTCTTTCTGACTTTGACGAAGGCCCCCGCTTCTACCTATTTTGTGAAGTAGTCAGTTAGCACAAGTATGAACCGAACACTTCATTTTGCCTTTGGCAAGGGACCTATTATGTTCATTCCCCATTTCATGAACGGTCAAGGTGACACGACCGAATGCAGAGGCTTGGCTTGTTGGTGGATCATTCGGCCATGTCGTTGATATTTATCACATTACATCACAAAGGCTTTGGCATCTGCGTTAATAGTCGGCCAATAGTATCCAGCCCGAAGCAATTTGTCCACCAAAGCTTTTCCCCCTGAGCGGTTGCCACACTCGCCTTCGTGAACTTCCCTCATTACGTATTCCACTTCTCCCAAGCCCAAGCATTTGGCCATTGGGCCACAGTACATCCTCCGGTACCACTTTCCCAAGATAAGTGAATACGAAACTGCTTGAGTTCTTAATTTTTTCGCCTCTCTCTTATTCATTGGGAGAGTCCCCAATTCCCAATAAGAGATTAACTTGGTTCGCCAATCCCACGTATGATTCACTGAATTGACTTCTAGCTTCATGCTTTTTATTTGCGAAGAAAGCAATCGAATAACATAATCAGTCCCCGAGTGTTCTTCCTCAACAGTCGAACCTAGGTTGGCTATGGCGCCAGCCTCGGTGTTTTCCTAATGAGGTATCTGTTGAATCTTCCAATCTTAGAACTTATCCAAGATCTGCTGCGCTCGGACCAAAATTTGCTGCATTCTGAGCTCGCGAGCCGAATATTCCCCGAGCACTTGGTTCACGACTAATTGTGAGTCGCACTTCTACTCAACTTTTTCTACTCCCATCTTTTTGGCCAATTCCAACCTTTCTATAGCAGCTTCATATTCGGCTTCATTATCTGTCACCTTTTCAAACGTGATCAAATGTATGATCATTTCACCCGTTGGGGTCATTAGGACAATTCCTAGCCCCGAACTCTTTGAGTGTCCATACCCCCGAGGTCATTCCCTTGGACATTGAATTCTCCCTTTCTGCCTTGGGAAGAATTACTATACTAAAGTCAGCCACGAAATCTACTAATAATTGTGATTTTATAGCGATTCGTGGTTGATAGGTAATATCATATTCACTTAGCTCTACCGCCCATTTGGATAGCCTCCCCGATAACTCTGGTTTGTGAAATATGCTTTTAGGGGAAAGATGGAGACTACGGCTATTGGATGACATTGAAAATAAGGTCTTAGTTTTCGAGTAGTAACAACTAAGTCGAGGGCTAACTTTTCAAGATGTGGGAACCTGGTTTTGGCATCGAGGAGTGTCTTGCTCACATAGTAAATGGGTTGTTGCTTGCCATCTTCCTCCCAAACCAGCACAACACTTACTGACACCTCGGACAAGGCTAGGTAAATCAACAAAGTTTCCCCATATTTTGGCTTGGGGAGCAGCGGCACCTTAGCCAAATATTGCTTCAACTTTCTCAGCACTTCTTTGCATTCCGGTGTCCATTCGAAGGCATTATTCTTCCTTAAGACTGAAAATAATTTGTGGCATCGCATCTAGATATGAATCAACTCAAGGCAGCGATTCGGCAAGTCAAGCGTTGAACTTCTTTTATCCCGGACAACTCATCGGGGATTTCCTCGATAGCTCTAATTTTTTCTGGATTAGCCTCGATGCCCCGTTTGAAGACTATGAATCCTAGAAATTTTCCTGAGCCTACACCGAAGGCACATTTTTCAGGGTTCAGCTTCATATTATATTTCCTTAAGACAACAAAGTTCTCCCTTAGATAATTCAAATGCTCTTCAACTCGAACTGATTTGACCAACATGTCATCTATGTATACCTCCATCGACTTCCCGATGTAATCTTTGAACATGCGACACACTAGTCTTTGGTAGGCTGCCCCATCATTATTAAGTCCAAAGGGCATTACCGTGTAGCAATACGTACCTCGGTCAGTAATGAACAAGGTCTTTTCTTCATCCTCAGGATCCATAATGATTTGATTATAGCCCGAATAAGCATCCAAGAAAGCTAATAGTTTATATCTAGCCGTGGAGTCTATTAATCTATCTATTTGAGGCAATGGATAAGAATCTTTAGGACAAGCTTTATTCAAATCCGTTTAATCCACGCACATTCTCCAGTTGCCATTCTTTTTGGGCACAACTACGGTATTAGCCAGCCATTCAGGATATTTAACTTCTCTGACGAAGCCATTATCGAGCAACTTCTTCATTTCTTCCTCAAACACCTTTCTCCATACGTCGGCATGCGACCTCCTCTTCTGCTTCACCGGGGTATAACGTGGGTCCACGTTCAATTTATGGGTCATGATCTCTGGATCGATGCAGACCATGTCAGCGTGGGACCACGTGAAGCAATCATTGTTGGACTTCAACAGCTCGATTATAAATTTTTTCGACTCTAGGTCCAACTCCGAGCCGAGAAACACTTTTCTATTTGGGAAATCCTTCGAGAGCGGGAAGGATTCAAACTCTTCGGTAGTTGAATCCTCGGCTTTCTACTTCTGAGGTTCTTGAATACATACCGGGATCTTCTCTACTACTTCTTCTCGTGGGTCAGTTTGGGGAGCCGAATCCCTCTCTTCACTAGACCCCGGCTGCTCTGATTGTTATTTCTTCGGTCTATTCGGGACGACTCTACTCTTCAGCGCAACTGAATAGCACTCCCTAGCCATTTGTTGCTCTCCCTTAATCGAACGAATTCCCCAAGGGGTTGGGAATTTGATGACTTGATGAAGAGTAAATGGTACGGCTTCCATTGAATGTATCCATGGACTCAAGAGGATCACATTGTAAGCCATGTTCTCGGGCATGACTTGGAACATTGTTTCCTTAACAACTCCTTCTGCATATGTATTGAGTGTGATCTCGCCCAATGTCTTCTCCGTGGAATTATTGAAGCCAGTTAAAAACAGTTGCCTTCAGGATTATTTGATTCTTCAGCCACATTTTCTTAACGGCCCCATAGCTTATGATATTAACTGAGCTACTGAGGTCAATCAAGACTCGTTTGATATCTGAGTCATTGATGCTTAACATAATGACCAAGGAATCATGATGGGGAAGCATCATCCCATCACAATCGTCATCATAAAAATAATCTTCTTGCCCGAGCCTCCTGTTGGGGTCCTCTTTTCCATTGTTATTGACAATTTGGAAAATTTTTTGGCAGCAGCGAAGTTCACACCGTTCACTTCAGATCCCCCAGTTATCACATTTATAACCCTCTGGGGGGTGGTGCCCTCAGTGGCTGTCCATCCCCTCTGTTCTTTGTATAATTCTGTTTGCCTTTATCGGTGAGGAATTCGCTCAACAAGCCATTCTTCAATAAATAGGCTACCTCGAGGCGGAGTGCCTTACACCCCTCGGTACGATGTCCATAGTCAGCATGGAATTCACAACGCAAACTTTGGTCCCTTTTTTCTGAGGCTGTCCTCATATCTTTGGGCAATCTCACCCGTTTGTCTGTCATCCCCTTCAAAGCATTTAATAACTCCGTGGTCGATACGTTGAAGTTATAATCTGGTATCCGAGACAAATCTTTATCTTTGGATACCAAAGCAGGCCCCGTGGTGCCTTTTTGATTAGAACTGTGGCTCATTCGGCCTCCGAGGTGTTGGCTCATTGGTGACCCACCAAGCCCTTGACTCACATGTTGCCTTTATGAGTTGTATGGTTCATATCGACCCTTTGAGCTCCCACGTTGCGCTTCAGTGCGTCGTGATGACTCCAGTCGATTTCTTTAACTCGAGCTTCGGCCTGCAGCCCTCCATTCTACTTCTTCCAGCCTTATCTTAGTGGTAGCTCTATCGCGTAATTCATCCCACGTTTGAGCTTGATATTGTTGAAGCTCTTTCCTTAATTCAGCAGCTGCTTCAGAATTTCGAGTATTGATATTCTTATCAAAGGCCATAATAGCCAAGTTATCCCCCATGGGGGACAACTCCATCCTCTCGGCTTGAAATAGCTCGAGGAAGTCTTTGAAGGGTTCCCCATATTGTTGTTTGACTTCAAGGATATCCTCTTTTCTTTGAAGAATTTTCTTTGCTCCAGTATGAGCCTTGATGAGTGCATCATCTAGTTCCTTGAAATCTGAAATAGATTCCGAGGGTAAATGCATATACCAATGCAACACCCCCTTTTTCCAAAGTGTCCCCAAATTTCTTTAAGAACATAGATTCTTTTTCAATTTTAGATAAATCGTTTCTTTTCACCATCGCCAAGAACTCAGTCACATGTTTAACCGGGTCGGTAGTGCCATCATACTTCTTTAGAATCTGCATTTTGAAATGCTTTGGAATTGGAGCTGGGGCAACCTCGGGTTTGTAAGGCAATTGCATACATTTGTCGATGTCCAATGCCCTTTGGGTCTTCCTCACCCCAGGGACATTTTCGAGCCGCTTTTCGACTCGAGCTTCAAATCAGGCCTCAATCTCTCTTCTCCACTTTTCGAGGTCTACCGAGGAGTTAGTTTCTGCCATGTTGGGAATCGTCCCGAAGGGTGGTTTGGTATTCGGTACAGTCCCCGAGCCTCCAGACGTGGCTCCATTTTGAGGTCCCACTGTTGTCGCGCCGGTAGGAACGAAGTTTGGGATGCCTCTATTCGGATCTACGGTCTAATTACAAGTAGGGGTAGCGTGGTTTCTCATCGAGACTACCACTAAGGAGCTACGAAATTCAGCGTTAATAGTCTCTTGTTGATCAAAGCGTTGTTGAAGGTTATTCAAGGAGCGTATGACAAATGCTTGGAAAGGGTCATTTGATCCCGACGAGGAAGTGGTGGCATGAACGTAGCAGTTTGTCCATCGGGAGGTAACTGGTGTCTATTGGCATCATTGCCATTGTAAGCCATTACTGAAGCGAAGTATGTAAAAGAAAGTGAACGAGGTTATCGTTCAACCTTGTACCAAAGCGTAATTGCTTGAATCACCATAGACGGCGCCAATTTGTATTGACCAAAATCAGTTAGGACAACAAATCAAATTTGAAATGGATTTACAAGCAATGCTAAGTATCAATGTTGAAATAAAACAATAAAATTGAACAAATTGATGAGCAGTAAAGACGAAATTCCAATATAGATTATGAGTACAAATTTTGGCAGAGTTTCTGTATGTATTTCTAGATAGATACAACATAAAATGAAACACTATTTATAGATGTATAATACAAGTCATTCCCCCCATTTTCGTCCACTAGACCACTCATCCCCACATCCTTTGTATGTGGGGTTAGTGAGGTGAGATCGTGGGTGGTGCCCCTACTGAAGATGTGATAATCCACCTAGGCTCAATTTGGTGATCTCGAGGATACAAGTCGCCGATGGTTCGACCGAGGTGGCTATTCACCAGAGCGCTCGGTGGACTATAGCTTCGGTTGGAGACTTCGATACCCTCACTACTTACCTCGAGCTTTGGTTTGACAACAACTGTTCAGTATGCCTTAAACCGAATCCCCGAAATGTCACGTACTCGAACCAATTTTTACCCAATACACTAATCATGGCATTAAAACTATGACTCTGATGTCAAATTGTCACGACGCAATCACAAGGTTGTGATGGGCACCTACCAAATATTATTCACACAATACCTATTCATATAAACTCCTTTAATAAAATAAAGGAATAATGTATAAGCAAGGATATAAGGATCCTAATCAAAATATCTAAACAACTACTAACATGAATAAGAGTATAGAAGATCCAACTTAATAACATATTCATCTCCCCAATATGAGGTCATGATTGTCTTAACAAGAGCTATACAATACTCTATACAAAGTTTAGGAAGGAAATACACAGTAAATATTAAAGAGACCAGTGCACCACCAAGAACCAGATTTTGTCTCACCGTTGGGTTGTCTAAAAGATCTCGCTATCATCCATTAATCATGCTGGTACTGGGCGTCGAATATACCAGAAGAGATATCAAGAAAAGACAAATAAACAAGAAACTAGGAGTGAGTCTAAGACCCAATAGGGACTGAAGAATGTGTCCAAGTATGAAGAAAAAAATATTCATGGGACAGATACATAATTTAGTAACAAAATACAGTTTACTAAAATAAACCAACTATAAAAATAACAGTCTCAAGACAGTATCACGCTTTAGTACTTCCAAAATAGAAAATCAACATATAACAATACATATGCAACAATTGTGACCTCAAATATATGCAATGATGTTTGAAACCAGGCATAAATAATTTGGTATTCCGTACGTACGTACTTGGTGGTAAGAATTCAAGCATAAACCATCCGGTCTTCGTCACCTACTCGATCAAGTACGCTTCCGAAAATCCAGGAACAAATTATCGTCCGCACCTACTTGGTCAAGTATGGTCAGGTACGCTTAACCTTGATATTTATCAAATGTTCTTCCTTACTTGGTGATAAGAACCCAGGTATAAACCATCTGATCTACATCACCTACATGGTCAAGTACTCTTATAATATTTGGATTGGTTTAGTCTTTTCTTTTTCTCTTTTATTTTTGAAGGCTGAATGGTGTAGTAAGTATTCTTTAATTTACTTTAATTTTTGCCTTTCTTTTGAGGAGATAATATAGATAGTCAATAATTTGTGTCGTTATTAACTAAATATATTTTATAATTCAAACATATTCTTTACAATTATTTATGTGATTTTAAAGAAGTTATTACTCATGATACAATTATATGCGAGTATGCACAATCTCTATGAGAAAAAAATTAAATGTCAACATGAAAAATATAGTTATAAACATAATGCCACAAGTAGTTATAAACATAATACCACAAGTTATACTATATTGATACGGTAAAATATCTTTATACTATTAGGGGTCGTTTGATTAAAGGGATAAGGGGCTATAATTCTGGAATTATTTATCCCATGTTTTGTTGCGGTGACAAAGTGGGTTAACCAAAAAATGAAAATAGTTCTAGGAATGTCCGGTTATCTCACTTTCAACCAAACACCCTTTGTGTTTAAAACTTTAATACATCTTTACTTAAACATTTTGGAGTTTAAACTCTTTATATATAAAACTTCAATTGTAACAATTTATAACAACAACAACAATATAGGCAGTGTTATCCCACAAGTGAGGTTTAGAGAGAGTGAGCCGTACAATGACCTTATCCCCATTAAAGTGGAGAGGTTGTTTTCAATAGACTCTCAACTCAATTTTTTACAAACTTATGTGATAAAAAAGTTGAGGGGAAGGGGGCGACGTTCATCAAATTTGCTGAGGTGTTTGTATTATGTGATAAAATAGTTGAAGGGGAGGGGTGACGAGCATCAAATTTGCTAAGATGTTGGTATGAGTGTAGAAATTAAGTTTCATCTTATACGATATAAATTCCAACATTGGTTACAAATTTTGAAGGAATTTTCACGTCGGTAGACTCTTTAGGCATCTTAATTACAACAGATAACTGACACTATTAAAACTTTGAACACATTAGGACACTTTTAAGTTTTTTTACAAAATATAGTACAACAGAAATCACTCGATATCATACTTATTCACTCTCTCTCTCGTTCCCTCCCCCCCCCCCCCCCCCCTTCCGCTCTCTCTCTCTTTTACTTAACGCTCTCTCTACCATATTCAAATCTAGCACTGCCTCCATCACTGTCTCAGCCACTGTTGGTGTAACCCCGGGATCGACATCCCATTGTTGTCGCCAACTTGTTCCATTCATTGTTTCATGCTCCATCCGGCGCTGTTGTTGCTGCTCTTCTTCTTCTTCCTCTAGATCTTCTTCTTCTACATCTTCTTTTTCTTTTTTTTTTGTTTTGTATGGACATATTTTTTGGAAGATTTTGGTGGAATAGATAATAGATATGGTTGTTTATGGTGGTGGCTATGATGGTTTGTGATGGTGATTTGAATGTAGAATGAGTTTTGTATGTCTAATGTATATATATGTGTATATCTTTGTATTTGTGTATATGGGTGTCTAGATATAGCAAATATATGTATATCTTTGTGTTTCTAGTTTGTATATATTTTGTATATCTTGTATGTCCATTTGAATGAAGTGTAGGAGTAACACATACATCTTTGCATGTCTAGTTAATTTGTAGATCATCATATCCGTGTATGTCTAGTGCATGTACAACACAAATATTTATAGTGTATGTCCATGATATTTTTTATATGTCTAGTGTGTTTGTCTCTCTTCTAAGATCAAAATCACTTTTTCAAGCATGAAAATATATGGTATGCTTTTGTATTTGTAAATGTATGTGCTTTTTTCGGTATGTTTGTGAATCTTTCTGATTTATTTTCTTATGCAAAAAAAATGATGGTCGATGGCGGCAAGTGGATGACGACGAATGACTGGAAATGGTCAACGGTGGTCGGCTCTGACCGACTGAACAGAGAAGTGGGAGTGGCTAGAGTGAGTAAAAGAAAAGAAGAAAATGATAAAATACTCTAAATCCCTAATTTTATGGGATTTATTAGTTTTTGTTTATATTGTGATAAAAAATTTATTATGTTTTGTAAAATATTTAGTATCAGTATATTTGAAAACTAATCCCTATTTGAATATTTGTGTTAATAGCGCATAATTATTTGTTGCACTTGGTGCACCTCGTAAGACACTAGAGGGAGGGGTGAATATTGTCCTCATCCGATTTTTAATCTCCAAAAAACTTGCTTCATGCTAACTTATTTACTCTCGAAGAACCAGGTTCTCAAAGAGTTCTACATATCGCTGAAATTTAATGTAATTTCAAAAATTAAAGAACATAGAGACTTTTACACTGAGAAATCCTTGCAACTTGCAAGGGATAAAAAAATCATGACCCAAGCTATTGGGATTTAAGCTCTTCTACTATGAAAATCTAAGCAAGATTTACGTTACAACTCTATAACCAAGTAACTAAAACTCTTAGTACCTAAACCTTACAAGCTTCACTCTAGCTTACAAGATTAAAACTTCCTACCACAAAGATATTCTACTTCAATGCTTCTTAATAAGCTTATAGAATTACAACTCGATACCTATAATAGAATTCTAGACAAACAGACTAACTAAGAAACTCTTCTTCCGCCTGGTTCTGCTGCCTTGCTTCTGTTCTTGCACTCAATAGCTCTCACGTATAATTGCTCTCGATTTTCTTGTATGAGAATTCTTGAATACATAATGATCATGGCCAAAACTACTTGTATTTATAGAGTTCTCAACAGCCTTATTCTCTTTAGTTTAGAAATTCTTTTCCAATTTGGAATCCTTTTCCGTCTTGGATACAAATATTCCCTTATTTGATCCTAAGTTGTTTTGCTTAGGTCTTCAATCCTTTGCCACCTAAGAATCCTCCTTCCAGCGCTTCTTGAATTTATCTCCAACTTCAACTCAGATTGAGACTTTGTCTTCAGCTGTCGACTTCTCCTTCTTGAACTCGGCCTTGTACTTAAACTTGAACAACTTCATCATTACTCCAGCTGTGAACATTTTTCCTTCTCCAACTCAACACCAAGTCCTTTAATTTTTCGATCATCAAAATCTTACATCAACAAATTCTCCTTTTCTGATGATGACAAACAATATTGTCTCACCGAGAGTATTAACAAGAACCTATATACATAAACACTAAACCAAGAACCAAGGTAATAAAGATGTTAGACAAACTTACTAGCTCACAAACATACAAAGTCTAAACAATAACTAACTTCCCCTTTTTTCATCACAGAAAAGTTCGCAGTTCGTGAACCTGCATAACTTAATAATTTAGTTTTTACTCTAGTGCCATAGGCAGCTAGCCAACCTATCAAGCTACTGTTCAGACATAAATACCGGTAAATAGTAGTAAAGGATATTAAAACATTTAAACTGCCAAACAAGCTTAAACATCAAAACACATCATCCAAAATACACAATAAAAAATAATAAATGTCTTAAACAAGCCATAACATCAATTAGCGGAAACGAAGAAGGGACTCGTTCAGGTCTAAGGCCTATCAAGAATATGGAAATTGTTAATTAACTTGGAAAGATGCCTCGAATTTCCTTCTTTCACTCATTCCAGCTGCGCGCCCAGTCTTGCATTCTCAGCATTCAGCCAAGACAGCTCCTCTGCTTGCCTCTCAAGCTGCCTCCTATAGACCTCTATTCTCCTATCCACACGTGCAACAGGCACTTCCTCAACTTCCTCCTCCAAGTTTAGAGGTTCATCAGCAGGTTCCTCATCTAGCACATAGTCACATGACTTTAACATGGTCCTCCCAAAGACATTATTGTGATCCGACTCAGTTCACTTACCCAATAGGAACTCATACCACAGCAACCTTACCAGTGTGCTTTTTCATCAGATCGGGCAGATTCTCACGAACTTCTCAATCAAGTAGGTCCATGTAAGTATGGTTAAGAAAATTCTCCTCATTTTTCCTTTCAGACCTCGGCAATAGGTTTTTCAGCACAAATTTAAGAAGCACTTGGTGGAATGACGTCAATGCCTTCTTTTTCACTTGTGTGGCTCTAGATAATCTGGGTTTCCCAGCAAATTTTTGAGATACCTCCAACACGGACACACCATCTCCTTACGCCGGCCATGAGTTCCTCAGTTATTCAGTATACCTTTTAGAAGGAACACCTAAAATCACACCAAGTTAACTGCAATCAAACAAGATCACTAGACCTTTCACAATGGGCTTCAATATACCTCCACTCACTATGCAATTAGTGTAAAATTCCCGACACCCTTGCTCATACAACCAACGAGTTCTCTTGCTAAACAAGTTCAGCAAACCTTGAGCATTCAACTTCTCAACAAGCTGTGTCATACCCTCTAGCTCAAAGTCAACGAGAATTTTATCCTTCACAAGGGGCAAACCTCTGAAATAGTCCACTCTTTTTGCCTTTTCTTCCTTGTCACTGTCACGACCCCCTTTTTTAACTTTAAAGAAAATATAAGTATTTAAAAGGGTTGTGACTGTGTTAAAGGTACATGAATGTTAAGAGAATTACGGAGTTGCCACTTGACAAGTTAAAGATGTGCCAAGTCACCAAAATGGTGTACCTAGAACACCTATGACTCGTTTAATGATCTGCGTCAGAGTTTCAGGTAAGGATCTCGGTTGATTGTCGGGAAGGTGTTAGGCACCCTCGAGTCCTGTGCCAAGCACAGTTGCTTTATTGACGCATTTCGACTCTTTGAATTTGTTTGTTATATTTTTGCCTTGATTTTGTTGCATCTTGATTCATTTAATTAAATTATTCGTTCAAATGAAAACTCAAATCCAGATATAATCGCGCGAGCACTTCACTCGTTCGAAATCTACCGACTTAAATTAGTTAAATCACGCAGGTACTTCACCCATTCGAAATCTCCTAATTTAAATGAGTCTCAGTGAACAATTCATTATTCGACTTACTTGCTCAAGTACTATTTAAGTTTCAAAGGTTTGCCTTTGGGCTATATAGTTGCATGTACATCTTTGATAAAATATTGACAATTGTCATGTTGCGAAACTTGTTCAAATTAAGAACTAATTTGTTTTTCTTAAACCAACCAAATTAATTACGAAGGAAGAAGTGTCGTTGCCAAATTATCTTAACAAAAATCTGCCTTTTCACAACTTATTTGCACTTAACAGCCCCCCATTAGAACTTTTTTCAAAGTTGTCTCAGTTTCACAAGTTATTAACGTTTTCCTTTGGATTTATCTTAAACTTCTAAAATAGCTGATTTTAAACAAACAATGAAAACAGATAAGTATCCAAACTATAAAGATACAATAGATATACCTTAAAACATAAACGTAGCCAAAGTCAAATATTCTCGATTTCTCTTATTCTTACAGGTGGCAAAACAACAGCATACATCATATATAAACATAAAAAAGGAGAGTTCTTTTGTGGTCCTTACATGTTGTTGTATTGGGTAAAAATTATCGTCTTCGGTCAGCACCCCGAGTTGGTAGACCGAAGAGAAAACGAGCTGACGCTCCGAAGGGAAAATAACCGATCGTGACTGAATCACCAAGGTCAACGCCCGAAGGCGAGACCGAAGAGAAATTAAGCTCTTAACTTCGGGGGCATGGCACCCTCTTCGGATAGCAAGGTCAGATGACCGAAGCCCGTGGCAAGGCTTCGGTAAACACCTCGGTCCCAACGGCTTTGCAGCCCATTACTCTGCCCCACTAACTCACCCATGTTGCTGAGCAGATCGTGGGAGAAGTGCATGAAGGTGATGGAGAACGTGGGCAAGGCCCTTAGGCCTATAAATAGATGCTCATTTTGTAATATAGGCATCCAGAAATTGTACCGAAACTCTGTCAAAATCTGTACACAGCATTCATATATTGAAACACCTTTTACGTTCTCGCATTTTATATCTCTTTTCCGCATTATTGTGACTTTGATACGAAGTATTGCTTGTATCCGAATCCGAAATTTATTTGTGTACCTAAAAACGGTTTAGGCCCATACAAATTGGCGCCGTCTGTGGGGATATAAGCAGTTACGCTTTGTTCCAAAGTTCCGCTTTTCATTTTCTGTCAAGAATTTCCAATCTGACGTTATGGCTGATAACGACAACGGTGGTAATAACGGCGATCGGGCTGGCGTTCCGCAGAACCAACAGCCCATGGCCCCGATGACGACAGAAGAGTTCCAAATGTATGTTGTCACGACTCTAAGAGCTCTCCAAACCAAGCAGGATGAGCAAGCAAGTATTAACGCCGAGCTCCGTGCCTCGTTGGAGGCAAGAAACAGTGCTGCGCCCAACGGCACCCAGCCCATGGCTCCTGGTGGAGGCACCCCGCCTTTCGTTCCTACGGGCGCGACAACAGGGGGACCTCGCAATGGAGCCACGTCTGGGGGCTCGGGGAGTAACCCATCCTCCACGCCACACTTCGGGACGGTTCCCACCGTGGCGGAGACAACGTCCTCAGTCGATGTTGAAAGGATAAGCAGGGAAATCGAGGCTCGCATCGAGGCGCGCATCGAGAAGCGCCTCGAGCGCATACCGGGGATAAGCAAGGAGGAAGATGACCTTGATATTGAACAGTATAGGGAGCAGCCCTATAAGCCTGAAGCAGCACCGGCTCCAACTCCTGTGGGGTTCAAACTCACATTCCTCAAAAAGTATGATGGGACAACTGATCCCAAGGAGCATGTCAGGGAGTACATGTCCATGGTAAAGAGCAACGACTTGACGTCCACACAGCTCGAGTCCATGTTCCTAAAGAAGTTTGGTAGTTCGTTGGAAAAGGGTGCCCTTCGGTGGTATTTGTGCTTGCCATCGGGGTCAATTTCCTCGTTTAAAGAACTATCCAGCGCCTTTGTCAAGGCTCACACCGGCGCGCAAAAGATCCTCCAGAGGAAGGAGGATATATGTGAAGTGAAACAGTGGCCCGGCGAGCCCCTTAAAGAATTCCTCGAGCGATTCCACGCCGAGCGCATGGAATTGCCTCGGATGGATGACACCCTGGCCATCATGGCCTTCGAGAAAGGCATCAATAGCCGCAATTCTGGCGCTGCAGCTGAATTGCGTAAGGAATTGCAACAGTACCAGGTCCTGACATGGGAGGACCTGCATAGACGCGCTTACTCCAAAATCAGATTGGAGGAAGCAGAGTTCAAAAACCGAGGTTACAGCTACAACAACCGAGGTGATACGTCAAACCGCGCCGAAGCGCCACGAAACAATTCAAAGGGGAGGTATGAACCATATACCTCACCGAGGCAGCATGTTAGTCAGAGGTTGGGAAACAATCCCAGTAGCTCATACCCCGCCTCTAATATAAGCCAAAGGCTCGGAGGGAAGGTTCAAACTAAAGTGAACCAAAAGAATCCCTCGGGCCCCGCTTCGGCCCAAAGAAAGGATCTGCCTCGGATCCAGGATTATAACTTCAACATATCGACCTCGGAGCTGGTCGATGTTGTCAAGGGGACAGCCGGGGTAAGGGTTCCAAAAGATATGAGGACCCCGGCAGACAAGAGGGACCACAATCTGCATTGCGAATTTCATGCAGATTATGGCCACAGAACCGAGGACTGCAAAGCCTTGCGCCTCGAGGTAGCCTATTTACTGAAGAAAGGAGTCCTGGCTGAATTCCTTACCGACAAGGGGAAGGATAACTTCTCAAAGAACCGAGGCGATGGACAGCCACCTCGGGCCCCACCCCCCGACAGAGTAGTCAACGTCATCACCGGGGGGTCCGAAGTGAATGGTGTGAACTTCGCTGCGGCGAAGAAATTTGCTAAGCTCTCCATCACAATGGAGAAGAGGACCCGAGTTGGAGGCTCGGGCAAAGATATAGTTTTTGATGAAGATGACTGTGATGGGATGATGTTCCCCCATCACGATGCTCTAGTCATCATGCTGAGGATTAATAATGCCGACATCAAGAGGGTATTGATCGACCCCGGTAGCTCAGTAAATATCATCAGCTACGGGGCCGTGAAGCAGATGTGGCTGAAAGGGGAAATCATCCCCAAATCAACAGTGTTGGCCGGTTTTAATAACTCAACGGAGAAGACGTTGGGTAAAATCACGCTGAAGACATTCGCTGAGGGTGTCACCAAGGAGACACTGTTTCAAGTCATGCCCGAGGACCTGGCTTATAATGTGATCCTCGGGCGACTATGGATCCACTCCATGGAAGCTGTTCCCTCCACTTTGCACCAAGTGATCAAATTCCCAACGCCTTGGGGAGTTCGGTCGATCAAAGGAGAGCAGCGAGTAGCGAGGGAATGCTACTCGGTCGCATTAAAAAGTGGAGTCGCCCCGAGCGGGCCCAAAAAATAGCAACCGACGCAACCGGGATCAAGCGAGGCGGGCCTCCAAAGCGAAATTGAAAAGATCCCGGCATGCGTACAAGAGCCTCGGAAGCAAAAAGCCGAGGACTCTACCATTGAGGAGCTGGACTCTTTCACTCTATTGAGAGAGTTCCCAGAGAGGAAAGTACATATCGGCTCGGAGTTGGACCCGAAGTCGAAGGAAGCAATCATGGAAGTTTTGAGGTCCAACAGCGACTGCTTTGCATGGGCTCATTCAGACATGACGGGTATCGATCCGGAGATCATGACTCATAGACTGAATGTAGACCCAAAGTTCACCCCGGTGAAACAGAAGAAGAGACCTCACGCCGGGGTGAAAAAGAAGGCGATCGAGGATGAAACCACGAAGTTGCAAGAAAATGGTTTCATAAGAGAGGTCAAATATCCCGAATGGTTGGCAAATGTGGTAGTTGTGCCGAAGAAGAATGGCAAGTGGAGAATGTGTGTAGACTACACCGACCTGAATAAAGCTTGCCCCAAAGATTCTTATCCACTGCCGCAAATCGACAGGTTAATAGACTCCACGGCTGGACACAAACTATTAACTTTCTTGGATGCGTACTCGGGCTACAACCAGATCCTCATGGATCCCGAGGACGAAGAAAAGACCTCGTTCATCACTGACCGAGGCACATTTTGCTACAAAGTAATGCCCTTCGGGCTGAAGAACGCTGGGGCGACCTACCAAAGGTTGGTATGTCGCATGTTCAAAGAGTACATCGGGAAGTCTATGGAGGTCTACATAGACGACATGCTCATCAAATCGATCCAAATAGAGGATCATTTGAATCATCTGAGGGAAGCTTTTGCTGTGTTGAGACAATACGGTATGAAATTGAACCCTGAGAAGTGCGCCTTCAGCGTAGGATCAGGCAAATTCTTAGGTTTCATTGTCTCCGAGCGGGGAATCGAAGCCAACCCAGACAAAATCAGAGCCATTGAAGAAATCCCCGAGGAGCTTACCGGGGTAAAAGAAGTGCAACGCTTAACTGGCCGAATCGCTGCCTTGAGTCACTTTATCTCGAGGTCTTCGGAGCGATGCCACAAGTTTTTCTCTGTTTTGAGGAAAAGCAATCACTTCGAGTGGACGCCGGAGTGCAAACAAGCGTTGAAAGATTTGAAGCAATATTTGGCTAACGCACCGTTGCTTGCCAAGCCAAAAGAAGGTGAAACGTTGCTAGTCTACTTGGCAGTGTCCGAGGTGTCGGTGAGTGCTGTGCTGGTTCGGGAAGAAGATGGCAAGCAGCAGCCAATTTATTATGTAAGCAAGACACTCCTCGATGCCGAAACTAGGTACCCACATTTGGAGAAACTGGCTCTTGCTTTACTCATTACTGCTCGAAAACTGCGGCCCTATTTTCAATGCCATCCAATAGCTGTAGTTTCAACCTTCCCTTTGAGAAATATTTTGCACAAACCTGAGTTGTCGGGGAGGTTATCGAAGTGGGCAGTAGAATTAAGCGAATACGACATCACCTACCAGCCTCGGACCGCCATTAAGTCTCAAGTCTTGGCAGACTTCGTGGCAGATTTTAGTGTGGGAATTCTGCCCGAGGCTGAAAAAGAAAACGCCGAAGCCAAAGGAACAACCCCGGGCTTATGGACACTTTATACCGATGGAGCAACAAACTCCAAAGGTTCGGGGTTGGGCATAGTTTTGAAAGCACCCACCGGGGAGAAGGTCAGGCACTCGGTTCGATTCAAGAAAGTAACCAACAACGAGGCTGAATATGAAGCGGCCCTAGCAGGCCTAGAGTTGGCCAAGGAAATGGGGGTTGAAAGAATCGAGTTAAGGTGTGATTCTCAATTGGTGGTCAATCAGATCCTCGGTGACTACACGGCTCGTGAGCCCAGAATGCAGCTATACTTGGATCGGGCACAAAGGGTCTTAACCCAATTCAAAGAATGGCAAGTTAAACAGGTACCTCGGGAGGAGAATACCGAGGCTGATGCCTTGGCGAACTTGGGTTCGGCTATTGATGAAGCCCACTCGGGGACTGACTCGGTGGTTCGGCTATTATCTGCGCAGATGAGAGAGATAAAGCTGCAAGTCAATTCGGTGGATAACCGATGGGATTGGCGGAGTAAGTTCATCTCCTATTTCGACTCGGGGACTGTCCCCCAAGATAAAAAGGAAGCAAAGAAGTTAAGGACTCAAGCAGCCTCGTACCACATGATCGATAGCAATCTGTACAAAAGGCTATACTGCGGCCCGATGGCCAAGTGTTTGGGTCCCGATGAGGCAAGATACGTGATGGCTGAAGTGCACGAAGGCGAGTGTGGCAATCACTCGGGGGCAAAGGCCTTGGTGCGTAAGTTGTTAAGAGCTGGGTATTACTGGCCCACGATCAGTGCCGACGTGAGGACCTTTGTGCAAAAGTGCGACAAGCGCCAGCGCCATGGGCGGATGATCCACCAACAGGCCGAGCCTCTTCATTCGGTGGTGTCGCCATGGCCCTTCATGAAATGGGGAATGGACGTTGTTGGACCGTTGCCCAAGGGAAAAGGTGGTGTTCGTTTTATCTTAGTGCTAACTGATTACTTCACCAAATGGGTAGAAGCAGTGGCTCTAACCGAGGTGAAACAAAAGCAAGTGATTGACTTCATCAAAAAGAACATCATTTACAGGTTCGGCGTCCCAAAAGAGATTGCCTGCGACAACGGTAAGCAGTTCATGGGGGCGACCATCACCAACTTCCTCGAGCAGTGGGGAATCAAAAGAATAGCCTCAACTCCTTACCACCCAAGTGCCAATGGCCAAGCCGAGTCTTCGAACAGGATCATAATTGAGAATCTCAAGAAAAGGCTCGACGAGAAAAAAGGCCCTTGGCCCGAGGAGTTACACGGGGTCCTATGGGCCATGCGAACCACTGAAAAGAACAGCACCGGGGAGACTCCCTTTTCACTGGCTTATGGCATGGACTCTCTCATCCCCGTTGAAGTGGGCGAACCAAGTCTCCGGTACGCCCACACAACCGAGGATGCAAACCAAGAAGCAATGCGCATAGAGCTAGATCTGCTCGAGGAGAAAAGGGAGCTAGCTTTGGTTCGGCTAGTAGCTCAAAAGAGGCAGATTGAAGCATACCTCAATAGAAAGGCTAAATTCAGAGACTTCAAGGTCGGAGATTATGTGCTGAAAACTACGAATCAATCAACAAAGGAAAAGAACGGGGGAAAGCTCGTAGCAAACTGGGAAGGACCCTATAGGGTCAAAGCAGTTGTTGGAAAAGGCTCTTATCAGATCGAGAATTTGCAAGGAGAGCCCGAACCCATGAATTGGAATATCTCCAACTTGAAGCGGTACTACTTCTAGCCGAGGTAAACATCTTCCCAAACCTTTTTAATCAAGCAGCCCCGAGCCGAACAAGTGCTCCCACGGCATCAATAAAAATGTACTAACTTACTCCTCGTTCCATCTTTTGCTTGACCTTTTCAGGAAGCGAACCGAACCGACTCCAGTGCTCGGATCTTCATCAAGATTCACACCCGAACACTGGGGGGGAGTGAGAAGGGTTGATATCGGGGTCGACATTGAGCCTCCCAACCGATGCTTATCTGTCCGACAACCGGGGACTCGTGCCCGAGGATTAGATTTAGTACATTGTAATTAGCCCGATAGCGGCCTCTGCTCTTATTTTGTCTTTAAAGTTTGTTGTTCTTACCCGAGGTCCGTTTCGACTTGGTTTCATGTAACAAGGCCTCTTCGGGCCCATGGATATCAATAAAGTGATTTGATTTCCATTCATGTAAAGTGATTTTGGTTTCATTCATTTTATTTGCACAAATCTTGCACTCAAAAGCTGCATAATGCCTCAACTCGAGGGCGAGACGTCGTCCTAAGTTTGCATCGGTCAAAATCCGTCTAAGTCTTGCAAGCATATCAATTAATTCCAAAAGTGTTCGATATATACATAAAAAATCAACACGAGATTCACAAGGCAATCTTTCATTAAAAAGCCCGAAGGCTGGTATTTACATTCAGAATGGCCCCACGGTCAAAAATAGGTACAAAGGCCCGAAGGCCAAACATTAAAAAAGGCACGAAGGCCCCAAAAATGAAAGACGCCAAAAGTTTACTAAGGCGACGCTCCGCCGGCATCCCCACTGCCCTCCTCGGCGCTATCGCCTTCATCGTCAGACCCCTCGCTCGAAGGGAGCTCGTCCACGATCCTCTGAGCCTCGGCTGCGGCTTCCTGTGCCTTGACGATTTCATCCTCTAGCACAATGCTCCCAGCCTGGACTTGCTCAAGAGTGTCGAGCCTAGTCTTGACAACGGCCCATGTCTCCTCGAACTTTGCCCTCGTTGCCCTGACCTCGGCCCGCTCATTGAGATAGGCAACTCGGTCCTCCAGCTTGGACACTTTGACCCGAAGAGCCGGCACTTCATCCACCTGCCCCTGTAGCTCGAGGAGTTTGGCATTATATTCCTCAAGTTTGTTGCGATATCTCTCGCCCGCCTCAATGGCCTCGGTCTTGGCCCTGAAAAGGTCGGCCTCCAGGCGGGCATTCTCGAGGCTCAGCCTCGAGCGCTCTGCAGCAAACTCTTCTGTCACAGCCCGAACACGAGCTTCGGAGGACTCCGTGGTTGCGCGAAGATCTGCCTCAGCTTTAGCCGAGGCTTCAGTGGCGCGCTCCAGCTCATTGTTCAGAACTGCGAATCGGCGCTCAAGCTCGGTGACCTGTCCCCAGAGGACCTTCTTCTGCTCGTCCCAGGCGGCGGCAGCTGCTTGAATCTCATTGGCTCGATCCCGCTCGAGGTGAACGGCTTGCAGTGCGAGGACCAAGCTCTGCAGTTGAAACATGTGTCAATATTCAAAGATTAGCGAGACGAGTTATGAAAGGGGGCATTGAAACTTACCCGAAGGGCAGAAGCGGCGGAGACGCCCATCAAGCTCATTGGGCTCAGGTTTCGAAGGGCGTGAGCCTCGGCGGGACCGAGCAGGCCATCAAGAGCCGCGACATCCTTTTTTGTGGCGTCCAGCAAATTAGCATCGGGGTACACCTCAAAGGCCCGAGCTGCAATGTTTGTGGGTTTCGGGGAGTCCCTCGAAGCCTTGACCATGTTCTTGATCAGCCCCCCACTCGCCTTCGCCTTGCCTTTTCTCTTCGCGGCCTCTTGGTCAGACTCCACCACGGGTATGACCTCGGTTGATCCACCCACTTCAACCCTCTCCGAAACGGGCTCGGGGACTGGGTCTGGCCTTTCTTCGGGAGCCGGAGGGGGTAGTTCCTCGTCACTAGGCTCGTCAATGAGCCCCCGGCGTTTAACGATGGGAGCCACAGCAGCGGCAACCTCTTCAACTCGAGGACCTTTCGCCTTAGTGGCCCGCTTCGAATTCGCCCTTTTCCTCTTGGCACCTGGGGCAGGAAGAGGAGCAATTTGTCTAACGTAAGTATGAGTGGCGGTGGAAACACAGGAGAACCTACCCAAGAAAATTTCACCTTGTGAGGTCCCTTGGCTCGAGGAGGCCCTAGCTTTCTTCTCCTCGACAAGCTTCTTCGCCATTTCCGCCATCTTGGCGACCCCTTCGGTGACGTCGGTCACCAATTTCTCGCTCCTCTTCGTTTTCTTACCCTTCTCCTCCTCTCCACCTTCCACCTCCGCCTCGGCTTCTTCCTCGTCGTCAATTTCCCTCACCGCCTTGCTGGGGAGACCTACGCAAGCAAAATGGAAACATCAAAATCAAACAGTTCAGAATGAAATCTAGCAACTCAAAGTTAACAAACTTACCGTGTCTCTTGCACGCCCATCGGTTCCCAGGCAAAGCGGCCAGCACCATCCATTGCCGCTCGGGGCGCTTCCTCACCTGCATGACTTCGGTCACCCACCCGAGAAGATTCTTCGGTGGGACAACCGCCACTTTTTCGGCTGCAAGTCAAGGGATGGTTAGTGATCGCGACGGTTCAGAACCGAAGGAAAGGAAAGGAGGAGATAAAGACTTACGTTGGGCATTCCACACCTCGGGGAAGCCAGGCTCGGCGGACAGTAGCCTTGTGGGAATGAGCACGAACCGATCGTTCCAGCCTCGATCCCCATGGTCCTCGCTCTTGCTCAATATTGCGTACGAGCCCCGAGGCAAAAGGGCAACAACCCCAGCTTTGTGAAAGTGGGGATAGTATAGGGAGATCAAGTGTTGAAAGGTGAAAGGCAACCCCGCGATGTCACTCAAATACTCGAGGGCTTGGACAACCCTCCAAACCCCGGGCCCAAGTTGGGCAAGGCAAAGATTGTAGGATCTACAAAACCTATCAATTATTGGATGTACGGGCAGGTCGAAACCTATGGTGAAAGGGTAAGTAAAGACCGAGGAGTATCCTTCAACATGTGTGGACGCGGCCGAGCCAGGCGCCGGTATCCTAACCTCCACCTCGGGGCCCCAGCGGCAGTCAGCCCGAACCGCTTCAATCCTCTCCTCGGTCACGATGCTCGGGGTAACGTGAACGTGGATGTTCCTCTTCTTCCCTTTCTGAGCATCTGATTGGGCGTGGACCTTCAGATCCTTTTCATTATTAAAACTCGAGGGGATGACCAACCGAGGGTCGATCTCCACCTCGAGTGGAATTTTCCTCTTTGACTTCTTTGAAGGCCCCGCCTCGGTCTCACCCTTTGAGCCACTCACTTCGCTCACTTCTGCCCCTCCGACCGAGGCACCCACCTCTTTAGAGCTGGTGATGTCACCCCCCTCGACATCATCATTCACCTCTAAATCCACGTACTCGCTTGGCTCCGCTGAACCACGGCCGGCTTTCGCCTTGCGCCTCAAGGGGGTAGAGGCGGCAGATGTAGCCTCACCACCACCACCCGCTTCAGTCGTCTGCGATGGTGGCAAGGAGGCCACTGCCTCATCGTTCACTGCCATGGCCGCAAAGCGCTCCGCTCGCTCGCCGGAGTCGCTGGAGCCATGGCCAGAGATGGTGGCTGAAACATTAGCAGACATGATGGGAGACAGGAAGTAAGGATTAAAGATTTTTGGGAGCTGTGAACAGTAGCAACGATGACGATTAGAAGAAGCTCAGTCGTTTCTACTCTCAAAAGCGAAATACTGAATGAAGGAGAAAATGACAGAAGTGAAGTATTTATAGTGTTTGTACACGTGCAAGTTGGTGAAGCTAATGATGACTGAAACGTTGGGGAAAACAAAAAGACGGCGCGACCGTTTAGAGACCTATCGCGAGCCGCCACGTAATACGGAATGGCGACCCTACAGATGCGCAACTTTTTGAAAATTCGTGGATAGGGTTACGCCACGTCGATTTCCCGCTCGAACTCATTCCACTCCTCGGCGACCTCAGCGTCTACCGAGGAGTGGGGGGACTATCTGTATTGGGTAAAAATTATCGTCTTCGGTCAGCACCCCGAGTTGGTAGACCGAAGAGAAAACGAGCTGACGCTCCGAAGGGAAAATAACCGATCGTGACTGAATCACCAAGGTCAACGCCCGAAGGCGAGACCGAAGAGAAATTAAGCTCTTAACTTCGGGGGCATGGCACCCTCTTCGGATAGCAAGGTCAGATGACCGAAGCCCGTGGCAAGGCTTCGGTAAACACCTCGGTCCCAACGGCTTTGCAGCCCATTACTCTGCCCCACTAACTCACCCATGTTGCTGAGCAGATCGTGGGAGAAGTGCATGAAGGTGATGGAGAACGTGGGCAAGGCCCTTAGGCCTATAAATAGATGCTCATTTTGTAATATAGGCATCCAGAAATTGTACCGAAACTCTGTCAAAATCTGTACACAGCATTCATATATTGAAACACCTTTTACGTTCTCGCATTTTATATCTCTTTTCCGCATTATTGTGACTTTGATACGAAGTATTGCTTGTATCCGAATCCGAAATTTATTTGTGTACCTAAAAACGGTTTAGGCCCATACAGTTGTATTACTAAATTCAACAATGAACATATTTTTAAAAAAAATACAAGATTCAAGAGTAAATGTACCTAATATAGTGTAAATTTCCTCAAGCTTACAATAGCAATGAGATCCTGTTTGCTAGTATACACCGAACAATAACATCAAATACTAACAGCAGCAGTAGCAACCAGCACCCTTACACTTAACCTTAACTCTTAAGCTTGCATATTTAAACTCCAAAAGACTTTTCCTTTTCACTCTGACTCGCTCTCTTTTTCACTCTCAATTTCTCGCTATTTTTCTTTACTAAGACTCTAGTATTCAGATCTTTTTTTTTCTGTGAAGTGTTCTTTTAGATATTGAAAGTGTTAGAGAGAAGAGTTTTTGATGTTAGAGTGAAGTAGTGTTTCTCCAGATCTGTTATAGATGTTCCCTCTCTTTTTTTAATGAAGAGAAAGAGATGTTAAATAGGCTAAAAGGGGTGAAAGTGTGGACAGCTCATGATGCAAAAAACCAAAAGAATTAAATGCCAGGAAGCATGCTTCACAACATACCAAAAATGACAGAGATTTCCTTCACTAGCAAACACAAAAATGCCAGGAAAATCTCTACTTTTGCTGCCAAACTTGTACTCTCATTTTTTACTGTTGACTCTCTTTGACACAAAAATCTGAAGCACAAAGTTAAACAAGACTTTCAACTCTCCCGTGACTCAAGTATTTACACAGAACTAAACAATGCACACAAATTCATGGTGAACAGACTACAACACTCAGGATTGACCTAATTTCGTGCTTAACAAGTGAAGTAGATCACATTTAGGCTCTTCCAATGCTTGAACAGTTAGACAATTTCACCATGAAGCAATAATATCAACAGGACATTGAATAGGCTATCTAGTACTTCAAGTATCCTTGACACTAAACAAATTCTCATACTAATTTCTAGCTAATAAAAATCCCAACTAATTTTCAAGTTTTTTTTTTTTTGAACACTTAAACTAAAACAGAAGATCTCCAGATTGATGCTCAATCAACAGAAAGTCCCAGACTTATTCAATGCAAGTTTCACACTACAAGTTCTACACTAATCAGACAAGGAAAAGTTTAAACTAACATACAAACTAACTACTACTCCGAACTATTATACTAACAATCTAAAGAGTGAAACAAGCTACTTAAACTCATGATTGAACACGAAATCCAGGCAAGACAATTCAACTGTGAACCATTTTCCTTTTGTTTCTCTGATTTGTGAGCCTAAAAAAGGCATACAGCCATACATTTATACCTAAACAAACTCTTATATACCAGTTACCATATGATAAGGTCCAAACAACTATGCAAACCTACCATAGATTCACACACTAAACTGAAACTTATCGAAAACATAGGGAATAATTTCATGTAATACATTGGACTAATTCCTAAACTAAAACTGAAAGAAAAGCAAGCAAATTTTACTTCATAAACCGTCGATAGCGAGCATTGCAAACTGCTTCGCAGCCGCATCACCATCTTCGCACTCGTGTTACCAACTGCTGCCCGGAAACCACCAACGCAACTGCTACCGAATCTCCAAAGACCACGACACAGCTTCACCACCGCTTCGCTGCTCCGCTGCCCAAACAATCACAGCCAAGTCGCTGCCTCGACTTGCCTATACTCCGTAATCAGCCATCAACACACAAACGCTAAGCATCGCCACTGCCTAGCCTATACAAAACCAATCACCTCTGCCCTGTTGCATCGTCATTATCGAACCACCATAAAAAAAACAGCTTCAACCAGCCCCACCATCAACTTACTTCACCATTGCCACCACGAGACAACCGTTGCGTCGTGAACCACCGCCGAGCACAGCCACGCCGCCCACTGTTTGGATCGATTTAAGACGGAAAAGGTGGTCCTTTCTGAATTTAGAACTTTGGAACATGTAAAGGAGATTGAGGCGAAATCGTTGAGACAAGGTATGACCGAAAAATGTCGAGTTCGCCAGATCTTAGGGTTCCGGTGACCTTTGACGGTGACATCCATGGCGTTTCTGTTAGAAATTAGGGAAAAGAGTTGTAGATATGAACTGAGGGAGTCAATGGGAGCCTGAGGATATAATTTTTATCTCCATTAGTGAAGGTAGGTGACGGTCGCCGGTGAATTTAATGGCGGTTTCCGGTGAGCTTATAGAATTAGGTAAAAGCTCTGTTTGTTCTGATAAAGTTGAGGAAATAATGACCCAAATGGAAAAAATTTGTCTTTTAAACTAAGGGATTGGGCCGGGTTAAATTTGTATTGGGCTGGCCTAGTTTCTTTCTCTTCTTTTGAATTTAACCATGTTCCAATTGCTAAACAAATCCAAACTAGATTCATAATAAACCCAGTAATGCAGAATGTCATACCTTATTTTAAACTGAACTTGGAGCGAGTCAAGATTTGGGTTTGACTGGGTAACTCGTTTGAGTTAAAGATTAGAGTCGCCACCTAATATGTATTTCTAAGGTGTATTAGGTCACCTAAATGTCTAAGGTCATGTCGTTTGTTAAGCAAGTTCAGTTTCAGAGATTCGAGGGTAAGAAGTCCAAGTGACTCGAAGAAGAAGGTGTTAGGAACTTCCCCAAGTCCCACGAAAAGTGGTTCCCACCCGAATTTCTATTTTGGGATGTCTAAATAAGTTGTAAAGGTTATCATATTCACAAAATATAAATTGCTAACTTAAAAGAGTCAAATTCACAATCAATTAAAGATTCAAGTCCATTTATGCAAAATAATGTAAGCCTAGGCAGCATGTATATAATTGGACTTTATATTTTTTCAAGTACGGCCTATATTTTACGCCTACTCGCATTTTCGGCCTCCATTACAAATGCCTAATCGAATGATGGCTAAAGTTGCAAGAAGACGTTGATAAACAATGTAATTACGCAATTTTAATGGCTGAATTAATTTTGCAAAAATAGGCCGATTTTACAAATAGTTTTGAGAATTTGTCAAAAACTGAATAGGGGTTGTTTTTTAAATAAAATATTAGCCATTTAGGGTCGGTGTGACTTGACATTAATTGTCGAGCCCTAACCTTAATGGCTATTTGATTTAAGGGCTCAGTTTTGAAACATATAGATAAGTGGCCTGTTTTGGAAAACGGATTTCACGAAAAGTACATATATACAAATAAAGAGCTGCCACACATAAATATAGATATAAGCATGCAAATACAGGAAGTGTTAATGATATATTTTAGAAAAATACATTTAATAGTTTCTATAATTGACCCCAATACTTATACCCTATTAGATTAGTGAATACACATACAGCCCTTATTCTTAAGAATTTCACATTTTCATACGAAAAAGTTTCCATAGCAATACTGTAAGATTGAATTCCAGTCAAGGCACAAAAACATGCTCGTCTGAACCTCTACTGATCATGTAAACTTAATTTTCAAGCAAGTTTTCTATTTTATTTCGAGGATGATGCAAACACATAAGAGAGGAGGGTGAGAAGGGCCCCTGTGTAGCCACATACACAGCCTATAGCTGTGTGTTTCCTCTTTTAAAGTGAGTACAGACAGGGCATCCTAATGAATGTATATAGAAGGGGGAAGTTCTTAAATGGGAGAAGCATGCAGAAAAGGGAGGGATCTTGTTGAAGGATAAGTTTTGAAGATGACAAAGGACCTGGTGCTGAGTGGACCACGAAAAGGTTCACAGTCAAAGTGAGAAGGTCAGCTGTTCAAATGAGATATTCAAGTCAAAGCTGAAAAAGGAAAGAAATGAACAGCTGGAGTCAAAGTTCCAATCCTACCGGAAGTCGAAGAAGCTAGAAGCGGTGCTGAGAAGGACACGGTTCCTAAACGTAAATGGATTGGGTCATAAGGCAAATTAACTTAGGTTTTAAATAAGGAAATATGGGTAACCTTAGACAGATCTGATTTCAAAGAGGAAAAGGATTCCTAAACTTAGTTGGATCCGGCTAAGTCTAGTTCCTATATATACCAGTTAATTTGGCCAAATTCAAGACGCACAAAAGAGATCTCAACAGAGCATATCAAGTACAATCTGATCGTGGGAAGCTTTGTGTGCAAGAACAAAGGCTAACCAGCAGAACCTTCTAAAGGAGCAGTTTCATAGTTAAGTCTGTTGTTTTAGTTTCTTTGTTATAGGCTATTGAGTTGTAATCTATTCGCTTGGGTAGAAGCATTAATTAGAGATTACTTTTTGAGGTTGAATAGAGGTAACCTTACCAGCTAACGTGTGGCTATGAAGGTTCTAGGTACTAGGGGGTTCTAGTTCATTGATTACATTACGTTGTAGTCTAAAACTTGGTCGGGTTTTCCTTTAGTGGAAGAGTTAAATCCCAAGAGTTTGGGTCGTGGTTTTTTATCCCTTGAGGAAGGATTTTTCCACGTATAAATCTCTGTGTTCTTTACGTTTCCACAATTTGTTTAGTTTCAGAGATAGGTGAAACTTGCAAGGAACCTGGTTCTTTGTGAGTTAGGCGCAGAAAGTTAAAAGCAAGTTTTAGAATTTGAAAATCGGGTAAGGACACTATTCACCCCCCTTCTAGTGTCTTACGAAGGTGCACCAAGTGCAACACTTCAATATTGAGAGAATCTGATACATCAATCATGATTCATAAGAAAATAAAGTGGGATGTAAATTTCTATACATCATCCTTACAAACATCCTTATTCATGGGAAACAACTTTGAAGCAAAGAGTTGCCGCCAACTCATCTTGAATTCCTCTTCATAGCATGCAAACTTGTAGATTCGTTGCGGTCCATTCAACTTCGAGAATTGTTGCAACTAAGCTGAAAGGACATCTCTCACAATACTTTCATATGTTGTAGGTTTCGGCACTACCTTTACGGCAACGCAAGACCTTGGGATATGAGCTTCTTCCCTGAAACTATGCGCAGCTGAAATGGTTTGTGCAGCTGGATTAAGTTTGAGAAATTACTGCGGGTAATCTCGAAATGATTATGCCATGATATTTCCAGGTGTTGTTGGTCTTTGAGATACGATTTTTTCAGTCAAAAGATATCTAGACAGAAGTTTGCTGCATTTAAATGAACTTCAAGAAAGTTTTGCAGCTAATCAGGAAAGAATTCTGCCATGATATTTGTATGAGTTGCTGCTCTATGTGTCATTTTCCAGCGGCTCAGGTGGCTTAAAATGCAGACTCTCCAAGCTTAAGATATGAATCCTTCAATGCCAGTTCTTCTTCCACCAGTTCTTCTTCGGTCTACCTCTATCTCTCCGCAAAGTTAGCACTGCCAACCTCTCACACCTCATTACCGGAGCATCAACACTCATTCTCCTCACGTGACCGAACCATCGCAACCTCGTTTCTCACATCATCTTAGTCACTGGGGCAACGTCCACCTTGTCGCGAATGACTTCATTCTTAATCTTATCCATCCTGGTGTGACCACACAACCACCTAAGCATTCTCATTTATGTCACTCTCATCTTCTGAATGTGCGAGTTCTTGACTGGCCAACGCTCTGGCCCATATAACATAGCTGGTCTAACGACCACTCTATAAAATTTGCCTTTAAGCTTAAGCGGTACTCTCTTATCACACAGAACACCGGATGCAATCCTCCACTTCATCCAACCTACTCCTATACGGTAAGTGATATCATCATCAATTTCTCCATTACATTGGAGGATTGAGCCAAGATATCGGAAGCTTCCTTTCTTATGAATGACTTGAGAATCAAGCCTCACTTCCACATCTGACTCATCAGAAGCGTCACTAAACTTGCATTCCATGTACTGTATTTTCGTCCTACTTAGGCTTCATAACTTGCATTCCATGTACTGTATTTTCGTCCTACTTAGCCTGAAGCCTTTAGACTCTTCTTAGGATCCCGTAAGTATTGTAATCTCTTTTTATTGTTGATTATGAAATGAGAATTGCATTTTAGCTATTTTTTATTTTATTTCTTTTTCTACAAAATTCCTCTTTCTTCTTCTCCAAGTTTCCTTGTTTCACTTCAATTTCCCTATTACAATCCATCTCGATTGTAACATCACGTGTTTCATTTTCTTCTTTTCTTAATTTTGTGCACGTTATGTACCTCCATCAAAATTGTAAAAGGTATTCTATCTTTTGCGAAGCTTTTATCTGCAAAACCTTTTAGGTGATCATGTCGAAATAAAGCTATATATTTTCTCAACCAAAAAAAAAAAAAAAAAAAAAACCCTTGTGTTAGAGTTGTGGCTTACTCGTTTAATTCTCCTACGACTTATTATCCCTTTTGACTAATAATATACTGGAAGAAGTCTGCTAGGGAGCTTTTCTCTAATGCAAAAAAGGCTACTATCGTCCTGGTTATTTTAACAGTGATAGCTGCCGAAACTAAAACTTCCTGTATCATTTCATCAACTTGTTAATTTGGAGTTGGAGGCTTCTAATTAGTGAAGGAACCAAGCATCATCCGTCCTAACTGTAAACTTGGTTTTGAGAAAAGAGTCAACATTAATATCACGCTTTGTCAATCAGACAACAAAGCAGATTTTACCATAAGCCCTCATAATTTTTTCGATACTATAATAGCACAGAGATGCAATCAAGGAAAGCACTTACAGTATCAGCAGGAAAACAAAGAGTAATCTAACCAAGTGATGACCAATTGTTCAGGTTGATAGAAAAAGCATAACATTCATTTTATCAAAAAGTTGCGATATTACAACTATGTTTCTCCTCCACAGAAAGTTAAAATTATTTATAAGTTTTATTTTCTGAAGCTTCAGTTAGAAAAGAATTTCAGGCTCACATGAATCAAGCTTCAAGTTTAAGATATGTCTTTATGATTCCCATCATCTCACTTCCAGGAAACCGGCCAAGACAGCCTCTTGCAGCTGCCATTTCACTGAACTCGTCAACTGAATCACCAGCGAGAAACTGAAGCTTCTTACTTTTGTCTTCTCCGATCCTTGTATCAGTATCTATTTCTTCGCCGGCTTGGATAGATGGAAGAGGAAATGGATCAAGGGAAATACCTGACACGAGAGATTCTCCACCCAGAGCACTCACAAAGTTTTTTAAACTACACAATGCAAATGGCACTGGTTCAAAGCTGTGATCTCCATATTCTACAGGTGTGGAGTGGTCTCCAGTCACACAAAGGTAGTAGCAGAATTTCCCAGTTGATTCTGCCTCCCAAAGAAGCCTAGCTAACTGTCCTATAGCACGATCGACAGCTTCCAGTCCTTTCACTTTGAACACACTTGCTTTATCATGACCAGCATCATCAATTGCCTGCACATCCAATATGAAAATATAACCACCTACCTAACAAAAGAAAAAAGGAACAAACAAGAACCAAAAAGGCAGATAATCTTTTGCACAAGTTGAGGTAGAACAGCCAAAGAAAATTACATCAATCTAGCTAAAACAATCAAATGTATATGACTCTTCTTGTATGCTTTCGTTACTCCTAAGAAGACTGCCATGCTTATATGGATAAAAAAATGATGAATGGAAAGATCTTAAATGAAATACTGAGAAGCACCTTGACAAGCATCTCAACTTCTATAAATGCATGCATCATATCATTAGAGGAGTTTTAGTTGACCCCCATGAGCTGTTAGACCTTTTTTCAAAATTGAAGCATCATAAGGTAAGGATAAACCAATTCATTCGAGCTCAGGACATAATGAGAATCAAATTCTGGAAGTTAAACCTTAATGTGAAGGAACCCAAAATCATAGCCATCAAATCGACCAGGCTTGTGCTCATCTTCCCCAGGCACAAAAACATTGGGACAAGATTGCAGAGGTGCCGAGAGTGCCTTGGCTATGGCAGTTGCTTTTGATGTTAATAATGTCCTGTAGTCTCCTGTTGCTCCAGGAGCTTCCAGAATATCAATCCCGAGCGACAAACCCAAGCCAGCAATAATCTTGGTGGGAGCTACCATGCATGGCCAAAGACCATGTATCTTTTGAAATGGAGAGACCTAAAACATAGAACAAATCAGAACTAAGAACATAAGACTCCAACCAGAAGAAAGTTTTCTTCTTTCTGGGATGTCCTAAGCTGAATGGCAAGTGAAAAAATTCTCTGTCCAAAGCATAATAAAACAAAATGAGCATTCCCACAAAAAAGGAAAAAGGAAAACCACACACAGACACATAAAAGGCACCCTACATACCTCAATTCGAATGCCACACCCTCGTAAAAGAACCAAATTTGCCACATTCTTTCCTTCTGCTGCTCGTTTGGCATTCAATGGATGGGCAAGCAAAATGCGCGAAATTTCTTTCGACAGTTCATTAACAACTGCAGCTGTGTGCTTTGCTTCATCTGTATCATCAAGAGGCTGCGCTTGTAAAAGTAAGCGGTTGTCTTTTAATGGGTCAGTTCCTGATATATTTCCACTTAATTTTGGTCCCTTGACAACCACTCCACATCGATGCTCTGTAGCATACCTAAAACAAACATTGGATATTGCTCATTTTCCTCACTAATGAATATCATGTATAAATCATATTCCAAGTGCAGCAGCTAACACGATTTATTATAAGAATCCGCTTGCATGCTATTGAAGTCGAGATGGTACACTATGGAGAAACTATTCCTTTCATTAGAATGCTTTTTGAATAGAAGAGTTGAGCCTAGTATTCAGCATACAAAGAAAAAGTATAGCTAAACCCTGTAGGTTAAGTTCATATTATTATGCACATCAGTGATACATGACGGACAAAGGAGTTCAGACCATACATACCTGACTCTAATTTCATATTCAGGAAAAGAAGGCAACTTCATTCCATCTAATGCTGCACAGAGTATTGGCCCTTCTTCTTCAAAATGCCTATCAGCCCTCCTGCTAACAACGATTCCGGTTTCCTCGTCGAGCGTAGCAAAGTTTGACTGGCATTCAAAAGGTAAAGAAAAAAAACCTCATATACAATGAAAAGTACCAAAAAGTACAGTGGAATTCAAAAAACATATGTGTGAAGCATACTTCAACAGTTAGCAAATGAATGTGCTGTGCATATTATTGTAATTTACACTAGCATAGACGAGAAAAAATTATCAGACCAATGTCTTAGATGTTGATCTCACCCCCAACCCTGGTAAAAGAGAAAAGGAAGAATGCATGACAATATTTGAGAACCCTGGCCTTAATTCCCAAAATCCCAATGTGCAAAAATATTATAAAGACAATAATAACGACAATAATAAATAAATCAAAAATAAAGCTGAGGAGGAGATATGGCTATTGCTCGATAGTTCAATGAACTATATATGTTAGTAAGCTGGCCGTTTACTCAAAAGATATGGTGGTTCCCTGTGGCTCTCTTCATCCATGTATCTATGAAGAGTATGAAGACCCTCTTTGTTTTGCCTATTGAGTTCAGGGGCAGTTAACACAGGGCTAAAAGAATTAAGACATACATCACCTATCCATATAGATATACCATTCATACATACATATCTAAAGCTCTAAAAGACAAAAAAAGGTGCCTACCTTAAAAGCTATATCTCCCGGTGACATTGCCAACCCAGCACCCATTGATTCAAATGCACCCCGACCTCGGTAATAGACCCTAGGATCATAGCCCAATAGAGAAAGATGGGCTGTATCACTTCCACAAGCCAAGCCAGCTTCAACAGGATCCATCAGACCATTAACTCCAGCAGATGCTATGGTATCCAAATTTGGTATATTGGCCACTTGAAGCGGGGTTTTATTACCAAATCTTGGTAGAGAAACATCTCCCAATCCGTCAATAAGCACAAAGGCAACTCTTCGCTTTGGCTTCTCCAAGTTAACCATTCTTCCGTACGGCTAAGGCCTATTCACTTTCTTCTCCAAACAGGAAATGTAGATAGTTCAAAACCTCAAAACTTGAAAGTATCAACAGCTGTATGAAAAGAAAGGGACTATATCAAATATACTACGTCAATAAGGAAACAACCTTTCCAACCACTAACTCACAAGCTGCATAACTTAGATAATTTCATGAAGATGTAAGAAATCAAATTGAATTTTTCAGTCACCTATTCCTGTAGTACTCTAAAAGCAATAAACTTTTACTAATAACATCACATGGATTAGCTCAAGTTTTTGGGGAACTGTAGCCGCCATAATTAGTATGCAAAAAATATATATTTATTATGCACATAATATACCTGAAATATACAAAAATGGCAACTTTTTGTTTAAGTGGTCTAGTCATTGTTCAAGAGCCTAAATTCCCAAGTTTTTGATCAAATTCCATTTCCCTCTAGCACGTCACCGGCGCAAATAGAAAGATGGAGGTATTAAAAATGAACCTACTTCCCATGGTAAGACTATAAAACTGTATAATCTTCAAATACTAGTAAACTGTATAACTATGAAGATTAAAGCTTATAAAGCAAAGAAGGTCATTAATTGTCTAGTGGATAAAAATCATATTCACACTGTTCTCACATCATTCATTATAAATCACAAAGAATCCTGGAAAGAATCAACAAGCAAATGAATGGTGGCACTATTGTATATTGGATGGTGAAATTAGTTACATCATTTGCAATTTGATTATAACAGTATTAATTGTATATGCTTGGTATTGTGTGTTTCATTTATAAGCAAATACTGCAATCACTTTTACAACAACAAAAGTAACGCCCAGATAAGGAAACTAAGAAAATTACCTTGATGACGAAATTAGGAGAAGAAATGTAAGACAAGCTATGTCACGAGTTATGGAGTCGAAGAGAGAATATGTGCTCACACACACAGTGGCAGGGAGTGAGGAATCTTTGGTTTGCGTTCTTTCCACTCTGCTTTTGCATTTCCAAAGAGAGAGAATGGAAAAAGGAGAAAAAGAAGGAAAAAAAAGTATGATGTAGCTTTATATATATATATCTTTATTTATTGGTTTATTACACTTTACACCTATATAAATTGACTAATTTATCAAATATGTCTTAGGGCATCTTAAATCGAACACTTTTTTTTTATGGTTAACACATGATATTATATTAATAATAAATAGTTTACGGGTTACATAGGATGTTCATGCGAATTTCAGTAGGATCCAAGGCACAAGCATAAGAGTTTAAGAGTTTATACAAAACATAGGAATAACATTAAGCGCATTCAAGTTTCTTAATGAAGATAAACTAGAACAATTACTATCTGATATGGTGGTCGCAAAACTTGTGCCTGAATTGTCTTCCATCAAAGCTTGATGGATAAAAGTAGGTGGCAATGCATGGTGGATGACAGCATTTTGATTGGACTGTGAGGGACCTCCTTGGGCCAAGAGGTGAGCTACTCTATTTCCTTAACGAAAATTATGCCGGATTATTGGCATGTTCAGCTTGATCATCAACAACTTGCAATTTTCAATAATGGACAGATAAGTAGGTGTAGGTTTTTCTAATAATCTAATTATCTCCGTAGAGTCCGTTTCAAGTTCCAGGGGGTGTAATTTCGATCAATGGCCAATAGTAAGTCTCGTTGTCGACTTAAAAGTTCAACATGCGTATGATTACGAGCAAACACCTTTTTATGGTATCCTAAGATCCAATCACCTTTAAAATCTGTAGAGATACCTCCTATTCTAGCAGAATTATCCGTAGCCTTATAAGAGCCATCTATGTTAAGTTTGATATAATTGGGCTTCAGGGGAAACCAAGACACTTTAATAGCTCTGGAGGTAGTCTTTCTAGGTTCCTTTGAAGTTAGCCATTTAAATTCTAGGGTTCTATGATGAACTTGGCTATAGGATAGACTAGTGCCCATGTTATGGATATTATTGTGATTACAATTTAGCTATAAGTCCCATAATGCAAAAGACATGAGCTCAAGCCATGAGTAAAATTTATTATGAGGGGGTGTTAGTCAGGTTTCTTAAATATTTTAACCAATCTTGTCCATCATTAATTTGAATACTGAAAGACCCCTCCCACCAAAAGGCTCTAGTTATAGGACATCCCAAGAAAATATGGTATAGAGTTTCAGCTACATCTTTACAAATGGGGCACATAGGTTCAATATTAATGTCTATTCTACTTAGGTGAACTTTAGTGGGGAGCCTATCATGTTGACATTGCCGCAAGAAGTGTCTAATTTAGTTAAGAGTATCAATTTTTCATATCCACATAAAGTAACAATCATCATTTGTAGGGGGATCAATCTGCGCATGCAGTGACTTCAAAGAAAATAGACCATTACTATTAGCAGCCCATATAGGTTAATCAATGTCCATTGGATGCATGGGAAGGCTTGCAATAGTTAAATTTCTCTTTAATATAGTCAGGAAAAACAAAAGCAAGTGTGCAAAGTTCCCATGCTTGACTATCAGTAATATCATGCACTCTTTTAGAAGAGTCGGACAATGTTAAAAGGGCCATAGATTAGGCTTCTAAGAGTAGTTCTATTGGGTAACCAGTTATGGTCTCATAGAGAAATATTTTTGTCATTTCCTAATATCCAATGGGTGTTATTGTTACAAAGGTCCAAGCTCTTCTCATTGCCTTTCCAAATGAAAGGATCTGATTTGGTAGAAGTTCTATGAATGTATTTACTACTCATAACTTTGGACCATAAGGCATTAAGGTTTGTTAAAAAGTGCCATGTTAACACAATGATTATGGTTGTATTTTTGGTACGAGTCTTAGTAATAGATAAGCCTCCCAAACTCTTAGGCTTGGTGATAGTGCCCCATGACAAAAAATGCATTTTCTTTTTAAAATCAGTGGTGCCCCATAAAAAATTTCTTTGGATTCTATCAATCATATTTAGGATTTTGACTATAAGAAAATAATATTGTATAATATGGTTTAGAAGCGCATTGAGGGTTGATTTAACTAGAGTAGTTCAACCAACAAAGTTGAGGAAATTTATCTTCCAACTAGAGAGTTTATTATAAAGGTTATCAAGAATGAATTAATAATCACAATATTTAGGCTTATGGCTTAAGATGTGGAATCCCAGATATTTGCCAAAGTGTTTGCCTTTTTTGATATTGAGAATATTACCAAGGTGTGTAGCTAAAGATGACTTAATGTTTCTAGAAAAAATGACCTTGGATTTAGCATTGCTGATTTTTTTCTCCTGAGATTTCACAAAAGAGGTCGATAGGAGCTTTTCTAGTGCGAGCTGGTTTCTAAATGGCTTTAGCTATAAAGGTAATATCATCTGCAAATAGGAGATGGGATAACTCAGGACCTCTAGGAGATAACTTAATTGGTCCCAGAGATTTTCCTCAACTTTATGATTAATATAGATAGAAAAGAGTTCTAAACACAGGATGAAGATATAAGGGGACATTGGATCTCCTTGTCTAATACCACTAGAAGGAGAAAAATAAGAAGTTTTGGAACCATTAATTAGAATAGATATTGTAGGTGAAGTTATGCAGGAAAGAATTAGTCTAGTTATGTTGGGTGGGAATTTAAAGAAAGCAAACATAGTGCATATAAAAGACCATTCTATTCAATCAAAAGTTTTTTCTAAATCAACCTTAAAGATCATGTCACCTTTAGCACCCCTCATATGGTCAAACTTATTTATAACTTTTTGGAAAATGATGGCATTATCCGAAGTCCTCCTTTTTCTAATAAAACTATCTTGGCGGGGACTAATAAGAGAATCAAGATGAGGTTTAATACGGTTAGCAATAATTTTAGTAATGATTTTATAAATAGCATTGCAAGCCCTACTGGTCAAAGTTCCTAAGGTTAACAATATTCTTTACTTTTGGAATAAGGCAAAGGTAAGTGGTGTTTAAGTCATGAGGGATGACACTAATTTGAAAAATTTGATGACAAAAAGCTCTAACCGAATTCCCTACAATATCCCAGTAATTTTGGAAAAAAATTGGATGAAGTCCATCTAGCCCAAGGGCTTTGTAGGGCTTAGAAGAAAAAAGAGCTTTAGTAATCTCATCATCAAGTAATAGCCTATCCAGATTTGACAAATCAATTCCACTATACCACAAGGCATCATCAGTTAAAGGTTTTAAATGGCTAACGGTATGACAGACATATAAAGATGTTCAAAGGAGGAAACTACATGCTTAACCTCTTTGGGTTCAATGATCAACTTACCAAAATCATTTTGGAAGTGAGTAATTATATTTTTCTTTCTCCTATTCAAGGTTGTAACATGGAAAAATTTTGTATTTGCATCCCCGTAATTCAACCAGTTTATCCTAGATTTAAGACGCCAAAATTCCTCCTCTTGTTTTAGAATATTATTATATTCTGTAATTAAACTCCTTTCAAGATTTTGAAAAAAAAAACTAGTAGCATAATTATGAGAAAATTGAATACCATTTAACCTAGCAAGGGTTTCAGTTTTTCTTCTAAAAATATTACCAAAGATATTTTTGTTCCAAACTTTAATTTCCTCTTCAAATAGTTTGGTAGCATCATTAAGAGGACGATTTGTCCAGGCATACCACATTTCTGAAATCAGGATAGGATAGTCACATTGTCTCCAATCTAAAAGGCTATGTACAATTGAAAGTCGAGTTCTTGGTTAGGCTAACAAGGATTGGGTTGTGATCAGAGTATGTCTTAGGTAAGTGAATAACATTAGCATCCTTAAAAAATATTATCCAATCATTATTAGCTAAACATCTATCTGAACGCTCCAAAATTAGACAACCCCTCCTTCGTCTATGATTGGACCAGGTTAACCTAGGCCTTTAAAACCTAGATCAATTAGCTTACCGTAATTAAGACACTCACGAAATGTATATGCATTTGAATAGTTAACAGGTCTGCCACCCCATTTATCTTCTTGAGAGAGAACTTGATTGAAATCGCCACTAATTAACCAAGGACCTTTATAATTGTCATAAACATTAGCTAGGTCATTCCATAATGTTTGTCTAACATGATGTACTAGCCAAGAAAAACAAAAAGAAGGATGTAGTACCTTGATCATGGCATGAATTTCATTTCCTTTGATATGAATATCAGTGGCACTCACGTAATCATTTTTCCAAAGTAGAACAACTCCTCCTGATCGACCCTCAGAAGGAACTTCAGCATAGTCAATAAAATCAAAACGCACTCTAAAGTCATGATGGTCCTCCATTTTAATTTCCAATAAAGCAACAACAATAGGTTTATAAACCTCTAGAATAGCACCAAAGTTCCTACGAAAGTCGGGATTATTTGTACCCCTAGCATTCAACACTATTATATTAATTTGTCTATTAATATTGGGGATTACACTATTGTTATTAGCAATATCCAGGTTAGGATCATTTCTCAAAGTGAGATTCAATACCACTGCATACTTCCCTACCGACTTGTTTGTTGTGGCTCTCGTACCCAAGGAGCATTTGTAAAGAGTCGGGTGACATGTTAGAATGGTTTTTCTGTCTAGTATTTCTTTGAAGAGAAGTATTATGATTTCATTTAGATTTTCAAATTTTGTGTGACTCTCCCTCCCCCTTAACATGATTTGTTCTTGTTCTTCTCTCCTATTTTTCTCTGGTTCTAGTGGATTGGAATGGTGTCGTGATGATGGTGGTGGGGCTGGAAGATGTGGTACATCCATTTACATGAAGGGTGGAGGCTGTGTGTTTACATGCAGAGGGTTCAAGTTTTGGTACATCCCGTTCATGTCCATTGGTTAATGCATTGGTTGGTTCATGTTCAAGTCTCATGTCGCATCCTATTTTTACCCGAACCGGTTAAGGCTCGGAATAGGGCTCGACTTAGTGGGTAACTCACAGGTAAAGAGTTGGAATCGCCACCTAACATATTTTTTAACTAGGCGTATTAGGGCACCTATTTTGTTTCTAGCTAATTTTATAATTAACTCCGAAACTTAGTCTACGAACCAGAAATTCTAGGTAAGAGGTTCAAGTTAACTCGAGAGGAAGGGGTTAGGCACCTCTCAAGCTCCACCTAATGTGGTTACCGGCCGGACTTTATAATTAGGATTCGAAGTAAAGGGTCAAGAGATTAAACTAAAATTTAAACATGAAAGTCAAACGATATTTTAACTAAGAGAGTATTAGATTATGTTATGTCTAAAAGGGGTCAAAAGCTAGCAATAGTCAACACCACCCCAACTCCAAAAAATAAATATTTCATGATACTATGTAGTTTATGTACGAAGCCGCATGAGTAGAGAGAAATCCTTAGAATCCTCCATAAAGCCTCCTTTCGAATGTAATACTTCACAAAAGAGAAAATTATTAGTAGAGGCGTGTGCCACCTTATTATCCTTGGTGACGAATTTAAATTGAGAAAATAAGTAAATAACTTAACCAATAAATGAACTCAAATAAAATATTTAAAAGAAGGCGGGATCAGGTATAGGTGAAGCGAAGAAGGGCCCTCTATTTTGCTTTGTATGATCAACAATCTTAAACGATTTTAAACATAACAAAAGAAGTATTAGAATATTTTAGCTTGAAAATAGTGTTCAACTCAAATTAATTTAGCTTCAATAATATGAATAAAGAACATTTTTTTTGTCTTAGGAACATTGTTATTAGAAAAAAACAACGCAAAGCTTAAAAATAATCTAGTATTTAATTTTGAGAACATGCTAAATGGTTAAAGTCATTTTTTTTTTCAAGAAATAGTAGAAGTGGTGAATCTTTAAAACTCATAAGAGAGTGACCTATCAAATCAAAACTGATGGAGTAACAAATTGCTTTAATATTATAAAGCTATATATGTATTCTTCATTCGAGAAGTCATTAGCTTGCCATTGTCATCATATCCCAAAACGTACCTGGCCTTAGGGCGACAACTACACTCAATCTTCATGCATTGAACCGTTGTATGTCATGGTTGATCTTCCAGCCACGTCTCTTGATCGTGTATACAATGCAAGGAAGAAAAAGGAAAAAGAAATGGGTTGAGAGTATATCTATGCCTTGAAGTTATAAACATAAAAAAGAGTACATATTTCTTGAATTATATTAACAAAGCAGCAAGCATTGTTTTTCTTTTTTAACTCAGATTAAGTAACGGATACTTGGGTTTCATGTAATGCAATGAGGAATTGGCGCCTATAGTTCCCACGATCAAGGAAACAAATGTTCTACACAGATATTACTTAGTCCAAATTAAAAATAGGTAGAAAATTTTATCTTGACTGCTTCTATAATTCACTTAACACAGTCATGAAAGAAACAATTATATGGTTAAATCAAGTTTTCATAACATAAACTACAAATAGCTTCACAGTATGTAAAAGAGTCATGACCAATAGACTAAAAGAAAGATACAACCTGTTTCACACGAAAGCTCCATCGTCTAGACAAGTTCGCTAATGATTTTCTAATTCTCCTATCAGTGAATGTCGCCGCTCTTTTTTTTATGTGGGTCGTCACAGGGGTTGATTCTATAGGTGTATCTTGGGGAGAAGAGTTTTTCTTGCTAAGGAAGAAGTAGAGATATTATGTATTGTATTGTGTGTGTCGTGTATATGACTTGGGAGAAGAGAGGGAGTGTCTATACTTTGAATGTAAGTGATTGTGTCTAGAAGATGATGAATCGTAGGGGTATTTATAGTATTTTGAAAAAGAGTGGTTAAGGAAATGAGAGGTGATTGGGGGATTTTGAATGGGAGTGAATCAAGAGAGGAGATTAGGGAGAGTGATTATGGAGAGATTTGGGTAGATTTGATGGAGTGATTTGGGGAGAGACATGGGGGATCTTGTACTTGGTATCAAATGTGGGGTAGATACATTGGAGGACAAAATTAGGAGGGAGATTTGAGTGGGAAGATGTATCTAGACTACATTTAGTCCAGATTCAAGGTAGGATTATGAAGAAGATTCGGGATTTAAAAAGAATTAATAAAACAAGAGGAAAAGAAAAATTCAAATGTAATTATGAACGTATCTAGACGAGCACTCGTCTAGTTTCAAAAAGAAAAAATGTATATAAATAAATGAAGAATTTTGATAGGAATTTTAAAATATGGAAGAAGTAATAATAAAAAGGAATTTGGACATTTTCTTTTTTAATTGGCCAATGTTCAACTTAAAGGTGCAAAAAATAAAAATAAAAAATAAATAAATAAAATATAGATATACATATTGTATAAAATGCACAAATAATTATTAAATAATACTCAAATAAAATTATTTAAATATAGGTAATCACAGATAATTACTAATTTTCACAAATGAGCACAAACCAATAAAAATTCGACATGTAGCCTAAATGATACAATTATGTGATATATTATGAATGTATTAAATTGCACAAATATTCACGGTTTGACAAATAGCCTAAATGATGCAAATTTACGTAATATAACCGCACTTAAGTATATAATATATAAATAGAGGATAACACGCGTAAATGCATGATTTCTAATGCACATTTTGCACAAATAGTCACACTGCACCCTTAAGTTAAATTATAGCCAATTTTAGAAAAAAGAGGGACAAAATTGGGTGTCAACAACTGCCCTTCTTTGCCCGGGGATGATGAAAGAGTCTTCAGGCAAAGATAGTTTACGGAGTAGCCAATTTTGTCACGACTGGTGGGAAAATGATTGAAAGTGGAGAATGGGAGTTTTGGGGTGTTTTTGGCCGAACCCTGGTCTCTGAGTTGCCTACATATCTCGGGTTTCATGAGAATCAGGTCGTGTGTAGTTCTAGAATGGCATTTTGCCTGTGTGAGATGTTTAAGGACTAAACTTATCCAAGTATGTAATAGGTTCGTGTATGCTTTGCTTTTGGCAGGATAAATGAAGGATAGAGCAGAAGCGCTACCCAAGAAGATGAGATAACATTAGTAGATCTAGCATGGGAAAAGAGACTTATAATCGTCCTAGTTATGAAAATGTGGCGCGCTGCACACCCATAAAGAGGAGTTTATATGTACATAGTTTCCACTTCATCTCGATAACTGAGTAATCTCGTCTTCGATATTGCCTTGGCTGAGTTGGGAAACATTTGAAGAGTGAGTTTTATAAACGTGCGCAATTTAAGCAGACGGGCACGATTTAAGCACAAAAATACGCACGATTGACGCAGATAGGCTTGAATAGGCAAAGTAGGCATTAGTTGAAAGGAAATTCAAAATGACATCCTAATTCGCAATGGAGGATTAGGCAGATTACTTGTGAGGGCATGGAATGATCGGCTTTTGGGCATGTCAGAATTCGACAGAATAGGTATTTTGCAGGTAGGACAAAAGCGTTTTCGAAGTCGAGATAACATCGATAGATCGAGTGTGGTGAAATAGGCTTGTAAACGTCCTAGTTATGAAGATGTGGTGCACGACACACCCATAAAGAGGGATTTACATGGGCACATTTTCCACTATAACTCGATAGAGGAGTCATATTGGCCTCAACATTGTCTTGAATGAACTAAGGAACATGGAGGAGTAAAGCACGATGAATGCGCATAATTCAAATAAGCAGGCACGAATGGGAAGGAATACGGAGCCGATACCCAATTGGAAAGGAAGGATTGGGTAGATCACTGATGCTTGTATGGAACCGTGGCTTTGGGCGCTTTGGGATGTATTTGAGGTTTTGTGGTTGCACAATTGGTAGTGATTTTGGGAGCAGGTGTGAGAATAGGGCGCAGGGGTTTGTCGGGAGATCGAGGAGTCCCTATAGTAAGATTACGATAAATGCAATTTGAGATAAAAAATAGAGATAAAGTAAACTTCCTTGTTGAGTTGAGCTCTCCTTTGTCTGGTCCGCTTTCAGTGCTAGGGACTGTGTGCCTCTCCTCTGGGGGACATCCATTTGCTAAGTGCTTCTAGTCAGGAGGTAGTTGCTTTGTCGTGCTGAACTGCTGTTAGATCATCTTGCCAGTGTGACGCCGGATTGTATGTCCATTGCTTTTCGTCCTTTAAATATGTACTTGTCACGTCGGGCTGCATACTCCTTTCGTATTGAGTTGTGTATCTCTTCATGCGGGGTTGCCTATCATTCTTTTATTTTTGTTGCACACCCTTTGTCATGTTGCCCTTTCACCGGGCTGTCTACCCTTTATCATGTTGTCCTCTCAACGGGCTGTCTACCTGTTACAATGTCAAAATTTGCATTGGGCTGTGTACCCTCCGCGGTGTCAGTTTTGACATTGGGTTGTGTACCCTCCGTCGATGCATCGGGCTGTGTACCCTCCGCAAAAATTAAAATGCAAATCGATATCGGGCTGTGTACCCTCAACCGACGCTTCGGGCTGTGTACCCTCAGCTAATTTAAAATGCAAATCGATATCGGGCTGTGTACCCTCAATCCACGCTTCGGGCTGTGTACCCTCAGCTAATGTAAATGACAAATCGATATCGGGTTGTGTACCCTCAACCGACGCTTCGGGCTGTGTACCCTCAGCTAATTTAAAATGCAAATTGATATCGGGCTGTGTACCCTCAACCGATGCTTCAGGTTGTGTACCCTCATCTAATGTAAATGACAAATCGATATCGGGCTGTGTATCCTCAACCGACGCTTCGGGCTGTATACCCTCAGATAATTAAAAATGAAAATTGATATCGGGTTGTGTACCTTCAACCGACGCTTCGGGCTGTGTACCCTTAGCTAATTTAAATGACAAATCGATATCGGGCTGTGTACCCTCAACTGACGCTTCGGGCTGTGTACCCTCAGCTAATTTAAATGACAAATCGATATCGAGTTGTGTACCCTCAACCGACGCTTCGGGCTGTGTACCCTCAGCTAATTTAAAGTACAAAATTTGACATCGGGCTATGTACCCTCAGCTGATGCATCAAGAGTGAAGTGCAACAAGTAGAATGCTATTGTCATGTCATGCGGTGTACTAAGGAGCCTATCATGTTGCTGTTGTAAGGACTTTTCTTGAAATTTTTGAGGTCCCTCAAAAATTTCTTCCCCAGTGTTAAATTTGCGTCTTTTGGGAATTTTTGAGGGGATCCTCAAAAATTCTGCCCCAGTTTATTGTTTATGGCAGATCACCGTGAGAAGGTGGTTACATTGCACTGAACACCAATGGATTTAGCTGAATTTGGAGATTGTCTAGAATTGTATGTCTTGGGTTGTGATGGGGTGCCTTTATGTTTCGTGCTTTTCTATTCGACAATGATGGAGCTAACTTTGATGGATTGGCCTTTGTAGAAAATGTGTTTGTGGTTTGGGGGTTAGAGTTTCCCTTTGTTGGTTTTTGTTGTACCGTTGTCTTGCTTTTGTCAATCGGACTCTGAACTTTGTGTTTCAGTGTTGGATTTCCCACCGTGTCATGGTATTGAATGTTTGAGTGATGAGTGTAGATCTTGTCGGATCGAGTTTAGGAATGGATATCCAAGGAGTAGTTTGTTTGCTGGTTGCAATGTCATTTGGATGGGCTAAAAGAACAAAGGCGTGAGGTTTTTTCTTTTTGTATATCCCTGATTGGTTTGAGTCTGATAGGGTTGTGGTTGAAAGGCTTGACAGAGGGGAGGTTGCTTATTGTGTAAGTTTGTTAGTTTTGTCAGCTTTGGTTGTATAGTGATTGGACTTCTTGGTTGTGACCCTCATGCAGGTTGTACGGTATTGGGATTGTCTGAATGCTCTTGGTGTCATATGTTGGTGGTTCAAAGGACTTTGTTGCAGGAAAAAATGTTTTCGGCTCGTCTTGCCATTTCGACTTTTTCGAATGCAGATTCTTGACCGATTTCAGTGTTCAAATGCAAGGCAACCCTAACAAAGTGGTGAAATGCACAAAAGAGTGTGGGCATGTCAGCAAAGACTTGAAGCAAAAATGACACATGAGCTTAGAAGAATGCCTAGACCGTGGATGACGAATTAGCGCTCGAATTTGGAGGTTATGATAGAACGCGCAAATATCACAAGAGATTGCCCAAGTGCTTTACGTAGTAGTCAAGGCAAGGATTTAGCTTCAATAATATGAATAAAGAACCTTTTTTTGTCTTAGGAACATTGTTATTTGAAAAAAAACAACGCAAAGCTTAAAAATAATCTAGTATTTAATTTTGAGAACATGCTAAATGGTTAAAGTCATTTTTTTTTCAAGAAATAGTAGAAGTGGTGAATCTTTAAAACTCATAAGAGAGTGACCTATCAAATCAAAACTGAGGGAGTAACAAATTGCTTTAATATTATAAAGCTATATATGTATTCTTCATTCGAGAAGTCATTAGCTTGCCATTGTCATCATATCCCAAAACGTACCTGGCCTTAGGGCGACAACTACACTCAATCTTCATGCATTGAACCGTTGTATGTCATGGTTGAACTTCCAGCCACGTCTCTTGATCGTGTGTACTTGCAAGGAAGAAAAAGGAAAATGAAATGGGTTGAGAGTATATCTATGCCTTGAAGTTATAAACATAAAAAAGAGTTCATATTTCTTGAATTATATTAACAAAGCAGCAAGCATTGTTTTTCTTTTTTAACTCAGATTAAGTAATGGATACTTGGGTTTCATGTAATGCAATGAGGAATTGGCGCCTATAGTTCCCACGATCAAGGAAACAAATGTTCTACACAGATATTACTTAGTCCAAATTAAAAATAGGTAAAAAATATTATCTTGACTGCTTCTATAATTCACTTAACACAGTCATGAAAGAAACAATTATATGGTTAAATCAAGTTTTCATAACATAAACTACAAATAACTTCACAGTATGTAAAAGAGTCATGACCAATAGAATAAAATAAAGATACAACCTGTTTCACACGAAAGCTCCATCGTCTAGACAAGTTCGCTAATGATTTTCTAATTCTCCTATCAGTGAATGTCGCCGCTCTTTTTTTTATGTGGGTCGTCACAGGGGTTGATTCTATAGGTGTATCTTGGGGAGAAGAGTTTTTCTTGCTAAGGAAGAAGTAGAGATATTATGTATTTTATTGTGTGTGTCGTGTATATGACTTGGGAGAAGAGAGGGAGTGTCTATACTTTGAATGTAAGTGATTGTGTCTAGAAGATGATGAATAGTAGGGGTATTTATAGTATTTTGAAAAAGAGTGGTTAAGGAAATGAGAGGTGATTGGGGGATTTTGAATGAGAGTGAATCAAGGGAGGAGATTAGGGAGAGTGATTATGGAGAGATTTGGGTAGATTTGATGGAGCGATTTGGGGAGAGACATGGGGGATCTTGTACTTGGTATCAAATGTGGGGTAGATACATTGGAGGACAAAATTAGGAGGGAGATTTGAGTGGGAAGATGTATCTAGACTACATTTAGTCCAGATTCAAGGTAGGATTATGAAGAAGATTCGGGATTTAAAAAAAATTAATAAAACAAGAGGAAAAGAAAAATTCAAATGTAATTATGAACGTATCTACACGAGCACTCGTCTAGGTTCAAAAAGAAAAAATATAATTTAATAAATAAGATAAATATATATATAAATGAAAAATTTTGATAGGAATTTTAAAATATGGAAGAAGTAATAATAAAAAGGAATTTGGACATTTTCTTTTTTAATTGGCCAATGTTCAACTTAAAGGTGCAAAAAATAAAAATAAAAAATAAATAAATAAAATATAGATATACATATTGTATAAAATGCACAAATAATTATTAAATAATACTCAAATAAAATTATTTAAATATAGGTAATCACAGATAATTACTAATTTGCACAAATGATCACAAATCAATAAAAATTCGACATGTTTCCTAAATGATGCAATTATGTGATATATTATGAATGTATTAAATTGCACAAATATTCACGGTTTGACAGATAGTCTAAATGATGCAAATTTACGTAATATAACCACACTTAAGTATATAATATATAAATAGAGGATAACACACGTAAATGCATGATTTCTAATGCACATTTTGCACAAATAGTCATATTGCACCCTTAAGTTGAATTATAGCCAATTTTAGAAAAAGGAGGGACAAAATTGGGTGTCAACATCTCATTGAATAAAGACTGGGTTCGGGGTGGTAATACAAGCGATGGGAAGATTGGAAGATCCATTAGGGGATGATCTTGGTGATGCATACCTTTGAGAAATTAGGGCCACATATTGTTGATATAGTTCTTCATTTTGAGATACATCCCCTCGCTCACAATTTGTGCAAGATAATACGAATTCTGGATGATTGCAAATGCTTGTTGTCCGTTTATATCCATTGGCACAGCTATTTCTTGGCCCCATAGTGTTGATTCGAGCCAAGACTGTGGTGTTTGGTTTGAGAAGGTGGTAGTGTGAAAATTAGTGGTTGGTTCAAAGGGGTTGTTGTGGGGCTTGAAAGTTGTTTTGATTCATATTGTTCCTTTTTTTTTTGGTCAAGTGATAGAGTCCAGTTGTTGTTTTACAAGGTGCTGGGATTCCTTCCTTGTTGTGGGAAGCTTTAGCCTTGCCATCAAGGTTTATATATTTTAGATTTTTTTATTGAAGTAGAGGTGATAGTGATAGTTATTTGCATGAGAGATAACGTGTGTGAGTTGCAAAGAGAATCAAGGGAAGAATAAAAGTGGGAGTCTGTTCCACTTTTAGAATCTGAAATGGGAAGCTGAGTGGAGTGTTTGGGCGGTGTTAAGAGACTAGGGGATTTTTTAGGAATTAGGATGTTAGTGTTCTAGATAATTGTGTGTTATTTAGGAATAGAAGTGGGATAAGAGGGATTTTCAGTAGCCGATGATTTTTTTGTTGTGCCAAGAGTCAATTTGCATGTGCATGAAACTGTCCACGTATCTAGACATGTCATCATGTAGTAAGTTTGGTTGCTTTGTTTTTAACAAATTTTGCATGGGTAAATCAGTGTGAATTTTTGTAAGACTATCATTGTTGCTCACTGTATCCCTTAGCAAAATATTTTGTTCCATTGAGTGCTTTTCCGAGTTATTATGATTGGTGATATTAAAGCATCAAATTTATTAGTAGTCTCCATAATAGAAGAAGTAACAGTTAAATTTTGAAATTTGGGGATTTAGAGAACTTACCTGATGAAGGCTGAGCAATAAACATAGAGGAAGCTGGATTGGTAAGTTTACTCGATGAAGAAACATTTTTTGCATGACCACTTCTAATTTCTTGCATCTTCTTTTTCCTAGGAAAGCTCACTGTGTGCCACTCTTACTCCCCCTCCTTGGATTTAGTTTTAGGTATATGGTGGGTGGTGGTAATGGTATTATCCATACGGGTTGTTTAGGGCACTGGTCATGAAGATGGCTTAGTCTACCACAGGCCTTACACAAGAGGATTTTTCCTTTGTAAATCACAGCTTGTTTATAGTGTTCTATGTAGACATAACTCTTAACTGGGATATCCAATAGAACTTTGATACATAGGCGAGCATATCTTGCCCTAATAGTAGTAGAAGTTTTGAAATCAAATTTTAGCGGTTTACCAAGTTTTCCACCTATTTTTCTCAGCATTCCTTCATCAAAAAATTCAGTAGGTAGGTTTGGTAAACATATCCAAATGACAATGGATAGCAATTTAATTTTTGTGGCAACAAAGTTTAGTTCCCAACATCTTGTAGATAGAAAAAATCCATTAATAAACCATGGTCCTTCAATTAGGACTTTATGAAGACTTTCGTGTCGATAAAATTTAGCGACATAAAAATCTTCTCAAAGATCAATGAGAGGAAATTCCTCAGGTAAATCTCACAGTTTAAGTAGCTTTTCATAGATGTATTGATGGTGTAGCCTTTTTTTCGTGTAGCTTGATAATAATTGAGTTTACCCCAGGAGAGTAAATGCATTGTTTTCCTCTTGTAAAAGGGAGATGTAGTCCACTAAGTCATCTTCCTCAATTGATTGATGTTGCATGTGTGTAGTGGAGTTTAATTGGTGAAGTATTGATGGAGTAGTGTTTTGCATGTTTGATTAATGTAGTAGTTTAGCACAATAAGAAGGTTTGTCCGAAGATTGAATTTGATTTTGAGCAATGGAGATCAATTGGTGAGTTTGATTTGCATTAATGGGGGATCTCGAGGTTCAAAAGGAGGAATTAATATATTAGGGTTAGGGTATTCACAGTCGGAGGTTATTGGGGAGATGATTTTGTAAAGTTAATGAGCAAGAAAGGGAAAAGGGTAGAGAGAATGGGGAGCTTCTCGCACTAGAGTTTAGTACATCACTACTTTCTCCTTAAATCGAACACTAACATCTTCTATGATAGGAGTATAAAAGTTCTCTATTTTAACAAGGTGTTTATTGTTTAGTTATATAAATTAGACGTTTATTTGTAACTTAGTATATTAATAATATACGGCCACTTATATTTTGATAAATAATTCTCTCATTCTTATACACTTACTCATCCTAAATTTACTTAGTTATTCCTTTGTGAAGAATTTCCATTATATAAGATGTTTAGATGTTTCCAAAAAAAAAAATAAGGATAAACTCATTATATTTTGTGTCTGATTTCTTTACTAAAAAGGGTGTAATTGTTTAACATTAAAATACACGTTATGCATCTGAAAATGAATCATATTATAAGGACGCTCTATATATTCGAACCCTTTGGTTTTTGTTTAAAAACAACATACTACCACCTTCCTCATTTCTTAAACCCTAGTACTACTATTATTTCTCTTTGGAATCGAAGTAAGTGATTTCATCCGTTCTTCAATAGCTTTCGGCCATATGAATGTCCATACTTGAGTTCGTTACGTGTTTAGCTACCAAAGGGCATACTTACGATATCGTATAACTTGATGTGCATGTTTTTATTACTAGTTACAATGGATAACTATTCTAGCTTATTGTATGGCATATCGGACTGTTGCATGATTGTTGAATCCCAAAAATTATCGGTAAAATTTTTTGGGTATTTTCAACAATATGAGTATTCCAAAGAGTTTCTTTGGAGTCGTCACCTAATTAAGAAAAATTAGGAACCAATTATTAATTAATGAGTACAAATTTTTTCTTTTAAAAGGATAATAAATTTTTAGAGATTATGAGTAAATGGTTCATTTATTTTCGAAAGAAGGTCTTAGCTTTATTAAGAGTACTTTCAAAAATCCGCCAAAAGGGCGGTTATTCCGACGGTTTTCACGAAAATAACATAAGTGTCAATCTTAAGAAAAATATTGACTTTTTGAATATTTGAAGTAAAATAAAATAAAATGAATAACCTAAAAAAATTAGAAAAAATATGATAAGTAAATAAATAAATAAATAAATATATAATCAGATAAATAAATAATTAATTAAATAAATAAATAGACAAATTATTATTATTTAAAAGTAAAAGTAGCTTGGAGAAATAAAATTCAATTGTAATTTATTGCACTCATTATTTAATAGCGGTTCCTAAAATTCGCAGATTAAATAACAAATCTAAAGAACAAGAAAAGGATATTCACGGGCAATTCTAATATTCAAGTAAACATTTATCCGCAAAAAAGACTATCCTACAGGGCTCTTTATCTTCTATAGAGATTCTTATAACATGGATTCTAAGGGAGTGGGGAAGAGAAGAGTTAGAAGATAGAACCCGAAAATGGACATTTTCGAAGGAGTCTGAAAATTTATTTTTTTTCGTTTATACATTATGCCCATGAGTCCGAAAATTGACTCAACAAAGCATTTTATATTTAACTCTAAAGGTTTTCAATCCTTTTCGCGGGCTTTAACTCAATTTTTGCGTGTTTGATCCCAAAGTAGAAATCCATGCAAATGTAGCTTTCCCCAATTGTGAGGTTTAGCCAAAACTCGTTCCCAAGATTTCATGCCAAAGAAGCAAAGAAGATAAGGTATTAACGATAAAATAGAAAAATAAATGAACACAAAAGAAAAGAAAATGGCTAGGTAATAGAAAAATGAATTCCAAGTCTTGAACACTTAAGTAAATAATGTAGAGAATCCACAATTATACCATTTCATATAAGGGTGTATACTACGTAAATTAATCAAATTTGGACCCTTTTCAACTTTACATAAAGAAAAACTAAGGCAGACAACCACTTTCTACTTATTGATACTTCTCTTTTAAAACAGCTATTAGGCTTGTCGGATTAACAGGAAGGCAAAGGAGGTGCTTTTTCAGTTTCATTTCATTTCTTTCAAAAAGGTCTCAGAATATCCAACAATTGAAACTCATGAGGTATCATTTCAAAAGAGTGAACAACTGCTGGGCAGATTTAAGAAGAAAGAAAAGAAAAAAGCTAAGCTAACAAGCAGGCCTAGGACCTTAATATTACCACTATAGAACACCATTCATGATACATCAACCAGATGGGAACAAAAGGCTAAAGTGGAACTAGATAGAAACCAAGACAAAGAGGAAGGAAACTGATTCAAGAAAGTTTGGAACTTTGATAAGTACAAGCAAAAGAACTTAACAACCATCAACTATTTCTCAACATCACCAAATTCTTCTTTTGACAAAATCACATAACATATCTCAGATTAGCTAACTCAGCTTGATATTATTGTCCTTCAGGCTATACATACCAAAACAAATCTAAGAAATGAATATTAAGATTTTTTGGTTGGCATTAAAATAGGGCAGACAGCTAACTAGACAAAATAATCGAGGAAAGCTAAGAGAATTTTAGCAGAAACCAGCAATAGGATTACCATAGCATTCCTCCGGCCCTTTTAGGTTCAAAGAAACCAAAACACACAATCAATAGGGAACTGGACACTGAATTCAAAGAGAAACTAAAGGGGAAATGAAAAGGAGGAGGAAACTTAAATCACAGACCAGAGGCTAAGAAATGGACTGGAAACTCATCTTCGACTCCTATGTCTCAAACAGAATCAGTCTTCAAGAAACATGAAAGAAGCATCAACAATTATAGCCTAAACAATCTTTAACACCTCCCCAAGACAGTAAGAAAACTGGAGAAGTTCTAGTCTAAAACATCATTTTAAATATTCAATATCCACCCTTACACTCAAAAGGCTTACCTGACTGAATAACTGATCCAAACAACACACACCAGAAACTGAAATAGGCCTATGAAGCTGACTTACTAGATCTAGAACACTCACATCCTAAGCTCCCACTACACCTGACAATGGTTCCAACCTAGCACTCTTTCAAACTACTACTGTTGACATTCAATTTTGTCCCTCCTTTTTCTGAAATTGGCTATATGTAACCTAAAGGTGCAATATTGACTGTTTGAGCAAATTTACATTGAAGGCATACGTGTGATTATCTCCTATTTATACAATATATATTTAATTGTGACTATATTACGTAATTTGCATCATTTAGGCTATTTGAGAAACCGTGGCTATTTGTGTAATTTTCTGCGTAAACAAAGTTTTATAATTAATTGTAGATATTTATACGTAATCAATTTAATTTGACACTATCCATTATTATGTGTGTATTTTTCCTTTTGTATATAGAATATATATTACTATTTACTTGGAACCTTTAGTTAAATATATATCCGATCAAGACACTGGTCAGTCCAATTCTCTCACTATTCTACATCCACATTCGAGTTCAAAATCATTTAAACAATTTCTTAACCTTTACCAAATTTCACTATTCATTTATTTATTCTTTATTTATTATTATCATTGATATTGTTCAATATATTTGTTTTTATTTTTCATTCTTCTTTAGATCTTCTACTTCAAACCTGTGCAAATGGTAGTCCAAATACATTCCTATATTTTAATTATGGCATATATCTTTTTGAATAAAGCCCCAAAATCATTTCCCTTTATTAAATCCCTAAAATCCCATTATCTGCTCCCCAAGCTCTTGTAATCTCCCAAAATCTCTCCCTAATCTCCCCTTAATCTTTTCCTAATCTTCTCCCTATTAATAACATTCTCATTATTATTATTACCATTATTTTTTTATTACTATTATTATTGCTATTATCACTAATATTTTTTATTATTGTCATTACTATTATTATTATTATTATTATTATTATTATTATTATTATTATTATTATTATTATTATTATTATTATTATTATTAATCTCACTAACTCTTTTCTGTATTTGTTCAAGATACTTCTTGACGAAATTGTTAAAAGGGACGCTATTGGAAATGACGAATAATTAATATTTCCTATACCTTTTACTTTATTTCATTACTTATATATATATTGACATACTAATTAATTTATTTTCATTTTGCAAGGTACCTTTGGTTGAGATTTACCTAGGAAGAAGCCAATTAGTGAATTTGAACTTTTTTATCTTAATTATTATATGTGTATTATCATAATCATTTAATTATTCGTCTATTTTTAGTTAGTTATATTATTCGCTTATAATTGCGTAGAATCCCAATTATTTAGTCCAGTCGGTAACCATATTTGGTGGAGCCTGAGAGGTTCCTAACCCCTTCCTCTCGGGTTAACTTGAACCCTTACCTAGAATTTCTGGTTCGTAGACTAAGTTTCAGAGTTAATTATAAAATCGGCTAGAAAGAAAGTAGATGCCCTCATACGCCTAGTTAAAAAATATGTTAGGTGGCGACTCCAAGTCTTTACCCATGAGTTCCAATAAGTCGTCGAACTTTAACCGGTTCGAAGAAAAATGGGTGTCAATAGAATGGCGACTCCGCTAGGGATATCATCAAGGTTCTAACCATAACGGACTTTAAATTGGGATTCTTTACATTTATTTTCTTTCTTTTGTTATTTTTCAAGACTAATATTTCTTTCTTTTCCTTTTGCAGGTTTGAAATTTAGCTTTCTATTTTATTGGCTTTTTCTTTTAATTTATTATGTGTAAATGTTATTCTACTTCCTCCACTCCTGGAATTTTTACACTTGCACACACCAAGAATGATTGCGTGGACCCCTCGGTCGTTCCACCATAAAAGCACCCTTTAGGGAAAGTTCGCAAAGTTAGCCAAATAGCGAAGCTTTTGGCAGTTTGCAAGCTTTCAACTTTCAAGTTGTCAGCTTGGGAGAAACCTTGTCTAGAAAAACCCACTCCTCGATTAGGAAAATATCTCACGACGCTTGCTCCAATGATCTTTCAAATTCTCCATGAGTTTGTTAAATTCTCTAATTTAATGCTTTCATTTATAACTTTTATTTGTATTTTTTATATATTATCTTGCATATACCCCGGGACTAACCTGCTTCTTCTGTTCTTTCTTTTGTTCCTTCTCTTTATCAAAATTATTTTGTGAATTATTTTAACATGTGCATTCTTTTTCAAAACTCATGCATTTTTAAAAATATGTGCATTTCCCGAACCTGCAATACATGATTGTGATCCAAGGCATTTCCCGAACTTGCTCATGTAATGATCGAAACGGCAGTCAAAAAGCTAGTGAAAGACAATAGGGAATTGAAAAGCAAGGGACTTAGCAAAGACTTGTGCACAACAACCAAAACAGGCAAGCCAATTCAACTTGAAAAGGAGAGGCAAAGACAAGATGACAAAGCCATCATCATATGACAAACCTGGAAACCCCTTGAGTATTTTGGAAGCATGTCCCTATCCACTAGCAAAGATATAGCAAGACGATGAAGTTATTTGGGACACTTACAAGAGCAAGGGTTGATTTGATATAAAAGCACAGGCAAATAGGCTTCTCGGAGCAATTTTGGACGAAGGCGTTATTGGAGTAATATGAATTCTCATGACAACAACTACAATAGGACGCAGCAATCTAAGAGTACAGATGATACATAGGCAACCTACATCGAGTTCAGTAGCTCAACAATAAGATATTATCCAATAAGGAAAGTTGGTACGAGGACTATATTGCAGTAGTTGGCTGACAAGTATGAAAGACATTGAGTATCTCTTTGAAAGACACATAGGCATCAGACGAATTTGCACGAAAGGATGACAAATGCACCCAAAGTCTTGGTGTTCGATAAAAGCCAACCTCCATTTCAGTCACATGACACAACCTATTCCTTAGACAAAGTCTTTATCACTTTTCATTGACATTCAACTTCTCAAGCATCAGTCATTTAACCAAAATCTTTGTCTTGACTGCTATATAAAACACTTAGGTAATCTCTTGTGCTATTTGTGCGTTCTATGACAATATTCAAATTCAAGTGCTAATCCATCATCCGTGGTCTAGGCATCCTTTCAAGCTTATGTGTCATTTTTGCGTCAAAACTTCGCAAATGTGCCCACACGGTTTTGTGCATTTCACCACTTTATTACGGTTGCTTTGTGCTTGAACACTGAGATTGGTCAAGAATCTGTATTCAAGAAAAAGCCGAAATGGCCTGCCAAGCTGAAAATAGTTACTTCTAGGACAAAGTCTTTCGAACCACCAGCATATGACACCAAGAAAACCTAGACAATCCCAATTCCGTACAACCTGAAATCCAATCATTATACAACCGAAGCTGGCAAAACTCACAACCTCACACTGCACCTAATTCACACAATAAACAACCTCCCCTCTATCAAGACTTCCACTAACAACCTTATCAGGCTCAACACAATCAAGGACAAATAAAAGACAACCTCACGCCTCTGCTCCTTTAGCTCAATAAAAAAATGTTGCACTCCACAAACGAACTACTCCCTAGATGCCCATTCCTAAATTCGATCCAATAAGATCTAAACTCATCACTTACACATTTAATAGCATGACACCACAAGACATCTATCACTGAAACACAAAGTTCAGACTCTGATTGACCAAAGCAAGACAATGGTACAACAAGAACCAATAAAGGGAAACTGCAACTCCCAAACCACAAAATCACTTTCTACGAAGAATGATCCATCAAAGTTAGCTCCATGACTTTTGAAAAGCACAAAACACGAAAACATCCAACCCAAGACAAGAACAATTTGGACAACCTCCAAATCTGGCCAAATCCAACACCGAACCTCAGTCTGAGTAGGAAAATATCCACATGCTCATAGTCATCGATATACCCAAACATCACACTAAAGGACGAATGCAGATTCTAGCCAATACATTGGTGTTCAGTGCAACGCAACTACCCTCTCTTAGTGATCTATCATAGGCAATAAACTGGGGCACAATTTTTTAGGATCCCCTAAAAATTTCAAAAGGCGCAAGCTTGACACTGGGGCAGAAATTTTTGAGTTCCCCTCAAAAATTTCAAGAAATGCATTATAAAAGCAACACGATAGACTTCTTAGCACATTGCATGACATAACATGGGCATTCTATTTGTTGAACTTTACTTTACTTTTGTTTGCAGGGTAGACAGCCCGATAAAAAATGATATGGCAAAAAGTAGATGGCCTGAAGGGTAGACAGCCCGGTGAAAGGAATGGCATGATATGCAGTAGACAGCCTGGAGGGTAGACAGCCCGGTAAAAGGAACGGCATGACAAAGGGTAGACAGCTCGTTGAGAAAGATTGGCATGACAGAGGGTAGACAGCCCGATGTGAAGTTTGGCATGGCAAAAGTTAGACAGCCTGGAGGGTAGACAGTGATGTTTGGCATTTTATGCCAATGTTTTCTTAATATTTCCGCATGTTTGAGCTCGTTATGCGCTCGTTTTATAGTTTGTGGACGTGGTTTTACACTGATTTGATGTCGTGCGTATGTAGGTTGTTACGCAGTACATTTGGAGCTTTTAGGAGCTTGATGGAGCAAGAATTGATTGGATGTTGATTGAAGATTGGATTGAGCACACAAAGGCACGACACGAGGCGAGTTTCGGAGCAAGGAAAGAGCAGTTTTGCCCAGTGCCCCAGCGCGATTCCTTGCGTGCCGCGTGGCAAAGGCGGAGGAGTTTCGACGTCTTCTGGTTGTTGTAGCGCGTTACGAGGCGCGGGGCGCCCGTTATAGCGCCCCTTGTGCGCGTTTTTACTCCCTATTCCTTCTAGGCTTGGGTCTAACTTATTACTAGGTGTTTGTAAACTCTATAAATACTCTTTTACTTCGTTTTTTATGGGAGTGGAGACTTTGGAGCAAGTTTTGGAGGAGAGGGGAGGAGCCCTAGATGTCTTCTAACCAAGTTCTTTCTCTCTTTCTCTTATTCTTCTCTTTAATTCTATAGTTTGTTCGTTCTAGGGTTAGAGTAAATACATGAAGGTTGATGTTTGAAAGTTGATTTCTATATATTGATTTACCATTACGGATTGTTTATTCTTTCTTGAGCATAATTGTTTGATTATTGAGGCCTGATAATGAACTCAAAAGAGAGAATCTAATTACGTAATAAGAAAGAATAGAACTAGTTTGTGAACCCGGGCATCGGGGAACCAATTTGTGAGTAGGATAGACATATACTTGCTCGCCTAGCTTAACTAATCACAGAATTCGTTAATGCGTGCACGTGATTCAACCCATAGACATATAGGGATTGAAGTAGCCTGCATAGACCGTGAAGAATCGAAAGGTTTTCATGAGTACAATTAACCTGTTAGTTAGCAATCTAGGAAATCAAGAAGTAGAATCAACTGGAAAACTCAACTGGATTGTTTGTAACTCTGACCCTGGACCGTTTCTCCATTATTGATAACAACCCATAAATTGTTCTGATACTTGACCTCAGTTATTTGTTTTAATTATTGTTTTAGTTAGTAAAATCTCAACCATTGGAAAAAGATCCCTAAATAGTTTTTAAGAAATTATTTGCTAGGATTCAGTCTGAATAGTCCTCGTGGGAACGATACTCGACTTATCACTTTATTACTTGTCGACCACGTATACTTGCATGTGCGTTGGGAGCAATAAGTTTTTGGCGCCGTTGTCGGGGACTAAATTGACTGTTTTCTTTTTGAACAATTTATTATTTTCTATTCAGGTTTAATTTTTTTTATTATTTTTAGTTCATTATTGTATTGCTAGTTTACATGGCATCTTTTAATGAAAGTTGGTCGAATGATAGTTGCTCAAGTTTTATTGATTCTTGTCTACTTTGCGGAGGAACCCACTTGTGGGAACATTGTCCAACTCTTTCAACCCTGCGAGACTGGTTATGTGAATTTTCTACCACCTTTGATTGGAATTTTTGTAAATTATGTGGTGGTCGGTGGAATGATTGTCCTAAGTGTCATGCTCCTTCCCCCAATAATTTTTGTGATGATTCTAATGATGTTTGTGAGTTTGACAGGAGCGATAAAGTGCAGGTTGTTAGCGAAACTTGGCTAATGGAGCAAGCCAAACTCTTAGAAGCTTATGGGGATTTTAGGAGTGAACTTACAAATATGACGAGGCAATTTATGGAAGAAAGGGTTTTGCTCGGGCAAGAGATCGACCAATTTGGCTTGACTATTCACGACTTGGAGGAGAATTTGAGTGATATGGTTGAGGTGTCTGAAGCTCAATTATCAGTTGTCGTGCTTGGTAGATTTGAGATAGAAGAGCTTAGAAGCCAATTTGAGGAGCAAAAAGTGGAATTCCTACCATTCGACCCAATAGCAGTTGATGATGCCAAGGTTGAGGAAATTACATTAGAGTCAAGTGAGGAAAAAGAAAACATCATATTTGAGGACTCTAGTGTTTGTGCAAGTGAGGATGTCAAAAGTAATGCAATTTTAGAATTGAAGCGCATTGGACCTCATTCCAATCATTTTTCAACATTGTGTTTGGATGGTGACATGAAAATTGAGCCACCCGAGCCTATGAAGAAACAAAAGGAGGAGGAACAAGGTGCCTATATTTTAGAGTTTGTGATGCCGAGGAGACAAAACGACATCCCTCATTTAAAGTCTAAGAAGTGCAAAATGCGACAATGGTTACTTGGTCCTTTTGTATTTTTGCCACCACCCCAATACCATAATTGTAAACTTGAGGCAAAGTTGGGGATTCAATTCATAAGTTCAAGGTGGAGGAAAAAGTGATGAATTTGTCTTCGTCGTGCCACGACGTTAACTAAGGCGCTTCTTGGGAGGCAACCCGAGTTTGTACTTGTATTATTATTATTTTTTTTTTATAGTGTCACGTAGTTTTTGTTTTTCCTTGGAGTGCAGGTTCATGTAATGTCGAGGCTAAGTGTGGGGTGTCCTCACCCTTGCCTAATATTGATGACTTGTTGGGGGAAGTCTGAGTACCTCATACTATATGGAAGCTTGGAGGATGCTAGCACCAAGGACTAGAGCCTTCAGGGAAGTTTTCTTTACCTTGCACTTTCTTATTTTTAGCACTGAGGACACTGCTTGTTTTAAGTGTGGGGTGGGGAACTACCCTTTATCTATTTTTGAGGTTAAGGATGCATGTACCGTAGAGATTTTTCTTTTGTCACTTGACTTTATTTTTATTTATTTCTTGCTTTAATATATGAAAAAAATTGAAAAAAAATTAGAAAACCAATGAAAAAAAATTCAAAAAGATTTTCCCTTTAGTTTTATTAGTGGTACATGTCATCCACCCCGTGGTTTTTCTTATGGCCTCGGTTCTTTTCCACGGGTAGGCCTTTGAACCGGGTAGTTTTTTTTATTTTTAGGATTAGAGTAGTTAGTTATAGGTGATCCTAGACGAAGGAAATATGTGGAATGCTACGTGCCTTTGATTTGTTTGATACCGGTGGACTTGAATTGATTGCATGTGCTATTTGTGGTGTCCTTGGGTTTTAAATTGAGATGCATGCCTAGAAAAAAATGGAATAATCCCCTTGAGATGCTTGAATCCACTTGCTAGACTTTGTTGTGAACCGTTGTGCATTAGTGCTTAATTTTCCACAAGTTGCACTCTAAATGCTTGATTGAGAGTTGTTGATGGAGCCTTTTTGTGTGGATCATGTGCAATGTGTGTGTGAGGCATATTCTTGTTTGCTCCATGTTGTATATTGGTGTCTAGAACTTGCCCCGTGTGTGTGCAAAATGGAATCCTAGGTTTGCTCTAGTCGGGTGTTGCTCCCAAACGCACACGCAAGTATACGTGGTCGACAAGTAATAAAATGATAAGTAGAGTATCGTTCCCACGAGGACTATTTAGACTGACACTTAACAAACAATTTCTATCTACTATCCAGGGATCTTTTTCCAATGGTGAGAGTTTTTATTAACTAAAGAACAGTAATTAAAAAGGTAGAAGTGAATTCAAACAATGGAGCAAAACTTGGTTGTTATCAATAATAAGGAGACGGTCCAGGGTCAGAATTACGAGCAATCCAGTTGAGTTTTCCAATAGATTCCACTTCTTAAATCCCGGGTTACTAACTGACAGGTTAGTTGTAATTATGAAAACCTTTCAGTTCTTCACAATCTATGCAAGCTACTTCAATCCCTATATGTCTATGGGTTAAATCACATGCACGCATTAACGATCCTGTAATTAGTTAAACTAGGCGAGCAAGTATATGTCTATCCTACTCACGAATTGGTTCCCCGATGCCCGGGTTCACAAACTAGTCCTATTCTTTCTTATTACGTAATTAAATTCCCTCTTTCGAGTTCAATCTAAAAACCATAGATAATGCGTAATAATCGGGCCCTGACAATTACACAAGTGAAATCAAGGAAGAATAAGTAACCCGTAATGGGATTCAATTAATGGGAATCAATCTTCAAACATCAACTTTCATGAAATACTCTAACCCTAGAACTAGAGATTTAGCTACGCATACTCATAATAACAACACAAGGATTTGATGTAATAATGAAATAATGATGTAATAGATTAATGGAAGGAAGAAAACCCCTTGTTCTTGATGTTATGAGCTCTCCAATTGCTCCAAAGTCTGAACTCCCTTGAAAAACGAAGTAAAAGAGTATTTATAGAGTTTACAAACACCTAGTAATAAGTTAGACCCAAGCCTAGACGAAATAGGACATAAAATCGCGCACAAGGGGCGCTATAACGGGCGCCCCGCGCCTCGGAACGCGTGGGCTCGGACAGAGGACGTCGAAATCAGCCCGCTTTGGGCCTGCGCCGCATGGAAAAACGCGCTGGGGTGGCTGGCGCTTTGGGGGGCGCGGGGCATGCCCCACAGCGCCCAGCCAAATTCCTGTTTCGTTCACTCGTTTGCTTGCTCGTGTCGTGCCTTCGTGCGCTCGATCCAATCCTCAATCAAAATCCAATCTTTTCTTGCTCATTCATGCTCTTAAAAGCTCCAATTACACTGCATAACAACCTACATACACACGACATAAAATCAGTGTAAAACCACAGTCACAAGCTATAAAACGAGCGAATAAGGTACTAAAACGTGAGGAAATATTAAGGAAATATAGGCATAAAATGCCAAACATCACCACCCCACACTTGAACCCTTGCTCGCCCTCGAGCAAGTCACATCTCACTTCCCAACCTAGGTAAAACAGGTCTGCCTATGACTATGGTTGATATCGACCATTGAACCAATGCGCACATGACTATCATGGGCCCACAACATGCCAACAATTTACCAAAACCAAAAATATGAGAACAACCACCCCAAAATAGCTCAAATGCACAAAACTCAACTTAATGCAACCATGCTCCCACAAAATCACACCTATCTACTCAATCAAAAGCCATCAACTTTACCTACTTCATGCAAACCACGTACCCTCACCAATATGAAAGAGAGTGCCCCCCAAAAAAATCACACACAACAAAAATTATCATGAATAGAACGGGGGCAATAACCAATGAATTCACTCACTCTCATGAAAAGCTCACATGCCACACACAATGTACCATAGGCTTGCCCGTAGTGTAGGACTCCACTAATGTAGGCTCACTCCAATCGGGATTAACTAGGGCTTTAGAAAGGTCGTAATGTAGGCTAAGGGACGGGTAGGATACATATGGTAATAGTGACTACCTCCCTAAGCACTTTAATACATCACATTTAATTTCAAGCACAATTCTCAACAAACCACCCAATCACAACTATCACACATACACCTTCCCAACAAGTATCATTTTTCTTTTAAGCACACACTAGCAAGGAATGGACATCTTTCTTTTTTTTCAATTTCACAACTTTTTTCTTTTCAACTTTCTTTTTTTTTCTCTTTTCAATTTTCAATTTCATCCAACCTTGCCAATGTTTTTCACTACTTCACACTTTTAACAATCATTCCCCTTCATTAGTTCCACTCAAAAACCTCCCAAAATCCAACCACAACTCCAATCAACAACAAAATATCAATAAAGTGCTTAAGGAGTAAGGGCCAAAAGAGTCAATCTAGAACAAATGGGTAGGCTCGGAGTGTGGGTGCCAACAAAAAGGGTCAAAGAAATCACAAAAACAAATTTTCAAGGTATATATGTAAGGGTAGGCAAATCAAAAGAAGGCCTTGTATCATCTCCCGACTAGAGCAAACCTAGGATTTCGCTTTGCACACACACGGGGCAAGTTCTAGACATCAATATGCAACATGGAGCAAATAAGAACATGCCTCACACACACATTGCACATGATTCACACAAAAAGGTTCCATCAACAACTCTCAACTAAGCTTCTAGAATGCAACTTGTGGAAATTTAAGCACTCATGCACAAAAGTTAGCAATCAAGTCAAGCAAGCGGACTCAAGCATCTCAAGGGGGTTGTTCCATTTTTTTTCTTTTTCTAGGCATGCATCAAATTAAAACCAAGGACACCACAAATAGCACATGCAATCAATTCAAGTCCACCGGTATCAAACAAATCAAAGGCACCTCGCATTCCACCTAATTCCTACGCCTAGGGTCATCTACAACTAACTATCCTAATCCTAAAAATAAAAACTACCCGGTTCAAAGGTCTACCCGTGGAAAAGAATCGAGGCCATAAGAAAAACCACGGGGCGGATGCCATGTACCACTAACAAAGACTAAAAAGAAAATCTTTTTGAAATTTTTCATTGGTTTTCTAATTTTTTCAATTTTTTTCATATATTAAAGCAAGAAACAAATAAAAATAAAGTCAAGTGACAAAGGAAAAATCCTATGGTACATGCATCACTAACCTCAAAAATAAAGGGAGAGTTCCCCACCCCACACTTAAACTAAGCAATGTCCTCAGTGCTAAAAATAAGAAAGTGCAAGGTAAAGAAAACTTCCCTGAAGATTCTAGTCCTTGGTGCTATCATCCTCCAAGCTTCCATATAGTATGAGGTACTCAGACTTCCCTCATCAGGTCATCAATATTAGGCAGGGGTGAGGACACCCCACACTTAGCCTCGACATTACATGAACCTGCAATCCAAGGAATCACCCAAAGTAATATACAACCATAAAAATAATAGTAAAATAAATAAAAGTAAAGCAAACAAATTGGGTTGCCTCCCAAGAAGCGCTTGATTTAACGTCGCGGCACGACGAGGACAACTTCATCACTTTTTCCTCCACCTAGAACTAATGAATTGAATCCCCAACTTTGCCTCAAGTTTACAACTATGGTATTGGGGTGGTGGCAAAAATACACAAGGACCAAGTAACCATTGTCGCATTTTGCACTTCTTGGCCTTTAAATGAGGGATGTCGTTTTGTCTTCTCGGCATAGCAAATTTCAAAATATAGGCACCTTGTTCCTCCTCCCTTGGTTTCTTCATAGGCTCGGGTGGCTCAATTTTCATGTCACCATCCAAACACAATGTTGAAAAATGATTGGAATGAGGTCCAATGCGCTTCAATTCTAAAATTGCATCACTTTTGACACCTTCACTTGCACAAACACTAGAGTCCTCACATATGATGGTTTCTATTTCCTCACTTGACTCTAATGTGATTTCCTCAACCTTGGCATCATCAACTGCTATTGGGTCGAATGGTAGGAATTCCACTTTTTGCTCCTCAAATTGGCTTCTAAGCTCTTCTATCTCAAATCTACTAAGCACGACCACTGATAATTGAGCTTCAGACACCTCAACCATATCACTCAAATTCTCCTCCAAGTCGTGAATAGTCAAGCCAAATTCGTCGATCTCTTGCCCGAGCACAACCCTTTCTTCCATAAATTGCCTCGTCATATTTGTAAGTTCACTCCTGAAATCCCCATAAGCTTCTAAGAGTTTGGCTTGCTCCATTAGCCAAGTTTTGCTAACAACCTGCACTTTATCGCTCCTGTCAAACTCACAAACATCATTAGAATCATCACAAAAATTATTGGGGGAAGGAGCATGACACTTAGGACAATCATTCCACCGACCACTACACAATTTACAAAAATTCCAATCAAAGGTGGTAGAAAATTCACATAACCAATCTCGCAGGGTTGAAAGAGTTGGACAATTTTCCCAAAAGTGATGTCCTCCACAAAGTAGACAAGAATCATCATTCAACCCACTTTCATTAAAAGATGCCATGTAAACTAGTAATAAAATAATAAACTAAAAATAAAATAAAAAAAATTAAACCTGAATAGAAAATAATAAATTGTTCAAAAAGAAAACAGTCAATTTAGTCCCCGGCAACGGCGCCAAAAACTTGTTGCTCCCAAACGCACACGCAAGTATACGTGGTCGACAAGTAATAAAATGATAAGTAGAGTATCGTTCCCACGAGGACTATTTAGACTGACACTTAACAAACAATTTCTATCTACTATCCAGGGATCTTTTTCCAATGGTGAGAGTTTTTATTAACTAAAGAACAGTAATTAAAAAGGTAGAAGTGAATTCAAACAATGGAGCAAAACTTGGTTGTTATCAATAATAAGGAGACGGTCCAGGGTCAGAGTTACGAGCAATCCAGTTGAGTTTTCCAATTGATTCCACTTCTTAAATCCCGAGTTACTAACTGACAGGTTAATTGTAATTATGAAAACCTTTCAGTTCTTCACAATCTATGCAAGCTACTTCAATCCCTATATGTCTATGGGTTAAATCACATGCACGCATTAACGATCCTTTAATTAGTTAAACTAGGCGAGCAAGTATATGTCTATCCTACTCACGAATTGGTTCCCCGATGCCCGGGTTCACAAACTAGTCCTATTCTTTCTTATTACGTAATTAAATTCCCTCTTTCGAGTTCAATCTAAAAACCATAGATAATGCGTAATAATCGGGCCCTGACAATTACACAAGTGAAATCAAGGAAGAATAAGTAACCCGTAATGGGATTCAATTAATGGGAATCAATCTTCAAACATCAACTTTCATGAAATACTCTAACCCTAGAACTAGAGATTTAGCTACGCATACTCATAATAACAACACAAGGATTTGATGTAATAATGAAATAATGATGTAATAGATTAATGGAAGGAAGAAAAACCCTTGTTCTTGATGTGATGAGCTCTCCAATTGCTCCAAAGTCTGAACTCCCTTGAAAAACGAAGTAAAAGAGTATTTATAGAGTTTACAAACACCTAGTAATAAGTTAGACCCAAGCCTAGACGAAATAGGACATAAAATCGCGCACAAGGGGCGCTATAACGGGCGCCCCGCGCCTCGGAACGCGTGGGCTCGAACAGAGGACGTCGAAATCAGCCCGCTTTGGGCCTGTGCTGCATGGAAAAACGCGCTGGGGTGGCTGGCGCTTTTGGGGGCGCGGGGCATGCCCCACAGCGCCCAGCCCAATTCCTGTTTCGTTCACTCGTTTGCTCGCTCGTGTCGTGCCTTCGTGCGCTCGATCCAATGCTCAATCAAAATCCAATCTTTTCTTGCTCAATCATGCTCTTAAAAGCTCCAATTACACTGCATAACAACCTACATACACACGACATAAAATCAGTGTAAAACCACAGTCACAAGCTATAAAACGAGCGAATAAGGTACTAAAACGTGAGGAAATATTAAGGAAATATAGGCATAAAATGCCAAACATCATCGGGAAATGATACAGGCCTTCTTTTGATTTGCTTACCCTTACATATACACCTTGGGGAAAAAAATTGTTGTGATCTCTTTGACCTTTTTGTTGGCACCTACACCGCAAGCCTACCCACTTGTTCTAAATTGTTTTCTTTTGGCCCTTTACTCTTTAAGTACTTTAGTTGATAATGTAGTTTTATTGTGGAGTTGTGGTTGAATATTGGGAGGTTGTTGAGTGGAACCAATGAAGGGGAATACTTGAATGAATTGTGTAGTAGTTGTTTATGAGCATTGGCAAGGTTGGAAAGTAATGAAATTGAAAAAGAAAAAAAAAGAGCAAAGTTGAAAAGAAAAAGAAAAAATTGTGGAAAAAGAAATAAAGAGAAAAGAATATCTATCCCTTGCTAGTATGTGCTCAAAGAAAAATATTGCTACTTGTTGAGAAGGTGTATGTGTGGAAGTGTTGATTGGGTGGCTTGTTGAGAATTGTGATGAAATAGTGTGATGTATTAAAGTGCTTAGGGAGGTAGTCACTATTACCATATGTATCCTACCCGCCCCTTAGCCTACATTACACCTTTTTAAAGTCCTAGTTAATCCCGATTGGAGTGAGCTTACATTAGTGGAGTCCTACACTACGGGCAAGCCTATGGAATATTGTGTGTGACATGTGAGCCTTTCATGAGAGTGAGTGAATTCGTTTGTTATTGCCCCCGTTCTATTCATGATATTTATTGTTGTGTGTGATCTTTGGGGGGCACTCTTTTGCTTCATATTGGTGAGGGCACATGGTTTGCATGAAATAGGTGAAGTTGATGGCTTCTTGGTTGAGTAGATAAGTGTGATTTTGTGGGAGCATGGTTGCAATAGGTTGAGTTTGTTCATTTAAGCTATTTTGGGGTGGTTGTTCTCATATTTTTGAGTTTGGTAAATTGTTGGCATGTTTGTGGATCCATAATAGTCATGTGTGCATTGGTTCAATGATCGGTATCAACCATAGTCATAGGCAGACCTGTTTTACCTAGGTTGGGAAGTGAGATGTGACTTGCTCGAGGGCGAGCAAGGGTTCAAGTGTGGGGTAGTGATGTTTGGCATTTTATGCCAATGTTTCCTTAATATTTCTGCATGTTTGAGCTCGTTATGCGCTCGTTTTATAGTTTGTGGACGTGGTTTTACACTGATTTGATGTCTTGCGTATGTAGGTTGTTACGCAGTACATTTGGAGCTTTTTGGAGCTTGATGGAGCAAGAATTGATTGGATGTTGATTGAAGATTGATTGAGCACACAAAGGCACGACACGAGGCGAGTTTCGGAGCAAGGAAAGAGCAGTTTTGCCCAGTGCCCCAGCGCGATTCCTTGCGTGCCGCGTGGCAAAGGCGGAGGAGTTTCGACGTCTGCTTGTTGTTGTAGCGCGTTACGAGGCGCGGGGCGCCCGTTATAGCGCCCCTTGTGCGCGTTTTTACTCCCTATTCCTTCTAGGCTTGGGTCTAACTTATTACTAGGTGTTTGTAAACTCTATAAATACTCTTTTACTTCATTTTTCATGGGAGTGGAGACTTTAGAGCAAGTTTTGGAGGAGAGGGGAGGAGCCCTAGATGTCTTCTAACCAAGTTCTTTCTCTCTTTCTCTTATTCTTCTCTTTAATTCTATAGTTTGTTCGTTCTAGGGTTAGAGTAAATACATGAAGGTTGATGTTTGAAAGTTGATTTCTATATATTGATTTACCATTACGGATTGTTTATTCTTTCTTGAGCATAATTGTTTGATTATTGAGGCCTGATAATTGAACACTATCTATGGTTTTTAGATTGAACTCGAAAGAGAGAATCTAATTACGTAATAAGAAAGAATACAACTAGTTTGTGAACCCGGGCATCGGGGAACCAATTTGTGAGTAGGATAGACATATACTTGCTCGCCTAGCTTAATTAATCACAGAATTCGTTAATGCGTGCACGTGATTCAACCCATAGACATATAGGGATTGAAGTAGCCTGCATAGACCGTGAAGAATCGAAAGGTTTTCATGGGTACAATTAACCTGTTAGTTAGCAATCTAGGAAATCAAGAAGTAGAATCAACTGGAAAACTCAACTGGATTGTTTGTAACTCTGTCCCTGGACCGTTTCTCCATTATTGATAACAACCCATAAATTGTTCTGATACTTGACCTCAGTTATTTGTTTTAATTATTGTTTTAGTTAGTAAAATCTCAACCATTGGAAAAAGATCCCTGAATAGTTTTTAAGATTCAGTCTGAATAGTCCTCGTGGGAACGATACTCTACTTATCACTTTATTACTTGTCGACCACGTATACTTGCGTGTGCGTATACAGCCCGGTAAAAGGAATGGCATGACAAAGGGTAGACAGCTCGTTGAGAAAGATTGGCATGACAGAGGGTAGACAGCCCGATGTGAAGTTTGGCATGGCAAAAGTTAGACAGCCTGGAGGGTAGACAGCCCAGTGAAAGGATTGGCATGACAGAGGGTAGACAGCCCCATGTGAGAGTTTGGCATGACAAAGGGTAGACAGCCTGTTGAGAAAGTTTGGCACGACAGAGGGTAGACAGCTCGATGTGGAAGTTTGGCATGACAGAAGGTAGACAGCCCGATGTGAAAATTTTGCATGACAGAGGGTAGACAGCCCAATGTGAAAGTTTGGCATAACAGTGGGTAGATAGCCCGATATGAAGATTGGCATGACAAAGGGTAGACAGCCCGATGTGAGGTTTGGCATAACAGAGGCTAGACAGCCCGATGTGAGAGTTTGGCATGACAAAGGGTAGACAACCCTGAGGGTAGACAGCCCGTTGAGAAAGTTTGGCATGACAGAGGGTAGACAGGCCGATGTGGAAGTTTGGCATGACAGAGGGTAGACAACCCGATGTGGAAAGTTTGGCATGGGAAAGGGTAGACAGTCCGGAGGGTAGACAGCCTGATAAAATGATGTGACAAAGGTAGACAGCCTGGAGGGTAGACAGCCCTGTGAAAGGAATGGCATGACATGGTAGACAGCCTGGCATGACAAAAGGTATGCAGCCAAATGAAAGAATGATAGACAACCCTGCATGAAAAGATACACACCTCAATACAAAAAGGGAGTATACAGCCCGACGTGACAAGCACACATTTAAATGACGAAAGCAGTGGCAAGGCGATCCAATGACAGAGAAGTCTCTTTATGCGTTTACATACATACTATTTTGCAAAACTCACTTTTATCGCAGGACATACAATCCGGTGTTGCACTGGCAAGATGATCCAACGACAGCTCGGCGCGACAAACCAATTATTTCCTGACGAGAAGCACTTAGCAAATGGATATCCCCAGAGGAGAGGCACACATTCCCTAGCACTGAGCACCTAAAAGCATACTATACAAAGGAGAGCTCAACTCAACAGGAAAGTTTACTTTATCTTCATCTTTATCTCTATTTGCATTTATCTTGATTTTGCTGCAGGGACTCCCCGATCTCTCGACGAACCTCTCCGCCATACTCCCATACTTGTTCCCCAAAAATCATTACCCATACGAAATTGTGCAACCAAAAAACTTCAAATACATACAAAGTATCATCCCGAAACCCAATTTGAAAAGCTTAATCCTACAAACAATGTTTTTGCTACACCCTCAAGCTACCTATTTTGCAGAGTTCCAAAGCGCTCAAAGCTATAGTTCCATACTCGCACCAGTGATCTACCTAATCTTTCGCCGATTGGGTGTTAGTTTCATATTCCTTCCAATTCAAGCCCATATGTGTCAATCGGGTGTGTTCTCGTGCCTAATCGTGCCTATCTGTTTGAATCATGCACATTTATCATGCTTTACTTCTCAATGTTCCCCAGCTCATTCAAGACAACATTGAAGGCAAGATGACTCATCTATCGAGTTGTAGTGGAAATTATGCCCATGTAAACTTCTCTTTATGGGCTTGTCGTGCACCAAATCTTCATAACTAGGATGATTACAAGCCTCTTTCCCCACATTGTATCTATCGATGTTACCTTGTCTTTTGACAATGCCTTTGTTGTACCTGCAAACTACCTATTCTTTCAAATTCCGACACGCCCGGAGCTGGTCATCTTATGCTCCCACAAGTAATCTGCCTAACTTTCATTACAAACTAGGATGTTATTTTGCATTTCCTTCCAATTAAAACCTACTTTGTCTATTCAAGCCTATCTGCGTCAATCGTGCGTGTTTTTGTGCTTAATCGTACCTATCTATTTGAATCGTGTGCATAATAAAATACGCTCCTCAAATATTTCCCAACTCAGTCAAGGCAATATTGAAGGTGAGATTACTCATTTATCGAGATAAAGTGGAAACTATGTACGTATAAACTCCTCTTTATGGGTGTGAGCGCACCACATTTTCATAACTAGGATGATTATAAGCCTCTTTTCCCACGCTCAATCGCTTGATGTTATCTCATCTTAGCTAGTGCCGCTGCCCCATTCTTGGTTTATCTCGCCAAAAGGCAAAGCATACACAAATCTAAACTTTACATACATGGATAAGTTTATTCTTTATATCCAAATTCGTGCGCCATAAACATCTCTCATAGGCAACATGCCATTCTAGAACTACACACGACCTGATTCTCATGAAACCCGAGATATGTAAGCAACTCAGAGGCCGGGGTTCAGCCAAAATACCCCCCCAAAACTCTCATTTTCCTTTTCACTTTGTTTATCCGTCATGACAAAATTGGCTACTCCGTCAACTATCTTTGCCCGAAGATTCTTTTCATCATCCCCAGGCAAAGAGGGGCAGCTGTCGACACCTAATTTCATCCCTCCTTTTTCTGGAATTTGCGATATTTAACCTAAAGGTGCAATATTGACTGTTTGATCAAATTTGCATTAGAAGGCATACATTTACATGTGATTATCTCCTATTTATACAATACATATTTAATTGTGACTATATTACGTAATTTGCATCATTTAGGCTATTTGGAATACCATGGCAATTTGTCTAATTTTCCGCGTAAATAAAGTTTTATAATTAATTGTGGATATTTATACGAAATCAATTTAATTTGACACTATTCGTTATTATGTGTGCATTTTTCCTTTTGTATATAGAATATATATTAATATTACTTGACACCTTTAGTTAAATATCTGTCCGATTAAGACACTGGTCAGTCCAATTCTCTCACTATTCTACATCCACATTCGAGTTCAAAATCATTTAAACAATTTCTTAACCTTTACCAAAGTTCACTATTCATTTATTTATTCTTTATGTATTATTATCATTGATGTTGTTAAATATATTTGTTTTTATTTTTCATTCTTTTTAAAATCTTCTACTTTGAACCTATGTAAAAGGTAGTCCAAATACATTTCTATATTTTAATTATGGCATATATCTTTTTGAATAAAGCCCCAAAATCATTTCCCTTTATTAAATCCCTAAAATCCCATTATCTTCTCCCTAATCTCCCCTTAATCTTTTCCTAATCTTCTCCCTAATTCTCATCACTCACCCAACGGTTATATTCCCATCCTTGAACTACATATACACCACTCCAATGTACAACAAAGACATACACGGGGACCCCACCTCCCTCTTGGTCTTCTTTCCTAAAACTCTCCATACACAGTACACCCATCACCCCCACATCAAAACTAGAACAAAACATCACACACACACACATACTCCTCACCATTACACACGCACATATACGCACAGACCCCTCCTCGTAGACCCCTCCCCTCATATTTTTTTTTCAATTCCACCATATACAACAGAGTGTTGACACCCAATTTTGTCCCGGATTTTAATTAAATATATAATTATTTTAAATTAAGTTCAATTTTAAAAATTGCAAGTAAATAGCTAATTTTAAAGAGAAATGGCCAAATTCGCAAGTCATCCCTTCATTTGCGGCGTACTATGTAATTATTTGTTAATTTAATTGAAGGCTCTATGTGTTATTAGGCCTAAACTCAACCTACCTTTGCAATACCTACATATATATATATATATATATATATATACATACATTTATCCAAAACCCTAGCCTCTAACCACACTATTCATCATCTTCCTCATTCACAAAAAACCCTCCTCTCCTTGACATACACTAACACTAAAATTCAGATATACTACACAAAATCATCCTCTCCTATACAAAAACCAGATATACACCTTTTTGTAAATCCCTCACACTCACACACTACAATGATAGCCATCGCCAACACTGATCTTCTCACAAAACCACACGCCAAACACTATTAAAACCACACATCATCGTTGAAAATGAGCAGAGGGTGACGACGGGGGTAAAAGACAGTGGGGAGACAAATCCCATAGCCGGAAAATGCTTATCACTCGCGGCCTTGGCTCTTTGCTCTTGTTGATTTCTGACTGAAAATGGGAGTGAGGAGTGGCAGTGACACCCCCAATAAGCGGGTTGGTGTCGCTTCTCCTTACTTCGTCTGAGAATTTGCTCCGTTCGCCGAAGATCCGGCTACGTTTAGCCGACGATGCTCCCCCTATTTCTTGTTACTGCTGCTGCTATGGAATTATGTGTTGTCCCTTTGTTATCCGCGACTGGAATTGTAAAGGAGTTGGGGTTGTAGCGATGCCACCAGTGGGCAGTCGCTCCTCCGCCCTCGATTTTGGTCACTGTATTACTTTTTCGTTTGCCTGAAATTTCATCGGCAATGGCTCTATGTTTGGGAACAGATCTGGTTGTCGCAAGGGCTCCGTTGACTCTTGGTTGAGTCGTCGCATCTGCTACCATTTTACTCCTCTCCAAAAATTTCCTTTACTGGACAACGTTTGTTTCTTGACTCGTCATTTATGTTATTGTTTGATTTGCTATGTTGATGAAATACTGATGCTTCCCTTTGAGATTTTCTGCAGCTCCCTTTGATGTTGTGGTCAATGCTATTGTGTATTGATATGGTGACTGGCTTAATTGGATAATATGCCAAGATTCGACTTGTTCCTAGTCTCCATCGAATTGAACAGATTTTGCATTATGATTGACTATTTTTGGTCTTACTGATTTGAGCAAATCCTGGTTCAGTTGATAGGTCTATGAAAATACTTCATTTTGTGGCATTTGAACTGGTATTGAATTGATACTACACTGGCCAATGAAAAAATACATATACACGTATTGAGGCCTCGGGATTGATTTGAACATGATACTACACTTGAACAGTCCCGTCCCCGTGTCCCTAAAGCAAATAGGCGATGATGAATGTATGCACTTTAATGCAAAGCAAGTTGAATAAAGTAACGGAATTGGTACTTGGCATGGCAACACGACCGGCCGGCATGTTTGCAACCGTACCAACATCCCGAGCCTCTACATGACACGCCATACAAACCTGAGCCTAAATTTTACAAAATAAAACCCTATTATTATTATTATTATTATTATTATTATTATTATTATTATTATTATTATTATTATTATTATTATTATTATATATTTTATCATTATTATTACTTTATTATTATTATTTTATTTTCATTAGTTATGACACTTTATTATCGTACTAATCCAATTTCATTTTCATATTTTTTTGCGAGGTACATTTTGGCACGAACAATTTGTGGACTAGTTTGGCTAACTTATAAATGGGAATATATATTGACTTGGAGTCATTTGGGATCGAATTCGGGCTCGAGCATTCAAGAAATAAGACTTTAGGAATTTTAGAAAATTCAAGGCTCCCGCGAGTTGATCAATTTCCCGGATTCTATCTTTAACTTTGCCTTCCTTTCCTTAGAGATATTTATGTAAATAAATGCGTAAAATATTCATTTATCAATAATATTTGATTGTTTGTATATTGCTTTACTTTATGTTCATTGCCTTATATTTTGAAGTCGTTATTTAATTTATTGCAAATTGGAGCCATTTTAGCAAATGCGTGCAAGTTAAAAAATATTTTGCAAATAAGCTTTTATTCGATTAATTATTATTATCATTATTACTATTACTATTTCTTACTACTTTTAAATAATTCTTTCGCAAGAAAAGCGCACTTGTAAATATTTGGAAACCTGTCGGATTAACCGTTGTTAACGGAATTTCAAAAGTGCCTTAAAAACCTTCTTTCGAAATTAACAAAACTTCTTACCTTAGAATCTCTGAAAAGACATTTTTCCAAAAAATGGAGTTTTGCACGCATTTGCTTATTTGGTTCCCTGTTTTCCTTAAATTGGGTGGCGACTCCAAAAACTCCAAAAGAATTAGTCCATGAATTTTATCTTTCGGGGTGAATTTTTGGGGTTCAAACACATAGCACAACACCTACAGCGAAGGATAGGCAATCAACTCCTCTGGTCTTCTTCTTCAAGCACACACGGCACAACAACACACACATACACACTGTTTATATACACATACTCTACAACGCCTTTAATCGTCTTCTCCACCATACACGATATACAGATACAAACGCACACCTCACCCCTCGCCTTCTTCCTTTACATCGCCAAGATCAGAAACATACACACGTACCCACTATACAATCAAAGCACAATACTCACCACACCCATATCCCCTCCAAATACCATTAATACACGCTTCGATACACACAACATAACACCCATACCACCGCCGCCGGAAAACCCTGTTCTGATCTGATTGTCTACTTTGAAATTAAGAAGGGGTCATCGGAGATCGGGGACAGGGGAGTGGGGGAGGGGAAGTCGCAGATCGAAACAGGGTCGCAGTGATGCCGCTGCTTTGTTTGCTAGCAGTCGCTCCTCCGTCAGGTTTTCCTCGTGGGGGCGTTGCTCCGTTTGCTGTTGTTGTCGTTCCACCAAAATTTGGTCACAGGTGCTGCTGATCCATTTCATTGGTTCTTCCGACAAGCTCTTAAATTGTTCTTATCTATGCTGCCATTTCGTTAATGCTCACAACTACTCTGTTTTGTTTGACTTATATGTGGTGGATTAATTATCCACGTTTGACAGTTTGTTTCAACTTCTCTTTTAGGCAATGCTTGAATATGAGCGAAACGACGTATGTGGTCCTGACGAATACACATTCTGTGATCCATTGATTTGAACGACAGTAAATATGTTATGGCCAATGAAAAATATATATATATATATATATATATATATATATATATATATATTGAGGCCTAGAGACTGATTTGAACATGATACTACACTTAGGTCAACGGGCTAAATCAGTCTCATCCCCTTACATACTTGCTACCCCGTGTATCTAAAAATAAATAGACGATGATGACATGTATGAGCTTTATTGCAAAATAAGCCGGTAATGGATTGGTGGGATCGGTGCTTGGCATGGCAATCGGTGGGTCCCCGTATTTACAGCCGTACCAATATCCCTAATCTCTACCCGATACACCATACAAACCTGAGCCTACACTTTTATAAAATTCATTTTTTCCTTTATTCTATTATTATTATTATTACTATTATTATTATTATTATTATTATTATTATTATTATTATTATTATTATTATTATTATTATTATTATTATTATTTTGCTTTATTAATTACAATACTAACTCATTTTCTTTATATTTTTTGCGAGGAAAAATTGGATGAAAGACGACCTTCTGAAAATATTTCGAGCCCAACATATTATTACATTATTTTGCCTTGTCATTATTATTTTATTGATAATACTACCTAAATTGATTTATTTTGCAAGGTCTATTTTGGGAGAAGACAATTAGAAGAAAAGAACCTTTTATTATTACTATTATTATACTATTACTAACATTCTCATTATTATTATTACCATTATTTTTTTATAACTATTATTATTGCTATTATCACTAACATTTATTATTATTGTCATTACTATTATTTTATTATAGCTGCTACTACTACTACTACTACTACTATTATTAATCGCTCCTTTCTGTATTTGTTGCAAGGTACTTATCGACGAAATTGTTAAAAACGACGCTATTGGAAATGACGAGTAATTAATATATATATATATATATATATACACACACAGAATTTCTAAAATTGAAGGAAAAGGTAAGGAGAAGGATGAAATCCCTACCCCTTCTAATTTTGAAAATTTCGATGAAAATATTATTAATATTTTTAGTGAAATGCAAGGTGTGGGAAAAAGAGAGTTTCTAACTACTCTAGAAGTTTTTACTTCACAAAAGTTTTTTATAAAAATTACTCTTCCTATTGATTATAATTTCAAAAAAGAATTTATAGCTCTTGTTGATAGTGGAGCAGATTTAAATTGTGTTCAAGAAGGACTAATTCCTTCGCGATATTTTCATAAGACTACTCATAGTCTAAGGTCTGCTAATGGTGAGAAAATGCAGATTGAGTACAAGTTGCCAAAAGCTTCTATTTGCACAAGTAAGGTTTGTATACCTCAAAGTTTTGTTTTAATAAAAAATATGTCTAACCAAGTTATACTAGGAACACCTTTTTTACAAAAGATATTTCCAATTACTAGAATTGATAAAGAAGGGATAATAAGAACTTTCAAAGAAAAACCTACTCCCTCCGTTTCAAAAAGGATGAACCTTTGCGGAGTACGAGGGTCAAATTGACTAATATTGACCGGGAATTTGCACATCGAAGTTTTAATTTTTTTGAAATAAAATTTACATATTTAGAAACTACATGAAAAATACTATAAGTCACAATAGTTAACAATTCAAAATAGTTAGAAAATATTTGTAAGACATGTGGTCAAACATAATCTTGTTTGACCCTTCAAATAGTAATAGGTTCATCCTTTTTGAAACGGAGGGAGTATTATATTCCAGTTTATAACTGAACCTATTACCACGGTTTTGAATCAATTAAAGCATATGCTAGCTAAGAAAAGTCAGCATATCAATTTCCTTAAACAAGAAATTTATACTTTAAATGTTAATGAGATTTTAAAAAATCCCAAATTGAGAGAAAAAATTGATTTTATGATAAATCAGTTTTCATTACAGATTTGTAGTGATCATCCAAATGCTTTTTGGAATAGAAAAAAGCATGTAGTTACACTTCCATATGAGGAAGACTTTTCTGAAACTAATAGTATTCCTACTAAAGCAAGACCTTGCCAAATGAATTCGGAATATTTGGAATTATGTAAAAAGGAAATAGATTCTTTATTACATAAAGGTCTTATTCGATCCTCGAAGTCTCCATGGTCTTGTACAGCTTTCTATGTTAATAAACATGCTGAACAAGAAAGAGGAGTTCCAAGGTTAGTTATAAACTATAAACCTTTGAATAAAGTGTTAAAATGGATTGGATATCCTATTCCTAATAAAAAGGATTTATTGGATAGACTTCATAATGCTATTATATTTTCTAAATTTGATTTGAAATCAGGATACTGGCAGATTCAAATAGCTGAAGCTGACAGGTATAAAACTGCTTTTAATGTCCCAATAGGACAGTTCGAATGGAATGTTATGCCATTTGGATTAAAAAATGCTCCTTCTGAATTTCAGAAAATTATGAACGATATATTCATTCCTTATAGTAATTTTACTATCGTTTATATTGACGATATATTAGTATTTTCAAATACTATTGAAATGCATTTCAGGCATCTTGAATTATTCAAGAAAATTATCATACAAAATGGTTTGGTTATATCTAAACCAAAAATGTTTTTATTTCAGACAAAGGTAAGATTCCTTGGTCACATTATTGAAAAAGGAAAGATTATACCTATTAATAGGAGTATTGAATTTGCTTCTAAATTTCCTGATATTATAACAGATAAAACTCAATTACAGAGATTTCTAGGGAGTTTAAATTATATTGCTCCATTTTATGAGAATCTTGCTAAGGATACAGCCATCTTATATGATAGATTGAAAAAGATTCCAAAACCATGGACTGATGCTCATACTAAAACAGTCCAAAAAATCAAGGAGAGAGTAAAGAATCTTCCTTTGTAGGGATATCCTCCTCACCTGGGTCCGATATCTCTGGTTCAGAATTTAATAAAATCTTACACAAAAAATCCTTCAGATCTTCGTCTATATTAAGAGCTTTGATCTTTTCTTTTACTTTGCAATCTTTATAATGATGACCGAATCTTCCACACTTCCAACAATTTTGTGGATTCTTTGATCTAATAATATCCTTTCGCTCTTTAAAAGCCTTTTTTCTTTTAGCACGTTTTTCTGTGCGTCTTTTCAAATATTTTTGTTTCGCTCCTGGTCATCATGTTTCTTACCAGTTTTGCTTTTATGAAGCTTGTGAGACCTTGATTTGGTTCGTGGATCATCCATACCGAATTGTCCACAAAATTCACCCAACTGTTGTCTTTCATTAAGACGATGGCGTTTAAGCTCTTGATTCAGCTTAATCTCATTGCATAACGCCAATCCTTCTTGGATACATATTCCAACTAAACTTCCATAAGTATGCTCATCATAATTAATATGAACTCCTCCTTGCCTAAGAGCTTTTTTAACTCTTTCTGCAAAGAGGTTAGGAAGTCCATCTATAAATTTGGATTTCCAATGAGTGCTATTACACTCTGGTAACTCCATAACTCTGCAAAGAAATGTATCTTTATATAGTCGAAATGAAGTTAAAGTCTTACATCTCATATTTTGTAAGAGAGTTCGGATAGTCTCGCTATTATCAGACCATCTTCCTGAGAAATGTTCAATTATATTAACAACCAAAGAATAAACAGCATTAGAATTATCAGCTGTAGATGTTCCTGGTTCAGTTTTGACTTCATTTAAAATTTTATTTCGCTGGTCAGCAGTAAGATAATTATCCCACCATCCTTTTAATTAACCAGTAAAACCTGCAAAAATCATATTGGCAACAGTTTTATCACTATTACCATTAGTTTTGCATATAGTGCTATACATCATCATTCTATGTATAACAATATACATCTGTCTGTTGGTATGACCATCAATGTTCCACTCATATATCTGCTTACCACTGAAGCTATTCGGAGCATACATATCATCCTGCTCTTCGAATAGAACATCTTGCGGAGTAGGCCTAGGATAGTAAAACATCCTTTGCCTTGGCTTTTCAGCAAATTTTGAATTATAAGAAGACTTCAATTTATTAATTTGATCATAAGTCAATTTAGGAAAATCATTATCAGAAAATTCAATATCACTTTCCTCTGTATTAATTAGAGGCTTTAGTGATAACTCTTTAAACTTTTCATTTAAAATTTTTTCTATATTAGATGCATCCGGTTTTATTTTAAAATTTTCAACATCAGGAGGAGGTTGAATGGTTGGAATGGCTACCCGTGGTGGCTCTTCCAATTTTTCTTTTCCTGATGTGCTAGCAGTATTACTGCTTATTGATAATAATTTATCTACTTTATCATGCAAAGATGCAATCTGTTCACCTAATATATAAACATAAATATTTGTATAATTCTGCTGTTTCAACATAATATTAATATGTTTAACAGTAACCTGTAAAGTATTATCTTCAAATATCGCAGAAAAAGATGCAAAATCAATCATTTTTCCCTGCTTCTTTATTTTAAAAGGTTGCTGTGGAGGCAGTACAGCGTCAATGATTTTACCATTTGATAATTCAAATTGTCTTTCTAAAACATCAATATTATTTGCTACATATTTTTCCATAAACCATGGAATAAAAGATATAATTTTATTAACCTTTTCAAGATCTTTATAAAATTCTTCTTGAAAATCATTTTGTTCAGTTTTATTAAAACTTTTAAAAAACCATTTCCTAAATAATTCCCATCTGGGTTTATAAAAATCCTCAGATATTTTCATTCTTGCGGGTGATCCCCGACTAAAATCAATTGTGGACTTAAAATCCATTAAATTTCACCAAAATCCATTTCAGATGCAGTTATGTCTACATCATTTATCGGTTGTTCTTTTATAGGAGCAACAGGAGTAACGATATTATTTTTATCAATTTTCAAAGTATGATATCTAGGTACTTCCTCTCTTAACTGAGAAGTACAAGCTCTAGAAGGAGTTTGAAAAGTATAATCAATAGGAGAAATATGAGAATGATGTAAAGAATTAGATCTAGATAAACCTTGAAAACTAGATCTGTCAGATCTCATATCCATCCTGCTTATAACATCTTCAGATTCAAACCTGATTTTTACATTTCCTTCTGGAGTTTGTTCAATTCCAGTCAGATCTGTATTTTTAAAATCTTTTGGAGGAGTTACTTCCTCCATGACCCATTCTTTAGGGAAATCTATTTCATCCCACCTGATAGGTCTTCTGGTAGTAACTTTAGACTTACCAAAATTAGTTTCTATTAAAATAGTTTCATTTTTAAAATCCATAATTTTGCACATAGGATTCAAAGTATATAATGGCTTGAAATAAATCCTATAACATATACATATTACTTCTGTATTAGGCATATAATCATAACCATGTAACTTAACATTTAAAACCAAAGCTTTTAAAGCATTTTCATCCGACAATGATATTTGTAAATTCGGATAGGCATTAAAATATACTGGGCCATAAGCCAAGCTTGATTGTACTATCCCTATAAGGGATTTCTTCCAATTATGGTTTCTACCATCCCTGAGAGCAGCTATAAAACTTTCAGGTAAACCTCTTAAGGTTAAAGGTTTAAAAGCAACTTGAATTAAACCAATATGAATGAATCTATGAGTATGCATATACGGTGTTAAATCATGCTCGGACAATAAATTAAAAGTAGCATGATCACTATCAACCGTGATAGTTTCTTCCGTAGTTTTAACTACCTGTTTTAAACCCAATTTCTCAAAAGTTCCTAGCTGGTATATCAGCCTAGGTTGAACTTTAGGAATAGTCCATTTATTAAGTAGATCTAAATGATGTGGCATATCATATTCCTCTTTTCTACTGTTTGTAACAGTAGTTTTGTTTCTAATGCTATTCATTAGAAAGTTAAGTGTTGAACTCCTCACCTATTGCTACTGTGCACCCTGGCTCTGATACCAATTAGGAACGGATCTACGGCAGCATGGGGATAACAAGATTTACTGGTGACCCAACCCTGGCAAGGAGTGGCTGAACCCAAAATTAGGTTCAACAACAGCCCTAAACGCCATCCTCGGCTAAGCGGGCAAACAACAGAACCTTGGTTCTGGCATTCAACCTTCCGCCTGGGTTGTCTATCAAACCATACTTTTAATACCACCACCTGCTGAGATTCTAATCTTAATCTGTTATTAGAATCATTGTACCCCAGTAGCCTATTGTGATAGAGCTCAACACTTAATAATTTAGCCTAACATTTAGGCCAAATACCAAGATTAAAATTATTAAAATAGACAAAATTAAAAGAACAATTATGAATACCTTAAATTGCGCTCAGCAATAGAGGATTTTTATAACTTAATAGATTTTTACAATGAGGGATTTACAATAGAGAGAGAAGGGTATTTTCTAAAGCTTGCCTCTCCTACTAAGCTTACTACCTCTTATATAGACAAAAAATAAGAATAAAATAAAGCTATCATGGCCCAAACTTTACAAATGGCCGGCTAGAAAGAAAATATAAAAAGCATGGCCGACAAGTGGCCAATAATTTCGTAACTTTATTAAAGCTACTTTATAAAAGCTACTTTATGAAAGCTGAAAATTTCTTCAATCATGCCTTATATCTTGTCCTTTCCTTTGGCATTTTGCGTTTTGGAAGATTCTTCTCCATTCACGTGCTTCATGATGTTAGTGATATAATCATCCATATCATTGTCAGTGATTGACTGAGATTCTCCCGCTAAACACTGTTCTTCTTCATCCTCTGTGTTATTTGCAGAGGCCATAGATGCATCCGAAGGAATTTCAATCTCAAGATTTTTTATCAAATCTTTTTTAACTTCTTCAAAATATGAAGCTATAATTTCCGCTTTTGTCATCAGCCCTTTCTTCATCTGGATTTTATTAATGATGTGCTGATACGGACTTGGGGTATTTTGTTGTTTCATATGATCATTTTGCTTATATTCCTCAATTGATTGTTTTATGTTATCAATTGTATCCTGACATTGCATATGACCGTCAGTCGTCTTCTGGATCATCTTTTTCCAAAATCTTGTATAAAAATTTCTGTATAAAGCAGGGATATTTTGTGGAGTATAATCCACTTCAACAGTCCATTTCATTATCCATGGAATGGAGTATTCAATGAAGAAATTCATATAATAACTTCCTTCGATTAGAGTATTACTCTTTTGTAATTCTTGAATTTTTTGAGATACCTCCAACCAATCAGTATATAAACTGAGTAATGGTTCTGGTAATATCTTAACGGTAGGACCATAGGTAATCCACCATTGAGAAAACCAGTTTGATATGCTGCTCTGTTTATAAACGTCTGCGCATATTTTTATAAACCAAGAATGTTTTCTATTATCATTTTCATATAATAGAGCTTTATGAAAGCTTTCAACGTAATCCCAGTAATTAAATTTTACTGGAACTTTCTGTTCAGGATGAGTATAACTCCTTTCAGTCAGGGTGCTCAAAACCCATTCTTCTGGCAATATAATATGTTTGATTATTATCTTAGAAAAGTTTAGTTATAAACTTTTCTTGTATTTGCTGGATAAAAATGCGATATTTCGCATGACCATGTGCATGAGAGTATCATTTCAAAATGAACTCTGTACTTATAAGTACAGTTTGTGTATGACACATTATTTAAATACCTTGCCATTAATTTCCATGGCTCATCCTTCCATTGAAGGTCTCTATTTTCAAGGAATAATATCAACTCCTTGTAGTCTGTCTTGATATATGATTGGACATTCTCATTGTCATCTTCTAATATAATAGAAGCATATGATTCTGGCATTTTATCCTTTACCTCATTCTGCTTTCCTTGGGAACTCTTCCATTCCAGGAATTGTTGATACTGAATATATGAAATAGTATCATCATTTTTATTATTCGACGAAGATGATCCTGTTAAATCTTCGGCTATAAGCCTTTGCTTTCCCATTTGGGCTATCACAGCACCTCTACCAGTGCCTCTTCCTCTGTTTCCCCTTCCTCTATTAGAGGTTGGGTTGCCATAACCAGGGCGCATAATCTGCATATGATAAACTTATCAGGCTAGAAACATAGGATAATTATCCAAAATATTGCGGATTCCCATTATATCCGTATTTATCTCCTTAATTCTAGCAACAGCTCTATGCAAGATACTTGAGATATTATCTGTATCTTCTACAGTAAAATAATTGGCTTTCGATAATAAGTCCATGGACTCATTTTCCAAGTATTTTAACCTCTTTTTAGTATTACGCAATTCCCAATATAATATTCGCATTTGCCTTGATAAAATTTGGTGCTGGCAATAAGGACAATAAGGATGCACATTGCTACGTCTGCACATATCTGATTGTCTGCACATAAAAATTTTGATAATTATCATTAACTAGACAAATATTCTCTAGTTAAAAAGTCAGGAAGACTATTATCTTCTCCTTTTTTATATTGAATTTCAAAATCAAATGGGGCTAATAATGCCTGCCACCTTGCAAATATTTGTTTAGAAACATCATGTTTACAGTCTTTAGTAAACATAAACTTGGCTGATTGACAATCAGTCTTTATTATGAACTTTTGATTATATAAATCACCTTGAACCTTTAATACGCATTTTACTATAGCAAGTATTTCTTTTGCTACAGTTGCGTAATTCTTCTGGCTATTATTCCACTTACCAGAATGAAATTGAACTAAGTATTCAATTTTTTCTTCTGGAGAGTATTGCTTTAGAATACCTCCATAACCAATGTCAGAAGCATCAGTTTCAATTATCTTTGGCCAAGTAGGATTAGCCAATGTAAGACAACGAAGATTCTTTACTCTCTCCTTGATTTTTTGGACTGTTTTAGTATGAGCATCAGTCCATGGTTTTGGAATCTTTTTCAATCTATCATATAAGATAGTTGTATCCTTAGCAAGATTCTCCTTTCTTATATTGAATTTCAAAATCAAATGGGGCTAATAATGCCTGCCACCTTGCAAACATTTGTTTAGAAACATCATGTTTACAGTCTTTAGTAAACATAAACTTGGCTGATTGACAATCAGTCTTTATTATGAACTTTTGATTATATAAATCACCTTGAAACTTTAATACGCATTTTCCTATAGCAAGTATTTCTTTTGCTACAGTTGTGTAATTCTTCTGACTATTATTCCACTTACTAGAATGAAATTGAACTAAGTATTCAATTTTTTCTTCTGGAGAGTATTGCTTTAGAATACCTCCATAACCAATGTCAGAAGCATCAGTTTCAATTATCTTTGGCCAAGTAGGATTAGCCAATGTAAGACAAGGAAGATTCTTTACTCTCTCCTTGATTTTTTGGACTGTTTTAGTATGAGCATCAGTCCATGGTTTTGGAATCTTTTTCAATCTATCATATAAGATAGTTGTATCCTTAGCAAGATTCTCATAAAATGGAGCAATATAATTTAAACTCCCTAGAAATCTCTGTAATTGAGTTTTATCTGTTATAATATCAGGAAATTTAGAAGCAAATTCAATACTCCTATTAATAGGTATAATCTTTCCTTTTCAATATTGTGACCAAGGAATCTTACCTTTGTCTGAAATAAAAACATTTTTGGTTTAGATATAACCAAACCATTTTGTATGATAATTTTCTTGAATAATTAAAGATGCCTGAAATGCATTTCAATAGTATTTGAAAATACTAATATATCGTCAATATAAACGATAATAAAATTACTATAAGGAATGAATATATCGTTCATAATTTTCTGAAATTCAGAAGGAGCATTTTTTAATCCAAATGGCATAACATTCCATTCGAACTGTCCTATTGGGACATTAAAAGCAGTTTTATACCTGTCAGCTTCAGCTATTTGAATCTGCCAGTATCCTGATTTCAAATCAAATTTAGAAAATATAATAGCATTATGAAGTCGGTGTCATCATAATTAATGTGAACTCCTGAATATATGAAATAGTATCATCATTTTTATTATTCGACGAAGATGATCCTGTTAAATCTTCGGCTATAAGCCTTTGCTTTCCCATTTGGGCTATCACAGCACCGACTTCATAATGCTATTATATTTTCTAAATTTGATTTGAAATCAGGATACTGGCAGATTCAAATAGCTGAAGCTGACAGGTATAAAACTGCTTTTAATGTCCCAATAGGACAGTTCGAATGGAATGTTATGCCATTTGGATTAAAAAATGCTCCTTCTGAATTTCAGAAAATTATGAACGATATATTCATTCCTTATAGTAATTTTATTATCGTTTATATTGACGATATATTAGTATTTTCAAATACTATTGAAATGCATTTCAGGCATCTTTAATTATTTAAGAAAATTATCATACAAAATGGTTTGGTTATATCTAAACCAAAAATATTTTTATTTCAGACAAAGGTAAGATTCCTTGGTCACAATATTGAAAAGGAAAGATTATACCTATTAATAGGAGTATTGAATTTGCTTCTAAATTTCCTGATATTATAACAGATAAAACTCAATTACAGAGATTTCTAGGGAGTTTAAATTATATTGCTCCATTTTATGAGAATCTTGCTAAGGATACAGCTATCTTATATGATAGATTGAAAAAGATTCCAAAACCATGGACTGATGCTCATACTAAAACAGTCCAAAAAATCAAGGAGAGAGTAAAGAATCTTCGTTGTCTTACATTGGCTAATCCTACTTGGCCAAAGATAATTGAAACTGATGCCTCTGACATTGGTTATGGAGGTATTCTAAAGCAATACTCTCCAGAAGAAAAAATTGAATACTTAGTTCAATTTCATTCTGGTAAGTGGAATAATAGCCAAAAGAATTACACAACTGTAGCAAAAGAAATACTTGCTATAGTAAAATGCGTATTAAAGTTTCAAGGTGATTTATATAGTCAAAAGTTCATAATAAAGACTGATTGTCAATCAGCCAAGTTTATGTTTACTAAAGACTGTAAACATGATGTTTCTAAACAAATATTTGCAAGGTGGCAGGCATTATTAGCTCCATTTGATTTTGAAATTCAATATAAAAAAGGAGAAGATAATAGTCTTCCTGACTTTTTAACTAGAGAATATTTGTCTAGTTAATGATAATTATCAAAATTTTTATGTGCAGACAATCAGATATGTGCAGACGTAGCAATGTGCATCCTTATTGTCCTTATTGCCAGCACCAAATTTTATCAAGGCAAATGCGAATATTATATTGGGAATTGCGTAATACTAAAAAGAGGTTAAAATACTTGGAAAATGAGTCCATGGACTTATTATCGAAAGCCAATTATTTTACTGTAGAAGATACAGATAATATCTGAAACGACCTCGGTCAGTCGTTTCGGAAGTTAGGACTCCGATTAGCTTGCCGATAATTTTAAAATATTCGTAATGTCCATTAGAACCTGTCTGTAAAATTTGAGCTAAATCAGACCTCGTTTGTTAGGCATCGGAAGAAGGTTTCATTTTTTATTGGCGATAAATATTAAAAAGAGATTTTCGAGCTCGGTTTTTGCCGAATGAGCTCCGATTTGAAATCCGAAAGCGCCGTTGGGTTCGTATGATTATTTATGACCTTTGTGAACTTTCGAAAGTGAATTTCGATGTGGTTCGGCTAGTTTCCGCTAAAATGCCGAAAGTTAAATAATTTGACTTTTTCTATTTAAATTCGCATCTTGAGTTTCGGGAGTCCAATTTGAGATCCACCTTCGTGAGTATGTTACATATATTTTGTATAACTCGTATACAAAAGTTGGAATTATTTCGAATATCGTAGGGCACCGTTTTAATTTTCGTTAAGAAAAGAAAATATAATAAAAGAAAACAAAAAAAAAAGAGAAAAAGGTCAAAAAGACAAAAATATATAAGGCAGGCGGTGGCCAAGCTTATAATGATAGATACGTGAACAGAAACAGAGGAGAAAGGAAGAAGCAAAAAAATGACGCAGAGGCTGGGGAAAAATGCCAGAAAATGGGAAAAGCGGCCGGAGAAAAGTAGAATTTTCACCCTGAAACATTCAGGTAATGATCCTAATATACTATTTGAGTTTATTACGTGTATTTGAATATGTTTTAACGGTAAAACTTGGAATGTTATACATCGTTTTAATAAGTTCAATTAATAGTTTAAAGGGTCAAATGGACCCTGATAACGAAATTGATTATATATTCGTACTCAGTGAGTTATGGGCAACATATAAATGTAATTTATTTAGGGTTTGGTCATGTGACCCTAAATCCTGTATATAGGCCTGGCCTGCGTATTGCGTATGCGAATAGGGTATCAGGTTCCTACCTGGATTGCCCTAAGATGTGAGGAATGAAGCCTTTAGCCTAATTTGATATATTTTTCTGGTTCTTGAACACAGTGGGATCGTTTGGCAATGAATTCAAAGAATAACGCGGTTGTTGGTCGCAATGCTAACTTTTGAGAGAGGTAAGTGTTTATATCCATTTCTTTGGAGGGCACCTGGCCTCGTGGATTTTCTACCACGTGTTCCTTACGTGTGTAGCTGCCGATAGGCGTACTCATTACGCCTTAGCTTTGAATTTACATTGTATATTATTTGTTATGCCCTGTTGTTGGTACTGCATTGAGCATACGATCATTTCACTCTGGTTTTGAGCATTGCATATACTTCCCGGTTGGCGATGAGAGTCCCGCACCGGTGAAGGGTCATTATTGCATATACTTCCCGGTTGGCGATGAGAGTCCCGCACCGGTGAAGGGTCATTATTGTATATACTTCCCGGTAATCGATGAGAGTCCCGAGCCGGTGAAGGGTCATTATTGCATATATCTCCTGGTAGACGATGAGAGTCCCGCGCCGGAGATGGGTATCAGGCATATGTGACTGCATTGCATTATACCGCATTCATCCCATCCCATTGCACCGCATACTAATTATTATGTGTACTGTGTTGTGTTTTATGTATGCGGTATGTATACTATGACGTGGACATATCTCAGTTTGCCTATATATTTCTGGCTCGTATTCCGGGTTGCGGGAATCGAGTTGCACGCCGTAACGGTATAAATATATGGATCGGGTTGCACGCCGCAACAGGATGAATATATGGATCGGGTTGCACGCCGCAACGGTATAAATATATGGATCGGGTTGCACGGCGCAATGGTATAAATCTATGGATCGGGTTGCACGCCGCAACAGGATGAATATATGGATCGGGTTGCACGCCGCAACAGGATATATTTCTGATTGTTGATGTGTTCGGGATACCTATATGTTTTGGTTATCTTACGTTCCTAGTTGTTAATGAGTTTGTCATCCCATACGTGTTTCGAGTTATTATCTGGCTCTGCCTTTATATAATTTAAATAAGAGGAATTTGGTTTATCTGCTTCTTCTCCCTGGCTAGCTATCCTATTCTTTGAGGTGGCTAGTCTGCCCCACTTATTGAGTCCTTTTGACTCACCCTTGTTTGTTGTTTGTTTCTTGTCTATCTATTTCGTTTCGGCAGGTTCGCTCTAGGATTGAGTTCGCCACGTTGTGAAGGAGCGAAGACGACTTCAGCTGTCAGGGTGAGCCAGCTTTATTCTGGATGGCCACCAGTTTATTGGTTATTATTTCAGTTGCATTTTGCTCCCTTCAGGAGGTATCTGTCTTCTTTTGTACTCTTAGATGTCTTGTCTGGATAGCCCTAAACCTAGCATGTTGGGTAGTCAGCTGTAATTTCTTTTGTACAGCTTAGGGGTATTAGTATGTCTGTGTTTTTATTTTAAGTCTTGTCCTTATTTGTAAATTGTTATATTTATTTTCCTGATTTAATTGGTAAGGGTTCGCCCGACGGGTCTAGGGGTGGATGTCGGGTGCCCGCACGGCCTAACCGGAGTCCGGGTCGTGTCAATATCTCAAGTATCTTGCATAGAGCTGTTGCTAGAATTAAGGAGATAAATACGGATATAATGGGAATCCGCAATATTTTGGATAATTATCCTATGTTTCTAGCCTGATAAGTTTATCATATGTAGATTATGCGCCCTGGTTATGGCAACCCAACCTCTAATAGAGGAAGGGGAAACAGAGGAAGAGGCACTGGTAGAGGTGCTGTGATAGCCCAAATGGGAAAGCAAAGGCTTATAGCCGAAGATTTAACAGGATCATCTTCGTCGAATAATAAAAATGATGATACTATTTCATATATTCAGTATCAACAATTCCTGGAATGGAAGAGTTCCCAAGGAAAGCAGAATGAGGTAAAGGATAAAATGCCAGAATCATATGCTTCTATTATATTAGAAGATGACAATGAGAATGTCCAATCATATATCAAGACAGACTACAAGGAGTTGATATTATTCCTTGAAAATAGAGACCTTCAATGGAAGGATGAGCCATGGAAATTAATGGCAAGGTATTTAAATAATGTGTCATACACAAACTGTACTTATAAGTACAGAGTTCATTTTGAAATGATACTCTCATGCACAGGGTCATGCGAAATATCGCATTTTTATCCAGCAAATACAAGAAAAGTTTATAACTAAACTTTTCTAAGATAATAATCAAACATATTATATTGCCAGAAGAATGGGTTTTGAGCACCCTGACTGAAAGGAGTTATACTCATCCTGAACAGAAAGTTCCAGTAAAAATTTAATTACTGGGATTACGTTGAAAGCTTTCATAAAGCTCTATTATATGAAAATGATAATAGAAAACATTCTTGGTTTATAAAAATATGCGCAGACGTTTATAAACAGAGCAGCATATCAAACTGGTTTTCTCAATGGTGGATTACCTATGGTCCTACCGTTAAGATATTACCAGAACCATTACTCAGTTTATATACTGATTGGTTGGAGGTATCTCAAAAAATTCAAGAATTACAAAAGAGTAATACTCTAATCGAAGGAAGTTATTATATGAATTTCTTCATTGAATACTCCATTCCATGGATAATGAAATGGACTGTTGAAGTGGATTATACTCCACAAAATATCCCTGCTTTATACAGAAATTTTTATACAAGATTTTGGAAAAAGATGATCCAGAAGACGACTGACGGTCATATGCAATGTCAGGATACAATTGATAACATAAAACAATCAATTGAGGAATATAAGCAAAATGATCATATGAAACAACAAAATACCCCAAGTCCGTATCAGCACATCATTAATAAAATCCAGATGAAGAAAGGGCTGATGACAAAAGCGGAAATTATAGCTTCATATTTTGAAGAAGTTAAAAAAGATTTGATAAAAAATCTTGAGATTGAAATTCCTTCGGATGCATCTATGGCCTCTGCAAATAACACAGAGGATGAAGAAGAACAGTGTTTAGCGGGAGAATCTCAGTCAATCACTGACAATGATATGGATGATTATATCACTAACATCATGAAGCACGTGAATGGAGAAGAATCTTCCAAAACGCAAAATGCCAAAGGAAAGGACAAGATATAAGGCATGATTGAAGAAATTTTCAGCTTTCATAAAGTAGCTTTTATAAAGTAGCTTTAATAAAGTTACGAAATTATTGGCCACTTGTCGGCCATGCTTTTTATATTTTCTTTCTAGCCGGCCATTTGTAAAGTTTGGGCCATGATAGCTTTATTTTATTCTTATTTTTTGTCTATATAAGAGGTAGTAAGCTTAGTAGGAGAGGCAAGCTTTAGAAAATACCCTTCTCTCTCTATTGTAAATCCCTCATTGTAAAAATCTATTAAGTTATAAAAATCCTCTATTGCTGAGCGCAATTTAAGGTATTCATAATTGTTCTTTTAATTTTGTCTATTTTAATAATTTTAATCTTGGTATTTGGCCTAAATGTTAGGCTAAATTATTAAGTGTTGAGCTCTATCACAATAGGCTACTGGGGTACAATGATTCTAATAACAGATTAAGATTAGAATCTCAGCAGGTGGTGGTATTAAAAGTATGGTTTGATAGACAACCCAGGCGGAAGGTTGAATGCCAGAACCAAGGTTCTGTTGTTTGCCCGCTTAGCCGAGGATGGCGTTTAGGGCTGTTGTTGAACCTAATTTTGGGTTCAGCCACTCCTTGCCAGGGTTGGGTCACCAGTAAATCTTGTTATCCCCATGCTGCCGTAGATCCGTTCCTAATTGGTATCAGAGCCAGGGTGCACAGTAGCAATAGGTGAGGAGTTCAACACTTAACTTTCTAATGAATAGCATTAGAAACAAAACTACTGTTACAAACAGTAGAAAAGAGGAATATGATATGCCACATCATTTAGATCTACTTAATAAATGGACTATTCCTAAAGTTCAACCTAGGCTGATATACCAGCTAGGAACTTTTGAGAAATTGGGTTTAAAACAGGTAGTTAAAACTACGGAAGAAACTATCACGGTTGATAGTGATCATGCTACTTTTAATTTATTGTCCGAGCATGATTTAACACCGTATATGCATACTCATAGATTCATTCATATTGGTTTAATTCAAGTTGCTTTTAAACCTTTAACCTTAAGAGGTTTACCTGAAAGTTTTATAGCTGCTCTCAGGGATGGTAGAAACCATAATTGGAAGAAATCCCTTATAGGGATAGTACAATCAAGCTTGGCTTATGGCCCAGTATATTTTAATGCCTATCCGAATTTACAAATATCATTGTCGGATGAAAATGCTTTAAAAGCTTTGGTTTTAAATGTTAAGTTACATGGTTATGATTATATGCCTAATACAGAAGTAATATGTATATGTTATAGGATTTATTTCAAGCCATTATATACTTTGAATCCTATGTGCAAAATTATGGATTTTAAAAATGAAACTATTTTAATAGAAACTAATTTTGGTAAGTCTAAAGTTACTACCAGAAGACCTATCAGGTGGGATGAAATAGATTTCCCTAAAGAATGGGTCATGGAGGAAGTAACTCCTCCAAAAGATTTTAAAAATACAGATCTGACTGGAATTGAACAAACTCCAGAAGGAAATGTAAAAATCAGGTTTGAATCTGAAGATGTTATAAGCAGGATGGATATGAGATCTGACAGATCTAGTTTTCAAGGTTTATCTAGATCTAATTCTTTACATCATTCTCATATTTCTCCTATTGATTATACTTTTCAAACTCCTTCTAGAGCTTGTACTTCTCAGTTAAGAGAGGAAGTACCTAGATATCATACTTTGAAAATTGATAAAAATAATATCGTTACTCCTGTTGCTCCTATAAAAGAACAACCGATAAATGATGTAGACATAACTGCATCTGAAATGGATTTTGGTGAAATTTAATGGATTTTAAGTCCACAATTGATTTTAGTCGGGGATCACCCGCAAGAATGAAAATATCTGAGGATTTTTATAAACCCAGATGGGAATTATTTAGGAAATGGTTTTTTAAAAGTTTTAATAAAACTGAACAAAATGATTTTCAAGAAGAATTTTATAAAGATCTTGAAAAGGTTAATAAAATTATATCTTTTATTCCATGGTTTATGGGAAAATATGTAGCAAATAATATTGATGTTTTAGAAAGACAATTTGAATTATCAAATGGTAAAATCATTGACGCTGTACTGCCTCCACAGCAACCTTTTAAAATAAAGAAGGAGGGAAAAATGATTGATTTTGCATCTTTTTCTGCGATATTTGAAGATAATACTTTACAGGTTACTGTTAAACATATTAATATTATGTTGAAACAGCAGAATTATACAAATATTTATGTTTATATATTAGGTGAACAGATTGCATCTTTGCATGATAAAGTAGATAAATTATTATCAATAAGCAGTAATACTGCTAGCACATCAGGAAAAGAAAAATTGGAAGAGCCACCACGGGTAGCCATTCCAACCATTCAACCTCCTCCTGATGTTGAAAATTTTAAAATAAAACCGGATGCATCTAATATAGAAAAAATTTTAAATGAAAAGTTTAAAGAGTTATCACTAAAGCCTCTAATTAATACAGAGGAAAGTGATATTGAATTTTCTGATAATGATTTTCCTAAATTGACTTATGATCAAATTAATAAATTGAAGTCTTCTTATAATTCAAAATTTGCTGAAAAGCCAAGGCAAAGGATGTTTTACTATCCTAGGCCTACTCCGCAAGATGTTCTATTCGAAGAGCAGGATGATATGTATGCTCCGAATAGCTTCAGTGGTAAGCAGATATATGAGTGGAACATTGATGGTCATGCCAACAGACAGATGTATATTGTTATACATAGAATGATGATGTATTGCACTATCTGCAAAACTAATGGTAATAGTGATAAAACTGTTGCCAATATGATTTTTGCAGGTTTTACTGGTCAATTAAAAGGATGGTGGGATAATTATCTTACTGCTGACCAGCGAAATAAAATTTTAAATGAAGTCAAAACTGAACCAGGAACATCTACAGCTGATAATTCTAATGCTGTTTATTCTTTGGTTGTTAATATAATTGAACATTTCTCAGGAAGATGGTCTGATAATAGCGAGACTATCCGAACTCTCTTACAAAATATGAGATGTAAGACTTTAACTTTATTTCGACTATATAAAGATACATTTCTTTGCAGAGTTATGGAGTTACTAGAGTGTAATAGCACTCATTGGAAAATCCAAATTTATAGATGGACTTCCTAACCTCTTTGTAGAAAGAGTTAAAAATGCTCTTAGGCAAGGGGGAGTTCATATTAATTATGATGAGCATACTTATGGAAGTTTAGTTTGAATATGTATCCAAGAAGGATTGTATGTATGTATATTGACATACTAATTAATTTATTTCCATTTTGCAAGGTATCTTTGGTTGAGATTTACCTAGGAAGAAGCCAATTAGTGATTTTGAACCTTTTCATCTTAATTATTATATGCATATTATCATAATCATTTAATTATTTGTCTATTTTTAGTTAGTTATATTATTCGCTTTTAATTGCGTAGAATCCCAATTATTTAGTCCGGTCGGTAAACACATTTGGTGGAGCCTGAGAGGTGCCTAACCCCTTCCTCTCGGGTTAACTTGAACCCATACCTAGAATTTCTGGTTCGTAGACTATGTTTCGAAGTTAATTATAAAACTGGCTAGAAACAAAGTAGTTGCCCTAATACGCCTAGTTAAAAAATATGTTAGGTGGTGACTCAAAGTCTTTACCTGTGACTTCCAATAAGTCGAGCCCTATTTCGAACTTTAACCGGTTCGGGGAAAGATGGGTGCCGACAACTACGTGGAAGGACACTTAACCCCTGCTACAATTATAAAGAACGTGAAATGAACTAAACCCTTCCCCCCTCTTATTTCTTTTTCTAACAGACACGATCCTCTCATTACTACACTCACAGAAAAAACTCATGAACTGACAGAAACAATCTCTCTCATAACTAATCAACATTAAGAACAGAGCTGGCAATCACATTTATAGGATAGTTGAAACTAGAGGAAGAATGAGGGAAAACCTTATGGATTTCATGGCATATAGGCAAAATAGATGGACAACTTATACCTAAATTGAGGAGATCAGGTATAACAAAAATCAGAAATTGTGGAAGGAGATTACACTTAAAATTGATCACTTCTACACTTGCTTCTTAAACATACGATTGTTGGCTATTAACCAATGAGAAATTAATTCTAAATAACTACTTCCTTTTAACAGTCAGTGAAATTTCTCTTAGGGAGTTTAATAATCATTTTCAAACCAATTCCAGATTCTATTCACTAAAACCAAGACCCTTTTATACAAACTAAACAACTTTCCTTATAGTATTTACATACTGAACAGATTATATTCCTAATCTAACTATCCCTCTAAATGGTTACTTTACAATCATTATCCCAAGTTTCATACATAGCTATTATACTAACATTTAAAGTTTACAAGTAAGCTAAATAAACAATTACACTATTAACAGCAAATACAAGGAAAAGAAGAATAGCGCTTACCTATTGCAAGGCAGTGAAATGGGCTAGGATCTGAACTTTTACCAATACACTCAACAAGCAAACAGCCCAGAAGCACTTGAACATAGGCACGCAAATAGCTAAATAAACTTTGAACTAAAAAGCCAAAAGCGGCTAGGGTATCTTGATGATTTCAAGACTCCCTTTATACTCCAATGTTCCAACCCCCTCTCTCAATGTTGTTGAAGGTATTTATACACGTCCTAAGAGTTCTTAACTACTAGAACTGTGATGTGGGATAACTTTGATTCTAGGTTGTAAAAATAGTGAAACAAAAGTAAAATTACCTCACAAAATCGATCTGACGGTGGTGAATCAATTTTCCCTTGAATTGGACGGATGAGACGAATGAGACGGATGAGACGGATGAGACGGAGTCTTTGTACCTTACTTGCTTCTCTTTTCTCCAACAAAAAAAAGAGAAGCGTACGATGCCTTCTCATTTGCAGAAAAAATGGGGAGAGAGGAAGGAAATCCGACGTCGTGGTGGATTAGCCACAGGACCACGGTGACTAGGCAGATTTGGCGTGTAGGGATATAGGGTTTCGTAGAGCAGAAATTGGAGAGGGCGGCGTGTTGTTTGCGATTTAGGGTTTCAGTAATTGGGTAAATAATTTCGGGTTAAAGGGTCTCGGATGTGGTGTGTATAGATGGTAAGGTCGTATTTGGTTTGGTATTGCTACCGCACATGACTTCGAGAGTCATGATGATATTACTGAGGAACGTCTTTATCAGAATATTTTTGCTTCTCACTTCGGTCAATTAGCAATAATTTTTCTGTGGACTTCCGGAAATCTTACCCACTCCAGCTCCCCCGAATAGTCCGATTTTTCCTCCACGGCGATAAGGGGCGATATTATGTGATTTATTAGTATTCTAAATCTTAGTTGGTATTCTAAATATCCGATTCAAGTAGACAAAGAGATGGTTGAATCAAAATGGACCGTTTTATACTTCAGGAACAAGCATAAAGAAATATTAATCACTTTTGTCTTAATAACAAAAGGAATCAAGACTGCCCATTAATTTATTTAGCCCACACCTGCGTTCGAACTCCTTCTTAAACAACATCGAATTAATCTATACACCGGAGCCTTTAACGTTAGACTTTGAATTTACATGGATGGGCTAAAATTGAGGGTATGCAGTGCAATTTTTGCCCGTTCTATTAAAAAAATCATTTTTTTGTTTCTTTCTTCTTTTTTTTTTCTTTTTAATTTAAAAAATAGCCCTAATTATAAGTCCCCACAAATAATTATCAAATTTTAAAAAATATTTCCGGGACAAAATTGGGTGTCAACAACTGTCCCTCTTTACCAAAAAAGGATGAAAAATCTTTCAGGGTAAAGAAAGTTGAACAAATTTTGTCACGATGAAGAAGAAGACTTTAATTTAAAAGGCCAAAAGTGAAGCTTATGGAAATGGCTGAACTCCGGTCTTCGAGTTGCCTACATATCTTGGGCTAAAGAAGAATCAGACCACATGTAGTTTGACAAAGATTAGACACGAAAATACGCACGATTGACATGCACATGCACGATTGATAGGAAAGGACACACGAATAGGAAAGACTCCGAACTGACACCCTAGTCTGGAACAAAAGATTCGGTAAGACTTGCTTGTTTGAGTGTGGGTTCTCATATCTTCATTGATGAGTCTAGCTCATATCAACAACTGTCGCATTTCACTGCTAAGAAAACCCTCCACGTTATGCTCCAAATATTGTTGCGGTCCTGCTAAACTTTTTATAAAATCATGGTAAATGGTAAGCGAGTAACTACAAATAAAGCTTGATAATCAGAATAAGGAATAAATAAGTAACAATAATATAAATTTGTAGGTGTAGGTTGAGATATCATTGACAAGTTGTCTTTCAATCAACTGGCGGAACGCTCCGCCGGGAGGACCTCGAGGCTGATTGTAATTCTATAAAAGTAAAGCAAGATATTGATTAAATTAGGTGCAAAAGCATAAAGTAAAGCAGGCGCGTTGTGATTTTTTATAATGTAAAGATGTTGCAGGACAAATCAACTAGCAAGACACTCCGCTCGGAGGGTCTCAGGCCGATTGTCGAAACATAATTTAAAGCAGGTGCGGTGCGAATTTGCCGAGTATAAAGCTGTTGCAAGACAAATATAATTGTAAACATAAAGCACACCTCAGCGTAACATTTATTTGAAATGAAAATCATAAAGATAGAAATTTCGCCTGTTCGGCAGTAACTCAATGGCAAAGCGAATTTTGGATGTGCTTCTAATTGACCAAAATTATCCATTTATAGTGGGGATGCTCCTTCCACCGTAAGTCTTCATGTTACTGCACTCAAAGAAAAATTTGTTAGTTTTGGGGAGGGGGTGCTTGATTTGGTCTAACTTGATCTTGATCTTGATCTTGATTTTGATCTTGATCTTGCTGCCGCTTCTCCCTCGTTCTTTTTAGACTTGGGCTTGCGAATCATACTCAAAGACTTGGCTTATGAACTCAATAACATAAAAGTATTTAGGCTAGAGGCAAAGTAATGTAGTTTAATAATAAAATAGTAAAGCGAGTAAAGCAAATATACAAATATTCATGAAACTAGAATGCATTTAAAATTTATATCTTAACTTAAACTTGTGACATATTTTAAAATAGACTGAATGTCTTTTATCTCCACAACTCTGCACTATTCCCAAAACCAATTATCAAAACTTTGCCAATTCATCTTCTGACAGGCAATACCGCTTCTTGCAAAATTTTCCCTAGTTATGATCTTTTACATATTCAACTCGCTTTGCAAAATTGCCAATTGCTAGATTTCATATCTTCAACTTGCCTTGCAAAATTTGCCCCAGTTGCTATCTCTCACATCTTCGGTTTGCTTTGTAAAAATTGCTCAGTTGCCCTTCCAGGGAAAAATGAAATTTTTAATATTAAAAAGTCGAACCTGATATGAGCCGCTACGTATTCCATCGTGGGAATCAGACCACGCGTAGTTCTGTTTACATAAAGTTTTTGGGGAATATGGCAATCTAAGTGCGAAGGCGAATCCGAATTGGAATGCCTACATATCTTTCTAGATGCGTAGTTCAGAATTACACCATCAAAAAATAAACAAACTTAAAGCATTACAATATTTCGACAGAATCCGATAGGGATTGCCTACTTATCATGTTGCCATTTCAGGAATAAGGTCAGAAGTAGTTCAAAATTACATAAAAGAAGAAATTGGGGGTAATTATATGCTAATTCAACCAAACTCTACGTGAGTTACTACATATCCTAGCCTTGGAAGTCAGGTTACGCGTAGTTTCATTACATAAGAAATTACAATTATAACAGTGCTAACTTGTTGTTGCTTTCGACATAGTATCTCTAAATGGTATCTGAGTTGATTGCTTTTGGCCAAACCTGACCATCCATTTATGCCAGAATCAGTGCTCCTCCAAATAAGACACGATGAACCACATAAGGACCTTTCCAATTCGATGCAAATTTTCCCATTGCCTCTTCTTGATAGGGAAAGATCTTCTTTAATACCAATTGCCCTGGATTGAAGTCGCTCAGCTTGACTTTCCTCCCAAATGCTTTAATCATACTATTCTGATAGACTTGCCCATGACAAATTGTGTTCATTCTCGTTTCATCAATAAACATCAATTGCTCATATCTGCTTTTCACCCATTTAGCATCTTTCAACTCAGCTTCTTAAATGACTCTTAAAGAAGAAATTTCCACTTCTACGGCTAAGACTGCTTATGAGCCATATACCAAAAGATAGGGAGTTGTACCAGTTGAAGGTCTGGTCGTAGTGCGATACCCAAGAAGTGCAAATCTTAACATTATATGCCAATCTTTATAGTTGTCAATCATCTTGTGAATAATACGCTTGATGTTTTTATTTACCGCTTCAACAGCTCCATTCATTTGAGGACGATATGCAGTAGAGTTGCGATGAGTAATCTTGATATTTTCACAAGTAACTCTTATTAAATCAATATTCAAGTTGGCACCATTGTCAGTGATGATGGATTCAGAAACCCCAAATATGCAAATGATATTGTTACGCACAAAATCTGACACCACTTTCTTGGTTACGGACTTGTAAGAAGTTGCTTCCACCCAATTGGCGAAATAGTCAATGGCTACCAAAATAAAGCGATGCCTATTTGACACGGCCGTTTCAATAGGACCATTAATATCCATGCCCCAAGCGACAAAAGGCCAAGGAGAACTCATTGCATGAAGCTCAGATGTAGGCATTTTGATCATATCTCTATGAATTTGACATTGGTAACACTTCCGCACAAATTGAATACAATCAATTTCCATAGTCAACCGAGAGTAACTTGCTCTCAAGATTTTCTTTGCCAAAACAAAACCATTCATATGCTGTCCACAAACTCCTACATGCACTTCTTCAAGCAATCTGTTGGCTTCAACAGTGTCAACACATCTTAACATTCCTAAATCTAGGGTCCTCTTATACAGGATTTTGCCATTTAGGAAGAATTGATTTGCTAACCTCTGGATGCTTTTCATTTAAACACTTATTGCATTTTCTGGATAATTTCTGGCTTTGAGATAATTCTTGATATCATAATACCATGGATTGCCATCTTGCTCTTCATCTATATGGAAACAATAAGTTGGTTGCTCATGCAATGCAATGTTGATAGGATCAATATAATTCTTGTCAGAATGCTTGATCATGGAAGATAAAGTTTCCAAAGCATCAACAAACTCATTTTGAATTCTGGACACATGCTTGAACTCAATCTTGGTAAATATTTTGCACAACTCTTTGACACAATACAAATAAGGAAGGTATCTTCGAATTCTTTGCATTCCACTCGCCTTGCACTTGCTGAATCAATAAATCGGAGTCTCCGATCACCAAAAGTTCTTGAATATCCATATCTACTGCTATTCTAAGACCCAGGATGCATGACTCGTATTCAGCCATATTGTTAGTTCATGGAAATCTGAGCTTAGCAGAAACACGATAATGCCGACCCGTTTCGAAAACTAAGACAACTCCAATACCAACACCTTTGAAATTTGCTGCTCCATCAAAGAATAGACGTCAAACATCATATACGGAACATATGTCCTCACCAAGAAATAGGACTTTTTCATCGGGGAAATAAGTTCTCAATGGCTCAAAATCATCATCAACAGGATTTTTAGCCTAGTGATCCACCAATGCTTGTGCCTTAACTGCTTTTTGGGTGACATAGACTATGCCAAACTCGCTCAATAGAATTTTCCATTTTGCTAGCTTCCCAGTGGGCATAGGCTTTTAGAAAATATACTTCTAAGGATCCATTCTCGAGATGAAATAAGTGGTATATGAAGAGAGATAATGTCTCAACCTTTGTGCGCTCCAAGTCAAAGCACAAAAAGTTCGCTCCAAAAGAGTATAAGGGGTGAACTTCTTGCTTAGATAGTAAATTGCTTGCTCCTTCTTACCGGTCTTGTCATGTTACCCCAAGACACACCCAAATGTATTTACAGATACATGCAACTATAAATCAGCAGTCTTCCAGATTCATGAGGGACCAAAATAAGCGGATTGGATAGATACTCTTTAATCCTATCAAAAGCCTTTTGATAATCTTCCGTGCATTCACCGACGGCATCGTTTTTCAAGTACTTGATTTTCAACTCACAAATAACTGTGGATTGTGTAATGAATCTGCTTATATAATTCAAACGGCCAAGAAAACTCATTATTTCCTTTCGACTTTTTGGAGGAAGCAAGTCTTGAATAGTCTTGATTTTATACGGATCAAATTCTATACCTCTCCTACTTATAATGAAACCCCACATCTTGCCTGTGGGAACACCAAATGCACACTTTGCGGGATTGAACTTCAAATCATACCTTCTAAGGTAGTTAATGAACTTCCTCAAAGCATCAAATGATCTTCTTTCTTTTTTGACTTGATAACGACATCATCCATATAGACTTCAATCTCTTTGTGAATCATATCATGAAAAAGAGTTTCATTGCTCTCATGTAGGTTGCCTCGACATTCTTCAAACCAAATGACATAACTCTACAGCAAAAGCAGTTTTTTTCTACATCTTCCTCATCCATTAGAATCTGGTGATAACTGGTAAAACAATTGAAAAAAGACTAAAGCTCATGGTTTGCACAACAGTCAATAAGGATATGAATATTCGGCAATGGAAAATTATCCTTTGGGCTTAGAGAAACTCTAATCATTCCGTCTTTCTTGGGCACAGGCATAATATTGGCAACCAAGTAGGGTATTTCAGAGTTCGAATCACCTTAGAGGTCAACTGCTTCTGTACTTCTTCCAGAATTTGCTTGTTTTTTGAAATTCCTCTTCTTTTGCTTAAGGGGTGGGAATGATGGATCAGTTGGCTATTTGTGAGTAACAATGTCAGTACGTAAACAAGGCATATCATCATAAGACCAGGCAAAGATGTCTCTAAATTCAATCAATAATTCAATATATGATCATCTTTCCTAAGGGGTCAAGTCAACACTGATTCTTGTCTGTTTAACAGATTATGAAGTTTCCACTTTGATTAAATCAGTTTCTTCCAAATTAGGCTTCAACTTGTTTTTTCAAATTGATCAACTTCCCTTGTTATTTCTTCAGGTGTTACATCTTCATCATATTCCTCAAAATTCAATGCATCATTGTTAATTTGTTCAGTTGTTTTATTATATGTCACAAGCAAAGTTTCGCATATTTCTAAATTGATTGCTGAAACAGAAACAAGCATTAATCAAAAGCGAAAAATAAAATAATTAATTAAAGTATAGCAAAATAATAGGATAGGAATGCAGTGCATTTATTTATTCAAAACCTAGTTTAGGGACACATACATCATAAAAGAAAACATGCAGAATTTAAAAGAGTTATTTGAAAGACATAAATAAAAGTGCAAAACACAGTTCGGGGCCTCAAGCTGACTGTGATGCCAAAACAAAAACTAGTGAGTTCATTTACCAAGTCTTTTCAACTGGAACACAGGTCCAACTGGCCATCGGATCTCGTGGTTCAACATTCTGCATAGGTGGCTCTTCCTCATAATCTTCAATAATTGCATTGCATTCCAATTCATCATGCAGGAACAGGTTTCCAACACCTTCAATCAGATCTTGCATGCCCATTTCTGATGCTTGGATAAATGACTGGTCTAGTAATGGAATGGGTCGTTGTATGACAATAACCGGCTTCTTCTTGGACTTAGCTTTTTCAATCTCTTCTTCAGTTGGACAGTAACCCAAACCAAAAGTTCCTAGGTTCCTTAGCAAGCAAATAGGCTCGGTGCTACCATCCAAATTAACTCCCAACCCTAGACTAGGTTTGAAACCATTTTCAGCATTTCTGAAGCAATCATCTTGGGAACCCTGGGTAATGCCTTTCTCTTTTTCTCATCATATGATACTCGAGTAATATTCATCAATTCAACAGTGTGAAAGGTTGTTCCATCAAGATCAGTTGAATTGTCAACCATAAGAATTGTGTTTCCAACATAAATCGAGTTGCTCCCTCATTATCCTAGATAAACTTCATGCTCTGGTGCAGAGTAGAAGGAACTTTTGTAGCCATGTGAATCCACGGCCTTCCAAGTAGCAAAGTATAGGTAGATGAAATGTCGAACACTTGGAACTCAACAGTGAAATTGATAGGACCAACTTGCAACTCCAGATCAACTTCTCCAACAGTGCTTATTTGTGCCCCATCAAAAGCCATTTCCTAGACATTGCTTTGTCGGATTTTTCCCACATTGATTGTAAGTTCTTTCAGAGTTGTCAAAGGACAAATGTTGAGCCCAAAACCGCCATCAATCATAACTCTCCTGAAAAACCTCTATCTATACTTAACAGTGATGTGCTAAGCCTTGTTGTTCCCCAAGCCCTTGGGTGGAAATTCTTCCTTGAAGAAAGAGACCTTGTGAGATTCCAAAATTTCACCAACTAAGACAGCTAGGCTCTCACTTGTGGTTTCAGTTGGAACTTGTGCCTCCTTCAACACTTTCAATAAGGCATTCCTGTGTGTTTTAGAATTCATCAGCAAAGACATAATAGATATGCGAGCAGGAGTGTTTCTCAAATACTTCAAGATATAATAATCATTTGATTGCTTCTTTTTTCAAAATTCTTCTGCTCCAGCATAACTCACTTTTCGCACATTATTTTCTTTTACCCCGGGTCCTTGCCCCAAATTTTCAGGAACATACATCTCCCCGATCTAGTCATACCATGTGCGGAGGCAACAACAACTATCTTTCCACTTCTGACATGTACTTCAAAATAATCTCAGGGAACCCTTTTGCTACCATATTGAGGCTGGGAAGTAATCATAACACTGATCTTTGGCTTCGGAGTGCCTACATGCACCAGAATAGGAGTTTGGACTTAAATATGTACCTTTTCCATATAAACAACCTTCATATTGCTAACAAGGACTATGGTGCCTCTCAGATTCGCCTCTTCATCAAGAGAGATCACATTAACTGTATTGTTTCCATGATTAGGAAGAGGTTTACCATGCACATTCGGCTGAGTGATGGTAAATTGAATGGTGTCTGCTTTGATTAAAGCATCAACCTTATCCTTGAAAGTAAAACACCTTTCAATGTCATGGTCAGCCGCCCCTGAGTGATAAGCACAGTGCTAGTTTGCATCATACCATCTTGGAAGAGGGTTTGGAGTGTTATGAGGGATAGGCTGCACAAATCCCCTATTTCTCAATCTTTCAAAATGATAACCATATGACTCGGCTAGAGGAGTATATGTTTTGTGTTCTCTTCTTTCATAATTCTGATTAAATCCTTGCACATTGGGATGAACCGGAGGACGAGGCTGGTAGGTTTGGGGTGCTTGGAAATTTGGTGTTGGTTGGTAATGTGGCTGACGTGGGTATGGTTAAGGTGCGGGTGCTCTAGGTTGGAAGTAGTTTGGTTGTGCATTGTAAGTAGGATAGAGAACAGGTGGAATTTGGTAGTGACTAGGGTAATTTGGGGGAGGTGCATTTTGGTAGGTAGTTGGGCTATCAAAGTTTAGTTTTCTAGTCGGTCGACGATCAATGTCAGCCACAACAACAGTTACCTCTTCATTCTTCTCCTTCTTCCTGAAATTACTGGAACCAGCTTGGGCGGTTTGTGTAGTTGCCCTCATTGCAAAAAAAAAAAAAAAAACTTACTATTCGCCCCGTTTTTATCCCATACTTCAACCATTTCTCCCATCTTAAGAACATCAACATAAGGTTTACCCATCATCGGGAGCAAATGCATATAATAAGCATCATATTGGGTTTGAATAAAATATATCACCATTTCATCTTCTGTCATTGGCGGTTTCACCCTTGCAGTCTGTTTTCTCCACATAATTGCATATTCCCTGATACTTTATGTTGGCTTCTTCTTCAGATTAGACAAAGACATATGATCAGGGACAATATTAACATTGTATTCAAGCTGCTTCACTAAGTCATTGGCCATGTCATCGAAAACATTCCGTTTGCATACATCTTGCCCTGCAAACCACTCGGATGCGATGCTTTCCAAACGTTGACTAAAATAGGCCATTAGAAGCTTTTCTTTACTACCCATATCTCTCCTTTTCAGGTACTTAGTCAGATGAGATACAGGATCACCATGCCCATTATACATATCAAACTTTGGTACTTTGAATCCTAGAGGAGGTTCCACATCAAGGAACATATAGAAGTTCTAGCATGAAATACTCTAGTGCCCTCCCAAACCTTGCAAGTTCTTCATGGATTATTCAAGACTTTTCATTTTTCTCTTTTTGTTCTGTTGTCCTAACATGCATTTCAATTGTTATAGGCATCTCCACTTGAGGTACATAATCAGTAAAATTAGAACTCTTAGTGTTTGAATCATGCTCATAATATTGAGTTGCTGGATTCTTGGGCCTTGGTTCATTTGCGGTCTTGTGTATGGCAGCCACAATGATGTGTGCATTAGGTGGTGCGGGATGGGGATTTTTGGCTGGTGGGTATTGATAATGATGGGCGGTATTGTTGGGCTATTTGTCGTAAGAATAATAGCTAGATGGTGGGATATTTTGATTGATGGGTGGGGTCGTTTGGCTAGATTGGGTGTTATTTCGAGGAGTTTGGGTAGGTGGCAAGTGGTTCTGGTTGACAGGTTTATTTAGAGTGTTGTTAATTGGTCCAGACATATAAACGACGCTGGGATTCAAAAGCGTGTTCAGGCCGGCAATTCCAGCATTCGGATTCAGAGTTGATAGCGCGGGTGGTGCATTTTAGTTCAAAGACTGGGATGCATTGTGCCCATGCACAGGCATATTTTATGAAGTCAACCCTTTCATTCGGTCTATTTCAGCTTGCAAGTGCTCAATTTTGTTAGCCGTTCTAGAAATGACCTCATCTTGAGCAGTAAGAATCCTTTCACTTGAAGACTTTAAAATGCCAGTGGGTTTAGCAGTGAGACCACCAGGTTCATCATCTATACCAGTCATTGTCAATTTGTTGAATGAATACCAACCCGATGATGGAATTTCAAGATCTTGTATTGCTTCGACCCTTGCCCTCATATAGTATGAGTGTTCAGCCGGTTCAATCAGCACAAATCAAACTTCTGTTTAGGAATAATCAAAACAAAAGAAAATAAAAAAAGGTAAGTATGTTAGTTTGCATGTTATTTGTGAGGTTTCACACAAGCACATAGCACGCGTCACGTAGTGCTTTTTGAATTTGAACATGGAAGATATAACAATAAATTGACATGTGGCAACCACAAATAGTTGAGCGTAAATAAAATACAAGCGCGTCCTACCCTGTAAGATGCCTCTTTGTGCCAGAGGTAGGCCTAAGACGTCATATAGATGATAATGAAAAGCAGTCCAAACTATTTTTGCAATAGCCACATTTAGAGTAAGTAATAATAATAATAATAATTATCTTCTTTTATTGATAATAACTTGCTTTCAGTACATTGCCATTATATGAAAATAAAAAATTGCGATAAAGTAAATACATAATTCAAAGACATAATCTAAATACATCATTTGAAGTTAAACTGCTACAGGAATGTTGCATCAGGCTGGATAAGGTAGTGAGGCTGAAGAGCTAGCCTGGTTGAGATTAATCCTTGCCCATTTCACCTTGAATATCATATTTGTGTCTTCATAATCTTCTTTCCGTACTGGACTAGGAGTGAGAGCGAAATCTTCATTAATCCAAGCATAATACTCAGGTGTGCATGGTGCTTGATGGAAACTCATTGTTAAACTTCTCAGCTTGTCCCAGTCTTTGCAAATTTCATTGACTCTTGGGATTATGAGTTTCTCTCCAAACTCATCTTCAGAAGAATTTATTTTGCACAGAGTGGTATGAACCTTTTTTACCCCAAACTAGCGAAGAACCCTTAGTGGAGCATAATGTTGAAGATCCGTTAACCCAATAAGCTCAATGTAATACTGCTTCTTAGGCCTAACATATGCACTAGCGTTACTTGAAAGCCACCATATTTTCTACTGTACCTGATCTTCCTCAAGTTGGGCCAAATAAGCTAGACAATCTTCTCAAGTATTCTAGTACGATAACTCTTCATTCGATTGTACCCACATAAGCCTATATCAGTCATTTGGACACTTGAAGAGATGCTCCATGACCCATAATTGAAGAAGCAAGTTAGAACCTTCGAATTATCTTGTTTCCATTCTTTTTCACCTTGTCAGATCCCTAAACATTTCAGCTAAGATGATAGGAACAATAGTGACCTCCTTTTTGTCAATGCCATAGTACCAAGTGTGAATTACCGAACCAACAGTGATGTTGATTTCCCCTTCCCCTCGGGGAAAGATCAAAGTCCCAAATAGTGCAATAACAAAAGCCAGAAAACGCCTTTTCTTCCAAGCATAAGGAGAACATTGAAATTCTTGAAGGTATGTGGTATGACTGTTCTTGAACTCAAATCTTTCATAGAGATAATCCAATGAAATCAAACGATTTGCAAAATATTTCAGCTTCTTGTTGTTTTCCAGTCCCAACTAGTGATGGAAAATGGGCGGGTTGGGTCGGATTTGGCCGAGTTGAAAATAGGTTGAACAAAAATGGGCCAAAACAACATCATCTTTGGCCTAACATATGCACCAGGGTAACTTGAAATCCATCACATTTTCAACTGGACCTGATCTTCCTCAAGTTGGGCCAAATAATCTAGTCAATCTTCTAAACCCACTAGTGCAACGATCTTCTCAAGTAATCTAGTGTGAACTCTTAATTGGATTGTACCCACATAAGCCTATGTCAGTCATAATAAAACGCTTGAAGAGATGTTCAATGGCCCATAATTTAAGAAGCAAGTTAGGACCTTCGAAGTATCTTGTTTCCTTTCTTTTGTACCTTGTCAGAGCCTTAAACATTTCAGCTAAAATGATATGAACAATAGTGACCTCCTTTTTGTCAATGCCATAGTACCAAGTGTGAATTACTCAACCAACAGTGATGTTGATTTCTCCTTCCCCTCGGGGAAAGATCAAAGTCCCAAATAGTGCAATAACAAAGGCCACGAAACGCCTTTTCTTCCAAGAATCAGAAGAACATTGAAATTCTTGAAGATTTGTGGTATGACTGTTCTTGAACTCAAATCTCTCATGGAGTTAATCCAGTGAAACCCAGTGGTTTGCAAAACATTTCAGCTTCTTATTGTTTGCCAGTCCCAACTAGTGATGGCAAATGGGCGGGTTGGGTCGGATTTGACCGAGTTGAAAATAGGTTGAACAGAAATGGGCCAAAACAACATCATCTTGGGCCTAACATATGCACCAGGGTTACTTGAAAGCCATCACATTTTCAACTGGACCTGATCTTCCTCAACGTTGGCTATAATCTAGCCAATCTTCTAAACCTGCTAGTGCGACAATCTTCTCAAGTATTCTAGTGTGATAATTCTTGATTGGGTTATACCCACATAAGACTAGGTCAGTCATTTGGACACTTGAAGAGATGCTCCATGGCCCATAATTGAAGAAGCAAGTTAGGACCTTCGAAGTATCTTGTTTCCTTTGTTTTGCACCTTGTCAGAGCTCTAAATATTTCAACTAAAATGATAGAAACTACAATGACCTCCTTTTTGTCAATGCCATAGTACCAAGTGTGAATTACTGAACCAACAATGATGCTGATTTTCCCTTCCCTTCGGGGAAAGTTCAAAGTCCTAAATAGTGCAATAACAAAGGCTAGGAAACACCTTTTCCTCCAAGCATCAGGAGAACATTGAAATTCTTGAAGATATATAGTGTGACTGTTCTTGAACTCAAATATCTCATAGAGATAAAACAGTGAAACCTAGTGATTTGCAAAACATTTCAGCTTCTTATGGTTCGCCAGCCCACACTAGTGATGGCAAATGGGTGAGTGGGTTCTAATTTTGCTGGGTTTAAAATAGGTTGAATATAAATGGGCCAAAAATATTTCTTGGGCCTTGTAATCACCTAATTTTGTCACACACAAAAAAAATTAAAAATAGCTTGAAATAGCCGAGCTAACATGTTAGGATTTTTACCTAGTTTTAAGCTCCTCTGTACATTTCTAAAGGTATTTTCCCTAAAGAAACCCCTACATTTCTCCATTTTGCCTCGCTGCCCATTTCTCTTTGTTTGCCGTGGTTTGTTGATGAGATTCGGTGGTGGCGGCGATGATGTGATGGTGGTGGGACTAGTGTCGTAGTAGTGGTGTCCGGGGAAGCTGCTTGTTGGTCTAGTGGTGACGAGGATGAGTGATAATGATGTATAGACGAGCAAGTTCAACAATGGCGTGGTGCATTTGTTGGTTTTCAAGCCGTGGCTTTGGTCGTGAGGGTGTTGGAGCTGCAGCTCATTGTTTCATAATGGCGTTTTGGAGGCAATGGCGTAATTGATTCAACTGGTGTTGATTCGCGAACGAGGCTTTCCCATTGTTCATTGGTGGTTGTTTGCGATTAGGTCGTGACGATGATGGAAGCGAGGCGGTATCGAAGCTGGTCCGAGGGCTGATTCAGTGCTTTGTTTGGCAGCAAGCTCGTGAGGCAGTGGTGACGCGTGTTTCAGCGAACACAGTGGTGGCGTAAGTAGCGAGCGATGGCGATACGCTTCTATGGCGTTGGTGAAGGTGCTGCAATGGTGGCGAGGCAGCGGTTAGGCAATGGTTATGTGATGGTGTTGGCGAGGCTCGGAGATGATAACGCTATAGGCAGGAATGGTGATTTAGCTGAGCTTTAGTGTTTCTATCGTGATTCTGTGCTATCGCCGCGTTTGTCCGGATAATGAGACGATGGCGATGACAGTGGCGACGTCGAGGCAGCGAAGTTGGATCCGTTTTGTTTAACGGGTTAGACAAGAACCCCAATTTCTTTTCTTATTCTATGTTGCTTAGAGTCTCAATTAGGAAGGTTATGTTTAGTGTATTACTCGGTATATGAAACCATACCTGATCAAGTTCTGTATAGCCTGCTCAATGTACATGTGTGATTTTCCTTTGTCTCCTTATTTAGCATGATGAATTCAGTTGGTTTATTGTCCAGATTGTTGCCTTAGCTATGGTATGTCGTAATGTGAATTTGTGTAAATCTGCTAGTTAACTCGCCATCAAGAGTGACTTCTATAAGTGTGTATGTGGGTTTCAGTCCAAGATTGAGCATGAAATATTGTCAAAGGCATGTGTGACTAATGTGTAGAATCCATGAGTAAGTTTGTGATGGTATGATGGTCTTATGAATTCAAAATTGTGAGGGACTCCTTATCTGTATGTTTAGCTTAACATAGGCTCTACTATTTTGGTAAAGGAGTGCCCTGAAGCATTGAGTGTTTAGTGTTTAAAGTTGTAGTTTAACATTGCTTGAAAATCGAGTGTTAGGTTTGTTACATTCATTAGGATTGGGTTTGTTAGTTGGTATATGGAGTTTTTTTGGAAGTTTCAAAAATCTGAAAAAACTTTTTAAAAAAAAGAGAGTCCAAAGGCAAAAGTAAAAGTAGAATTGGCAGCCTTAGAAATAGGCTTTACTGCCATGTCCTTTGTTGTGTAGTAGCTAAGCATGCCCTAGATTAATTGTTGTCTGTGAAAAAGCAAAAAATGGCATGTGATTTTGTCCTTTTGGTTCAATCTTACATCCCACCCCTACTCTTTTTTTAAGCTATAAAAGGAGTCATTTTACATCATTTCAAGACATCTTCTTGACATCTGAATATCCACTACTCCTGTAAAACATATTTTCACTCACACTCTAGAAAACAAATTTTTAGATCCGAAAACAAGAGAGGATCTGAAAACACACTTCTTGGGATCAAAAATGAAAAACACTCTTCACTATCAGTTAAAATACTCTTCATGAAGACAGAGAATACACTTCACACTCTACAAAGAAAAATCATTCCAGATCTGAATTTTTTTTTTACACAAGAGTTTGAGGTAAAGAGCTAGGTCTTGTTGCTTTTGCGTTTGCTGTTTGGTGTTGCTGGGCATTTGCTTGTTTAGGAAGTTAGCAGAAAGGGCTTGGTACTTTTGCACCAATTTTTTTTTTTGGGAAATCTCCATAGGTATCTATTTTCTTTGGAACTTAGTATTATTTCATCATATTCTGACTTATGTATATTGTTATTTTGAGGTCCAATAAAATGTGAAGACCATGTTTGGTGCTACTTATTAATGCTGTTTTCTTGTTGAAAATGAAGGGCTTAAAGTTAACCTTGGTCCACGCTAGTATCTCATTTGCAAGGTTATAGTATTTTCCATGACATGATCTAAAATTAGCCATGAACAAGTAACCAGATCCAAAAATGAACAATATTATTTGCAAATGGGTACAAATCTGAAAATACTAGGCATAAGACTATTTGTGCCATGTGTAAAACAAAGGTTGTACATAGTATGACTTTTCTGGATCTTAACAAAATAGGAAAGGTAGGTAAGGTTTAGCCTGAGACGTAAAAAGAAAGGAAAAAATGCAATGGACAGATCAGTCACGATTAGAACTATGTAAACATGTCTAGCTTGAAGTGTACAAGCTAAACGAACAAACGACTAGGCAATCTAATAGGCCGAAGCGAGACTATTAATTACTAAGTTGCTCAAATGTTTACATGGAACTTATTTATATTGGAAATTCAAACGGACATGTGTTCGGGATTAGTTTTCAATAGAGTATCCATCAATGAACGAGTGATTCGAAATTATAATTGAAGTGTAACAAAGGTCCGATGTTTACACGAAACTCAATTATATTAGAGATTCGAATGGGCACGTGTCCGCGGTTAATCTCTAGTAGAGCCTTCGTCAATGAACGAGCGACTTTCATCTAAATCAAAGCGTAGCAAATAATAAATTAGCAACAAGCAACGAACATAATTTACAAAAAGCCGGAGAGCGTCAATAAAGCAACTGTACTTGGTACAGGACTCGAGGGTGCCTAACACCTTCCCGAGAGTCAACCGAGATCCTTATCCGGAACTCTGACGCAGATCACTAAACGAGTCATAGGTGTTCTAAGGTACCTTTTTGGTGACTTGGCACACCTTTGAACAATGTCAAGTGGTGACTCCGTAAATCTCAATAATTAATGTACCTTTAAACACCTAAGTCACTGCACCTTTATTTTTTTTTGTAAATTTTAGGGCGTGACAGCTTGGCGACTCCGCTGGGGAAAATTAGAATCTCAGGCTTTAATCATTGTCGCTTTTAAGGCTTGTGAATATTTGTTTATTTGTTTTCCATATTTTGAATGTTATTGCTTTAATATTTATGTGAACTGTATATAAACTGTCTCGTCTCGCGCAACCCTCTAAGTCTCTGATATATATATACCAGTATTGCTTTCAGCATCTGGGAAACCCTCTTACATAAAATTGCCCATGATTTAGGAGGATGGTGTGTCGGGGTTAAGTCGGAGACACTGTTGCCAGACAATCTCGATGCGCTTTCCGCCCGGTTTGTCCACAGGGTTCTGAGCCAGTCTAGACACCGAGTCAATTTTGTCACCTTGAGTTAAACCTTTAGGCCCGATTTATCTGCATTTCATTTGATGACTTAGTGGAGTGCGTTACACCGGTACTGCACTTGTCTAGGTTGACCTCTTTCGTATCAAGATGGGACCCGCATCTCAGAAAGGCATATTTGTGGCATTTTCTGTGTTGCATATATTCGTAAGGTTGTTATGCTGACCGTTATTGGTTTGGGGGGTCGGGGTATACTGAAATGAATACAAAAGGAACATACAGTTTTGGTTTTTAAAAAATAACAACAAAAAGAAGAAAAAGGTGTGTCGTTATTTTTACGCCGTTATAATGGCGAATTTCTTTAGAGTCATTAAGTCAAAATCCATAAGAAGAGTTTTTCGAGTCGTAAAATATGTATTTATTCAACTTTGTGTCGTTATAATGCCGAATTTTCTTCAGGCCATTCGTGTTTAAGTCAAGTCTCACAGTCTAGCCTAAAATATTGAAAATAATTTTTTACACCGTTATAATGGCGAAAGTTTTTGAAATTTTGTGTCTAAATGTGTGTCAAAGGGTTCCTTAATTTTGTCCAACTTTTACGTCGTTATGATGATAAATTTTCTAAAAATTGTCCAAATTTAAGACCGGGATCTTGTCACAAGTTGTAAAAAAAAAAATTGTCATTTTAATGACAAATTTTTCGGGATTCATGTCAATTTAATACCTTTATCTGAGTCATCAAAAAAAATTAATTAAAAATGGGGGTTTGAGTCTCGAGTCAAAAAAAATTAATTAGTCGTCATTTGGCCATTGTAATGACGAATTTTAGAATCTTGTGTCTAGTTCTGTGTTCGGGTTTTGGCCCGAGTTTGTTTTGAAAATAATTTGTTGTCACTATAATGGTGAAAATTTTAGAACCTTTTCTGTTTGTCTAGGTCTGTGTTCGGATTTTATCCCCAGTTGTAGAAAATTCTTAGTGTCATTTTCACGCTGTTATACTGGCAAAAGTTTTGGAACCCTTTATGTTTTCCTAGGTCTGTGTCCAGGTTTCATCCCGAGTCTCAAAATATTTTTGGTCATCATTTTACGTTATAATGACAACATTTTCGAAACGTTCCTGTGTCTGAGTCTGTGTCTTAACTTTTAACCTAAGTTTGAGAAAAAAAATTCGTCTTTTTATGCCAAATGGCAAAATTTTGTTAATCGTTCATGTGTCTCGTGTCTGTCATTTTGTATCCTATTTTTTCTCTAATTCTGTAAATACCCAGATGTCATGTTTTTTTTATTTTTGACTCTTGTCTCGTGTCATTGTTTAAATTATGTCAGTTGTTTCAAGAAAAATGATTAAAAGTAAAAGGATAAAGAAAAAAAGGGGAAAGAAAAGAAAAAAAAGTCAAGCTTGTCTGTTATCTCGAGTTACGTGTCATCTACAATTTGCGTCTTGACTTTTCTCAACGCGATACGTAGTCAATATTTTTGGGATAGGGTCGGTACAAGCGGCATATACTGTGAACCTTTTCGGGATGACGCATAACAACCATAAGATTGTCAATGTGTGTTTTGTGCTAACCCAATTTGTTTGCCATAGTTGTTTGGACCTCTGTGGTAACTCGGACAGACATTCTGGCATCATATCACCCATACACAACATCATCAACGCGGCCCGTGGTCATGACGTCTGATGGTGGGAATTCTGAGTTCGGCGCTCACCAGCGTTTGATTGAGTAGAATGAGAGGTTGACCGAAGAGGTCAAAAATCTGAAACGGTTGGTGGCCGAGCGAACTGATAGGTTGACCGGAGAGGCCGAAATTATGAAACAGTTGATGGCCGAACTGAATGGGAGGTTGACTAAAGAGGTTAAAAATTTGAAACAGTTGGTGGCTGACTTGTATCTTGCCATTAATTCGGGACAGACAACTCCTCCCCTGCCAGCCAGTCTCACAGGTCTTGCACCGAGCATCGTGCATCAGACACAAAACCCGCCTAGGACAGTTGAGGACTCTCAGTATTCTCCTGACTCTCCTCACTACTATAGTGCAAAAAAGGTGGCGGGATCCTACACAATATGTCCACTGGCACCACCGCCTCCACTTGCTCCACCCTCGGCCTCTGCTCCACAATTCACTTACCTAGCTAGGCCAAAGAGTCTTGCGAAAGAAAGACAAATAGAACAAAGTACCAGAAAATAGAGGGAGAGACAGTGCAAACAACCTCACTCACACCCCCAAGCTCCACATCAGAATCATCAACATTGTCATTCCCCACATAGTCCAAAATATCCCGCCCCTTCATTCCACAAAGTGCAGCCATATGCTCCAACATCTTCCTATCCGCAATGGCGTGCACCAGCCACAGAAACCACATATAACACTCATCACAATCACTTCCAGGCTTCGCCTAACCTTTCCTCCCAAAAAAGGAAAAATCCATGCTCTCGTCTGAGTGCATGTCATAAAAAGTTGCGACGAGGGGGAATGATGAGATTCACACCGATCGGGGAATCTTACACCAACCTGTTTGAAAAGCTACAACAAGCTGACATGTTGAAACCCATCTCAGGAAACATGAATCCAACTAGGAAAGTGGATCGCTCGCGCCGTTGTGCTTTTCATTCTGGGGCGCCTGGACATGACACAGAGCAATGTGGGCATCTGAAAAGAGCAATCCAAGAAATGATAGATAACAATCAGATAAAGGTTGTGGGAGACGAGACTCAAAATGTGAACCAGAATCCTTTGCCAGCTCATAATATTCAGAATGACACACATACAGTTGGGATGGTATGCATAGAGGAAGAAATTGCCAGATTCAGGTGCATCCTTGTGAAGAGCTCAACAATGCATGAAAAGCAGGAAACTGGCCCTGACTTTCAATTGAATGACTGTAAAATGTTGTAGCTCGTTTTGCTAATCTTTCTGTGTACTTGGTTATTCAAGGGTTGTAACCCAAGTGTATTATTTTGCTTGTTTTGTTTGTTCAAACCCTTATATCTTAAATTCAATGAAAGAGAGATTCATCTCATCCTAATATTCGGTCTTTTATGTTTCCTGTTCTTACCTCCTTAGTTTTCTGTTTTATGTTTTGTCGACCTTAATAACATGACATGCGTGCGGAATTTACGTCTTGATCTAGACACGCACTCTGGCATTGTGAGCTGTTTCAGTAGTAAAGAAGGATAAAAGAGGGAGCGAAATAAGTTGGAAATTAATTAGTAGTCATCCGATAAGGAGATCGGTGAGAAGTTCAAAATCGTGCACGGTCGCTTCGATCGAATTTGAAATACCAGTTTTGAGAACCATTATGGAAGCAAAAGTCGAGGACCCGTGTGGATCAATCCAGGTCAATTCATTGAATCATTATTTGTGCGAGGCATTCTCGGGTCGGGATGACGAACGGCTTTCATTTTTTCTACCCGAACACTATGTCCTTTGGTCTGTCCTTTTTTAGCCTTGTTCTGTGTTTTCTTTTGCCTACCCTCCCTTGGAATCAATTTGATATGACTAAAGAAAAGAAAAAACCAGAAAAGATTGAAAAAAAAAAAAAACAAACAGAATACAAAAACAAAATCTACCTCAGCGGTAGAGCTACGTCTAACCTGATTCCTCTCAAAAGGATACGTAGGCAACCATTCGGGTGCAGTCATAACAGGAGAAAGTTTATTCTTTTTCCCTGTTCAAATTGACGCAAAACTTGCCTCCAAGTTTGCGGCCAACGTCAAAAGAAATTTCGTTCCCCATTCTATGCTAAACTGGGGCAGAAGTTTGTTTTTATTTTATCTTTTATAAAATAAAATAAAAACAAACTTCTATTTTATTATACCATATATTCGTCTGTTTCATGAGATGTTTGGTATATCAGTCTCGAAGTCGAGGAAAAAACTCAAAGCGCCCCAGTTTATCCTAAACTGGGGCAGAAATTTATTTTTAAAAAAAAAAAGAAAGAGGAGAAAGTTAACATCCCTTTTCTTTCATTGTGTTCATCTCGGGGGATAATCTCAATATTCCCTATGTTTTCATATTAGAAAATTCAAAAGATAATTCCTCGTTTTCACTAAACCGGGGCTACAGTTTGTTGTTATTTTTAAAAGAAATGATTCCAAGAGTTGTATCATTCACCGAGTCATTTCATGAGATGCATTCATACCACTTTTCAAACTAAAGAGAAAACTCAAAAAAAAAAAAAAAAGTCCTCAATTTGCCTAAACTGGGGAAATAAGTTTGTTTTATTTTCAAAAAGCGGTGATTTCATAGTTTGTGATATTCATCTGATCGTCTCATGAGATGTTTCTAAGCTTTTATGTTGAACCCCTTTCTTGATAAACTAACCAAATCCACTGTTACAGTCCAAATAAAGACCCTTTTTACCGATCATTGAGAATGTCAAGCCGAGTAGGGTATCAAAGGATAAGTTCCACGCTGTAAAGTCGCATTCTTATAAGCCGACAATCGCATTTAGGAGCTGGGAGCACCAAGGTCATTGAAGGAGAAATTCTTCGGGGAATCAAGATAAAGGCCAAAATTGAAGGAAGAAAAGAAAGACGGGGTCGAGCATCAAGGAAAGATCGGAGGTCGATTGGGAAAGAGCGAAAAATGAAAGAAATGAAAAAAAAAAAAAGAGAAAGAAAAAATGAAGTCTTGTCGGTGAAAATCTGAAAAGGCGCTGCAAGGCAATAGTGAGTTAAAAGAACAAAGAGAGAGGCTAGTTAGTGAAAACCCCGAGGGGCACTACTAGTCGACCGAGGGTCATGGAATTCGTCATCAAGTTCGGGTTGAGAAAGATTGTCAAACTGGGAGCAAGTTCAGGAATACCCCGTACGAACGGATCAAGTGTTGATTCCAAGATGCATGTCATGTTTTACTAAGGTCGTCATTTCACCTCCAAATAGTTTTCCTTCTATCTTTCAGGGACATCTTTTGTTCGATGTCTCCCCTTCAAACTTCTTCAATTCATCCTTCCTTCATTATTTTTTCAATTTCTTTCATTTGATAATATGAAACAAGCAAAAAGAAAGTTTGGAAAAATTGTTCACAGGTTTCAAAGTTGTACCATATCATTGTCAAGACCCAAATGGGCAACTCCCATGCCGCACCTCGGCAACAAAAACAACATGCCAAGAATGTACCAGATAAGTCGCCATGGAACAACATGCTATTTTCTACAAGTGTTTGGGCTGAAGATTTGGGGGTAACATTTTGCATCATTGACCCTTTGTTGGGATATCAGAAACAAATTGACAACATCAAGACATCGTTTGTCTGAAACTACTCTGAAGGGCAAGCCAAGAATCACCAACCTCATTTTACAAGAACATGATTTAGGGATTGTGTAGCCAGAATGATATTTTGTGCACTATTGGCAAGAGCAAGGACTACCTGAATCGAGAGTGGCAACTTCAAGCTTCAAACTGAACCCTAATTTGGGAGATGGATATGGCTTTCAATCTTCAGACAACACCCCATTAGGATAATGGGTCAGAGTTTCCAGTCAAGTCAAGACCGCAGGTGTGAAATCGGTAGAATTCCCACCTTCAAGCTAAGAGTTCGACATGGGTTAATAACCAAGAAGATATGACCCGCCATAAAGAATTCAGCCTCAACAACGGGCCCTCCCATTATAATAGAAGATGTCAAATTCAGCAGACAGGGCTCACCCTTGACAATGCAAAAGGATATAGTCTCAACAATTAGAAGTTTTAGTCTCAAAGTCGGGCACTCCCATATAAATTAAAAGTTTTAGTTTCAAAAGTCGGGCACTCCCATATAATATAAAAGTTTTAGTTTCAAAAGTCGGGCACTCCCATATAATGTAGAAGTTAGATTCAAAAATCGGGCACTCCCATACAATGTAGAAGTTGTAGAAAATAGATTTAAAAGTCGAGCACTCCCATGATAATGCAGAAGTTCATTTCTTACCAGTTTCCGCAGAAAGATAGCGATCATTTCCTTTTCGAGTCAATTTCGCTCAAAGAATAACAAGATCCATCAGAGTGATAGTTTTAAGTTCCAACAGAAGAAAGACCATCATAGTGATGGTTTTCTATTTTCAGAAGAAGCAAAAACCATCAGAGTGATGGTTTTAAATTTCCAGCATAGGCAAGATCCATCAGAGTGATGTTTTCTAATTTTCAACAAAAAGCAAGACCCATCAGAGTGATGGTTTTCAATTTCCAGCAAGAACAAGACCCATCAGAGAGATGGTTTTAATTTTCAGCAAAAGCAAGACCCATCAGAGTGATGGTTTTCAATTCAACAAGGACAAGACCCACCAGAGTGGTGGTTCCAGCTTTCATTCAAGTCAAAGTCCGTCAAAGCGGCAATTTCAATTTTTCAAGTCAAGTCCGTCAAAGCGGCAATTTCAATTTACAAGTCAAAGTCCGTCAAAGCGGAAATTTCAATTTTCAAGTCAAAGCCCGTCAAAGCGACAATTTCAGCTTTCAAGTCAGAGTCCGTCAAAGCGGCAATTTTATTCAAGTCAAAGTCCGTCAAAGCGGTAATTTTATTCAAGTCAAAGTCCGTAAAAGCGGCAATTTCATTCAAGTCAAAGCCTGTCAAAGCGGCAATTTAAGCTTTCAAGTCAAAGCCCGTCAAAGCGGTAATTTCAGCTTTCCAGTCAAAGCCCGTCAAAGCGGCAATTTCAACTTTCAAGTCAAGCCCGCCCGAACGGCAATTTCAAGTTTTCAAGACCCACTTGGGAAGTGAGAGTTTCAGACTAGTTCATCAGCTTGGGAAGCCTAAAGAGTTAGTTTAGGAATTGTTATTTTACATTTCTAATGTTGCATTTCCATTTTTTTTTTCTTTATAAAGCAATGACCACCAGCCAGCAACGAGCAGCAGTAACCAGCAACAACAGTCCTAGTGTGTGTAGAAGTATCTCTAGTTAGTCCGGGTAAGTCTAGGAGCATCGAGTCAGTCCCAGTTAGTTCTGAAAGTGTCTAGAGTTCGTCTGTGCATGTCTAGAGAGTGCTTAGTGTTAGTCTAGGAGAGTCTAGTGTCTGTTTGTATGCGATAGTCCCAGCTATCGCACGTGAGGAACTACACTGACCTGATTCCTTAGTCCGGGGATATGTAGGTAGCCTTGTTCTTGGTTAGAACCTAAATTCAAGGTACGGTCACAATTTTGCATGCTCACGGCTAGAACTAAAAAGCCAAAATTAGTTGCTTATTACATCTTTGTCCGAAAACTCTTCATATTCCCGAACAAAGAGGGGCAGCTGTAATCACCTAATTTGGGCACACCCAAAAAAAAATTAAAAATAGCTTGAAATAGCCGAGCTAACATGTTAGGATTTTTGCCGAGTTTTTTCCAGAATTCTGGTCTTTTATTTTAGCTAAAATTTGTCATTATATAAAAAAATAAAAATTAACACAAATACTTGTTATGTGTTTAATTATAATTTTATATTTTAATTGTGGTAATATTACAATTTGTGTTGTCTTAATTCTAGTTAATACTTTGAATAGATTGGACATTTAGTGGCCATTTGTTAAATTAGAAAACTAAAAAAAAGAACTAATTGGTCCAATCCACTACTTACCCGACCCAAATCACCTATAATCTCCAAATTTCCCCTAATTTCCCCATTATTCCAAAACAAGTGATCTGAACTAAGGGAAGCACTGGTGAAATTCCGAGCACTACTGGCTCCGCCGTCGACCACCACACTCTGGCCAAAATAATGTATCACCAGACTCCCCGTGATCCCTCTTTCCGAATATGGTGTCAATTTCTCCAATTTCTCTACCATTTGGTGTGGATCGAGACTTCAAAGAATGAATCCGAAACTTCTCCGGCGACGGCGAGTTTTCCAGTCAATGATTGCATCAAGGGAATCGCTTTAAGCTCCTTTGTACATTTCTAAAGGTATTTTCCCTAAAGACACCCCTACATTTCTCCATTTTGCCTCGCTGCCCGTTTCTCTTTGTTTGCCGTGGTTTGTTGATGAGATTCGGAGGTGTTGGCGATGATGTAATGGTGGTGGGACTAGTGTCGTAGTAGTGGTGTCCGGGGAAGCTGCTTGTTGGTCTAGTGGTGACGATGATGAGTGATAATGATGTATTGACGAGCAAGTTCAGCAATGGCGTGGTGCATTTATTGGTTTTCAAGCCGTGGCTTTGGTCGTGAGGGTGTTGGAGCTGCGGCTCATCATTTCATAATGGCATTTTGGAGGCAATAGCGTAATTGATTCAACTGGTGTTGATTCGCGAACGAGGCTTTCCCATTGTTCATTGGTGGTTGATAGTGATTAGGCCGTGACGATGATGGAAGCGAGGCGGTATCGAAGCTGGTCCGAGGGCTGATTCAGTGCTTTGTTTGGCAGCAAGCTCATGAGGCAGTGGTGATGCGTGTTTCAGCGAACACGATGGTGGCGTAAGTAGCGAGCTATGGCGATACGCTTCTATGGCGTTGTTGAAGGTGCTGCAATGGTGGCGAGGAAACGGTTAGGTAATGGTTATGTGATGGTGTTGGCGAGGCTCGGAGATGATAAAGTTATAGGCAGGAATGGTGATTTAGCTGAGCTTTAGTGTTTCTATCGTGATTCTGTGCTATCGCCGCGTTTGTCCGGATAATGAGACGATGGCGATGACAGTGGCGACGTCGAGGCAGCGACGTTGGATCCGTTTTGTTTAACGGGTTAGACAAGAACCCCAATTTCTTTTCTTATTTTATGTTGCTTAGAGTCTCAATTAGGAAGGTTATGTTTAGTGTATTACTCGGTATATGAAACCATACCTGATCGAGTTCTGTATAGCCTATTCAATGTACATGTGTGATTTTCCTTTGTCTCCTTATTTAGCATGATTAATTCAGTTGGTTTATTGTCCAGATTGTTGCCTTAGCTATGGTATGTTGTAATGTGAATTTGTGTAAATCTGCTAGTTAACTCGCCATCAAGAGTGACTTCTATAAGTGTATATGTGGGTTTCAGCCCAAGATTGAGCATGAAATACTGTCAAAGGCATGTGTGACTAATGTGTAGAAGCCATGAGTAAGTTTGTGATGGTATGATGGGCTTGTGAATTCAAAATTGTTAGGGACTCCTTGTCTGCATGTTTAGCTTAACATAGGCTCTACTATTATTGTAAAGGAGTGCCCTGAAGCATTGAGTGTTTAGTGTTTAAAGTTGTAGTTTAACATTGCTTGAAAATCGAGTCTTAGGTTTGTTACATTCATTAGGATTGGGTTTGTTAGTTGGTATATGGAGTTTTTTGGAAGTTTCAAAAATCTGAAAAAACTTTTAAAAAAAGATGAGAGTCCAAAGTCAAAAGTAAAAGTAGAATTGGCAGCCTTAGAAATAGGCTTTGCTGCCATGTCCTTTTGTTGTGTAGTAGCTAAGCATGCCCTAGATTAATTGTTGTCTGTGAAAAAGTAAAAAATGGCATGTGATTTTGTCCTTTTGGTTCAACCTTACATCCCACCCCTACTCTTTTTTCTAGCTATAAAAGGAGTCATTTTACATCATTTCAAGACATCTTCTTCACATCTGAATATCCACTACTCCTCTAAAACACATTTTCACTCACACTCTAGAAAATAAATTTTCAGATCCGAAAACAAGAGAGGATCTGAAAACACACTTCTTGGGATCAAAAATGAAAAACACTCTTCACTATCAGTGAAAATACTCTTCATGAAGACAGAGAATACACTTCACACTCTACAAAGAAAAATCATTCCAGATCTGAATTTTTTTTTTTACACAAGAGTTTGAGGTAAAGAGCTGGGTCTTGTTGCTTTGGCGTTTGCTGTTTGGTGTTGCTGGGCGTTTGCTTGTTTAGGAAGTTAGCAGAAAGGGCTTGGTACTTTTGCACCAGTTTTTTTTTGGGAAATCTCCATAGCTATTTATTTCCTTTGGAACTTAGTATTATTTCATCATATTCTGACTTATGTATGTTGTTATTTTGAGGTCCAATAAAATGTGAAGTCCATGTTTGGTGCTAATTATTGCTGCTGCTTTCTTGTTGAAAATGAAAGGCTTAAAGTTAACCTTGGTCCACGCTAGTATCTCATTTGCAAGGTTATAGTATTTTCCATGACATGATCTAAAATTAGCCGTGAACAAGTGACCAGATCCAAAAATGAACAATATTATTTACAAACGGGTACAAATCTGAAAAACTAGGCATAAGACTATTTGCGCCATGCGTAAAACAAAGGTTGTACATAGTATGACTCTTCTGGATCTTAACAAAAGAGGAAAGGTAGGCAAGGTTTAGCCTGAGACGTAAAAAGAAAGGAAAAAACGCAATGGAAAGATCAGTCACGATTAGAACTATGTAAACACGTCTAGTTTGAAGTGTACAAGCTAAACGAACAAATGACTAGGCAATCTAATAGGCCGAAGCGAGACTATTAATTACAAAGTTGCTCAAATGTTTACACGAAACTTATTTATATTGGAAATTCAAACGAAAATGTGTTCGGAGTTAGTTTTCAATAGAGTATCCATCAATGAACGAGTGATTCGAAATTATAATTGAAGTGTAACAAAGGTCCGATGTTTACACGAAACTCAATTATATTAGAGATTCGAATGAGCACGTATCCGCGGTTAATCTCTAGTAGAGCCTTCGTCAATGAACGAGCGACTTTCATCTAAATCAAAGCGTAACAAATAATAAATTGGCAACAAGCAACAAACATAATTTACAAAAAGCCGGAGAGCGTCAATAAAGCAACTGTACTTGGTACAGGACTCGAGGGTGCCTAACACCTTCCCGAGAGTCAACCGAGATCATTATTCGGAACTCTGACGCAGACCACTAAACGAGTCATAGGTGTTCTAAGGTACCTTTTTGGTGACTTGGCGCACCTTTGAACTATGTCAAGTGGCGACTCCGTAAATCTCAATAATTAATGTACCTTTAAACACCTAAGTCACTGCACCTTTATTTTTTTTAGTAAATTTTAGGGCGTGACAGGCCTAATATATGCACAAGCGTTACTTAAAAGACACCACATTTTTCACTGGACCTGATCTTCTTTCAAGATGGGCCATAATATTGCCAACCTTTTAAATCCACTAGTGCGACGTTCTTCTCAAGTATTCTAGTGTGATAACTCTTGATTGGATTATACCCACATAAGACTATGTCAGTCATTTGGACGCTTTAAGAGATGCTCCATGGCCCATAATTGAAAAAGAAAGTTAGAACCTTCGAAGTATCTTGTTTCCATTCTTTTTCACCTTCTCAGATCCCTAAACATTTCCGCTAAGATGGTAAGAACAATAGTGACCTCCTCTTTGTCAATGCCATAGTACCAAGTGTGAATTGTCGAACAAAATGTGATGCTGATTTCCCCATCCCCTCGGGGAAAGATCAAAGTCCAAAATAGTGCAATAACAAAAGCCAGAAAATGCTTTTTCTTCCGAGCATCAAGAGAACATTGAAATACTTTAAGGTATGTGGTATTACTGTTCTTGAAATCAAATCTCTCATAGAGATGACTCAATGAAACCAAGTGATTTGCAAAAAAATCAACTTCTTATTGTTTGCAAGTTCCAACTAGTGATGGCAAATTAGTGTGCTGGGTCGGATTAGGCCGGGTTGAAAATAGGTTGAACAAAAATGGGCCAAAACAACTTTTTCTTAGGCCTAACATATGCACCATGGTTAATTGAAAGCCATCACATTCTCCACTGGACCTGATCTTCCTCGGGTTGGGCCAAATAATCTAGCTAATCTTCTAAACCTCTTAATTGGATTGTACCCTTATAAGCTATCATAATTGGATGCTTGAAGAGATGTTAGATGGCCCATAATTGAATAAGCAAGTTAGGACCTTCAAAGTATCTTGTTTCCTTTCTTTGAATCTTGTCATAGCCCTATTTATTTCAGCTAAGATGATAGGAACAATAGTGACCTCCTTTTTATCAATGCCATAGTACGAAGTGTGAATTACTGAACCAAAAGTGATGCTGATTTCCCCTTCCCTTCGGGGAAAGTTCAAAGTCCTAAATAGTGCAATAACAAAAACTAGGAAACACCTTTTCCTCCAAGCATCGGGAGAACATTGAAATTCTTGAAGATATATAGTGTGACTGTTCTTGAACTCAAATATCTCATAGAGATAAAATAGTGAAACCTAGTGATTTGCAAAATATTTCAGCTTCTTATTGTTCGCCAGTCCCAACTAGTGGTGGCAAATGGGCGGGTTGGGTCGGATTTGGCCGGGTTGAATATAGGTTGAATATAAATAGGCCAAAAATACTTCTTGGGTCTAATATATGCACTAGCGTTACTTAAAAGCCACCACATTTTTCACTGGACCTGATCTTTTTCAAGTTCGAACATAATCTAGCCAATCTTCTAAAACCACTAGAGCGACGATCTTCTCAAGTATTCTAATGTGATAACTCTTGATTGGATTGTACCCACATATGCCTTTGTCAGTCATTTGGACGCTTTAAAAGATGCTCCATGGCCCATAATTGAAGAAGCAAGTTAGAACCTTCGAAGTATCTTGTTTCCATTCTTTTTCACCTTGTCGGATCCCTAAACATTTCAGCTAAGATGATAAGAACAATAGTGACCTCCTCTTTGTCAATGCCATAGTACCAAGTGTGAATTGTCGAACAAAAGGTGATGCTGATTTCCCCATCCCCTCAGGGAAAGATCAAAGTCCAAAATAGTGCAATAACAAAAGCCAAAAAGTGCTTTTTCTTCAAAGCATCAGGAGAACATTTGAAATTCTTGAAGGTATGTGGTATTACTGTTCTTGAACTCAAATCTCTCATACAGATAACTCAGTGAAACCCAGTGATTTGCAAAAAAAATCAATTTCTTGTTGTTTGCAAGTCCCAGCTACTGATCGTATTGGGAGGTTGGGTCGGATATTTTTGGGTTGAAAATAGGTTGAATTAAAATGGGCCAAAACTACTTTTTCTTGGGACTAAAAGCCATCACATTTTCCACTGGACTTGATCTTCCTCAAGTTTGGCCAAAAAATCTAGCCAGTCTTTAGACCTACTAATGCGACAATCTTCTCAAGTATTTCAGTGTGAACTCTTAATTGAATTGTACTCACATAAGCCTATGTCTGTTATAATTGGACGCTTGAAGAGAAGTTCCATGGCCCATAATTGAAAAAGCAAGTTAGGATCTTCAAAGTATCTTGTTTCCTTTTTTTTTTTTTTTTTTTTTGCACCTTGTCAGAGCCCTAAACATTTCAGCTAAAATGATAGCAACAATAGTGACCTCCATTTTTTCAATTCCATAGTACCAAGTGTGAATTACTGAACCAACAGCGATGTTGATTTCCCCTGCTCTTCGTGGAAAGATCAAAGTCCCAAATAGTGCAATAACAAAGTCCAGGAAACGCCTTTTCTTCCGAGCATCAGGAGAACATTGAGGTTCTTGAAGATATGTGGTGTGACTGTTCTTGAACTCAAATCACTCATAGAGATAATCCAGTGAAACCCAGTAATTTGCAAAACATTTCAGTTTCTTATTGCTTGCCAGTCCCAACTAGTGATGGCAAATGGGCGGATTCGGTCGAATTTGGCCGGATTGAAAATATGTTGAATATAAATGCACCAAAATAGTTTCTTGGGCCTAATATATGCACCAGTGTTACTTCAAAGCCACCACATTTTTCACTGGACCTAATCTTATTAAAGTTAGGCCATAATCTAGCCAATCTTCTAAATCTACTGGTGCGACAATCTTCTCAAGTTTTCTAGTGTGATAACTCTTTATTGGATTGTACCTACATAAGCCTATGTCAGTCATAATTCGATGCTTGAAGAGATGTTCAATGGCCCATAATTGCAGAAGCAAGTAAGAACCTTCGAAATATCTTGTTTCCTTTCTTTTGCATCCTGTCAGAGCCCTAAACATTTCAACTAAAATGATAGGAACAATAATGACATCCTTTTTGTCAGTGTCATTGTTCCAAGTGTGAATTACCAAATCAACAGTGATGCTGATTTCCCCTTGCCCTCGGGAAAAAATCAAAGACCCAACTAGTGCAATAACAAAGGTCAGGAAACGGCTTTTCTTCCAAGCATCAGGAGAACATTGATATTTTTGAAGGTATGTGGTGTGACTGTTCTTGAACTCAAATCTCTCATACAGATAATCGAGTGAAACCCAGTGATTTGCAAAATATTTCAACTTCTTGTTGTTTGCCAGTCCCAACTAGTGATGGCAAATGGACGGGTTGGGTCGGATTTGGCCGGTTGAAAATAGGTTGAATAAAAATGGGCCAAAACAGCTTCATCTTGGGCTAAACATATGCATCAGGGTTATTTGAAAGCCACCACATTTTCCACTGGACTTGATCTTCTTCAAGGGTGGCAAAATAATCTAGCCAATTTTCTAAACCCTTTAGCGCGATGATCTTCTTTAGTGTTCTAGTGCGATGACTCTTGATTGGATTGTACCCACATAATCTTATGTCAGTCATAATTGGACGCTTGAAGAAATGTCCATAGCCCATAATTTAATAAGCAAGTTAGAAACTTCGAATTATTTTGTTTCCTTTCTTTTGCACCTTGTCAGAGCCCAAAACATTTCAGCTAAGATCATAGGAATAATAGTGACCTTCTTGTTATCGATGCCATAGTATCAAGATCAAATTACTGAACCAATAGTGATGATGATTTCCCATTCCCTTCGGGGAAAGATCAAAGTCCCAAATAGTGCAATAACAAAGGCTAGGAAAAGCCTTTTCTTCCAAGTATCAGGAGAACACTGAAATTCTTGAAGGTATGTGCTGTGACTGTTCTTGAACATAAATCTCTCATAGAGATAATCCAGTGAAACCTAGTGATTTGCAAAATATTTCAAAAATAGGTTGGGTCTCTGGGCAGGTTGAAAATAGGTTGAATAAAAATGGGCCAAAGCCCAACCCACCTATATTATCATATGGGTCAAATATGGGTTGGGTAATAAATGGGTGGGTTGAAATGGGTTGACCCACATTAACTCACATTTTAACACTCGAAACTTATTTAAAGGTATTATTCATTCCATTTCAATGTATGTGAGCCTATTTATTTTATAGTATTATTCAAAAAAGAACAACCACTTTTTAAGATAAAAAATAATTTAAGTTCAACTTAAATTTTACCTTAAATGGTAGGTGTTATTAACAACAACAATATTATGATAATTTTGAATCATAACTTTACATAAAAAAAAAAATATGACCATACAAATATTATTGCTTGGTTAGGATATCATGTACAATTAAAGAAATTACTTTAATTTTAACAAAATTTTATTATCCCCAAAATACTAAATTACATACCTTTCAAAACTTAAAAGGAAATGGAGGAAATCAAATACTGAATAGTCCAGTATTATTTACATTTTAGCCAAAATATTTTCACTTTAATACTCCATAAAATAACCACCCTAAAATGGAATTCTTTTTTTTTTTAATTTATAAGTAATAAATATTTATTATATATGAATGGGCTTCCTAAAGATTTTTCTTTCATTAAATCTCTTTTTCCTTTGGCAGAATACATAGATGGCCCCTTAAAGTTGTATCAAATTCCCATATAGATACCTCAACTTACCTAGTGATCAACTAAACACCTCAAGTTGTCCTAACTATGTCGCGTGAACTCCTCGTGATGACATGGCAAATCAAGTATGTTTCAAGCAATTCTAAGCGCGTGAGCCATTTATTTTCATGTTTTCTCTCTTCTTCTTTCTAGATAAATTGCTTTTCTATGGGTCCCACAGCACATTTTTCATTGTTTCTTAATATTTTCCCACTTTCTGTGGTCCCATTCTAAAAAATATAGTATAACCAAAAAGAAAAAGAATAACCTTTCAAGCTTCTTCTTCGTCAATGAAACCCTCTGCCACTCATCTATCAATAATTGTAAATTTGTAACCATTGTTATCTGTTAGTAAATTATCCTCAACCAACGAACTATTGCTTAACCATCGTCCTATTCTAAAGATTTTATAATCATCATTAACACTCTTATACCAAACCAACCACAAATTTGGGCCACCCTTGTACCCGTTCCCTCCTGTAAATCTATAAGTTTACTGCCATAAACTAACAGTTTCTAAAACACCTTAATGGACGGATTCTATCAGGCAATCGTCATTCAAATTGTTAAACATTAAAATCCTTTATTTTTCATAAGAAAGAGTAAGATTTTGGAGTGGGGTGAAAGTGTCGGAGTTGTCGGGGGCTTTCTGACCAGAGCCTGAAGGTGCGAAGATATCTGGCAGAGTTCTAATTTCATTGGAAGAGAGTCTCTTGATTTCTTCTAAATGAGTAAAAATGGTGGAAGAGAGCAAAGTGAAAAGGAAAGAGAAGGATGAGGGGTGAGTTTCTTGTGAGATGTGGTGTTCCAGAACTCCTCAAGTCTTTTTTAGCAGAAAAGGGCCTCGCCTTTTCTTTTCCATTTTCTTTTTATTCTAAGTACAATTAGGACTAATCATGGACCAAATTAGCATTTCTAAAACTTTGTGGGCTGTAATTAAAAGTAACAAAATTTTTAAACTTCTTGGGATCAAAATTAAATACCACAAATTTTTAAAACAAATGAATAAAAATTCTCTCTTTTCTCTTCTTGTTCATCATATCTACTTTATCTTCCTCCTCTTCTATTTTCTTTTCTTCACATTCTTCTCATTTTCTTCATCTTTCTCGTCATACTCTTCAACTACTTTTTGTTGTCTACATAGTCATTTTCTTCCTCTTCTTCTTGCTCTCATTCTTCTTCGTCTTCGTCTTCGTCGTCTTCTTCTTCTTCTTCTTCTTATGTAAAAAAAAAATTAAAATTTGAAGTGGGTTTAAAAATCCAAACATGATTTTTATGTAATTTTGGAGTGGGTATTGTTTGAAATGCTTGAGAATGGTATTTGGATCTTAAGTATAAAATTTGAGATAATTTGGTGTTGATTTGAGTTGCTTTGGATGAATTTTGAATAAAAATTCGCGGTTGAAATTTTTTTTTTTGAGGTGTTCGGAACATTCAGAATGTACGAAACATTTGTTACGGTATTCGGAATACCTTCTATCAGGATGTTCAGAACAACTGTCAGGGTGTTCGGAACATCTTCTATCATGATGTTCGGAACATCTCTGTCAGGATGTTGGAAGCATCTTTTATCTAGACGTTGAGATAAGTTTTGAAATAAAAATATCATTTGATTTTTCGATCCTCAAAAATAAAAATAAGCAAGACTCAATCGGTGAGTGACAAATGGAAAACATAAGGAAAGTGACAATCATTAGACAGAATTAGTGTACCTACAAATTTTTTCAACATTCTTCTTTTTTTTAAAAAGAAAAAAATGGTAGAGTTAACTTCAGAAATCTCTCTCCTTATTTAGGATTATTTATCTTTAAGCAATGAACTCAAAAAAAAAAAAAAGTACCAACATATTAAAGATGAAATATCTTGATGGAGGTTCCTACCATTACTCAAGATGTTCGAAACATCCTTTGTGATGTTCCAATCATTAACTAAATTTAGAGAACTAAACTAAGAAAACTAATAAGTTTTTTCACACTTTTTCACACTCAGCTATCCAACTCGTCTATCTACACTCATCTTATTCTCAAGATACCTTTTTGTATACACAACCCCTTAACAAATGCACCAGATTTTATAAAATTTCATTTGTATACACAACCTCCACAATCAACAACAACAACAGATCAAATATTATCACACAATATACATAACCATCCTTGTGTATTTATTTATTATTTTTCTGAAAAAAAAAAGATACTCAAGATGATTCAAACATATTTAAAGTTTTGAACGACTACAAGTATGTTCTGAACTTCCTGCGTGATGTTTGAAACTTCTTGTGAGATATTTCACTTTCCACCGATGTTTAAATATCTACCAGAGTGATTGTAGATGTTAAAATCTTATGCACCATCATATGAATTAAATACTTATTTATGAGACATCAACTTGTGTATTTATATATATATTTTACTCCGAAATAGAATGAAAAAGAAGTAGAGGATAATCAATTAATCTTTCTTGTAGGTATGTAATATATGAATAATCTTTCATAGTATATGGCTAAATATTAGCAGTTATAACTTTTCTATATTTTTATTTGAATGTTCATAACATATATTAGATGTTCGAGACATCTTGAAAGAAGTTCAAAGAAAAGTGACGTTCGGAGTGCTATTACGATGTTCCAAACATATTTCCCAAATGTTCGGACTTTGGATGGAGACAGAAGGGTCTCAAAACTAGACAATTTTTTTGAACATTTTCATCAAATTATTCCAACAGTTCGTTATACGGTATTTTTGCACATGTTCTCCTTTCAAGACAACCTTTTCATACACGATTCTTGTACTCTATAAATGCTGCAAGCTTTCACCATGAGTAATCTTCATGCATTCACCATGATAAATTTTACAAGCATTCAAACATAGATTAAGAATTCAATTAAAACTTCTTTGTTTTTATTTTATTACGAAAATTAGGGTCAATCAATAGAGTTACTTTTCCGTGTACTTTTCAAATTTTGAGCATATGTTTGGAACTTTCTCACGCCGGTTCCCACGACTAATGTAGTATTCCGAACATATTGGACCCGTGAATAACACTTATACTGGGAGTGTGAGGATCTAAAGCTTGTAGTTTACTTCCAAAGGTAATAAAAATATATCCCACACCATTATGCATCAATATTCTTTATTCATTTCGTTTCTTCTTTTTCTACATCTGAAACAACACATAGATATTCCCAACGTCTGCACAATATATGATCAACTGATAATGTTCAAGTGATAATTATAAAATATTATCACTTAAAATAATCAATTATACAAGTTAGAGCGATAAATATAGATGATTATAACTTAATATGACCAACTATTAAAGATATAGGCTAATGATCAAAGTTATACTTAATATATTCAATAATACAAGCAAAAGTGATAACTATGAAAGATAATAATCTAATTATAAATTTAATTGTTCCGAATGACTTAATGGATGTGCCAAACATGAAGGTCGATGTTCTGAACTTTTAAATAACAAACTCGAACGACACTTAGACGTTTCGAACGCCTGAACAATATTTAACCAATTATACAAGTTAGAGTGATATATCAAGATGTATAATCACTTAAAATGATCAATTATACAAGTTAGAGTAATATATCGACATGATTATCACTTAAAATGATATTTTATACATGTTATAATTATAAATCTACAAGAATATCATTTAAAATGACTAAACATTCAAGTTATAGCGATAAATCAAGATGAATATCAACTAAAATGACCAAATATACAAGTTATAGCGATAAATCAAGATGAATATCAACTAAAATGACCAATTATACAAGTTAGAGTAATAATTATGAAACATTATCACGTAAAATGATCAATTATACAATTTAGAGTGATATATCTACAAGAAATCAACTAACATGATCAATTATAAGAGTTGGAGCGATAATTATGAAAGATAATCACTTAAAATGATATTTTATACATGTTATAGTGATAAATCTACAAGAATACCATTTAAAATGACTAACTATTAAAGTTATAGTGATAAATCAAGATGAATACCAATAAAATGACCAAATATACAAGTTATAGTGATAAATCAAGATGAATATCAACTAAAATGACCAATTATACAAGTTAGAGTGATAATTATGAAACATTATCACTTAAAATGACCAATTATACAGTTTAAAATGATACATCTACAAGAATATCAACTAACATGATCTATTATACAAGATAGAGTGATAATTATAAATGATTATAACTCAAAATAACCATTTATACAAATTAGAGTGATATATAAAGATGATTATTACCTAACATGGCCATTTATACAAGTTAGAGTGATATATAAAGATGATTATCACTTAACACGACCAACTATACAAGTTATGGTGATAAATCTACAAGAATATCACTTAAAATGACCAATTATACAAGTTAAAGTGATATCTCAAGATGATTATCACTTAAAATGACAAGTCATACAAGTTAGAATGATATATGAAGATGATTATCACTTAAAATGACCAATTATAAAAAAAAGAGTGATATATCAAGATGTATAATCACTTAAAATGACCAATTAAATAAGTTAGAGTGATATATCAAGATGAATATCAAATAAAATGACCGAATATACAAGTTATAATGAAAATCAAGATAAATATCAACTAAAATGACCAATTATACAAGTTAGAATGATATATCAACATGGTTATTACTTAAAATGACCAATTATACATGTTATAGTGATAAATCTATAAGAATATCACTTAAAATGACCAAATATACAAGTTATGGTGATAAATCAAGATGAATATCGACTAAAATGACCAAATATACAAGTTATAATGATAAATAAAGATGAATGTCAACTAAAATGAATAATTATACAAGTTAGAGTGATAATTATGAAAAATCATCGCTTAAAATGACCAATTATACGATTTAGAGTGATAGACTATAAAAATATCAACTAACATGATCAATTATACACATGTAGAGAGATAATTGTGAAAGATTATCACATAAAATGACTAATTATACAAGTTAGAGTGATACATACAAATGATTATCACTTAACATGATCATTTATACAAGTTAAAGTGATAAATTTACAATAATATCACTTAACATGACCAACTATACAAGTTATAGTGATAAATCAAGTTGATTATCACTTAAAATTACAGTTGCACAGGTTAGAGTGATAAATCTACAAGATTATCTACCATTTGGTGGAGTTAAAGTGATAAATCTAGAAGATAAACACTTGAAAAAGATGTTCCGAATGCATTCACTTCCCAGATTAGGGTTTAGGGTTTAGGGTTTAGGGTCTAGGGTCTAGGGTTGGGGTTTGGGGGTTGGGGTAAAGATGCTCGGGAACAACTTTATAGATGTTTCTAAAGACTCGGGAAAGTATGCACATCTAAAATTGAGCCAGCATTCGGAACAGCTTATGCAAATGACTTAAACGACATAAGTATGTTTCGAAAAGGGAAATAAATATGCATATTAACTATAGTAACAACAAATAAATATACATAAATGAATTTGATCAGGTGTAAAAATAGGACGAACATTCAATATACAAATTCAAGAATTTACAAGCTGACTTGTATCTTCATTTCCTCTGCGTTACATGGGGAATGCAGTCCTTTTGTGAACATATGTTTTGCAGATGCCATATTTATTCTTCCTCTGAAGTACTTCCCAACTGACGGATTAGCTTTTGGTTCTTCTCCTTCATGCCTTGGAGGTGCAGACACTGGAAAAATTACCTCCTCAAGATGGACCACCCATAATTCTTTTGGAAGAGCTAGATTGACAGGGACTGCATAGGTAAGGATTACCATATGAGGAGACTAAATTCATACTTAGCCAACAACTTACCTCAACTTGGGATGACAAAAGAAAATGCTTTAAGTCTTGATAAATCAATCATTTTTAAACCTTGTCTTAGCTCCAGTAGAACAAGACAACAGGAACTAAGATATTTATACTAATCTATAAGTATATGATTAGTAAACCCATTAAAAACATGAAGTACAGAAACTTCTACTCCCACAATGCACCTAGCTCCGACAAGGTAGACTTTCCTTGAATTCTTGAATTCACTTTGCTACATAAATAATTGTCTTTCCCATTTGTCAGTACCAGCTACAAATTATTTTTGACAAACAACAAATGATAATGTGGCAAATAATTTGTATAATAGTTCGACGGGTAAAATATATAATTGCTAAACATCATGAGAGATAATCAAAACATCTGGCAGGATGTTAATAGTAACATATCTCTCGATGTTCACGATGTCTCTCTAGATATTAGAAGCATCTTGCCTATCAAGATGTTCAGGATGTTCGGAACATTTGTATTGATGTTCAAGATGTTTGGAACATCTGTCAGGATGTTTCAAGCGTCTCTCTGTCAGGATGTTCCGAACATCTAACATCTTAAGAGATGTTCATCGCGCTGAGAAAAAACTTCAACATCGGTTTTAGTCTAAAATTAACTAAATCCGGTCCAAATTAACTCCAAATCATCTCAAATTTTATATTCAACCTCTCACTACTATTCCCAACAATTCTAGATAACACCCACTTGAAAATAGTACAAAAATTTGGTTGATTTTTTAAAACCCATTTCAAAAACTTCAATATTTAATAATGATGAACATTCACAAATCTTCTTAACGAAGAATAAGAAATTGATATGTGTTATATTTCGTTTAGGATTGTTTAGATTGAAGAAACAATCATAAGATGAAGTGTAGATTGAAGAAACAAGAAGAATGATAAGAATAAGGATTTGTGAGGAAAAAATGGGGGAGAAGAGAGAGGGAAGGGTTGTTGTAGATTTAGGTTTATGGCCAAATTTGGTAAAAAATGGCCCTTTATACTTGGACCATTGTGTAACATAAAAAACTTTGGGGTGTGAATGTTAGATAGTTAATGTCATTAATTAAATGAGGACCCTATACTTCATGATTAAAATTTGAGTCTTTTTCCATTCAAAAATAACTTGAGAGGGCCTGCCATGCCAAATCCCCGAGTTTCTTTGGGGGGGGGGGGGGGATGAGGGGTGAGTTTCTTTTATTGGGGGGGGGGGGTTGGTGATTTAAGAGAAGATTTTTTATTTTATTTTAAAGAGTATTTAATCATTATAGATTTTTTCCTTTAAATGTAGAATTCTTTATTTTAGTTATATGTATCAATTTTTTTAATGAAAATTATACGTGTCACTCTTTGATTTATTCATTGGACACATCATCAGCGAGTGTAACTCACACACTTGAGTTGTTGGTCCTAGGTGCTCACAAGACACAGCTGGGACGACTTGAGGTGTCTAGCTAATCACTAGGTAAGTAGAGGTATCTATATGGGAATTGGGTACAACTTCAAGGGGTCATCTATGTATTCTGCCTTTTCCTTTTGAAAAACTTATTGTAGAAAATAAGTGTCAGAATATGTAAAATAATAACATAAGTCAAATCAGGAACATTAATGACATCAATTGTAAGAGACGAAGTCTGAGTCTAACTTAAAGTTAACAATTAAGCTAAATAAACAATTACACTATAAACAGCAAATACAAGGAAAAGAAGAATAACGGTGACCTATTTCAAAGCAGTGAAATAGTCTAGGATCTAAACTTTTACCAATATACTCAATAAGAAAATAGCTCAGAAACACTTGAACACAGGCACACAAACAGCTAAATAAACTTTGAGCTAAAATGCCAAAAGCGGCTAGGGTGTTGTGAAGATTTCAAGACTCTCTTTATACTCCAATTTTCCAACCCTTCTCCAAATGTTTTTGAAGGTATTTATACACATCCTAAGAGTTCTAAAATACTAGATTTCAATGTGGGATAACTTTGATTCTATGTTGTAAAAACAGTGAAAGAAAAGTAAAATTACCTCACAAAATTGATCCGACGGTGGTGAATCAATTTTCCGTTGAATTGGACGGATGAGACGGAGTCTTTGTACCTTGCTCGCTTCTCACTTGTCCAGCAAAGTAAGAGAAGCGTACGCTACCTTCTCATATGAGGAGAGAGAAAGGCAATCCGATATAGTGGTGGATTAGCCACGAGATCACGGCGACGGGAGCAGATTTGGCGTGTAGGGATTTAGGGTTTCGTAGAGAGGAAATTGGAGAGGGCAGCGTGTTGTTTGTGATTTAAGCTTTCAGTAAATGGGTAAATGATTTCGGGTTAAAGGGTCTCGGGTGTGGGAAATTTTGATGTGTAGCCATTTTTGGACGCACTCAAAGAGTTTTATCCACCGTTTCAAAATTCATTGAGAAATAGTCTAAAATTTGCGTGCATATTTACGCTCCATTAGCGTTGGAAAAAACACTCAGACTAGTCCCATAACAAAATACTGGGGCTTTGAACAAAACTTGTTCAAAACCCAAGTATCTTGTTATGGGACTGAAGTTTTATACAAAGTCTCATAACAAAATAATCCCATAACAAAATAATGGGACATTGAACTAACATGTTCAAAGGTCCCATTATTTTGTTATGTGACTTTATCCCATAACAAAATAATAAAATTTATCCCATAACAAAGGTCTCATCAAAGGGATAAATTCCATTATTTTGTTATGGGACTTTATATATAAAGCTTCAGTTCCATAACAAAATGCTGGGATTTTGAACAAGTATTTTGTTATGGGACTGAAGCTTTATACAAAGTCTCATAACAAAATAATGGGGCTTTGAACAAAACTTGTTTAAAGCCCCAGTATTTTATACTGGGGTTAGTTTAATGAAGCTTCCCAGTATAAATATTGTGACTTGTTCAGAGGTGGCTATTTCTCAGCGATTTTATTTTTAACGGCTACAAATCAATTAGCGCGCGCCAAACAGGCCCCTACGCGAAATTTGTACCTGTGGTGTGTCTAGATATTAAGTTGAATGAACACGGATGCGTGAAATTGAGGGTATGCACTGCAATTTTGGCCCCTTTGATAAAAAAATCAATTGTTTTTTTTATTTTTAATTTCAAAATTAGCCTTAATTATGTGTCCCCCACAAATAATTATCAAATTTAAAAAAATAATTCCTGGACAAAATTGGGTATCAATAATGATCAACATATGTTATGAGTTATATAAGTTGAGGTGTTCGCACTAGGCTGGGCCTAAGGGTCAGTTATATTCATTATACTGGTTAGTATTGAGGAGTCTGCAGCAGAGCATGCATTACCCCGGATGCATTGAAGAGTCTGCTCTAGAGGGCTTGGGCACATGTGAACCGGATGCATTGCATTATATCACATTACATCTCATTTCATCTCTTGAATGTTGTTCTTTGCTTCCATTTGATGTGGCGATATTGTACTCCTATAAGTTGATTGACTTGTTGTTGTGTGCTATAATATTATTTGCTTACCTATTATTCGAGGGTGGCTAACTGGCCCTCACTTACTAAGTCCTTTCGACTCATCCCATTTTTTCTCTTTGTTGTGTATTTATTTCTTTCAAACAGATTCTACTTCGGGACTGAGTGAATCGTTTGGCTGAGTAACGAGGATTATTATATCTTTTGATAGTCCAGCTTTTATGTTCTTTTGTTCAAATGTATTTTATTTCCTTGTAGGATTTGTATAAATACTCTTAGATGTACATGATATGAAAGTATACCTAAACCTTCATCTTTTGGATTGACAGTTGTACTCTCTTCTTCCTCAGTTTGTACACACACACACACAGACATATATGTATGTATATATATATATATATATATATATATATATATATATATATATATATATATATATATATATATATATAATATTTGTGTGTGTGTGCGTGCGCGCACGTACATGTACACTTTCTGGTTATTCCAATTTTTAATAATTGATTATATTTGAAAAGGTTTGCCCGACGGGAGCAGATGTTGTGTTGGGTGCCCACATGACCTATCTAGATTCCGGGTCGTGTCACCAGTTAATGACATGAAAAGAGACCTAGAGTCATAATTTAACCTTAATGTGAGTTGAGAAGGGTGAAGAGGGTAGCATTAAAGAAATTGAAGGGCGTTTACCTAAATGATTACAATAGATTGGAGGCCTATGCACAAGAATTAAGAGAAAGCAATCTAAGGAGTGATGTAGTTATTAATATTTCCAAGGATGCTTTGGAGGAGGGCAAAAGAAGATTTCTAAGGATGTATGTTTGTTTGGGTGCACTCAAGCAAGTTTGAAACCTTTCATAGGCTTAGATGGCACTTTTTTTGAGAGGCAAGTGTAGGAGAGAGTTTCTAATTGCTATAGCACAAAATTTTTACTTTTATCCACTTGCTTGGACAGTGGTGGATAAGGAAACTAAAACAACTTGGGTTTGATCTATAGAGTTGCTGAAGAATTCATTGGACTTGAGTGATGATGGTGGATTTGCATTTATTTGAGATATGCAAAAGGTATTACCTTACTGTCTTATTTGTTGTTGTTCTTGTTATATCCCGTTCTTTCTTTTATTTAATGGACTGTGTACTATATTGTAGGAATTGGTGGAAGATGTTAAAAAGTATCCACATGCTCACAGATTTTGTTTCAGGCACATAGAATCAAACTGGGGGAATACTTGGAGGAGTAAAGAAATAAAGAAGAAAACGTTCTTGCACTCACGATGGACACAACATCAGAGGATGCCTTATGGTAAAAGCATTTTTGATATAATTCTAGCTTCTTATCATATCCAATACTTAGTCCATATATTACACCATTACAGGTTCATGGCAAACAAAAGAAATACTTCCAAGTTGTTCCAGTTGAAGGGCATGAACCTATCCAACTGGATGGTGAGTTTGTCTTTATCCCCATTTCTTGGAATGAGGTCTCCACTATCTACTCAAGCTTCAGGCCAAAGTTCTATTCAACAAACTACTCAACGGTCCACTTAAAAATCCACTCAACCGTCGACTCAAAATCTCACTCAACAATCCACCATGTATGATGATTCTTCATATGATGAGGATCCAGTTTTAATACCAACGATGTTGTCCGAGACTACAAAAAAAAATGAACAAAAAAAGTTCATGCAAAATACTAGGGAAAGGAGGATCAATTTTACTGGACCTCGTAAAGAGCCAACAGATCTGTCATTTCAACCAAGAAAAGTGACATAAAAGGGGAGGGAAGTAATGACCTCTACACAATTGCAAGCAATGATGGAGAAAAAGGTTAGAAAACTTCAAGTCCATAGGAAGGGTAACTTGTTTTAGGTTTCATTGTGACTTTAATAGATATTGTACGATTAAACTTACTGTCTTCTTTTGTGGTCTTAGGTGCTTAAAGTTATTAGACAAATAAATGGTTTAACAATGGTAGTATATTTTTTGTTCAAGGATTTACATGTCTAATATCAATGTAATATGTGAAGCCAAACGATGGTAGTATGTTGTTGAATAAAATTGCAGTTTATGTCCAGATTTCCCTTCTCATTTCAGTTCGTTTATGTCCATATTTTCTTGTGGTTGCTCAGTTAGTTTATGTTCATATTTTCTTACCCATTTCAGTTTGTTTATGTCCAAATTTTCTTGTGGTACTTAATTATTTTATGTTTATATCTCCTTACCCATTTCGGTTAGTTTATTGCCAAATTGAATGGTTAGTTTGTCAGTTTTAGTTTTCTTTGACAATGGCTCTTCAAAGACAATAACATAAACAACCAACAATAGTAACATTAAACAGCAAATCACCATTCTTAATGTTAACCTTAAACAACTATACAAAGATACCACAATACAAATACTAAATCAACCTAGCTACTATAAAACCAAAAAAAAAAAAAAAAAAAACTGCCCAAGATAATAAGATGTACATCTTCCAATGTTGCAATTTCTTCTCTAACTTAGAAATTTTCAACAAATTAGTAAAATTACAAGCTCCTAATTCATCCACCTTCTTATGCAAATTGTTCCTTTTTACACAAACTTCATCCAACAAATTCTTTTGATTTATTTATCTCCATTGCAGCATGATAAGGAATAAGGATAATCATCACCGCACCATTCTCAAAATCCACAATTGCTTAAACCCATGTGGGGACACTTGCAAAATCTTCATCTAGCATTCAATAGAGTTCTAGCAGTAAACTGATTCACAATCAAGTCACTTCAACATCGACGTTATTGAGATGAGTTACGAGAACCAATCGATCCTTGAGACATATTTGTTGGTGAAGTTCAGTTCAGAAAAAGAAGAAGAAAGATGGTAAAAAACCATAATTTTACGAGAGATAGCGTTAAATAAAAAGGGGAAGATGTGTGTCTTTATTTACTGATGAGTTGTGCAGCGATTTTCACTAATGGGTTGGGTTTATAAGTAGTTTCATCCATGTGTAGCATCATATGAGCGTCCGTTAGTATTAGGGACATATATACACATACTAGTGGCTAACAGCCCGGGCTGAGCGTAGTATAAATGTTGAATTATACAAATAGAATATTTTAGGGGTGGAGTTTAATTTTTTAGTCTCCTTAATAACCGTTTAACTCGTATCGATATAATTTGGAGCACTTTCTGACAGTTTTCAATGAATTAAACTCAATTCTACGTGCTACATCTGGAATGACTATAAATTTTATAAATTATTAAACTATTAGTATATAGTATATACGTATGCATTTGTTACTTAATTATAGGAATCTTTTCCAATGAGTCCTATGCCCCCATGCTCAAGTAATATGTGTAAATGTGGTTCTTTAGTTGGCAAGCTCTCAAACACTATCTCAAAGTTTTATCTACACCATTGTAAATTCTAGAAACATTTTCGAAGTTCATGATCAACAACTTAAAAATTCATGAATTTCAGTAAAAAAATTGATTATATCATCAAAAGTGAGTATTTAGTTGGCAAGCTATGCAAAAATTACTTTATATTCAATTAGTGAATTTAAAGTGACCACTTATTTTGCAAAAGCTAACAGTGCTTTAATTAATAGCTTTGAATGCATCTTGTTCATCTGGTATAAAGAGTGACTATAGTTTCAATCAGTAACGTAAAAGAGGCTAATCAGTTTAATATAAAATATACAAAAACTGGCTACCTAATCAATTGAAATGCGAAAAAGTGGTTTTGAGGCTAATCAGTTTAATATAAAATATACAAAAACTGGCTACCTAATCAATTGAAATGCGAAAAAGTGGTTTTGAAAATCAGTATATTGCATAAACTGGCTACATAGTTAGCCGAGTCACAAAAAGTGGCTGTTTTGGCCAATCTCGGCACGGAACCATAGGCTGGACGAAGCAGCTCACTTCGGCGTTTATATAGTAGTACTAGTGGCTGACAGCCCGGGCCAGCCCGGGCCCAAGCATAATATAAATGTTGAATTATACAAATATAATATTTTAGCGATGGTGTTTAATTTTTTAGTCTCCTTAATAACTGTTTAACTCATATCGACATAATTTGGAGCACTTTCTGACAGATTTCAAGGAATTAAACTCAATTCTTCATGCTACATTTGGAATGACTATAAATTTTATAAACTTAAAGGGTAGGATGTTTTTTTATATTAGCCGTGACAAATATTTAAACTATTAGTATATAATATATACGTACACATGTGTTACTTAAATATAAGAATCTTTTCCGATGAGTCCTACACCCCATTCTCAAGTAATATGCATAACTGTGGTTCTTTGGTTGGCAAGCTCTCAAACACTATCTCAAAGTTTTACCTACACCATTGTAAATTCTAGAAATATTTTCTAAGTTCATGATCAACTTAAAAATTCATGAATTTCAGTAAAAAAGTTGATTATATCATCAAAAGTGGGTATTTAGTTGGCAAGCTATGCAAAAAAAATGACTTTATATTCAATTAGTGAATTTAAAGTGGCCATTTGATTTTGCAAAAGCTAGTAATGCTTTAAATTATAGCTTTGAATGCATCTCGTTGATCTGGTATAAAGAGTTATAGTTTCAATCAGTAACGTAAAAGTGGCTAATCAGTTTAATATAAAATATACAAAAACTGGCTACCTAGTCAACTGACAAATCAAAAAAGTGGCTGTTTTGGCAAATCAGTATATTGCATAAACTGGCTATGTAGTCAACCTATCACAAAAAGTGACTGTTTTGGCAAATGTTGGCACGGAACCATAGGCTGGACAAAGCAGCTCACTTCCGCGTTTATATAGTAGTACTAAACTAAACTAAAATACTAAACTAAAATAAAAAAATAAGGGATTTTGAAAGTGCAATAGCAGGGGGAGGATAAATATCAACCCTTTGCCGTAAAAATCATTGTAGTCATTCAAGGCATGCATCTAAACATAAATCATATTATAAAGGCGTTCTATATATTCGGACCTTATTGTTTTTTTAAAAAAACTTACTACCATCTTCCTCATTCCTTAAACCCTAGTACTTCTTCTGTACTTCTTCTCTTCGTAAGGTTCTAGAGAAAACCTGCAACAACATAAAAAACTATGTCTCTAATAGCAGGTTCATATGAAAGATTCATATGGGGATTCAAATTAAAATCCCCAAATTACTCTTTAACCCCTCTTTTCTCCTTCCCATCTCACCTCTCCTCAATCAAATGCACCGCCGTGGCCGGCTCCGCCGCAGTATCCGGTGGCGCCGATGACACAATCAAAATCTATGACCTTTCAACTTGTTCCGAAATTGGGTCCCTCCATAACTCCTCTTCCATAACTTCACTTTCCTTTTTTACCCCTCCTTCAATTTCATTCCCAAGAAACCTCATCTCCGGTTCTGATGATGGATATGTGTCGATATACGATGCAGACCCGTTCGTGCATTTGAAATCGGTGAAGGTACATCGAAAAGGAGTGAATTCGTTGTGTGTACATCCTAGTGGGAGATTAGCATTGTCTGTTGGAAGAGATGAATGTTTTGCTATGGTTAATTTAGTTAGAGGAAGGAGAAGTTTTTATTGTAGGTTGGGTAAAGAAGCGTCGTTAGTTAATTTTAGTGATGCCGGTGATAAGTTTTTTATGGTTATGGATGAGAAGATTACTGTACATGAATCTGAAGATGCTAAGATTGTTTTGGAACTTGTTAATGACAAGAAGGTGCTTTGTGCGACGCCAGGGGCGGTGAGTTCTCTGATTTACTTTGCTCGAGTTTTCATATGAATTGTTTCTTTTTTAATTCTGTCATGGTGTGGTTGGAGTGAATTCTTTCAGCTTGTTTGGATGGTTGTTACTTATCACATTGTATTGTATTGTACTGCTTTGTTCTTGCTATTATAACGTTTGGACAGATTGTATCGTTTCCTATCATTTCATAGTAGTTTGAAGAATGAGCTTAGAATATTGCGAAGAAAATGTATGGTAGGGGTAGTGTTAGTAGGGTAAAGGGTAAAACAGATTATTAAATAATAAGGGCAAGAGGAGAAAAAAATTAAGGTAATGATGCGATCACACCAAATTGGCTGTTATGTAAAATGAAACTTATTCAACAAAACAATACAATACAATAAAATATAAGTAAGTAACAATCAAAACAAACATTGTATTTGAAGCAACAATACGGTACAATATGATAGTTAACAACCATCCAAATAAGCTGTGATTTTCTAGAGGAACACAATCATTCAGTAAATAAGTTTGCTGATAATTTTTTTAGGAAAGTTGAGTTTTTGTTTGCAAAGAAATGAAGGGAAAACAGTCAAAACACAAAGATTAAATCAACGTTTTTCTTTCCTTGGTGCTAAAAAGTATAGTTGATATTAACCACATGCCAGTAAGATACGTGCAATACTCGACTTCCGTTCCCTCCCTCTGATCCAATTTCTTGACTTCATAAACTCTCAGGATTAGTTAGGTTGTAACTTTTGTTGTCCTTAATAATAAAAAAAGAGCTATTCTACTGTCTCATCTAATTATTCTGGGGTGCATTAGTGATTGCTAGCTAGATAAGGAAATAGAGAATTGACCCTGATGTCCTCTTAAGTGTTATTAATACTAAATAAGCTAGTTGATTCGCAATGGTTGAGACTTGACGTGAGCACAGACATTAATATTTATAGAGTTCGAGTCGATAGTGCAAAATAGCTCATATGTATAGTCCGAGTCGAAAATAATAGGTTCTGGTGAACTTGTAAAACTATTCGTCTCTTTCAGAGTGAACATCTCCACTTCTAATTGGTGGAGCCTTGAAAGTGAAATGGGAAATTGAGAACTGCTGCAAGAATGAAAGAACAGAATAACCCAAAAAAAGAAAAAAAAACTGGGGTTGTTTTACTACTCATGATAACAGGATTACTTTCAACGGTTAATACAGTAATCTTGAACAAAAGCCAAAATACAACAGAATCAGTCCAACGGCAAAACGAAACGAACAAGTGAATCTAAAAACGGTATCTCTCTCATCTCACAACCAAAGGTAAATTAAACTATCGATTAAAAGAACATGAATTTGGAAAGTAGAAAAGATGAAATTCTTAAACTCAGCCCATGTAGATGTGAACATCGATTACTATGAGGAAAATTGTAATTTAAACCAACAAAGATGTTTGTATGAACAAGTAAAGAGAAAGAACAGCACCGCTTGTCCCCAATCTGCCGTGGTACCTCCTCTGCTTCTTTCTCCAAGTGTGAGTTCCTAAAGTGTAAAAATTTCTTTGCTTAATCTCATTGTTTATTTGTTGTGCTATAGCCTGATCGCTTACTTGCTCTAAAATTATTTCAGTTGTAAAGTGTGTTGAGTAGGAGTAAAGTCAAAATCATTCACTACGGCCTAGTCGTGATGCCTATTTATGCATTTATTCAACATCTTATGTTTGTGCATTCTGTGGATCTTACAGAAGATCTTATGTCTTTTTAAGCGTGTTAGCAGGGTCTGGGAGAAATACTCCAGGTTGCTTTTCTTCTTTCCCTTCAGTGCTAGCATGTTTATCTCTGTTTGGTACTAAATAGGAGCAGTGCTTCCAGAAGAATAGGTTCAACCAGTAGGGTGGCGTGAGAACAGCCTTTTGTTCCAATACTAGTGATTTTGGTTTGTGGAATAGTTTTTCCATTTTTAGTGGGATCATGTTGGTGAGAATAAAGGATTTTACGACTCCTTAATCCTAATAGCAATGGGAGAAGCATAACTAGCTAATTCTTAAATTTAGTTTCCAGAACACAGTCAACACACTATGTTGCCTGTATTTGATGCCGGTGAAATCCTGTTACTTATAGTTCTTGTTAGCCCAGTGATAGATCACACTCTCAATTTGTTTATAACATGGCCAACCGCCAGCTAGCATATACGGGCTGATGTTGAAACCTTAGACTTGACTGGAGTTTTTTAAGCATGAGATGGGACATTCTCGAATTGGTTATCAAAAAAAGGCTAGTGCACTCAAGGGTGTGGTCTAGTGGTCAATTAAGTGGGATAGAACTCTGAGGTCTCAGGTTCAAATCCCAGTGTAGGCAAAAAACACTAGGTCTTTCTTCCCATGTATGCAAGTCTTGGTGGATAGAGTTACCTGGTATCTGTTGCTGGTGGGAGGTGGCAGGTATCCGGTGGAATTAGTCGAGGTGCATGTAAGCTGGCCCGGACACCAGCGTTATAGAAAAAAAAAAAAAGGCTAGTTGGGCAAGTAGTTGAAATGAGGATGCTTAATGGATGTGTGGGCACACTAGGAAAGATAAGATTAGGAACGAAGTCATACCAATAAAAAAAATTAGGAACGAAGTCATACGAGACAAGTTGGAAGTGGTCTCAGATATGACAAAATGCGGGAAGCGAAGTTGAGATGGTTCAGCCATGGGAAAAGGATGAGCATAGATGCTTCTGTGAAGAGGTGTGAGAGGCAAGAGATTGAGAGGTTGACAGTGTTGTGTCTATGGAGAGGTAGAGGTAAGATGAGGAAGAATTAGGGCAAGGTGATTAGGCAGAAAATGGCACAACTTCAGAGCACAGAGAACTTATCCATAGATAGAGGAGCACGGAGGTAGAGGATTAAAGGTAGAAGGTTAGGATGCTGTAGAATGTTTACTATTTTTATCTTACTCTTAGCTTTTACTAGTACTTTTGTTTTATTTACCATGGTTAGCTTTTATATTTTGATGTCATTGTTTTTCTTTAACTTGGTATTTCTATCTGTGCATTTTTCTATTGTATTTATTTCCTCTCTTTTACAAACACGTTTTTCAAATATGTTTTTCTTGAGCTGAGTGTCTTTCAAAAACCTCTCTACCTCACTCGAGGAAGGGTAAGGTCCGCGTACACCTCACCCTCCCCAGACCTCACATGTGGGATTTGGGTATGTTGTTGTGGGAAGGTAGTTGGATGCTGCAGTTTTTTCCCCTTCTCCTTCTCTTTTGTTTACTTTTTGAAGCTGAACGCGAATATTTTACAGCATGGGATTTTGTTTACTGGTGGAGAGGATCGGAGCATTAAAGCTTGGGACTCTACAAGTGGAAAAGTTGCATATAGCATTGAGAATGCACATTCCACCCGTGTGAAAGGTATTGTTGTACTCTACAAGAACGATGGTGAAGGTGCCGAAGACGATCAACACATAGTAGCTTCTGCCTCATCCGATGGGGTCATACGTGTTTGGGATGTTCGCATGACTAACAAAGACAAGCCAAATCCACTGGCTGAGGCCAATACAAAATCCAGGTTGACTTGTCTTGCTGGATCATCCATCAAATGTGAGTCTCTCTTTTCTGTTTGTTTATTTTACCTAATATAAAAGATTCAGATTGTATTATTTTGACTGGTGCCTGTTTGATCAGTGGAACTTTTGTGCTTCATCGTCTTGTGTTTTACTTGCTAGTGAGAACCAACCTGTCCTTTATTGACCGAGTGAGCAGATCAGAGAAATGAATTAATAATTTGTGCAATTGAGATTGTCAAATGTGACTAGATGAATGGAGTTCTCACAATAATGGGGAACGTTTATACGACATTTTTGAGAGGGAAACCCACACCATTAAGAGATAATAGGGAGAACGAGTTTATTCTTTTTGCTCTTGTTGGAGTTGGGGGATAGCAGAGGATACTGTGAAATCTTGGTTTTATGAACTTCTAACATCTACTTAGTCATTTCAAGTTTTGATGCCAAAAAGTAAGTGATAAAGTGAAGCCCATTCCCACAAATTCTTTATTTTAGGCCCATTAGTTAAAAGGTTGTATTACTGATGAAATAGCAGCCAGAAAGTGCTGTAGAGTTGATTTGTTAGGTATTGGATTGCATCTATTGGATGCAGATGTGACAATCCATTGTCATGTTGATTTCTCCGTTGAAGTTTCTGGTGATAAATGTGTGGCATCATCATCAATGCCAAAAGGACATTCCAAGAGAAAAGCTTCTATTATTTATGAAATACTAAAATGCCAATGAAAATATTAAAGGTCTTTATTAAACCAATCAGAAAAAGAATTTTTTATTTATAGATTATAGAATCCTTCAATGGTTTTTTTTTTGTTTTTTTTTTGTTTTTTGGGGATAAATCCTTGAGAGCCAGTGGCGCATGGTTCGAAACTCGGTGGACTATGGTCCAACCTTCTTTCATTCTCCATTTACATACTAGGCTTTTGTCTACAATTGCGATTCAAAACTCTGACGTAACCCACATATCAGAATCCTTTAATGGTTCTTTTAGTATTGCATGGATTTTAATTGTTGATATGTTTCTCGCTTAGGAGGTAAAGGATATGTTTTGATATATCATTGCGAAATTGGATCTAACTTTTTTCTTGGCCCTTGGGTTTTTTTTTGGTGGGGGGGGGGGGGGGGGTGGTAGTGCTTGGGAGAAGTGTCTTCAAAATAGTTTATAGGAGCTGAGAGCCTATAAAATCAATGTGTCCGCAAAAATTACTCATAATTGGTTGTCAGTTAACATAGGTTGGACAATTAGTTGAATGAAATTCCTTGATAAATGGTGAAACAGTTTTCTGATTTTGTTGTCATTATCTTCTTTCAGCTGTGAGAGGACCACAGGTCGGAAGTCCTGCTTCAAATGGACAACAGCATGCTGAAGGTGAAGAATCCTAGTGCTGTAATTTGCTAATGACGATCACATAGTTTACCTGCCGTCCTTATCCTTTAATTTTTTTGTTTTTTTCCATTTGAAGTCGCTGGAATCATATCCAATTTTGTTAGTTAAAGGTCGATCAATGAATTTACCTTTCTTGGCCTTGGCTAAGATCAAGTAAAGGTAGATCAGTCGATATATTTTATGGTTCTTGCAATATATGTATGATTATTAATGAGCAGGAGTTCTCTTCTTGTACTTAATATTTTGGTTCCTGTTAAGGTCTCGCCTGCATGGCTGCAAGGATGGGGTGTTAATTTAAGCATTTTGTTATGTGTATGAATATGCATATTGTGCTGTAATTGGCCTCTGTTTAGCCTGCTTATGGTCTTCCTGAAGATTACTTACGAATTTTAAGGGTATAATATATACGTTATTAAAACAGAAACGAATAGACTAATTTTGTAAACTGGCAAGAGTCCTTCCTGGTCGCATATCCTGCATTAATCCAATTTATCTTTACAAATACTCTATCAAGCTTAATTGGTCCTGTCCCCTGTACTAATTTTCCAAATACTACTATTGCAAGCTTCAACTATCTGTGAGATTGGAAGCCATTCCTTGTGAATACTGATGTAGCATCTTTTGATGTAAAGGATGCGAGGTAAGTCATCCATCTCATCCTTTATGGATGCCATTAGCACTTACGTAGAAATCACGAGAACCTTGATAGGACAGATAATGCTTTAACATTTCGAGCTAGTACCTCTTTTGGATGGAGTTTAAGGTTCTATCTAAATACTCCCATCTTGTTTCCAAATACTTTTGCAAGTCGAATGTTCGGTTAGATTTACTAGTAAAATGGGCTTAGATACAATTCTTTCACTATATTTCAGACTTCTATCCCAGAATGGAAACGTTATTGCCATTAGTTGGCTGTCCGTTAGTCAAGTCATTCTCCTATATTGTGGTGCAATCACATACTAACCAAAATATTTTCTCGGCTTGTAGTTTGATTTCTCCATGGTTTTGTAAGTAGATTGGTCACGTCAATAATCTAGGTTCTGACAGTAGACAAGGTTACTCAAGGAGGATAGAGTGCGCTTGTAAGAGAAGTTAGTGGCCTTTATTTATAGAAAAATGATTTATCCATGAAAGACAAGTAGTCAGTTGAGTGTCTCCTAAATACAGAATTTAAATTTGTAATTATGCTTTATAAGGTTGTAGTTGTATGTCCATTGTATTGGTGAACCAATAAAATAGACATACAGCATTAACTGTTAAAATCTATTATTGAAGATTGTAGATATCTATTAAATGTTATGGCCATCATTTGACATCTGATGAAGGGAGGCGAACTAGTGTGCTGGCTTTCTAGTAAATGAAGGACACAATCATGAAGAGGATTTGATACTCTGGAGTAGGAGGTGTTTATGGGTCGGTTTTTCACTTGTTCGATTTTTGCGGGTTATGTCGGTTATTTTGATTTGTTCTATTTTTTGTCAGTTTTTTTTTTCTATAAATTTGTGACATATATTTTCAAGGATCAATCACATATTCGAGCGACTATGAGGGTGTTTGGATTGGCTTATTCTAAGTGCTTTTTGGGCAAATTAGCTTTTAAGCACTTTTGTGGTGTTTGGGTAAAATAAAAAGTGCTTTTAAGCACCAACTTTAAAAAAAAAAAATCCTAACTTTAAGCTTTTGGCTTTTAGCTTTTAAGTTACTTAAAAAAACCTGATCCAAACACCCTCTACATTCCACCATGACACACCCAAGTCAAGTACTCTCTAAAAAATAATAAACTATATATTTAATCAAGTTACATATGTAGCTTTATCCAAAAATTGTATGATTGTTTATGCATTTAACCATTTTAATCGTATGATTGTTTATGCAGCAATTTTTTCGTGTTTGAAAAATAGAAGAGATATCATTTGCCAAGATATCTTGATGTTACTGAATTAACCAATAATGAAGAGCTACAAGATAAATTATTTTTAACATACCGTAGATTATTTGACTTGACAAAATAAAGACTAAAATGCAAACTAGAATATAAAATGCAAAAACTATAAAGGTGAGGAACTAGATTAGAATTGGAGAGAGAAAAAAATAACATAGTGTAAATTCATGAAAAATTACATAAAAATACTCATAATGGTATGTGTAATTATACTTTTTAAGTAAGTATTTATTTAACAGTTTGGTTCAGTTATTTTTTTGCTTTAAACCAAAATCAAACCAAATTTTATCGTTTTTTTAAATTAAAAACCAAAACAAAACCAAACATAAAAAACATCGATTTTTTTTTTTTTTGGGTTTGAGTCAGTTTTCGGTTTCCCTTGAACACCCCTACTCTGGAGTAATTCACTAAAGGGTCTTTTGGTTTGAATTCAATTTATGTAGGTATTAGCAATGCATGTATTAACATTGCGGGTATTAGCAATGCGAGGATTAATAATACATGTATTAGTAATGCGGGTATTAGTAATACGGGTATTAGGTATGTAGGGATTATAATGTAAGGATAAATAACACACGGATGGTAATATATGGATTATTTCTTGTTAAATCATTGTTGTATCACAAATTATAATACAAATAATCATTAAAATTTTTTTAAAAAGTATTCTACTACTACGAGGGTTAATTTTATCATTTTAAGCTTTTAATACATGTTTTATTAATACCCACATTCTTATTTCACCTTCTATCCCGCACAAAATAATATACAGATTCTCGCATAACTTATACAGGTATAATTAATACGGATTTTAATAAAGCAAACAAAACGTGGTACTATATTGTGTTGGAATTATTTTTTTATTGCAAAACTAACCAAACATGGTATTGTTTGTGCAAGTTTCTATGCGGTGATTAATTCACTCCATGCGGCAAACCGAACGACCCATAAGAACATGAAAATTTTATTACTAGCATACTTAAGCCATGTGGCTTATGGACGATTTTAATATCGTTATTTAGTTTTTATTTTTTTTATCCTAATACCTCGATCTTGTTTTTAAGTACTCTTGCTAGTTTGGTTACATTTACTATTTGTATTGGGTGAAAAATAGTTTGATTACGTGGCGCTTCGAGCGTATAATTCGGAACACGCCAGACGAAGATTCACAGACTTGCACCTGAGAGAAAAAATATAACCACCGAGGTGAACATCCGAAGCCATAGTTCTTGATATACCCCGGGAGATAATCGCCTCGGTAAATCAACAAGAACGTATCCCCGAGGTGGAAGATCCTAACTTCAGTGGATCACTCTTATTTCAGCGGGATGACTGCCCCATGATCTCAATCCACTAACTCACCTTCCAAAGGGCTAAAACGTGGGCAAAGCCACGATCAGAACATGGAGAGAGTGGCTGGATTTCTCCAATTCAGTTAGCATTTCATTTCGTATTATAAACATCTAGAAATATATACTAAAACTCTGCCAAATTGTATACTCAAATAATTTGATATTGAAAATTTATGCTCTTGCTCTTATCACTCAGTTGTTTATTTCGATTCATCGTTCTTTAAGCAACTTTGATATTAGTCCTTGCTTGTAAACCCGTCATAAATTTGATTTTTTGTCCTAACTCGATTTAGGCCAATACAAATTGGCGCCTTCTATAGGGATTTAGATAATAACGTCTTGTTCCAAAGTTGTGCGACGCGTTTGTTCACTTTAATACTTCAGATCTTTAGCGATGGCTAACAACGAAGAAACTGTTGACGGAAACCAACAACGCCCCGTTGGGCTGGTTAATAATGAGACATTTGTGCCTCCACTACCACCACACACCATTGCTCCACCTCCTCCTCCACCTCCAGTCGACCCTTCTTCATCAGGGTCGAACGACCCATTTTAAGTCTACGTTATATATACCTTACAACAACTGTAGAAGCAATTCACCGAACAGGCGAATTTCAACGCTGAGTTCCGCATCTCATTTGAAGCAGCCTCGATGAGAAACAATGCCACCCAGCTGATACTCCACCTGTAGCTCCAAATAGAAGCATCTCGAACTTCGTTCCTATGGGCGCTACAACAGGGGGGCCTAAAAAATGGGGCTACATCTTGAGGCTCAAGAACTGTACCAAACGCCAATCTACCTTTCGGAACGGTTCCCACCGTGGCGAAAACAAACGTCTCGATAGACCTTGAAAAATGAAAAAAGGATATCGAACCCCAAGTCGAAAAGCAACTCGAGAACGTCCCCGGGGTGGGGAAGACCCAAAGGGCGTTAGATATCGATAAGTGCAGGCAGTTGCCTTACAAACACGAGCCTGCCCCAACTCCCATTCGAAAGCATTTCAAGATGCAAATCTTGAAAAAATATGATGGTACCACCGACCCAGTTGAATATGTAATTGAGTTCATGGCAATGGTGAACGGAAATGATTTGTCCGAGATAGAGAAGGAATCGATGTTTTTGAAGAAATTTGGAGATATGCTGGAAAAGGGGGCACTACGTTGGTATATGCACTTGTCCTCAGAATCTATCTCAAACTTTAAAGAACTGGCTAATTCATTTATTAAAGCTCACACCGGAGAACATAAAACCTCCAAAGGAAGGAGGACATTTTCGAAGTTAAATAGTGGTTTGGGGAACCTAACAAAAACTTTCTCGAACGCTTTCAGTCAGAGCGGATGGATTTGCCAACGATGGATGATAACCTGGCCATCATGGCATTCGAAAAGAATATTAATGTTTCTAACTCTAAAGCTGCCGCCGAGCTAAAGAAAGAACTTCAACACTACCAAGCTCAAACGTGGGACGAGCTACACGATAGAGCTACTACCAAAGTAAGGTTGGAAGAAGCAGAATAAGGAGCTGCTATTTGAAGCTCTAACTATAGAGGTCACCCTGAATCCTCACGATGCGCCGAGGCGCCACGAGGAAATTTAAGGGGTCGATATGAGCCCTATAGCTCACAAAGGAAACACGTGAGTCAGAGACTTGAGGGACAACATGTGAGCCAACGGCTCGGAGGTAGGATTAATGCCAATGTTAATAAAAAAAAACTACAGGGCCCGCCTTAGTATCCAAGGAAAAGGATTTGCACTGGATCCTCGATTACAATTTCAATGTGTCAACCATGGAGTTGGTAAACACATTGAAGGGAATAAAGGACCAAGGGGTGAGGTTACCGAATGATACGAGGACGGCCCCCCAAAAGAGAGACTAAAACTTACATTATGAGTTTCATGCTGATTATGGGCAACGCACCGAGGATTGCAAAGCTCTTCGCCTCGAGGTGGCCCACTTGCTGAAGAAGGGAATGTTGGAAGAATTTCTTACTGACAAAGGGAAATAAAACTTCACAAAATATAGAGGGGATGGATAGCCACCGAGGGCACCTCCCGCTGAGAAAGTTGTGAATGTGATAACCAGAGGCTGAGAGGTGAACGACGTGAATTTCGCTGCCACGAAGAAGTTTGCTAAACTCTCAATAACAATGGAGAAGAGGACTCGAACTGGAGGTTCTGGTAAGAAGATTGTTTTTGAAGATGACGATTATGATGAGATGATAATTCCCCATCACGATGCCTTGGTCATCATGCTGAGAATCAACGACTCGGACATTAAGCGAGTCTTGATTGACCCCGGTAGCTCAGTAACCCTTATAAGCTATGGGGCTATTAAAAGGATGTGGTTGAAGAATCAAATCATCCCGAAGGCGACCATCCTGACCAGTTTCAACAACTCTATGTAGAAGACATTGGGTGACATTACACTCAACACGTACGCAGAAGGAGTTGTGAAGGAAACCATGTTCCAGGTCATGCCTGAGGATATGGCTTACAATGTGATCCTTTGGAGACCTTGGATTCATGCAATGGAAGTTGTGCCATCCACGCTTCACCAGATCATTAAGTTCCCAACCCCTTGAGGGATCTGCTCGATAAGAGGAGAGCAGCGAGTATCTAGAGAGTGATATTCGATTTCTTTGAAGAGTGGAGTCGTCCCGAGTGGACCAAAGAAATAGCAATCAATATAGTTGGGGTCTGATGAAGATGGAGGTTCGGCTCTTGAGATATCTCCAAGGAGACATGATAGAAAAGATCCCGGTGTACATCCAAGAGCCATGGAAGCAAAATGCCGAGGACTCAACTATTGAAGAGTTGGAATCCTTTGTGTTATCAAAGGAATTTCCAGATAGAAAAGTGTTTGTCGGCTCGGAGTTGGACCCCGAGTCGAAGGAAGCCATTGTCGAATTATTGAAGTCCAATGATGATTTCTTCGCGTGGTCCCATGCCGATATGGTCGGTATCGATCGGAGATCATGACACATAAACTTAATGTAGACCCACGCCATACCCCAGTAAAGCAGAAGAAGAGACCCCATGCTGGCATAAGATAAAAAAGGTGATTGAAGATGAAACGAAAAAGTTGCAAGATAATAGCTTCGTTAGGGCAGTCAAATATCCCGAATGGCTTACTAATGTCGTAGTTGTGCCCTAAGAAAAATGGAAAACGGAGGATGTGTGGGGATTATAAAGACTTGAACAAAGCTTGTCCTAAAGATTCATACCCATTACCTCAAATAGACAGGTTAATAGACTCCACGACTGGACATAAGCTGTTAACCTTCTTGGAAGCCTACTCAAGATATAATCAAATCTTGATGGATCCGAAAGATGAAGAGAAAACCTCGTTCATCACTGACCGAGGCACTTACTGCTATAAAGTGATGCCCTTCGGACTCAAGAATGTTGTGTAACTTATAAAAGGCTAGTATATCGAATGTTTAAGGATTATATTGGAAAGTCAATTAAAGTTTACATAGACGATATACTGGTCAAATTAGTTTGGGTAGAAGATCATTTAAATCACCTAAGAGAGGCCTTCCCCATTTTAAGGTAGTACAACATGAAGCCCCGAAAAGTATGCGTGTGTGGTCGATTCGGGGAAGTTCTTAGGATTCATAGTCTCTGAAAGGGGAATCGAGGCTAATCATGAGAAAATCAAAGCTATGAAGAGATCCCGAGGTGCTCTCGAGGACTAAGGAAGTTCAACACTTGACTGACCGAGTCGCTGCCTTGAGTAGATTCATCTCGAGGTTCTCAGAGAGATGCCACAAGTTCTTCTTGATCTTAAGAAAGAAAACTGCCTTCAAATGGACACCGGAGTGCAGAGAAGCGTTGAAGAAGTTAAAATATTATTTGGCTAACGTGTCGCTGCTCGCCAAGCCAAAAGATGGGGAAACATTATTAGTCTACCTAGCCATATCTAAGGTGTCAGTGAGTGCGGTGCTGGTTCAAGAGGAGGATGGAAAGCAACAGCCCATCTACTATGTGAGTAAAACACTCCTCGATGCTGAAACCAAGTGCCCTCATGTTGAAAATTTGGCACTTGCCTTAGTAGTTACTGCTCGAAAACTTCGACCTTACTTTCAATGCCATCCTATAGCCGTAGTCACAACCTTCCCCCTGAGAAGTATATCACATAAACCTGAGTTTTCGGGGAGGTTATCTAAATGGGCGGTTGAATTAAGCGAGTATTATATTACTTACCAACCCCGGACAACCATAAAATCCCAAGTCTTAGCAGATTTCGTGGCTGATTTTAGTGTTGGGATACTTCTAGAGGCCAAAAGGGAGAATTTAGTGTCTAAAGAGCTGATGTTGGGGGTATGGACACTTTACATCGACGAAGCTACTAATTCAAGAGGTTCGGGGCTCGGGATAGTCTTGGTAGCACCAACAGGGGAGAAGGTTAGACACTCGATCAAATTCAAGAAAGTAACCAACATTAAGACAGAATACGAGGCCACCATAGCTGGTTTGGAACTAGCCAAAGAAATGGGAGTGGAAAAGATTGAGTTAGAAAAGTGATTCATAGTTGGTAGTGAATCAAGTGCTCGGGGACTATTCGGCTCGTGAGCCCCGGATGCAGCAATTCGTAGCCCGAGCACAACAGGTTTTGGCTAAATTCCAAGAATGGAGAATTTAGCAAATACCCCGAGAAGAAAATGCAGAGACTGATGCTTTAGCCAACCTAGGTTCAGCTGTTGAAGAGGAACACTGGGACTGATTTTGTGGTTCGGTTACTCTCGTCTGCAATGAAAGGGATTAAGCTAGAGGTCAATTCGGTGGATCATAACTGGGATTGGCGAACCAAGTTTATCTCCTACTTTGACTCGGGGACTCTTCCGGCAGATAAGAGGGAAGCCAAAAAGTTGAGGACTCAGGCAGCTTCTTACTCAATGGTTCTAGGAAAGTTGTACAAAGATGTATTGCGGCCCCGATGGCCAAATGTCTGGGTTCGAGGGAAGTTGAATATGTGATGAGATAAGTACACGAAGGCGAGTGTGGAAATCACTCGGGTGGTAAAACTTTAGTGCGCAAGTTTCTTTGGGATGGATATTATTGGCCAACTATCAGTATAGATGCCAAAGTCTTTGTGAAAAAGTGTGGCAAGTGCCAGCGACACGCTCAAATGATACATTAACAGGCCGAGCCTCTGCATTCGGTCATGTCGCCTTGGCTCTTCATGAAGTCGGGGATGGATATAATTGGTTCACTTTCAAAAGCCAAAGGAAATGTTCGGTTCATACTTGTGTTGACTGATTACTTCACCAAATGGGTAGAGGCGGGATCTTTCGCTAAAGTAAGGCAAAAAGAGGTGATTGACTTCATTCAAAAAAATATTATCTACAGGTTCGGTGTTCCGAAGGAGATTACTTATGATAATGGCCCTCAATTTATAGGCGCGAACGTCACATATTTGCTTAAGAAATAGGGAATAAAGAGGATTGTATCGACCCCCTATCATCCGAGTGAAAATGGTCATGCTGAGTCTTCGAATAGAGTGATTATTGAAAATATAAAAAAAAGGCTTGACGCGGCAAAAGGCCCGTGTCTCGATGAATTGCATGGGGGTATTGTGGGCAATGCGAACCACAGAAAAGAATAGCACTGGTGAAACCCCCTTCTGTCTCGCCTATTGAATGGACACATTGATCCTCGTGGAAATTGGTGAGCCCAGTATTCGGTAAGCTCATGCAACCGAAGAGTCTAACCAGCAGGCTATGCGAATAGAACTGGATTTGCTCGAGGAAAAAGAGACCTAGCCTTGATCTGGCTAACCGCTCAGAAAAGGCACATCGACGCCTACCTCAATAGGAAAGCTAAACTTAGAGATTTCAAAGTTGGAGATTATGTGTTGAAGGCATCGAATCAATCTACTAAGGAGAAGAATGCTAGTAAGCTTGTTGCTAATTGGGAAGGACCCTATCAGATCAAGGCAATCGTTGGAAAGGGCTATTATCAATTGAAAGAATTGAAGGGCAAGCCTGAACCCTTAAATTAGAATGTTTCTAATTTGCAGCGGTACTATTTCTAACACCGAGCAAGTAGAGAGAACGAAGTACAGTACTCGGGTCTTCACCAATTCAAACCCGAACACTGGGGGGATGTAGGAGACGGTATGCAGTCAAGATTGACTTGAAGCCTCTCATACCGGGGACTGCAAACGAACCTGAAGACTAACTATATAAGCACCGGGGACTACCGCCCAAAGAGTAGTTTAATACCATGTATTTTTCGCCCGATAGTGGCTTCATGTCAAAATTTTTCCTAAGTCAAGCTTCGACTAGGTTGAAACTTATGTAACGCCCTATTATGGCTTATGGCTATTAATGAAATGAACTTGATTCAACGCCCCTTTATTTCAATGTTTAATTTACCGAAGTAATATTATTTCGACCGACGTCACTTCACCATGCCACGGCTCGGGAACGAGACGTCGTTCCAAGCTAGCATCGATTTATTATAAATTATTAAGTCTTGCAAGAAAAATTTATTCTAATTGACTTGTCAAACACTTTCAAACAAAGTAAAGACTAACACTTGGAAACATAAGTGAAATTTATTAAGTCAAGCCTGAAGGCTTCAAAAGTTGTTCACTAGACAAGGCTCGAAGGCCACAAAGGCTGTTTATACGAAGCGGCGCGACGGCCACAACAAAAATAAAATCATAAAGAAGAAGATTGCTAAGCCTTGGGATCCTCTTCCCCCTCGGAAGTCCCATCCTCGGCGCTTTCAGTGCCCTCCTCGCCATCTTCAGCTTCGTCATCATTCGAGCCAGCGCTCAAGGAAAGCTCATCGACAATCTTCTAAGCTTGGGCATCATCTTCTTCAAGCTTAGCAATTTCTTCATCCAGAACAATCTCTTCGGCTTTGCATTGCTTGAGCGCTTCAGCCGAGTCTTGATAATGGCCCAGGTCTCTTCAAGTTTTTCCCTCGTGGCCTTAACCTTGGCTCGCTCCTTGACGCTAGAAACCTTTTCCTAAAGTTGTGTAATCTCGGTCTCAAGCGTTGGGGCCTTACCCACTTGACCTTCCAATTGATGAAGTTTGAGCGTATACTCCTTCAACTTTTCATGGTATTTATGGCCATTATCAACAAGTTCGTGGTCAGATTCAATTCAGCATCAAGCTGCTCAATCTCCAAGTTATAGCCTCAAGCACTCAGCCATATGCTCCTCATTCATTTTTTGCATTCGAGCCTCGGAAGTATCCTCAACCTCTTACTTATCTGACTCGAGCTTGGCAACAGCCTCATGAGGTTGCTCCAACTCGAGGTTGGACTTGGCCAGCTGAGATTTTAATTTAGAAATTTGGGCCAAGTACTGCTCTTGTTGACAATCCCAAGCACTCGTTATGCGCTGGACTTGTTCATTCTTCTCATTTTTAAGTTGGACGTTCCTTAAGAAGAGGAGAAAGCCCTGAACAAAGGTTGTCGAAAGGTTACGAGTAGAAGTGCTTAAGTAAAAAAGAGGTGACACTTGTGGAAACTTACCCAAAGTACATTAGCTGTAGTAGTAGCGGCCAACTTTGCTGGGGAGAACTTCTGGAAAAAACTCTCCTCCTTCGACCCAACAATGGCCCGAGGTTCAAAATATCATCACAAGAGCATTCCAAGAGATTTGACTGAGCTAAGACTTCTAACTTCCTCAAGGACCTCTCCGAAGCTGAATCTTTGATAGGCTCGGAATGAGCTCAAGCCGCGCTCGTAGCCATCGTCTCCTCGGCGGCAGTAGGGATTTCAACTTCTCATATTTTAGCTTTGCCCTTAGCCTTGGTGGTAGCTTGATATGGCTCTTGATCTGGCTCTTCGAGGTTTATCACCTCGGTCTCTTTAGGCGCCTCAATGCCCTCATAATTTGGCTCATCAATCAAGCCTCAACGCTGCTCAGCAACAACTTTGGGCCCAGGAGTAGCCTTCACCCAACTCGAGGACGAATCGATCGGAAAGATTTCTTTGAAGCCGCCCTTTTTCTCTTCGGATCTGTAGGAGAATCAGTGAAAAGTTTATGGGTGAAAGTAGAAGAAGAAGTTGAGACACAAGTAAATCGACCGAGGAAAATGTCATCATCACCTTTTGAAGTCCATTGGCCCGGGAAGCCTTTGGAAACCTTGGACTCGGCAATGGTCTTGGCCAAGCCCGCCATTATATGGACACCTTCCTTGGCATCGACCACTTTGTTCTCCTTCTTCCTTCTTTTCTTCTTCTTTTCCTTCTCTTCGCCCTCTACTTCCTTCAGCTTGGCTGTATTGTTTGGGAAACCTGCAAAAGAAAAGAGAGAAAAGTAACGAGAGTACCTCGGGTAAAGTTCAAAAGGCTGCAATATTACAAATAACTCATCGTGCCTCTTACACGCCCGATTGTTGTCTTCCTGCAACGACCTCAAATAGTCGTTTCGGGAATCGGGACCTCGATTTGGATGTCGAAAATTTCAAAAGCTCCGTAAGGTCCATTATGACATGTCTGAAATTTTTTAGCTAAAACAAACTTTGTTAGATAGGTATCGGAGAAAGACATCCGTTTCGGATATTCGTTAAGGCTAAAAGAGGTTTCGGAGCTCGATTTGAGCAAATGAGCTCTGATATGAAATCTGAAAGTTGCGTTAGGTTCGTATGGTAATTTATGACCTGTAGCAACCTTCAGAAGTGAAAACGGACCTCGTTTGATAGGACTTTTGATAAAGTCTCCGTTGCGGAAGTTTAAAAAGGTTAAAAGAGGTTATCGAGCTCGATTTGAGTAAACGAACTCCGATGAGAGATCTGAGGGTTCCGTTAGGTTCGTATCGTCATTTGTGACTTGTAGCAACTTTCGAATTTGGATTCCGGGGTCGTTTGATTAAAATTCGCTATTTTGGCGAAAGTTGAAATTTGACCATTTCCCGTGGGACCCACTTTTTTGAGTTCTAGAGATCCGAATTGAGTTTCGTCTTGACGAGCATGTCACACAAGTCTTGTATGACTTGTGTACAAAATTTGGGGTCATTCCCAGTTTCGTAGGGTCCCGTTTGGACCCAAAAATAGTGGCTGACCTGGTGCAAGCCAAAAAGCTGCTGAATTCTGTTTTTTTACTGTTCAGCCGGGAAGAAATCAATTTTTCAGATCAATCCATAAGGAATTGGAAAAAAGTCAAAACATGAAAGTTGTAGCACTTTAAGTTGTGGTTCAAATTCCACCAACCTCGTACCCTTTGGACATTTCTATGAAAAGTAATGTGTATTTTACCGAAAGCTATCCAGTGAGGTACAATTTGGACAGCATGTGGTACAACTCGTTAAAGCTGCGGGCTGCTATATATACTAGGGCGGGCATTCATTTTTTATTTTCATGTTTTGAGCTTCTAAAAGTGATTCCAAGGGGAATTTGAAATACCAAAATCATTCCTAAACACAAGGTAACTATTCTTACCCATTTTTAACGCTTTAATCCGAGGATCAAAGTGACGATCCTTGGAAAGAGGGTTTGAACCCTAGATTTGTGAAATGGGAAAAATGACCGAGTTGGACTCGGGTATGTACAATAATGGTACTTTTGGACTCGTGGGAGTATGGGGAGTCCGGAAACATAAATTTTACGGGTTTTGGGTACGTCAGACGCGGGGGTATTTTGGTAAATTGCCTCTTAAATTGCGTAAGGGCTTAGAATCCTTTCCTCACATGCTTACGAGTGTGACACTATTTCTTTGGCTCAGAGAGGAGTCTTACGGAGGCACATCGTTTGGGAAAGGAAGTCGTTCCTTAGCCACTTGAGCCGATTTTGAGGTAAGTGAGACTTGACCTCTATTTTTGCTTGCGGATAAGATTTGATCTTGCTAAGTAAGATGTCGAGTACTTAATTGACTAGCATTGTCTAGTAGATAGTATTATGTACTACTCGTTATATTTATACAAAAAGGAGAAAGCACAAACGTGACTTGTGTATAGTCGATGTTGTGTGCCGGTGTATTATTGATATGCTCTAGGGACAGAGGCCGTTGGTGCGTTATGACCTAGGAGCGAAATTTCATCTAGGGACAGAGGCCGGTGGTGCGTTATGACCTAGATGTGGAGACTTATAGGGACAGAGGCTTGTGGTGCGTTATGACCTATAAGTAAAGTTGTTTATAGGGACAGAGGCCTGTGGTGCGTTATGACCTATAAACAAACCCGCACCGGGTGTGTGCTAGGTATATCATTACTTATGTGGTATGCGAGATATATCATCGCCATGCTGTGTGTTAATTATATTATTGCTTATGCCATAGTATCAATATAATATTGTATATTCTGCCTATATTATGTATCTTTATATTATTGACCATGTTATGTATTCGCGTATTATTGCTTGTGTTGTTGTATAATTATATTATCGTATGTAATGTTTATGGGTTACTGTAAAGGTGTGGATTGTACTTCCGTTATCTGCTTATGCATTATCAAAGACTTGTCCCGAAAGGGTAATTTAGCGGGCCTGTCGATGATCTTACTGGGCTTTGGCTCATAACTTACTGTTTAAATGTGCAGATCCTTCTACTAGTCAGACAGCTGGACTTATCTGATCCGTTCGAGGCTGTGGCTATTTTTGCTTGAGGTGAGCCAACCGCATGGTTCGCGATGGCATACCGTCTGATCCACCTTAGTGTTTAGACACTTCCTACATCTTGTATTATATATATATATCGGATGTCAGAATTCGTAGATGGTCTATTGACACTGTATTTCGGGTGGATGTCTACACCTACATTTTATTGCAATATTTCAATCTAAATTATCATTATGAGTCATTTAATTATTCGTGGTTCGCCTAAGGATGTAACACTTAGGTGCCATCACGGCCCCGAAAATTGGGTCGTGACAAATTGGTATCAGAGCCCTAGGTTGTAAGTCGAGTCTTAGGGAGTCAATGGAGCAGTGTCCGAGCAGAGTCTTCTTTATGGGTATGTTGTCGACCATACTTATAAGCGAGACGCTGCAAAGGCATTTTAGGAAGAGTTGTTTCCCTTCATTTCATCTCTTCTCGTGCTATGATGCTTACATAGGTGCTAATCCTTTAATGTGATTATGACAGATGGTGAGAACGCGATCGTCCTCTGCTTTGGGGGCTGGTGACGCACTGACTGAGTCGGTCTGTGGGAGAGCTGTGCGTAGCACATGGACTGGTGCGCGGGCACCTACTCAGCCGAGAGCGGCTACTACCAGAGCTTCTGTGGGCAGACCTCCTGCTGCCAGACAGACTAGTACAGTGCCACCGGTGTCTTCTGAGATACCCGTCGCACATGTCCCATCGACTATGCCTTCTCTTGTGCCGGGCACAACGGTATCTATTCCTGCAGATGTTCTATTGCAGATGATGGGCATGCTTAGATCTCAGGCCTCGCCTATGGGCGATATGCTAGTACCTTCTGCGGTACCCCAGCCAGCTACTCCAGCTATGAGTAGGCCGACTCCTGAGGCTACTCCGGTGATTCCTCAGTCTACTCCAGTTATTAGTCCTATTGCTCAGCCTTCCACTTTGGCTCCTCAGTCGGGTATTCAGTTGGGTCATTCTATTCCTGCTCTTTCTATGAGTGACGAGGAGGTAGCTCGGAGGATTGAGTCCTTCATGAAGCTCAAGCCTCCCGAGTTCGATGGTACCCCCAGCTACTTGCACTGCCCAGAGGTATATTCAGAAATGTGAGAAGATATTTTCTGTATTGGGTACTAGGGACACCCTTGGGGTGAGATGTGCTTCTTTTCGTTTGTCCGGTGATGCCGAGACTTGGTGGTCTTCTATGATGAGACAGAGGTCGAGTGATCTTCCTCCCTTTACTTGGACCGAGTTCGTTGCTATGTTTATGAGTAGATTTGTGCCTCAGAGTCATCTTGATGCCCAGAGACGCGAGTTTGAGTTGTTGAGACAGGGAGGCATGACCGTGACTGCTTATGATACCAGATTTTTAGAGTTATCTCAGTATGCGCCTGCTATGGTTATGCTGGAGAGAGACAAGGTTCTTAGATTTGTTGAGGGTCTTCACCCTCGTCTTCAGGTGGCTGTTGCCTCACATATTGGCAACAAGTCTTATTATGATGTGGTTGATATTGCGAGGCGTATGGAGGACATTCATGCTAGAGCAGATGCAGAGAGGGCGAGCAAGAGGGTGCGATATTCTGGTACTTCTGGTGGCCCCTCACATGGTGGCCAGAGTTTTCGTGGTCATACTCAGCCTAGGCTTCCCCAGGCCGCTGCTTTACCATCTCAGGGTACTTCGTCGGGTGTTCAAAGGCCTCAGCCGTCTCAGAGGCGTGGGGATTCATCTCAGTCTGTTCCACCTGTTTGTGGGAGATGCCGTCAGAGGCACTATGGGAGGTGCAGGCCCGGAGGTGGACGCGGAGGCGGCGATAGTAAGGTTTGTTACTAGTGTGGGGATTCCAGGCACTTTGTTAGGGATTGCCCCTATGTTACTTCATCTGGACCTACCTGCGCGGGACATCAGAGTTCTGCTGCTATGGTTCGGTCTTCTCCTCAGGCAGCTAGGCCTGTCACTCAGGTTCCTCCTAGGCAGCTGGTTCAGAGAGCTCCTGGTCCTGGAGGTTCAGCTCAGGTTTTTGCTATGACACGCCAGGATGCCGAGGCATCTAATGATGTGATCACAGGTACTCTTTCTGTTTGTGGCCGCAGTGCCTTTGCCCTTATAGATCCGGGATCTACTTTCTCTTATGTGTCTCCTGGATTTTCACCTTGCTTGAGCAAGGATCTGGTTTTTATTGATGCTCCATTTATGGTGGCAACGCCTGTCGGAGATCCTATATGTGTAGATAAAGGGTATCGGGAGTGTGTGATTTCTATTTGTGGTGTTGAGTCTCTAGTAGACTTGATGTTACTAGATATGGTGGAATTTGATGTGATCATGGGCATGGATTGGTTGGCATCCTGTCACGCGACGTTGGATTGCCATTCCAAGTCCGTGACTATAGGTGCCGAAGGTGAGCCTAAGGCTATTTGGAAGGGTTCCAGGTCTTCTCCGAGAAACAAGATCATATCATTCATGAAGGCTCAGAAGATGATAGCTCGCGGGTGCGGAAGGTATATTGCTTCTATTCGAGATGTTCGAGTGGATGAGGTATCTATTGATCGAGTACCGGTAGTACGCGAGTATCCGGAGGTCTTTCCGGATGACTTGCCGGGTTTGCCTCCTATGCGGGAGATTGAGTTCTGTATTGATATATTGCCAGGTACTCAGCCTATATCTATTCCTCCATATCGTATGGCTCCTGCTGAGTTGAGGGAATTGAAGGAGCAAATTCAAGATTTGCTTGATAAGGGTTTCATTAGACCCAGTGTGTCTCCTTGGGGTGCTCCGGTTCTTTTTGTAAAGAAGAAGGATGGTTCTATGCGCATGTGTATTGATTATCGGCAATTGAACAAAGTGACTATCAAGAACAGGTATCCTTTACCGCGTATAGATGATTTATTTGATCAGCTTCAGGGTGCTACTCATTTTTCCAAGATTGACTTGAGATCGGGGTATCATCAGTTGAGGATTCGGTCTGAGGATATTTCTAAGACTGCTTTCCGTACGAGATATGGGCACTATGAGTTTCTTGTCATGTCATTTGGGCTTACAAATGCTCCGGCCGCCTTTATGGATCTTATGAACCGTGTGTTCAAGCCATATCTTGATTCTTTTGTTATTGTGTTCATTGATGACATCCTTATATATTCAAGGAGCGGAGGGGAGCATGAGCATCACTTGAAGATTATCCTTCAGACCTTGAGAGACCATGAATTGTATGCTAAATTCTCTAAATGTGAGTTCTGGCTGGATACTGTATCATTCTTGGGTCATGTGGTGACCAAGGATGGTATTAGAGTTGATCCCAAGAAGGTAGAGGCCGTTCAAAACTGGCCTAGACCTACTTCTCCTAGTGAGATTCGGAGTTTCTTAGGCTTGGCGGGCTATTATCGACGTTTCGTGGAGGGATTTTCTTCTATATCGGCACCACTGACTAAATTGACGCAGAAGAATGTTCCTTTTCTATGGTCTGCTGCTTGTGAGTCTAGCTTTCAGAGGCTCAAGACGTCTTGACTACAGCAGCTATATTGGCCTTGCCTAGTGGATCCGGGGGATTCACAGTCTATTGTGATGCTTCTGGTATTGGCTTAGGTGGTGTTTTGATGCAGAATGGCAAGGTGATAGCTTATGCCTCGAGACAACTGAAAGTGCATGAGAAGAACTACCCTGTCCACGATCTAGAGTTATTGGCGGTGGTATTTGCATTGAAGTTGTGGAGGCATTATTTATATGGTGAGCCTTGTGAGATTTTCACTGATCATAAGAGTCTCCAGTATCTGTTCACCCAGAAGGACTTGAACGAGAGACAGCGCCGATGGTTGGAGTTGCTTAAGGATTATGACATCGCTATTCGGTATCATCCCGGGAAAGCTAATGTTGTGGCTGATGCTCTGAGCAGGAAGTCTATGGGTAGCCTTGCCTATCTTGATGTTGATATGAGACCACTAGCTCGAGAGTTGCAGGCCTTGTCCATTAGTGGAGTGCGATTTGATGATTTTGTGCCAGACCGAGTTTTTGCTTATATAGGGACTCAGTCATCCCTAGCTTCCCAGATCAAAGAAAAGCAATTTGATGATTCATATTTGCGTGATATTCGAGATAGAGTTTTAAGTGGGGGAGTGACCTCATTTATGATCGGAGATGATGGTGTACTGCGGCTCAACGGTCGGTTGTGTGTTCCGAATGTTGAGGAGTTGAGGCAGCTGATATTGGCAGAGGCACACAGTTCTCGGTATTCTATTCATCCTGGTATTACGAAGATGTATCAAGATCTTTGGGAGTTATATTGGTGGAAGGGAATGAAGAGAGATGTTGTTGATCATGTGTCTCGGTGCTTAAATTGTCAGCAGGTAAAGTATGAGCATAGAAGGCCAGCCGGGGTGACTCAGTCCATGCCGATTCCAGAATGGAAATGGGAGCATATTACTATGGACTTTGTGGTTGGATTGCCTTTGACCTTGGACAAGCATGATTCAGTATGGGTAGTGGTGGATCGTCTCACCAAGTCAGCTCACTTCATCCCCGTGAGGACTACTTATTCATCGGAGCGCTTAGCTCGTATCTTTATCGAGCAGATTGTGAGATTGCATGGTGCTCCAGTCTCTATTATATCAGATCGCAGTACTCAGTTCACAGCTCAGTTCTGGAGATCATTTCAGAAGGAGCTGGGTACCCGAGTGGATCTTAGCACCGCATTTCATCCTCAGACTGATGGTCAGTCCGAGAGGACCATCCAGATTCTTGAGGATATGCTGAGGGCTTCTGCTATTGACTTTGGAGGCCATTGGGACAGTTATTTGCCTTGGGCGGAATTTGCCTATAATAACAGTTATCAGTCTTCTATCCAGATGGCTCCGTTTGAGGCATTATATGGCCGCCGATGTCGTTCTCCAGTTGGTTGGTTTGAACCTGGAGAGGTGAAGGTGTTGGGTCCGGATCTAGTTCAGCAGACCTTAGATAAGGTCCGAATCATTCAGGATCGGCTCCGCACAGCTCAGAGTCGACAGATATCTTATGCGGATCGGAGGAGGAGAGAATTGGTGTTTATGGTAGGTGACCGGGTGTTTCTTAAAGTATCACCGATGAAGGGTGTTATGAGATTCGGGAAAAAGGGCAAGCTTAGTCCGAGGTTCATTGGTCCTTTTGAGGTCTTGGAGCGCATTGGCGCTGTTGCATATAGGCTTGCTTTGCCTCCATCTCTGTCAGTTCATCCGGTATTCCACGTATACATGCTCCGAAAGTATGTTCATGATCCATCCCATGTGATTGATATGGCTTCTGTCGAGATCGACGAGGACTTGGCTTATTTGGAGGAGCCGATTGCTATTGCGGCTAGAGAGATCCGTAAGCTAAGGTCGAAAGAGATCCCGTTGGTTAAAGTGCTATGGAAGAATCGTCCTAGCGAAGAGGCCACTTGGGAACTTGAGTCCGACATGCGGGAGAAGTATCCTCGCCTTTTCGATAATTCAGGTATGATTTCAATCTCTAAAGCCTGAAAGTTATGTTGTTATTTATGATTACGGGTAGTAGCGAGAGTCCTCGAAATTCGTGTAACTATTTTCGTGAAAATGTGAATCTTACCTTAGACTCGGGCTCGTCAAAGGACGAACGAGAGTCTAAGTGGGGGAGATTATAACGACCTAAAATAGTCGTTTCGGGAATCGAGACCTCGATTTGTGTGTCGAAAATCCCAAAAGCTCTGTAAGGTCCATTATGACATGTCTGAAATTTTTTAGCTAAAACGAACTTTGTTAGATAGGTATCGGAGAAAGACATCCGTTTCGGATATTCGTTAAGGCTAAAAGAGGTTTCGGAGCTCGATTTGAGCAAATGAGCTCTGATGTGAAATCTGAAAGTTGCGTTAGGTTTGTATGGTAATTTATGACCTGTAGCAACCTTCAGAAGTGAAAACGGACCTCGTTTGATAGGACTTTTGATAAAGTCTCCGTTGCGGAAGTTTAAAAAGGTTAAAAGAGGTTTTCGAGCTCGATTTGAGTAAACGAACTCCGATGAGAGATCTGAGGGTTCCGTTAGGTTCGTATCGTCATTTGTGACTTGTAGCAACTTTCGAATTTGGATTCCGGGGTCGTTTGATTAAAATTCGCTATTTTGGCGAAAGTTGAAATTTGACCCTTTCCCGTGGGACCCACTTTTTTGAGTTCTAGAGATCCGAATTGAGTTTCGTCTTGACGAGCATGTCACACAAGTCTTGTATGACTTGTGTACAAAATTTGGGGTTATTCCGAGCTTCGTAAGGTCCCGTTTGGACCCAAAAACAGTGGCTGACCTGGTGCAAGCCAAAAAGCTGCTGAATTCGGTTTTTTTACTGTTTAGCCGGGAAGAAATCAATTTTTCAGATCAATCCATAAGGAATTGGAAAAAAGTCAAAACATGAAAGTTGTAGCTCTCTGAGTTTTGGTTCTAATGCCACCAACTTTGTATCATTTGGACATTTATATAAAAGGTTATGTGTATTTTACCAAAAGCTATCCAGTGAGGTACAATTTGGACACCATGTGGTACAACTCTTTAAATCTGCGGGCTGCTATATATACTAGGGCGGGCATTCATTTTTATTTTCATGTTTTGAGTTTCTAAAAGTGATTCCAAGGGGAATTTGAAATACCAAAATCATTCCTAAACACAAGGTAACTATTCTTACCCATTTTTAACGCTTTAATCCGAGGATCAAAGTGACGATCCTTGGAAAGAGGGTTTGAACCCTAGATTTGTGAAATGGGAAAAATGACCGAGTTGGACTTGGGTATGTACAATAATGGTACTTTTGGACTCGTGGGAGTATTGGGAGTCCGGAAACATAAATTTTACGGGTTTTGGGTACGTCTGACCCAAGGGTATTTTGGTAAATTGCCTCTTAAATTGCGTAAGGGCTTAGAATCCTTTCCTCACATGCTTACGAGTGTGACACTATTTCTTTGGCTCAGAGAGGAGTCTTACGGAGGCACATCGTTTGGGAAAGGAGGTCGTTCCTTAGCCACTTGAGCCGATTTTGAGGTAAGTGAGACTTGACCTCTATTTTGCTTGCGGATAAGATTTGATCTTGCTAAGTAAGATGTCGAGTACTTAATTGACTAGCATTGTCTAGTAGATAGTATTATGTACTACTCGTTATATTTATACAAAAAGGAGAAAGCACAAACGTGACTTGTGTATAGTCGATGTTGTGTGCCGGTGTATTATTGATATGCTCTAGGGACAGAGGCCGTTGGTGCGTTATGACCTAGGAGCGAAATTTCATCTAGGGACAGAGGCCGGTGGTGCGTTATGACCTAGATGTGGAGACTTATAGGGACAGAGGCTTGTGGTGCGTTATGACCTATAAGTACAGTTGTTTATAGGGACAGAGGCCTGTGGTGCGTTATGACCTATAAACAAACCCGCACCGGGTGTGTGCTAGGTATATCATTACTTATGTGGTATGCGAGATATATCATCGCCATGCTGTGTGTTAATTATATTATTGCTTATGCCATAGTATCAATATAATATTGTATATGCTGCCTATATTATGTATCTTTATATTATTGACCATGTTATGTATTCGCGTATTATTGCTTGTGTTGTTGTGTAATTATATTATCGTATGTAATGTTTATATGTTACTGTAAAGGTGTGGATTGTACTTCCATTATCTGCTTATGCATTATCAAAGACTTGTCCCGAAAGGGTAATTTAGCGGGCCTGTCGATGATCTTACTGGGCTTTGGCTCATAACTTACTGTTTAAATGTGCAGATCCTTCCACTAGTCAGACAGCTGGACTTATCTGATCCGTTCGAGGCTGTGGCTATTTTTGCTTGAGGTGAGCCAACCGCATGGTTCGCGGTGGCATACCGTCTGATCCACCTTAGTGTTTAGACGCTTCCTACATCTTGTATTATATATATATATCGGATGTCAGAATTCGTAGATGGTCTATTGACACTGTATTTTGGGTGGATGTCTACACCTACATTTTATTGCAATATTTCAATCTAAATTATCATTATGAATCAGTTTAATTATTCGTGGTTCGCCTAAGGATGTAACACTTAGGTGCCATCACGGCCCCGAAAATTGGGTCGTGACACTTCCTCAGCAGCCATAAGCATCCAAGTGCTAATGGGACGTTTTCGAATGCTCGTCACTACCTTCACCCAATCAAGCAGGTTGGCTGGAGGAGTGACGGGACTTTGTTAGCTGCAAGAGAAGGACGAAACAATGAATAGTTACACAATCGTAGGCATTAGAAGAAGAAATCGGTAAGATAAAGGCGGAACACTTACGCTTGTCATTCCAAACCTCAGGGAATTCAGGCTCGAAGGATAGCAACTCAGTGGGCAAGAGAACATAACAGTCGCACCAGCCCCGATCACCATGGTTTTCACTTTTGGTAAGGATTGAGTACTTACCATGGTTGTTTAGAGCCACAATCCACCATTTGTGGAAATATGGGTTGTAAAGCGCAATCAGGTGCTGGAAGATAAAATCTAACCCAGCCTCTCGGCTCAAGAAATCGAGGAATTGAAAAATCCTCCAAAACCCGGGACCAAGTTGGGCCAAACATATATTGTATGTTCGGCAGAAGGTATCAATTACGGGATGAACAAGAAGGGTAAATCATATTGTGAATGGGTAAGTATAAACAAAAGAATGACCAACCACACGGTCCGAGCTGCTGTTGTCCAGTGCTGGGACGCCAATTTGGACCTCGGGGCCCCATTTGCAATCTTCCCAAACCGAAGCTACATAGGCTTGCTTAATTAGGCTCGGTGTTGTTTGAACCGGCACATTCCTATCTAGGTCTCGTTGAGTATCCGATTGATCCTGTAGCTTAAAGTCCTTATCAGTGTTATAGTTGGAAGGAATGATCTGACGGGGTTCAAGCTCTTGTTTTATTGGAATTTTCTTTATCTTGGACTTCGAGGGTCTTGCCTCGGTGCCCACCTTGGTTTTACCTGCTGCCTCGGTACCGGCCTCTTTGCTACCTATTTCCTCGACGTCAGCAATGTCGTCATCATTACCGTCATCACCTTCGTCATCATCACCAACAACCACTTCCTCTGGTTTATCGCGGTGGCCTTGCACCGGCTTAAGCCACCAGCCTGAGATATTACTTCATCATCACCATACGCCGATGTAATGATGTTTAAGGGCTGAGAAATATTGACTAACTCGCTGCCGTCGATTATGGTGGCGGCGTCTGGAATTTTTCCCTCAGAAGAACCATTGGAGCCTTAAATAGAATTCGTCGCAGACACTATTGGTTGCAGATTCTTGCTTCTGAATGAAGATTTGGGGAAGAATAGATGTGAGTTTTGATCTTGGGAATTCTCACTGTTGCTTCAAAGGTTTAAGTAAGGAAGAAAGTGATCAAGTGGATGTATTTATAGAGTAACAGTCATCATTACTATAACGTTGGGAAAATCAATCGAAATGGAATGACCGTTCGGAACCAACCAACGGTCACCACGTATGGCGTAACATGAAGTTGAAGTGATAGGTTCCTTTTTGAAATACTAGGCGTGCATCTCGCCGCGTCATTCTCCTGCTCAATTTCATTCCACTCCTCAGAAATTTTGGCACTTGCCCGAGGAGTGGGGGGACTATCTATATTGGGTGAAAAATAGTTTGATTACGTAGCGCTTCGAGCGTATAATTCAGAACACGTCAGATGGAGATTCACAGACTTGCACCCGAGGCAAACAATATAACCACCGAGGTGAACATCCGAAGCCATAGTTCTTGATATACCCCGGGAGATAATTGCCTCGGTGAATCAACAGGAACATATCTCCGAGGTGGAAGATCCTAGCTTCGGTGGATCACTCCTATTTCAGCAGGGTGACTGCCCCATTATTTCAGTCCACTAACTCACCTTCCAAAGGGCTAAAACATGGGCACAGTCACGATCAGAACATGGAGAGAGTGGCTGGATTTCTCCAATTCAGTAGCCTATAAATAGCATTTTATTTCGTATTGTAAACATCTAGAAATATATACTGAAACTCTGCCAAATTGTATACTCAAACAAGTTGATATTGGAAATTTATGCTCTTGCTCTTATCACTCAGTTATTTATTTCGATTCATCGTTCTTTAAGCAACTTTGATACTATTCCTTACTTGTAAACCCATCATAAGTTCGATTTGTTGTCCTAATCTGATTTAGGCCAATACACTATTAAACTGGGCTTTAAACAGCTTTATTCTGTACAAGTTTTAATGATTTCATGTGCGTAGACACAATTCTTTCACTATATCGCAGACTTCTATCCCAAAACGGAAACGTCATTGGCATTAATTGGCTGACCGTCAGTCGAGTGATTCTCCTATATTGTGGTGCAATCACGTACTAACAAAATAACACTTACATATTTTCTCGGCTTGCAGTTTGATTTCTCCATGGTTTGGAATTAGATTGGTCACGTCAATAACCTAAGTTTTGACCGTACACAAGGTTACTCAAAGATTTATAGAAACAATCATCCAAGTAGTCAGTTGAGTGTCTCCTAATTACACAATTAAATTTGTAGTTTTGCTTTATAAGGGTGTAGTTGTTCATCTGAACCAATAAAATAGACATACATCATCATTCGTTAAGGCCTATTATTGAAAATTATAAATATTTGTTGAAGATAAATAATGTCACAATTTGACATGTGTGGAAGGAGGCGAACCCGTGTCGGTTTTCTAGCAAATGAAGGACACAACCCAGAAGAGAATTTAATCGAACAAGTGTCAGTTTTCTAGCAAATGAAGGACACAAACATGCAAAGAATTTGATACTCTGGAGTAATGCACTTAAGGGCATGCCGTGTGGTTTTATGAACGATTTTGTGACATTATGTTTTTTGTTCCTCAATGTACCAAAAAAGAATTGAATTGGTGAACCAATGACCCTATCAAACTAAATAGAGGATCTTGTGAACTGTCGAAGGAATTTTCCTAGAACTTTGTAGAAGAACATAATAGAAAAGGATCTAATGTCAAATCAATGCCCAGGCTCCAAAACAAAGATTTCATTATTCACATGATATATGAGTAATACCAACATGTGAAGAGAGACCTAAAGGGTTTCAATAATGGAGGACAATTACCTGTCAAGTTTCAAATTAAAGGAAATTGGTGTAGGAGATAGACCCGAGCTGGAAACAGCTAAGTTATAAGCCAATTAACATTTTTAAGTTATAATACTCATGGGAGAGATTATACATCGTTTAATAATTGAAATTAGTTTGAAGTGGAAAAAACAGCTCGGTTGCTTCCTTTTTAAAAAAACAATACTAATGGCATAACTGCTGAACTGCAGCTAAATTTTTTCCCATGGAGTAATACCTACCTCCAGAACAATACCCGAACTTTAATTTAATGAGTATATATCCCTTTTTGATAAATCAACGGATCTATGAGTATGCAATTACTAAATTAACTGCTCCTTCCAAAAATGTTCAAAACATGTCCAATGAGACGTTAGATAAGATCTTCTCTCAAAAAGAATGAAACTGTCCTGTTTAAGACCGTTTAAGTGATTAGTAATTTTCAAGTAGACTTTGGAAATTGATTTCTTTGATGGAGTTATAAGAGGGAACATCATTTTTACTTAATTTGGATAAAAACTCTTGGATTATTAAGCTACCTACTCTCATCTCTTAAACTATTGTTATTCATAGTGAACCAGTAAAGATTACTCCCTTTGTCCCAATTTATGTGTCATTATTTTTTTTTTAATCTGTCCTAAATATAATATCATATTTTTTATTTGACAACTATTTAATGCACTATTTTTATTTTTTTCTTGTTGGGCCCTACTTACTTTAGAAGTTACTATTAACAACTTTTTAATTTATCCAATCTTCTCCTTCTTACTTTTCAAGGATAAATTTGAAACTTTGAATGTCGACCTCTATTTCTTAAATTCCGTGTAAAGTTAAACACCGCCACATTAATTGAGATAAATGAATTATTAATTAATTCGAACTTTTCTTCTTTGCGCTCGTGTCATCTCTTAAATCATAAACAATTTGCCAGCCAACTTAATTAGTACTCCCTCCGTCCCAATTTATGTGGCACCATTTGACCGGGCACGGAGTTTAAGAAAATAGAGGTTGACCTTGTTAAATATCAATTTTACCTTTGAAAAAGTAAGAGAGAGAAGATTTGAGTAATAAAAAAGTTGTTGATAGGTTTAAAAGTATGTAGGGCCCAACAAGGGTAAAATAGAGATGATGCATTAAATAGTTGTCACAGATCTGGAACAGAACATGTTCAGTGAATCTATGAAATTTATAGACCTATGCATGTCCGTACCTATGATATTGTAACCATTGAAGCCAAAACCAACATTTTTACTAGGGCCGATAATAAGCACAGAAGTGGAAGCATGTACAATGGGGGGAAATGATCAATAGACAATTGTCTAATTTTTAATGCAACGTAACCACTCATAGCTAGTACCTACCTCCTTTCATATGCTTTCAGAAATCCTTTCTTATGAGTTAATTAATTTCTTAAATGAGTGTTTTTTACCTCCACTCCAGCTCCACTCAATTAATCTGATATTTTTTGTGTAAAAAACTAAAAAATCAACTACCAAGGTTGGAGAAAGGGTTTCAATTGAATCCACTTCATCGGGAGTTTGCACTGTAATATGTTAAAAATAATTTTCTTGTTATATATAAATTGTTGAATTGACGTAAGGAAAAATTATGGTGCATGTAATGATAAAAATAAATGTAAATGACAAGTTCAAACTCTTAATGTGTCAACTGTCAAGTTTAATATTTTTCGAATTCCCTTATATGATATCCTCTCTACTACAACAAGCAAATGAACACAAAATACAAATGCTTTGACTGTAAGGAAATTTAACGGTTTTCTTCAACAGCATTTTATTATGCCAAAATTCGAAACCGTTTATTCTTACTTAGTGATAAAATGAAGATATTTCTTCTTAATACACTTCATTCATTCCATAGGATAAGAGAACCTGGATTTCTGTCACCTGAAAAGAACCTAGCTTTCCATTTTTTTCCATCTTTTCTAATATCTTTAGGGTACATAGGACCAGTATCTCTTAATTTTTTGTATTGATTCAGAAAAAACTTAGCCCGAATATTCAACATGTACTGAAATTGGTTATTTAACTCTGGAAATTAGATTTGGTGGTTGGATTTGCTAGTAAATTTTGTCCTGTAGATTATTCGAATTCGATTAATTTCTACTTGATATATGCAACGGCTAAGAAGTTGTTTATTAATCATGCAGGCCTTACATGTGAAATGTATTTATTTGATGCTACAATACAAATGGAATGTCGGAGGATAAACTCGTATTTGCTCTCATGGTTCGAATAATTTCAAGTTTTTAGAACTCTCTATAATAATCAAACCAAGTAGTTTAAGGAAAAGAAAGCTTAGAAGCACCTTCTGAAGAAGAAAAGTTAAGAAAATGTAATTCCTAAAAATCGGTTTCAGCTATTACAATTAATATTTATATTTAATTGAGCCACATGCGACTGTTTTATATCGAAATTTCTATCGTTTGATTGCTAAGCTTCCGTTTAACAGAAAAAGTGCCTTTGCTCGATGGAAATATCTAGCGGGCAGTTAATACTTTGATTAAGAGTAAGGAAAACAACGAATAACAATAACGGAGGTAGGTTAAACGAACAATAGGCAAACAAACAAGCTGTGCGTCAAGTATCAAGCAGATGATAAATCAATTTAGCAGGCGGCGTAATGAGATTGAAAGATTATGTTGATAATTATGATCAAACGGACAATTTCTATAAATAATAGATCGACTAATGTCAATACACCTCAAGTTATTGATTTTAAATATTAACAACTTGAATTACGATGAATAACACAACGATTTGAACAATAGGTAGCAATAACGATATCGAACGTAGGCAAGCAAAAGAACAATATTTAAAGCAATAAATGGAAAGAAATAAACTTATTGTATTGATTGAATGCTCGTGCTCCGCCTGGGAAAGTGAACGCTTCCTCCAAAGCAAAACCGAATTATAACAGAGTGGTGGTGGTGATAAGAAAAATAACAGCGGTGGTGGAATAGTAATGGTGGCGATACAGTAATGATGATTATTTCAGTAGTAAGAGCTTAGGGGAGAGTTAGGTTCGAAGAACGTAACCTTACAATGGGGGAATGAGGTTGTATTTAGCTAAAAGTCTAAACCCTAGTACGAGCTCATTCCACGCACGTCTCTCCACTATCAGATGAGGTTGTTATCCACATTCAACGCCCTCCCGAAAATAGCGGAAGTGGTGAGAATTGAGCTGATTTGTGCTTATCCCTTAACTTGACCCCGTTTCTCGATCGATCGATCGATCTCGAAGCGACCGATTCGTTCTTTTGACCAAACCGCTAATACACCTTGCACTGTTTATCTAGTCTCCAATGCTCAAACTATGCATGTCATGTTGCTGATGACGTGTGCTAGTCTTGCATCCAATTTTTTACCAATACAGATTGTCCCCCCACTTGTCAAGTGAGCGTCCGTGAGAGCTTGACAAGTGGTCATGAAATTTTTGGCGGGAAAAGACGTGGCTGCTCCCTAAACCTAGCTTTTCAAAATGGCGGTTGTCACTTCGACTTCTTATCAGACCCACGTGTATGCGAACGTGCGGCGGTTAAACTTCGCCGGTTACCGAGGTAATCAATGCTTCTACTTCTATAAAAAGCCCCTCCTTGTTTCTTTTTCCAACTTTACATCTTCTCCTTAACTTTTCTAAGCATCCACCTGAAACTGCGTTGTTTTCGCCTGAAAACCACCAAGTTTTTGCAATAAAACCTTAAATTATTCAATGGCCACTCAAGACACAACTACTTCACATCATTCCGATGTCGGTGATGTTGATCCCAATGTTTTGGGGGACATTGCTACCAGCGCCGCGGCATCGCAACCTGCTGCGGCGGGGGGAACGTCGCAGACTAGGAACAAGAAGCAGAAAGCCAAAGTTAAAAAGCCTGCACCACCAGCCAAACCTCATGTAATTATTCCCAGAGAGTTTAAGACTGACAACGATTGTAGCGTGTCAGTCCAAACACCCCACTATGTAATCTCCAAATTCAATGTCCCAGTTTCGGAAATCACGTGTACCGTTCGACCGGAGAACATAGAATAGATCAAAATGGATTGCGGATGGAATCATATCGAAGTCATCTGCCAGGAGGTCGAGGGCAGGCTTTTGGACAACAGAGCTGGTTATTCTGTTGTTTTAACTTATCCTTTTACGGTCGGATTCTACCTTCCCCTCCATCCGGTTATCGCATCGTTATACATGTTGTATAACGTTTGTTTGGGGTAGCTAGCACCGTCCGTTTGGAGTACGGTCTGTATGATTGATTACTTTTGCGCCAAAACCAGGCAAGGTTTCGATGTCAATCACGTATTGAATCTATACATCCCCAAGATTTGTAAATGTGGGATGATGTACTTTGACAAAAGAGGCGATCGGGAGTTGATTTCGAAGAATGACGACAACATTCGTCATTAGGACCGTCATTTTGTATACATTCCAACTCGGTTGTTGGTTGCAGCCGGCGATCCACCACTTCCTGAATGGTGGAACCCTAATCGTAAGTAAAACCTTGCTTTTCACTTATGTGTTTTCTTTATTCTCCTTTTGACCCTCCTTTTACTTGGTTCAGCTAATAAAATCGACATCGTTCCGGTCGATGACCTTTTGGCTTGGGTGACACGGATCGCCACAAAATTTTTACCAACGAAGAGAGGTAGTGGAAATACGTTGCTTCGAAGAAGAAGTATGTTGCCTCCACTCATGGTAAGCGTTCGAATACTTCCCATCACAAGCCTTTTTCAAATTTTACACTGAAGTTAATTCCATTGTGGGTATCAAGGGGGAAGAAAAAATTCCAGCAGCCGTAGAGGCTGACGAAGTCACTGGCACTGAGGCCGAGGCAGCTGCGGTGGAAAGAGCGGTTCCTCGCCCTTCAAAGAAAAGGAGGATAGCTGACCCATACAAAGCTATCAGCAAAAAGGCCTAAGCCGTAAAAACTTCCAAAGCATGTCAAACTTCTCACTCCGAGGTTGGCGAAGACACAGCGGCCGCGGGTGTGCTAGCGATCGAAGCCGTTCAATCGATCGGCGAAGAGGGTATTTTGGCGACCTTTCATTCCCCTAATCATGATGCTGGAGTGGAGTCATCCTATGAGCAACCGCTGAGGCGTGCCAAACAGGCTGGAAAAGAAATAGCCCAGGATGATCGCCCGAGGTTGACTGACGACAGTGATAGAGGTGCCTTCCAATGCTCCCTTTCGGTCAAATAAAGACAGTGATAGAGGTGCCTTCCAATCCTGAGAAAGATTCAGGCAAGGATGCGGCTGAAGCTGAGCTGGCGCTTCTAGAAAAGAGGTACAAGCTTCCTCTGGATCGGGAGGTTGAACCAGTCCGATCTAGGCATACTGAAAGTTCAGGCTCTTCATTTTTTGCTGCTAACCATGATGACCCAATCGTCTCACTACTTAGGAGAGAAGATGCGGCTACTTTTGCTACTTATAAGCGAACTGAAGCCACTGGAAAGCTGAAAGATCGGACGATTACAATAACGGTCCCATATGACACCGGCCTGCTCAGGCACCCAAGGCATCTTGTCGACCATCTTTATGAAGTGACCGGTCCCATGGAGCGAGCTCGGATGAATACTCGCAACGATCTGCAGCTTGCTTCCTAGACTGCTTATAACGCCTTCCGGGTAACTTAAAACTTAATCTCCGTGTTCTCTTTTAAATCAACTTAAAATGTTTACAAACTGAAGCTTCCATTTTGTTTTAGACCTCTTTTCTGGCAATTATGGAGCGGACCCGACAACTTGATGCGACCATCTAGTTGTTGCAGGATCGGTTCTACGCTGTTGTAAAAGCCGGTTCCGTTCTTCATCAAGAGCTTCAGGCGGTCAATGTCAAAGATTCTGTGCTAAAGAAGAAATTCGACAAACTGAAAGCAAAGCTTGAGTCCGTAATGTTGAAGATGTCTGATTTAGAGGCTGAAGCTGCAAATTTGTGCCAAGTTGTAGAAGGACCTTGAATTCGTGAGGAGGGACCTCGAGGCCGCTCAGCAGGGAAGGAGCGAAGCCATTAAAAATGCCAATGAGCTGCAGAGCAAGAATCGAGCCCTTATTCTGGAGAATCGCAACTTGGGCAAAGAGATATCCGATCTGAAATTTGAGATGGATTGTCGTGAGAATCTCAAGATCGCTGAGGCGAGGCGTAATGCTCTCTTGGAATTATCGGATGAGAGATATAATATTGACATTAAGTTGCTCGAGGCTGAGGAGACGGTGAAGGTTTATCGAGAGGATCTCGGCCTCTCTTCTGAGAAGATCAAGTATGAGAGTGGTCAAGATGCTGAGAGAAAAGGGGATGAGTAGGTCTTCATCGCCGTTATATTTTGCTTTTTTTCTTTTTGCGATCAAGTTATGGTCGTTTTGTAAATATGATGAGGCCTATGGCCATTTAATGAAAAATTTATATTTCCATTTATCACTGTCTGTTAATTTCAAAGATCGAGTATGTTTTATCATTTTGAAGGTCTAATAGCTCTATCAGAGTATTGTTTTTCAAAAGACAAGTTATGTTTCCATCGTTCGTTCTCTTAACAATTTCATTTTTGCTTATTGGAAAGAGTTGAGTAATTGGGGCCCAATGTAAATAGTGCGTAATGAAGAATGACATCTCACTTTCATGCAAATGCACCCTTCGAACCCTGACTTCGGAATACTATTTCTTAACACTTAAGCCATTTTAACTAGCATAAAAAATAGTGTCGAGTGTTGGACAAGAAATGTTGCATTGATTGTAATATTGGCCGTTATCGGACGTATTATACATATCATCCAATCTAATTCTACGATAGGGTTCAAAACATGGCCGTTTTGTGGCGCTTTTGAATATACGCTAAAATCTTGGCCGCTAACGAACCGTTTACATTTCTTTTGATTTGAAAACCTAAATTTCGGGCAGTCCCCAGTGTGAGTGCCCATTCTTCATTCGTAAGTGTGTAATTTCTCCAATGAAACGTTTTAGGGCAGTCCTCAGTTCGCAAGCAGTAATTGGTGAGAAATCCTTCCTTCCAAGAAAAACCTTTCCTTCTCTTCCATTGTTCGAGTGCGAAGTGTGAGGGGTCGGACACTGGTCTAATTTCTCCGTCTTGTAATCATCATTTTCCTGAAACAAGGAAGCAAAGAAAAACAGAGCGGACATAGAGATGAAGACCGCGTCATAATGTTCATCAGACTTATCGACCCCAACTTGGACCGTTTCGAGCTCAAGTGTTCGTGGGTGATGTGTGTCATCATTCGATTCCAACTATACCTATCATTTAAAAGTATTAGTTCCAAAACCAATAACCAAATATGTCCGAAATGGAATACTGAGTAAAAGAGAAAATGAATATGAAAAATGGGATCATACGATACCGAGCATTTTAGAAGTAGTGTTTCTTCAATTGGGTAACATTCCAATTGAATTCGACCGATTTTGAGTCTAAAGGTTTCCAGCTGATAAGACCCTTTACCGATTGCTGCTTTGACCCGATAGGGTCCCTCCCAATTTGCTCCCGGTTCACCGATTTCCACCAGAATCAATGCTTCCGAACCATAGACAAGTGAAAATGGAGCCTCGCCAGTGCTGTTTTTCACTGTTGTTTGATGAGCCCACAACGCACCTCGGAGTTCATCCGGCCAATTGCCTTTTGACTCGTCCATTCTCTTTTTCAGGTACTCAATTATTGTTTTGTCGGAAGACTCATTCGGCCCGTTTGCGCTGGGATGATACGGAGTTGATGCGATTCGCTTGATCCCCTGCTTTTTGAAGAAGGCTGTGATTCACTTCCCAACAAATTGTTTGCCATTGTCGCAAGTGATCTCCTTCGGGATCCCAAAACGACACATAATATTCTGATGGATGAATTTTATGACTTCATGTTCTCGAATTTTAGCCAAGGCAATTACTTCTATCCACTTGGAAAAATAATCACTTAAAATCAAAATAAATTTTACCGCACCGGACCCCGTTGGAAGCGGCCCGACCAAATCCATCCCCCATTTCATGAACGGCCACGGTGACATGACTGAATGAACGGGTTCTGCGTGTTAATGAATTAGGTTGCCATGCCGTTGACACTTCTCATATTTTTGGACGAAGGCTTTGGCATCCTCTCCAATCGTCGGCCAATAGTAACCGGCTCTGATCAACTTGCACACCAAAGACTTTCTTTCGGAGTGGTTGTCGCACTCGCCTTCGTGTACTTCCCTCATTACGTAACCTACTTCCCCCGGTTCCATGCATTTCACCAAAGGGTCGCTAAACATTCGCCTATAGAATTTGTCATACATAAGGAAATATCGGGCCGCTTTTGCTTTGAGGGCCCGGACGGCGTTTTTGTCCTCGGGGAAAGTACCTGCCTGCAAATAAGATAGATATTTGTTTCTGCAATCCCAAGTAAGGTTGACATTGTTTACCTCGTTTCGAACTCGGTTGAGTGGTGATTCGTACATGTGTACGACTGACTCACTAAGATTGCCTTCGATATCAGCCACAGAACTAAGGTTGGCTAAGGCATCGACCTCGATATTTTCCTCCCTTGGGATTTACATTATCTTCTATTCCTCAAAAAAGATTAGGAGATTTTGTACCTTGACCAATAGCTGCTGCATTCTTGCGTCTTGGGTGTTGAACTCTCCTTGAACTTGGTTCACCACCAGTTGGGAATCGCTCTTGATTTTCAATCGTTCGATTTTCAAGTCCTTGGCTGTTTCAAGATTTGTAGCGAGGGCCTCATATTCGGCCTCATTGTTAGTTTTAGCGTGTAACTTAATACCATACCTCAGTTCCTTGCCTGTTGGGGCTATGAGCAAAATTCCAAGGCCGGTCCCTTTAACATTTGTGGCACCATCCGTGTAGAGTGTCCATACCCCAGGGTCTGGATCTCTCATCATTAACTCCTCTTTTTTTGCCTCTGAAAGGATACTTGCACTAAAATCTGCTACAAAATCAGCCAACACTTGTGATTTCATGGCGGTGCGAGGCTGATAAGTGATGCCATACTCACTCAGCTCGACCACCCATTTCATCAACCGACCGGATAAATTCGTTCGATGTAAATTACTTCATAAAGGAAACGTAGTTACAACAGATATGACATGGCATTGAAAATATGTCCTTAATTTTCGTGCAGCTATAACAAGTGCTAATGCTAGTTTTTCTAGATGTGGGTATCTTGTTTCTGCATCAAGTAAAGTTTTACTAACATAATAAATAAATAAGTTTTTACCTCCGTCCTCACGGACAAGCACTCTACTTATAGCCACTTCTGAGACTACAAGGTAGAGAAGCAACACTTCCCCGTTCACTGATTTTTAGAGCAGCGGAGGGTTTGATAAGTATTGCTTCAACTCTTTCAAGGTCTGCTTGCATTTCGGCGTCCAATCAAAGCTTGTGTGTTTCCTCAAGATTGAAAAGAATTTGTCACACCATTCGGATGACCTCGAGATGAACCTGCTCAAATAGGCTACCCAACCGGTCAATCGTTGGATGGCCTTCACCTTTGTGAGCTCGTTTGGTATGTCTTTGATTGCTTTGATTTTTTTCGGATTTGCTTCAATCCCTCTTTGAGATACGATGAATCCCAAGAACTTGCCAGATCTGACCCCAAACACACACTTCTCTGGGTTCAGCCTCATGTCGAATTGCCTCAATATTGCGAATGTCTCCTTCAAATGATCTAAATGGTTTTTTGCTTTCAATGACTTTACCAACAAATTATCTATATAAACCTCCATAGTTTTTCCGATCAAATTCTTGAACATGGTCGTGACCAACCGTTGATAGGTTGCCCCGACATTTTTTAAACCGAAGGGCATGACCGTATAACAGTAGGTTGCCCTGTCCGCAATGAATGACATTTTTTCCCGATTCTCTAGCTTTATCAATATCTGATTGTATCCTGAATATGCATACAAAAAACCTAGCATTTCGTGCCCCGCCATCGAATCCATCAATCGGTCGATATGAGGCAGTGGGAATGAATCCTTTGGACATGCCTTGTTTAAATCTGTGTATTCCACACATACTCTCCCTTTCCCATTCCTTTTTAGGACTAAGACCGTGTTAGCTAGCCACTCTGGATATTTTACTTCTTTGATAAATCCATTTTTCAATAGCCTGTCCATTTCATCATCAATGACTTTCCTTTGGAATCCACTGTTAAGTCGTTTCTTCTGCTTCACCAGTCGATGTGATGGATCGACGTCCATCCTATGAGTAACAACTTTTGGGTCTATCCCCTTCATGTCTGCGTGGGACCAAGCAAAACAATCAGCATTGTCTTTGAGAAAAAATTTATCTTCGTTTCATGTCGGGGTCGAACTCTGCCCCAATGTATACGTTTTGCTCCGGTTTATCCTCGAAGTGAACAACTTCCTCCAATTCTTCGATCGTCGAGTCTCCAGCTTTCTGTTTATTAGGCTCTCTAACACACGCCAGAATCTTGGTGAGTTCTTTGTCCATTGCACTTGGTTCTGTTTCGTCTTCTTCGGACAAAGATTCCGGTGACTGTAATTGCTATTGTGAGGTACTCGAACTAGCACCTCCCTTAACTTCTGACGAGTCCAAAGTATATAGGATTTTCCTGCTCGTTCTTGTCAAATTCTAGTATAGTTTATGATATCGTCTCACAGAGATTGGGTATTCTATGCTACAGACTTGTAATATTTTTATTACTATTTGAGAGAATCAAATTGATGAAAGGTGTGTTTTTGAATTTTTAATTTATTTAAACTAAAGCAAACAACTTTCCGAAGATTTCTAATTTAAAAAGAGTTGGGAATCATTGAATTCACTTAGTAATACTTATAATAAAAATCTCAATGTTGACATGTATTTCTCTTAAGAATAATTGCTTATTGCTAATTCAATTATATTTTGCTCACTAAAAAAATAATCAATTAATAACACTCCGTGAGGTTATGCATATTAATTGAATTATAATTAGTGACGATTAAACCGAAATATTTTTCTTGCCTGAATTGTGCTCAAAAGTAGTAAAAACTTCGTGAGAATATTTTCACTAAAAATCAATAATCTTGTCTACGACAATTCCTCCGTAAGAATTAAAATTGAAGCAAGCAAGATTACGGACTTGGAATAATAGCTTTACTCTGCTATTTTATTCACAGGTTATCATACATTAATTTTGCTCCGTTAGAATTATAAAATTAATATAACAATACCTTAGAGATAAAATAGACGGATGTAAAAATAATGATTTAGTAAAAACTATCACTCCAGCACAGTTTTAAAATGTGATTAAAAAGTTTCAAGCAAAACATGTATTAAAATTGAGATAAGTATTATAAATATTACCAAGTTTCATCAACTATCCCAACAAAAGAGATTACTCCATTATGGAGTAATAACAACTTAAAAATATAAAAATTAAGAAGAAGTAGTATTTCTTCTAAAGAAGAAAACTACAAAAGCTTAAAACTATAAAAGACAAAGAAAGAAAAAAAAAGAGAGCAAGACTACTTCTTCTCTCGGCAAGTGAATTGGAAAAGAAAAGAATTGATGCTTTGCCTTATAGCACATGTGCCTATTTATAGAATTTTCTACCGAGTGTATTTGCAAAGGAGCCTAGATGAATCTTGCTTTTGCTCCTTAGATTAATTTAGCAAGAATCTTGCTTTTGCTCTTCAGATGAATCTAGCAATTGATTCTAGATGAATCTTGTTCTTCTTACGTGTTGCTCTTCTTCAATTCACCATTTTTTCCTCCTATAGAAGATTCTCAAATGTCTTTGATGAAAGTTAGGTAAGGTCTTGGTATTTCCCGTAGTAGCAAATGTGTCTTGAATTGATGACTTTTTCTTCCATTTGCACTTTGCTCTTCATCGTAGTAAAATTATAGACATGAATCATCGGTCCTATAATTGCACTATGAAAAATATAGTCATTGATGGTCATTCCATTCTTTTTCTTTATTTTTGATATGTACTTCTTCCTGCAAAATATGTTAAAAATATGCGAGAGATGGATATATTTATTCACGTTTTATTTAAAAATACTTAATATTTAACTATGAAAATATATGAATAAATTATATCCATCAACTTCTCTTATTCCTCATGGGGTGGGAAATTTGACAACTTGATGCAAAATCGACGGGACCGATCCCATGGCGTGGATCCACGGTCGACCTAAAATTACGTTATAAGCCATATCACCACCCATCACTTGGAACAAGCTTTCATTCTCAACACCTTCTGCATATGTCTTTATCATGATTTCCCCCAACGTCGTTTCACTTGAATTATTGAATCCCGATAACACTGTGGATGTGGGCACAATCTTATCGGTCTGCTGCAACTGCTCAACCACCCTCGACTGTATTATATTAACCGAACTGCAAGCATCGATCAGAACTCGTCTTACATCGGCATCATCCACTCTCATTGTGACTACCAAGGCATCGTGATGGGGATGTATCCTTTCATCGAAATCGTAATCCCCGAACACAATGTCGTCATTCATTAACTTCTCTCATCCGATTATCTCTTGTAAATGATACCTTTGCGTACTTCTTCGTTGTGTATGTCACTCCGAGGGCCTCAGCTCCTCTGGTGATGACATTCACTATTTTCCTTGGAGCCAGAAGCTTTGGCGGCTGATGGTTATCTTTCTTCTTTTAAAATTCTCCTTTCCTCTTTTCTGTCAGAAATTCCGTCAAATATCCACTTTCAAGCAACTTAGCTACCTCATAACGTAGAGCCTTACATTCTTCGGTCGTATGCCCATGATTGTGATGGAAAGTACACCACATATTATCATCCCTACTGTTCAGATGAGTTTTCATGCGACCGGGGAATTTCACCCCATTTTCACCCATTCCCCTCAATGCATTCACCAAGCTAGCTGTCGAAACACAAAAATTGTATTTTGAGATTTTTGGAGGCAGTGGGTTCTTCGGAGCCAAAGATGGACCCTGCTGCTCCTTCTTCGGCTAACTCCTTGAACTACTAGCCTCGTGTCCATTTCTACTTTGATGAGGGAAACCATAGGGCTCGAACTGCTGCTGAACCCTGAAATTTTGCCTATCGTTTTCGACCCTCCGAGGAGCCGATCACTCATATCGTTGATTGTAAAGGGATAATTGAAATTCTTCCTCCTCTGCCCTAATCTTTGGCTCACATTCACGATGTAGATCATCGAAAGTGGTCGGAGTGATTTCCCTTAACCGATCTTTCAATTTCCTACATGTCTCTGATGTATCTTTACTCAAATTATTTATAAAGGACAAACAAGCCCATCTCTCCTCGACATGTGGAATGCTTATCTTTTCTGCGTTAAATCGTTTAAAAAATTCTTTGATCGTTTCATTGGGCTGCGGCCTGATGTTCAATATATCTTCCACTCTCCATTCTATCTTTTTAGCTCTAGTGTGTGCCCGAATAAATTTCGTTGCCATGTCATCAAAATTTGCTATGCCATTCTCAGGCAACTGCATGTACCATTTCAACGCTCCTCCTTTTAGTGTTTTACAGAATTTCTTTAGACTCACCGAATTGATCTCGTCTGCTGTCAAATCATTTAATTGTACTGCGATTGAAAACATATCTAAGTGATCCCTTGGATTAGTAGTTCCATCATACCTTAAGCTCTCCGGTAGGTTGAAAGTCTTAGGAATCGGCAATGGAGCTATGCTCGGTGGAAACGGCCGCTTTGAGAACGATTTCATAGCGGCGTCCTCCGTTAACTTTCTTGTGGGAATGGCTTCAACCCATCGTGAAACATAATCAACAGCCACAAGGATATATTCAAATGAATGAGATGAAGGAAACGGTCCCATAAAATCTACACCCCAGACATTAAATATTTAACATACCTGAATTGATTGCAGTGGCATTTCATCTCTTTTAGTGATGTTACCTGTTCTCTGACACCTGTCACATTGTGCAACATACGCACGAGAGTCCTTGAAAAGTGTTGGCCAGAAGAATCCAGCTTCCAAAACCTTAAAAGCAGTTCGGTTTGCAGCATAATGTCCTCCAATTGCTCCATCATGACAATGAAACAAAATGTTTGGCATTTCATCTTCAGGAACACATCTTCTAATGATATTATCTGCACAAATTCTAAACAAGTAAGGGTCATCCCACAGATAATATTTAGCATCAGATATAAGTTTTTTCCTCTGTTGTTAAGAGAGATCTCGGGGTGTCCACTTTCCAACCAAGTAATTTGCAATGTCCGTAAACCAGGGTGGTTGAGTCACAACTGAGCTGACAGAAAAGATATGTTCATCAGGGAATTCTTCTTTTATTTCACAAGACTCACAAGGAGGGTTCTCTAATCTAGACAAATGGTCAGCTACTTGATTTTCGGTTCTCTTTTTGTCTTTTATTTCAAGGTCAAACTCTTGGAGAAGTAAAATCCATCTTAACAATCTAGGTCGGGCATCTTTCTTTGTTAAGAGGTATTTTAAAGCTGCATGATCAGTGAAAACAATGACCTTGGTTCCTATCAAATAAGAACGAAACTTATCAAAAGCAAATACTACTGCCAAAAGTTCCTTTTCTGTTGTGTCATAATTCAGCTGAGCTTCATTCAAAGTCCTACTGGCATAGTATATGGGACGAAAAATCTTATCTTTCCTCTGGCTTAAAACAGCTCCAACAGTTGTATCACTAGTATCACACATGACCTCAAAAGGTTGGCTCCAATCAGGGGATACAACTACAGGGGTGGATGATAATTTCTCCTTAAGAGTTTCAAAAGCTTCTAAACAATCACCTGAAAAATTAAACTTGACATCTTTCATCAAAAGATTAGTCAGAGGTTTTGAAATTTTTGAAAAATCTTTTATAAACCGTCTGTAAAAACCTGCATGGCCTAAAAAACTTCTAATGCCTTTAACAGTTGTGGGTGGGGGTAATGCTGCTATAAGATCAATTTTAGCCTTATCAACTTCTATCCCTTTAGCAGTGATTTTATGTCCTAAAACTATTCCCTCAGTAACCATAAAATGACATTTCTCCCAATTAAGAATCAAGTTTATCTCTTCACATCTCTTAAGAACTAAGGTCAAATGGTGGAGACAATCTTCAAATGTTTTACCAAAAAGGGTGAAATCATCCATAAAAATTTCCAAAAATTTTTCAGTCATGTCAGAGAAAATTGCAGACATGCATCGCTGAAATGTAGCAGGTGCATTGCATAAACCAAATGGCATTCTCCTATATGCATAGGTTCCATGGGGACATGTGAAAGTTGTCTTATCCTGATCTTCAGGTGCAATTGGTATCTGGTTATACCCTGAATATCCATCAAGAAAAAAATAAAAACCATATCCTGCTACTCTTTCTAACATTTGATCAATAAATGGTAAAGGAAAATGGTCTTTTCTGGTGGCATCATTAAGACGTCTATAATCAATACAGACTCTCCATCCTGTAACCGTTCTGGTAGGTATGAGTTCATTATTTTCATTTTTTATTACCGTCATACCTCCTTTCTTTGGTACCACCTGAACAGGACTTACCCAAGGGCTGTCAGAAATGGGGTAAATAATACCTGCTGCGAGAAGCTTAATAACTTCATTTTTTACCACTTCTTGCATTGCTGGATTCAATCTCCTTTGGGGTTGGACTATTGGCTTGTAGCTATCCTCCATAAGGATTCTATGTGTGCAAATTGCTGGACTAATGCCTTTGATGTCTGCTATAGTCCACCCTATGGCTCCTTTATGTGCTCTGAGTACTTTAATCAATTTATGTTCTTGTTCTGCAGTTAGAGAAGATGAAATTATTACTGGAAATAATTCAGGCTCAAGATAAACATATTTCAAATGGGAAGGGAGAATTTTGAGTTCAATTTTTGTTTGAACTTCTTCTGATTGCATTTCATCCTCCTCCTTAGAATCATGTTTCAATAATTTTGCTTCAGTTCTGACTATAAGATCATTATCCTGTGTGGTGCCAGATTTAGCCAAACATCTCTCCATTGAGTCTAAAATCAATTGATCATCTTTAAATTCATCTGCAAGATCACCAATTATGTCAATTGAAAAACAAGAAGATGATGTCTCATCCCCTGAAAATTTTAGAATCTTTTGCATATCAAAAATGACTCTTTCTTCATCAACTCTTAAAATCAGTTGTCCTTGATGAACATCTATGATTGCTCTACCTGTAGCAAGAAAAGGTCTACCTAAAATTATTGGTTCATCAGGACATTCTTCCATTTCAAGTACTATAAAATCTACAGGAAAAACAAACTTGTCCACTCTCACTAGAACATTTTCAATTATTCCCTTAGGTTTCTTAGTACTTTGATCTGCAAATTGAAGAGAAACAATTGTATTTTTCATCTCACCAAGATTCAATTTTCTAAAAATAGAAAATGGCATCAAATTAATTGAAGCTCCAGAATCACAAAGTGCTTTTTCAAAATGTAATCCTCCCAAAGTACATGGAATTGTAAAACTTCCTGGATCACCAAGCTTTTGTGGTAGCTTATTTTGAAGTATAGCACTGCATTTTTCAGTAAGCATTACCACAGAAACTTCTTCCAATTTTCTTTTGCTTGACAAGATTTCTTTTAGAAATTTGGCATATGAAGGCATTTGCAACAAAGCATCAGTAAAAGGAATATTAATGTGAATTTGCTTTAAAATTTCCAAAAACTTTGCAAATTGATTATCAAGCTTTTCTCTTTTCATTTTCTGTGGAAAAGGAATTGTCACGGGGAGAGGAGTTACTTTTTCAATATTTTTTTCTTTTTTCTGGACTTTTTCTCTTGTGACAGTTCATTGGGTGTTTCAACATTATTACCCTTGTTTACATGTTGCTCTGGGTGGTTCTTTTCCTGTTTGTCAGCATATGGATCATTAAGATTCTTACCTGATCGTAAGGCAATGGCCTTAAGGTGTTCTTTTGGATTTTTCTCGGTATAGCTTGGTAAGGGACCTTGAATCTTTTCTGAAACAAGAGTTGCCAATTGGCTTAACTGAATTTCCAAATTCTTAAGGGCAGAATTTTGGCTTTCCATTTTCTCGTCAGTGGCCTTAATGTACTTGTACAAAAGGTCATCTAGACCTTGATGGGCTTGTTGAGGCCTTTGTTGATATGGAACTGCTTGCTGATATGGCCTGAAATTCGGTTGCATACGATTTTGATTCTGGTATCCGGGTGGTCCTTGTACCTGTTGCTTCTGGAAGCTTTGAAAATTCTCAGCACCATTTGGATTGCTCCATTGAAATCCTGGATGTTTTTGTGCCATTGGACTTCCAAAAGGGGATGGCTTGTACCCAATGGCATTGACATGTTCATCATTCTGATTGGTTGCTTGGCATTCATGGTTCAGATGGTTTCCTCCATACATGTCTCAAGTCTCAGACTGGCTTGGTTGTTGTGTATTAACCTGAAAAGATTCAAACTTTTGTGCCAAAGAAACAATCTGTTATGTTAGTGTATTTAAAGCATCTGCCTGATTTACCGTAGCAGCTCTTATTATTACTACACGATCAGATGGCCATTGAATAACATTTTCAGAAATTTCATTCAACAATTGCAGTGCTTCAACAGTGGTTTTTCCCATTATGGAACCTCCTGCAGCTGCATCTATCACATTTCTAGAAGATGGTTTAGCCCGTGATAGAAAATGTACAGCTGCATATGTTCAGGAATGTCATGATGTGGACATTTTCTTAGCATTGTTTTTAATCTTTCCCATGCTTGATAAACTGACTCAGTGTCAGTTTGCAAGAAATTAGAAATATCTTGTCTTAACTTTGTTGTTTTAGCAGGGGAAAAATATTTATTTAAAAATTTCTGAGTCATCTGGTCCCATGTAGTAATAGAACCTTGAGATAAACTCCGCAGCCAAGTCTTGGCATCTCCTTTTAAAGAAAAAGGAAATAGCCTTAACTTGATTGCTTCAGGAGATACTCCATTATATTTAGCAGTTTCAACTAGTTCCAAGAAATCAATTAAATGACTGTGTGGATCTTCACTTGGATAACCAGTGAAAGTACAGGATTGTTGAATTATTTGAATCAAGCCGGTCCTGATTTCAAAGTTGTTGGCTGCAACTGGGGGTTTCCTCACACTAGATTCACAGTTGAAGCGGTCTGGTCTAGCATAATCCCTTAGGATTCTGTTTGCTGGTCTTGGCGCCACTTCATCAAACTGATCCTCTACATGGACTGGTGGTGCCACTCCCAATGGGTTGTCGTCATCTCCTAATTGGTTTTCCATTTTTTCACAAGTTGTGCTTTTAGAAGATGATGATTGTCCTTTCCTGCACAATCGCAATGATTTTTCAATTTCAGGATCGTAAATAACCAACTCTTTCTTAGAGGAGCGGGTCATAAACTACTTGATTTTTTTTAAATAAAAAAAAATTACTTAATAGAGTAGTAATAAAGTAACAGTTCCAAAAAAATATAGATATAGTAACAACACTTAATAGTAGTACTTATTACTTAATCACAATAGATTAAAATAGAAAAAACAAAACAAAAAAAATTATGAAAGAAAAAAAAATATAGTAGATAATAATACTATAAATGAAAGAAGAAGATAAAAAAAATTACCATATTATTATAACATATATAGAAAAAGATAAGAACGGTGGTGAACGTAATACGATAATATTAAGAAACAAAGTAAAGAACATTATTAAAAATAAAAAGTTATTATAAAAGAAACATATAGTACAAAATTATTATTATCTATAAGTAGTATAGTAAAATGATAATTATAGTACTAATAATAAAAATGACGCAAACAGGTAATATAGGTACTAACTATCAAGACAAAAAAAATAAAATACTACTACTACTACTATTATTATTATTGTAACACTAATAGTAAGTAGGAAATAAGAATAGTAGATAATAGGGTAATTAAACTAATGAAAGACGAGATGGTAATATTGTACTATAGATCGATATATTAATAAGTATAAACTTAAAAAATACGTAGGTAGAAGAAAAAGAAAATTAATATTCTTACTAGGGGCTAATAATGAAATAGCAATATATATATATATATATATATATATATATATATATATATATATATATATATATATATATATATACACACACACAAAGAGACTATAGTGAACTTTTTTTTTTTTCAAATAACAATAACACTGTAGTCAAGGATGGAGCTTCAACGAAGAATACAAGGAAAAGGAATAGTAATCAATAGTAGCAATATCAAAAATAAACAGGCACAATAGAAGAGACAAAAAAAAAATGATAATAAAAGTAAATAGTAGCTAATATATTATATGGAAAAAAAAAAGAAATACAGTTGAAGTTGGTTGCTGAAGTAATAATAGTAGTGCTTCACAAGAAAGATTAAAAAGAACAAAAGAAGATAGTAGTTAGAACTTAAAAGTAGTAGACGTAGAAAAACTAAAGAGAATTGTTAACAATCTAGAGAAATAATAAAATACTATTATTATATCTACTAGATAGATCTACTATTATTTATACTTTTGATAATAAATAAAAATGTTACAATGACTACTAGGCTAGTTGGTGATGAAAAGTGAATTGAAGTAGTTAGGCACAAAAGGATGAAATACAAAAGTTAGGCACAATAGTAGGATAGCAAATATATTACGTAGAGAAACACTAATGAGAAAAGTAGGTAGAAGTCTTGTCAATGAGAGAGAGCTAGTAGACTTTAAGAGAAGAAATAATGATAGTATAATATATTAACTAAAATAAATATAACAATAATATAATACTAAGTAATAATAAATTCTTAAATTAGTAACAAAATATTTAATCTGAAGTAGATGTACGCCAATCCCCGGTAACGGCGCCAAAAATTTGACGAGTCCAAAGTATATAGGATTTTCCTGCTCGTTCTTGTCAAATTCTAGTATAGTTTATGATATCGTCCCACAGAGATTGGGTATTCTATGCTACAGACTTGTAATATTTTTATTACTATTTGAGAGAATCAAATTGATGAAAGGTGTGTTTTTGACTTTTTAATTTATTTAAACTAAAGCAAACAACTTTCCGAAGATTTCTAATTTAAAAAGAGTTGGGAATCATTGAATTCACTTAGTAATACTTATCATAAAAATCTCAATTTTGACATGTATTTCTCTTAAGAATAATTGCTTATTGCTAATTCAATTATATTTTGCTCACTAAAAAAATAATCAATTAATAACACTCCTTGAGGTTATGCATATTAATTGAATTATAATTAGTGACGATTAAACCGAAATATTTTTCTTGCCTGAATTGTGCTCAAAAGTAGTAAAAACTTCGTGAGAATATTTTCACTAAAAATCAATAATCTTGTCTACGACAATTCCTCCGTGAGAATTAAAATTGAAGCAAGCAAGATTACGGACTTGGAATAATAGCTTTACTCTGCTATTTTATTCACAAGTTATCATACATTAATTTTGCTCCGTTAGAATTACAAAATTAATATAACAATACCTTAGAGATAAAATAGACGGATGTAAAAATAATGATTTAGTAAAAACTATCACTCCAGCACAGTTTTAAAATGTGATTAAAAAGTTTCAAGCAAAACATGTATTAAAATTGATATAAGTATTATAAATATTACCAAGTTTCATCAACTATCCCAACAAAAGAGATTACTCCATTATGGAGTAATAACAACTTAAAAATATAAAAATTAAGAAGAAGTAGTATTTCTTCTAAAGAAGAAAACTACAAAAGCTTAAAACTATAAAAGACAAAGAAAGAAAAAAAAAAAGAGAGCAAGACTACTTCTTCTCTCGGCAAGTGAATTGGAAAAGAAAAGAATGGATGCTTTGCCTTATAGCACATGTGCCTATTTATAGAATTTTCTACCGAGTGTATTTGCAAAGGAGCCTAGATGAATCTTGCTTTTGCTCCTTAGATTAATTTAGCAAGAATCTTGCTTTTGCTCTTCAGATGAATCTAGCAATTGATTCTAGATGAATCTTGTTCTTCTTACGTGTTGCTCTTCTTCAATTCACCATTTTTTCCTCCTATAGAAGATTCTCAAATGTCTTTGATGAAAGTTAGGTAAGGTCTTGGTATTTCCCGTAGTAGCAAAGGTGTCTTGAATTGATGACTTTTTCTTCCATTTGCACTTTGCTCTTCACCGTAGTAAAATTATAGACATGAATCATCGGTCCTATAATTGCACTATGAAAAATATAGTCATTGATGGTCATTCCATTCTTTTTCTTTATTTTTAATATGTACTTCTTCCTGCAAAATATGTTAAAAATATGCGAGAGATGGATATATTTATTCACGTTTTATTTAAAAATACTTAATATTTAACTATGAAAATATATGAATAAATTATATCCATCAACTTCTCTTATTCCTCATGGGGTGGGAAATTTGACAACTTGATGCAAAATCGACGGGACCGATCCCATGGCGTGGATCCACGGTCGACCTAAAATTACGTTATAAGCCATATCACCACCCATCACTTGGAACAAGCTTTCATTCTCAACACCTTCTGCATATGTCTTTATCATGATTTCCCCCAACGTCGTTTCACTTGAATTATTGAATCCCGATAACACTGTGGATGTGGGCACAATCTTATCGGTCTGCTGCAACTGCTCAACCACCCTCGACTGTATTATATTAACCGAACTGCAAGCATCGATCAGAACTCGTCTTACATCGGCATCATCCACTCTCATTGTGACTACCAAGGCATCGTGATGGGGATGTATCCTTTCATCGAAATCGTAATCCCCGAACACAATGTCGTCATTCATTAACTTCTCTCATCCGATTATCTCTTGTAAATGATACCTTTGCGTACTTCTTCGTTGTGTATGTCACTCCGAGGGCCTCAGCTCCTCTGGTGATGACATTCACTATTTTCCTTGGAGCCAGAAGCTTTGGCGGCTGATGGTTATCTTTCTTCTTTTAAAATTCTCCTTTCCTCTTTTCTGTCAGAAATTCCGTCAAATATCCACTTTCAAGCAACTTAGCTACCTCATAACGTAGAGCCTTACATTCTTCGGTCGTATGCCCATGATTGTGATGGAAAGTACACCACATATTATCATCCCTACTGTTCAGATGAGTTTTCATGCGACCGGGGAATTTCACCCCATTTTCACCCATTCCCCTCAATGCATTCACCAAGCTAGCTGTCGAAACACAAAAATTGTATTTTGAGATTTTTGGAGGCAGTGGGTTCTCGGAGCCAAAGATGGACCCTGCTGCTCCTTCTTCGGCTAACTCCTTGAACTACTAGCCTCGTGTCCATTTCTACTTTGATGAGGGAAACCATAGGGCTCGAACTGCTGCTGAACCCTGAAATTTTGCCTATCGTTTTCGACCCTCCGAGGAGCCGATCGCTCATATCGTTGATTGTAAAGGGATAATTGAAATTCTTCCTCCTCTGCCCTAATCTTTGGCTCACATTCACGATGTAGATCATCGAAAGTGGTCGGAGTGATTTCCCTTAACCGATCTTTCAATTTCCTACATGTCTCTGATGTATCTTTACTCAAATTATTTATAAAGGACAAACAAGCCCATCTCTCCTCGACATGTGGAATGCTTATCTTTTCTGCGTTAAACCGTTTAAAAAATTCTTTGATCGTTTCATTGGGCTGCGGCCTGATGTTCAATATATCTTCCACTCTCCATTCTATCTTTTTAGCTCTAGTGTGTGCCCGAATAAATTTCGTTGCCATGTCATCAAAATTTGCTATGCCATTCTCAGGCAACTGCATGTACCATTTCAACGCTCCTCCTCTTAGTGTTTTACAGAATTTCTTTAGACTCACCGAATTGATCTCGTCTGCTGTCAAATCATTTAATTGTACTGCGATTGAAAACATATCTAAGTGATCCCTTGGATTAGTAGTTCCATCGTACCTTAAGCTCTCCGGTAGGTTGAAAGTCTTAGGAATCGGCAATGGAGCTATGCTTGGTGGAAACGGCCGCTTTGAGAACGATTTCATAGCGGCGTCCTCCGTTAACTTTAGAACTCCTGGCAACTTTTCCACAAACGAATTCATATCATTAAACCTCTTCTCCACTGTGTCATTCAACAACGTCTGCATCATAGCAAACATCCTTGCTTCTGTCATGACGGAGGCCGGAGCTCCCATAGCCACGGCGGTCGTACCCGACCCTCCGAGTCGCACTCTCGCTTTAGGTCCTCCTATTACTGCGCCCTGAGGAACAGAGATCGGAGTACCTGCATGGGGTGTTGCCGGGAAGGCATGCGCTCTATGACTTGTAGAGCCAGAACGAAGCTGCAAGTGTTCACTTATTCTCTTCATTTGCTGACTTTGCTTAATCAAGAATTCAAGCAACAAAGTGTTCGCATTGACCGACGTTGCTTCGCCCGCGGGTTCCCTGCCGGGTTAACGTCTTCGATGTGCGTTCGACAGAGAACCGGCCGTAAAGACGTTCAAGTACGGATCCTGTTCATGGTGGGATGATTCATCGACCCCTCCTTCGGCGGCTGAAAGCTGGACCCCGTCAGCGTGGTTAGGCTGAAGTGCGTCGTCTCGGGCGTTGGTGTTGGCGTTGATAGCATTGTTGCTCTAATCGTCTGCCATTGCACATAAAAAGAATAGATGTAAGTAGAATCAACGATAAATTTTGGAACAAATCGATTGCCTAGGCCCCACGATGGGCGCCAAATTGTATTTCCTAAAAATCGGTTTCAGATATTACAATTAATATTTATATTTAGTTGAGCCACAGGCGACCGTTTGTATCGAAATTTCTTCTGTTGGATTGCTAAGCTTCCGTTTAACAGAAAAAGTGCCTTTGCTCGATGGAAATATCTAGCGGGCAGTTAATACTTTGATTAAGAGTAAGGAAAACAACGAATAATGATAACAAAGGTAGGTTAAACGAACAATAGGCAAACAAACAAGTTGTGCGTCAAGTATTGAGCAGATGATAAATCAATTTAGTGGGCGGTGTAATGAGATTGAAAGATTATGTTGATAATTATGATCAAACAGACAGTTTCCATAAATAATAGATCGACTAATGTCAATACACTTCAAGTTATTGATTTTAAAGATTAACGACCTGAATAACGATGAATAGCACAACGATTTGAACAGTAGATAACAATAACGATATCGAAGGTAGGCAAGCAAAAGAATAATATTTAAAGCAATAAATGAAAAGAAATAAGCTTATTGTATTGATTGAATGCTCGTGGTCCGGCTGAACACTTCCTGCAAAGAAAAACCAAACTATAACAGAGTGGTGGTGGTCGTAAGCAGAATAACAGCGGTGGTGGAATAGTAATGGTGGCGATATAGTAATAATGATTATTTCAGTAGTAAGAGCTTAGGGGAGAGTTATGTTCACAAGAACGTAACCTTACAATGGGGAAATAGGGTTGTATTTATAGCTAAAAGTCCAAACCATAGTACGAGCCCATTCCACGCATGTCTCTCCACTATTAGATTAGGTTGTTATCCACATTCAATAGCCCTCGAAAATAGCTAAAGTGTTTGAGAATTGAGATGATTTGTGCTTATCCCTTAACTTGACTCTGTTTCTCGATCGATCGATCTCGAAGCGACCGATTCATTCTTCCGACCAAACCGCTAATACACCTTGAACCGTTTATCTTATCTCTGATGCTCAAACTATGCCTGGCACGTTGCTGATGACGTGTGCCTGTCTTGCATCCGATTTTTGACCAATATAGAAACAATAACAATGTTTTAATTCTAAATAAGTTTGGGTCAACTACATAAAAACTCATTAAACATATTTTTGTATTTAAAAAATTCACACTTGGGCACCCTCCCATTTGGATCTAACTCCACCCCCCAAAAACTAGCTCAAAGGGAGGAGGACTGCCCAAGCATTATAAAATATTTCTTTTTCACCAATGTGGGACTTCGCCACATTAATTCAACACCCTCCAACTGCACGCCCAACACAGACCCTTCATGGGTGGGGTGTGGATCACTTTCATGTGATGGGGGGCTCCATCTAGAGCTATTCACTGGCTCGATCCCAGGACCTCATCCTGCTCTGATACCTTAAAAATTCACACTAGGACACCCTCCAGCTTGAGCCTAAATCCACCCCAAAAGCTAGCTCAAATGGAGGAGGATTGCCCAAGCCTTAGAAGGGCTTTATTTTCCACCGGTGTGGGACCTCCCCACATTCATTTAACACCCACCCTGCACACCCAGCCCAGACCCTTTATGGGTGGGGCGTGGACCACTTTCATGTGCTAGGGGGCTCCATCAGGAGTCATTCTCTTGCTCGATCCTAGGACCTCGTCCTGCTCTGATACCATAATAAATTCACACTTGGGCACCCTTCGGCTTGGGCCTAACTCCACCCCAAATGCTAGCGGGAGGAGGATTTCCCAATCCTTTTAAGGACTTTCTTGCCCTTTTCTTTCACCAATGTATGACTTCCCTACATTCATTAAACAGTATTTAAACTCAATTTAATTGTATCATGATACCAATTAGAATGTGGAGGATGTCATACATCGTATAAAAGCGGGATATATGAAGTGGAGGTTCGCTTCCGGAGTTTTATGTAATAAGAAGGTGCCACCTAAACTTAAAGATAAGTTTTGCAGAGTGGTCGTTAGACCAGCTATACTATATGGGGCAGAGTGTTGGTCAGTCAAGATCACACACATTCAAAAGATGAGTGTAGCAGAGATCATAATGTTTAGATGGATGTGTTAGCATACTAGGATAGATAAGATTAGGAATGAGGTCATACATGACAAAGTGGGAGTGGCCTCAGTGGTAGACAAGATGCGAGAAGCAAGGCTGAGATGGTTTGAGCATGTGAAGATGAAGAGCACATATGCCCTAGTGAGGAGGTGTGAGGGCGTGTCAGTGCTGGGTCTACGGAGAGGTAGAGGCAGACCCAAGAAAAATTGGGCCGAAGAGAATAAACAGGACATGGCTCATCTCTAGATCACCGAGGACATGACCCTAGATAGGAAATCGTGGAGATCGAGGATAAGTGTCGAGGGTTAAGTAGTAGTCGAGCAATTCTTGTCATACTAGCAGTAGTATTATTCTTGTGAATGCTATTTCTTTCTTATTTTTTTTATTTATTGTTTTTTGTGTTTTTTTATTTACATTTGATATTCTTTAGTTCTTACTTTATTTCTACTTTGGTTTAATTTTGTTTCCGTCGAAAATGTTTCCTATAATGTTGTTCTCTAGCTGAAGGTCTATCGGAAATAGTCTCTCCATCTTAGTGAGGATAAAGTTTACGTATATCTCACTCTTCTCATATCCCACTTTGTATCACTTGATGGGATAAATACCGGGTACGGTTGTTGTTGTATACCAATTAGAACATGTTGGTCCAAAACAGCCCCAAAATGCTGTTAACATAATGTAATACTATTTGTTTTGAGCCAAGCTCACCCGATTTTTCAAAAGAACACGCACTATTAAAATCTCGGGCTCCCAAACTTTCAACTACTGATACACCATTTTGTTCGCATTCCCAAAATGTGAAAAAAGAAGAGTTACCATGCAAATGACAGAATAATAAATTCAGAGCTACACCACAATAAATACTTCCCTTGAAGTTGCAACTGTCCGCATCTTTTTCATGAATCCATATGTAGCTTTAATGATTTCTACCATAGGAAAAACAGCACGTCATGCGGACACCATGCAGTACCTTCAAGAACTGCAAATAATCAGCCAATTAAATGCTTTCCTGCACTTCTACGGACAAATACTATCTTCGATTTCAAATATTAACCATTCAATCATATATTAATTTTTTCAGATCTGATCTATACTTAATCTCTCAATTAATGGTGTATTGGTTAATTAAGTGATTAGTTTAAAGAATGATGTAAGGGTAATTTATAGAACACTCTTCTTATTAAAGCTACTTCCTCCATCCATATGCGACATGGTATTTGATAGGGCGTGTATTTAGTAAAGAAAGAAATACTTAGAGAAATTTGTGATAAAAAAAATTATCTCAAAAATTTTTCTGTGTTTATAAGTCATCTCTTTAAGAATAACGATCAGAAGTTTAAAATTAATTTGTTTCTAAGTATGATATTCTTTTGGGACATAGTAAAAAAGAAAGTATATCTTGTAAATTAGTAAAATCGAAGGTGTAAAATAGTAGTATATTTTTAACGAGATTTGCAAAAATATTGAAAGAAAAAAAATATGAACTGAAAATAGATGTGATATATCGATCCGACTTTAAATGTGGTTTGTCTTACACATACCGAACTGATTAGAAGAAGAGATTCATTTGGCAAATGGCATGACAAGTGAAGGGTTCGGTTCATTCTATAGACGTAATGACTTTGGGCAAATATTCATGATCAAATACAGCTTGAAGAATTCTACAAGGATCAAGAATGTTATATCTTTCAAGATCTACATTATTCGGCCGAGGGAGGGAGAAACGGAAAATGCAGTGCAAGATTTTCTCAAGACAAAACTTGAGCATCTAACTAATCATAAATGTGAGGCCAACCTCTCTAAACATAGTACCATCAAAATTTTCAACCATAAATATGCTATCCATCGTTATGAGGACCACAAAAGTTTCAGAAACCTACAATTGCATATCTATTGAAGGAAAATTTAAGGCATAGGGGCGATAATGTACAGCTAGATGTTGCCTAATAAATTTTGCACAGCCAAATCCCAGCAAAGAGCTGGTTGGTGCAAAAAACATCATAGAACTGGAAACCTGGTCCCCTCAGTGGATTGAAGTCCATCTAATTTTACCTACATTATCAATATTTTATTCAATAGTCCCATACCAACTCTTAAGGATTCTCCACCATTGACACAGAGTGAAAATCACAGTAAAATTCACCTACAATGAATCACGTCCAAGGATGCTACTAATAGTTCCACAGGCAATAATTAAAAACCATGAAAGGATTGGTTTGCTATTTCATTGTAAAACTAGCTGTAAGAAAATCAACAAAAATCGCAATGCAGCAAAGCGTACCGTTCATTGCTCAATCAGCCTTCAAGGTACATGACAAAGTATAACATGCATAACAACTACAATATTCACAGAGATAACTATCAAATGTGTATGGCTACAAAGTGAAAGGCACAAAGCTCTCGTGACATCAATCCAGAAGCTTTTTGTGCACCATTTTAGAAGCATATGCCTAAAACTAAAAGAAAAGCAGATGCCGGTATACATTCGTTCGAGCACATAACACAGGCCAGTTTTAAAGCTCATTGACGGCTATTAACTGGCATTTCATCTGCAGAAGCAAGATTGCATTGATTAAACGACTCAGGGGCAAGGTAGCTCAAACCAAAATTGCGCTTCTCCTCTGCTTTCTACAAGTTGACCACCTTCAGAAGACATGTTTTCCCTGAAAGGGTTGAGAACAATTTAATCAAATATTAATAGAAAATTACAATTGTGGACATACAGATTTTTTTTATTGCTATGCAAATTCCATTAACACAGCAGAGCAAACAAAAAAGAAGCAAATCATAATGTATGCAAAGAACTGCTACCCCAAAGGCAGCTTATATTAAGATTTTAGCAAGTCAACTACCGTAATGACGCAATGAAAGATCTTACAACTAATAACCCCTCAACAAAATGAGAACAGGCACTGAGTGTTGGCCAATCTTTTTTTGTTTTTCTTTTTTTTAAAATTAATGATTTTTTTTTTTTTTGATAAGTAAAAGTAATGATTTATATATTGGAAACTAATTTTCAACCACTACGTTCCATCTTTATCAAGTAAAAAGGTACAAGACTGAAACGATTTGGTATCTTTTGCCTTTTTAGGCATAGCGCACAGCACATTCTCTGCAATGAGAAGTGCACCTAAAGAAGGGGTTTGGGGGGGGGGGGGGGGGGGGGGGTGGGGAAATTCATCTACGATATTAAAATGGCCCAGGGTCAAAGAACCAAGCCCTCTAACCTGTTCATGTATCCTCTTGATTCAAGAAAACAACTGAATCCAACCCAAGGAGCTAGAGAGGAAAACAAGTGATGAGACGAGGTTGCATTTAGTTGAAAACATAAACCCTGTATTCAATCTTAGCCCACGGAAAAATTCTAGGAATGGACCATCAACTAAAACTTCATCAAACAAAGACAAACTGACTTCAAAATCAAAGCGGGAAACATCTCCCATTTCAATATGGTTAGCCAAAGAGACAGAGATATCAGACCCAAATCATGAATATGATGGTGCACACAGTGAGTTGGTTTATTAATGCAATTGCTTTTTCAGAGAACCCACATAAACAAGCATGTAGCAAAATTCTACGACCCGGTGCTATGAGTTGTGACTATCAAAAGGAGATAGTACGTGCAAACCCACATACAAGACACACAATTTTCTAATTAAACTTAGACAATTTCTTGATTAGTTTCTGTCATCCTTGCGCAGGGGTCATGCTAAGCTTCCCTGTATTTTAGCAACTTTTTTAAAAAAATAAAATTACTAAACATTAGAATTCAGATTAAGGAAATGGATTGAAACTGACAAGAATCTCCAGTCCCTATGGATAACATAAAAAGGGGGCAGATCCAACGCTCATAGGAACTATAAATGCTAACAGAACATGTTCTAACTGATCGAGCCAGATCCACGGTCAACCTATCCATACACATCTACAGACAAAGATCTACAAATCACTATATCCAACAACAACAGTACCTCAATCATAAAATAGTTTGGGTCAGCTACTAAGCATGTTGGATAAATTCACTCCAAAATGCAATTAATTGCAACCAAGTTTTATCCCAAATTCATAACAAGTACAGTACAAGTAATTACCTCAGCAATTTCAATGTAGCCATCCAACAACTTGAACTCTGATGATCAGAACGAGTTCATCTCAAGACAATAAGTCCTCCTCTTCAACAACATTCTCGCAGCCATCCCATAAGGCTCCTCAAATGCAGCTGCTATCCAATTTCCATCCTCTTTCTTAGGCTGCTGCTCGCTTGGCCTAATCGCCACCAAGGTCGCCCCTTTGAGCACTGTTCCATCAGGTAGTTCCAAATGCGGGGCGTACCAAAGGCGCATATTCAGTGCAGGCACCTGAGTCCTCTTTGAAGCTGACGAAGCCGATAATGGCTTCACCCTCAGTTCCTCCAGCTGCTCCCTATTCATACACAACACACCTTGTCCATCCCCATCCGTCAATACCAAACTATCCAACGTCTCATGCTCAGCTATTATTGGCTGCAACAGATAATGCCTCGCGGACGCGGCAATCAACGAACTAATCGTCCACACCACCCGCAACTTCAATCCCCCATTCGTGTAAAATGACTCCGGTATACTCCCATTATCGGTCTCAACATTACCATCATTCTCATTCATATTCCCATTCTCATTCACTAACACATTATTAGGACTAATAACGGAACTCGCCCCAAGGATAACGCAATTATCAAGGGTGGATCCGAAATCAGCTCGCCATTTCAACAAAACACCATCATCAATACCTAATTCACCACTAGGCAATTCAATCCTTAAAAACTTCAACTCATTAAAATTCTTCAAAACCTGGGTAGGTGAATGATGGGTAACGAAATTCTGATCAAAATCACCAACAACATCATCGTCCAACGATGCAGCACCAGCACGTCGCGAACTAACAGATATAAACTGAGATATAGACTGGAAAGGCTTAAGAATACCAGAAAACACAAGCCTAAAAAGGGAAGAAATAGGATGGCGCGATTTATTATTATCAGAAGTAGCAAGTGAAGACGATGATGAAGACGATGAGGATGCAGCATCATCATCAGAAATAACACAATCAACACGAACAATAACGTTGTCAACAATAGGGACAAGAGAATTAAACCTTTTAGAAACTAAACAACATCTCCCTAAAGCTTTAACATCACCAATTTTATTGAAAACTAATAAAAGAATAGAGTCAGGTAACCTGTCAAAGTGATCTACTGGTTCTGGATAGATCCTTACTTTTAGATCTGACCTAAATGACTCCATTTTATTGCAAAATCAAGAACTGGAAAATGAAACAGGGTTTTAACTTTTAAGGGGAAATAGATAAAGGGGTTTATGGATCTAATGGAAAAGACATGATTTTGGGGAGAAAAGAGAGAAATTTTGGAGGAATTGATTAGTATTTTGCTGGGGTTGGACAAAGGGAAAGGTGATGAGAGATATAGAAAGAGAGGAAAGAGGAGTGAAGGGATGTTGTGCGCGTTTTGGGGATAAAAGCGTATTGTTTTGGTGTGTAGGGTGTGCTGCCTGGAGAGTGGTTGTGTTTTTTTTTTTTTTCCCTTTCGTTTTCTCAAGCATGATTAACAACATCATCAACATCAACATCATACTCAATATGGTCTCACAAGTGGAGTTTGGAGATGGAAAGTGGGGGTATGAAAAGAGTGAATGGAGTCTGAGGAGGATGAAGTATGCACAAATCTTACCACTACCTCAATTAAAGTAGAGAGACTGCTTTCAGATAGACAGGCAGCTCAAGAGAGACAGTTTTGAAAACAGTTTGGAGAAGAACGGGATGTCAACATAGTTCTCCAAAAAAATTCACTACATGTACCCTTTAATCTTGGTTATAATTTTTTGTCCCCACTTAAGAATGGTTTAGCAAAATGGCCTCAGGGCAGCACTTCAAGTTATAAATTGACAAGTGATACCACGGGTGCAGCACTTCAAGGTATAACTGCCTCTTTGGGCAATATAAAAGGCAAGTGCTGCATGCAGGGGTAGCACTTCAAGTTATCTGGGAGAATGTTGAAAGAGATAAAAGGTCAAGTGCTACTTAAAAGTGATAGACAAGTGTTGCAAGTGCTGCCTGCAAGGTAGCACTTCAAGTTATCTGAGGAGAATGTTGAAAGAGATAAAAGGTCAAATGCTACCACAGGGGCAGCACTTACTTAAAAGGGATGGCAGGATGCGGGCGTCAATATAAGATTTTTATATGGGTATTTTCGTCCGCCAGTAGTACTTCAAGTTATAAAAGGTCAAGTGTTGCTTCGCATAATGTACTTATTTAAAGTTAGTGGAGGCCATTCTTGCAAACTATTTTAAGCGAGGTCAGTTAGCCTAAGGTGGCATAGTTGTGTAATTCACCTGAAGTTCTCAAGTATGATTCATTTGTCTTTTTTAGGTAAATTATAATGGGTAGAAGTTTTATTTTTTCCATGAACTATGTGAAATTGTCCAGCTTTATCGTTCGTTAGAAAAATGTCTCATTCTAATTTCTACCATGAGTGTTTGAATCTTGTAGATTATAATCTATTTTTAGGGGTGTCAATTTGATAATGACAGAAATAGAAATGAGACAATTTTTTAATAAGGGTTAAATATGTACAATTTTGCACCGTCCATGGGTAAATTTGGTCATTTGCGAAATATAAATTATGATAGACATCCATATATTTGTCACTTAAGTTTAGGCCTCAATGTTTGCACTTAATGAGGTGTGAATCATATAGATCTTTTAAACCTTAAGTGTATTTAATTTTTACTTTTACAACCACTTACTGAGTGTGAATAGATCCAAACCATTTGAATCTTGAACATTTTTTTTAAATCATTAGAAGGTTATTCAAAAATTTTGAGAATATAACTTATCAGAACCACTCTTTTATAGCAACAACCAATCACCACTATACAACCACTACCGTCAACTTTCACCACCATCATCACAACCAACCACCACCAATAGTTACTACTGAACCAACAACCTTAACATCACAACTATATGGCCAACCACAATCACTTCCACCACCACCACCACCACCACCACCACCACTACCAGGCACCAGCTACAAGCATAACAATTACCCCCGCCATTCCAAACATCTCCATCATCACAACCGCGATGACGATAAACTAACACCACTACCACCATTCCCAACCCAAATCAACACTACCATCAACCATTAACACCTTTTAGCACCCTCCACCATCACACGCCACGGTTACCAATCACTTGCAACGTAACCAACCATATACTCACCACATGCTAGTCACTACCACAATAACGACATCGGTCATCATGATTATCATCACCGCCTTAGCCACCACCAGTCCGCTACTAGCCACTAGCCTCAACCATCAATTTATTGTGGCAATATATAGGTTATCATATGAAATAAATAAGAATGGGTATGCTATTCATGGTATATGGGTATTAAGTGTTTGATTTAGAAATACAGGGATGTATCCAATTAGTAATATTATAAGGATGCTTAGTATTATGTCCTTACTTTATGATTTTAGTGATATAAAAAACAGTTTATCAATACCTTCACTATTTAATTACTACACCAATTACAATTTATATGATAGTATTTCCTTTTACTTCAATTTAAAAAAAAACATAAGTTTTGTAAACGTATAGAAATTTAACGAAAACTTCTTATTGATCCTTAATGGTCAAACAAACATTATCCATGTTTGATCACATATTTTTAAAATTTTATAACAATGCAAATAATCTTTTAGGATGTCCTCTATGTGAAAAGTACTAATTTCATTCTTAACATCGTGTCTAAATATATTATGCCATATGAATTGAAGTGGTAAAGTACATAATTGTATCTTCCTATCAATACATGCAAAATATTCAAGCCCAAATAAGTGATGTGTGGTTGAAATTGAAAAAATGAATGTCTGATGTCACGAAAAAGAGCACCATATATTATTAAGTTACGAAAAGTGTTTCAATGATTGTTGGTTTTGCTATTTTTCTGGTGCAGTCAGACCTGGCTCGCTGCACCTCTCGCTAAGTGAGAGGTCACACGAGGCTTGTTTTACAACAACTATAAATATGTGCACTCTATTTTAGATTTTTGTCATTTCTCAATTTTCTTCTTGAGACTTAGAGCACGTGATAAAGCTATATTGGGCTTGAGATTTATTCATGCTCTTGAGGCAAGATTTTTAACATCTATTAATTATTATCAACACTAAATTATGCTTGAATCCATATTTTGATTCATGAAACTAGTAAGAATCTTGAGAAATTACGGTAGAAGCATAAACTTGTATTTTGAGAACTGGAGGTACCTATTGAACTTCAAATAGGAAAACCTTTGGATATTTAGGATCAATAATGAATAGATAAATGAATTTTGAAGTCGGATTTGAAATTCGAGGTAGTGGTTTTGAGTTAATCTTTGGCATAAACCCTATGTTGTCCAGATTTAGTAATTGGCGAACTAAAAGAACTCAAATTTAGAATCTAATAATTGATTTGAACTCGTGAGACGTTGCATAACTCGATTTTAGTTTTTGTTTGTATTTTCAACCCTGGGGCCTTGTGAGAATTTTAACCCTTTCTCTCCCGACCTTTCTCTCCCGAATGTGTAAAGATTTATCCTATTTTTTTAAAATTTACCGTTCTATTTATTAATTTGATTAGACTAGGGTCATTTATAGGGTATTCAACACGGCAACACTATCGCGGAGTAGCATGACAGTGCTTCGGATCGAGGTAGGTTATTTTATCCTTTTCTTTGGGTTGATTCTTCCACATTGGTATTTATGTGTATATTCCTTGGACATGCGTAGCTGCCATGTATAGTTCTTATGCCCGGTTGTTAAAAATGAACTTATAAAACTATTTATAAATATATTTGATTATTTATTGAGTTCTTAACTTGTTTGAGCGTATATTACATTAGGACTATCTCAAATTATTTGAGCATGAATTTGGACATACATTTATGCATTTGACATGATTTGGGCATGTGGATTCACATACTGATATTGTATTTAGACATGTAGACCAATTACTAGTTTTGGTACAGGATTATGATTTGGGCTTGTGGACTCATGCACCGGTATTATACTTGGACTTGTGAAGTTATGAGCTAGTTGTTCGTTGCATCTTTATATGCATATGTCATATATAATTGATCATTTCATGTGATGAATTTTAAAGGAAAGGATTGGAAGTACTTTTTCTTGAAAATTTATTTTTGGAATAATGTCATTTCAAATTCTTTACTTATCCTGCTAACCTATTGTTGAAACATACTAAATATTATCACATGAATGCTTTCCTATGCATTTGGACGTATTCTACCCTCCCTATGAGGTATTAGACAGACATCCTATTTGTTTATTATATTTTTCTTAGTGCAAGGACCCATTAGATGAGATTGGTAACTTATTTATTGTATTTTCCTACATATTAACACAATGTCATTGACATTTTATCTAAGCAATTCTTTCTTTTTTTGTAAGAAAAGGAAAAAGGACCCATTAGTCATGCCAAGCTCTTTAAACATTTGTATGTAGTTAAAGACAAGGAAAGTCAAGAACTTTGGGTGAGTCAAGCCTCATGCTGAAACAACGTATGCAAGCTCGTAACTTCAAACTTCTCATTTTTCTTCAACATTTACATAACACTTGTCATGAATTTTATTTCAGATTAGCTAAAAAATCACTAAGCATGAATGGTGTAGTCAGGATTTCGATACTGGCCGCTCAGCCCCTAAAGCAACCGCCATTTGATGAGGAAACTTCACTCTGGTTGGAGGTGAATTGTGGCATATAAAAGGGTAGAGCATATGGCCTTGGATCACTTATTTGCATGCTCAGGAGGATGTATACTCATTACGCCAGTAAATAGAAAGGCTGAAGGAAACCAGCGAAGCAGACTATGAGGCTTCATAGTCGAAAGTGGAGAACATGATGAATAAGTTCATGCCATGGGAAAACATAGACATAATTTGAGGTTAGAATCTGACTCTAGAGTAGTGATGTGTTGGATGTTATAGATTTATATTTGATTGTTATTTACAATTTAAAACTATAGTCTTGTGTTTTGAATTTGGATGCTAGACTTGTTGTTTGATTTTTGGACATGATTTTAAATCTTTAGACTTGTTCTAGATGTTTAATTGTTAAAAATTTGGTGTACTGGGTGAAAATTTACCGAGCCTCGACGATAGGGTTCGTAACATGGTTTGATTGAACCCTTTGGAAGCAAGCTTTCAAGTAAGATCGCTCAGTTACCAAGGCATCTAGGAAACGGGCCTTAGCTACAAGTTATCCCTCGAGGCGATTGAAAGACAACCATCACGAGGCATGTAGCTTACCTCTCGGTGAAGATTCATTCTTCGGTGAATGAGCCCATGTCTTTTGTAACTGACGACCGTTGCCCGCACATTTAATAAGGAGATCATGGTCAGACCACGACTGAACGTGTAGTAATGACCATTAAGCACAGTAATTGCTATTCTCATCCTTATAAACTATAAATAGGGGCTATGTAATTAAGGAAGGGTATCCACAAATATATGAAATACACTTACTCTTTGTTTCTGAGCTTTTGTCTAATTTTCTTTATCAAATTTCTTGTCGCTTACGACTTTGATACAAATAGTTGCTAGTTAACCCAAAATAAATTTGATTTGTTGTTCTAATCAGATTTAGGCCAACACAAATTGGCGCCGTCTGTGGAGAATTAGCAATAACAATTGTTCCAAAGTCATGTTCCCAACTTTACATACCATTTTTACCAATATCATTCAATGGCAGGCAATACTAACACCTCCGATAACACAACGATCCAAACTCCCGACCCAATCGCTAGTGTTACTTCATCAGGTGATGGAACACTAATTACGCCACTTGGCTTAATGCCGCCACCTGGCTTAACACCACCTCCTGTCTTAACAGCGCCAATTAGCTTGATGCCACCAGCCGGTTTAGTGCCACCCGCTGATCTGACTCCGCTAACTAGCCTAAGCCCCCCTAATTGAGGTTACGTTACCACCACCAACCGATCCCTTATCATCAAGTTCAAATGACCCTTTCCAGCTGTATGTGATAGCCACTTTGCAACGGCTTCAAGAGCAATTCGCTGCTTTCTCTGGAAATGGGAGAAACGCAGTAAATCTCACCGAGCCTCCACTTGCCACGCTCAATGGAAGCATCCCGAATGTTGTTTCCGTGGGCACAACAACAGGAGGACTTCCAAATGGGGCCGCATCTGGTGGTTCGGGGTCTGCTCCATTGGGAAATCAACTGTTTGGGGCAACCCCAATGGTGGCTGAACTTAGCTCCTGTCAGACTTGAGAAATGGAAGAAATAGTTTGAGGCCAGCATGGAAAAATGGCTTGAAAATGTCCCTGGTCTCAGGAAGCCCCAACGAGCTATAGATATTGAGAAATGCAGGCAACAACCTTTTAAGCCTGAGGCTGCTCCCTCTCTCATTCCCAAACACTTCAAGTTGCAAATCCTGAAGAAGTACGATGGAACAACTAATCCCGTTGATCACATAACTGAATATATGGCTATGTTCAAGAGCAACGACTTGACACAGGTGGAAAGGGAGTCAATGTTTCTTAAGAAGTTTGCTAACACCCTTGAGAAAGGAGCATTGCGCTGGTACATACACCTTCATTTTGAGTCAATATCAAACTTTGAAGAATTGGCTGAGATGTTCATCAAAGCCCATACTGGAGCCTAGAAAATCCTTAAACAAAAGATATCTTCGAGGTTAAACAAAAATACCTCGAGTTAATCAAGGACTTCCTCGAGCGCTTTCAAGCGGAAATGATGGACTTGCCAAAAATGGATGATACTTTAGCAGTCATGGCTTTTGATAGAAATATAAATGTGAGTAACTCCGAGGCTGCTGCTGAACTGAAGAAGGAGCTCCAGCAGTATCAATCCCAAACTTAGGATGAAATGCACAACAGAGCCTCTTCAAAAATCAGGCTCGAAGAGGCCGAATGGAGGATGCCAGGTTTGTACAGTTCGTACCGAGGCCAAGCGGAGTCCTCTCGACGCGCCAATGCACTACGAAGGAACTCAAAAGAGTGATACAAGCTTTATAATTCGTAGAGGTAGCACGTAAGCCAACGCCTCATAGGGCAGCAATATGTAAGTCAAAGGCTAGGGGGGATAGTCGGCACGAATGCCAATCTGAAGAACTCCTCGGGACCATCCTTGGTGTCCATGGATAAAGATTTTCCCCGAATCCCTGATTATAATTTTAACATTTCCACTTCTGAGCTGGTAAACGCCATAAAAGGGATGCCGGACCAAGGAGTGAGGTTGCTGAGGGACATGAGAACACCCCCGGGGAAAAGAGATCAGACTTAGCATTGTGAGTTTCATATGGATTATAGGCATGCCACCGAAGACTACAAGGCGTTGCATCTCGAGGTGGCTCATCTTCTCAAGAAGGGTCTATTAGTTGAGTATCTCACCGACAAGAGGAAGCAAAATTTTTCCAAGAATAGGGGATGGGGATAGCCGCCGAAGGCACAGTCTCCAAAAATAGTGGTGAATGTTATACCTGGGGGATCGGAGGTAAATGGTGTCAACTTTGCCGCTGCGAAGAAAGTCACAAAGCTTTCAATCACTATAGAGAAAAGGACCCGAGCTAGTGGGTCGAAAAATGAGATAGTCTTTAATACAGAAGACTGTGATGGGATGAGGTTTCCCCATCATGATTCTTTAGTGATCATGTTAAGGATCAATGACTGCGATGTCAAGTGAGTTTTGGTTAATCCTGGCAGCTCGGTAAATATCATCAATTATGGAGCTGTTAAGAAGATGTGGTTGAAAGACCTCGTCATCCTGAAAGCAACCATATTGATAGGATTCAACAATTCAACCAAAAAGACACTTAGGGAAATCATTCTCACTTCAACTGCTGAAGGAGTCGATAAGAAGAATGTTTTCCAAGTAATGGCAGAGGATATAGCTTATAATGTTATCCTCGGAAGGCCTTGGATCCATGAGATGGAAGTTGTTCCATCTACCTTGCACCAGGTATTTAAGTTCCCAGCACCATGGGAAATTCGTCCTATCCGAGGTGAACAACGAATAGCTCGTGAGTGCTACTAGGTTGCGATAAAGAGTTGAGTAGCTCCGGCCGAGCCATCCAAATAGAAATTATTTAGCCTGGGGCCCAATGAGGAAGAGAGCTCGGTTCTTAAAATAGGCTCTCTAAGGGGCAATGGAAAAGGTCCCATGACTTCTGACATTGAGGTACGTTACCCTTCGTCAAGCACAATCTTTCACTTACAACGTCAAGCTATCAATACCCCAACACTTGGGTCGAATGATGCTTACCCCTTATTTTTCTTTGCTTGTCCTTTTCAGGAAGCGAAGGGAACGGAAAACAGTGCTCGGGTCTGCATTCTTCACACCTGAACACTAGGGGGATGCAAGAGGAGTTGGCTCAGTTAGATTTTGACTCACTCAGTCCATAATCGGGGACTTCAAACGGAACCCGAAGATTAGCAATCCGTACACCGGGGACTGTTCCCTTAGGAGTAAGTCTAGTTGTTTATCGTAATTGTCCGAAGTGGCTGTTGTAATAAGAATTTGCCTAAGTCTTGTCATGACTAGAACTTTTGTAAATTGGCTCGAATTTCATCTATAAAACTTATTCTAGTTTCTTTTTTATTCGATGTTTAAAGCCAGCTTTTATTTTTACGCCTCGGCTCGTGAGCGAGACATTGTTCTAAGCTAGCTTCATTTTATATTGTCTAAGCTCTTGCAAGCAAACAACTCAAGTGATATGAGAGAAACACTTCCAAATGTTCATTAACGGCTCGGAGGCCAGCGTAAGAAAATTTACAAATGGCCCGGAGGCCTAAAGCTCGAAGGCCCAAAAAAAAAAAGAGCACTGACGAAGTTCACTCGTCAGAAAATGGAGCTTCCGAGCCCTCAATATCTTCATCACTCGAGCTTTCAGTTCTCGAAGGAAGATTGCTCATCAGTAGCTGAGCCTTGGCGACGTCCTATTTTTCCCTGGCTTTTTTTGCATCCAAGTCCGCTCCAGCTTTGCACTGCTCGAGGGTCTTAAGCTTGGTCTGGATAATAGCCCAGTTTCTGTCAACTCGGGCTCTAGTATCCCGAGACTTCAGCTTAGTCTTGATCTTGGACTTAATCTTGAATGAGAACATGGCTCCCTCACTCTGATGGGTGTCAACCTTTGACCCGAGGGTTTGAGTTTTGGCCTTAAGCTCAATCATTTCAGATGAAAGCTCCTTTGACTGGCTTTGAAGCTGCTCGGTCAAATCATCAATTGTTGTATTTAATGCTTCAATTTCAGCCCGGACAATTTCTTCTTGAGCTTTCTTCTCAGCTTCAAGTTTAGTAATGGTCTCTCAGGACTTATCCAGCTCGAGGTTTGATTCTTCAGCTTCTTTGATAGCTTGTCTAGGTCAATCTCGGAGTTAAACAAATGCTTCTCGAGCTCAGCAACCTTGGCTTGAAGTTTAGCCCTTATACGATCCAATCGCTCCCCCATCATCCTCAGATCTGCTGCTCGGTGAGCCTAAATCTCGGTTGCCTTCATAGAGTAAACGAAACTCTGCAAATAGGAGGAAAAGAGTTACAAAGGTACAAATGAAATTGAGAATGAAGCAATTTGAGTCGAGAAGAAAAAATTACATGAATTGCGTGCTGAGATGCATAAGCCATCAAGTCATCGATTGGCAAACCCTCGAAGCGTTCTCGCTCTGTTGGCCGACCAAATCCTTAAGACTGATGGGAACAACCACTGTATTGTTCAGCATGCACAGATTGGGGGGGGGGGGGGAATTCTTATCACCCTAGGACTCGCTTCAGAAGCCGAGGGGTGATCAGCCCGAGCGGAATCTTCATCTGCCCCCTCTTCACATCGAGCAAGATCATCAATCGCCCTCTCCTCGGTAGAAAGATTCTCAGCCACTTTGGCTTTGCCCTTAGCCTTTTTAGTGGCTCGGTTTTTTTCAAGGTCAGCCACCTCGACCTCATTATGGGCATCACTATTTGTAGGCTCATCGACTTGGTCACGCTAAGGAACTTCAGGTGACTCAACCCGATGGCGTTTAGCTCTGGAGGAGTTAACTGCTGCTCCCTTTCTTTTCCTTGAATCTGAACAGATGAGAGGATCATTAAAAAAGAAGCGAGAAAAAAGATGAAGAAAGCAGTTAAGCCAAGGACTCAAACCTTTTGAAGTCTTGCAGCTGGATGACATCTTTAAAGCTTTGGCCTTGGAAAGAACCCCGACCAAGTCCTCTAAGTCTTTCAAACTATCCCCAGCCTCGGGGACTTCCACTTCTTTCTTCTCTTCCTCCTCCTCCTCATTCTTCTTCTTCTTCTTCTTCTTCTTCTTCTTCTTCTTCTTCTTCTTCTTCTTCTTCTAATCTTCTTTCTTCTCTTCCTTTTCTTCTTCCTCTGGCTCGGTAACCGCCATATTGGGAAAACCTGCAAAAGAGAAAGTAAAAGAATGAGGGACTTCCACTTCTTTCTTCTCTTCCTTTTCTTCCTCCTCTTACCATGCCATTTGCACGACCACTGGTTCTCCTTCAACGCCGCCAAGATCATCCACAATCTCTCTGGCCTTTGCTTGGCGACGATAAGTTATGAATCCAAGCAGTCAAACCCTTCGGGGGTTGATTGGAAGCTTCTCCGCTAAATATACAAAGAATTGATTAAAGCTTGAGGAGTTATGCAAATAAAAAAGGAGAAATCAGGGTTCGACAACTTATGAGTTCTGTTCAACACTTCATGGAATCCAACCTCGGAAGAAAGAAGAGTAGTGGGATGATAACGAACTGATCACACCAACCACGATCCTCGGTATCATCACCCTTCGTGATTAAAGAAAACTTGCCTCATTTGCTCAACTGGACAACTTCATCTTTATTCATGGTAGGGTAAAAAAGGGAAATAAAAGGGAAAGTAAAAGGGACCTTGGCTCGTTGAATCAGGAAGTCAAGGTATTGAATGACCCTCCAAATACCGGGACCGAGCTGAGCCAAGCATAAATTGTATGTTCGGCAGAAGGTGTCAACTATGTGGTGAACTGGGAGTGTAAAACCTATCGTAAAGGGATAGGTGTAGAAGAATGAGAGCCCGGGGACTCTATCACAAGTATGATTCTCCGGTTCAGGAACCACAATTTGGACCTCGGGGCCCCAATTGCAATCTTCACGAACTTGATCTACGTGAGCTTGTGTAATTAGGCTCGGTGATTGCTGAACAGGCACATTCCTATTTTCTCAAGGTCGGAAGCCGTTTGCTTTTGCATTCTGAAATCTTTATCGGGGTCATATTTTGAGGGAATCACCTGATGGGGTTAAATTCTCCGGTGAAAGATTTCTTCTTGGGCTTTGAAGCTTCAGCGGTTTCAACCTCATTATTGTCATCATTGGCGACCTCTTCAGTCGCGACTCCATCATCTCCGAATGATACGTCCTCCTAGTTGGTGGTGTCGCGACGGTCGGAGGTGATTTATTTGTCATCCTCCTGGTGAAATAACTTTTTGTGGCACTGGTACATTCGCCAACTCACCACTCGTTACCTTGGTGTTATAATCCATTGATCTTACTTTTGGTGATTTAGAAGTATTTTAGGTAGAAGACATGACAGCAAGATTTTGACAGAGGGAAAAGTTGCAGAAAAACTTGTTACTGTTGATCAAGGATTTAAGGAACAATGTAAATGGTGGACAAGTTGGTCGACTTATAGAAGAGGTGATACTCAAGTGCTTTGAAAAGTTGCCACCATTACTTTTATCTTGGGAAGGTAAAACGAAGGGTTACAACCGTTCAGAAAACGCCGTATGCAGTGAATGAGATGTTGAAAGGACGGCTAGCTTTTCAAATTCCTTGGCGGAGAATTTGCTATGTCACTCTCCCGCCGTCTTTATTCCAACCCTTGGATAATCTTGACTTCCGGGGGGTGAGGGGACTATCTGTATTGGGTGAAAATTTACCGAGCCTCGGCGATAGAGCTCGGAACATGGTTTGATTGAACCCTTTGGAAGCAAGCTCTCAAGTAAGCTCGCTAAGTTACCTAGATGCCTCGGGTAGGAAACGGGCCTTAGCTACAAGTTATCCCTCGAGGCGATTGAAAGACAACCATCACGAGGCGTGTAGCTTGCCCCTCGGTGAAGATTCGTTCTTCGGTGAATGAGCACATGCCTTTTGTAACTGACGAACGTTGCCCACATATTTAAGAAGAAGATCATGGTCAGGCCACGACTGAACGTGGAGTAATGGTCATTAAGCACGGTAATTGCTATTCTCATCCTTGTAAACTATAAATAGGGGCTATGTAATTAAGGGAGGGCATCCACAAAAAATAAACTTACTCTTTGTTTCTGAGCTTTTGTCTAATTTGTTTTCTCAAATTTCTTGTCGCTTACGATTTGATACAAATTATTGCTAGTTAACCCAAAACAAATTCGATTTGTTGTTCTAATCAGATTTAGGCCAACACATTTGCTAAATTATATTTTTTTAGAAGTTGATAAATTAATTTTGTGGCTTGATATTCTTGGATGGTAGTTGTTTTACATTTGGCAGGTGGTGTAGCTTTGATTTTAGGCTTTAGTTTTGTAGGTTAAACCTTGTTTCCAAAGGACTGGTCAAATATTCGTCAAAATATTGGTAAAATTTTTTTGAAGTATTCATAATTATCTACATCATCTATCGAAAACATTTCCAAGAAATTCATATATTTTCAAAAAACTCTATTGGAAATTTTATAAAAAAATTATTTATTCAAAGGTTCCTATTGCGTCTGTTGAAAAGTTAATATAAAAAATAATTAATTATCTTTTATTTCTGACCGTTTAGGTTGGAAATTTAAATTAAATAATTATTTATTTTATTTTTTCTACTGACATGGTTGGAAACTTTAAAATTTGATCCGACTTTCATGATTAAATGTTTTGAATGAGTTCGTTGGAAAGTGGAAGTATCGACAAGCTCCATAAAAAATATCGCCGTACGAGATTTTTTCCGACCGATCGATTCCAGTTCGGAAAACGGATCTCCTTCTGATGGTGAAACTAAATTAAAGAAAGAAAATTTCCTATTTATTGAACATTGTAACTTTCTAGTGAGTACACATATAGTTATGTTGAAAATGAAAAATATTGGTAATTGATACATTTTGTTAAATATTAGTCCTTATTTCGTATTTAGGGGTTTTGAAAGATTTAAGTTAAATTTTCCAATTTTTTCCAATTTCAGAATTTAAAAAACATATGAACTGTCTATTTATAATTTTAATTTGTCTTACAGGTAATTGATTTTAGATACATTTAGTTACGGGTGTACGTGGTGTTACAAAAATAAAACATTTACACCGTTTTGAAATGAAAATATTATATAAACTTATATTTATGTAAGCTTTTCATGATCTTAAATGTGTAAGTGTGTGATTTTAAATATGAGGAGTATGTTTGTAATTGAATCATATTACCGATATGTTTAGTGTAACTTACCTTTTTTTTTTTTTTTTTTAACCTCGAATAGAGACGAATATGGTGTTGTTCTTAATCAGCTTTATCTTAATAACCTAATTATCTTGTCTGTTGTATGTTTCCATATTTTCCTTTTTCCTCTGATCCTTTTCTCCTCTAAATTATATCCTTGCATTTGGAAGTATTTGCTCGTTCCTTTCGCCTTATCAATCGATTAGTTACAGCCTTTATTTTGGATTTGATGAAAGAAATCTACTTTTTCTTGAAAAGCTCTAGCATCTTCTTGAAATAAGAATTTTCCAGCAGGGTCCAACATGTCAAAAGTAGTACTAAATGAGAGGAACTTGGTGCTAGAAGGGATAAATTATGACGGCATCCCAAAGAATGGTACTTTCCTACTTATTTGCTAATTGAAGTAATTATTAAGGGATTTCCACATAAATAGTCTTCAATATATCATATTAATAAGTCACCTAGTACTAACATAATCTAGCCACAATATTTATATTTAAAATTTGATTTATAATTAAAATATGGCATATAGTTAAATTGATATTCTTTATATATAATTTCTATACACATATATACACACATATATTTGTCTTATATTTATTAAATATTTATATCATCAAATTATATCTCATAAATATGCTAGAAAAATAAAGAAAAGACGAAATATGGTTACAAAAAGTGGATAAGGGTTGAGAATTTAGGTGAGTTAAGCAAAAGCCCAAGCGAAAAGATTCTTGAACAAGTGTATTGGGTAAAAATCAACTCGCGATGATTCGCCTCGGTCGCGCGGTCCGGTAGTGACCGAGGACACAACAACAAGCCAAAGACCGACACAAGCAAGTTGGTCAATGAAGTCATACCTCAAGGTGGTCACCGAAGGCAAGCCGTAAGCTAAGCTTCGGTGACGTTCACCTCGAGCGAATAGCAAGGCCTCCTCACCGAGGTCATACACATGCGCCTCGGCGAACAGCCTCGGCTCCAGCGGCTTTGCAGCCCACTACTTCAGCCCACTAACTCCTTCAAATAATGCCAAGATCGTCGGCCAAAGCACAATGGATAGTGGAGAACGTGGGCAAGGCTCCTGAGCCTATAAATAGTACTTCATTTTGTACTATAGGCATCCAGAAATACATACTGAAACTCTGCCCAAATTTGTACTCACTATCATATATTGAAATCAACTTGTTTTTTCGCGCATATATTCAATTTTCGCACTTATGTTTATTTCGTGCATTTTTTTATGCATTGATACGAAGTTTTGCTTATATTCGAATCCAAATTCTATTTGTGATCCTAAAACTGGTTTAGGGCCATACAACTTGGCGCCGTCTGTGGAGATATAACCAGAAACGCTTTGTTCCAAAGTTTCATGTTCTTTTTTCGTCAAAGCTAATAGTTCAACGACATTATGGCTGACAACAGTGATAATCTTAATGAACGGGCTGGCGCTCTGTCGAGCCAACAGCCTATGTCACCAATGACAACCGAAGAATTCCAAGCTTACGTTGTCACCGCATTTAGAGCTCTCCAAAGTCGACAGGATGAGCAAGTCAACATCAACGCTGAGTTCCACGCTTCGTTAGAAGCGAGGAACAGTGCAGCCCCGAACGGAACCCAGACTTCGGCTCCTGGAGGAGGCATCCCGCCCTTCGTTCCTACGGGCGCGATAATAGGGGGACCTCCCAACCGAGGGTGTTGTTTCAGCCACACTTCAGGACGATTTCCACCGTGGCTGAAACAACACCCTCGGTTGACGAGGAGAGGTTAACCAGGGAAATTAAAACGCGCGTCGAGGAACGCGTTGAAGCTCGCGTTGGGGCGCATGTGGACAAGCGTCTCAAAAGCGTGCCTGGGATGACAAAAACCGAAGATGAGCTTGATATAGACCAATACAGGGAGCTACCCTTCAAGCCCGAAGCGGCCCCAGCTCCGACTCCTAAAAATTTCAAGCTGATGTTTTTAAAGAAATATGATGGGACAACCGATCCCATAGAGCATGTAATGGAGTACATGTCAATGGTGAAGAGCAATGACTTAACGGCGATAGAGCTCGAGTCAATGTTCTTAAAGAAGTTTGGCGAGTCCTTGGAAAAGAGCGCGCTACGTTGGTACATGTGCCTACCAGCGGGGTCGATCTCCACCTTCAAGGAATTGACCAACGCCTTCGTGAAGGCCCACACTGGGGCACAAAAAATCCTCCAGAGGAAGGAGGATATTTGTGAGGTCAAGCAGAAGCCCGGTGAGCCCCTCAAAGGGTTCCTCGAGCGCTTTCATGCCGAGCGCATGGAATTACCTCGGATGGATGATACTCTAGCTATCATGGCATTCGAAAAGGGTATCAATGTGTGCAGCTCTGACGCTGCTGCTGAGTTGTGAAAGGAGCTTCAGCAATACCAAGTGCTGACCTGGGATGATTTGCACAAGAGAGCCTACTCCAAGATAAGATTGGAGGAGGCTGAGTTTAAAAGCCGAGGTTACAGTAACAAAAATCGAGGTGAATCCTCGCAGCGCGCCGAGGCGTCGCGTGGGAGTTCAAAGGGGAGGTATGAGCCATACACCTCCACGAGCCAGCCTATCAGCCAAAGGTTAGGAAATTCTTTTGGAGGCTCGTCCTCGAGCTCGCATATTAGCCAACGGCTTGGGGGGAAGGTTCACTCTAACTCGAACCAGAAAATGTCCTCGGGCCAAGGCTCGGCTGCAAAGAAAGATTTGCCCCGGATCCCTGATTATAATTTCAACATATCGACCTCGGAGTTGGTCCATGTATTCAAGGGAACCCCTGGGGTAAGAGTGCCCAAGGACATGAGAACTCCGGCGGGCAAGAGAGTCCAAGACTTGTACTGCGAGTTCCATGCTGACTATGGTCACAGAACTGAGGATTGCAAAGCTTTGTACCTCGAGGTGGCCCACTTATTGAAGAAAGGAGTATTGGCCGAGTTCCTCACTGACAAGGGAAAGGACAATTACTCCAAAAACTGAGGGGATGGACATCCGCCTCGGGCTCCACCCCCAGAAAGAGTTGTGAACGTCATCACCGGGGGTTCAGAAGAGAACGGGGTGAATTTCGCAGCCGCAAAGAAATTCGCCAAACTGTCGATCACTATGGAGAAAAGAACCCGAGTTGGAGGCTCGGGCAAAGAGATCGTGTTCGATGACGATGACTGTGATGGGATGATGTTCCCCCACCACGATGCACTGGTCATCATGCTGAGAATCAATGACTCCGACATCAAGCGAGTCTTGATTGACCCCGGTAGCTCGGTCGGCATAATCAGCTAAGGGGCCGTTAAGAAGATGTGGCTCAAAGGAGAAGTCGTTCCCAAAGCGATAATATTGACAGGCTTCAACAACTCTACAGAGAAGACGTTGGGTGAAATTACACTCAAAACATTCGCCGAGGGAGTTAGCAAAGAAACATTGTTCCAAGTGATGCCCGAGGACCTTGCCTATAATGTGATCCTCGACAAGCAATGGATCCATGCCATGGAAGCTGTTCCTTCCACGCTGCATCAAGTGATCAAATTCCCTACACCTTAGGGGGTTCGGTCGATAAAAGGAGAACAACGAGTAGCGAGAGAGTGCTACTCGGTCGCCTTGAAAAGTGGAGTCGCCCCGAACGGGCCAAAGAAATAGCAATCAACGCAACCGGGATCAAGCGAGGCAGACCTCCAAGGTGAGATAGAAAAGATTCCGGCATGCGTTCAAGAGCCTCGGAAGCAAAAAGCCGAGGACTCCACCATTGAGGAGCTGGAATCTTTCACCCTATTAAAGGACTTTCCAGAGAGAAAGGTATACATCGGCTCGGAGTTGGACCCGGAGTTGAAAAAGGCAATTGTCGAAGTTTTAAAGTCCAACAACGATTGCTTTTCTTGGTCTCATTCAGACATGATTGGTATCGATCCGGAGATCATGACCCACAAGCTGAATGTGGACCCAAAGTTCACCTCGGTGAAGCAGAAGAAGAGACCTCACGCCGGGGTCAAAAAGAAAGCAATCGAAGATGAAACCACAAAATTGCAAGAAAATGGTTTCATAAGAGAGGTGAAATACCCTGAATGGCTGGCCAATGTGGTGGTCGTACCAAAGAAGAACGGCAAGTGGAGAATGTGTGTAGACTACACCGACCTGAACAAGGCTTGCCCCAAAGACTCCTACCCATTGCCATAAATTGACAGGTTAATAGACTCCACGGCTGGACACAAACTATTAACCTTCTTGGATGTATATTCGGGCTATAATCAGATCCTCATGGACCCGAAGGACGAAGAGAAGACCTCGTTCATCACTGACCGATGTACTTTCTGCTATATGGTGATGCCCTTCGGTCTGAAAAACGCCGGGGCGACTTACCAAAGGTTGGTATGTCGCATGTTCAAGGAGTATATTGGAAAATCTATGGAGGTCTACATAGATGATATGCTCATCAAATCGATCCGAATGGAAGATCATTTGAATCATCTGAGGGAAGCTTTCGCTGTTCTAAGGCAATATGACATGAAGTTGAACCCCGAGAAGTGCGCCTTCAGTGTTGGATCAGGCAAATTCTTGGGATTCATCGTCTCCGAACGAGGGATCGAAGCTAACCCAGACAAAATCAAAGCAATCGAGGAAATCCCCGAGGAGCTGACCGGGGTGAAAGAAGTTCAACGCTTGACTGGCCGAGTTGCTGCCTCGAGTCGATTCATCTCAAGATCCTCGGAACGATGCTACAAATTCTTCTCCGTTTTGAGAAAAAACAATCACTTTGAATGGACACCGGAGTGTAAACAAGCGTTGAAAGATTTGAAGAGATATTTGGCTAACGCGCCGTTGCTCGCCAAGCCAAAAGCAGGTGAGACATTGCTGGTCTACTTGGCTGTGTCCGAGGTGTCTGTCAGTGCAGTGCTGGTTCGGGAGAAAGATGGCAAGCAACAGCCCATCTACTATGTAAGCAAAACACTCCTCGACGCTGAAACCAGGTACCCACACTTGGAAAAACTAGCACTTGCTTTACTTGTTACTGCCCGGAAACTACGACCCTATTTCCAATGTCACCCAATAGCGGTAGTTTCAACCTTCCCCTTAAGGAGTATATTGCATAAACCTGAGTTATCGGGGAGGTTATCAATGTGGGCGGTAGAGCTGAGCGAATACGACATCACCTATCAACCTCGAACAGCCATCAAATCTCAGGTCCTGGCTGACTTCGTGGCTGACTTTAGTGTTGGAATCATGCCCGAAGCGGAAAAGGAAAACTCCATGTCGAAGGGAACTACTTCGGGGTTATGGATACTTCACACCGATGGGGCAACTAACTCTAAAGGTTCAGGCTTGGGCATAGTCTTGAGAGCACCCACCGGGGAGAAAATCAGGCACTCTGTTCGGTTCAAAAAAGTAACCAACAACGAGGCCGAGTACGAGGCGGCTCTAGCAGGCTTGGAGTTGGCGAAAGAGATGGGGGTAGAAAAAATCTAGCTAAGGTGTGATTCGCAATTGGTGGTGAACCAAGTCCTCGGAAACTATACGGCTCGGGAGCCCAGGATGCAACTGTACTTGGACCGAGCACAAAGAATCTTGGCCCAATTCCAAGAGTGGCAAGTCAAACAAGTACCTCGGGAGAAAAATACCGAGGCTGACGCCTTGGCCAACTTAGGTTCGGCGGTTGACGAAGCCCACTCGGGGACTGATTCAGTGGTTCGGTTGTTGTCCGCACAAATGAGAGAGATGAAGTTCCAGGTCAATTCGGTGGACAACAGGTGGGATTGGCGAAGTAAGTTCATCTCTTACTTCGACTCGGGGACTGTTCCCCAAGACAAAAAGGAGGCCAAAAAGTTAAGGACCCAGGCAGCTTCATATCATTTGATCGAGGGTAATCTATACAAGAGGTTATACTGTGGCCCGTTGGCCAAATATTTGGGTCCCGATGAGGCCAGATATGTGATGGCCGAAGTGCACGAAGGCGAGTGTGGCAACCATTCGGGGGGAAAATCCTTGGTGCGTAAGTTATTAAGAGCTGGGTATTACTGGCCCACTATCAGTGCCGATGCAAAGGCCTTCGTACAGAAATGCGATAAGTGCCAACGCCATGGACGGATGATCCACCAGCAGGCCGAGCCTCTACATTCAGTGATATCACCGTGGCCTTTCATGAAGTGGGGGATGGATATTGTTGGACCATTGCCAAAGAGAAAAGGTGGCGTTCGATTCATTCTAGTGTTAACTGATTATTTCACGAAATGGGTGGAAGCCGGGGCTCTTACCGAGGTAAAGCAAAAGTAAGTAATCGATTTCATCAAAAAGAATATCATCTATAGGTTCGGTGTCCCGCGGAAAATTGCCTGCGACAATGGTAAACAATTCATGGGGGCAGCCATCACTGATTTCTTCAAGCAGTGGGGGATTAAAAGAATTGCTTCTACTCCTTATCACCCAAGTGCCAATGGCCAAGCTGAGTCTTCAAATAGAGTCATAATCAAAAATCTTAAGAAAAGGCTCGATGAGAAGAAAGGACCTTGGCCCGAGGAGTTGCCAGGAGTGCTATGGGCCATGCGAACAACGGAAAAGAACAGCACCGGTGAGACTCCTTTTTCACTTGCTTATGGTATAGATTCCCTCATCCCCGTGGAGGTAGGCGAACCAAGTCTTCGGTACGCCCAGACCACCGAGGACGAAAATCAACAGGCGATGCGCATATAACTGGATTTGCTCGAGGAGAAAAGGGAGTTGGCTTTGGTTTCTGCTAGCAGCCCAAAAAAGGCAGATCGAGGCATATCTCAATAGGAAGGCCAAGCTTAAAGACTTCAAAGTTGGTGATTATGTGTTAAAGGCTGTAAACCAATCAACGAAGGAAGAAAATGGGGGAAAGCTCATTGCAAACTGGGAAGGACCCTATAGAGTCAAAGCAATAGTAGGAAAAGGATCGTATCAAATTGAAGATTTGCAAGGCGAGCCCGAACCTCTAAACTGGAACATTTCCAATTTGAAGCGGTACTACTTCTAATCGAGGTAAATGTTCTTTGAACTTTTCTAAATTCACCCACAGCCCAGAGCCGAACAACGCTCCTATGGCTTCGATCGAAATTTACTAATTGCTCCTCGTTCCATTTTTGCTTGACCTTTTCAGGGAGCGAACAGAACGGTTTCCAGTGCTCGGATCTTCATCAAGATTCACAACTGAACACTGGGGGGAGTGAGAGGCGAGTTGATACCGAGGTCGACATCGACCCTCCCAACCGAAGCCTATCTATCCGACAACCGGGGACTTACACCCGAGGAATAGATTTAGTATATTGTAATCCCGCCCGGAAGTGGCATGTTATTAATTTGTTTTCTACCCAAGGTCCGCTCCGACTTGGTTCAATATAAATAGCCATTTTTCGGCTCGTTGATGTTATCAATGAAATTATTTTGATTCCATATCTATTTGTTTCTATAATTTTGCATTCCGAAGTTGCACTTTGAATGCATCGACTCGAGGACGAGACGTCGTTCTAAGTTCGCATCGATTAAATTCAGTCAAGTCTTGCAAGCAAGTTATTTTTTTATGAGATGTTCGGCATATGCAAAAGCCAACACTTGAAACGAAAATATGAAAAACATTTCATTAAAAAGCCCGAAGGCTAAAAATATTTACATCAAAAAGACCCGAAGGTCCCAAAATTTATGCATAAATGCCCGAAGGCTTACAAAATGCTATCAGCCTTGCTATCAGGAGTCTAAGCCTCGGGCGAATCACCTCCATCCTCGGAGCCCCCTTCGGCTTCTTCATCATCCTCCTCATCGTCATCGCCGCACGAGGCCTCACTTGATGGGAGTTCATCAATAATAGCTTGAGCTTCGGCTGACTTTGCCTCAGCTTTTGCGATCTCCTCATCCAAGTTAAGCTCGCCGGCGCGACACCGCTTTAGCAGCCTTAACCGGGACTGGATAATGGCCCACCGCTTATCCAGCTCGGCCCTCTTAACCTTGATCGCAGCCCTATTCTTACGATCAGCGATCTGATCTCGAAGGGCCTCGATCTCGGCTTTCTTAGCTGAAAGTTTGGAGGTTTCACCCTCCAGCTTTTTGATGTGAAGCACATGCCTTCTCAGCTGGTCGTGGTGCTTCTTGGCCATTTCCACAGCTTCAGCCTTTGCTTGGGCCAGCTCGGCACCCAATCTCCCAGCTTCAGCCTCCAGCCTCGAGCGCTCCGCTTGGAAACTATCGCCGAGAGCTTTGATTTTCGCCTCGGAAGCAGCCTCGGCCTCATGCAGATCGGACTGGGACTTGGACAAATCAGCTTTTAGTGTAGCTATTTGTGCGTTGAAACTGTCCCTTTGCCTGTCCCACGAGCGAGCCACACGCCGGACCTCCTCATCTCTTATAGTCTCAACCTCGAGGGCCCTCAACGACAGAACGAAGCCCTAAAAGAAAGTCAACCAAGGAATCAGTATCAGCCAACAAAGGGCAAAGATGCAAAGTTAAAGAGACGAGTCGAACTTACTCTCAGAGCATTGGCGACGATAGTGTGGTATAGCGTGCCTCGGGAGAAACTCTGCACAACTTTGTCCTCCACAGGGCCAAGCAAAGGCATGAGGCTCAGAATATCGCCTCGGGTACTCTCCAAAAGGTTCGAGGAGGATGGCACTTCCAATTTTCGAAGAGACCCAACCGAGGATGAAATCCTCGTGGGCTCGGATTACGCCCTAACTGCTCCGGTGCCAACCCCTCCCTCGGCAACTGCAGCACTAGCTTCTCCAACCTTGGCCTTGCCTCGAGCCTTGGCGATCGCAGCCTCTGTCTCCAGCTCTTGATCCTCGAGGTCCACCACCTCGACTGCCTCTCGAGCTGTTAGACTCCCAGCAACAACGTGCTCGGGTTCATCAATCAGCCTCCGGCGTGATTCAACCACCGCCTCGGCTTCGGCAGAGACGCCCACTTCGACGCGGGGAGTCACCAAGCGAGAGGGCTTTTTGGAAACTGCCCTCTTCCTCTTCACGCCTACAATAGTAAAAGGAGTTGAAACAGAGAAGTAAAAAGAAACGATAACTAATGAGTGACCGAGGATACATATTACCTTTGGAGGATCCTTGACCGGGGTCCCCCTTTGAAGCTTTTGCAGGCTTTGCAGCCTTCAACTTCAATCCTTTCAAGTCTCCCGCCACCGAAGCTAGGTTGTCATCTGACTTGGTTTCCTCCCCATCTTTCTTCTTCTTCTCTTCCTTCTTCTTCTTCTTGCTCTTCTTTGTATTAACAACACGGTTTGAAAAACCTAATTCCGAAGAGAGAGGTCAGCAAAAGCAAAATCAAAACCCCAAAGCAACATGCCGAATAAAGCATCACCAAAAAAGCTTACCATGCCGTTTGCATTGCCAACCAAAGTCAGCAGCCATCTTCATCCACGTTCTTTTGGGGCGTTTGCGAGCCCCGATCATCGCCCTCACCCACTCCGTCAATCCCTCGGGGGAGATGATATCAACCTTGTTGGCTAAAAAGTAACAGAGAAACACAGTTAGCAACTACGAGTGAACACCGAGGGATGAAATACAAACGAAGGGATACTTACGCGTGTTGTTCCACCGCTCAGGGAAGTTGGGTTCGGTGGATAAGACGCTGGTTTCCAGCAAAACGTAGCGGTCGCTCCAGCCTCGGTCCCCATGGTCCTCACTCTTGTGGAGGAGCGCATATTTGCCTCGGTTGTTCAGCGCCACAACCCCGGCCTTGTGGAAGTAGGGGTAGTATAGAGAGATGAGGTGCTGCAAGGTGAGCTCAACCCCGGCCTTCTTGCTCATCCAGTCCATACATTGAACGACTCTCCAAACGCCGGGGCCTAGTTAGGCCAAGCACAAGTTATAGGCCCGGCAGAAGTCATCAATAACCTTGTGCACCGGGAGGGAGAAGCCGAGGGTGAAAGGATAAGTATAAGCAAAAGAAATCCCCTCGACATGGTGGCATACTCTGCTTGTTGGATCAGGTATGACCACCTTCACCTCGGGCCCAAATTTGCACTCCCTCCGAACCCGCTCAATGTGAGCTTGTGTTATGCGAGTCGGCGTCGTGTTTACTGGTATATTTCTATTTTTCTCTTCCTGAACAGCTGACTGAACCTGCAACTTGAGGTCCTTGCCGTTGTCAAAATGGGAGGGGATTATTTGGTGAGGCTCAAGCTCTTGCTCGAGGGGAATTACCGGGCATGAGGATCCCCCCTCGGTGACATTCTCCTTTTCACCCTCGTCCACGGCGTCATCGCCCTCGACATCTTCATCTCTATGTGCGACATCATCAGTACCGGTCGTCTCCATGAGATCATCACCTTCCTCTAGGCTGACGTCCTCACCTCCAGCAGCGACGTCATGCCTAGCTCTCTCCTTTCGACGCCTAGAACCACTAGCGTCAGAAGTCACTTCTCCGCCTCCTTCCGCCTCTATCACTTGCAGCGCCGGCACGGTAGTGATGAAATCACCGCTAGAGATAATGGCGGTGTATTGTGCAATCCTGGCCCTCTCGCCGGAGTCGCTGGAGTCTTGCCTTGAATGAGTGGCAGACATGGTTGAAACTTAGAACCTAGAAATTCTTGCGAATATGGGAATCTGTGGAAGAAGATTATGGAAGTTCCTGACTTTTTCTCTCTTAAGAACTGTTAATGGCAGAAGGTGAAAGTGGGAAGAAGAGTTTGGTGGAAGTATTTATAGGTATGGAAGAGCCAGGGTGTCATCATTGAGACGTTGGAAGAAACAAAAATTACGGCGTGACTGTTCGGAGGGCCAACGGATGGGTGACACGTGTCAACAAGAAATGACCTGATGCGACGCAAACCGTTGACGAATTTTGAAATACTTGGATAAGATCAAGCCATGTCGCTTTCCCGCTAAACTTCACTCCACTCCTCGGTTACTTCGGTAAGTGACCGAGGAGTGGGGGGGACTATTTGTATTGGGTAAAAATCGACTCGCGATGATTCGCCTCGGTCGCGCGGTCCGGTAATGACCGAGGACACAACAACAAGCCAAAGACCGACACAAGCAAGTTGGTCACCGAAGTCATACCTCAAGGTGGTCACCGAAGGCAAGCCGTAAGCTAAGCTTCGGTGACGTTCACCTCGAGCGAACAGCAAGGCCTCCTCACCGAGGTCATACACATGCGCCTCGGTGAACAGCCTCGGCTCCAGCGGCTTTGCAGCCCACTACTTCAGCCCACTAACTCCTTCAAATAATGCCAGGATCGTGGGCCAAAGTACAATGGATAGTGGAGAACGTGGGCAAGGCTCCTGAGCCTATAAATAGCACTTTATTTTGTACTATAGGCATCCAGAAATACATACTGAAACTCTGCCCAAATTTATACTCACTATCATATATTGAAATCAACTTATTTTTTCGCGCATATATTCAATTTTCGCACTTACATTTATTTCGTGCATTTGTTTAAGCTTTGATACGAAATTTTACTTATATTCGAATCCAAATTTGATTTGTGATCCTAAAACTGATTTAGGGCCATACAACAAGTAAAAGTAAAGGCTAAAGTTAATTCCTTCTTTAGCTCTAATTCTATTAAATGTGCTAGGAGTATTAGGTATAGTGCACATATATCCTATTAGTCACTTAAGTCTTATCTTGTATTATTATAGACTTTGATCTCTGCTCTCGTGTGCATTCATCATCTAATTGAACGTAATATTGGACAATACTTGTGGGTTGTGCCATTTGCAACTATGGAAGGGCCAAGGTCCTTTTCCCTTTCTTACATAAGGACCACAACTTGATGTTTGTTGACAAGTATTTGTTTGGGAAATAGATTTTGTTGAAAATGGTGGCAATCAAACAATGACTGCGGAGATCAAGAAAGTAGGAGTAGTTTCTTTTAGAGAAATATGATACACTTGGTGACATCTTCTCCCTTGTTTATCTAAACAAAGAGCACACTAAAGTCAAAGAAGGTTGCATAAGAACAAAACCTTGCACCCACAAGAGGTTTCGTTTGTTTTGCCTAATTCTGAGTGTTATGCATCATGCACATTCCCAATAATTGTAAAAATGGATAGCACTTTACACCATACAGAGAGTATGCAAGGGAAGTCATTTTTCATTTTTTTTTAATTCCTTTTCTTTTCTTGGAAAATACATGTTTTTTTTCCGGTCGTAGGTTGACCCAACTTGAAAACTTTATCCTTTAAAGACCAACAAAGGTGCATCCAAACTCATGTTGAGGAATAAGCTTATCAGCTTATACTTTTCGATTATATCGTTTTGCCCCTTACTTCTAAGGTTAAGAATAGTAAAGATGCCTAAATTTCTGACTTTAAGTTGATTATATGAATCCTTACTAATAGTGATATTATTGTTACGTGCCATACCCATTTCTTGATGACTATTATTTAGCCAAAATTTGACCTTTCAACAACGTTCAAACCTTTGTTTCTCTTCGATATTGGTACGGTTCAGTATATTTTTAATATCTTATTTATAAAATAACAATCCTACCATGAGGTGGCCCAATAAGATCACATGCCTAAAGTAAAAACTTAATACAGTCAAACCTGACTATAGTGACAGTGTTTGTCTGAAACTTTCATGGCCACTATAGTGAGGTGTTCTTATATATGTATACTGACATTTGACGTTTAGATCTCATTTAGCTATTATAACCAAAAAGTACGCAAAAAGTACATGTAAATTTTAAAATCTCAATAGATTTTCATATTTCATTAATTAAAGAAATGTAACGGTTAATTTATTATTAATAAACCCATAACTAGTTGTACCGTACCGACATTTAAGAAAAATATGCATTAAAAATTTAAATTAATCAAGTTTGACGTAAAAATTCTATAATGGTAGAGTGTTCGTAAATTGAAGTCTCTAAGTGACAATATAACACTTGAATTGACGAAAATTTTTTATCCAAACTTTTAGCAAAAGGGCATTCAATAGCTTTTACTTGAAGGTTGTCTAAGAGCTTAACAGTTGACTCTTCTATCTCTGCCCAAGTAGCAGTAGGTTGAGGCTCTTCATCAATATTTTTGTTGTCACCTTCTGCTTCCGCCGTCTCTTGTTCTTCTACTCCATTGACTTGTCCAATAATCCTTCATCACTGTAAGTTTTCTAGGATTTGAGTTGTTGGACGAGAAAAAGGAATATATTTATGGTACAAATGATTATCATAAATATTTTGTATTTCATTTTAAACATAATATATCTCTTACAAAATATAATTACATAACATTTTGAGTATGACTGCTATATAGAGGTAATTTTACAAAGAGCGTACTGCTATAGTGAACGCCATTGCCATTATAGGTAGAATGCTGTTATAGAGAGGTAAAATATAACATGAAAAATAAGTTCTAGAGAAAATTAGGCCGTTATACTGAAATGCTGTTATAACGAGGGGCTGTTATAACGAGGTTTGACTGTAAGATGCTATTGTCTTTTTAATTACATTCATGTATATTTTAATATAAAGTTCCCTTTTCTAATACTTTTGAGATGCATAGGTATAAACTAATCCTTTTGAATTAATTCCTTTAAATATATTTTTAGTAAATAAATAAATATGATTGATTCAGACAACAGAGTATATGACTAAGACATTAATTATGTGGTAAATCTTCTTTTCAAATTTTTATTTATTTTTTCTTTTTCCTTTTTTCTTAAAATATATTTTTTATAGTAGAATTTTGTGTAATATTTTGGAACTCTAAATCAAACTCTTATCTATCAATAAGATGTTTGATAAACAACAACAACAACATACCCAATTTTGTCCCACACGTGGGGTCTGGAGAGGATGAGATGTACGCAGAAATTATCCCACAAGATGGAGAGGCTGTTTCCAATAGACCCTCGACTAGAGAATTAATAAGATTTTTGATAACTAGGACAAATATAGTGTATTGAAACAAATGAGTAATATTATCATGATCTAAATTCTAAAATCCAAAATATTGCATGGATCAAGCTTGCTTTATTCTGCAGAATACTTGTACCGAGCTAAGGTAAGAAACAACATAACACCGGCCTAGTACATTGACAAAATGATACCTTATGGACATGGTATGGAGTGATCTAAAGTCATGAAATTCATTCATACTAGTTATAAGATTGATTTTGCCACTGGATACAATCAAATACTCAGATCCTTCATATAGTACATCTTTTTTCTTTCCCAATAAAATTTTATTACAATTCACGTTGCCTTGTGCCAGAAGGTCGAGAGCCTGCTTCAAAATATTTTTGATTGTATTAGTAACCAAAGCAATAAATATAGGACAACCTGTTAACTACACCCCAAGAAATATTAGCAAAATAAACTGATCAATAAAGGCAGGACCAACCACTACTCCAGCCACGCCGACAGTAGTCCTAAACTCTTCTATTTTTAATTTGTTACACATGAATAAAATAGTTCCATAAAAATAGTTAATACGTTTGTAGCATTATTCAGGCGATTAAGTTCTTTATTTACCCATTCGAGATGGTTCTTCACCTCATCAACCACATGAGCTCTCAATCTTGTAGTTTAACAAGCTTATCAACATGCTTCTTAACAAACTATCCAAATGAGATGGTGCAGCTTTGTTGTAATAATGTTAGTGTTTTGATGTGTTGGATTTATCTGATTAAAAGAGTCCACCCATAAAGGGGTGCTCTTAATGTCTATCCAGGTAAAAAGATAAGTTACCTGATAGAGTCCTACAAGAGGACAACTACTGTGTTATACAGTTATAAATACAGTAGTAATAGGCTCAGATAAACACACTGATTTCTCTACAGCTCTTCCTACTCTCTACTAAATAATTTAGGTGTTTAGACTGTGGATAAAGAAGTTGATCCGTCAAGCACGTGACAACTACCGACGGCCAGTAATTCCAGCCACAGTTCAAGATCCTACCGCTTCCGCTTACGAGAACAACAAGTAAGTTCTCGGTTTATGTTTAAACAATCTATTTAGTATAGATTTGTTGTTATGTGATATATGCATGTATGTATCCCTACATTACGATTGACAAATAGGAGAAATAAGTAAAGCAGTAGAGGACTAGGTTCACAAACAGGCCTTGGGTAGAAGAATGAGATCTACCTAGTCCTTGTTGAAATAGGAGAAACTGGTTGAAATGTTGAACGCATGCTGAAGTATTAAGTTCTAGCCGAGTTGAAGGTTAAAGACAGATAGACTTTGATAAAAAGACAACCATGTAAAGTTACATTTATGGTAAGACTCTAAGCAAGGTAGGAAACTGCTGCATAAAAGGAAAGAACAATTAAAGAAGGATTCTGAGCAATATTAGGAGTCTCTCGACTCTAACCTAACCCTACTTGTGCTGCCCATATATATAAATGACACAACCCGAATTCTCGGCTAGGCCGTGTGGGCATCTGACCACCTCCCCTAGACCTGTCAGGCGAACCCTATTGACTGAATCGATATAAATGGCGTAGAATTACCTTGAAAATAAAATGAACCAAACCGTAACAACACAAGATACTCCCAAGGATATATATATATATATACAAGCTGTCTGAATAATACAGCTAACTACCCAAAAGACACAGGTTTAGAGGTTTCCAGATCAGATATCTAAGAAGTCCAAAAGATATACACATGCCTCGAAGGGAGCAAAAATAAGATAATCTATAATTTCAACAGCTGGTGGCCTCAATGAACAAGATGGCTCACCATAAATAGTTGGGAACGTAATGCTCCTCAATCACGACGCGATTGGCTAGGTCCTGGAGCAGAATCTGCCGAACGAAAAGAAAACATAAGAAGAGATAGGGAGTGAGTCATAAGGACTCAGTAAGTGAGGACAAACTATCGACCTCGAAAAAAAGCTACGCTAGTCAAGGAAACAGAAGCCATAGCTCACAAATCCAGATAAATAATTCACAGATAATTAATGTAACAAATCCATACAGCTCACAAAACACATATGAAGATGTGAAATGAATGTATCATGATGCAATGGGGTCACATGTACCAAAACTCTATCTCTGGTGCGAGACTCTCATCAACTAACGAGAAGTATATGCAATAATGATCCTTCACCGGTGCAGGACTCTCATCGACTACCAGGAAGTATATGTAATAATGACCCTTCACGGGAGTAGGATTCTCGTCGACTACTGGAAATTATATGCAATGATAACCCTTCACCGGTGCGGGACTCTCATCGACTACCGGGAAGTATATGCAATAATGACCCTTCACCGGCGCGAGACTCTCATCGACTACCAGGAATTATATGTAATAATAACCCTTCACTGGCGCAGGACTCTCATCGACTACCAGTAAGTAATATGCAATAATGACCCTTCACTGGCGCGGGACTCTCATCGACTGCCGGGAAGTATATACAATAATAACCCTTCTCCGGCACGGGACTCTCATCGACTGCCGGGAAGTATATACAATAATAACCCTTCTCCGGCACGGGACTCTCATCGACTACCGGGAAGTATATGTAATAATGACCCTTAACCGGCGCAGGATTCTCATCGACTACCGAAAAGTATATGCAATGCTCACAACCAGAGAACAATGTTTCTATGCTCAATGCAATACCAACAACAGGGCATAACATATAATATACAATGTAAATCCAAAGCTAAGGCGTAATAAGTACGCCTATCGGCAGCTACACATGTAAGGAACACAAGGCCAAAGGCCATCAATGAAATATATTATATCACTTACCTTATTCTAAAGTTAGCACTACTACTCAACAACCGCTTTGTCCTTTGGATTCATTGCCAAACGATCCTGCTCTATTCAATAAATAGAAAAATATATCAAATAAGGCTAAAGGCTTCATTCCTTACGTGTTAGAACAATCCGGTCAGGAACTTGACACCTGATTCGTATATGCGATACACAGTACAAGCCTACGTACATGGTTCAAAATCACATAACCAAACCCTAAATGAATTATATTTATGGGTTGCCCATAACTCCCTGAGTTCGAGTATATAATCATTTTCATTATCGGGATCCAGTTAACCCTTTAAACTATCAATTTAACTTGCTAGAACGATGTCTAATATCTCAATTTCTACCGTTAAAATATATTCAAACACACGCAATAAATTGAAATAATGAATTAACATCATTACCTGGATGTTTCGGAGTAAAAATTCTACTTTTTTCCTTTCCTTTCTCTTTTCTGGGTTTTTTTTGTTTTTTCTTTTTCCTCGTTGCGTTCTCTGTTTTGTGTTTTCTTATTTATGTATCATTGTGTGCTAGTGCTAGGCACTTTAAGTTAAGGAATATAGTCCCCACCGCCTCTGTTTAATTACCTTTTCCTTTTTTTTTTTGAAAACTTACTATCCTGACAAAAATTAAAATGGAACCTTACGAAATTCGGATTGATCCCAAATTTCTCAAGAAAATTATACAAAATTTATGTGATGTACTCGATAAGACGGATATCAAATCGGATCCCCGAAACTCAAGATACGAATTAAACAGAAAGAGATCAAATTTTTAATTTTCGGAACTTCAGCGGAAACTATCTGAACGAGTTCGGAATTCATTTTCGATAGTTCACACAGGTCACAAATGACCATACAAACCTAACGAAACTTTTAGATTTTGAATCAGAGCTCATTCGCCAAAATCGAGCTCGAAAATCTCTTTCAAGATTTACCGACAATTAAAACTGAATCCTTTTTCCGATACCTACCAAACGAGGTTCGATTTAGCTCAAATTTTACATGCCGATCCTAATGGACCTTACGGATTTTTTAAGACTATCGGCATGCCAATCGGAGTCCTAACTCCCAAAACGACTACCTAAGGTCATTTCATTCTCCTCCACTTAGACACTCATTCGTTCTCGAACGAGCCAGAGTCTAGAGTCGATTGAGCTCAACTGATAAGAAAATTCGAACGAAATTTTCTAGCCTATTAGCAGATACCATTACACGATTTGGGAAGTAGAATCATAACTGAACGACAAGAAGTTTTAGGCATTAAAGATCAAGATCGAACCTGAATCATCAAAGAGGCGTGGATACCTCTCACCCATACTGGACTCAAGCTCCCAAGTATCCTCCTCGCAAGGACGATCATGCCATCGCACTCGAACCATCAGAATTTGCTTCCAACAAAGCTTCCGAACATCATGGGCAACTACAGCAATTGGAAACTCCTCGTAAGGTAGATTCACATCTAGCTGAGCAGGATCTAACTCAATCACTTTGGAAGGATCCCGGATACACTTTCGGAGTATCGATGCATGGATAACTGGGTGAACTGGCATAGAGTTGAGCCGATGAGCCACCTTACCAATACGCTTCTCGATATAGAAAGGGCCAATGAACCTGGGACTGAGCTTCCCTTTCCTCCCAAATCTCTTTATACCCCGCATCGGCGATACTTTAAGAAATACCATATCGTCGACCTCGAACTCTAACTCTCGGCTCTTCTAGTTCGAGTATGAAATCTGCCTGCTCTAGGTAGTTCGTAGACAATCCTAAATAACACGAACAACATCAAGACTTTGACGAACCATATCTGAACTCATCACCTCAATATCTCGAGACTCAAACCGACCGATAGGGGAACGACATCTACGGCCATACAAGACCTCAAATGGAGCCATCTGAATGGAGAACTGATAGCTATTATTATAAGAGAACTCTGTTAAGGACAAATGATCATTCCAGTAGCCTCTGAAATCTAATGCACAAGCTCTCAGCATATCATCCAGAATCCGAATAAACTCGCTCAGCTGACCATCGGTCTTCGGATAGAATGTCGTGCTAAGCTTCACCTGGGTCCCCAACTCTCTCTAAAAAGACTGCCAGAACTGGGAAGTAAACTGGGAACCACGATCTGAGATAATAGATATGGAAGTGCCATGCAGCCTAACTACCTGCTCAATGAAAATTCAAGCCAATCTCTGAGCTGAATCAGTAGTCTTCACAGGGATTAAGTGAGCTGATTTAGTCAGACTGTCCACAATAACCCAGATTGAATCATGGCGCCGCAGGGTCTTTGACAGACTAACTACAAAATCCATCGTGATCTGCTCTCATTTCTACTCGGGAATGGGCAATGCCTGAGCTAACCCTGCAGATCTCCGGTTCTCAAACTTAACTTGCTGACAGTTCAAACAATGAGGCACATAATCAAACACATCTCTCTTCATCCCCTTCAACCAATATAACTCAAGGAGATCATGATACATTTTAGTAATGCCAGGATGAATAGAATAACGTGTGTTACGAGCCTCGCGGAGCACTGACTACCTCAAATCCGATATCAGAGACACATAGTCGACCATTAAATTGAAGAATACAATCTGAGTCAAGCTCAAAGGAATGAACTCCTCCACTTAGGACACGGCCACACAACTCCTACAAATTAGGATCCTCGAACTGTCTTCCCTTTATGTGACTGACTAAGGAAGACTGAGCTGCGATATATGTTAAGACTCTGCTAGAGTCGGGGCGAAGAAAGAAATCTCACTCCAGAGTCACCAAGGGACTGCAACTCTCGAGCCAAAGGTCGCATGTCAGCGTAAAGAAAAACCAAGCTGCCCATAGACTTCTTGCTCAAAGCATCTGCTACCACATTCACCTTCTCAGGATGATAGCAGATAGTGAGATCATATTCTTTTATCAATTCAAGCCACCTCCAGTACCAGCCATTAAGGTCAATATGAGATAAGAGATACTACAAGATTTTGTGATCGGTATACACCTCACAAGACTCGCCACAAAGATAATGCCTCCAAATCTTCAAAGCGAAGATCACAGCTGCCAACTCTAGATCATGAGTTGGGTAATTCTCCTCATTCGGCTTCAGCTGTCAGGACGCATAAACAATCACTCTCCCGTGCTATATAAGACACAGCTGAGACCCATACGGGATGCATCGCAATAGACTACAAATCCACCAGTACCAGAAGGAAGGGCTAGCACTGGAGCTGAAGTCAATAAAGCCTTGAGCTTTTGAAAGCTCGTCATACACTCCTCAGACCATCAGAACTGAACCGCCTTCTGAGTCAGGGGAGTCAGGGGAGCTACAATAGTGGAGTACTTCTCCACAAACCTCCGATAATAACCTGCCAATCCAAGGAAGCTATGAATCCTCGTTAGCGAGGTAGGACAAGGCCAACTCTGCACTGCTTCAATCTTCTTCGGACCAACCTTGATACCCTCACTAGATACCACATGACCCAAGAAAGCCACAAAATCAAGCTAAAACTCACATTTCGAGAACTTGGCATACAATTTACGATCATGGAGGGTCTGAAAGACCACCCTCAAATGATAATCATGCTCCTAGCGATTATGAGAATAGATAAGAATGTCATCAATGAAGACAATGACAAAGGAATCGAGGAACGACTTAAAAATCCGGTTCATGAGATCTATAAAGGCTGCAGGGGCATTAGTTAGCCCAAAAGACATAACTAGGAACTCGTAATGGTTGTAACGAGTCCTGAAAGCAGTCTTCGGGATATCTGACTCCCGAATCTTCAACTGATGATAGCCAGACCGCAAGTCGATCTTAGAAAAGAGTTATGAACCCTGTAACTAATCAAATAAATCATCAATATGAGGCAAGGGGTACTTGTTCTTGACGGTGACCTTATTTAGCTGACGATAATAAATACATATCCGCATAGTCTCATCCTTCTTCTTCATGAACAGAACGGGAGCACCCCAAGGAGAAACACTCGGCCTAATGAATCTCTTATCAAGAAAAGCCTGTAACTGCTCCCTCAGCTCCTTCAACTCTGATGGAGCCATGCGATAAGGAGTGATAGAAGGCTGAGAACAAGAAGGGACACCGTGAGGCAGCCGCTGCAAAGGTGTCGGAAGGCAAGACAAAGGACAACTACTACCCTGTTGATGAAGATATGGAAAATATGCCCTGAACCACGAGACCTCTTACTTTCCCCCTGTAATTCTTCCAACTTCAATTTATTTATGCCTCATTTTTCTGAGAAATATCAATAGCGATATCAAATGAAGTCCTGACCTCAATTTCACGAGCCATCTTGGACCGAAAATAGGGAGAAAGCCCATTGATAAAACGTCTGACCCTCTTAGAGGGCTCCTGCATAAGATTTGAAGCATACACAAATATCTCAAAAAATAAAAGCTCAGTCTCCGAGACTGACAGGTTACCCTATCCAATCCTCTCAAACCGTCTCATCTTCTCATCCTTCTGACTGCGAAGAAGAAACTTTTCCATAAATCGGTGGGAGAAATCACTCACGGTCCGCTTAGGCAAGCTTTACCTAGCTGATCGAAGTGTGGTCCACCAAGCTAAAGCTGGACCCTCAAACTAGAATGCAGTATACTCAACTTCATACTGCTCAAGATAACCGAGGGCCTCTAGGATACGCTGGCATCGATCAAGAAACTCACGAGGCTTATCTAATACATGACCAGAGAACTTCGGAGGATTAAGTTGGGTAAAACAAGGCAGCCTCACTGGATTATCAGCCTGATCTGCTACCTAGGCTAGATGACCAGCATAAACAACTGAAGGCACAACACCTACTACCTCAGGCTCATCCGCCTCTCGCTAAGCAGCGCACGTTCTAACCATTCAGTGCAAATGAATTAGCAAAGATATCTAACTTCAGATAAGAAGACTCACGCACGATGGGGAAAGAAAGAAAGGAAACTGCCTAAATGCCACCATAGTCTTTCGTAGATAGGTACGGACATCTCTGCCCGATCAGCGAGACTCTATTAGGCACTGTCATGATCTGGAAAGACTATAAACTAAGCTCTAATACCAATTGGCACGACCCGAATTCTAGGCAAGGCCGTGCAGGCGCTTGACCACCTCCCCTAGACCTGTCGGGCGAACCCTGTAGACTGAATCGATATAAATGGTGTAGAATTACCTTGAAAATAAAATGAACCTAACCTTAACAACACAGGATACTCCAAAGGATATACACATATACAAACTGTCTAAATAATACAGCTAACTACCAAAAATACACAGGTTTAGAGGTTTCCAAATCCGATATCTAAGAAGTACAAAATATATACACATCTCCCAAAGAGAGCAAAAATAAGATAATCTGCAATATCTACAGCTGGTGGCCTCAATGAACAAGATGACTCACCGAAGATAGCTGGGAACGTACTACTCCTCAATCACGACGCGGTTGGCTAGGTCCTGGAGCGAAATCTGTCGAACGAAAAAAAATACAATAACAGATAGGGAGTGAGTCATAAGGACTCAATAAGCGAGGACAAACTAGCAACCTCAAAAATGGTGTAGATATAAATGGTGTAGAATTACCTCGAAAATAAAATGAACTTAACCTTAACAACATAGGATACTCCCAAGGATATACACATATACAAACTGTCTAAATAATACAGCTAACTACCAAAAATACACAGGTTTAGAGGTTTCAAAATCCGATATCTAAGAAGTACAAAATATATACACATCTCCCAAAGAGAACAAAAATAAGATAATCTGCAATATCTACAGCTGGTGGCCTCAATGAACAAGATGACTCACCGAAGATAGCTGGGAACGTACTACTCCTCAATCACGACGCGGTTGGCTAGGTCCTGGAGCGAAATCTGTCGAAAAAAAATACAATAACAGATAGGGAGTGAGTCATAAGGACTCAATAAGCGAGGACAAACTAGCAACCTCAAAAAATAGCTATGTTAGTCAGGGAAATAGAAGCCATAGCAGTCAACCAGATAAATCATTCACAAATAATCAATGTAACAAATCCATACAGCTCACAAAACACATATGAAGATATGAAATGAATGTATCATGATGCAATAGGGTCACATGATCCTAAACTCTATCTCCGGTGCGAGTCTCTCATTGACTCCCGAGAAGTATATGCAATAATGACCCTTTATCGATGTGGGACTCTCATAGACTACCAGGAAGTATATGAAATAGTGACCCTTCACCGACGCAGGACTCTCATTGACTATCGAGAAGTATATGCAATGATGACCCTTCACCGGCGCTGGACCCTCATCGACTACCGGGATGTGATATGTAATTATGACCCTTCACCAGCGCGGGACTCTCATCGACTACCGGGAAGTATATGCAATAATACCTCTTCACCGACGCAGGACTCTCATCGACTATCGGGAAGTATATGTAATAATGACCCTTCACTGGCGGGGGACTCTCATCGACTACCGGGAAGTATATGCAATAATGACCCTTCACCGGCGTGGAAATCTCATCGACTATCGGGAAGTATATGCAATGCTCACAACCAGAAGAACAATGTGTCTTTGCTCAATGCAATAGCAACAACAGGGCATAACATATAATATACAGTGTAAATCCAAAGCTAAGGCGTAATAAGTACGCCTATCGGCAGCTACACATGTAAAGAACACGCAGTAGAATATCTACAAGGCCAAAGGCCATCAAAGAAATGGATAATATCACTTACCTTATTCCAAAGTTAGCACTACTACTCAACAACTGCTTTGTTCTTTGGATTCGTTACCAAAAGATCCCGCTCTATTCAATATATAGAAAAATATAACGAATAAGGCTAAAGGCTTCATTCCTTACGTCTTAGAACAATCCAGTCAGGAACCCGACAGCTGACTCGCATATGCAATACACAGTCAAGACCTACGTACATGGTTCAAAATCATATAACCAAACCCTAAATGAATTAGATTTGTGGGTTGAACATAACTCCCTGAGTTCATATATATAATCAATTTCATCATTGGAATCTAGTTTAACACATTAAACTATCAATTTAACTTTCTAGAATGATGTGTACTATCCTGATTTCTACCATTAAAATATATTCAAACACACGTAATAAACTGAAATAATGAATTAATATCATTACCTGAATTTTTTGGGGTAAAAATTCTACTTTTTTCCTTCTCCTTTTCCTTTCTTTTCTCTTTTCTGGGTTTTTTTCCTTTTCCTCGTTGCGTTCTCTGTTTCACATTTTCTTATTTATTTATCATTGTGTGCTAGTGCTAGGCACTTTAAGCTAAGGGATATAATCCCCACCGCCTCTGTTTAATTACCTTTTCCTTTTTTTTCTCTTTTTTTTTTTGAAAACTTACTACCATGACAAAAATGAAATGGAGCCATACGAAATCCAGAATGATCCCAAATTTCCCCAGAAAATTACAAAAAATTTATGTGACATACTCGGTAAGGCAGATCCCAAATTGAATTTCTGAAACACCAGATACGAATTAAACGGAAAGATCAAATTCTTAATTTTTGGAACTTTAGCGGAAACTATCTGAACAACCTCAGAATTCACTTTCGATAGTTCACACTGGTCACACATGAACATACGAACCTAACGAAACTTTCAGATTTTGAATCAGTGCTCATTCGCCAGAATCAAACTCGAAAATGTCTTTTAAGATTTACCGACAACAAAAGCTGAGATCTTTCTCCGATAGCTACCAAACGATGTATGATTTACCTCAAATTTTACATACCGGTCCTAATAGTTTACGGAGCTTTTAAGACTATAGGCACGCCAATCAGAGTCCTAACTCCCAAAATGACTACTTAAACTCGTTTCAATACATCTCATTCATAATTTCCATAATCATTTATTCACATTTTAAGAGATATTATAAGAAAGCATAAGTTCTGAGAAGTGAATGTATATACAAAGTAGCAGTTGGAGAAACAAGATGAACGATAATTTCTCTTTTGTTTGTATACTATGCGAGATTTTAATTTGTAATCCTAATTCTGCTTTATTAGAAGTATTTGTTAGGGCCTTTTGATACAATTTGAGTTGTACTATTAGGCTAGAGTTTAGCTTAATTTAAGTAAGAGTCAGTGTGTTAGTCCTTATTTATAATGGTATAACCAAAACTTGCTCGTGTGTTAGTGAATTGTTTCAAAATCCCAGAACTAGGTCATGGTTTTTGCTCACTTGAGCAAGAAGATTTTCCACGTAAAAATCTACTGCAAGTTTATTTTCTAATGTTTGGTTGTTTATGTTTTAAAGTGAAGCTGTTTCTCCTTGAATGATTCATTCAGGGAACAAGGTACGTGTAAAAACAAAAATCTGGCAAGGACATTATTCACTACCCTCTAGTGTCATTCTAGGTTCCCCAAGTGCAACAAGTGGTGTCAGAGCATATCTTCACATATAATGAGTAACATCTTTGAAGGACTCAATGCAATGGTCAATACGACAGATGGTGAAAAGCTAGAATGGAAAACTTCCTTCTAGCAGAAGATTATTAGTTGTGGCATATTACCACTTAAGGCCCCTTAATTCCATCTATCACCACTGAAAAAGGAGCAATACAGAAACTTTTCCAAAGGACCCTAGGACTTATGGTGAAGCTGATTTTTGTATGATCGAAAAGAATGTCAAGATCAAGAGGATTCTTTATTGTGGACTTGGTCCTGATCAATACAACATGATCTCTGCATCCAAAGAAATCTAGCATGCACTACTGATTGCTAATGAAAGGACTATGCACTGCTAATGAGAAAGTTTGAACTGTTCTCAATGGGTGAAAAAGAAGCTATGCAGGATATGTTGACCGACCACACTCACAATCATCACTAACGAACTAAAATTATTAGGGAAAAAGGTTCTTGAAGAATACAAGGTTGTAAAACTTCTACGTGTGTTACCAGATTCATGGGATACTAAGGTCACCGCTATTATGGAATCAAAGGAACTGGACAAGTTGTTGATGAATTGGTCAAAATTTTGAAGACTTGGAAACTCAGGAAGCTATCATAGGTCAAAATGGAACCATCCAAAGAGAAAAAATATTCTTTAAAAGTGACTGACGAGTCAGTGGATATGACTGAGGAGGAACTTGCATTGTTTGGTAAGTTTAAAAGGAAGCTCAACATATCTCCTAAGTTCAAAAATGAAACCACCGGGAAGACAAATATTGTTGACCATCTAAACTATAATGGTTGTTTCGAGTGCAAGAAATAGATCATGCTGTCACAGACTGTCCTTAGTTGGAGATTGAATGGAAGAAAGGTAAGACAGAGAAAACACTACAAGAAAAATGATTAATAGGGACCAACATATTATAACTAGCCAAAAATCTGGTCTTAAAAGGTGTACATTTGCGGACCCGATTCTTTTCTAGTCCTTAATTGTAGAATTTATGTTTTTAATTGAGGACAGATTGAATATGGTCCCTAAAATCATCACAAGCTGGTCCTTGAAGACTCCAAATCGGGCGGGACCTAGCGGGAAATGAAATTTGAATGTTTAAAATGATGTAAAAATAAAGAAAGAAAAGAACACTTTAACCATCAGTAAACAAAGCATTTTCTCAAATCATTCCCTCTCCCTAAATCCTTAAGCTTCATCTCTCCAATTTCTTCAATTGTCCGATCGGATCTTCCCTGTAAACCATTGGCACCGCCGCCAGCTACCACTGATACTTCTACTTCTTTTCTGCTGACGTTGATTTACTGTGTAAGTGCTTTAAAACGAAAAAGAGAAGTTCGATCAGTTTCCGTTTCTCTTCTTCTTTCACTTCTCTCATAGAACTGCACTGACGAAATTGAATGAATTATAAAATCTTCCCATCTTTTCTTAGGCAAAACGAGTAGAAACAGAGATTTTTGCACTCAAGGAAGACCTCAAAATTTCTGAAGGTTAACTTTTTATTTGGGTTTTTCCTTTGTGGTTTACTTCTTTTCTTATATTTCTATATACAAATTTCGATGATTGAAGAGTTGCAGTAGCTTTTTTAAGCCTATCCGCATATGTTGATTGTGTTGTACCGAATATTTGAATTTTTTTTCGAAGTCGGATCATAAAAAGTTGTTGCTTAGTTTTACTTTTCGTTTTATATCAAAACCTCAATTGTATGAAGAGTTCTCTAGATAATCTTTTTCTATATTTTTTTATTTTGATCTACCAATGTGCTATTAAAATAGGCAGATTTGCATGAATGGCTATTGTTCCTTTATGTTTTGATTTTTTTATTCTTGGCAGTATGATATATTTTAACAAAATAATTTTTCCTTTAATAAGTCGGGAAAATTGAACCATGGGGGTTCTTCTGATTAAATGTTAGTAAATGATATGTTGGTGGGATTTCTCATTGAGGATTTACTTGTTAATTTAATTGAAATTATTGGCTTAAAATGTGTAGTAATCATCATTAGATAGATATCACTGAAGATTAAATAGAAACATCAGAGAACATATTGTTCCTTACTATACTATACTTAAGATGAAAGTCCGGTTAGGAGATGTTCTTATGAATGTAGGCTTGCATTTACCTTTGGTAGTTAACTTGCGAATGTTATGGAAGTTACTTTGAGTTGAGATCTTAGAAAACTTAAGTGATGCTCTTTGTCAAACCTCAAATGCCACTTCTCTCTTGGTGTGTCTCTGTGCCTAAATATATATATACACACACACATGAGAGACTGCTTTCAAGTAATGTTATTACAAGGGCAAGGATGCTAGTGGTAATCTCGAGTTCTTTGTTTTCATAATTGAACTACATCTGCTCGTCTTGTTTCCAACTTCCTTGTAAACTACACTTTCTTTGCATGGTCTAAACTATCCGTGGAGCTCAGTTCCATTTTTAAGGAGGTGAAGCTTGAGGCTAATTTCTTTATTTGTGACTTGTCGATCTGAATTTCCTGGAGATGTAATGAACATTCAATGGTTAAATGGTTATGTCTAGTGTTGTAATCTTGGTCCCATGTATATATAATAGTTTGATTTTTCTAGTGTATGGTCTTCAAATATTTGAGTTCGATATATCTAGCATAATTTGGTTCTCTTTAAAACAAGGGGGAGGGAGGTGTCTAGTATTGCATGTTATACATTGTAATTTATCCTTGGGGTATTTACCCAGTTGAGTTTTTTTGTGTATAATGACTTTATATAGCTACTTCAGAGGGTGTGTTTGTTATTTTTGAGATTGAGTATTTAAAATTTTATGAATTGTGCAACTAATATGACCTGCCTGATTGACATTTGCAGACTTTATATAAAGGAAGAACGAAGAAGACAATTGAGTACTTTGCAATCAAGACTATTGATCTCTTCTGTAGTAAGAAATCATCTAAAACCTTTGTAACTCTTTGCTCTTTTTAATTGTCTTTAATTAATGAAGAAGACAAAGTATTAATTCATGTGGAATTGAATGAATAAATGTTATGGGTGAACAAATTTTTGATATGGTAGTGATACAAGTATGATCATCTCATATTCAATTGAAATATAGGACTTACCAGGGACCTTGCATTATTCAGTTTCCCAGTTGCTCTCTTATGAAATGGCTACTATAAGAAGATACTAGGATCAACCATAAGAAGATATTGTTATATATTATGTACTTCTACACAATTTTGCTATGTTTTATATCTTACAAAACAGCTAATGACTGAAGTTAGCTACAAATCTGCTTTGGTGAAATGAAATACACATGATTTATTGTAGATACCTTTGGCTGTTCTTTTGTCAGACTTGCTAGAAGTGATGAGATGAAATCTAAAACATCTAAAGATGAAAATTATTATTAATGTCGCACGACACGATATTTCTAGTTCCTTGTATTCTAGCAATCCTTTTATCTTGATGTTTTTTTTAGTCTTTGAAGCATATGTAATCTACCATTTCATAGATTTTATAAGTAGGTTTATTGTTCTTTCTACAGGTTTTGAATACTTAGGTCTTTATGGGGAGATCAAAGATGCAGCTTTTTTGAATACTTCATACACGTTGATGGAATGGTTATAATTTTGCTAGGACTACTAGAAAAAACTTTACGTAGTCTGCTAAGTCAGTTCCTTGTTAAGGAATTGTACAAATACAATCACTGATATGTCATGGCCATACAATTCTACTTAATTATTTTTTCTATATTTACCTTTTGAGTTTAAAAAAGCGGGATATTATTGGTAGTATTGTATGTATTCATATATTCAGTATATTGTAAAGTGCATATCAATTTTTAAAATAAGATTTAAGAAGATTATATATCTAATTATGAACAAGAATTCTGGTCCATATTGATTAATTTAAGTACAGTCATTTGTGGGTCATTATGGCTATTTAACGACCAGTTTGTTGGTCCTTATAGGAACGGTAGAAGGTAGTCAGTCCCTAGAGAACCTTTAAAGACCAGAAGCATGGTCCTTAAATATGTTTAACAACCAGAATATCTCCTGTCGCTACAACATTTTAGCGACCACCGAAAATTTCTCGTCCTTAAAAACATTTAACCACGGAGCCTTTAAGGACGGGCAGCTAGTGGCGGACGCAAAATTTTTGTCAAGGGGACTAAAAAAATATTGTAATTGTATATGAAATTCGAACTAAGGACCTAAGTCACAAGTTTAATGCCCCTTCACTACTAAGCTAGAGTATTTTTTGTTGCTAAGGGGACTCAAAACTACTAAATATCTATATAAAAATAATTTTTTACCTATATTTATGGTGTAATTTTTTGACGAAGGGTTGATACAGCTTTAATATATGTAGGCCCACCCCTGCAGGCAGCGACCAGATTTTTTGGTCACTATTACCTTGTAACGTCCAAATTTAGACTTTTAGGGACCATTTTTCTTGTCATTAATAGCCTTTTTTCTTGTAGTGAAAATGAAGGAAAAAAGAAGAATCGCAGACTTGCCAAATTAAGGGCTCAACAAAGAAAGCAACGACATGTATCTATGCTTCTTGGGGCGACACTAGTGATGAAGATGAAACAACGAAGAAGGAATGTCCACTGGCTTTACTAGCTGTCCTAGACAGGTTTCTAGGTGGGAGGCACATATGAGTACTACCTACGTTTGATGGCCAGCACTTCAAATGGTGGAAGAAACTGATGGAGATATTCATACTGCCATATAACTGTGCTCAATAGATAATTATTAACAATTGTATGTTTGCATGCTCAAAAATTGATGCACAAGGAAACAAGGTGCCTAAAATGGTTTAGGAGCTGAATGGGGATGATTTTGCTCGACTTCATATAAATGCTAAGGTGATTGTGGCCCTAATATGTAGACTAAGTGCTAAGTGTTGAGGTTTACCCATCTTTTTTTATTGTGCTACTGCTAGGGACATATAACCGCTTGAAGATTCTATATCAGGAACAAACTGTACTCATGACTATGAGTGATGGAGAACCTGATGATGACACGTCCAATGAAATATTTCCTATGATAAGAAAAATATTCATTCATATTCTCAGACTTGTTATTTTAATGCTAGCCTCAATTGAAGAATTTAAAAGTTTAAGTGCAGATAGAGTTCAACTACTTTCAATTATTTTAGATTTACAATCAGACTTCAAAAGTTTGGAAACTCACAAGACTGAGCTTGTAGATACGAAAAAAACACTCAAGGAACAAGTCTTGGAAGCTGATCTAAAAAGGGCAAATGATAAGATCTACACCATAAGTGAAAAGAATCGTGAGCTTAAAGAAAAGTTTGAGAAAGCTGACTATGAACTTACTAAGTTTAAAAAGTAGAACAGTTCCTATGAAGCTATGAATTGGGTAATAAATCAACATAACAAAACTAAAACAGATTTGGAAAACAAGAAAACACTACATGCTTGGAACTCTAAAAGAAAATATGTAGGTTTCTTGAAAATATACTGTATACTCAATATGGTAAAACTGGTAATTATAAATAAGTTGCATAGCAATTAACCAGGCACTGGAGAAAATTAAGAAGTTTGTCTTATCAAACAGGGCTAAAAGAGTTCTGATTCATCCATTTTAGTTTCACTAAAAGAGACCTAAGCTAGTCAGGTTTCATATTACTAACCTCTGATCTGTTTTGCAGGCTAAAATAAGGAGGAACAACCAAAGCTGGATTCTTGATAGTTCCGATAGTGGTTGTTCCAGACACATGATAGGAGATATGGAAAACTTTCTCTCACTCACAATATTTCAAGGTGACAGTGTTGCATTTGGAGGAGGCAAGAAAGGTGAGAGTGTTGGAATTAGTAAGATAGGTAAATCTCTTACTCATGCTATTGATAGCATATTCTCTATGGATGGGCTAAGACATAACTTTCTAAGTATGTCTCAGTTTTATGATAAAGGAAATGAAGTGACATTCACCTCAGTAGGATGTGTTATGAAAAACCTGCAGTCAGGTGATATAGTTATGAAAGGGAAGAGGGTGAACAATGTGTACAAAGCTACAATTGTATATCTTCCTAAAAATAACTTAACTCGACTGAAAGTTCTTGATAATGACACACTCTTGTGGAATAAAAGGTTGGGCCATGCGAGTCTGTCAGAGTTGAATAATGGAATATAAATAACTAGTTATAGGCTTCCCTAAAACCAAGTTTGAAGACAACAGAGTGTGTGATGCATGTGGTAGGGGGAAATATGTGAGAACATCATTCAACTCAAAGAAAGTGGCCAATACTTCTAGACCACTAGAACTGGTTCACATGGATCTGTGTGGAACAATGAGAGTTAGAATGACACGACCTTGATTTTTTGCTAGGCCGTGCGGGCACCCGACATCCTCCCCTAGACCCGTCAGGCGAACCCTTGTGAATTGAATTCACAAAAATACACATAAAATCAACTTACAGTTAAGAAAAAAGACCTAAAGAGACACAGACATAATTATACATAAGCTGTGCAGAAGAAGTTACAGCTGACTATCCAATGTACTAGGTTTAGGCTATCCATACAGACATCTAAGAATACAAATGAAGTATAAACATCTCCTGAAGGGAGCAAAATACAACTGAGATAATAAACATAAAATTGGTGGCCATCCTGAACAAAATCTGGCTCACCCCGACAGCTGAAGTCGTCTTCGCTCCTAAACAACGTGGTGAATTCAATCCTGGAGCGAACCTCCCAAAACGAAATAAATAGACAAGAAAAAAAAAGGGTGAGTTGAAAGGACTCAGTAAGTGGGGGCTAGCTAGCCACCTCAAAGAAGCAGATATGCTAGCCAGGGAGAAGAAAAGCAGATAAATCAAATTCACCTGGTTTCAACTATAAAAGGCAGAGCCAGATAATAGCTGAAAACACATAAGAAACCATAAACTCATAAACAAGCAGGGATACGAGCCAGAAACATATCAATAACTAGAAATACATGATACATACACAAAACGTCGCACTAAGTCACACAATATACAACAGCCGGTGCAATTAAATGAAATGATTGCATTATGATGCAATGGGGTCACATGTGCCCAAACTCTATCTCCGGCGTGGAACTCTCATCCTCTACTAAGAGATATATGCAATAATAACCCTTCACCGGTGCGGGACTCTCATCGACTACAGGGAAGTATATGCAATAATGACCCTTCACCGTCGCGGGACTCGCATCGACTATCGGGAAGTATATGCAATGATAACCCTTCACTGGCGCGGGACTCTCATCGACTACAGGGAAGTAATATGCAATAATGACCCTTCATCTATGCGGGACTCTCAACGACTACCGGGAAATATACGCAATATTATCCCTTTACCGGCGCGGGACTCTCATCGACTACCGAGAAGTATATGCAATGCTCACAACTAGAGAACAATATTTCTATGCTCAATGAAATACCAACAACAGGGCATAACATATAATATACAATGTAAATCCAAAGCTAAGGCGTAATAAGTACGCCTATCGGTAGCTATACACGTAAGGAACACGTGGTAGAATATCCACAAGGCCAAAGACCATCAAAGAAATGGATAATATCACTTACCTCTTTCAAAAGTTAACACTGCTACTCAACAACCGTTTTGTCCTTTGGATTCACCACCAAACGATCCTGCTATATTCAATAAGCAGAAAAATATATCAAATAAGACTAAAGGCTTCATTCCTTACATCTTAGAACAATCTGGTCAGGCACCCGATTCATATATGCGATACGTAGTCCAGGCCTACGTACATGGTTCAAAATCACATAACTAAACCCTAAATAAATTAGATTTATGGGTTACCCATAACTCCCTGAGTTTGAATATGTAATAAATTCCATTATCGGGGTCCAATTAATCCTCTAAACTATCAATTTAACTCATTAGTACGATGTCTAATATCCCAATTTCTACAGTTAAAATATATTCAAACAAATTTAATAAATTAAAATAATAAATTAACATCATTACCTGGATGTTTCGGGGTGAAAATTCTATTTATTTTCCTTCCCTTTTTCCTTTCCTTTCTCTATTTTCTGGCTTTATTTTTCTCTTTGCGTTCTCTGTTATGTTTCTCGTTTCTGTTTCTTTTGATGTTACCGCCTCCCCTTAATTATTTTTTCCTTTTTATTTTCCTTTTTGTTTTTTTGAAAACTTGTTGCTGCGATTAAAATTAAAACAGAATCCTACGAAACTCGAAATGATCCCTAATTTCTCAAGCAAGTTATACAAAATTTATGTGACGTACTCGCTAGGAAGGATCTTGAATCTGATTCCCGAAACTTGAGATATGAATTAAACGGATAGAAATCAAATTATTAATTTTTCAGGACTTTAGCGGAAACTATCCGAACGAACTCAGAGTTCACTTCTAAAAATTCACACAGATCACAAATGACCATATGAACTTAACGACACTTTCGAATTTCAAATCGAAGATCATTCGCCAAAATCGAGCTCAAAAACCTCTTTTTAAGATTTATCGAAAGATCCAAGTCAGCAGCGCCAAAGATCTCTTGATTCCTCGCGGTCGGGCCGACTTGGAAGCAAGCTACCTCTTGCCTATCTCACCTCCTTCCTTAAGCTGGGTGAGCCTTCACTTTTGGATCATCCTTGATGAATTGAGTCCGCCATCTATTTCATAGTAATCACGAAAAGCAATCCCTATGTGTCACAAGCAGGCACCACAGGTTCTTTACTTTTTGGTGGGGTGGAGGGCTTTTGTGCATTATAGCACAGGCCGTGACTACTTTCCACACAGAAGGATCATGGGGTTCTCCCGACATACGTATCCTAATGGTGTTGGTAAGAATCTCTTCGAGAATAGTTAGATTCTCCTTCTTAACGGAAACTGAAACCTTCTTCCTCTACCTACTAAACGGAGTCTGATTTAGTTTAAATTTTACAGACAGGTCCTAATGGACCTTACGAAGATTTTAAAACTATCGGCATGCAAATCGAAGTCCTAACTCCCGAAATGACTACCTAAGGTTTGTTTCATAGAAGCAGAGGTGATAAAAAATTCAGAGGTGATAAAAGATTTGTACTGGTAATGGTTAATGACTACTCTAGGTATACCTGGACCTTGTTTCTAACATCTTAAGGATGATCTTAAAGATGAAGCTTATGAATACTTTCATGCTCACATCAAAATGATTCAAAGAAAACTAGGTGTTCAACTTGCGTCTATAAGGTCTGATCTTAGAACTTAACTTGAAAATACTAATTTACTGAATATTGTAGTAAACATGGAGTAGATCATAACTTCTCTACACCTTGGATCCCACAACAAAATAAGGTAGTTGAAAGGAAAGAAAAGTTCCTTAAAAGATGTGGCTAGAATTATGCTAATCTTTAGTGGTCTGCCCAAGAGTTTTTGGGATGATACTGTTAATACTGCATAGTAGGGATGTTCATGGTTTGGTTTAAAACCAATCCAAACCGAAAACCAAACCAAACCAACTAAAATAACCGATATGTTCTTGGATATGGTTTGGTTTGGTTTTCAAATTTTAAAAACCGCCATTATTTGATTTGACTAACTTTTAAGTCCATTTTAACAAGAAACCAACTCATTTAGTCAAAGAAGTGGCTAACTTTTAAGTCCATTTTAAAAAAAACCAACTCATTCAGTCCAATGAGTTCAATTCATTCAATAAACTTATAGTTGTATTAAATTCGTTAAAAATCATACTCACAGACACATAGACTCACCGATAAAGTTTAAAGACAAAGCAAATTCTAGTTTTGAGATCGTCTTTAGTAACCATTGCATGTTTAACTTGATATATGAGGCATGATATATTGAAAGCAGAAACATCGTGTAAATATAAGTTTGCTTTAATTCTTTCTTTTGTTCTAAATATTTATTTTCAATTGCCCAAGGATTTGCTGTAGTAGCAAGAGTGCAACAATTTAGGTGTAGTTATTTTAAAATTTCAAGTTGCTCAAAATACTAGAAGACTAAGAGCATACTTGTAGTTCTCTTTATCATTCATTTTTAGGAAAAATTCTCTTTATCATTTATTTTTTTAGGAAAAGTTCTTTTTATCATTCTTATTATCTTTATTATTATTTTGTTTCTCAAAACCCGATAAAATCGAACCAAATCGACAATAACCAAACTGATGGATATAACTTTTATTTGGTTTTGTTTTAAGAATTAAAAAATTGATTATAATGGTTTGGTTATGGTTTTAATCAAAAACCAACCAAACCAAACCGTGAACACCCGTACTGCATACTATCTTCTAACTAGGTGCTCAAATCAACCTACCTTTGAGAAAACTGCCTATGAATTACTGAGATGTATAATGCCTAGTAATGAACACCTTAGAGCTTCGGACGTAGGTGCTATGTGCACAAAAATAGAAAGAGGCTACAGGAAAGTCTCATCCTCGCAGTGATGAGGAAATATTCTTGGGATACTCAGCATGTAGTAAGGCATACAAAGTTTATTATAATCGATCTATTTGTATGGAGCAAAAGTGGATGTTATTTTTGATAAATCTAACAACTTGGCTGAGAAAGGTTTGTAGGATTAAGATCATGAGATAGGTCAATCAAGAGAAGAAACACTAAAAGAATCACTAGGAGGTAGTGAAGATAATGAATCAATTGCTGAACATATTGAACCAGAAGTCACGCAGTCAGAGGGAACATGGAGAAAGCTCCTGGAAATGATCATGAAGTAGGTACATCACAACAAAATCTAAAAGAGAACACACAAACCATCCAGCCTAATGCTTGGAAACAATAGTGCATACACTTTAGAGAACTTGATTTTAGATCCGAATTTTAGAATAGTGACCAGAGGATCCTTGAATAACTTCTATGCATTCTATGCATTCTTATCATCAATAGAACCTAAGAATGTGCATAAAAATCTAGAGGATGCAGATTGGATGATCGTTGTACTAGAGGAACTCCATCAGTTTGAGCGGAATAAAGTTTGGCACTTGGTTCCTAGACCTCAAGATAGAAGCGTCATTGGAACTAAGTGGGTCTTTAGGAACAAACTGGATGAGCATGGGATAGGGACCAGAAACAAGGCTAGATTGTTTCTTCAAGTGTACAACGAAGAAAAAGGTATCGACAATGCTGAGACTTTTGTACCTGTTGCGAGGATTGAAGCCATCATGCTGCTAATTAGTTTTACAACTTACATGAAGTTCATTATGTATCAAATAGATGTGAAAAGTGCATTTCTTAATTGCTATTTAAATGAGGAGGTGTATGTGATTCAACCACCTGACTTTGAAAGCTCAGAGTTTCTAGATCTTGTGTATAAGTTGGATAAGGCACTATATGGTTTGAACAAGCTCCTTGAGTATGGTATGAAAGATTGTCAAAGTTTCTTCTTGGGAATGGGTTGACTAGAGAGAGGATTGACAAAACTCTATTCATGAGAAGGAAGGCAAAAAATTTAGTAGTGGCATAAGTATACGTCGATGATATCATTTTTGGAGCAACAAATGATTCACTCTACAAAGAGTTCTCAAAGTTGATGGGTATGAGTTTAAAATGAGCATGATGGGAGAACTCAATTTCTTTCTAGAGCTGAAAGGAAACCATGATTCACCAACAGAAATATATATGGGGACTACTGAAAAAATTTGATATAGAGTGCCAATACTATCGATACTCTTATTTCACCTGTAACTAAGTTAGATCTTGATGAAACAGGGCACCTAGTGAAGAAAAGAAATATAGAGAAATCATTGGGTCTCTTTTGTATCTAACTACCAGTCGTCCAGATACTGTGTTCAGTTTAGGGTTATGTGCTAGGTGTCAAATTAAACCCAAAGAGTCATATATGACTGCTATAAGGAGAGCTTTGAGATACCTAAAGGGAACTCAGGATCTGTGTTTGTGGTATTCTCGAGGAGGAAACTTTGATCTTATTGGGTTTGAAGATGCTGACTATGCTGGAAATTTGGTAGATAGGGAGAGGCATCTCGAATGACACATTTTCTTGGTCCTTGCTTAGTCTCATGGGTTACAAAGAAACAAAATTTTGTGGCCTTATTCACTACTGAAGTTGAGTATGTAGCTGTTGCTTTCTGTTGCTCTCAACTTTTGTGGATTAAACAACAATTGGGCGACTTTGGGATTAAGAGTGGAATATGCCCATATTTTTTGACAACACCAGTGCAGTCAATATTGCAAATAACCTAGTACATCATAAGCGAACCAAGCACATTGATATTAAGCATTACTTCTTAAGAGATAATGTTGAAAAGGTTCTAACTACAATGCCTCTTTGCAGGACTGAGGAGCATATAGGTGAAAACTTCACTAAAGCTCTAAACATATTTCAATTTGAGAAGAACTGGTTGGAGTTGAGAATGACCAAAATACACTGACCGGATCATCACCTATCTTTCCCTATATTCATGGCTCGTAAAGTATTTTGACACTTACTAGATTCAAAATGATTTTTCAATCCCTTCTAATCCTACACTATAAAAAGTGTGCTTGCTGACATGTATTTATTAATCTCAAGTTATATCTAATGTGTAACCTCTAGCAGTAAACTATTGAGCATGGTTAACACGATATTAATTTGAAACAAGCGCACAAGAAGTGATGTATACCTTTGACCTTTTTAGCTATATCTCAAAAAAATTGTCTTAATTAGATCACCAATAAGAAACAATAACCATCCAAACTTAACGCCCCATGTCCCGCAAAATTTAAATTTTGAATCCAAAGCTGATGCCATGTGGAGCCAATTACAGCGAATCCTTTTATGAAACTATCACCTTAGACCTTTCCAAATCCTATCAATTATCAAAAACTGCCTTTTATCAAAACCATCTACTCCCATAACTCGACTCCAACTTCTCTCAAATAACCCCTAACCTAAAATTCTCAATCTTCTTATAAACTCTATAATATTTTTTTATCGTCCTCCAAAATATCCATCAATTATGTCGAACCCCGATCTATCCAAGGCACCCAATGTCTCTCCATAACCAACTATTTCAAAATTTAAATTCAATGTTGGGCTTAAACGAGTTATGAGAAAAGGTGTCGTCGCTGCAGCGAGGGCGAGAATATATTTTGCTGCTAAAGGGTACTAATCCTTAGGGGGAACCAGAGCTTAAGAGACTCAAGGTGTGAGTGTTAGTGGGTAAGCTAAAAAATAGGCTGAAGAACATCCAATGCATGTTGAGCTAATGTCTAAACCATCTAACGCTATACTTGATGTTGATAACACAACTATTTCTGAAAATATGGGTTAGATTGTGTCTGAAAAAATGCATGAATATGATAGTGAAATAGGAGTTGTTAAACCTAGATTGGATACTGTTGTTGGTGCAAGAGTTTAATTAGGTGTGGAGGTAGTTGCAGAGGAGGAAGTGAAAAGATAATCAGAAAAAAAGCCCGAGGTTGCCTCGATGGAACTTGGTGCATCTGCTGAACCCTCAGTATTGTGGAAGAGAGGGTGAACAAAGGGAAAGAAAAGGTAGGAGAAGGTCAAGGTGCTATAGGTGAGTATGTCAAGGACCCTTCAACTAAACCTAGTTCAACTGAGGCTCCTAAGACTTGTGTTAGATTGGACTGACTTTGATGGTGACAACCCAGCCAAAAAGTATTGTGTCATTTGTGCCCCTGGGCTGAGCCTTCCAAGACAGATAAAAAGAGGTTGGTAAGGGGAATTGGTAAAAGGGCAAATTGAGAGCAGGTGGAGGAAAGTGTGAAGAAGGCTGGTGAAATAGCCAAGAAAATGCCTGACAAGGCAGGTCCATCCTCCACTGGAAGAAAGCCTGCTACTAGGGCTACAACTAGACAAGAGGAGGAGAAACTGGCCAAAGCTACTGAAAAAGCTAAGAAAAAGAAACATGTTTTAGAGCCTGATGATGAAATGTCCTCAGAAACTGAAGAGGAAGAAATAAATAAGCAGGAACCACTGATAGAGTGGCATGGTTCCGCCTAGAAAGATTGTGAGGGGGAAAATCGTTGTAGATGATAAGGAACTAGGGATTGAATTGCCGTTGTAGAAACTAGAAGTGCAGGGGTTGAAGGATCTATTACTGAATTATGAAATATGGTCATATGATGCATAGGTCAATGAATTTTACATAAACTGTAAATTGGTTAATGGGGTTGTGACTTCTACTGTGAATGATGGGTATTCAGTTTTGGCAAAGATTTATTGGGTCAAATTCTATGGGTACACGCTGATAGCTAATGCAGAGTTTGAAAAATGTAAGTGGCTTCCTAGCTATGATGGAGTGACACCCTTGGCAGTCACAAAGAATTTCATTGGGATTTAGAAGCTGAAATAGGCTAGCAAGGTTTTCAAGAAGAAAACGGAACCATTCCATCACCTGATGTTTGAAGTCGTGATCAAGAATGCGATTTCCAGGAGGGAACGAAGAAACCAAGCTATCTTTTTAGACCAAACGTACATGGATATGATGCTTAAGGAATCCATCATGAGCTCTCCCTGACCAGTGATTAAGCACATTGAGCGTATAGCTGACCACAAGAAAGGAATGCATAGTTTGGCCTATGGATTTTTATTGTTTGCTTTGATGGAACACTTCAGAGTTGCACTAGATGACCAATACATCCCAAAGATAGAGAACTCATTTGGTAAGAACTTCATGACTTGTGATTTTTATAAGTCTACCAAGCCTACCAGAGCCCCCAAGAAATACAATAATGTTGTTGATATGGATGACTCATGTAGTGGTGAGGATGATGAGAATGAGTACATGATGAAGGGTTGATACTGCAGGTTAAGGAACTGCAAAATAAAGTAGAAAAGCTCAAGCAGTAATTGCAGCTAAACGATCAAGAGATAGCCAGGTTTACTATTCAAAATGATCGAGTTGAGGCAGCCTTAGCGGTGGAGAAGAGTACCAATTCCAGAAAAATTTCTACCCTAGTGAAAAAATTGAACCTCAGCCCTTAGTCCTGACTTGGCATAGTTCTTATCCCCATCCTTTTACAATTAGATCGTTAGTGAATCCTCTTGAGATAATATACTTTGGCTTATAACTAACTGGTTCACTTGGATCTGAATCGTGAATGATTTTTTAAACTGTTTTTTTTGTTTTGCTTATATATCAATTTTTATTTTATTATTTTATTTAACGCTGGGCCTTTAGGTATTTTTAATGATAAATTGTACACATTTTCTTATAGCCTATGGCTGTTGATTGGATTTATGAATTGTTTTGTCTTGCAAGTGTTCGCATCAGTTCGATGATGTCAAAAGAGAAAAAAATGCTGTGTGCATGTTTGTGACCTTGTTCCATCTGTTCAACTATTTTGTTGTTTAACTTTGTTAGTTGTCGGTATGTTTGGTGTAAGTGCAATAGGAAGGAGTAGAGGACCAAGTTCAATATCTGGCCATAGGCTGAACGCTGAAGAATGTGATCTACCTAGTTCTTCTTGAAAGAGGAGAACCTGGTTAACATGTTAAACTCATACTGATGCGTTAAGTCCTAGCCGCGTGGAAGGTTAAAGACGAGTAGATTTTGATTGAAAGACAACCGTGTAAAGTTTCATTTATGGTAGGAGTCTAAGCAAGGTAGGAAGTTGCTGCATAAAAGGAAAGAACAATTAAAGAAGGATTATAAGCAATATGGGGAGTCTCTTGACTCTAACCTAACCTTTCTTTTGCTGCCCATATATACACATCTTCATTTACTTTTTGAGAGAGATTAGAAGCAAGCAAAATTTATGAGAAGTGAATGCATATACCGAGCAGCAGTCGAAGAACCAAGTTAAAAGACAATTTCTCTTTTGTGAGGTTTTAATTTCTAGTCTTAATTCTTCTTTATTAGAGTTATTCGTTAGGACCTCTGGATACAATATGAGATGTTTTGTTAGGCTAGAGTTTAGCTAAATTGAACTAAGGACTGGAGTGTTAGTCCTTGGTTATAATGGTGTAACCGAAACTTGCTCATGTGTTAGCGAAGTGTTTCAAAATTCCAGATTTAGGTTGTGGTTTTTTCTCCTTGAGTAAGGAGATTTTTTGCTATGTGATTGTCTGTGTTTCAGAGTGAACCTGTATCTCCTTGAATGGTTCATTCAGGGAACAACTTGCATATAAAAGCAAAAATCTGGCAACGACAATATTCATCCCACTCTAGTGTGATTTTACATGCACCAAGTGTAACAATCTCCTAAATGAAATACCGAACACTTCCACCACATCCACTATACGTTACAAGAAAACAAGAAGCAAGATGTAGAATATGTGTAGCACAACAATCTGAAGTATTAGAACAAGTTTTCCTATTCGAACACCAAAAATCTCTCAACCTAACAGAATAACCAACACCAAAATCTCCCAACATATCACAACAATCATCATACATTTTTTTATCCACTTTAACATAGTTAATAGTAAATATATGGGGCCTTTTAACTTTTGGTGGCTTAAATATGAAGTTTTAATAGTCTTATCCTTGAGCCATTCATGATCTTGCCCTAATTATTCAGTAAGGTAACATCAAAACATGTGATTATGTTTAAAAAAAAAAAATCTAGCAATCGGTTCAATTTTGTTCAGTTTAATCGTTCGATCAATTTTTAATATCACTACTCGCTAATCATGATATTTCATTTAAGCTCATCTCATACTACCATTATACAAAATATCTTTATAAATTTAACTATTGTTAGATGTATCATGCCTGTTAGGATAGGTTCATTATAAGCATTCATTATCTTCAGATTTTTACTAGTGTTTTTCTTTTTTCTACATGGACATCACAATCACTAGGGTTAGTTTTGAATGATTTGTAAAACCAAAGTTTCTATCTTCACCTTACCTTACCTCACCCAGCACACCTGATATGCATTGTTCCTTAAATGCTCTTCAAGATAGCAAGTATCTCATTCTCATGTCATAGGAATACCGGATACGGTCCTTTAATTTCCAATTTACAAACTAGACGAGTGGTTTAAAGATATACTTTTCCCTAAGTTGGAGCTCCATGCAATTAACCTTAAATAATTTTTTATTCTAAGATTAGGTACATCTAGTACACAATGTCAGAAGAATATATAGTAGTACAACTTGGTATAGGTTATAGACCATGCAAGGTATTCATCAAAGAGATGTTGACTTAGAATTCTCCAAAATTCCTTTTAGAAATCAGTTGGGTCTAATCGAAGCACACATGTGCGTACACGCCCACACCACTGGATAAAATTGGTAGATCAAATCATACATGTTAATGGCAATCAATACGAATAATAGAGTTGAAATGTTGTTTATTATATATAATGCAATCACATCACTATTGTATCTGATCCAATAATTTATTTTCTTGTATACAGAGATAAAAAATATATACAAGTGTGCTCTGTGTGTGTAATGTATGGTTGAGGTATAATTATTTGTTGCATGGGATTGTTTAATTGAAACGGAAAAAGATACTACTACCTTCGTTCCAAAATGGTTGTCATAGTTTCCTTATTAGTCCGTTTAAAAAAGAATCGCACAATTCTAAATTTGGAAACATTTTTGAGTTGAAACTACTACTTTACCCTTAATGAAATGCTTTACAGCCACATATTTATGTATGGCTTATTTTGGACCACAAGTTCCAAAAGTCTTACCACATTTCTTAAACTCCGCTCCAAGTCAAATTATGACAACTATTTTGGAACGGAGGGAGTACTATGTAGGAGCTAAAAGCATATTTTGATGTTTTCACAAACTCAACATGGACTCGATATGCAACTCGAAATTTAAAACTAAGTTTCTCCACAAAATAAAATTAGAAGAATATGAAAACAGCCCTTTATTACTACTTTTCTTTCCCTTTAGTATATATTAAAAGAGTCAACTATCAAGTACAAATGATTACGGCCAACTGTATTCTTGAGGCCACACCTAGAAGCCGAATGGGGAAGATATTCCCCCAAGATCTCTACAGCGTTTGTTTCGTTAATTATGTTGAATTATTATCAAATAATGTTAGGAGTCCGATCGATGACTTCCGTAATGCATGTTTATGCAATTACGACGAGAACCAGATTAACTTTAATGACACTAGTATTTTGTATCCTAAGTTTCTAAAAAGCCATGTTATAGCGCTTCTCGATCAAGAAATTAAGCACTTTTCTAATAATTCTTTAGGAATTCACGACAATAATATTATTAGATTTGTAAGAATGGAAAGACTAGTAATAAAGCAATTTCATTTTCTTAGCTGCCTGCACGTTTGTAGCCAAAGTTTGTGGTAACGTAATCCACATTTCTTATTCACTAGGGAGTCTGTACTCGTACGTCATTCAAAAGAACGGTAGGCAATGACCATCACAAAATTAGTTTGTGAATCAAGTAACTTAATGAAACATGTCACAACACGAATTTACGAACCGGGGCAGGCACTTAGTACATTAATCATGACTTATGCGAAGTACCTATATATATTACCATCAACTCATTTAAGCATATACTCTCTCCATCTTAAACTACTTGTCGTGGTAACTAAAAATATCGGTCTCAAAATACTTGTCATTTCAAAAGTTCAAGGTACAACTAACAAAAACTGGTCAAAATTGCCCCTGATCTATTGAAAAATATTTAAAAATGCCCTACATTAACCTTTTGGGACATAATTAAATACTCCTATTGTTATCCTTTAGTTCCAAAAGTGCCCTCAATGTCTTTAGGCTCAAAATTGCCCTAAAATCAAGCAGATTGAGAAAAAAGGAAAAATAGTAAAAAAATAAAATAGTATGGGATATCTCTGGCCTATAAGATTAACATTTCTAAATCATTTTCATAGATCAGTGGCAGTTTTGAGTTATAGGTGTATTGGGTAAAAATCGGCTCACTATGAGTCGACTTGGCAACATGACCTGACAACGACCGAGCACGTGACGACATACTAGAGACCGAAGAAGGTGAGTGAACCACCGAAGTAAGGCACCGAGCAAGGCACCGAGGTCATCACCGAAGGCGAGCCGTAAGCTGAGCTTCGGTGATATTCACCTCGGTCAGATAGCAAGGCCCCATCACCGAGGACACATATTTGGACCTCGGTGGATCGCCTCGGGTCCAGCGGCTTTGCAGCCCACTATTTCAGCCCACTAACTCCTTCCATTAATGCCAAGAACGTGGGTCTAAGCATGACTGATGGTGGAGAACGTGGGCAAGGCCCCTAGGCCTATAAATAGTACTTCATTTTGTATTGTACAGATTCAAAAATAGATACAGAAACATTGCCAAATTGTGTACTCATTACAATATATTGAAATAAAAGTTACTTTCTCGCATTTTACGCTTATTTCTTGCGATTTCCTGACTTTGATACGAAAATTTGCTTATATTCTAACCCAAATTCGATTTGTGATCCTAAAACCGATTTAGGCCCATACAAATTAGTGCCGTCTGTGGGGATATAAGCAGAAACGCTTTGTTCCAAAGTTCAATGACCTTTTTTGTTCAAGCCCATAATTTTTCGACAACGTTATGGCTGACAACAGTGAAAACCTTAACGAACGGACTGACGTTCCGCCGAACCAACAGTCCACATCTCCAATGACAATCGAAGCCTTTTAAGTTTTTGTTGTTAATGAGCTAAAGGCTCTTCAAGATCGATAGGATGAGCAGATTAACATTAACGCCGAATTCCGTGCCTCGTTGGAAGCGAGGAATAGCGCAGCGCCGAATGACACCCAGCCTTCGGCTCCAAATGGAGGCATCCCGCCCTTCGTTCCTACGGGAACGATAATAGGGGGACCTCCTAATGGGGCTACGTCTGGGGGTTCGGGAAATATACCGGGCTCAACGCCACACTTCGGGACGATTCCCACCGTGGCTGAAACTACATCCTCGGTCGATGTTGAGAGGTTGAACAGAGAAATTGAGGCACGCGTCGAGGCTCGTGTTGAGGCTCTCGTCGAGGCACGCGTAGAAAAGCGCCTCGAGAGTGTGCCGGGGATAACAAAGACCGAAGATGAGCTTGACATAGATCAATACATGGAGTTGCCCTTTAAGCCCGAGGCGGCACCAGCTCCAAGCCCTAAAAATTTCAAGCTCATGTTCTTGAAAAAGTATGATGGGACCACCGATCCCAAAAAGCATATAAGGGAATACATGGCGATGGTGAAGAGCAATGACTTAACGGCAATAGAGCTCGAGTCAATGTTCTTGAAAAAGTTTGGCGAGTCCTTGGAGAGAGGAGCGCTGCGCTGGTACATGTGCCTGCCAGTGGGATCAATTTCCACCTTCAAGGATATGACGAACGCCTTCGTAAAGGCCCACACCGGAGCTCAAAAGATTCTCCAAAGGAAGGAGGATATATGCGAGGTGAAGCAGCATCCGGTGAGCCACTTAAGGAGTTCCTTGAGCTCTTTCATGCTGAGCGCATGGAGCTACCTCGGATGGACGATACTCTAGCCATCATGGCATTTGAAAAGGGTATCAATGTTCGCAACTCTGACGCCGCTGCTGAGTTGTGAAAACAGCTTCAGCAATACCAAGCGCTGATATTGGAAGACTTGTACAAACGAGCCTACTCCAAGATAAGGTTGGAGGAGGCTGAGTTTAAAAGCTTAGGTTATAGCAACAAAAATCGAGGCGAATCCTCACACCGCGCTGAAGCGTCGCGAGGAAATTCGAAGGGGAGGTATGAGCCATACACCTCCACGAGGCAGCCTATCAGCCAAAGGTTGGGAAATTCCTTTGGAAATTCGTTTACGAGCCCGCATATAAGCCAACGGCTCGGAGGAAAGGTTCACTCTAACTCGAACCAAAGAAACTCCTCAGGCCCAGCTTCGGCTCAGAAGAAATATTTGCCTCGGATCCCTGACTACAATTTTAATATATCAACCTCGGAGCTGGTCCATGTAGTCAAGGGAACTGCCGGGGTGAGAGTGCCCAAAGATATGAGAACTCCATCGGACAAAAGAGACCGGAATTTTCACTGCGAGTTCCATGCGGATTATGGCCACTGAACAGAGGATTGCAAAGCATTGCGCCTCGAGGTGGCGCATTTGCTGAAAAAAAGGTGTGTTGGCTGAATTCCTTACCGACAAGGGAAAAGACAACTACACCAAGAATCGAGGTGATGGACAGCCACCTCGAGCTCCACCCCAGGGAGAGTTTTGAATGTTATCACCGGGGGATCAGAGGTGAATGGGGTGAATTTCGCAGCTGCAAAAAAATTCGCCAAGCATTCAATCACAATGGAAAAAAAAGAACTCTAGTGGGAGGCTCGGGTAAAGAAATCGTATTTGATGACGACGATTGTGATGGGATGATGTTCCCCCATCACGATGCTTTGGTCATCATGTTGAGAATCAACGACTCCGATATTAAGCGACTCTTGATTGACCCCGGTAGGTCGGTCAACATAATCAGCTACGGGGCCATTAAGAAGATGTGGCTCAAAGGGGAAGTCATCCCCAAAGCAACATTGTTGACTGGCTTTAACAACTCCACGGAGAAAAATTTGGGTGAGATTACACTAAAAATATTTGCTGAAGGAGTTAGCAAAGAAACACTGTTCCAAGTGTTGCCCGAGGACATTGCATATAATGTTATCCTCGGCCGACCATGGATCCATTGCATGGAGGCTGTCCCCTCCATGTTGCATCAAGTGATCAAATTCCCTACGCCTTGGGGGGTTCGATCAATAAAGGGAGAGCAACGAGTAGCGAGGGAATGCTACTCGGTGGCGTTGAGAAGTGGAGTCGCCCCGACAGGGCCAAAACAATAGCAACTAACGCAACCGGGGTCAAATGAGGAGGCCCTCCGAGGAGAAGTTGAAAAGATCTCGGTGTGCGTTCAAGAACCTCGGAAACAGAAAGCCGAGGACTGCACTATTGAGGAACTGGAATCTTTCGCCTTATTGAAAGATTTTCCTAAAAGAAAGGTGTTCGTCGGCTCTGAGTTGGACCCAGAGTCGAAGAAAGCAATCATTGAAGTTTTAAGGTCCAACAACGATTGCTTTGCTTGGTCACATTTAGACATGATTGGTATCGATCCGGAGATCATGACCCACAAGCTGAATGTAGACCCAAAATTCACCCCGGTGAAACAGAAGAAAAGACCTCACATCGGGGTTAAAAAGAAAGCGATCGAAGATGAAACCAGAAAGTTGCAAGAAAATGGTTTCGTAAGGGAGGTAAAATATCCCGAGTGGCTGGCTAATGTGGTAGTCGTACCAAAGAAAAATGGCAAGTGGAGGATGTGCGTAGATTACACTGATTTGAACAAAGCTTGCCCCGAAGACTCCTACCCATTGCCACAAATAGACAGGTTAATATACTCCACGGCTGGACACAAACTATTAACCTTTTTGATGCTTATTCGGGCTACAACCAGATCCTCATGGACCCGAAGGACGAAGAGAAAACCTCGTTCATCACTGACCGAGGCACCTTCTGCTATAAAGTGATGCCCTTCGGTCTGAAAAATGCTGGGGTGACGTACCAAAGGTTGGTGAGTATATTGGAAAATCTATGGAGGTCTACATAGATGATATGCTCATCAAATCGATTCGAATGGAGGATAATCTGAATCATCTGAGGGAAGCTTTTGCTGTTTTGAGGTAATATGGCATGAAATTGAACTCCGAAAAGTGTGTTCTTGGGATTCATTGTCTCCGAACGAGGGATCGAAGCAAACCCAGATAAGATCAAAACCATCGAAGAAATCCCCGAAGAGTTAACTGGGGTGAAATAAGTTCAGTGCTTAACTGGCCGAATCGCTGCCTTGAGTCGATTCATCTCAAGGTCCTCAGAGCGATGCCACAAATTCTTCTCTATTTCGAGGAAGAACAATCACTTCGAATGGACACCGGAGTGTAAAGAAGCACTGAAAGACTTGAAACGCTACCTGGCTAACGCGCCGTTGCTCGCCAAGCCGAAGGAGGGTGAAACATTGCTAGTTTACTTAGCTGTGTCCGAGGTGTCAGTCAGCGCGGTGCTGGTTTGGGAGGAAGATGGCAAGCAACAGCCTATCTACTATTGAGCAGGACACTCCTCGACGCTGAGACCAGGTACCCACACTTGGAAAACCTAGCACTTGCTTTACTTGTTACTGCCCGAAAACTACGACCTTATTTCAAATGTCATCCAATAGCAGTAGTTTCAACCTTCCCCTTAAGAAGCATATTGCATAAACCCGAGTTATCGGGGAGGTTATCAAAATGGGCGGTAGAATTGAGCGATTATGACATCACTTATCAACCCCGAACAGCCATCAAATCCCAAGTCTTACCTGACTTCGTAGTTGATTTTAGTGTTGGGATTCTGCCCGAAGCCGAAAAGGAGAACTCAATGTCGAAAGGAACAGCTTCGGGGCTATGGATACTTCACACCGATGGGGCAACTAATTCCAAGGGTTCGGGATTAGGCATAGTGTTGAAAGCACCCACCGAGGAGAAAATCAGGCACTCGGTTCGGTTCAAAAAAGTGACCAACAACGAGGCCGAATACGAAGCGGCTCTAGCAGGCTTGGAGTTGGCTAAAGAAAGGGGGGTGGAAAGAATCGAGTTGAGATGTGATTCGCAACTGGTAGTCAATCAAGTGCTCGGTGAATACACGGCTCGAGAGCCCAGAATGCAGCTATTCTTGGACCGAGCACAGAGGATTTTGGCCCAATTCCAAGAATGGCGAATTAAACAAGTGCCTCGGGAGGAAAACACCGAAGCCGATGCCCTGGCAAACTTGGGTTCGGCAGTCGATGAAGCCCACTCGGGGACTGATTCAGTGGTTCGGTTGTTATCTGCACAGATGAGAGAGATGAAGCTGCAGGTTAACTTGGTGGACCACAAATGGGATTGGCGGAGTAAGTTTATCTTTTACTTCGACTCGGGGACTGTCCCTTAAGATAAAAAGGAGGCCAAAAAGCTAAGGACCCAAGCGGCTTCATATCATATGATCGAAGGTAATCTGTACAAGAGATTGTATTGCAGCCCGATGGCCAAGTGTTTGGGTCCAGAAGAGGCTAGATATGTGATGGCCGAGGTGCACGAAGGCGAGTGCGGCAACCACTAGGGGGGAAAGTCCTTGGTGCGCAAATTACTAAGAGCTGGATATTATTGGTCCACCATCAGCGCAGATGCAAAGGCCTTCGTACAAAAATGTGGTAAGTGCCAACGCCACGCACAAATGATCCATCAACCAGCCGAACCTCTGCATTCGGTCGTGTCACCATGGCCTTTCATGAAGTGGGAGATGGATGTTGTTGGTCCTCTACCGAAGGGAAAAGGTGGTGTTCGGTTTATCCTAGTGCTAACCGATTACTTTACAAAATGGGTGGAAGAACATCATCTATAGGTTCGGTGTCCCGAGAGAAATTGCTTGCGACAATGGTAAACAGTTCATGGGAGCAGCCATCACTGATTTCTTCAAACAATGGGGGATCAAAAGAATTGCTTCGACCCCCTATCATCCAAGCGCCAATGGCCAAGCTGAGTCTTCGAATAGGATTATAATTGAAAATCTCAAGAAAAGACTCGATGAGAAAAAACGCCCTTGGCCCGAGGAGTTGCCATGCGTGTTGTGGGCTATGCGGACAACAGAAAAGAACGGCACCGGTGAGACTCCTTTTTCACTTGCTTATGGTATGGACTCCCTCATCCCCGTGGAGGTGGGCGAACCAAGTCTTCGGTACTCCCACGCCACTGAAGATGCGAATCAACAAGCCATGCGCATAGAATTGGACTTGCTCGAGGAGAAAAGAAAATTGGCTTTGGTTCGGCTAGTGGCTCAAAAAAAGCAGATCGAAGCATATCTCAACAGGAAGGCCAAGCTTAGAGACTTTAAGGTTGGCAACTATGTGCTGAAGGCTACGACCCAATCAATGAAAGAAGAAAATGGGGGAAAGCTTATCGCAAATTGGGAAGGACCCTATAGAGCCAAGGCAATCGTCGGAAAAGGGTCTTATCAAATTGAAGATCTGCAAGGTGTGCTCGAACCATTAAATTGGAACATTTCCAACTTAAAGCGGTACTACTTCTAACCGAGGTAAACGTTTCTTAACCTTTTTAAATTTACCCACAGCCTCCTGCCGAACAACGCTCCTAGGGCTTCGGTCGAAATGTACTAACATGCTCCTCGTTTCCTTTGCTTGACCTTTTCAGGAAGCAGATAAAACGATTTCCAGTGCTCGGATCTTCATCAAGATTCACACCCGAACACTGGGAGTGAGTGAAAGGTGGGTTACAACCGAGGTCGACAGTGAGCCTCCCAACCAAAGCCTGTCTATTCAACAACCGGGGACTGACACCCCAAGGATAGATTAGTACATTATAATTACGCCAGATAGTGGCATATTTTCAACTTGTTTTTTGCGCCCAAGGTCCACTTCGGCTTGGCTTTATGTAATTAGCCGATTTTTGGCTCGCTGACATTATCAATGAAATAAACTTGATTTCACATCTATTTATTTCTACAACTTTGCACTCCGAAGTTGCACTTCAAATACATCGACTCGAGAACGAGACGTCGTTCTAAGTTTGCATCGGTTTATTTCAATTAAGTCTTGCAAGCAGAAATGTTCATTTAAAGTGTTCGGTACATGCAAAAAACTAACACTTGGAATAAAAGGTACTAAGGCATTCCATTTATAAGCCAGAAGGCTGAAAGTATTTACATCAAAAGGACCCGAAGGTCCAAAACATAAGCACAAAAAAGCCCGAAGGCTTACACAAAAGCAAAATATACAAACAGAAGTCTAAGCCTCAGGGGCGTCGCTTCCCTCCTCAGAACCCCCCTCGGCATCTTCTTCGTCATCTTCATCCTCATCATCGCTCGAGGCCTCACTAGATGGGAGATCGTCAATGATGGCTTGAGCTTTTGCTGCCTTTGCCTCGGCTTTGGAAATTTCTTCCTCCAAATTGAGCTCGCCAGCGCGACACTGTTTAAGCAACTTCAGCCGAGACTTGATAACAGCCCACCGCTTATCCAAGTCCACCCTCTTGGCCTTGATTTTAGCTATGTCTTTGCGATCAGCGATTTCGTCCCGAAGAGCTTCAACCTCGACCTCACGAGCTGAAAGCTTGGAGGTCTCACCCTCCAACTTTTGAATATGAAGTACATGCTTTCTCAGCTGCTCGTGGTGCTCTTTGGCCATCTCCTCAAACTTGCCCCTCGCTTGAGCCAGCTCGGCACTGAGTTTGGCAACCTCAGCCTCTAGCCTCGAATGCTCGACCTGGAAGCCGTCATCGAGGGCTTTAATCCTCGCCTCGGCAGCCGACTCAACATCATGATGATCGGACTGGGACTTGGACAATTTAGCCTTCAATTTCGCTATCTGCACGTTGAAGCTATCCCTTTGCCTGTCCCATGAGCGGGCAACACGCTGGACCTCTTCATCCCTTACAGTCTCGACTTTGAGGGTCCTCAATGACAGAACGAAGCCCTGGAAAGAAATCGTTATCAGCAACTGACCGAAGACAGAGGCACAAAATCGAGAAACAAGCAACACTTAATCTGAGAGCATTGGCGGTGATGGTGTGGTGTACCTGGCCTCGAGAGAAAGTCTGCACAACTTTGTCCTCCACGGGGCAAAGCATGGGCATAAGGCTCAGGATATCGCCTCGATCGCTCGCCAAGAGGTTCGAAGAAGATGGCACTTCCAGCTTTCTAAAAGACGCAACCGAGGAAGAAATCCTCGCGGGCTCGGACTGCGCCTTAACCGCGCCGGTGTCAGCCCTTTCTTCGGCGGTAGCAGTTCCAACATCCCCGACTTTGGCTTTGCCCTTGGCTTTAGTAACTACCGCCTCAGAGCTGTGCTCCTGATCTTCGAGGTCAACAAATTAGACCTCCATACGAACCGCTAAGCCTTCGGTAGCTACTTCATCAGGCTCATCGATCAAACTCCGGCGCTGCTCAGTCATTACTTCGAGCCGAGGAGAAGCCACAACCTCGGTGCGTGGAGCCACAGAACGAGAGGGTTTCTTGGAAACCGCCCTCTTCTTTTTCACGCCTGCAAAGGGCAGCGTAAAAAATTTTTGAGCAGAAGAATGAAAAGGAGCAAGAACCAATAAGTTAACCGAGGGTGGAGTTTTACTTTTGGAGGACCCTTGACCGGAGGTCCCCTTTGAAATATTTGAAGACATTGAAGCCTTCAACTCCTTCAGATCACCTGCAACCGAAGCCAGATCATCAGCCGACTCGGTATCTTCTTCATCTTTCTTCTTCTTCTCCTTCTTCTTGTCTTTCTTTTTGTTGATGGCATGGTTTGGAAAACCTAGTACTGAGGAGAAAGAGGTCAGCAATAAAATCAAGAAGAGTTGAGGTAACAACTTATACAGTAAATTATCGATGACTTACCATGCCTTTTGCATTGCCAACCGAAGTCAGCAACCATCTCCATCCATGACCGAACGGGACGTTTACGGGCCCTGATTACAGCCTTGACCCATTCGGTCAAACCTTCGGGGGGAACGATAACGACTTTTTTGGCTGGGGAACAAAAGTAGATTGAAATCAGCAAACAATGGAGGAAGCAAAAAGAAAGGCCAAGGACGAAGGAATACTTATGTGTGTTATTCCACCTCTCAGGGAAGTTAGGCTCGGTGGATAGGGCGCTAGTCTCCAAAAGAACGTAGCGATCACTCCAGCCCCGGTCCCCATGGTCTTCGCTCTTGTGAAGGAGAGCATATTTGCCTCGGTTGTTTAGAGCCACAACTACAGCTTTATGGACGTAAGGGTAATAAATAGAAATAAGGTGTTGCAAGGTGAAATTTACCCCGGCTTCTTTACTCAGCCAATCTAGGCATTGAACGACCCTCCAAACGCCGGGGCCTAACTGAGCCAAGCATAGGTTGTATGCTCGGCAGAAATCATCAATAACCCTGTGGACAGGTAGGGTGAATCCAATGGTGAAAGGGTAGGTATATGCAAAAGATAGCTCCTCCACATGATGGCAAGCTCTGCTAGTGGAGTCGGGGACGATTATTTTCACCTCGGGCCTGAATGCACAATCCTTCCGAACCCGTTGAATGTGAGCTTGAGTGATTCGGGTCGGAGTCGTGTTCACCGGTATGTTCCTATTCTTCTCTTCTTGATCAGCAGACTGTTTTTGTAATTTGAGGTCTTTCCCATTATCGAAGTGAGAAGGGATGATTTGATGAGGCTCGAGCTCTTGCTTGAGGGGAATCTTCGGTAACTTTTTCTCAGGACCCGAAGGTTCCACCTCGGGATCATGCTCTCCTTTTGCATTAAGCCCACCTTCGGTTGAGGGCAGTTCACCCCTAGTTACTTCGGCCTCGGCGTCCTCTTCGCCCTCGCCCTCAGCATCGTCACCCTCACCATCGTCAACCCTACGGATGACATCACCCCAACCTACCTCCATGGCGTCATCGCCCATGATGTCATCCTCCCCCTCTAAGCTGACGTCCTCGTTTACCACGGCGACGTCTCTCCTAGCTTTTCCTTACGCCGCTGGGAGCCACCAGCACTGGAGGTCACCTCTCTACCACCCTCTGCCTCTATCACCTGCAACACCGACACGGTGGTGATGAATTCACCACTAGCTATGATGGCGGCGTAGCGTGAAGTCTTTGCTCTCTCACCTGAATCACTGGAGTCCTGTCTAGAGTGAGTCGCAGACATGGTAGCGAGATAAATTTGAGATTATCAACGAAATTGAATTGATCAAAGAGAGCAATGGAAGTTTTCGCTTCTGTCTATCGCTGTTGCTTGCTAAAAGTTTGAAATAACCAGAATGGCTAGGCGATGAGGTATTTATAGGCATAGGGGAGGCAGGTGGAAAAGAGTCATCATTGTAACGTTGGGGAAAAACAAAAAAGCGGCGTGGCCGTTTGATTAACCAACGAACGGGTGACACGTATCAAGGAATAGTGATCTGAAGAGACGCGAACCGTTGACAAAATTTGAAATGCTTGGATAAGATCAAGCCACGTCACTCTCCCGCGAAATTTCACTCCACTCCTCGGTAACTTCGGTAATTGACCGAGGAGTGGGGGGACTATCTGTATTGGGTAAAAATCGGCTCACTATGAGTCCACTCGGCAACATGACCTGACAACGATCGAGCACGTGACGACAGGCTAGAGACCGAAGAAGGTGAGTGAACCACCGAAGTAAGGCACCGAGGTCATCACCAAAGGTGAGCCGTAAGCTGAGCTTCGGTGATATTCACCTCGGTCAAATAGCAAGGCCCCATCACCGAGGATACACATTTGGACCTCGGTAGATCGCCTCGGGTCCAGCGGCTTTGCAGCCCACTATTTCAGCCCACTAACTCCTTCTATTAATGCCAAGAACGTGGGTCTAAGCATGACTGATGGTGGAGAACGTGGGGAAGGCCCCTAGGCCTATAAATAGTACTTCATTTTGTATTGTATAGATTCAAAAATAGATACAGAAACTCTGCCAAATTGTGTACTCATTACAATATATTGAAATCAAAGTTACTTTCTCGCATTTTACGCTTATTTCTTGCAATTTCCTGTCTTTGATACGAAGATTTGCTTATATTCTAACCTAAATTCGATTTGTGATCCTAAAACCGATTTAGGCCCATACAATAGGTATATACTAAAATTAGCTATTGAGTTATTATATGTTTAAAATAAAATTTTGATAATCACTGTTCACAAAGATATACACACAATAGAGAATAAAATAGAGAGTACCACTTAAATAAATATATAATTAATGTGTACAAATATCTAGCAATAACAAAAAAAATTAACTATATATATGCTCTTGGGGAATCACCTCTTATTTTTTTCAATTGCTTTATAATGTTTAAACAGAAAAGAGCCAAAACTGCTCATGATCTGTTGAAAATTATTTTGAAATGCCCTTTGTTAATCTTATGGGTCAGTCATATCCACCACAGTTTTATTTATTTTAATTATTTTTTTTAAAGTCTATTATTTTTTAGGGCAATTTTGAGCCCTTAAAAAAGGGTATTTTAGCTGCATTTCAGGCCCAAAAGGTTAACCGAGGACATTTCTAAAAAATTTTCAAAAGATCAGGGGCATTTTTGGCCATTTGTATTTCTTTCATAGTTTGCCCTTAGTATGTATCAGTTGATCTTGAAAGTGAAAATTAGAGTAAAAATTTATTGAAGAGTGATTAATATGGTAAAAAATAAAAGATACTCCATCTGTTTCAATTTATGTAAACCTGTTTGATTTAGCACAAAGTTTAATAAAGAACGAAAGATAATTGAAAATTTGTGGTCTAAAATAAGTCATTGGTATTTGTTGCACTTGGTGATCCTTCGTAAGACACTGCGGGAGGGGGGAGGGGGGGGGGGGAGGAGGGAGATGAATAGTGTCCTTACCCGATTTTTGAAACTCCTTAAACTTGCTTCCTGCTGGAATGTTTTACTCACAAAGACCAGGTTCTTTATGAGTTCTACCTATCTCTAAAACGTAAAGTAATTGCGAAATATCAAAGAGATATAGATTTTTTCTTGGAAAAATCCTTGTTCAAGGGATAAAAAACCACGACCCAAACTCTTCGGATTTAAACACTTTCCAATATAGAAAACTGAGTAAGTTATAGGTTACAACTTAATAACCATGGAACCAACAATTTTAGTACCTAGAACCTTACAAGCTTCACTATAGCTTCCAAGGTGAAACGACATCACACAAAAATGTATTCCACTTTAATGCTTCTTGACAAGCTGATAAAATTACAACTCACATCCTACAACAGAATTCTAGACAAACAGACTAGTTAAGAAACTCGATCTCTTCCAGGTTCTGCTGCCTTTCTTCTATGCTTAATAATCAAGGCCAAAACAACTTGTATTTATAGAGTTCACAAAAACTTTTTTCAACTTATCTTAGAACTCTATTTGCCAATTTGGAATCCTTTCCGTATAAGGTTTTCACATCTTTCCTTATTTGAAACCTAAGTTGTGTTGCCTAAGTCTTGAATCATTCGCCGCCTAGGAAAACTTATTCTTGTTCCGCTTCTTCGCTACTCCTTCTTCATCTTGGATTGAGACTTGTCTTTTGCTATTCCCTTTTCCTTTTTTGACTCGGACTCGAACTTCAACACGAACAGCTTCAATACACCTCCAACTGTGAACCTTTTCCTCGTTCACCCAGCACCAGGTCCTTTGTCAATCCTCAAAACCTGTACTTCAATAAATTCTCTCTTTTTGATGATGACAAAGTATGTTGTCTCACCGAGGGTATTAGCACAAGAGCCTGTGCATATGAACATTAAACAAGAACCAAGGTAATACAATATGGCAAAATTAGGTTAGAAAAATAACGCTAACTTTAACAGCATCTATCTTCCCTCTTTTTGGCATCATCAAAAAGTTCATGGTTGTTTATGCCTGAATTTGGTCGTCTATGCCTGAATTTGGTCGTCTATGTTGATACGGGTAAAGTACAGATGTGAGAAAATAAAATAGAAACAAGACGAGGCTTGAACTATCCTTCAAGGTAGTATCGAGGAACTAGTCTCGATACACCCTCGAATCAATGTCAAGAATCACCTATGCTATACGAACGGTCCTCAAAAGACACTTGGCTCTTGCAAAGGGTTCGGTCGGGTTTGGAATGAGCTTCAGTTAGTTCTACCAATTGATTCAACCCAAAAGAAAGGTTTCATTCATTCAAGAGATCATATCTCAAACTTGTTCTTCAATATTAAAAAGCTAGGTACTCATGAAATTAACCTAAGAAGTCCTTTTATAGGTGCCCTCTAAACATAATAAAAGGTCTAAAGTATCCCTAAAGTGGGTTAGAAAGACATAAGCCACGTAGGGCTAATTAAGAATTACATAGCAAAATAAGTAAGAATCCCGTCAAACCAAACTAGGAGTGGGCGATCCGCCCATCAAACCAGGCGCCCCACCTGTTCAGAAGCAAGCAAGTGATAGTGAAGAGTGGGCAGTCCGCTTTTGTAAATGGGCGGTCCGCCTCCTCGAGTTCCAGAGAGTTGGTGTTTTTGTACTTAGCCGAATTTCCACCAAACATCAACTAGGCGGTCCACCCCTCCTAGTAGGCGGTCCGCCTTATCCTGGAGCTTCTAGAGGAGCCTCAAAATATGCCTTGGGTGCTCCTTCTTGTAGCCTAGGTGGTCCTCCTTCCATGGTGCTCCAATGCATGATTTTCAAGTCTCTTCTGGAGTCATCTTCCATGCCCTTCCATATCAAGTGGAGTTGAGTGTCTTGGATCATTTTGGCTTGACTTCTAGTGAAAGGTCTTGAGGTGGTTTGCCCCGCATCATCCTCCCCTTCCTGGGAAAATTTTGTCCTCGAAATCATGGCATCCTCCTCCCCGGCATCACCATTACCTACATCAAAAGCGGTCAAGTCGAAAACATTGAAAGTATTTGAGACATTATACTCACCGGGTAGATCAATCACATAGGCGTTGTTGTTGATGTTGGTAAGAACTTGGAAAGGTCCATCTCCTCAGGGTGCCAACTTTCCTTTCCTAAGGTTTGGAAACCTCTCTGTGCGGAAGTGTACCCATACCCAATCTCCTTTCTTGAGCTCCAACTTCTTCCTTCCCTTGTTCTTCTTGGATGTCACCTTTGAATAGGCTTCCTCCAAGTTCTTCCTTGCTTTGGCATGGATCTCAAGCATGGCCTTAGCTCGGGTCTTGCCTTCAAAACTAACAATCATATCCTTGGGCAAAGGGGTTAGATCAAGTGGAATCAAAGGATTAAAGCTATAAACACACTCAAATGGAGTCATACCAATCATGCTACGCAAAGTACAGTTATATGCAAACTCCATAAGAGGCAACTTTTCAACCCAAGTCCCGGCCTTACCTCGGGTCATAGCTCTAAGAAGAGCACCCAAAGTTTGGTTCACCGCTTCAGTTTGTCCATCCGTTTGAGGGTGGTGGGACGTAGAGAACAACAACTTGGTGCCAAGAGCACCCCACAAACTTCTCCAAAAATGGCTAAGGAACTTAGAGTCCTTATCACTCACAATGGCTTGAGGCACACTATGCAACTTTAACACATGATCAATGAATAAAGTAGCAACATGTTGTGCATCATCACACTTTTTGCATGGAATGAAGTGAGCCATCTTGGAAAACCTATCCACGACAACATAAATGCTATCATGTCCCCCCAGACCGTGGTAATCCCATAACAAAATCCATAGAAATATCCATCCACGGGCCAGTAGGTACGGGGTGGGGAGTGTACAAACCATGGGGGTTCAACTTGGACTTAGCATGCTTGCATTCAAGGCAAGTTTTGCAAAGTCTCTCAACTTGTAACCCCATCTTAGGCAAATAGAATTGTTCTATGAGAATGGCCAAAGTCTTGTTTCTCCCAAAGTGTCCCATCAAGCCCCCACAATGTGCTTCACGAATATGTAATTCTCTCCATGAGGACTCTGGTACACAAACTCTACCATTCTTAAAGATATAGCCATCTACCCATTGGTACTTCTCAACTCTTTCTCCCTTTTCAAGAGCTTCATGAATGCTCTTTAGCTTAGGATCTTGAGCATACATCAATTTAATACTCTCAAAACCCATGAGCTTGGAAGCAAGAATGGTGGCTAGAACAAACTTTCTAGAAAGTGCATCCACCACAATATTTTCGGTCCCCCTCTTGTATGGAATCACATAAGGAAAACTCTTAATGAACTCTACCCATTTGGCATGCCTCTTGTTCAACTTCTCTTGGCCCCTAAGATGTTTGAGTGACTCTTGATCACTCTTAATAAGAAATTCCCTAGGCCAAAGATAATGTTGCCAATGAGCAAAAGCTCTCAGTAGGGCATACAACTCCTTGTCATACGTCGAGTAATTCAAGGTTGCACCCTTCATTTTTTCACTAAAGTAGGCTATGGGTTTCCCATCTTGCATGAGAACACCTCCAATTCCCACCCCCGAGGCATCACATTCAACCTCAAATGCCTTTCCAAAGTTGGAAAGTTGCAATAGAGGGGCGGTACTCAGCCTACCTTTCAATTCTTGGAAGGCCTTCTCTTGAGGCTCTCCCTACACAAAAGGCTTGTCCTTCTTTACCAACTCGGTGAGTGGTGCAGAAATAGAGCTAAAGTCCTTCACAAATCTCCTATAGAAGCTAGCAAGGCCATGAAAGCTCCTAACTTGAGATACAGTAGTGGGAGTAGGCCAATCTCTAATGGCCTCTACCTTGGACTCATCGACCTCTACTCCTTGAGCACTCACAACAAAGCCTAGAAAGACTACCTTTTCAACACCAAAGGGCACATTTCTTAAAATTAGCATAGAGATTTTCGACTCTCAACACTTCAAGCACTTGCCTTAGATAGACAACATGGTCGTCCATTGACTTGCTATATACCAAAATGTCATCAAGGTAGACGACCACAAATTTGTTGATGAATGGCTTTAGCACATGGTTCATTAATCTCATAAACGTACTAGGTGCGTTAGAGAGGCCAAAAGGCATCACTAACCATTCATATAGACCAAACTTGGTCTTGAATGCGGTCTTCCACTCATCACCCAGTTTCATACGGATTTGGTGATAATTGGATCTAAGGTCTATCTTTGAAAGGATTTTACAACCACTTTGCTCATCAAGCATATCATCTAAACGAGGTATGGGATGTCGATACTTTACCGTGATCTTGTTGACCGCTCGGCAATCCACAAACATCCTCCATGTGCCATCTTTCTTTAGAACATGTATTACGGGCACAACACACGGACTCAAGCTTTCTTGAACCAAGCCCTTGTTGAGCAATTCATCCACTTGCCTTTGCAACTCCTTTGTATTTTCGGAATTGCTCCTATAGGCTGACTTGTTTGGAATTTGGGACCCCGGGAAAAAGTCAATTTGGTGTTCAATCCCCCTTAATGGAGGTAGACCACTAGGCATCTTATCCGGGAACATATCCTCAAAAACCTTCAAAATATTATCAATAGCACTAGGCAAAGGGTTAGGGTTAGAAGAATAATCAAATTCGAAAGATAAAACCATACCTTTGTGCAGTAGGAAAATGAGCAATTTGGTGCCATCATTTCCTCTCAAAAGCTCACCCGGTTGCATCATGGCACATATGCTACCTTTAGAAGATGGTGGAGCCACAACTAGCCTCTCGGCCTGTTCCACAGAGAGTGTGGCTAAACACTTCTTCACCTTTCGGCAAAGGTCTAGTCTCCACGGGTGACTTAGCCTTTGCCGCTTCTTTCAACTCCCTCATATGCCTATAGTCATCACTTACTTGCTTGGGCGTCAAGGGCTTGAGCACATACTTTATTCCCTCATGCTTGACCGTATAGATTGTAACACGGCCATCATGTACCACATGTTGATCATATTGCCATGGCATACCAAATAAGAGATGGCAAGCTTGCATAGGCACCACATCAAACATATGCTCATCTGGATAGTTTCCAATTTTGAACTTTATCAAGACTTATTTCACCATCTTCAACTCCATCACTCACTTAACCATTGCAAACGGTAGGGGTTTGGGTGTTTAAGAGTGGGTAGTTTCAATTGTGAAACCAATGATTGGCTCACCACATTAGCAGAACTAGCCCAATCTATGATCATTGAGCACACTTGCCCCATCACACGACATCTAGCATGAAAGAGATTCTCTCTTTGCACATTTTCACTCTCCTCGACAAGCATGGCACTTAAACTCCTCCTAACAATAAGAAACATGTTAGGGTCATCTCTTTCTGTTTCCTTTTCTCCCTCAACTAACTCACTCTCCTCTACTCCCTCATTCTTGGGTTCACTATCTTGTTCATATACCAATCCATCATCCATAATAACCATGGTCTTTCGAGTAGGACAATCTCTAGCAAAATAACCATACCCCTTATACTTGTGGCATTGAATAGAAGAAGAAGTAGGAATTTTCAATTGAGCTTTAGAATTACCTCCCACATTTGGTGTTGGCTTTTCATAAGTCTTCTTCACATCACGACTTGCACTTGCACCACTTGTGTTTGGACTCTTCCATTCCTATTGTCTACTCACAGGAGTAGAAGTAGTACTCCTATAACGGGTGGACTTATCTTCTTTGATCCAGAGAGTTGGTGTTATTGTTCTTAGCCGAATTTCTACCAAACATAAACTAGGCGGTCCGCCCCTCCTAGGAGGCGGTCCGCCTCATCCTGGATCTTCTTGAGGAGCCTCAAAATGTGCCTTGGGTGCTCCTCCTTGTTGCCTAGGTGGTCCTCCTTCCATGGTGCTCCAATGCGTGATCTTCAAGTCTCTTTCGGAGTCATCTTCCATACCCTTCCATATCAAGTGAAGGTGAGTGTCTGGGATCATTTTGGCTTGACTTCTAGAGAAAGGTCTTGAGGTTGTTTGCCCTGCATCATATGTTGAAAAATTAAATTTGTAGGAGGTTCATAAGCAATACGGTAAATATGAAAAAAAAATTACAGGAAATACAGAGAAAAGGTAATAGACAAGAGAGTAAATAGTATTATTCCTTGATAATATCTTGATTCAATGTGAATTGCTTGATGTACAATACAATAGTAGGAGAGGTATTTATAGCTATGATTTACCCAGTCCTAATTATGGTAAAATACGAAGACTAATAAGGCTTTGGGCCTGTATACTCAAGACGGAGATATATACTAAACCCTAACTATGAGACTATAAACTCTAAGGCGGTGGGATGTACACCTTGCATCCTATACTGGTTGAGCGGCCATGACTTGAGGAGCAGGCGTGTATTCTCTATGCCCGGTGACTCGTAAGCAAAGTCTAGTCTCTCCAGCTGGACTGGTATTTCTGTAATCAAAGGTGGCATATTTTTGCCCACACAGTCAGTCCCCCCGCTTGATTAGTGTTGTCGTAAGCAGTCATGAAGCAAAATAGGCGTGATAGAAGACGTAGAGATGCGCCTGCACCCGATACTCATCCCCTATCTCTTCGTATGCTTTACATTGAATGCTAGTACTCAAGTACGATGACGTGCATCCCTGTGATTAAAGGGATTTTTATCTGCATCTTTCTAATGCTGCAACCACCTTGTCATATCTGGTAATTATTAGGATTTATCATGTAAGGCATAATGATCATGATCCTATGTCTTGCAAAATGATCTGCTTTCCATTTAAGACTCCTTCTTGGCATGTATAACTACACCGTGATCATAGAGCCTTTTCCCTTATCTTCAAACTCTTTTCAAAAACTTCTCCTCAAAGGAAATTCTATCTTCAGCCATTTCAAAATATATCTCGTCAAAAGTGGCCCAAGAAGCAAATTTCCTTCTTAGAAATTTCAGAGTGCAAGATTATCTCCCTCAGGTCTTAAATTTCAAAGGCGATGGTAGAATGCAGGGCCAAACAGCCAGGCAAGAGGGTAAGAATAATAACCTTTTGATTGAATTCTACCCTTCCACCATTATAGAGGATGATGTAACTCGCATCAGGCTTGAATACAAATGGCCCACCATCATAAACATCATTGTTCCCAGTGCTGAGGAAAGAATCTTCACCCATCGTGCTGGTTATTCGATGATGCATACATACCCTTTCACTCTGCATCTCAACAAGCGTGTTCACTCAATTATTGAGGACATATGTTATCATTACAACATCTATTTAGGCCAGTTTGGGCCCTCCATTTGGCATTTGGTGGCTGTATTAGATCACTTGGCTAATCACGCCAAGGTGAAATTTTCTTTCTGGCATCTCCATTCTTTCTATTCTCCCCACTTGCACAAAGCGGGTATGCTGATCTTCAACAGATTAGGAAGGAAAGGTATAGTCTCCAACAACGAAGATTCCAAAGACCGTGGCTGGGTCCGCTGATATATGGCGGTGAGAACCCCATCCATAGTGTCACCTTACCCCTTCCTAGAGGTCTTCAATAGGCAGCGTAAGTTACAGTATTCATAACCTCGTACATTTTTACGACTACCGCTTTCTTGAAATGACGTTTTGTTCCTCTCAGTGAACTCTGTGACTGCTCTTCCGCTAACCCACGATGCATTGGCCTTGTAGGTTACCACAATCTTTGCGAAATAACTTGCCAACATGATGACTTTCACGACTCTGGCTGGTATGAGTAGTTGGCGGGAAAAAGGCCCTGGTAAGCCATTTCTCCTAACTATTTTCTTGATTTCATGCTTCAATTGTTGCCGACACCTTATTTCACTTAAGGGGTCTTCCGCCGTCCAATGCCTAATTTGAAGGAAATTCCAATTACCGCTCCATACATCTCTCCCCTCCCTGACATGCAGGCATCTCCCGGTAGGGCCGCTGAGAGAGCTAGTGGCTCTTGCTCTTAAAAGAGAAAAAGGCTTGCCAGAATCGACAACATATTTGTCTGAACAACAAGAGTTTGGTGATCTCTGATGGAGAGGGAGAAGTCCCCCGAGTGCCTGACCCGTAAGCTGCTGCTCCTTCTTCTGTTGCTGCTACTCCCGAGTCTGGTCCCTCTATGCGAAAGCATAGACATCTTATTGATGAAGCTCCTGCAGATGAAGAAGAGGCTGGTAAGAGAGACGAAGTCGTGCCGCTGATTGTTCATATCGAGCCCCAACCATCATGTTGGCTATTCTCTTCCTGCTTTTTACTGACGTAATTTCTTCATATGTCTCATGAATGATTGCCCATTGAACTCTTGCATAACCTATTACACTGACTCTTATCCCTAAGCGGAATGGCACTCTTCAGCATCGCCCTGGTAAAGAGGTGGCTGTTGATACGGTTGACTTTCGAAGAGCCCGTTGTTAGATCCTATGAGGTTGTTATTCCCATTGTGGCGGGGGTTAACCTATTTAAGAGTTCGGCTGCTGTGACTGACCACACTGCTGAGCTGATTGGCCCCTTTGAGCGGAGACACCTTGTCGGTTAGATTCATCAAAACCTGCTCAAGGTTGCCGCAGGATGTTCTCTCCAGGTACACTTCGTTCGCTCACTTAGTTGCAACGTTATGAATTAGATTTTTTCCTTCCCTCTTCTGAACATCTCCTTTGACGTCCATTCATGGTTGATGATTTACCACGAAATCCTTCGCCGAGAAAGTTCAGATTAAATCCTGAGGGAAGAGAATGATGCTCAGTGGGAACATTCGCCATCTTGCAGGCTTTTGTGGAAAAAGTGGAACAACTGAAGGAGGTGCTCCTAGTCACACGCAAGACCTACCACTTGGAGAAAATGTAAAACAAGAAACTTAATGTTGTAGTGAGCTGGGAGGTCCGCCAACCCAAAAAGGCTGTAGAAAAATTTAGTCATCCCTTCAAGAAGCCAAACTTACCAGGAAAGTACATTACGCCAATGTGACCCGCCTGTAAGTAGTTGAAGTTGGCTTGCAGCAAAGGTTGTCAGAGATTGAAGAGAAGGTCAAAACCGCTGAGAAGTATACTTCCGAAGCTAAGAGCCTTTCTGCATTCCTCCAAGATGCGAATGACAAGTTGCAAGGCAAAGTGGCATCCTTGGGGAAGGTCCGTGATAAGCTTTTCAATGATTCCCACCTTATGGAGGAGAAGATGAATGCACTGAACACTCGACATGTGTCCGAGGTAGTCCGTGCGAATCTTGCAGCTGTACTTGCTACCTTACACTGGGTTCGTGATAACCCCAACTTGGATCTCACCGTTGAGATTTCTTCGTTGACTAGGCTTATGGCAAAAGTAGATGGTCAGCTTGGATCTAACCTTGAGAAAGGCTCTGAGGAAGCTAGTGGTGAAGGGGAAGATGACATGCCGACTGGGTAACCTAAAATTGGTGAAGCAAGACATTCGCAGAGTGTTGCTGCTGAAGGATGTCCCCGAGGGAGAATTAGAGTCCCCCCATTCCTTTTTGTGACAATGATTTGAAAACTTGCCCCTTTTTTGGGCGTAATTGATATGTTTTTGCCCGTTTTGAGGCTTTTGACTTTAATTATCTATTACTTTATTTGTGACAATTTTAATTTCTACCATAAACAGTTTTTTAGATAATGATCTTGTAAAGTTTTGCCCACGTGGGTGTGTCCGCTAGGATTTTAGGTGGCTGTTGTTAAGTAACAGATGCCCTGTTCATTCTAATTTCAAGAATATTTGATAGTGAGCACGCTGAGGCATGTACGTCCATTGATTGCACGCCAGTGGCTGACGGCTTAGATTGCGTCTGTGGTAGACGACTTTTATTAGGGCAAGGCCTGCGCCCGCAAGAGGATATCTTTTAGCCTGTTGTATGTAACTGGGCATTTTTGCATTCAAGCTAGAACGTCCGCTCTTGTCTACTTGAGTATCTTAAGACATTACTAGCACTATGCCGGTGGGCGTCCCCACCGACATGTTGGTGCAATTTGTTAAATTGACGATTTCAACTTATGAATAATGCCTGATGGCTGAACAAGAAGGGGTCTAGCTTTTAGCGAGTAGTATACTCTACTTTTGTAGCAAAAAATGAGTATATTACTTCAAATTAAGCTGTGCCAGGGCTATGAATGTTTGGGTCGTAGATGGATTTGATTATTGAAAGCTGACTAAGTAGAATAGCAGTTTTATTGATAAAAGAGGCCATTGGGCCCGTGGAATTATGGGTGAGGACCCGTAACATAAAAAAGTATGAAAATACTGAAGTTCGACAACTAAAAATTGTCAATCAAAAGAAAAACTAAGGACTTAATTAAGGTAAATATTGAAAAGAATTGTACTTCCAAGTGTCCCACTCCTTCTCCCCCCAAAACTTTCAGTCAACCAGATAACCTGAGTCTTCTTCTTGGTAATTGAAGTTTCAAGGTCTTCATCAGCTTCAACAAGGTTCACATTTGATGCTATGTTGGGGATGGATGCTCCTAGGATAGCTGCTGTATAACACTCCCTTGCCACTTTCTACTCTCCGCTGATCTTCTTTACCCCCCATTCGGTAGGGTACTTGAGCTTTTGGTGCATAGTGGAAGGTACTGCTTTGACCTGGTATATCCATGGCCATCCCACGATGGCGTAGTAAGGGACGCCTTCTTTGATTACCTTGAAGGACGGAATGTGGTCTGCTCTTGGTATGCGCGTTGTAAGATCTATTCTGCAAAAGATTTTTTGCAGGAGTGGTTGAAACTAACCAATGTTTAGATGCTTGGGGTTACTTGGTGTTCAACTCCCATTTCCCATAAGGTATCCCACTTGATAAGGTTTACGGCACTGCCAACGTAAACCAAGAGGCGTTTGGCATTCGTGTCGCATATTCTTAGTGTTATGACCAAGACATCGTGGTGAGGAGTGTTGCAGTTGGTACTATCTTCGTCACTGGACATAATCATCTCCTCTTGGGCATGGCTTCCATCGGGCTTTACCTTGCTCTGATTTGGATCATTAAACATCACTGGGCCGCCAACTATCATATTGATAGACATTTTTGGTTTCGGAAGATCTAGAGGACCCTCCGAGCTCATGTTTTTGGCGTATCTCTGCTTTCCCTTATCTTTCAGCAAATCCTTCATGTATCCTTTATTGAGTAGACCCATCACCTCTAGAATCAAGGCCCTGTAACCGGTGGTCTCATGCCCGTGATCTCTGTGGAAATCACAAAAGAGGATCACATCCTTTCTTTCGGGCTCTGCTCTCAATTTGCTAGGCCAGGATACTTGGGTGTTCTTCAGGTGATCTTTTAAAAATTTTATGGTGTTAACGCGCAACCCTAACTTCTAAAACATGTCGGGTATTCTATCAATGTTGAGCAATCCCTTGTGATGGTATGTTAGTGTTTTTCTTGTATCATCCTATTTTTCAATAGGTTTTGGGAACTCGGTCATGTTGTCTGTCCAACTTCCCTTCCCTCTGTCTCCACCTAGAGGGTCTTCAGTATGCTCCCATTTTTAGCCCCGTTGACTGATGTCATCAGTGGCTGGACGAGCGCTGTCGTTGAAGGTTGAGGATTGTTCGAGTTCTAAATGAAGCTTCTCGTTACACCACTGGTGCAGGGCATTCCATGTCATCACCGGGTGTTGAGTAAGACTCAATTGTAACTCCCGAATGGCTAATGTACTCCTGGAATCGCCAAAAGCTACCACAACGATATTATTGAGAATTGGAGGGAGCTCCATGCTTTCCCTCTAAAATCTGTCTAAGTAGTCTTTCAGCAGATCGTCTTCGCGTTGCCGGATCTCAAAGATATCTTCCATGTGGTTTTCTCGCTTGCTGGCTTCAGAATGTGCCTTCTTGAATAGATCTTGCATTTGGGTGAATGATTCGACTAGCCCCATTGGTAGCTGAGTGTACCATGCGAGGGCGCCTTTTGTTAAAGTCGAGCAAAATTTCTTCACCAGAGCAGATTGAGTTTCTTCATCAATAATCTTATTGCTTTTGACAGCTGTATAATAAGCAGCAATGTGCTCGTGCAAATTAGTAGTTTCATCATACTTGAGGTTATCCGACAGGCAGAAGTGTTTGGCTACGCGGATCGGTGCAGGACTCACTTTGTATGTGCTTATATAACTTTTACTCATCTACGACGGTAATCTAGGGTAGAGCACCCGGCAAGTTACCGATCCGATCGTGGATGACCTTTAGCTCCTTCAGGATGTCCTGAATGATAGGTGTTCCTTCGAGATTTTGATTGCTGGCTTTTGTAGAGCTTCCATGGACGGCCTCCAAGTCGAGTCCTCGATTGGGAATAGAGGTTGGTGATTCGTTCACGGGCACTGGTCCCCATTGGGACGCTGGCCATTGAGGCGATCCAAAGAAGATCGCTCCCAACTCATGGGCCATGCTTTCGACCATGTTGTTCGAATTTTGCTCTGCCTGTTGTGCCTGGGTCTTGAAGAGATGAACAAGAAAATGATTGAACCTAGAGTTGTTTCCGCGTGGTTGATCGTCCTCATTGTCACTGCCTACAGAGATCGGATCTCTGGTAGGGTCCTTCGACTGTCCGTTAGGACCGTTGGGATCCTTTGCTGTATCATCTACAGCGTCAGCAGTGTTCTTTGGAATGTTGTCGTCAGACGTAGTTTTTCTTTTTCTTTCGTAGAAAACGTACAATTGCTTGGGCTCCATGGTTGGGGCCAAATTGTTTTGCCTTAATTTGGTCGTCTAGGTTAAATAATTAAATTTATAAGAGGGTCACAAGAAATAAAGTAAATATGAAGGAAAATACAGGAAATAGAGAGAAAAAGTAATAGACAAAAAAGTAAATAGTATTATTCCTTGACAATAGCCGGATTCAATGTGAATAACTTGATATACAATACAATGGTAGCAGGGGGTATTTATAGCTATGATTTACCTAGTCCTAATTATAGTAAAATATAAAGCCTAATAAGGCCGTAGGCTTGTATACTCAAGGCGGCGGTATATACTAAACCCCATGTAGGAGACTGTAAATACTAAGGCGGCGGGATGTAAACCTTGCATCCCATACCCGTACTGGCTGAGTGGCCGCGACTTGAGGAGCAGACGTGTATCCTCTGCACCCGGTGACTTGTAAGCTAAGTCTAGTCTCACCAACTGAACTCGTATTCCCGTAATCATAGGTGGCGTATTTTTGCCCACACAATAGTGTCATGAACCTGTATAACTTAATAATATTAAGTTTACTATAGTGCCACAGGCAACTAGCCAACCTATTAAGTTAAGAACCTGTTTCAAACAAAACACACCAGCAAATACTAGTAAAGGATATTAAAAATGATAAATGCCAAACCGAATTAAAGCATCGAGGCATAACATCCAAATATTACATAACCAAAAGTAATAATTCTTCTTAAACATGCAATCAAATAGAACCAACTAAGGGAAATGAGGAAGGGACTGATTCAGAACGTGGGAATATTGGGGATATTGAAATGGGCAAGCAACTTGGCAAGACATGCAGAGTTTCCTTGTCTCTCCCGTTCCAGCTCAGTATCCAGCCTTGTATTTTAGGCATTAACGATGCGAGCTCCTCCATCTGCCTCTCAAGTTGTCTTCGATATACCTCTGCCCTTCTGCCCACTCATGTAGCAGGCACTTCCTCAGCTTCATCTTCCAAATTAATAGGTTCATCAGCAGGTTCACCTTCCAACATGTAATCATAGGACTTAAGAATGTTCCTCCCAAACACGTCATTATGGTCCGACTCAGTCCACTTTCCAATAGGCACCACAAAAAACTCAAACACTTTTCCCAGCAAGAACCTATACGCCACAACATGTTTACCCATACCCATATTAGTAACTCTCCCTATGTGCTTTATAATCAGTTCTGGCAAATTTATGCGAACCTCTCTTTCCAGCAGGTTCATATAAGTAAGCTTAAGAAAGTTAGCTTCACTCCTTCTTTCAGACCTCTGCAACAGGTTCTTTAGCACAAAATCAAAGATAAAAAGATAGAAGGGATCCATTGCCATCTTCTTAACTTGGTTTGCTCTAGTCAAATTGGGTCTCCCAGTAAACTTTCTGGATACCTCCAAAGAAAATACTCCATCACCTCTACCCGGCCACGAGTTCCTGATATACTCATTATAACCTTCAGAATGAACACCTAAAATCACTCCCCTCTCAGCACAATTGAACTGGATCACAAGACCTTTCACGATGTTAGTCACAATCCCCTCACTCACAGTGCGATTTGTATATAATTCTCGAACATCTTGTTCATAAAGCTTACGAGTTTCCTCGCAAAACAGGTTCAACCAACCTTGAGCAGTCAGTGTTTCAACCAACTGGGCCACGCCCTCTAACTCAAGGTTAGTAAAAATTTTACCCTTCACCAAGGGCAGACATCTAAAGTAATCAGCTCCTCTTTTCTTTTCTTCCTCACCTTTGAACCTTTCCTTCGCACCTCAGGTTCCTCAACAGCTTTCTCTTGTTGTTCTCTTACAGAACCTCGAGTTGCAGGTCTCCTAACATGGCTACCAGCCTTCTTACTACAATCACCAGCATAACTACCATAGTTCCTAGAGTTTCCAACATCAGAAATACCCACACACTCACCTTGTTTTACCAGCCTTCTCCTTTTCACAAACTTCATCAGAAATACCCACACGCTCACCTTCTTTCACCAGCCTTCTTTTTTTCACAAACTTCACAAGAACATCCTCTTCAGGTCTTTTCTCAGTATTTTTTTCAAGATTCACAAACCACCACTACCTCAGTCTCATTAGATGAACTCTTCATATCTTGAGGAGTTTGGTTAAGCCCTTCATCATCAGGCATAACCATGTTAAGGGGCTCCGTGTAACCTATACCTTCCAACTTCTCATCATAGTTATCAATGTCTTCTAAATTTGTGTCATCTCCAGCTAGAGACTCAGTGGGTGAATTAGGTTCTTTCACTAGTTCCTTGGCTTGTTTAGCATTATCTTTCAATTCTTTTTCCCTCAAAAACCGTCACTTCATTTAAGGCACCAGTCTCAAACACATATTCTTTGACTAGTTCCTCTAGCAACTTATCACCTAAGTCACCCTCTACATATTCAGGATTTTCACTTTCTTTTACACTTACCCTTTATTTTTTATATTAGTATCCACAACAACAACAACCTTTCCTAAATCATTTACAGGCTCAGAGACCACAGTATTCTCAATAACAACAGTAGCGATAGAAGAACTAGAGTTTACTTTTTCAGTTTCTTGGACTAGTTCTTGATTTGCCTTAACTCTTTCTTCCACAATTGCAGTAGTAAAACTTTCCTCCTAGCTAGTTGCTTCCTCAAATACCTTTCTTTGTCTCAAAAACGCGAACTTTTTCGCCATACCAACTTATCGGCTTGCAGCAAGTTGCTTAGCCTTTTGGTTAAACTTTGAGATTCTAGGTTTAGGAGAGGAAGGGTTTGTGGTGTTCTTTTAGAGGGTAGACATTTTGAGAGAGAATTGATGAAAGAGAGAGAAAGGTTTTCTTAATACTTGTTTGTGTTTAGACGATATGAACGATGAAAGAACAAATAAATACACACACTGATAACTTAAAAAAGTAAAGAAGACTGATTGCTTGTATCGTGATGTGAAACAGGGTGATGGGATATGAAAAAGATGATTTTATCATTATTACATATAGGAGCTGATGCCATCAATTTCAAAAAATTTGAATTTTAAACTTACCCAACAACCATGCATCAGAAAAGGTTAATTAGTAACAAATTGGCCACATAAGACAAATTACACTCCCAGTATAAGTAAATTGGATGCATACCTGAATGTCCAAGCACTAGGTTCTTAAGATTTAATCTTCTACTCAAAAGTTTATTTGTCAGCATCTAAGTCATAAAAACAGGCTCTAACAAGGATAACAAGCAAACGTTTAAGTTATAAAAGTAGAGTAACCTATACTAAGTTAAGATAAGTACAACATAAAAACTTTCCTTGCCAATCATTGGGAGAACCAGGTGCTGCCTCGATCAGTGTATCTTGGTCATCCCTAGCTCAAGCTTGTTCCTTTCAAGTTGTACCATGTTCAAAGCCTTTGTGAAGAATGTCAGCAATTTGATCCTCGGTCCTACAAAATTTCATAGTGATTAGGCCTTTCCCAACATTATCCCTTAAAACGTGGTGCCTAATATCAGTGCGTTTCGTTCTCTTATGTTGGACTGGGTTCTTGGCTATATTGACTGCACTGATATTATCACAATAGGTAGGAACTGATCTACACTTGATTTCAATGTCTTCTAACTACTGCTTGATCCATAACAATTGTGAACAACATGAAGCAACTGCTACATATTCAGCCTCGGTTGTAGATAATATCACTGAATTTTGCTTCTTTGTAGCCCATGAAATACGACAAGGACCTAGGAAGTGTGCCATCCCCGAAGTACTTTTCTATCAACAAAGTTACAAGCACAGTCAACATCGATAAAACTAATCAGATCAAAATTTCCACCTCTTGGATACCACAAACATAAATCTTGAGTTCCTTTCAAGTATCTTAAAATTCTCTTAACTACAGATAAGTGTGACTCCTTTGGCTTAGACTGGAACCTTGAACACAACCCTACACTAAACACAATATCTGGATGACTTGCAGTTAGATACAACAACAAACCAGTTATTTCTCTGTATCATGTTTTATCAATTGAAGCACTAGTTTCATCCAGATCTATCTTAGTTCTGGGAGCTATGGGCGTGCACATGTCTTTGAAAGTTTCCATCTCAAATTTCTTCAAGTGTTCCTTAATGTACTTTTATTGATGACTCATTGTGCCTTCCTGAGTTTGCTTGATTTGTAAGCATAAAAAAAATCAGCTCACCCATCATACTCATCTCACACTCATTTCCCATCAGGTCGACAAATTCCTTACAAAGGTTCTCATTCGTAGCCTCAAAGATGATGTCATCTACATACACTTGAACAATGAGCAGGTCCTTGGCTTTCTTTTGCATAAATAAACTGTTGTCTATTTTTCCTCTAGTGAAACCATTTTTCAATAGGAATCCTGGAAACCTTTCATACCATACCCTAGGAGCATGTTTAAACCCATATACGGCCTTGTCATGTTTGTAGACATGATCAGGATACTTAGAACTTTCAAAAGAAGGTGGTTGAACCACATTCACCTTTTCATTCAGATTGGCATTCAGGAATGCACTCTTTACGTCCATCTAGTAAAGCTTAAATTCCATGTAAGCTGCAAATACAATCAACATCTTAATGGCCTCCATTCTACCAACAGGTGCAAAACTTTCATCATAGTCGATCCCTTCTTCTTGACTATAATCCTGAACCACTAGTCTTACCTTGTTCTTTGTAACTATACCATGTTCATCCAGTTTGTTTCTAAACACCCAATTTATTCCAATGATAGACCTTTCCTTAGGTCGAAGAACCAAGTGCCACACTTTGCTTCTTTCAAACTTATAAAGTTCCTCTTGCATGGAAATCACCCAATCTCGATCCTCAAGTGCTTCTCATACATTCTTAGGTTCCATAGTGGAGAGAAATGCATAGAATGAACAAACGTTCTTCAACGCTCTTCTAGTAACATTTCCAGTATCAAGACCAGAGATGAGGTTCTCTAGTGGATGCGAACTTTGATGTTTCAAAGTTTTAGACTGAATCTGCTGAGATGTACCACCAGAGGGACTAGGTGCATCTGAGTTGTCTTCTTCTTAATCTTTGGTTCCCTGTCAAGTTGTCTCCTTGTCCCCCTTGAGTTTGACATTTATCATCAGTATGATCACCATCATGCTCAGTTTGGTTCTCAGAGTCCTCAGTAGGTTCTTCTCTTGCAAGTCCAATAGCCTGATCATCATCTGTTTCCTTATTTATAGCTACTTCAGATTCATCACATACCACATGCACACTTTCCTCCAGAGTTAAGGTCGTTTTATTGAATACTTTATAAGCCTTACTCTATGAAGAATATACCAAGAAGATAGCTTCATCACTCCTTACATAAAACTTCCCTAGAGGTTCTTTCTCATTATTATGCACGAAACACTTGCACCCAAAGGCTTTTAGATGTGCAACATTTGGTTTCCTGCCTCTAAGCAACTCATAGGGAGTTTTCTCCAGCAATGGACGAATAGAAAATTGACTTAGCAAGTATCAAGCGGTATTTACTGCTTCAGCCCACAAGGTCTTTGCCAACCCGCTTGACAATAACATTTTTCTCGCCATATCTTTTAAGGACATGTTCTTCCTTTCAACTACTCTATTCTGATTAGGGGTCCTTGGTGCAAAGAAGTTGTGGTCCACACCATGCTCATTATAATACTCTACAAAATTTGCATTCTCAAACTCAATTCCATGGTCAGAGCTAATGCTCACAAGCTGAAACCCTAGTTTCTTCTGCATGATCTTTGACCAATCATTGAACATGTCAACCGCTTCATCTTTAGATGCAAGAAACAGGGCCCAGGTGTATCTGGAGTAGTCATAAAAAATTACCATCACAGAACTCTTTCCTCCTCTACTCCTTACCCTAATTGGCCCGCACAAGTTCACGTGAACCAACTCAAGTGGTTTAGAAGTACTAACCATATTCTTGGACTTGAATGAAGATCTTATATGTTTCCCCCTTACACATGCATCACATATTTTGATGTCTTCGAACCTCTTGCTTGGCATTCCATGAACCATGTCATTTGCACACCAACTTATTCATTTGAGTCAAGCTTACATGTCCTAGCCTCTTATGCAACAACTGTGTGTCATTCTCAAGCTTATTCAGACAAGTCAAATTATTCTTAGAAAGTGAACCTAATGTAGCCTTATACACATTATTCACACGTTTCCCTTCCATAATCACTTCACCAGTCTGCAGGTTCTTCACAGTGTATCCTACGGATATGAAGCTAACTTGGTTTCCTTTATCACATAGTTGGGAGATACTCAGAAGGTTGTGTCTCAATCCATCCATATAGTATACTTTTTCAATAGCATGATTAAGGGACCTCCCAACTTTTCCTATACCTATAATTTAACCACTTTTGCCTCCACCAAAAGCCACGCCCTTGAAATACTGCGGGTGAGAGAGAGTTTCTTCTATCTTCGGTCATGTTCCTAGAGCACCCACTCTGAAGAATCCAGCTTGGGTTGTCCTACTCACTCCAGCCTGCAAAAAAAGATGAGGGGTTCGTGTCACGAACCCAGACTAGCTTAGATCCCTTTTTGTTAGAAAGGATGAATCAAATCTTTTCTAGCCCAGTAAGGTAAAATTGACCTTTTATTCTTCATTACTTCCTTTTTAGCAACTATGCATTCATTTTTATAATAACCAGTTTTCCCACAAAAAAACCAAAGTATCTTGTAAGGAAGTCCTACATATTTACTCTTAGGATTCCAGGCAGGTAATGGTTTCCTATAACCTCAGCTATTTTTACTTGTGTTATGATTATCATGTAACCAGTTCAAAGCTTTAGAAGACTTGTTCCATTTAGTGAGCCAAGTAAGTTCATAGTTAGCCTTATCAATCTTTTCTTGAAGAACTCGGCTCTTTTCGGTTTCCTGATATAGAAATTCGTTTTTCTCTTTAAGTTCAGTTTCAAGGTTGATAAGACCCTCACTAACTATTTGCTTACCACTGACTTCTTTCAGTTTACAATTTTCAAGCTCAAGTTTAGAAGCTTTCTTTTGCTCTTCAAACACCTATTCCTTTAATTTCAGGTTTCAAGTTCAATGTCTGAGACTTTTTATTTTTCTTCAAGACCCTGTGAATTACAAGATGCCAGTTCATCTTCAAATTCAATTTTAGTTTCTTGTAGGTTCTTGTTCTCAATTTTCAAATCAGACACACTTGAGAGATGTTGGTCCTTTTAAAAAAGAAACTAGTTCTTCTCAGCCATTAAACTCTCAATACCTTATATTAATGTTTGTGCGAGCAAACTAAGTTTCCTTAGGTAGAAGGTATGAAGATTTTCTTTTAAGTCATCAAGACTTACCTCAGGTTGATCATCAGTGGGGTTCTTTTTGCTAAGAGCTATCAAAGCTAGTGGAGAGTCATCTTCATATGCTTCTTCTAGATAATTGTCGCTTTCAGATGATCCCCATGTTGCAACAAATGCTTTCATCATCTTCTTCTTCTTCCTCATGGCTTGAAGTTGGGTGGACGTTCGGTTTTGTTAGGTTCACTCTCTTTTGTAGCACCATTCTTTTTCCACTCAATTTCCTATATAGGACAGTCTTTTACTGCATGGTCCTTCTTTTGACACTTGAAATAGCCTGAGTAGTCTAGATTGTAACCGATGCTCTTTTTGGCAGAAGTTGCCTTGGTAGATTTTTAGTGTCTTTATTTACAAGACTCAGTGACTTTCTAACGGCATTTACCAGGGCCATCTCTTGCTCAGAGCACTCACACTTTGAACCTCCAGAGGCTTCAAATGCCAGGTTCTTCTCCTTCTTAGGTTCTACCTTGATCCTTGACTATTTTATTAGCTCATGAGTCTTCTTGCTACCAACGAGTTCATCCAATTGAATATTATCAAGTTCCTTCGACTCGATGATGGTTGTGACTTTCAATTCTGAAAAATCAGGGAGAATCCTAATGACCTTTTCCACCAAGTCTTTATCAGTGAGAACCATACCCAATGACTTCATCTCATTGGTTATGATAGTGAACATGTTCATCATGTCTTGGATGGATTCAGTCTTTCCTGTAGCAAACAACTTGAACTTCCTTTTGAGCAACTGGATTCTAGACTTCTTGACCCAAGTAGTTCCTTTATGAGCCACTTGAAGCGCATCCCAAATTTCTTTGGCAGTCTTATATGAAGACACTCAGTTATATTTATCAGGACAAAGTCCATATATTAGGAGCCTCATAGCCTTGGCATTATTCTCAACCATCCTATAATCAGAATCATTATATTCAGATCTTTCTTTGAACAGTTTGCGAATTTGTTGCTTGACCAACCGTCTTGGTAGGGACATGAGGTCCTTCAGATATGATGATCCAGAGCTGGTAGTCTTTAGCTTAAATGAATCTTCCATTCTTCCATTCCACCATCCATAGCACTGGCCATTGAACTGAGGAGGCCTGTTAATAGATTGTCCTTCAGTTATGATCGATGGTGTACTCATGATTCAGATCCTTCTCAAAATGTAAATCTTTATATAGATAGAACCTGCTCTAGTACCACTTGTTGGAATTAGTGCACCTTTGTAAGAAACTTGAGGGGAGGGAAAGAGAGGTGCTGAATAGTGTCCTTACCCGATATTTCAAACTCCTAAAACTTGCTTCCTGCTCAAACGTTTTACTCACAAAAGAACCAGGTTCCTTATGAGTTCTAACTATCTCTGAAACGTAAAGTAATTGTGAAATATCAAAGAGACAGAGATTTTTACGTGGAAAAATCCTTGCTTAAGGGATAAAAAACTACGATCCAAACTCTTGGGATTTAAACACTTTCCACAATAGAAAACTGAGAAAGTTATAGTTACAAGTCAATAACCAAGGAACTAACACTCTTAGTACCCAGAACCTTACAAGCTTCACTATAGCTTCCAATGTTGAAACTACCTCATACTAAAATGTATTCTACTTTAATACTTCTTGACAAGCTAATAGAATATAACTCAAATCCTACAACAGAATTCTAGACAAAGAGACTAGCTAAGTGTTATTTCCCAACACACACCACATACTATTTTAAGGACCATTTTCTTCAATGTGTTAATTTATTGTATTCAAAATTAAAACTGTAAGTAACTGAACACTTGATGTTAGCGTGGAAAAACCCCGTTAACTAAGGATAAAAAAACCACGACCTACTCTTCCAAGTAGGATTTCAACTTCACTTATATGAAAGACTCACTTGGTTACAAGACTACCTTCTTACTAACCTAGGACTAACTCTAATCCTATATCAATCCCCTTCACAATCCGTGAAGTTACTCCAAGTAAAGAACTTGATTTCAAATGATACAACTCGATAATACCTACTACAGATGAACTAAGACTGAACTTTGACAACACTCAATCTAAGGAACAGGTTCTTTACTTAGTTCCCTGTAGCTTAATGATTACACAAATAAGATGAAGACTCTTTCAATTCTATAGCTCGATTCTCTCTGTATTTGTGCACACTTCAACAGCTAAAATGCTCTTGTTTTTATAGCTTAAAATTCCAAGATGTCTCGAGCAATTAGAACTCAAAAGCTTCCAAGAGTTTGACTCCTAATTGAACTCTTTCCTTGGTTCCCCGAAATCCTCTAGCTCTTATCCAACCTTATGCAATCTTTTCATATCTCGTATAGCCCTGCATAATTATCAAGATAAATATTAGATTTTTGATAATAATTAATATTTCTGCTTAAATGATTATGCATGATTATTTATTTAGCTGTAGTGATTCAAAGGAACATGTCCTTGGATCTGTTCCTTAGTCATCAGTCAAAACTTCAAGCTTATCCAAGCTAACATTTTCCCCCTTTTTGATGATGACAAACTCATAGACGTAGCCTCATGTCCTTAATGTCCTGAATCACAACTTAGAACTTAAAAGCATCATAAGTAGAAACTTGTTTCATCATTAAGGATCAGGTTCTCAATTAGGTTATAAATTTCACAAGCAAAATCAGAACTTACTCTTCTCCCTTTTGGCATCGTTGAAAAGGTTGCATAAGTTAGAATATATCAAGTATTAGAACAAACAGCTCATAGCCATTGAGGCAACTCATAATTCAAGCATAATTCAGAATAAAGCAACTGCAATAAAATGATATTAGCCATCGAAGATAATTCATCATTAACAAAAATTTTAAACCAGTGGATACAAGCAAATACTACTAAATTATTCAAAAACTAGAAAAGGAAAAGATTAAGGTACTAGAACTAGTCTAAATCCCACTGGACAAAAGATGGCATTTGGTTAAGGTGTTTAGGATGTGGAAGGACCAGGTCCCTGAGACTTTTCCTGCAGCAATTCAAATATTTGTTTGAGCATTACCTCATTTTTCTCCTTTGCTTTAGTAGCCTCAGCCTTCCAGTAGTTCCTCTCTTCCTCCAACCTAGCTATCTCAGTAGCCTGTATGACAACTTGTTGTCTCAAGGCCCTCACCTTGTTGTTCAAAGGCTGTTTACCAACACCAGCCATGGGAGGATCAGCTTGAATGGGCCAATCACAGCTGATCAGTGTAGCACAACCAAATCTCTCCTTCTTTGTAGCATTGACCACCCCCCCAAAGGAATCCCCAACTTAGCAAACAAATCAGTCAAGATAAAACCAAATGGCAATGAGTGTTTTTTCTTCCCAGTAAAAACTCTCTTGATCAGGTGAATCATGAATCTGGGCCAGTTAATCTGCTTATCACTGTCCAGCAGTTCCATAAGGACCAGATCCATAAAACTGGCAATTCCTCTCTTTTCCTGCCTTGGTATCAAAATCTTGTTCACAAAATCAAACAACACCTGGTGCTGAGGGTGCATTTCACTCTTGTGATTTCCAAACCAGTAGGAAGATTTGTCAAATCAGGCCACACCTTTTTGATGTAGCTTTCATACCATACTAATGGAATACCCCACAGTTCACCCAACTCCTTAGTGTCAAAGGTGATTTCTTAGTCATGGACAGAAGTGGTGATCCTATCCCTTTTCATGGAACAATTTTTGTAAAATTCCTGAACCATCACCTTTGCACACTTTCCTTTGATCTGAAGAACCATGTCCCTCCAGCCTTGAACCTACAATTTTTGCAGCAACCAGAGCATACCTTCTTCCTCAACATCAGAGAGTACCCTACCCTTCAGAACTTTTCTCATCATAATGTCCTCATGCACACATTGTTGAACCTCATCTCCCTCATCCTCACTTTCACTATCCTCACCCTCAACAGACTCCTTAGAACTAGAATCAGAACTTTCATCAACCAAAGTTCTTTTTGAGGACCTGGTCCTCTTGGAAGATTTTCCAGCAGCAGCTTTCACAGAAGTCCTTGTCACACGCCCTTGTGCAATATTTTTCTTCTTAAACTGAGGAACAACATCCTCTACATCCTCCATCACATCATCATCTTTGTCCACAAGCTCTCTTTCTTTCTCTACAAAGTTTCTTCTTCAACAACAGGATCAACAACTTGCTTGCCCTTTCCTTTCCTACTCCTTTCCACTGCACCAGCCAGTTTTTCATCTGCAGCCTTGACAACACTTCTAGTTCTCCTAAGCCCACTAAAAGCAGAAAGAACAGTTCCTTTTGCCTTGCAAGAACTTTCATCCTTTTTCTTATGCCCTGGCTTATAGCTATCGCCAATCTTTTTCAACTTAGCAGCAGTTTCAGCAGACAACTTAGCATCAATTGTACCCTTTCTAGCAAGTTTTCTCTTCAGACTCCTTATATTAATTAGGTCAATAATTGGTCTATCACTATCACTTATGGAATCATCCAAATCCACAACATTTTCATCCTCCATGGGTGCTCTAAAAGAAGCCTATTGAGACCCTGGTGACCCATACATTGGAGACTCCAGACATTTAAAATTAACTGTTTCACTTTTACCCTCAGGAACAGACCCAAACCCCTATACATTCTCCACTTCATTATCAACTACATTTAAAGGAGAAGCATAGTTTACCTGATATTGATACACTATCATGGCTCTTGACAAGTCCTTCACTTGTTCTACAATCGATTCAGCAGTGGGAACTGGTCCTTCCCCTTGAATTTCAGTCTCAGAATTTTGTGGAATCGGATTTTCAGGGTTTGGTGTGGTTGTGTCCATGGGTGAAGGAGGGTTGGGAATTTGTGTTTTGATCAGAAGTTGAAATGGATGATGAGTTTTCAGGTGAGAGAGACATGGCTAATATACGTTTTGAGAGATAAATCACTATGTTTTCTAAAATTTTTGAAAATTTTAAGTAGAGCAAAGTGAAAAATAATGGGTGAGTAGGAGGGTTTATATAGAGTGAAGAAAGTAGTGGAGATTGAGTACAAAACAGATACAATTACCTCATTGATGGAGTTTCAGACGTTAAAGGACTCTTGGGAGTCTCCCGGAAAAGAGCCGTTATGATTTGAGAGTCCTGACGTGATTGGGAACTGGTTCCTCCGATGGGACTCTTATGCAGAACGAATATGATTAGGTTTTCAAGTGGGATTTATCCTAAATTCAAGTCACCTATAGTCCTTAGCTTCTAATATAATTGAATAACAAAGAGCACATACCTGAATATTATCACGAAGTAGTGCCCATCCCAATTTAATCAAATTTGCTCAATCTGAAATTCTAAGAACATAAGGGTAGCATCATTAAATTTTAGCTAACTTTAGGAGAAATCATGGCACATGAGTATACAATTAAGTATGAAACTGAACTGAAAATTACAAATTGACTTTGATAAAATTCATTTTTAAACAAAATTTTCTAGCCAATTTTGAAGTAAAGCATAAGTAGTTTTAGGTGAATTTAATCATCCCTAATTATAACCTGTTCCATTCAAAATGATCTCTACCTAATGCCTTTGTAAAAATGTCATCAATTTGTCTCTTAGTGGGACAGAAGGCTATAGTAATCAAACCCTTCTCATAAGTGTCTCTCAAAAAATGATGTCTAATGTCAATGTGTTTAGTCCTCTTGTGATGCACTGGATTTTTTGTCATGTTTATAGCACTTGTGTTATCACAATAGATAGGAACAATTCCTACATCAACACCAAAATCTTGTAATTGCTATTTGATCCATAACAATTGTGACCAACATGAGGCAGCTGCCACATATTCAGCCTCTGTAGTGGAAAGTGCCACTGAATTTTATTTCTTGGTTCCCCATGAAACCAAATACTCACCAAGAAAGTGTGCCATAGCTGAGGTACTTTTTCTATCAACAAGAAAACCTGCATAGTCACCATCAGTATATCCAACAAGATTAAAATTACCACCTTTTGGATACCAAAGTCCCAAGGAACCTGTTCCTTTCAAGTATCTCAAAATTCTTTTAACATCTTTCAAATGAGATTCCTTAGGATCTGACTAAAACCTAGCATAAACCAACACTAAATACAATGTCAGGTCTACTAGCAGTTAAGTAAAGCAAGGAACAAATCATTCCCCTATACAATTTTTGATCAACTAAAATTTCATGTTCATCCAGATCTAATTTTGTGGCAGTTGCAATCAATTTCCTTAGCATTATCCATGTCAAACCTTTTAAGTAGCTCCTTAACATATTTAACCTTTTAAGTAGCTCCTTAACATATTTTTGTTGATGGATCATAGTTCCATTTGAGGTTTGCTTGATTTGTAAACCCAAAAAGAAATTGAGTTCACCTATCATGCTCATCTCAAATTCACTCCTCATCAAATTTGTAAATTCTTTACTTAGATTTTCACAAGTAGCACCAAAGATTATATCAATATAAATTTGAATAATTTTACCTCTTTTGTATCCATGCTGAAGTAGGAATTTTGGTAGACGTTCATACCAAGCTCTTGGTGCCTGCTTGAGTCCATACAAGGCCTTGTTTAACTTGTAAACATGTTTTAGGGAGCTATTCATACTCAAAACCTGGAGGTTGTTTGATATAGACTTCTTCCTTTTAGTAGCCATTAGGAAATGCACTCTTAACATCCATTTGATGTAGAATAAATTTCATGTATATAGCAAAGGCTATAAAAAGTCTTATTGCTTCTAATCTTGCAACTACAGCAAAAGTCTCATCATAGTCAATGCTCTCCTCTTGGCTATACCCTTGAACAACTAATCTAGCCATATTTCTGGTTACCATGCCATCCTCATCAAGTTTGTTCCTAAAATCCCATTTTGTTTCTATAATGGACCTGTTCCTTGGCTTGGATTCCAGATGACAAACTTGACTTCTTTGGAATTGATTCAACTCCTCCTGTATAACATTGATCCAATCTGCATCCTTTAGTGCCTCTTTCATATTTTTGGGTTCAACAAGAGATAAGAAGGCACTAAAGGCACACAAATTGAGATTTTGACTGCTGATCTAGTTTGAATTCCAGCAGCCTTGTCTGAGATTATCTGATCCACGAGATGTGAACCTTGATACTTGTAAGGCTTGAGTATCAGACCATTTTCAGAAGTCCCTTGCTGAGGAACAGTTCCTGAAGGAGTAGCACTGCCAGTTTGTGAGGTGGATCCATCATTTGTTCCCCTTGTTTCTGTGCTACTCTTCTCAGTTCTGTCTTGAGGAACTGTTCCTTGGAATTCACTTCTCATAGCATTCCCATCCAATGTCTGCATTTGTTGAGGATCAGTTTCACCATGTTTCAGCATTCCAATCTCCTCATCTTCTTGTACCTGTTCTTGAGTCAAACTGTCAGTTTCATCAAATTTAACATGCATGCTTTCTTCAATTTTAATGTTTTCTTGTTAAAGACTCTATAAGATTTACTATTTGAAGAATAACCAACAAAGATTCCCTCATCACTTCTAGGATCAAATTTTCCTAAGGCATCCTTCCCATTGTTATGTATGAAACATTTGCAACCAAATGCCCTAAGTTGAGAAATATTTGGTTTTCTTCCTTTAAGTAACTCATATGGTGTCTTCTCTATCAGTGGTCTTGTCATACATATACTGATTATACAGGATGCAGTATCAATGGCCTCAGCCCAAAATCTTTGTGGAAGATTACCAGATATTAGCATAGTCCTAGCCATTTCCTCTAAGGTCCTATTTTTCCTTTCAACTACTCTATTTTGTTGTGGAGTTCTAGGTATGGAGAAATTGTGACTAATGCCATTTTCATTACAAAAATTGGAAAACATATGATTTTCAAATTCAGTTTCATGATCTGACCTAATGGCAACAATGTGACTATCTAGAGTCCTTTGAGCTTTCTTAGCAAAAATTGAAAATGCATTAAAAGCTTCTTCCTTAGATGCAAGAAATATAGTCCATGTAAATATGGAATAATCATCAACTAATACCATAACATACTTCTTACCTCCACGGCTCATTGTTATCATTGGTCCACAAAGATCCATATGGACCAGTTCCAAAGGTTTGGTAGTACTTACCTGTTTCTTTGGTTTGAAAAAAGATTTTACCTGCTTCCCCCTGCACAAGCTTCACTACCTTTTCATCCTTGAATTTAATGTTAGCAAGACCTATCACAAAATCATTGGAAACAAGTTTGTTCAATTGTGAAAGACTGGCATGGCCAAGTCTTTTGTGCCATAGGAGGGGATCATTTTGCACTACACTTAGAAAACTCATGCTTCCATTAGATAGTATCAACAGATCTACCTTGTAGATATTTCCATGCCTATTTCCCTGCAAAATAATCTCTCGAGAAGTTTGGTTAGTCATAGTGCACCCAGTAGATAAAAAATTAACATTATTACCTTTGTCACACAATTGAGATATACTCAATAAGCAATGCTTCAACCCATCTACTAGAAACACACTAGAAACACATTGTCTATACTATATGAATCAGACCTACCTACCTTTCCAATGCCAATAATTTCCCCTTTCTTACCATTACCGAAGGAAACACTTCCTCCTTGAAAGGCTGAGAGTGAAAGGAACAGTTCCTTATGTCCTGTCATATGCCTTGAGCAACCACTGTCTATGTACCATTTGTGGTTCCTCTCCTTCACTCTATCCTGCAAAAGAAAACTAGGGGTTAATTTTAAGAATCCAAACTAGTTTGGGTTCTTTTCCTTGAGAAAAAGGATGAACCAGATCTCTCTTAGCCTAGAATGATAATAATTTCTTTGTGTGAACAGTTTTCTTTGCCACAGAGTTTCAAACTGGTTTATAGGACCTGTTCCTTTGTGCGGCCATTTCCAGAGATTGGCAATTTCTTTTCAAGTGACCAGTGTTCCCACAATGAGTGCATAACCAATTTTTCAGGAAGTGTTAGATGCTTACTCTTTTGATCCCATTTGGGTGATGACTGAGATTTCATGAATCAAATACCCTTCCTATTACTACTATGATTTTCCTGTAACCATTCTAGTGCTTCAGAGGACTTGTTCCATTTTACAATTTTTCCTAACTCTATTTTTGTTTTAACTAAGTCCTCTTCCAAAGATCTTATCTTTTCATCTTTCTTGCACAGTTCATCAACTGTGACTTTCAATTTCTCTTCAGCAATGATCTGATGAGAATTATCAATACCCTTACCATTTTCAACTGTTTTAACTTTTAATTTCTCATTTTCTAGTTCCTGGACAGTTGATTCAAGTGTGAGGACCTGTTCCTCTAGCATGCTAATTTTCCTTTTTAGAGAGTCATTTTTTATTACTGACTTTTTATATTCTGTTCCTAAACTTTATATTTCATCATGCAATTGATTTTTACCATCCCTTAGAGATTTAAACTTATTTAGCACAGTATGAAATACCTTAACTAATCTCTCTCTAGGCATGCTTTTCACATCTTCTTTAAGTTTAGAAACAATACCTCAGCATCTTCTTCATTATATGAGTCTTCAAGAGCCATTAGAGCAAGATCATCATCAGATTGTTCATCTTCCCTATCTTGCCAGCCAGCAACCATTGTTTTGGGATTTCCACTTTTCTTCCGGACCTATTCCCTAGCCTTTCTTCTTTCCTCAACATATCTCTTTCTCCATTCTCCTTCCATAATTGGATATTTGCTGATGTAGTGCTCCATGCTTCCACACTTGAAGCATTCCCCAGCCTGTTTCATGTTAGAAGACCTACCCTGTCCACTAGCCCCTTTTTTCTTATTCAAGTATCTTCGGACACTCTTAGCTATAAGTACCAGTTCCTTATCATCAACATGCTTATCAGCAGCAGTTAAAGCTAGGTTAGGCTCAGTTTTAACTGGTTCACCTTTGTTCTTAACCTTTTCCCTTAGTTCATAAGTTTTCAAATTTCCAATAAGCTCATCTAAGGATAAGGTGGTAAGATCCTTGCTTTCTATGATGGCACAAGCCTTAATTTCCCCAGAGTCTGGAAGAACTCTAGTTAGGATTTTTTCAACTCTATCTTCAACAGTTAAAACCCTTCCCAAAGAGATAAGTACAGATGAAATAGCATTAAACCTAGTGTACATTTTAGAAATTGATTCTCCTTCTTTTATTTTAAAACTTTCATATTTAGCAAAAAAAAGCATACCTCTAGATCTATTAACCTGACTTGTTCCTTCATGAGCAACCTGTAGAGCATCCCAAATTTCCTTTGAAGTGGTATACCCTGTAATTCTAGTGCACTCATCAGGACTGAGTCCAGAGACAAGCCACTTCCTTGCTTTGGTATTCTTTTCCCATTGCCTTAAGTCTTCCGCATTGCATTCCCTTATGGTTTTGGGAACATCATTTCCCTCAGTATCTTTCTTCATTGGAATCATGGGACCTTCAGTAACTATGTCCCACAGCTCATAGTCCTCGACTTGAAGATGATCTCTCATCCTTTCCTTCCACCATGAGTAGTATTTTCCATTGAACAAAGGTGCCCTAACAGTAGACTGACCCTTACCATTCTCTTTTGATGTACTCATTCTAATCCTTGGTGTTAGCCTTTTCAAGGATAACCCGCTCTGATACCAATTGTTATTTTCCAAGACACACCACTTACTATTTTAAGGACCAGTTTCTTCAATGTGTTCCTTTACTTTATTGTATGCGGAATTAAAACTATAAGTAAATGAACGCTTGATGTTAGCGTGGAAAAACCCCGTTAACTAGGGATAAAAAAACCATGACCTACTCTTCCAAGTTGGATTTCAACTTCACTTATATGAAATACTCACTTGGTTACAAGACTACCTTCTTAATAACCTAGGACTAACTCTAATCCTATAGCGACCTCTTTCAAAATCAGTGAAGTTACTCCAAGTACATGACTTGAATTCAAATGATACAACTCGATAGTATCTACTACAGATGAACTAAGACTGAACTTTGACAAGACTCAATCTAAAAAACAGGTTCTTTACTTAGTTCCCTGTAGCTTAATGATTACACAAATAAGATGAAGACTCTTTCAATGCTATAGCTCGATTCTCTCTATATTTGTTCACACTTCAACAGCTGAAATGCTCCTGTTTTTATAGCTTCAAATTCGAAGAAGTCTTGAACAATTAGAACTCCAAATCTTCCAAGAGTTTGAGTCCTAATTGAACTCTTTCCTTAGTTACCCAAAATCCTCTAGCTCTTATCCAATCTTATACAATCTTTTAATATCTCGTATAGCCCTGCATACTTATCAAGATAAATATTAGATTTAGGATAATAATTAATATTCCTGCTTAAATGATATTGCATGATTATTTATTCAGCAGCAGTGATTCAAAGGAACATGTCCTTGGATCTGTTCCTTAGTCATCAGTCAAAACTTCAAGCTTATCCAAGCTAACACTAAGAAACTCGATCTCCTCAAGCTTCTGCTGCCTTCCTTCTGTTATTCCTCAAAAAAGCTCTGACAAATAATTGCTCTTAATTTGCTCTATTGAGATTTCTTGAGTGCGTAATAATAAAGGTCAAAATAACTTGTATCTATAGAGTTCACACAAACCTTTTTTTTTAATTTAGCTTAGAACTCATTTCCCAATTTGGAATCATTCTCGTTTAAGGTTTGCACATCTTTCCTTATTTGAAACCTAAGTTGTGCAGCCTAAGTCATAAATCCTTCACCGCCTAGAAAACCTTATTCTTGTTCCGCATTGGCTTCTCCTTCTTCATCTTAGATTGAGACTTGTCTTCAGCTTTTCCTTTTTTTTTCTCTGTGACCCGAACTCGAACTTCAACTCAAACAGCTTTAATACAACTCCAAATGTGAACCTTCTCCTCGTTCACCCAACATCAGGTCCTTTGTCAATCATCAAACCCTATACTTCAACAGTATTTGTGTGCTATAACCATTTCTTTAAGGGTAGAATGATAACTTTGAAGTTAAATTATTTAAATGGGTCATTCATGTTTAAACAGTTTAAAAAATAAATAGCTTCACATAAATAGGAAAACAGGGAGTAACATAAGGTAATAATAAAAAATTATCCTTTTTTATGAATTCTCAAGGGATGCGTATAAAACAAATACGACAAGTGATTTGAGACGGATGGAGTACAAATTGGCGGAACTCCAAAGTAATAATAAAAAATCCAACTTACAAAATATTATAGAGCATCTAAACCTGTATGATGAAATATATAGAGCATCTAAAACTAAACTGAGCACAAGTTTGTGCATAGCCCAAAAAACGTAGTAAGAAAAAGTTAGAACAACAACACCACAATAAGATACGGTTCTCTGATCACCTTAGCTAGATCAGGAAAGGCCTCAAATGTTATTAAGTACACCTATAGTACCAATAGTAGGATCTGCAAATAGTTGTAAATAGTGAACTAAAGTCCAGTAATATCATCAACTTCCCCCTATCATACCGCTAGAGCAAGTCGTAAAATTATACATGAAATATATGAGATGGAAAAGTATACATTTTACAGATGATTTCTCACACACTACTGTAACCTGTGCATCCAAGACCATCCATAAAACACAACAAAGAGACAATCTCAAATATGGTAATAAATAATACTCTTTTCCTTCCCGCCTTATAGTACATTGTGAATCCCGATTTGCCAACAACTGAAAACTCACATGATAGTCCCTCATGAATTGTGCATGCTACACCACCAAAAATTAGTAGACCAACATGAACTACACTAACAAGTCATTCTCACACAAAATGTAAAAGGGTTTTAGAAGAAAAGGTTTTCTGTATATTGACCATGTAGAAGTACATGAAATCATATAAATACGTTATATTACATGCTTAGATTGGTTTAGGTAAAGGTATTGTCTAGATAGGAATCCTATACTATCTCATCTATTTTTGTAGGTTAAAGTAAAAGTCAAGAGTTCCTTAATGTACTTTTGTTGATGAATCAAGCTACTTTCTTTCGCTTAAAGTGAAAGTCAAGCTAAATATGCTTGTTTGAGCATGAAAAATTGGGTTGGCAGTCAAGTAAGTAGCAGAAAGGTTATCACAACATAGTGTTGGAGATTAAGGAAGTGCCACATGAAGTTCTTTTAGAAGGTTTTGAACCCACGTTATATCAGCACTAGCCCCTGCAAGTCCACGATACTTGGATGCAGTGCTATATCTAGCAAAAACACTTTGTTTTTTAGAGCTCCAAGAAATGAGATTTGGACCCAAGAATATACCGTAGCCATGTGTTGACCTCCTGTCATCAGGGCACCGTGCCCAATCTGTGTTGTTTTTCCAAGAGTCACCACTGAAGGACCAGTTCCTTCTGTGTGTTCCTTTACTTATAAATTGCGGAATTAAGTAAAACTTAAGTAAAAGGACACTGATTTTAGCGTGGAAAAATCCCTTGAACTAGGGATCAAAAAACTACGACCTACTTTCTCAAGTAGGATTTCAAGTTCACTATTTTGAAAGACTCACTTGGTTACAAGACTACTCTCTTACTAACCTAGGACTAACTCTAATCCTATAGTGACCCCTTTCACAATTAGTGAAGTTCTTCCAAGTAACTAGACTTGAATAATCAGTACTATCACATAACTTCTCAAGAAAGCAAATAGTACAACTTGTTGTGTCCTACTACAGATGAACTAAGACAGAGTTTTGATAAGACTCAATCTAAGGAACAGGTTCTTCACTTAGTTCCCTGTAGCTTAACGACTTCTCAAATACAACTTTGATTCAACAAAGCTAAAGCTCCTTTTCTCTCAGTATCTGTGCGTACTTTAACAACTGAAGACCTCCTTGATTTATAGCTCGAAATGTGAAGAGTCTTGCTTGATTAGAACTTCAAAGTCTCCATGTGTTTGAGACCTACTAGAAGCAATCTTTAAGCTTATGCAATCTTTTCTTATCACGTATGAATCTGCATAAATACCAAGATAAACATTAGAGAATAAAATAATGATTAATTTCCTGCTTAATTGATTTTACAATATTATTAATCCTGATGTCGTAGTGCAAGGAACAGATCCTTCGATCAGTTCCTTCGTCATCAGTCAAAACTTCAGCTAACATTTTCCCCCTTTTTGATGATGACAAACACATAACCTTTTACTGTTGTCCTTAATGTCCTGAGTCAACTTAAAGCCCAATTAGGAGAAATCAATTTTATCATTAAGGAGCAGGTTAAGAAATGTCATAGCAGCAAAATTATCCTGATCTCCCCCCTTTTGGCATCATTGAAAAGGTTGCATAAGTTAGAACAATACAAAGCAAAGAAAAATTAGCAACTCATAGCCAATAGAGGCAACTCAAAGTGCAAACTGAATAAAACTGAAAGGACTGCATAAAGATGATATTAGCCATCCAGGATAATTCATTATTAGCAAAAATAATTATCACCAGGGGTACATGTAAATACAACTAAATTAACCAAAATAAAAGAGTGCAAAGAGTAGCAACTACGACTAAGCTTAATCCCACTGGTTAAAAAGGATGGCTAAGGGCTTTTGGAAGGTCAGGTTCTAGAAGGACCAGTTCCTGGGGGAACACCCTTCATCATATCAAACATCTGCTTAAGCATCCCCTCATTGATCTCTTTAGCCTTAGCAGCTTCAGCTTTCCAGAAATCCCTGTCAGCTTCCAACCAAGCAATCTCAGCAGCTTGCAGATTCACTTGTTGCCTTAAGGCCCTTACTTTGCTATTCAGAGGCTGCTTGCTTCCACCAGCTGTGGGAAGTTCAACTTGAACAGGTAGATCACAGCTCAGCAAGGTAGCTACTCCCAGCCTTTCCTTCTTGATGGCCAACTTTACATCAACCAAAGGAATCCCAAGCTTGGCAAACAGGTCTATGAGAAAAAAGCCAAAAGACAGAGAATGCTTTTTCTTTCCAGTGACCACTCTTGTTATCAGATGAATTATGAACCCAGGCCAGTTAATCAATTTTTCTGTGTCTAACAGCTCCATAAGGACCAGGTCCATGAAGCTAGCTATGCCTCTCATTTCCTGTCTAGGAAACAGGATTTTGTTCACAAATTCAAACAAGAGCTGGTGCTGTGGATGCATCTCACTTTTCAGCACAGCCCTAGACTTTTCTTCTTTAGGATTCTCAAAAAATTTCCTTGTTATGTCAAAATCAGTTGGGAGACCAGTTAGATCAGGCCAAACTAGCTTGATGTAATCACTATAGCCCTGTGAAGGGATACCAAGCAGTTCACCCAGTTCTTTGGTGTCAAAACTAATTTCCTTGCCATTCACAGAAGATGTAATCCTATCATCACTGATAGAACAGTTAAAGAAAAACTCTCTAACCATGACCTTTGAACATCTCCCTGTGATCTGAAGGACCATGTCCTTCCACCCTGGTACCTCCAACTTCTAGACAAGCCAGACCATTCCTTCTTCTTCTAAATCAGACATCACCCACCCTTTAACAATATTTCTGGTCATAAAGTCAGCATGAACAACAGGTTCATCACCTGTTTCTACCACTCCTGTATAGTAACTCTCACTATCATCCTCAGCAGATTTTCCAAAGTCTGTTTCTGAACTTTCATCAACCAAGGCTCTCCTGGAGGACCTGGTCCTCTTTGAAGACTGACTAGTCCTGGAAGCAACCACAACTCATTGGGGAGTTCTTCTTAGATGAGTTTTTTTTTTCTTAGCAAGAGGAGCACTAGGTTCCTCTTCAACAAGAGAGTCACTTTCTACATTCACTGGTTCCTTGTCAATAGTCGCAGGTTCTACATTGTCATCAGAATCCACTACTTGTTTCCCCTTCCCTTTCCTACTTTACTCTAATGCTGCCTGCAATTTCTCATCTGCCATCCTGACACTTGCTCTAGTAGCTCTAGCAGAAGGAACTGGTTCCTTCTTTATTCTTGAAGATTCACCCTATTTTTTCTTAAGAGCAGGTTTGTAACTATCACTTATTTTCTTTAATTTGGCATTGATGTCAGCAGCCACATTTGGATCTCTCAACCCTCTCTTCTTCAACTTCCCTTTTACTCTCTTCATATTTAACAAATTAATGATAGAAGTCTCATCCTTACTGTCACTTCCAAATATATCCATCATGTCATCATCAGTCATGGGGGCTCTAGGGGCAGCCATGGGTGTATCATCCTCTCCCATATGAACATCATCCCCTTGTTTGTCAGACACCTTAACAATTTCTAAGGTAGACTCAGTGTCATCAGGATCAACTACATTAATGGGTTCAACATAATTTACCTTGAACTTATACAATATCATTGCCCTAGATAAATCCTCCATTTATTCCAGTATGGTTTTAGCTGTAGGACTGGATCCTTCCCTCGAGTTTGAGACTCAGATTCAGTTTCAGGAACAGGAACCGATCCTTCCCCCTGAATTTGTGGTTCAGGTTCTGAAGTCTTGGGATTTTCAGGGTTAATTGTGGTTTGCATGGGTGAAGATGGAATTTCAGAACATTGGGGATTTTCAGTTTGCATGGGTGAAGAGGGTTGATCAAAGGTAGGGTTTGAATCAGTGTTGAGAGACATGGATAAAATCTGCTTAAGAAGAAAATTCACAATTCTTTCTGAAATTTTGAAAACTGAATGGGAATGATATGAATGGAGATCATGGGTATATATAGAAGAAAGAGTTTGTGGTTAAGAGGGAGTGTAGTTGTTCTAGGTATCTCGATCGTTTCAAATTTTTAGCCGTTATGATGATGAGTCCTAGTGGGAGTCTAATCAAGAGACGGTTACTTGAGAGAATAGGTTTGCAGAATTTAGAGTTTGAGTGAGGCTTAAGCTCATCTAGATACATACACTTCACAAACTTTACAATTTTTGGAATAATAAAGGAGTACATACCTGTGCAATGGAACTGTTCCTTACACCCCAATGTATAATCACTTTCCATGATCTGAAATTCTAGGAACATAAGGGTAACATCATTTAGATTTAGCACATTCAAGAAATAATCATGGCATTAGAGTATACAGTTAATTATAGTACTGAGTTGAAAATTCACTTTGATTTTTTATAAAATTCAATTCAAGCCCACTTTCTTAGCCAAATTTTTGAGGAGGTAGATTTTAGGTGAATTTAATCATTCCTAATTCTAACCTGTTCCTTTCAAAATGATCTCTTCCTAAGGCCTTTGTGAAGATCTCAGCAATTTGTTTTTCAGTAGGACAAAAGGCTATTGTTATCAAACCCTTCTCATAATTGTCTCTCAAGAAATGATGTCTAATGTCAATATGCTTAGTCCTTTTGTGATGTACTGGATTTTTTGTCATGTTTATAGCACTAGTATTATCACAATAGATAGGAACAGTTCCTATATCCACACCAAAATCTTGTAATTGCTGTTTAATCCATAATAATTGTGAACAACATGAGGCATCTGCCACATATTCAGCCTCTGCAGTGGAAAAAGCCACTGAGTTTTGTTTCTTGGTGCTCCATGAAACCAAGCACTCACCAAGAAAGTGTGTCATACCTGAGGTACTCTTTCTATCAACAAGAAAACCTGCATAGTCAGCATCAGTATATCCAATAAGATTGAAATTACCACCTTTTGGATACCAAAGTCCCAAGAAACCTGTTCCTTTCAACTATCTCAAAATTCTTTTTACCGCCTTCAAATGGGATTCTTTAGGATCTAGCAGTTAAGTAAAGTAAAGAACCAATTATGCCTCTATACATTTTTTGATCAACTGAATTTCCATGTCCATCAAGGTCCAATTTTGTAGCAGTGGCAATTGGTGTATCAATTTCTTTAGCCTTATCCATGTCAAACCTTTTGAGTAGTTCCTTAGCATATTTTTGTTGATGGATCATAGTTCCATTTGAGGTTTGCTTAATTTGTAAACCCAAAAAGAAGTTGAGTTCACCCATTATGCTAATCTCAAACTCACTCCCCATCAAATTTGCAAATTTCTTACTCAAATTTTCAGAAGTAGCACCAAAAATTATGTCATCTACATATATTTGAACAATTAAAAGATGTTTACCTTTTTCTTTCAGAAACAGTGTGCTATCAATCTTACCTCTTTTGTAGCCATGCTGAAGTAGAAATTTTGATAGATGTTCATACCAAGCTCTTGGTGCCTGCTTAAGTCCATATAAGGCTTTATCCAACTTGTACACATGCTCAGGGAACTGTTCTTTCTCAAAATCTGGTGGTTGTTTGACATATACCTCCTCCTTTAAATAGCCATTCAGAAATGCACTCTTAACATCCATTTGATGTAGAGTGAAATCCATGAAAGTAGCAAAGGCTATAAGAAGTCTTATTGCTTCCAGTCTTGCAACTGGAGCAAAAGTCTCATCATAGTCAATGCCCTCTTCTTGACTATATCCTTGAACAACCAATCTGGCTTTGTTTCTAGTTACCATACCATCCTCATCAAGCTTGTTTCTGAAAACCCATTTGGTTTCTATGATGGACCTGTTCCTTGGCTTGGGCTCAAGGTGCCAAACTTGACTTCTTTGAAATTGATTCAACTATTCTTGCATAACATTGATCCAATCTGCATCCTTCAGTGCCTCTTTTACATTTTTAGGTTCAACAAGAGATAAAAAAACACTTAATGCACACAGATTATGGTTCTTGATAGCTGATCTAGTTTGAATTCCAGCAGTCTTATCTGAAATGATCTGATCCACAGGATGTGAACCTTGATACTTGCAAGGTTAGAGAATTAGCCCATCTTCAAGAAACCATTGTTGAGGAACAGTTTCTAAAAAAGTGGATCCAACAGTTGTTTCCCCTGTTTCTGTGCTACTTTTGTCTGAGGGAACAGTTCCTTACAGTTCACTTCTCACATTACACCCGTCTGAAGCTTGATTTTGTTAAGGATTGGGTTCAACCATGCCTTATCATTCCAATTTCTTCATCTTCCTGTACCTGTTCTTGAGATAAGTTGTCAGATTCATCAAATTTGACATGTATGCTTTCTTCAATTTTAGATGTTTTCTTATTAAAGACCCTATAAGATTTACTGTTTGAAGAATACCCAACAAAGATTCCTTCATCACTTCTAGGATCAAACTTCCCTAAGGCATCCTTTCCTTTGTTGTGAATGAAACATTTACACCCAAAAGTCCTAAGATGTGAAATATTTGGTTTTCTTCCTTTAAGCAATTCATAAGGTGTCTTTTCTATTATTGGCCTGGTCATACATCTATTAATTTTATAGCATGCAGTATTAATGGCTTCAGCCCAAAAACTTTAAGGAAGACTTCCAGATAGTAACATGGTCCTAGCCATTTCTTCCAAAGTTCTATTTTTCCTTTCCACTACTCCATTTTGCTGTGGAATTCTAGGAGAGGAGAAATTATGATCAATACCATTTTCATTGCAAAAATTAAAGAACATTTGATTCTCAAATTTAGTTCCATGATCTGACCTTATAGCAATAACATGACTATCTAGTATTTTTTGAATTTTCTTGGCAAATATTGAAAATGAATGAAATGCTTCTTCCTTAGATGCAAGAAATAGAGTCCATGTAAATCTAGAATAGTCATCTACTAGTACCATAACATACTTCTTACCTCCCATGCTCATTGTTCTCATTGGTCCACAAAGATCCAGATGGACCAGTTCCAAGGGTTTAGTGGTACTCACCTTCTTTTTAGATTTGAAGGAAGATTTTACCTGCTTCCCCCTAGCACAAGCCTCACAAACCTTTTCTTCCTTAAACCTGATGTTAGGAAGTCCTATTAGCAAGTCCTTGGAGACCAGTTTGTTCAACTGTGAGAGACTTGCATGACCAAGTCTTTTGTGCCACAGGAGGGAATCATTTTGCATGACACTTAGGCAACTTAAGCTGCCATCAGATAGTGTGATCAAGTCCACTTTGTAGATATTTCCATCTTTGCTTCCCTGTAAAATAATCTCTCCAGAGGCTTGATTTGTAACAGTGCATCCAGTAGATGAAAAGTTAACATTATTATCTTTGTCACACAATTGAGATATGCTCAATAAGCAATGCTTCAGTCCATCAACTAAAAGCACGTTATCTATGCTATGTGAATCAGATCTTCCTACCTTTCCAATGCCAATTATTTCCCATTTCTTACCATTACCGAAGGAAACATTTCTTCCTTGGAAGGCTGAGAGTGAAAGGAACAGTTCCTTGAATCCAGTCATGTGTCTTGAGCAACCACTGTCCATGTACCATTTGTGATTCCTCACTTTCACTCTAGCCTGCAAAAGAAAACTAAGGGTTAATTTTAAGAACCCAAACTAGCTTGGGTTCCCTTCTTTGAGAAAATGGATGAATCAAGTTTTTCTTAGCCCAAGGTGGTAATGCTTTCTTTTTGTGAGCAGTTTTCTTTGTTATAGAATCATGAACAGGTTTAAAGGACCTGTTCCTTTGTACAACCTTTTCAAGAGATTGACAATTTTCCTTTCAGTGACCAGTGTTCCCACAATGTGTGCATAACCAATTTTCAGAGAGTGTCAGATACTTACTTTTAGGATCCCATTGAGTTGACAATTGGGATTTTTCAAACCCAATACCTCTTCTAATACTACTCTGATTTTCTTGTAGCCATTCTAATGCCTTAGAGGACTTATTCCATTTGACAGTTTTATTCAGTTCTTCTTTTGTTCTGATCAAGTCTTCTTTAAGGATTTTATCTTTTCATTCTTTTCAAGCATTTCATTGATTGCAATTGTCAAATTTTCTTCAGCAATGAGTTGATGAGAATTAGCAATGCTTTTACCATTTCCTTCTGTCCTAACTTCTAAAATTTCATGCTGATATTCCTGAACAGTTGATTCAAGATCAAGGACCTGTTCCTTTAGCATGCTATTTTCTCTTTTCAAGGTGTCATTCTTTATAACTACCTTTTTGTATTCAGTTTCTAAATTCTCAACTTCATCATGCAATTGATCTTTACTATCCCTTAGAGATTTTAGCTCATTTAGTACTGTGTGAAATAGTTTAACTAATTTTTTCCTAGGCATGTTTTTCACATCCTTTTTTAGTTTAGAAACAGATACCTCAGCATCTTCTTCATTTTCTGAGTCTTCAAGAGTCATTAGAGCTAGCTCATCATCATCATCAGATTGCTCATCTTCACTATCTTATAGGCCAGCAACCATTGCTTTAGTTGTTCCAGTTTTCCGATGGGCCTGTTCCCTGGCCTTCTTTCTTTGCTCAACATATCTCTTTCTCCATTCTTCCTCCATAACTGGACATTTGCTGATGTAATGTTCCATGCTTCCACATTTGAAGCATTCTCCAGCCTGTTTCATATCAGAAGACCTACCCTGTCCACTGCCCCCCTTTTTCTTATGTAAGTATCTTTGAACACTTTTAGTTATAAGGACCAGTTCCTTATCATCAACAGGCTTATTTGCAGCAGTTAAGGCCAAGTTAGGTTCAGTTTTCACTGATTCTCCTAAGTTTTTAACCTTCTTTCTTAGTTCATAGGTCTTTAGATTGCCTATTAACTCATCTAGTGATAGTGTAGTGAGATCCTTACTTTCTATTATAGCGCATGCCTTAATTTCCCACGAATCTGGGAGAACTCTTGTTAGAATCTTCTCAACCCTATCCTCAACAGTTAAGACCCTTCCTAGTGAGATAAGTTCAGATGCAATCATATTAAATCTAGTGCACATTTCAATGATAGACTCATTTTTTTTCATTTTAAAGCTTTCATACTTAGCAAAAAGAAGTGTACCTTTAGATCTTTTTACCTGACTTGTCCCTTCATGAGCAACCTGCAATGCATCCCAAATTTCTTTGGCAGTAGTGCACCCTTTAATCCTGGTGCACTCATCAGGACTAAGACCACACACAAACCATTTTCTGGCTTTAGCATTTTTCTCCCATTGTCTTAAATCCTCACTAGTGCATTCCCTTCTTGTTTTGGGAACTTCATTACCTTCAACATCTTTCTTCATGGGAATCATAGGACCCTCAGTAACTATATCCCATAATTCATAATCCTCAGCTTGAAGATGATCTCTCATCCTCTCTTTCCACCATGAACAATACTTCCCATCGAACAAAGGTGCTCTCAGAGTAGACTGTCCTTCACCATTTCCTTGTGATGAACTCATTCTAATCCTAGGTGTTAGCCTTTTCAAGGATAACCTACTCTGATACCAATTGTTGTTTTTTCAAGAGTCACCACTGAAGGACCAGTTCCTTCTGTGTGTTCATTTACTTATAAATTACAGAATTAAGTAAAACTTAAGTAAAAGGACACTGATTTTAGCGTGGAAAAATCCCTTGAACTTGGGATAAAAAAACCACGACCTACTTTCTTAAGTAGGATTTCAACTTCACTATTTTGAAAGACTCACTTGGTTACAAGACTACTCTCTTACTAACCTAGGACTAAGTCTAATCCTATAGTGATCCCTTTCACAATTAGTGAAGTTCTTCCAAGTAACTAGACTTGAATAATCAGTACTATTACAGAACTTCTCAAGAAAGAAAATAGTACAAATTGATGTGTCCTACTACAGATGAACTAAGACAGAGTTTTGACAAGACTCAATCTAAGGAACAGGTTCTTCACTTAGTTCTCCGTAGCTTAACGACTGCTCAAATACAACTTTGAGCTCAACAAAGCTAAAGCTCCTTTTCTCTCAGTATTTGTGCGTACTTTAACAACTGAAGACCTCCTTGATTTATAGCTCGAAATCTGAAGAGTCATGCTTGATTAGAACTTGAAAGTCTCCATGTTTTTGAGTCTTACTAGAACTCCTTCCTTATCTCCAAATCTTATCTTTAAGCTTATGCAATCTTTTCCTATCACGTATGAATCTACATAAATACCAAGATAAACATTAGAGAATAAAATAATGATTAATTTCCTGCTTAATTGATTTTGCAATATTATTAATCCTGCTGCCGTAGTGCAATCAGTTCCTTCGTCATCAATCAAAACTTCAGCTAACAATCTGCATTAGAGTAGCCTATGATGTGCAAGGAAGTATCAGGTTGCAACAACAAACAAAGTTGCATCGTCCCTTTTAAGTAACGTATCACTCGTTTCATAGTAGTAAAGTGAGCCTCCATAGGTTTATGCATTAACTAATAGAGTTTGTTGACTGAAAAGGTAACATCAAGACAATTAATGGTGATACACTGAAGAGCATCCGTAACACATGGAAAGAGAATAGCCATGTTGAGATAGTTGCAATGCGCTGACCATTGGGGTTGAAACTGGAATTCACCATCCATAGATAATCTAGTAAGAAGGTATCAGATGTTCTTGGTTTGACAAAGAGCCAATCCTTTTGATGTAAATGATGCTTCAAACCTAAAAAATAATGAAGTTGTCCGAGATCTTTTAAGAGCAAATACAGCAGACAAGTGAGAAATAATATAAAAAATAGCTTCCTTAGAGCATCCTATCACCAACAAACCATCGATGTAGACCAACATAATTATGAGATGAGAGTCATGAAATCTTATGAACAATGAAGAATTTTATTTAGAGGAAGAAAAGCCTGGCAAAGATGAGCTTAGGCGATCAAACCATGCTTTTGGGTCGTATTTGAGGCCATAAAGAACTTTGTGAAGCTTGTAAACATAATGAGGGAACGGGGATTAACAAAACGAACAGGTTGTGCCATATATACCTCCTTTTATAAGTTACTATGTAGAAACACATTTTCCACATCGAGTTGTTGAATTGACCAACCTTTTGATAAAGCCAATACCAACACCACACGAATAGTAGTAGGTTCAACCATAGGGCTAAATTTTCATGATAATCAGCCCCAACTTCTTGGTTAAAACCTTTTGATACAAGACTTGCTTTGTAGAGTTTAATAGAACCATTTGATTTGAGTTTGAACTTGAACACCCACTTAAATCCCTCAAGGTTCTTGGCGGATGGGAAAGGTATTAAGGATCATGTGCCATTTTGGATGCAGGTATTGCACTTATCAAGCATAACTCGTCGCCAATTGGGGTCTTTGTTGGCTTGTGAAAAGCAAGTACCTTCAGAAGGTAAACTTAAAGGGAGGTAGCGGGTATTTAGTAGCTGTATGAGCTTGCAAATTGGTAAATTTGGCCTTTTAATTAGTAACCATGTAGTGAGGCTGAGGGACAAGCTTTGGTTTAGGATTAGAAGGTAATGGATTGGCTACTGGAGAAGAAGCTATAGTGTCAAACTCAACAAGAGAAGTGAGTCGAACATGTAAAAGGGAATTTGGACTTTTTTGAAGAAGGGGAGCTAGTAACCGTAGTATCAGGAGGAGAAGGCATAGAACTAGAGATAGAAGTCACCTGATGACATTGTGCCACTATAGGGAGTGGAGGTAAGTCCATAGGAGATGAAACTGATAGCCGCATAGGCTTGAGAATGTTTTCGAAAGGGAATAAAAACTCATAAAAATTACAAGCCTAGCTATGTACATTCGACTAATGCGTATATGGAGATATTTATATCCATTATGATGAGGTCTATAGCCTACGAAAAAATATTGTTTAGACCTAACAACAAGCACAACCAAAAACTCTTAAAAACTTATAATTAGGAGTTTTGCCAAAGAGTTAATCAAAGGGAGACAAATTGTGTAATTGCTGTGTTGTCATCTTATTTATGAGATAAAGAATAGTACAAAAGGCTTCTTCCTAGTAGTTTTAAAGAATTGATGCATGAGTAAGTAACATGAGGCCTGTTTCAACTATGTGCCTATGCTTATGCTCAACAATTCCATTGGTCTTGAGTGTGTGGAGAAGATATTTGATTCATGATATCAATTTGAAAAAAATATTTAGTGCATCTTTTTATATTCCCCACCCCAGTCAGATTGAACAATTCTTATCTTACGTTCAAAATTTTTTTCTACTTGAGACTTAAAAGCAAGAAAATGTTGAAAACTTCATGTTTTGCAAACATAGGAAATATCCAAGAGTACTTGCTAAAATCATCAATGAAAAGAAAAGAATAACAAAATTTATAATTGGAAAGATTGGGAGATGGTCCCCATACATCAGAGTGAATTAAATTTAAGGGATGAGTAGATCTAGACAAAGAACTTGAAGATGAAAGATCATGACACTTTCCATATTGACAGGAGGCACACACTTGTGCTATATCGTTATTCAAAGTTAGTGCTTGAAGAAACCTTTTGATTCGATTAACTGATTTTATTGCGACATGACCTAAACAATTTTGCCAAAGATCAAAAAAGGACGAAGGTGACAGCAAAGTTTGAGGATAGGGAGAAATCTTGGGAGATTGATTTTTGAGATTGTACAATCATGCTCAATAGTCCGTTCTTATAGCACCTTGTGTGTTGCGCAATCCTTCACAAAAAAAAAACAAGGATGAAACTCAAGAAAATATATTATTATCAGAGGTAAATTATGACACTGTATTGGTTGATTTTCGTTCCTCACATAGAGATGGTGTCTTCGGTTTTGCTGCATGATTCTTTACAGCTTCCGAGGGCATTTGCTGGCTGATGTGTGTTCGATTCAACAACTTGATCGGAAGATTACGAAGACGTTGATTTTAGTAGATAAACTTAATTGACCTTATCCCACTTTTATCGGAACAGGCCCAACGTGTTTCAAGGGACGTGGGCAGCTGTTGAAAGAGAGACGTGGGAAGAATAGAGTCCTTCTAGGATTGGGAAGTACTTATCATCAACCTATAAATAGAGTCTTCCTCCTCAACTTGAAGACACGTTCATCTGAACAAAAACGATTGACTCCTCAAATTGCTCTCTCCTTTCAAGCTATAACTATTTTACTCATTACATTATTGACAATCCACTGTATTTCAAGCAATCATTGTATTTAAACTTCAATCGTGGCCGGGTCCAAACGTGGAAGAAGATCCATCTCTTTCATTGAAGCACCATCCTTCGATTCTTCAACACAATAAGCTTTTATCGCTTTGTTTATTTGTTTGCCTATTCTTCTATCGTTATTTGCCTGTTACTTGCATTATTTAATCGATCGCACTAGTGTATTATTGTTGTTCTGATTAGGATAATTTATCGATTTGCTTGCTAGTATCGATCACATTCAACGAATTGATCATTGCTCTTCGATCGCATTATTTGATTAAGCATATTACCATCTTCTTCACTTGTCATCGTATCAAACTTTGTCATCGTATCTAGCTTTGTCATCGAATCTGTTAAGACTTGAAGCATTCATCTGTGATTAACATCAACTCGCAATTTGTACTTGATAAGTTATTTGATCGAAATTACATCATTACAAAGTGCTAGTTATTTTGTTCCATCGCCTGCGCTTATTTACGTCTTCGCATTGTTTGCCTAAAACTGACATCGTAACTGCATCTTATGAGGTCGATATTTCTGCTGTCTTCGAATTTGGCTCCTAAAATCGATTACTTGTCATCGTAAATTGCTTATCAATCGATCGAATTGAGATATAAAACGGTCGCCTTAGACTCAACTAAATATAAATTTAATTGTAAAACCTGATACATTTTTGGGAAATACAGTTTGGCGGCCACCGTGGGGTCTATGCAATCGATTTATTCTGAAATTTGAATCGTTTGATACTACTTACGTTTGCTTTCTTGTCTTGAAATGGCAGATAAACGTAACATCGACGTTACCACCGCTCTGAACGGTCAACAACAGCTTAATCCCAATGACGGGGTTCATGTTCCGACCAACGCTGAAGCGGTCGATGAGTCTACCAACCACGAGCAGGATCCAACTCATAACGACATTCCTACTGGTTCACAGTTGAACGCGCCCCAAAGGCGGCGATCGGGTAAGGAGCCTGTAGTCGAAACTGAGTCAGGAGATGCAAATGCAGCACTAATGGCGTATTTGAGAAGGCATGATGCTCATTTCGAAATGATATAAGAACAGTTGAAAGCCCTATCTAACTCTATCGGAAATAGAGCACCCACCTCTTCGATCACACCCCCAGCAAGCATTCCGACTTCGATTCCTCAGGGCGCCGTAATAGGGGGACTTGCAGCGGGGGTCGGATCTGGAGGATCGGGTACGGCCGCTGCAGCTATAGGAGCTACGGCCTCGGTTGCGACGGAGGTGAGAATGATGGCTACGATGCAGACCTTGTTGAACGACACAGTGGATAAGAAGTTCAGTGAGATAAAGTCATTTATGGAGAAGCTGCCAGGTGTTCCGAATTTAACGGACGAAGTTGCTAAAAAATCGATTTCAAAGCGTCTGTTCCCAGCAAGTGCAGCCCCACTGCCTATACCTAAAACTTTCAAATTGCCAGAAAGTTTGAGATACGACGGAACCACAGATCCAAGGGATCACATTGATATGTTTTCGGTCGCAGTTCAGGCAAACGACTTGACTTCGAAAGAGATCAATTCGGTCAGCCTTAAGAAGTTTTGTGAAACATTGAAAGGAGCGGCATTGAAATGGTATCTACAGCTGCCCGAAAAAGAAATATTGAGTTTCAATGATATGTCGGCGAAGTTCATTCGATCACATACAGGAGCGAAAAAGATAGCACCAAGGGTGGAAGACATCTTGAACGTTAGGCAGCGGCCCGGGAAAACTATCAAACAATTTGTGAAACGGTTCAATGATGAGAAGATTCATATCCCGAATCTTGAAGAAAGGTGGGCTTGTTTGACCTTTGCTAATAACTTGCGCACTGATTCGATAGAGGCATGGAAGTTGAAGGATCGTCTTAGGGAAATCGATGCATGGACTTTCGATGCATTGTATCGTGAGTGCGAGCCAAGGATTAGGGCTGAAGAGGAGGGATTGTAGCTAGCCCGAAATAATTATCATTATGATCGGCCAACAAGGAGAGTCGACAACGACAGGCGAAACTACAGGGACCAATGATGGGAGCCCTATAGTTTCCCTCGAATGGGGAGCGACAACCACGAAGCTGGCAGCTCGAAAAATCAATCGAAGAAGGGGAAGTCGAACACATCCTCGACTCCGAAAGATCGACCATTGCCTCCAAAAGTGACGGAGTACAATTTTTGCATATCGACACCAAGCCTAGTAAATCACTTGAAGGGGATGGGTGATAAGGTTGTGAAATTCCCAGGTCGCATAAAATCAAATCCAAACACAAGGGATGAGAATCTATGGTGCGCATTCCACCATGATTTCGGCCATACAACGGAAGATTGCAAGGCATTGAGATACGAAGTGGCCATCCTACTACAGAAGGGGCATTTGGTTGAATTTTTGACTGAAAGAGGACGAAACAATTTTAATAAGAAGAAAGACGATGAGCCGCCAAAACCTCCTGCTCCTAGGAAGACGGTAAACATGATCACCGGAGGAGATGATGTCTGTGGGGTGACCTACACTACAAAGAAATATGCAAAGGTCTCATTCACATGAGACAAACGAACACGAGATGACATGAACGATGAGATTGTGTTCGGGGATTTCGACTTCGATGGAAGGATTCATCCCCATCACGATGCACTTGTAGTCACCATGAGGATCGACGATGCTGATGTAAAGAGGGTATTAATCGACGATGGCAGTTCGGTTAATATCATACATACAAGGGTAGTTGAGCAATTGCAGTTGAGTGATAAGATCGTGCCTCGCTCAACGGTATTGTCGGGTTTCAACAACTCGAGCGAAGTGACCGTTGGAGAAGTTACAATTAAGACCTATTCAGAAGGTGTGGAGAGTGAAACATCGTTTCAAGTAATGAAAGGAGAAATGGCATACAACGTGATCTTGGGTCGACCGTGGATCCACGCTATGGGAGCGGTCCCATCGACCCTACATCAAGTTGTGAAATTCCCTACCCCATGGGGAATTCGTGAAATCAGAGGCGAGCAACAGGCTTCACGAGAATGTTACTCAGTAGCTGTCAAGGAAGGCTTTCGATTGTAGCAATCACAACTAGTGGAACCCGTGGCCGGAAGCTTCACTTCGGTTCCGTCGTGCGCCTCAAAGCAGCTACTGGAATCCAAAGTCGAAGGCGACTTCGCACAGGTTTCACCATGTAAGCTAGTGGGACCCGTGGCCGGAAGCTTCACTTCGGTTCCGTTGTGCGCTTTAACGCAGCTACCGGAATCCGAAGTCGAAGGCGACTTCGCACAGGTTCCACCATGTGTGAGAGAGCCGTATAAACAAAAAGCTGGAGACTCTACGATAGAGGAATTAGAAGAAGTAATGTTATTCGATGACAAGCCTGATCGAAAAGTCTATGTTGGAGCTGAACTAGATACCGAAGTAAAAGCAAAAATCATATCCTTCCTCAAGGACAACTCTGATTGTTTTGCTTGGTCCCATGCAGATATGGTGGGGATCGATCCAAAAGTCGCCACACACAAATTAAATGTCAATCCAAAACATCGGCCGGTGAAGCAAAAGAAACGACCGAATGGAGGATTCCGAAGGAAGGTGATCAACGATGAAGTAGAAAGGCTGCTAGCAAATGGGTTCATTAAAGAGGGAAAATATCCAGAATGGCTTGCAAATACCGTTGTAGTACCCAAGAAAACTGGAAAATGGAGGGTATGCGTCGATTATACCGACCTCAACAAAGCTTGCCCAAAAGATTCGTTCCCACTGCCTCACATCGATAGACTGATCGATTCAACGGCAGGGCACGAAATGGTGAGTTTCTTGGACGCCTATTCAGGCTATAATCAAATTTCGATAGACCCATTAGATAAGTAGAAGACGTCGTTCATCACAGACATGGGGACTTATTGCTATACAGTCATGCCCTTCGGTCTTAAGAATGCCGGCGCTACTTATCAGCGTCTGGTCACTACTATGTTCAAAGATTTGATCGGGAAAACCATGGAAGTGTATATCGATGACATGTTAGTCAAATCTCTTGAGAAGGGAAATCATTTAAGTCATTTGGAGGAGACTTTTACGATACTAAGGCGGTTCAACATGAGATTGAACCCGGAGAAATGCGCGTTCGGGGTTGGATCCGGTAAGTTCTTGGGATTCATCGTATCGCAAAGACGAATCGAAGCAAATCCAGACAAGATCAAGGCGATCGAAAGCATCCCTGAGGACCTGACAACGGAAAAAGAAGTTCAACAGCTGACCGGTCGAGTAGCCTATCTCAGTAGGTTCATCTCGAGGTCATCTAAACGATGTCACAAGTTATTTTCGGTGCTGAGGAAGAGCAAAAGCTTCGAGTGGACACCAGAATGCAAAAAGGCTCTCCAGGAACTGAAGCAATACCTTTCCAATCCACCGCTTCTATCAAAACCGATTGAAGGTGAAATGCTGCTGATCTACTTGGCCGTTTCCGATGTTGCTGTAAGCGCTGTCCTCGTTCGCAAGGATGGAGGTAACCAATTTCCTATCTATTATGTTAGTAAAACATTGTTAGATGCCGAAACAAGGTATCCGCATCTAGACAAACTAGCACTTGCACTAGTCACTGCTGCACGAAAATTGAGGCCTTATTTCCAAAGTCATTCAATATCTGTTATAACTACATTTCCATTGCGAAATATTTTACATCGGCCAGATCTCTCTGGTCGATTAATGAAATGGGCGGTCGAGCTGAGTGAGTACGATATCACTTACCAGCATCGTACTGCCATAAAATCTCAAGTTTTAGCTGATTTTGTAGCAGACTTTAGCGCTAACATTTTACCGGAGGCCAAGAAAAAAGAGTTGATGATGAGAGATCCAGACCCCGGAGTCTGGGTAATGTATACCGATGGAGCTTCGAACGTAAAAGGAACTGGCCTCGGAATCCTGTTGATAGCACCTACCGGTGAAAAACTCAGGTACGCGATCAAATTACATGCATAAACTAACAACGAGGCCGAATATGAGGCCCTCGCTGCAGGTTTAAAGATCGCGAAGGACTTGAAAGTCGAACGAATAGATATGAAAAGTGATTCTCAACTGGTGGTAAATCAAATCCAAGGCGATTTCTGCGTTCGAGATCCGAGGATGCAGCAACTGCTCGAAAAGTTACAAAATTTTCTGACTTCTTTTCAGGAGTGGAAAATAGCTCAGATACCGAGGGAAGAGAACATCGAAGCAGACGCTTTAGCAAATCTTGGGTCTGCAGCAGCCATCGATGAAAAACTCGATGAGACAATGGTTCATTTGTTTGAATCCCCACTTTGTCGAAGCATCAAAGAGGTAAACAATGTTAATCATACTTGGGATTGGAGAAGCAAATATTTGTCTTATTTGCAGGCAGGTACCCTTCCCAGTAACAAAAAGTCTGCCCGATCACTTAAAGCCAAAGCAGCAAGATATTGCCTCCTCGAAAATCAACTCTACAGGCGAATGTTTGGTGGCCCTTTAGCAAAGTGTGTGGGGCCAGATGGAACAAATTATGTGCTGAAAGAGGTTCACGAAGGCGAGTGCGGCAATCACTCCGGCAGCAAGTCATTGGTTCGGAAGATCATAAGAGCTGGATAGTATTGGCCAACGATCGCAGATGATGCCAAAGAATTCGTCCGCAAGTGTGACAAATGTCAACGATTTGGCAACCTCATACATCAACAAGCAGAGCCACTTCATTCGGTCACGTCACCGTGGCCATTCATGAAGTGGGGAATGGATTTGGTCAGGCCGCTTCCGACAGCGCCCGGTGGGGTAAAATTTATCTTAATTCTTACTGATTATTTTTCTAAGTGGGTGGAAGCTATCGCTTTGGCTAAATTTCGTGAACAGGAGATTACCAAGTTCATTCACCAAAATATCATCTGTCGTTTTGGGATCCCGAAAGAGATCACATACGACAATGGTAAGCAGTTCGTAGGGAGATGAATCACAGCCTTCTTCGAAAAGTGGGGGATCAAGCGAATTGCATCAACACCTTATCACCCCAGTGCAAATGGACAGGCTGAGTCTTCCAACAAAACAATAATCGAGTACTTGAAGAAAAGGATGGATGATTCAAAGGGCAATTGGCCGAACGAACTCCCCGGAGCACTGTGGGCTCATCGGACAAAGGTGAAAAACAGTACCGGGGAGACACCATTCTCACTTATCTACGGAGCAGAAACGCTGATACCGGTGGAAGTGGGAGAACCCAGTCTTCGGTTTGCCTACTCCACCGAAGAAGCTAACAAAGAGGCCATGCTGGTAGAGTTGAACTTGGTCGAAGCAAAAAGGGACATGGCATTTGTTCGAATACAAGCACAGAAGCAAAGGGCAGAGAATTACCTCAACAAAAAAATCAGGTATCGATCTTTTAATGTAGGTGACTATGTGCTGAAGATAAAAAGACCGAAGAAAGATGAACCCAACGAAGGCAAATTGGGAGCAAATTGGGAAGGACCCTTCCGGGTTAAAGCAGTGATCGGAAAAGGTTCATACCAACTCGAAACAATGGACTCCAAACCGGTCGACTTCAACTGGAATATCACACAGTTGAAGAAGTACTACTTTTGAGGTTCTGCGGTATCAATCCTCACCCGTTACTTTTAATTCGCAATTTTCATTCTTTCTCCATCAGGAAACGCTGTTTAATCGATTATTTGATTATTTGATACTAACACTTTTAGATGATAGGCATAGTTGGAATCGAATGATGATAAACATCACCCACGAACACCTGAGCTCGAAACGCTCCGATCGGGGTCGATAAGTCTGACGAACATTCTAACGCGGTCTTCATCTATAACGAGCTTCCTGGTTTTTGTCTTCCAATGACTCCGTTTCAGGTATCGACATGGAGGACCAGTATTCGACAGCTCGCCCTTCTCACCCAAATACTGGGAGGGATGAAGTTGGCATGATGGTCGTCGGAAGATACTGGGCACTGCCCAAGAACCGGGGACTCCATGAAAAGGTGAAACGGTATCAATCGAAGACAAGCTCCAACGTTCACTCGAACTGGGGACTCGTTCAAAATTCGACAAAAGCTCCAACGTTCACTCGAACTGGGGACTCGTTCAGAATTTGACAAAAGCCCCAACGTTCACTCAAACTGGGGACTCGCTCGCACTTCGAGTCGAACTAGAAGTTTCAGTTTCATCAGACGTCCGAAACCTTGGTGTTCTTGTTCGAAGTCAGGGGTTATTCGTTTAACTAAATTATGTAAACGATCCGATAGCGATCAAAAACCTGTGCCTTCAAAACGGCCGCATCTTGTAATCGATCGAATCATACGATCCGAAATGTACTAAAAGCCCATTAGCGGCTCACTTCAATAAAATGCAACACCTTGGTTATATTTTCAATTATTCACATTTATTCGATTCACGCGATCGTTTCAATTATTAAGCGGATTTTACAATTCCAAATTTTTTACCAAGTGTTGTCTTTCATTCCGAACTCTTAAAAATGTTCGAAGAGTGCATCACATGAAAATGAGACGTCATTTCTCATTACGCGCTAAGACATTGGGCCCCAATCATCTCTTTCGACGGTTATCGTTGAACATCAAAAATTTCGAACGATTAAATCATCTTCGAAAAAAAAAAAAACACATCAATGAAAGGAAAATAACTTCATTCATATGAAACATATGTACATAGCCAGTCATACGACCGCATTACATAAGCTTTCAAAAACGACTAAAATAACTAGTCGAAAGCAGTCAGTTCATTCACCTCCATCGGATCCCTCATCTGAAGAATCTGGAGAAAGGCCAAGTGCCTCACGAGTCATTCTCACAACTTGAATAGCTTCTTCGAGCTCCTTGGCCACATCGACTTGACGCTCAGACATTTCCTTCAACAGTTCTCGCCTCGATTCCGCTAAGATGAGCTCCCTTCTGCCTTCGAAATCATTCTCCATTGAGTCCCTTTGGGTAGTCAACTCCTTCCAAAGAAGCAAGTTCCTCTCCGACAAAGCGTCGTTCTGAGCAGCCAGATCGTCATTAACCCCCCTAAGAGTACGAAGGTCCTCGTTCAAACGAGCGAATTCCGACTCTTTGGCCTTCAGTTCAGCCTCCAGCTTGACACATTTGTCTCCCATGCTGGCTTCGAGCCGACCAAGCTGATCGTTCAAAGCCTGAACTTGGGATTCCAATTCTGATTCCCGAAGAGCATGGGCGGTAGCCTTTTTAGCCAACTCAGCCTCAAGTTCAGAATACTTCACTTTCAAAATTTTCAAGTTGTTGTGCCATCCATCACCAGCGGAAGCAAGAAGGGCGACTCTCTCGTTCAAATGAGCTATCTCGGCTTCGAACTGCCGAATCCGATCAGCCGATTCGATGACCGTAATGGTGTTCTAAAGACAAATCAAGACAACTTCGTAAGACAGAGAGAGAAGTGTTTGGCAATAGAAATCAAGAGAAAGTCAGTTACCCGAAAAGTGCTGAATGCAATCTGGGAAGATAAGCTCACATCGCTATAACAGTTCAACCGAGCTTTTTCCATTGGCCCCATCACATCAAAAAAGTAGTCAGCAAGATGCTTTGGGCACCGAAGCAGATCCACTTCCCCAGGAACGCTAACGGTCAATAATCGGGCGTTGGCTTCTCCTGCGGCTTTGGACCTCTTGTAAGCAGCAAAGGCAGCGGCCTCCTCGAATCGAGGGAAGCGAACGATGGGCTCTTCATGGTCCGACGCATAGAATGACGAGCCTGAGCTCTCTGTATGTTTTGACTTCGTTGTTGCCGTGGGACGATCAAGGGGAAACATACCTTTCCTGGGATCCCTCTTCGCTAGTACGTTGTCGGAAGGTGCACCATCGACGCCCCCAACGTTAAACACATCACGAGCTGGAGTGATGGACATTCCTTTTCCCCCCGAGGCAGAAGTCACCTCGATCATGTCTTCCGCAATCGGAGAAAGAGCTGGCTGCCTATCTTCACCGGAGCCGGCTGATTGGACTTGATCGTATTCTTCAGCTGCTTTGAGTTGTTCAGTCGCTTCAAGCATCTTTTCTTCCCTCGGCCTTCTCGGCCGCCTCAATGGCAACTCAGACCCAGACTCTTCACCCTCTTCTTCAGAGGGAATTCGAGGAAGGTTTTCCTCCTCGATGGCAATCGCTGCCTCAACTGCTGAGACAGCCCCTTTAACAATTTGCTCCATCGGCGTAGGTTCAGCCGATGAGCCAGCCCCTTGTGACACACTTTTTTCCAAGTACTTCGCCCTGAGGTCTTGGTAAGAGGTTTTCTTCTTCTTCTTCGGTGGAGTTTCACTTACTTTCTCCCTCTCGACTTCCTCGACCTCTTCCTCGCCGGCCAAGTCTTCAACCGGTCCAGTAACAGCGCCAGTGATGCCTGTTAAAGGTATCTGTTAAAACTAAACAAAGTGCATCTCAGCTGAGGGCAAAACTAATCTTACCATGGTTCTTTGCCTTCACTTTCAAAAGGGCTGCGATCGGTTTCCAGGCCCTCTGGTCGTTGGTTGCTTCATTCAGAACCTTCTTCAGCCAGTCCACGATGTCCGGAACTAGCTCGAACATAACACTGCTGGCTGCGCACACGCACAAGAGTGAGATATGGAAAAATATAACACCAAGCAAAATAAAAAGACTTACGTGTTCGATTCCATCCAACTGGAAGACGCTCAGCCCTCGGTGCCACGAGCTGCTCCGTCGGGATATAAACGAAACGTTGATCCCACGCCCTGAGATCATCATCGTTATCGGAAATTAAGGCTCGACTCCCTCGTTTTTGCACGGTAATGATGCCAGCTTTATAAACTCGGGGAGAATATAGGTGAAGGATGTGTCTAAGTGTGACCTCCACCCCCACCTTCTTGCCGATCCACCGGTACATAGCGACCAAGCGCCACACCATCGGTGAAACTTGTGCCAAACGAACTTTGTATAGTCGGCACAACTCCTCAACTATTGGGTCAACCGGCTAAGTGAATCCTATCGTGAATGGGTATGTCAAAACGGCGGAATGACCGCCATAAAAAGTGGTCAGATTTGATCCCCTCGGAGGGCATACCACATCGATCTCACCTTCTTTCCAACCACAATCCTCCCTGATTCGTGGTATCGACTCCTCACTGACGGCACAAAGAACTGAATCTACGGGGATGTTTTTCTTTTTGGACGGTTGAACGTCGTTTTGAGTACTGACCTTGCAGTCATCTTCGTATCTGAACTTCTTCGGGAGAATGTCAGTGTAGTGTTTTTCTGGGGCAAAGTTTTTGTGTTTCCTCTCCCTCTTCTTTCCCTTCTTACCTGCTGAAGGACCAGCAGCAAGTTGCGGCGGTGCCGTGGCGGCGACTGCGGCAGAGGGAGTAACTCCGGCATCAGCTACATCTTGAGAAGACATTGTAAAGCAAGCTCAACAAGTTGAAACAGTTAACTGGAAGATTGGAAACAAGAACTGATTAGCACAAACCAAGAATTCTAAAAGAAAATTTTTGCTTAAGAGGTCTTGAAGAATTCTGAAGAATTTTGAAGGTTTTTAGGAGTTCAGAAGATGTAAAGTTTATGGAAGTAATTTCAAACTGATATTTATAGAGAAGAAGCCATCATGATCTTGGGAACCGGCAAAAACCGTCATCCGCACGATCTCTGACACGTGTACTGATTGGAAGTTGAAGTGACGGTTTGGCGATTCAAAATGAAGGGACACGAACGATCCACGTGTTTTCCCGCTTTAAATTTCAGGCCACTTGCAAAGTGTTACGATCACAGAACTTGGCAAGTGAGGGGACTATCTGTATTGGTCGATTTTCGTTCCTCACATAGAGATGGTGTCTTCGATTTTGATGCATGATTCTTTACAGCTTCCGAGGGCATTTGCTGGCTGATGTGTGTTCGATTCAACAACTTGATCGGAAGATTATGAAGACGTTGGTTTTAGTAGATAAACTTAATTGACCTTATCCCACTTTTATCGGAACAGGCCCAACGTGTTTCAAGGGACGTGGTCAGCTGTTGAAAGAGAGACGTGGGAAGGATAGAGTCCTTCTAGGGTTGGCAAGTGCTTATCATCAACCTATAAATAGAGTCTTCCTCCTCAACTTGAAGACACGTTCATCTGAACAAAAATGATTGACTCCTCAAATTGCTCTCTCCTTTCAAGCTATAACTATTTTACTCATTACATTATTGACAATCCACTGTATTTCAAGCAATCATTGTATTTAAACTTCAATCGTGGCCTGGTCCAAACGTGGAAGAAGATCCATCTCTTTCATTGAAGCACCATCCTTCGATTCTTCAATACAATAAGCTTTTATCGCTTTGTTTATTTGTTTGCCTATTCTTCTATCGTTATTTGCCTGTTACTTGCATTATTTAATTGATCGCACTAGTGTATTATTGCTGTTCTGATTAGGATAACTTATCGATTTGCTTGCTAGTATCGATCACATTCAACGAATTGATCATTGCTCTTCGATCGCATTATTTGATTAAGCATATTACCATCTTCTTCACTTGTCATCGTATCTAACTTTGTCATCGTATCTAGCTTTGTCATCGATTCTGTTAAGACTTGAAGCATTCATCTGTTATTAACATCAACTCGCAATTTGTACTCGATAAGTTATTTGATCGAAATTACATCATTACAAAGTGCTAGTTATTTTGTTCCATCGCCTCCGCTTATTTACGTCTTCGCATTATTTGCCTGAAACTGACATCGTAACTGCATCTTCTGAGGTCGATATTTCTGCTGTCTTCGAATTTGGCTCCTAAAATCGATTACTTGTCATCGTAAATTGCTTATCAATCGATCGAATTGAGATATAAAACAGTCGCCTTAGACTCAACTAAATATAAATTTAATTGTAAAACTTGATACATTTTTGGGAAATACAGACACACTTAGTAAAGTTTTAGTAATGGTAGGGACATTAAGAATATTGCACAAAAATAAATTGCAACAAGGTGTATAAAATTTGGAATAAGCAACATGAGAGGTTTTCAAAGCTGTGCCATTACAACGTGGATTTGCACTGCCTATGTACTCCCCCTGTAGACTCATATTATTCTACTCATTGCTGAGATAATTTCTGACTTCAGAATCTGGGTAGCAAGAAAGATCTATAACAGTTGAATGTTGCGCATTCATAGCAACAGGATGTTGGTTGTTAGGGTCTTGATAAGCATGGTCATACTGGTGAGAACACTCAATTGGAGAGTGTCAAAAATTATAGTAGACCTTCATTTAATTGGGATGAAACTCGAGCCAGAATTAGAGTTCAAATTATGGTAATTGTGACGTGTATTTCTACCACAGTTCCTTCCCCCTTCTTCTATTAAAGCTGTTGTAGATTTGATTCCTTTTAAAAAACTAGAATATAAACTATCTCCTTTTGAGGTTGAAAATTCATAGCCGTGAGATTAGCTTGGCTTAGACTATGATCCACAATGTTTGACTGTTCCAACCTATACACATGGCTAAGTAACAACCCATCTAAATAAAAAATAGTGATTGGATCAACCCGAGATGTTACAAATACTACTATGACTTCGTAGTTAGGTCCGAAACCCCCCAAAACAGACATGATTAAATCTTCATCGGAGATTGGATGGGATGCCGCCGCTATGTTGTCTTCAAATGTCGTCTTCATCTTCTGCAGATAATCAACCATGGATAAAGTCCTTTTGTTTGTAGTTTGCAATTGCAGACGTAACTACATGATCCTTGCCCTAGTGGTGCAAGCAAACCCGAAGGAAATACTAAACACAAACGCGGAAGAAAATGACAAGAAAAGTAAAGATAGAAGCAAGACTAATCTTTCTTCTATTCGAAAGAACAGTGAGGAACCTGTCTCAAAGCTCGATCGAAGGGAAAATCAAGACGCACCTATACTATGCAACAATCCTCAAGAAAGACCCGCTTCTTGCAAATTGAATGATCAAGAAGAATTTGTTCAAACGAATAACACCGATTGATACAAGTTCTTTAAAAAGCCCACGTCGGGGTTCGGCTCTATCGGAGACTCACAATAGCACTTGCTATGTTTTTCATATACTCAAAAACTGGATCCTTTACAATGAAGTAAAATGGACTATTTATAGACTATGCTAAGGATAAAGTAGTAAATAGTCACAAGTGACCAATAAAAGCAAGCCACGCAGGGCTGAGCTAAGTTTGTGTTCGGCAGCCTTTACTTCGGTGCGTGGTCGCTTGCTCGAACTAATTGTCCTCGGACGCTCACTTGTCTTCGAGCTCAATGTCCTCGGTCACTTTGCCTTCGGGCTCAAATCTGAATATAATGCCTTCGGTTCTTGAGCCCAGCCACTCAACTTCGGGGCAATGGTTTTCCTTCGGCCAGGCTAAGTGAATGTGCACATCGTGCAGCAGCTTGGCTTGACTTCGTGTCATCGGTCTCCTCGATGGATCGAATACTTGGACTTGATCAGCACGTGTTCTCATCGGTCTCCTCGGTGGATCGAACACTTGGACTAGATCAGCACGTGTTCGGGCTGCATCATCCTCCCCTTCTTCAGAAGATTTCGTCCTCGAAATCGAGCTCTCTTCATCCTCTGAAGTTTGACCTACAACACAAGGAGCTAAGTCAGCAACATTAAAGGTGTTGGACACGTTATACTCACCAGGGAGGTCGATCACGTAAGCATTGTTGTTGATCTTGGTCAACACTTGAAATGGACCATCCCCTCGAGGAGCCAACTTCTCTTTCCTCAGGTTCGGAAAATGCTCCTTTCGGAAGTGAACCCAAACCCAATCTCCCTTCTTTAATTCCAGCTTTTTACGCCCCTCGTTTTTCTTTAAGGCGACCTTTGCATAGGCTTCCTCGAGGTTCTTCTTCACCTTTGCATGCAATTCGATCAAAGCAGCTGCTTGTTGAGTACCTTCAAAATCAAGAACAGAATCTCGAGGCAATGGGGTTAAATCAAGTGGAATCAAAGGATTAAAACCATACACACATTCAAACGGGGTCATATTGATCATTCAATGCACCGTTCGATTGTATGCAAACTCCATCATGGGAAAACGATCAGCCCAGCTTCCAACCTTGCCTTTGGTCATTGCTCGAAGCAAAGATCCCAAGGTTCGGTTAACTACCTCGGTCTGTCCATCAGTCTGAGGATGGTGAGAAGTTGAGAATAGTAGCTTGGTGCCGAGGGCACCCCACAAGCACTTCCAAAAATGACTCAAGAATTTTGAGTCTCGATCACTCACAATAGTACGAGGTACACCATGCAATTTCAACACATTAGAAACAAACAATGTAGCTACATGCTGCGCATCATCACACTTCTTGCAAGGAATAAAGTGAGCCAATTTTGAAAAACGATCAGCCACAACAAAGATGCTATCATGTCCTCCCCCCGACCTCGGTAACCCCAAGACAAAGTCCATGGATATATCAACCCAAGGTCGATCAGGCACAGGCAACGGGGTATACAAACCATGAGGGTTGGACTTTGATTTAGCTTTCTTGCAAAACAAGACAAGCGTTGCAAAGCTTTTCCACATCTCGTCGCATTTTGGGCCAATGTAACTGCTCGGTTAAGATACCAAGAATTTTGTCGACACCGAAGTGCCCCATCAGTCCACCGGAGTGAGTTTCTCGGACTAAGAGCTCTGTACACGATGACACTGGCACACAAACCCTCCCATTCTTGAAGAGGTAGCCATCGTGCCACTGATACTTCTCAACCCTTCGGCCACTCAAGATTGCGTCACGAACGTATTTCAGCTTGGGATCGTCGTCGTACATCGACTTGATGCTTTCAAATCCCATGAGCCTTGAGGCGAGAGTGGCCGCTAAGGCAAATTTCCTTGATAACGCATCGCTCACAACATTGTCTTTCCCCTTTTTGTAATGAATTACATAGGGAAAGCTCTCAATGAATTCAACCTACTTGGTATGTCTTCGGTTCAATTTCTCCTGTCCTCAGAGATGCTTCAAGGACTCATGATCGCTTTTGATCACAAATTCTCGAGGCCACAAGTAATGCTGCCAATGGGCGAGTGCTCGAACGAGGGCATACAACTCCTTGTCATACATAGCGTAGTTCAAGGTTGCACCCTTAAGCTTTTCGCTAAAGTAAGCGATCGGCTTCGATTCTTGCATCAGCACTCTTCCCATCCCAACTCCAGATGCATCGCACTCGACTTCGAATGCTTTGCCGAAGTCAGGGAGTTGCAACCAATGGAGCAGAGCAAAGCCTCCGTTTCAACTCTTGGAAAGCCCTTTCTTGGGACTCTCCCCACACAAATGGATGATCTTTCTTAACCAGCTCGGTTAAAGGAGCTGCCACGGTGCTGAAGTCGCTAACAAACCTTCGGTAAAAGCTAGCTAAGCCATGGAAGCTACGAACTTGTGATACCGAGGTTGGAGTTGGCCAGTCTTTGATGGCTTCGACCTTTGACTCGTCGACTTCGACACCATTAGCACTGACAACGAATCCTAGAAAGACCACACGCTCGACACCAAAGGCACACTTCTTGAAGTTAGCATATAACTTCTCTTCTCGAAGCTTATCAAGAACAAGCCTTAGGTGTTCGACATGTTCATCCATGGTTCGGCTATAAACAAGTATGTCATCGAAATAAACGACAACGAACTTGTTTATGAACGGTTTGAGCACATGGTTCATCAATCGCATGAATGTGCTCGGGGCATTGGATAAGCCAAATGGCATTACCAACCATTCATAGAGACCGAATTTGGTCTTGAATGCGGTTTTCTCTCGTCTCTGGGTTTCATTCGGATCTGATGGTAACCGGATCTGAGGTCAATCTTTGTAAAGTATGAAGAACCACTTAATTCATCTAGCATGTCATCTAGTCGAGGAATACGATGACGATACTTTACCGTTATTTTGTTGACTGCTCGACAGTCAATGCACATTCGCCATGTTCCATCCTTCTTCGGGACAAGGATAACAGGAACGGCGCAAGGACTCAAGCTCTCTCGAACGAGGCCCTTGTTCAGCAACTCATCAACCTGCAGTTGGAGCTCTTTGGTGTCTTCGGGATTACACCAGTATGCAGGTTTGTTGGGGATTTGCGACCCCGGTATGAAGTCAATTTGGTGCTCGATTCCTCTCAACGGAGGTAATCCACCTGGCATTTTCTCGGGAAACATGTCTCCGAAGTCCTGCAAAACACTTTGTACAGCACTAGGCAAAGGGTTATTGTTAGAAAAATCATCATTAGAGTTTAGGAAAATACCCTTGTGCACGAGGCAAATCATCATCTGACCGTTGTCACTGCTTTGAAGAAACTCACCCGGTTGCATGATTGCACAGATTCCTTTTACTTCGGGCAGGGAGTTTGTCTCTTCGGCCCCCAATTTTACTCCCATCGGAAGCTTAGCTTTGGCCGCTTCTTTCAATTCTTTCATCCGTTTATAGTCCTCGCTGACTTGCTTTGGAGACAAGGGTTTGAGTATGAAACTCTTCCCTTCGAGCTTGACAGTGTAAGTGTTGGATCTTCCATTGTGAACAACTGACCGGTCATACTGCCACGGTCTTCCCAATAGCAAATGAAAAGCTTACATTGGCACCACATCGAATATCATTTCATCTTGATACTCGCCGATTCTGAACTTGATCCACACTTGTATGACAACCCTCAACTCTCCACACTCATTCAGCCATTGTAATTTGTAAGGGTGGGGATGCTTCATCGTAGATAGTCCCATTTGTGAAACCAAGGTTTGGCTCACCACATTTGCACAACTACCAGAGTCAATGATCATCGAACACACCTTTCCCCTTACTCGACATCGGGCATGAAAGAGATTCTCTCTTTGGTTGTCCTCTTCTTCAAGAGTCATGCAGCTCAAATTCCTTTGAACCACAAGAAACATTTCCAGATGATCGGCTTCAGCAGCTTCATGATCATCATCACCTTCAGCTCGGTCAGCCTCCTCGATAAATTCCTCCTCGGTGTCACTCGCTTGCTCATGGACGGTTCCATCTTCGAGCAGAAGCATAACTTTGCGAGTTGGATACTCTTTTACCATGTGACCATAACCCTTGCATTTGTGACACTGAATATTTGAAGCACTAGGAGAGTTTAGTTGAACTTTACCTCCCACTTCTTTTGGTTGGTTACCGGTCACACCCCTCTCGAAGGGTCTCTTCGAATCTCGAACAGTGTTGGCACTTGTTTGGTTTGGACTCTTCCATTCTTTACTTCGATTCAAGGGAGTAGCAGTAGTGACTCCTCGATACCGGTTTGCCTTATCATCCTTCACCAATTTTTTAGCTTCGGTGGTAGCATCGAAAAAATCTTCCAACGTGTGGTACACGTGTAGCCTCAATTGAGATGACACATCCCTAGCCAAACCATTTTTGAATCGGATGATGGCTTGCTCTTCATCTTCAACCAGATCAAGATTCAATCGAACCTTTTCGAACTCATCATGATACTCTTGGACTGACTTGGACCCTTGCTTTAGCTCATAGAGCTTTTGCATCTGAGTTTGCCGGTACTTGGCACTCAAATACTTAGCATCCATCGCTCTCTTAAACTGTGGCCAAGTAATGACTTCGGGATAGGCATTCCTTCGTCCATGCCTTTTATCAGCTTCCCACCACGTAGATGCATAAGCTTCGAATGAAGCAATGGCATGGGCAGCTTTTCTCTCTTCAGTCATCTCATTGGTTTCAAAGATGCGCTCCATTTTAAGCTTCCATTCAAGATATTCATCTGGATCACTAGTTCCTTTAAAGGGTGGAATAGTGACCTTGACACTGTTCAAGTTTGAATCTCGAACCCCACGAACCTGTTCGGGATACTCATCATTTCGATCATCAGCCTCACGCTCAATATGCCTTTCAACATTTGCGCCTCGGCCTCGACCTCGGTAATTTCCACGACCTCGGTGAGCTTGCCTTCGTTGAGCGAATGGCGGCTCGTGTTCATATTCATCCTCAAGAAATTCCTTTTCATCAACCTCTTCGACAACGGCTCCAAGATCTCTTCGGGCCTTTGGAAGTGGTATCCTGTCTCCTCGGGGAATGCCCAAGTTTTGATATCCAGCTTAGGGATTGCCCAAGTTTTGTTGCGCTTGGTGATTGCCCAAGTTTAGTTCTCTTCGGATTGCTTCACTTGTCAACTGATGTTGTCGAACAAGCTCAGCATACAGCTCAGGTTTCATCGGAGTGGAGCTACTTGTTCCTGCGCCGGACCCATGCATGACCACGGACGCACTCCATTGTTCGAGTTGAGCTACTCGAACACTCACTCCTCTTACTTCGGCACTGACGCCTTGTATCGCAGCCATGAGATCGGCTAATGACACTTCGGGCTTCTCAATGCCTTTGCTATCGCCTCCATTCCCAGCCATGGTACCTGCTCAAGTCAAAGACCAAACAAATATTAAAGGTTAGAAATCACCTCACACACTCCCTCACCTTTGATGGGTGGCACTCGGGTCCACTCAATATATATGGTTTCGATTTTGGTCACTCAAGAACTTGTAGCCAATGGCTTCCTCGGTTGATCAACTTCTCTCAATTCCTTCGAATTTTGACAAGTTGCAATGTCCCACTTCGGGAAGAGTGAGTTGATTTGACTCGATGGAACGGACAGCTATTTACTCTTGCGCTTCGGGGATTCAAATGAAATTTCCTACAAAGTTGTACTTCGGTCACCCACGCACGAGTTCCTATAAGCTCAATGAATTAGTACGACCTCGAGTAGGAAGATTACTCAAAAGATCCACTAACTAGAATTTTCGAACAGAAGAAAGTGAAATCCTAGGAGAATCTACCCTTGTGATTCCCTTTTGGAATCTTTTTCGAACACACCAACTCTTGTCCGTACAAGAGTGGTCCCTCCTTGGTACGGATAGGGTTTTACCTTATCCAATTTTCCCTTTCTCAGCCGACAACTTTCACCTGGGGTTTTGATGTTCACACTTTACTCCTTTCTTCTTCAATGGAACAGTGAAGATTTTCTCCGGCGTACGGACAATTTAGCTTCGATTCACTGACCACAAATAACAACAGAATCTGGGTTGCTTTTCAACTCCGGTTTCAAACAACAACGGAGGAAATCGAACAAAGTTCTTGAGCTAAGATTGCAGCTCCTTCGTGTCGTACACTGTTACACTTGCAACAATTTTCCGGCGTACGGACAACGATTCAACCACAGAACTTCGAGTTTTTAAGCACAAAACAAACACAAATCACTCAAGAACCACCAATCTTCATCGGTTTCAACCAAACACGATGGGGTTCGAGTTCCAGTCACCAACAAACTTCCAAAACAGTCCAAATTTCACCAAGAAACCCTAGTCACGAAAGTGGTACTTCGGGTACTTGTTGGAATCAGGAATCGATGGTGAACAAGAATCAATAGTTGCTTAATCCAAACAACCAACAATCAAACACAATTTTCAAATTTTTGTTTTTCTACATTTTTTTTTAATATAACGCTCAGCAACAACAATCAAACACACGGAAGAAAGCTGAAACTGAAGACAAAAACACGATTTAAGTGAACAGGATTTGAGGTTGTAAGAACAAACTCAAACCTTGCTCTGATACCAAGATGGTGCAAGCAAACCCGAAGGAAATGCTAAACACAAACGCGGAAGAAAATGACAAGAAAAGTAAAGATAGAAGCAAGACAAATCTTGCTTCGATTCGAAAGAACAGTGAGGAACCTGTCTCAAAGCTCGATCGAAGGGAAAATCAAGACGCACCTATACTATGCAACAATCCTCAAGAAAGACCCGCTTCTTCCAAATTGAATGATCAAGAAGAAGTTGTTCAAACGAATAACACCGATTGACACAAGTTCTTTAAAAAGCCCACGTGGGGGTTCGGCTCTATCGAAGACTCACAATAGCACTTGCTATGTTTTTCATAAACTCAAAAACTGGATCCTTTACAATGAAGTAAAATGGACTACTTATAGACTATGCTAAGGATAAAGTAGTAAATAGTCACAAGTGACCAATAAAAGCAAGCCACGCAGGGCTGAGCTAAGTTTGTGTTCGGCAGCATTGACTTCGGTGCGTGGTCGCTTGCTCGAACTCATTGTCCTCGGACGCTCACTTGTCTTCGAGCTCAATGTCCTCGGTCACTTTGCCTTCGGCCTCAAATCTGAAGATAATGCCTTCGGTTCTTGAGCCCAGCCACTCAACTTCGGGGCAATGGTTTTCCTTCGGCCAGGCTAAGTGAATGTGCACATCGTGCAGCAGCTTGGCTTAACTTCGTGTCATCGGTCTCCTCGGTGGATCGAACACTTGGACTTGATCAGCACGTGTTGTCATCGGTCTCCTTGGTGGATCGAACACTTGGACTAGATCAGCACGTATTCGGGCTGTATCACCTAGAGTCAGTTTTCTGAAATCTGACCTAATCTAACTTCTCGCTATCGCTGACCATCACTACTACGATCGTGTGAGTCAATTCTTGTTGACTTCTCAGGTTTCTTGGCTTCCTTAAATCGTGATTGTATGCTTGACTACCGCAATCTTAGTGTACAAAATACATATGCACTAGCTGCTGATCTTTCCAACAAATACGTGTTCTAAATTGCGAATGAATTGGTCGAATCTCAACTCGATTCGTATGAACAAGTCACAAAGAGAATCTACATATGCATATGCTAGAAATAAATAATGAAAAGCAAATACTCAAAATTACCAATAGTCAAGTTGTTACATTACATAACATTGTTGAGTTTTTGATATTCTAAAACCCACGTTTTATAACTCTATTCTTAATTATCTTAATGAATCCAACACTTGAGTAAATAATTTTTCGTGTCGTCATAGCATAACAAATGATGTCTGACTCAAATTACAAGGTTCAAATTAAACTCCAGTTCCTAAAATTTATTTCGTAAGAGCCTGTTTGAGTTAGCCATATAAAGTGGCTAATAAATATTAAGTGCTCAAAGCACTTTTAGGCGTTAAACCTGATTTTATAAATAAGCAGTTACATGTTTGGATAAAAGCGATGAAACTAGTAGTTGGTGTGTTAGGTAAAAAAGTACCAATAAGTACAATTTATTGATGAAATGACCAAAATATCCATCAAGTTAATTACACAAAATATAAATTTAAACAAATTTTTCATTAAAAATAAAAACTGATATATAATGAAGAGAAAGTTGAAGTTTTTAGTTTAAAAATAATATTTCATGAATTATAAAATGTTTTAGCCATAAAATAGTAAAATATTTCGGCAAACTATTAAAAGTGCTTAAAACGTAAACGTCATAAGTTGTGCAATTGAGAGTGACCAACTTATGACTTATGGTTGATTTTGACTTATAAGTACTTGGCTTACAAGCACTTTTGCTACTTACCAAACTCGTAGATAAATCGAAAAGTACTTTAAGCGACCCGGATTTCCAGCTAGGTCGTGCGGGCACCCGACAACCTCTGCTAGACCCGTCGGACAAACCCAATAAACTTAACTTACGCAAACGATAAGAATTAAACTAAATAATGATATGAAATTACCTTAAACAACATAAGAAACGTGGAATGGACACATACGTTATGTATATATAAGTAGAACATAAATATATACAGGTTACCAGAAGGATTGCGGCTAATTACTCGAAGTCCAGATCAGACATCTATGAAGTCCAAAAATATGTACATCTCCCGAAGAGAGCAAAACTGAGATGTAACTATGATGACTATAGGTGGTGTCCTCAACGAATAAGCTGGCTCACCACAGACAACTAAGAGCGTCCTCGTTCCTCAATCACGCTACTGGCTGGGTCCTTGAGCGAAATTTGTCGAAATGAAAAGACAACACAAGAAACGGATAGGGAATGGGTCATAAGAACTTGGTAAGCAAGGAATAGCTAACTAACCCGAAGGATAAGTAAGCTATCCAGGGAAATAGAACCAAACAGCAGCAACCAAATAAGCAATGTATAGATAATCAGTACAACTGTCATGTACAACAAGTCAACACACGCAAGGGTATGAAATGAAATTGGAAAATCTGGTGAAATTGAATTCGGATATAAAAAATAATTATACCATTGGAGTCGTGGCACTATGAGGAGTCTGGAAATGTATAGTTTATGAGTTTGGCTAAGCCCGGCCCAGGGGTATTTTAGTAATTTTTTTCTTTCACCGTCTAAAGGTTAAATACTCTTTCTTCAGGCACTTATAAGTGCGAATATATTTCTTTGGCTTAGAAAAGAGTTATTCTGAGAGACGTCGAGCAGGAAAGGAAGTTATTAAGTAGATATTCTGACCCTTGACTCGAGGTAATTGATTATATCTAATTCTTTAATGGTCTTTCGCCTTATGTATAATCTATTTACGCATTCTTTACGTGAATAGCTGTCGTCAGAGCGTACTTACTATGCTACAGCCTTGGAACGCATTTATATGGTATGTTTTCTTGTTACGGGCTGTTATGTCATATACTGAGTACAGGAGTATTCTGCCTCAGCTTTATATTATATCGGGTGCATGAGTATTCTGCCCCAAGAGTAGGAGTATTCTGGTCCACTTGGTTATTAGATTGTATTTCCCTTGAATGTATGAGTATTCCGCTTCGGGAAGGGATTACGAGCACACGTGACCCTATTGCACTATATTTCATTTCATTTCATAGTATTGTGTGTGTTGACTTGCTGTAGGTGACAATTGCACTGATTATCTATACATTGCTTATTTGGTTGTTGTTGTTTGGTTCTGTTTCCCTGGCTAGCTTATTTATCCTTCTGGTTAGTTAGATATTTCTCGCTTACTGAGTCCTTATGACTCACTCCCTATCCATTTCTTGTGTTGTCTTTTTATTTCGGCAGATTCTGCTTTAGGAACCAGCAAGCAACGCGATTGAGAAATAGGGAGGTTCTCAGCTGTCTATAGTGAGCCAGCTGATTCGTTGAGGATACAACCTATAGTTATCATAGTTAAGTCTCAGTTTTTTCCTCCCTTCGGGAGATGTACATATTTTTGGACTTCATAGATGTCTGATCTGAATGGCTCTAGACCTACGTGTTCGGGTAATTAGCTGCAATCCTTCTGGCAGCCTTTATATATGTATGTTCTGCTTATGTATACATAAAGTATGTGTCTATTCCATTTTTCTTATGTCGTTTAAGTTAATTTCATATCATTATTTAGTTGAATTCTTATAGTTTGCTTAAGTTAAATTTATAGGGTTTGCCCAACGGGGTCTTGTGGAGGTTGTCGGGTTCCCGGACGGCCTAGCCGAAAAATAAGGTCGTGTCAGTACTTATCAGCTGATTTGACCAGCTTATAATCTTCACCAAACACCCTCTAAAAATATAGTCACGTTCTTCATATTGCGCTCATCATTACTGTAGCTGGTATTACATTCATCGTTACCAACAACAACAACAACACAACAAACCCATTGCTATCTCATAGGTGGGGTTAGGGTTGGGTGAGAAAAGTATGTAAATCTTACCTCAGTAAAGTTGAGAGGCTGTTTCTGGTAGACCCTCGTCTAAAGAAAAATAATTTTTAAACATATGTAAAAAGAGACAACAAGATGAAAACAGAATAATAAAGCAGATATTGACATAAAAACTAAAGATAACCTAAGTAAACAGAAAACAACAAATAATATAGTCAAAGAATAAGATAGGAATAGCAAATATATACGACTCATACAGATGTTCCGGTGAAGAGGTGCGAGGGGGTTGATAGTGCTGAGCCTACCGAAAGGCAGATGTAGATCAAAGAAAAATTAAGACGAAGTAATTAGACATGATATGGTACCTTCATCGTTACCATAACATGAAATATAATCTTCTATTGGTCCTTCCCAGCTTTGGCTTATCATACGACATTAATAGAAATTGAAGTTTTCATGTTTATTCTATTATTTTTCTACTGTAATTTTCTTACAAAGAGCATTCGAAAATATGTTCATTCTGCTATACATTGAACTTTAGTTGTGCTCTAAATCTAAAACGCCTAATAAATTAAAATCAATTTAGATTTATATTTGAAACCAGGTATAAAACAGAGTTATATACCCAAGCCATGATCATGTGGGCATAATAATCATAGTGTATGGCTTCTTTTTTTTTTTTTTTTGGTGGAAACAAGATACTTATATTAATAGAATTACGGGGGATTACATAACACGCTCACACGAGCACCATGAGTGTCAATCGCATGATTAGAGTTATTACAAAACATAGGGAGTGCATTTATCGCACAAATGTTCCCTAATTTAGCTAACATAGAACAAGTACTAGCCGTTGTAGAGATAACAAAAGACGTGCCCTTACGATCATCCTCCAAAGCTTGGTGAATAATAATAGGTGGCACAACATGGTGAAAATTTGAAAAGGATTTGGACAAAGAGGGAGCTCCTTGAGCAAGCATATCAGCAACTTTATTCCCTTGTCTAAACGTATGCCTAATCAGCGGCATTCCCAGGTTCCTCATCAACAATCTGCAATCATTAACAATAGACAAATAAGTAGGAGACGTGTTATCTAGCAGATTAATGACCTCAGTTGAGTCAGTCTCGATTTCTAGTGAACAATATTGTAAATCATGTGCCAAAGTGAGACCTTGGTGAAGCCCTAATAGCTCTGCATGAGTGTGATTATGAGCATGAACCAACTTTGTGTAGCCTAATAACCATTCTCCTTTTGTATTCCTAAAGACCCCACCTATACTAGCAGAATTATTATTTTTATAGGAGCCATCGCAGTTCAACTTAATACTATTAGCCTTAGGAGGAACCCACTGAACTCTAATAACCCTGACAGTGTCTTTTCTATAGTTTGAGCTCGTTAATAACTTGTACTCTAGCACTTTTTCATGGATAGAGGTGTAGGAGATAGATAGGCTCAAATTATTGATATTGTTATTATTCCTATTGGCCCATAGATTCCATAGAGCAAAAAATAAAAATTCAAGCCAACTATAGAACTTATGGTAAGGGTCTTTGGGCATGTTCTTAATACATTGAAGCCAATTGTTATGATCAATCATGCTGTAGTTAATTTTGTCCCCCCAGAAAGCTTGAGCTATGGGACATTCAATAAAAATATGGAAAGGAGTTTCCGGAATGTTTTTACACACACTGCACATGGGATCAACATTCATTCCAATCTTGCTTAGGTAAAGTCTAGTTGGAAGTCTATCATGCTGACATTTCCATATAAAAAATTTTATTTTATTTGGTACATCTATTTTGCATAACCACATAAAATCTACCTCCCTATTCATTACCGAATCAGTTTGGCATGAGTCAATTTGATCATACACTGATTTCATACTAAACATTCCACTTTTAGAAAGAGCCCAAATGGGATAGTCAATGTTTCCAATAGGAGAAGAAGAATTGGCAATTATAGCTTTCACTCCTTGTGGAATTTCAAATCCAAGCTTTGACAAGTCCCATGTATTATTATGCATGATATCACAAACCTTTTTTCCTGAGTCTTCTAAGGTCAAGGGTCCAATCAAGCAACTCCTAAGAGTTTTATTATTTATAGAAAGCCAATTGTTATCCCATAAAGAAATATTCTTACCATTACCTAATACCCAGCGAGTGCTATTATAACAGATAGGCAAGGTATTATTAATCCCCTTCCAAATAGTAGAAGCCGAGCTTGTAGTAGATCTGGCAATATACTTTTTACTAAGAACTTGTGCCCATAAGGCATTAGGGTTTGTCAGGAGTCTCCAAGCTAGAGATGTAATCATCGCTTTATTTTTAGATTTTGCCTTAGGGATTGAAAGACCTCCCTGTTGTCTAGGTTTAGTGACAACTTGCCATGACACAAGATGTAATTTTTTCTTATTATCAGTAGTACCCCATAGGAAGTTTCTTTGGACCCTATCAATACAGTTTAGGGTTTTAACCGGAAGAGTATGAAACTGCATAATATGGTTAGGAAGAGCATTAAGAGTACATTTGACAAGAGTAGCTCTCCCAGCTAGATTTAAAAAATTTAATTTCCAACTAGATAGTTTGGTAGCCAGGTTATCAAGAATAAAATTATAATCAGCATGAGTAGGTTTATGTCCTAGTATTGGAAAGCCTAAGTATTTCCCAAAATTATTACTCTTGTTAAGAGAGAGAGTGCTGCTTAGATGATCTATCAAAGAAACATTGGCATTTTTAGAGAAAAATATTTTTGATTTACCTCTACTAATACATTCCCCAGATTTTTCACAAAAAAGATCCAAGGCACCCTTAATACTAATAGCAGATTTTTCATTAGCCTTGGCAAAGAAAGTAAGATCATCAGCAAAAAACAGGTGAGAAATTTCTGGTCCTCTAGGAGATAATTTTATAGGATCCCATAAATTGCAGTCTACTTGATGATTAATATAAATTGAAAGCAATTCTAAGCACAAAATAAAAATATAGGGTGACATAGGGTCACCTTGTCTTATCCCCCTAGATGGAAGGAAAAATTTTGTCTTTAGACCATTAACCAAAACACATACTGAGGAAGTAGTTATACAAGAGAGAATTAATTTAGAGATCTTAAAATACTAACATTGTACGAATAAAAGACCACTCTAATTTATAAAAGGCTTTTTCAAGGTCTACCTTAATAATCATTTCACTTTTCTGCCCTTTTAATTTACTAAATTTATTCATAAACTCTTGAATAATTATAGCATTATCCGATGCTCTCCTATTTTTGATAAAACTAGCTTGGCAAGGATTGATCAGACCATCTAGATGAGGCTTAATTCTATTAGCTATTATTTTAGTCACAATTTTGTAAACAGTGTTACATAAACCTATTGGCCTAAAGTTTTTTAAGTTGACAGCATTCTTTACTTTAGGAATTAGGCAAATATAGGTGGTATTAAGGTTTTCAGGCATCTCACCAGTTTGAAAAATATGACGACAAATATTTCTTACTGAATTACCAACTATTCCCCAATATTTTTGGAAGAAGATCGGGTGTAGACCATCAGGACCAGGTGATTTGTGAGGCTTGAAGGAAAATAGAGCATTATAAATTTCACAATTTGTTAGTGGTCTATCCAACATGTTGAGGTCTACTTTATTATACCACCCATTATTCTCTTCGATAGGCTTCATCTTACTAAAAACATGATTTGATTTGTATAAGCATTCAAAGTAAGACGTAACATGATCAAAAATTACCTTAGCTTCAAAAACAAGATTCCCACAGTCATCTTGAAAGTGTGTGATACGATTTTTCCTCCTACGATTCAAGGTAGAAACGTGGTAGAATTTTGTATTGGCATCTCCAAAATTCAGCCAGTCAATCCTAGATTTCAGCTTCCAAAATTCTTCTTCTTGTTTTAAGATAGTGTTAAATTCACTAATGAGATCTTTCTCTAAGGATTGAAGGAAATCACTAGTACCATAATTAGAAGACATTTGAATCCCATTAAGCCTAGCTAGAGTTGTAGCTTTCTTTTTAAATATGTTGCCAAAAGTTTCTTTATTCCAATAATAGCATTGTTCTGAAAAACAGTAATAGCTTCATTCAAAGGTCTATTATGCCAAGCATTTGAAACTAGACTTCTAAAAGTAGGATGAGATAGCCACATGGTCTCAAGCCTAAAAGGCTTTTCATAGTTATTTGCAGCCTGTTTATTAAGTTTGATTAACATAGGGTTGTGATCGGAATAGGTTTTAGGCAAATGAACAGCACTAGCATCTTTAAGCCTTGTAATCCACTCAAGGTTGGCTAAGCATCTGTCTAATCTTTCCAAGATGAGGCCTTTTTTATACCTATGATTCGACCAAGTATACTTTGGTCCTTTAAACCCTAGGTCAACTAGTTTACAATAATTAAGACAGTTTCTAAAGTGAGAAGCATTTCTTAAATTAATAGCTCTACCTCCCCATTTTTCATCTTGATTTAGAGCTTGATTGAAATCCCCACTAACCAACCAAGGCCCTTTATAGTTGTCATAGATAGTCATTAAGTAATTCCATAATAATTCTCTATGAATGTAGTATGTACTAGCATAAATAATAGAAAAAAGCCAAGAAAAATTTAAAGTAGGATGAAGTACCTTGATCATGGCATGCAACTCATTTCCATTAATGTGAATATCAGTGACACTCACATTTTCATTCTTCCATAGAAGAACAATTCCACCTGATCGACCTTCAGCAGGAATTTCAGCATAATCCGTAAAGTCATACCTTACTCTAAGATCATGGTGATCATCCAACTTTGTTTCTAGTAAAGCTACCACAATTGGTTTATAGACTTCCAAAATTGCACCAAAGTTCCTACGAAAATCAGGACTATGAGCACCCCTAGCGTTCCAAACTATTATGTTATTTTGTCCAATCATATTAGGGTTTGCATTGACATTTTGTGGAATAGAATCATCATCAGTCCTCAATGTGGGTTTGAGAACCACTGCATATTTCCCCACTGCTTTGTTTGATGGGGCTCGTACGTCCAAAGAACATTTGAATAGATTCTTGTGACAAGTTAAAATTGTTTTTCTGTCTAGTCTTTCTTTGAATAGGAGAATTATTATTTCCTTTAGGTTTGCAAATTCCGTGCGATTCTCCCTCCCCCTTAATACGACTTCTTGTTCCCTTCTCTCGTTTGGCTCTTGTTCTTGTGGATTGCAATTGTTCCTTGGTGATGGTGGAGGGGCTGGAGGAGGAGGGACATCCATCTCCATTTGGGGTGGAGGATTTAGTGGAACATTCGCTGGGTTCAAATTTGGATACATCCCATTCCTGTCCCTTAGCGCATGCATGGGTTGATTCAAGAGTAGGTCCCATGGTGTGAAGATAGGGTTCTGCGGGGGTAGCACTCGTGGAGGAAAGAAAGGAAGATCCACTAGAGGTTGATCTGGTAGTGGCATTCCCTGAAGAAATTGGGGCCACATGTTGTTCATATAGTTTTGCATTGTGAGATGCATCCCCTCGCTCACAATTTGTGCAAGATATTGTGGGTTCTGAATGACCACAAACGCATGCTGACCATTGACCTCCATTGGGAGTGCTAGTGCGTGTCCCCATAGTGTTGACTCCAACCATGACTGTGGAGCTTGGAGTGGAGCTTGTGGTAGCGCATAGATTAGTGGTTGATTTATTTGTTGGTTGACATGGTTCATTGGAACATTGTTTTGATGATTCAAGCCGTTCATTTTCTTTTTTTGTTGGTGTTGCTTGATCAGTTCTTGTACTATCTTTCTTGATTTTTTCCTTGAGGTTTGAAGAGATAGTTTGCCCATCTATGCTTTTATAAACTGATGAGGAAGTAGTAGGAGTAGATTTAATGGGAGCTTTGATAGTAATATTTTGCATGTAGGGTTGCGTGTATTTAGGAGAAGGAAATTGTAAAGTGGAGTCAGAAGGATATGCAAGATCTTTATTTGTTTCATGTTTGGTTCTCATGGGCGGTAAGGGTAAGTCAGTGAAAGTTCCTGACATTTCACAATCTCCAACTTGACAATTTGTATTAAGTTTAGTAGGGGAAATAGAGGAATGGGATACTAAATTTGCAAGGCTTTTGTGCGTAGTTTTGTCAGACGAATTGCATGTAGAATCAATTTGCATGTTATTTTGTAAAGTGTCTTGGTTATTTTTTTGACAAATCGACATGTGGTCCTTTTGAGTTGTGTAATTTGCCACATCATTTGGCATGTTGTCAGCATCGCAATTTTCTTTTTCATCAACTTTGGTCAAATAATTTTGCATGCAAGTTTCATGAATTTGATTTAATTCCTCGAGAACATCGACTGATGATGTGTCAATATTTTTATTTAATTGATTTATCTGATCATTATTAGTAGTCATATTAAGGACATTAAATTTATTAATAGTTGTACTAGTTAAGTTTTTAGACGACCTAGCACTATTATCATTAACTATTCTATAGGTAGGCTTAATTCTAGGCGAAGGATAATGGTACTTACCTGTCTCCGATGCACTGATCTTGCTTGTGGAAGGTGCTAAGAGATCATGCTTTCCCTTCAATGCCTGCGCCTTCTTCTTTTTGGAGAATTGCACCGTTTGCCATTCCTCCTCCCCCAATTTGGATTTTAATTTTTGACTTGGTGAGTTAGGATTAAGACAAGTAGGAATAGGATCAAGGTTACTTGGAGTAGATCTATAAGGACAAGTATCACTTAGATGACTTAGTCTCCCACATAATTTACATAAAATATTTTCTCCCTCATAAATCACCATTTGTTTGTGTTGTTCAATGTAAATGTGATTCTTGACTGGGGCATCTAGTGGTACTTCCACACATAATCGAGCATAACGTGCTCTAACGGCAGTGGATGTCTTGAAATCCACTTTCTATAGTTTACCAAATTTTGTGCCAATTTTCCTCAGGACAATTTCATCAAAGAATTCCGTAGGCAAACTTGGTAAACGTACCCAAATAGCTGTAGTAAAGATTTTTATTTCTGAAGCCACAAAATTTGGCTCCCAACATCTTATCGAAAGAAAAAAGCCATTGATGAACCATGGTCCTTCTGTGAGAATTTTATGTAAGCTTTCATGTCTGGATAGTTTTGCAATGTAGTAGTCATCCCCTAAATCAATTAGTGGAAAATCCTCATCCAGGTTCCATGATTTCCTTAATTTCTCATAGATGTATTGGTGATGTTGTCTCTTCCCTTGCAACTTAAGGATTACCGAATTAATCCATGGGGAATATATCCTTTGCTTTTCTTCTTGGGATAGAGAGATCGAATCCATTGGTGCATCATCTTCCAGTAAGTCAGATTGCATGGCTATATTAGTTGTTGTTGTTGATTGTGTCACGCAATAGTCTGTATGGCCTTGCACACTAGTAGGGGTATAAACTTTTTGTGAATAGGATGGTTTGTCCAAAGAGGAGCCCTGATGATTGCATGCATGGGTGGATTGGCTACTTTTAGATATATTAATGGAGGAGTCGGGTGGTTTAGGAGGTGGATTTAATGAAGGAGGAGTAGGATGCTGTTGATCAGAAGACATAGGAATAGTAATATTTTATTTTAGTGAGCTAGGAAAGGGGAAGGGTTAGAGAGAAGGGGGAGGATTCCTGACATAGTGTATGGCTTCTAGGTATCAAGGTGCATGTGCAATTGTGCAATAACAGATCTAAGGGTACAATGTTGTGAAAGATAGCACGCACACGATATGGCATGTGTGTGATGTTTGGCCTCTTTAATAAACTTCAAAAGTTCAGTTACTTTTGATGATGCGAGAAGAGAGAATAAATGAATTTTTAGCCTTTTGTCGTGCAGTTCCGTACTAAAATATAGAATCAACATTTGCTTGGAAATTCCCACTTCTCTTTCCCGAGTTAATAGGATATTTATTTAATTAGCCCATGTTATTACTACTAGTTTATTGCAGTTTACTCCTTCACTTTTTCGAATTGCAGTTATTAATCTATGACTAGTTTGCATTCCAAGCAACAATTTATTTTTCTCACCTCAGATGGGTATTAGTTTGAACAACAATTTTTAATTATTTAATGGCATTTGATTTTGGTTTTAAATTAATTGTAAAAAAAATTTGGAAACAAAATTAAGGAAATAAGTTCTGAATGAGCTTTTGATAAAGTATTTTTGCAGAAAGTTTATATTAATTTTAAAGAAAATCTATCTGTTGATTTTTTTTCTCAATATTTATCTCCCTTGGATTACAAGATTGCATGATAAATTCTCCCACAGACCTTTGATTCAATGTTTCCAGGAATGTTGAATCATATGTAAAAGTTATGCATCTTAAGGAAGGGATTTTCAAGATATATGCCATCTCTTCCGATAGTTTATGTAAGACCAACCTTCAGTAGTAGTGATATCCACCAAAATGTATATCACCTAATTACATGGCCAAAGATTCATGTTTCTCAGTCTATTCGACTGTACCGCTACCCAAATCAGGTGTTTATGATCGACATATATATATAGGAACCAAGCAAACTTGATAACCTTTGTGCGACGACATAATTTAAAACCTTTCGATTGGGTGAGAAGTTGGTTGAAAAAGAGAAAATGAAAGAGCCTTTCCAGATACTCGAGAGCATGTTGTAACCATCCAATATGTTGAAGTTTGATTTTTGATGATTGACAAACGGGAAGAACCTGGTGAAGGACCTCGTTCACTGACAGGTTCACCTGATGATGAAAAGATGCATAGATACATTCCCAGTCTGAGATGAAATTGCAAAGAACCTGGATGGAGCAGTTTTACAATCCGAGTTGGATTAGGAATCACGTGGGAAGGTTCTACGAAGCAGTTATAGGAAAGGAAACAGAATCCTAGTAGAACTAGGAGAACCTCACGCAGACAGGTTCAGTGAATCAGTGCAGATTTTAATCCTAATGGGATTAGGAATCTCTTGGGCATGAATATAAAAGCCTAAAAGGCAGCTAATAAACCTTAATTGCCTTGGGCACCAGCTAGAAATATCTTGAAAGATCTACATAATATTGGAGAATATTTTCAAAGAGTCCAAGATTGAAAAAAGTGTGTAGGAGGTAAATTTATATAAGAAAAGTATTTATTGAGTCTTTATTAGAGAATAATTCTTTTCTCGCCCATGAAGAAGTCATATGCACACTATATATACATTATTATAAAGACTCCAAGAATTGATGCACAAAATATTATCTCTTCAGCCACATAGAGAGAGAGAGATTGAGAGCTCAAAAGGTTGATAATTCTGAAGAGAACGCACAGAAGGACTTGACAGGTCGAGAAGTTCTTCATCGAGTATAATCAATTACCAATCCAGCAAGAATGTGTAGAAGGAACTGACTGAACGAGTGGTTCTTAATCAATATATATTGAGTTCTGTCCTGGTCTAGCTCACATGTATTAGGGCTTTAAATTTTGACCTATTACGCTTATTTAAGAGCATTGTTTAGGTACTTTATTTGGAGAAATTCTTGTTCTTTTAGGCTAGAGTTAGCTTAAAGGAGTTTCTACGGTTGTAGATTGTAGACGGTCTTGTACTTAGGAGGATTCCTAGATGTGTTTCCTACGATTGAGTTGACTGTTGGTAGTCTAGGTACTAAGAGTTTTAGTTCCTTGGTTATAGAGTCTGTAACCTAAAACTTGCTCGTTCTGTTGGTGAAAGAGTTTTCAAAATCCAAGAGTAGGAGTCGTGGTTTTCTCCCTTGAGCAAGGAGTTGTCCATGTAAAAAATTCATGTTCTTTACTTTCAGTTTTGGATCTGCATTCACTATATCATCTAAAGAAACAAGGTAAGAACCAAGTTCTTGTAAGCACAAGCAAGGTTCTTCGGAAGGAAAAAATCGAATGACACTATTCACCCCCTTCTAGTGTCTGTTGAAGGTGCACCAAGTGCAACAAGTGGTATTAGAGCATGTCTCTCGTTACTAAGCTAACACCTTGACAAGGATTTAAATCTGAGTGTACTACCCGGTATCATAGAGGGACAATGGATCTCTCGTCCACCATTATTTAACGGTCAATACCGTGATTGTTGGAAAGTTCGGATGGAGTTCTTCCTACAAGCTTAAAGCTATTATTTGTGGCAAATAACTATCCGTAGTCCCTTGGTTCCTACAAAAATTGATAGTTTTGGGAACAAGGTACAAAAATCTGAAGAGGAACTAAAAAAAGATGATATCAAAATACTTCAGATGAATGTTGAGTTGATGAAAATACTTCATTGTGGCTTTGGATATGATGTGTACAAGCGAATCTCAAAATGCTTAACTGCCAAGGAAATTTGGGATTCATTAGAGACTGCCCTACAATGATGAACCAGAGAAGGAACAGGTAACAAAAGTGCTAGAACCTATTTCAGGAAGCAGCATAATTCATCTAATAAAAGGAGACCATCAAAGAAAGCTGCAAAGCAAGAACACATGGCAACTTTGTGAGAGACAAATAAGAAAAGTTATGAAAAAGTGAAGGAACAGATTCTTCAAAAGTCATCCAAGATAAACAAAGAACAAAAGAAGGAACAACCAAGGAAGTGTTTCAAGAGGTGGCAGAAGATATCTTCCAAAGCATTCAAAAAGGCCATAATGGTAGCACCTCTAGGAGACCTTTCCATTGGTGATTCAAAAAGTGAAAGTAAGAGTGCTTAACTTGCTTTGATGACCAAAAGGTATTCCGAATCAGAAGAACAAAGCAAGGAAGCTATATTTGCTCTCATGGCAATGAGTGATAAAGAGATTGAAGAGGACATCTCTGAGGTAAGTTTCTCTGCCCTAAGAAGAAATATCCTCTTTTTCTAAAAAAACTCATAGATATCTTGCTTATCTTTATTGATAAAATTGACAGTTTAAGTGCTGACACGAAACAAATATTGTCTGGTTTTAAAAGTTTGAAATTTGAAAACATAAGTTTGAAAGAAAGAAATTATGAACTTAAAGTTGATTTTAAAAACTCAAGAACCAGGTTCTTGAGTATGAAAAAAACATTGTAGCACTTAAACAGGAAAATACTCAGTTAAAAGAAACTCATGGTAAGCAGGTCCTCACTGTGGTTCAAGTGTCACTTGAAGAAGATCTGAAAATCACTAAAGAAAGTTTGGACTGTGAAATTGAAAAGAACAGACTTTTTCAAGAGAATCTGGACAAGACCAAGTTTGAGCTCAGAAGAATCATTCAGAGGAACAGGTCCTCTGATGCTCCTAATAGGCTTCATAAATATCATAAGAGGAATAAAAATAGTTCTAAATATAAGAAACCATTGCCACCAAGGGATCCAAAGTGCGAGTATGTTGAGATGGCCAAGAATAGATTGTGCACTCATTGTGGTAAAATTGGGCATTATAAAATAGTTGCACAACTCCATTCAAGGTAATTCAAAAGAACAAAATACTTGTTTTACCTAGTTGGGCTAAAAAGGATCTGATTCATCTATTCTATTATAAGAAGGGCCCCAAGCTTGTCTGGGTTCGTAAAACTAATCATTGATTGAGTTTTGTATGCTAAGGTGAGAGAAAGCAACCAAAACGAGTATTTAGATACTAACAGCCTTCATAGGAGAAAGAGTGATGTTTGTAAGAAAAGGTAATATTATTGACTAGGAAGTAAGGAATGTGAGTCACTCTCCCACTCAATACACTTTTGGTATTACGTTAGCTTAAAGCATAACTTTTTGAGTATTTAACAACTTGTGACCCCTGAGCATAAAAAAAGAATTTTGATTCTTTGATTACAAAATAGTGAATTACAAATTTCATATGATTTTAGATGTACATGATAAGTCCCTTGTTAGGGAAGTTTCCCTATGACTCACTTCAAGGTAGGAAGCCAAGCATCATCACTTACCTAAGAGCCTTCTAGTTGTATATATATGATAAACTTGGTAAAGAAGTTCTAGGCAAGGTTGATGCTCGAACTGATGAGGGAACTCTTCCTAGGAAATTCGCCACCTAGAAAAGCTTACGAAGTGTTAATTAAATGAACTCTATGTGTTAAAAGCATGCTTGTAATTCTTTTATGAGACTAACAATGTGGCTGAGAATGGCATGCAAGAAGACGAACATGAAACATGGATATCTATGAACCAGGTTCTCCAAGGTGGAGACACATCTGAAGCTGATGGAGGATCAATCAAATAACTGAACAATCGTTTCACCTTCAAAGGAAAGAACTTGGTTATTCAAGGAGAACTGGTTCTTAGATTGATTTGTTGATATTGAAGAACCAACACATGAACCAGGCGCATCAAGGAGAAATTGGACCTGAAGTTGATAGCAAGAAAGAACTAGTAGCTGAAACACATGTTCCATATGAAAGGCATGGATTAAATCAACCAGGGGGAACCGGTTTTGAGAACGGTGAATTTGATCATGAAGAACCTGTTGGAGATTCATAGAACCAGATTGAATCGTAAAGGAGATCGAACGAGAGACATATGTCACATTCAGAGGGAATAAGGAAGCAATCAGACACGGGGAACAATAGATCAAGAAGATAAGAACTTAGAAGAACCTGATTCCTCTTAAGGTCCCTCTGGGGAAACCTCTCAGTAGATCAAGCCTAAACCTTTGACTCATCAAAGTTCACATCCACTAGAGAACCTCATCTGTGACTTAAACTCTGGAATTGTTACAAGAGAAGCTTTAAAGAACTTCTGTGCATTTTATGCATTTCTTTCATCTATGGAACCAAAGAATGTATGAGAAGCACTTAAGGAACTGATTGGGTATTTACAAATAAGCTGGATTAGTATGGCATAGTTACAAGAAACAAGCCTAGATTGGTAGTTCAAGGTTATAGTCAAGAATATAGAATCGACTATGATGAAACCATTGCACCTGTTGTAAGAATGGAAGCCACTAGGATGCTGATTACTTTTTCTACTTATATGGAATTCTCCTTGTATGAGATGGATGTGAATAGTGTATTCCTTAATGGTTATCTAAATGAAGAGGTGTATATAGTTCAATCACCAGGATTTGATAGCACCGAGTTTTACGATCATGTCTACAAATTTGACAAGGCATTGTATGGGTTGAAACACATTCCTAGGGCATGATATAGATGGTTGTCCAGGTTCTTACTGAAGAATTGTTTCACTAGAGGAAAAATAAACAACACATTGTTTCTAAAGAAGAAATCCAAGGACCTGCTCATTGTTCAAGTATATGTAGATAACACTCTTTTTGTGCTACAAATGAATTCATGTGTAAGGACTTTGCAAGTTTTAGATAAAGAGTGCTAAAGTCTTGAAAACACAGATCGCACATAGAACAAAGCTGAATCTAGAAGAAACTGATTCTCGTGTTGAAGAAACAAAAATTAGAGGAATTATTGGTTCTCTTCAATATCTTACTACTAGTAGGCTAGACATTGTGTTGGTATGGGTATATATGCAAGATTCCAGTCAAAACCAAAGGAGTCACATATGTCAAAAGTGGAAAGAATCTTGAGATACTTGAAAGGTCCTCATGAATTGTGTTTGTGGTATCCTCGAGGAGGAACTTTTGATCTTATTGGTTGTGCTGATGAAGACTATTCTGGTCATCTTATAGATAGGATGAGCCATCTAGAATGGCACACCTTTTAGGTTCTTACTTAGTTTCATGGACTACAAAGAAATAACATTATGTGTTTCTCTCCACATCTGAAGCTGAGTATGTAGCAGATGCTTCTTGATTGTTCACACCTCTTGTAGATAACTAAGCAACTGAAGGACCTTGCCAAGGACCTGGTCCTTCTCAAAAAGACCAAGCTCATTGAAATTAGGTACCATATAATATTGGAAAAGCACAGATTACAATGATTCTTGAAGCATTGATGACCAGATAATGGATATCTTCACCAAGATATGGAATAGGGGATTGCCAAAATACACTGAATGACCCAGCACCTGGTTCCCTCGATGATTGGCTAGTGAAGTATCTTTTATGTTACGTGTTTAGGAATACATCAAAATGTCGTTTCTAGTTTTATACTGTAACAAGTATGCATTTCATCTGTGTTATAAACTTCTTACTGATTTTTAATGATATTTTTTTGTTCAGATATGAAAAAAGGAGAAACCTGATGTGATGAATCAGTCGCATATGTATTCAGATACACGTCTAAATCATTGAGGCCGTTTGCATAAATTTTGTCGTAACTAGTTCACCTATTCCTTTTGTAACCAACTTGAATTTGCGCCACTTTCTAAGTTATATTTGAAATTAAAAACCTATTTGATTACATAGCGTCAGTTGATGCGGGGCAAATCGAGCCAAAGCACCAACCATCAAGAGCCGAGCTTGAAAGCACAAAGAATACAAGTCAAGGGATCCGGAGGAGGATTCGAGAGTGATTTGAGGTCATGGACTTGAGCGCCATCGAGGAAGGACCGACTACGGACCAAGGAGGAACACCTAGAGACCATGTTGAGCCGTCTCCACACCTCCCAGGAAGAGGCGGACCGCCCATAGAACTAGGCGAACCGCCTAGTTGAAGACCAACTCTCTGGATCTCAGAGGAGGCGGAGCACCTCTGCAAATGGGCGGACCGCCCACTTTCTTACACTCTGTAGTAGGTGGACCGCCTACTCTGCTAGGTAGGGGGCCTGTTTTGCTTAGTTTTGGATGGAAATTTGACGTATAATCCCTATTTTGGCCCTACGAGGCTTGTATTATGCTTATATCATTTGAGGGATTTTTAGACATTACATTAGGATTGTGGAACACCTGTAAGTACCACACTTAGCCATTTCATTCAGGAGCTAGACTTGGAGAATAGCGAATAGAACATAGAATAGGTTTGGCCATTCTTGTTGAAGCTTTAGCTTCATCTATCTCTTACTTTGAATCCATGGTGGATCAACCTAGTGTGACCCCGTGAGTGGTTCAAGTTCCTTTCTCTCTCAGATATTCAAATCATGGTTTGATTTGATTATCCTTTCTTTCTTCTATTTCTGTTCTTTCCCGTCCCTTATTTATTTGGTATCGTATTTTACTTGCTTCCGTGTCTATTTTATTACTTCCGCGTATTTACCCCGCATCAGTTTGGTATCAGAGCAAGGCTCAGTATTTGTTCTTACAAACCCTCGTTCCTTGTTCATCTATCTCGTATCTTTAGTTTAGTGTTCTTATTGTTCTTGTTTGGAAAAAGAAGAAAAAAATTGAAAAAGTTGAAAATTATAAAAAAATTGCTAGATGTTCATGGTTGTGATTATTCCTTTAATGTTTGATATCAGGGATTGCTTGTTATTGTATTCCTGTTGATTGGGTACCCTCAAAACACGTTTTGGAGTTGAGAATCAAAAGCTTGAAAATCAAAACTCCCAAAGTTTGAAAAAACCCTTGAATTTGATTGAAATTTCTTGATTTGGATTTATTATTTATTGGGTGTTATATAAATTATTGAGGATTGATTGTAGTAGTTGAAAACACATTGGGGTACCTTTGGATTGGAAAAATACCTTGAAAACATTGTAGATTTGGGTGCAAAAGAACCAAAAAGATGAAGTGAAAGGCTGCAGGAAATTGCACTGGGTGGACCACCTACTTACAGAGGTGGACCGCCTCTTTTGTTGCACACTCTTTGGACTTCAAGTAGGCTGACCGCCTACTCCTCACTATAAAATACTGGGTAGACCTCCTACTTTCAGAGGGGGGGGGGGGGGGGGGGGGGCTCTTTTCTGAAGGTTATCCGGGTAGATTTTTCATAGGATTTCGTGTTTCCTTTGCTTCCGAAATTCTTGGTTAGTGTTTCTAAGATAATTTTCCTACTTTATCGACACTAGCTCTTGAGATTTTTGGGTGTTGTGTGTCTGGGAGCTTTACTTAAAGTCGTAGAACTTTCTTTGGCCTCAATTGCGCACTTTAAATAGCTTCTGTACATAGAGTCACATAAACTCGATTCCGAACCATTACTTGGGTGTACTAGTTGTTGATCTTGCCATTGTGGTTACTAAGAGAACAAGAAGGTCTTGAGTGGAAAAAGGCTTGAGTGGTGAGAACAATAGAGTGTGGTCACAAAAGCCAATGACCTTTAGTGTATACACGAGTGGAAAGAAAATTAAGTGTCATCTTTTGAGTGATACATATGAGGGAGTGAAATTGTGAGGTCCTTTACTCTTTACTGTTACAACTATGACTTCGAATGATGATTGTGAAGGGTATGACTCGTGTGGGGATGATGGAGATTATAGTTCCTACGTTGATAATGATGGGTATTGCTATGATGATTCGGGGAACCAAGGCTCGTATGATGATGAAGCGGGTTACTATGATGCTCATGAGGCTTATGAAGACTATGAGGCTTGTGGAGATGAATGTGAAGATTCTTATGCTTCTAGTCAAGAAGTTGAAGATAGTGACGCTTCGAGGTATATTGTTCCTACTTACTCTTCTTGTGATGAATTTGAGAATGTTGATAGTGATATAGAGAGAATTGATGATGAGGTTGATTATACGAATTGTTCATTTTCATCTTGTCTTGGTGTTGCTAATGGTATGCAAGGGACTAGTAGAGGGCCTTCCATTAGTTTGGGAGGAGGTGGTGGTTGTTCCATGGGAAAAGGGAGACTTGCATCTTCTAGTTGTGCTAAACGACTTATTGCTCCTTATTCCCATGTGAAGGGTGACTTGAGAAGTGGTATTGCTCTTGCTACAAAAGGCGTGAATTGTGCTATCAATGTCGTGAGGGGTATGGGTAGCAGTAGTAGGAGTGGTGTTATTGGCTATGGAACCAAGGCGAGAGGGTCTTATAGGTCCTATGGTGAGACTCCTTCCTCGACTTTCAACAACATTTCAAAAGTTGGAAGAGTGACGGGAAGTGGTGGTTATACTAGTGGTGTTGCCACTAGAGGAGGAATAAGGAAGGCTCGAGTTGATGGTGATACTACTCTTGGACTTCCAAGTTCTTTCTTGGATGATCCTATACAAAACTTGGGTCTAAGAAGCTCTGTTGTTGAGGTTGATGGTAATGGAGGATACTTGCTCAAGATTGGTGACACCGATGCCAATTGCATTAGCACCTCGTTGGTTGATGAGCTAAGGCTACCATGCTATGCTCTAGAGCATCCTTATGTGTACAATGTAGTGTGGGTGTCCAAGAAAGCTCGGGTGTACATATCTCATAGGAATTACAAGAGTTATGTTTGGTGTGATGTGTATCCCATGCAACATTTTGATGTGCGGTTAGGTGCGCCATGGTTGCAAGACAAAAGGGTGCAATATAGTATTATGAGGGATAAGTATCATGTGAGCAAGGATTAAAGGACTTATGACTTTGAACCTTGTCGAGCAAGAGACAAGTTGCTTACTAATGCACCTTCCTTGGCAATGAAAAGAAGAAAGGAGCGGGAACTTCATTCCATGGTTGAAATTGAGCAATCAATAAGTCATATAAACACAAGAAATGGTTGGACTAGTGCTCGAAAAGAGTTGAAAAGTGTCAACAAGGTGAACCCGAAACCACAAGCTCCAAATCCAAGTGGTTCACCAATAAAGAAGGAAGGGACCTCAAGTGATGAGTCTCTAAGTCCTAGATTCCGGGTTGGTGTTAAAAGTCCACCTACTCCGGTTATGGGTATCCTTGGGCCTCGTCCCAACTCACCCGAATATGAGAGACAAAAGATTGAGAGGAGTAAGGGAGTTACCGGTGACATTCCTCGAGTGGAAAAAGGAGAGGATGTGTTGAGTGATGTGAGTGGGATGTCACCACTCGAATCTACACCCGATCTTGAAAAGAAAATGAGGGAGAGGAGAGAGGAAAAAAGAATCATTGAGAGTGAGGGCACCCCTTATTCTAACACTTACTCTTTGTCTTCTTCTTCTACTTGTGTGAATACTTGTGTAGGAATTCTTGGAGGCAAACCAATGGAGCCTCAATCATGTTCCAAGATGGAAGGACAAGCTGAAGAAGATCTTCAATGTGAGCTTCAAGTTGAAGAAACTAGCCATGATACTTCAAGTGCATTGAGTGAGCAAGATGGCCACTCAAAGGTATGTGTTAGAACTCCTTCCCTTGAGCATGTTACTTCCTTGTCTTATGATAGTATTTGTGGTAACTCGACACTAGTTGATGATTTGTATGATTACAATGTATTTGCAACTAGTGTAGAGTCTTTTGGTCAACTTGTGTGTGAATGTGAACCACTAGTTGAGAGAAATGATAAGCCACATTATTATGTGAGCTCAGTTTTTTATTGAACCTCTCTTTAGTGAAGATCTTGAAGTTGACCTTGTTTGTGACCCTTGTTATGACACCCCATCTATATTTGATAAAGGGGAAGATGAGTTGAATGAATATCCTATCCTTTCCCTTTGATGATTTGATTGATAATGGTGAACCTAGGTGTTGTAGTGAGGATGGTAGTGACCTTGAGGAGTCCCTAGTGGATGAGATGGATCAAATTGTATTCAATGACTCCTGAAGTGTGGATGATGACTCTAGTTTGGATGCGTCACCTTTAATGGGTAGTGGACTTGTTTTCACTAACCCTTTGTTTGAAGGGGATTTTATAAGAGGTGATGATGTTTATCAAACTAGAGAAGAGTTTGGATTTAAACCTCCATGGGTTGGAATGTTTGTCTCTATAGACAATCCATTTTGTGGAGCACCAAGTGAGATGAGTGGTCTTGGTATTGGTTGTATTGGACCATCTTCTAGTAGTCCTAACCTTCATTGTGTGGACTATAATGATGAAGAACCTATTTTGGAACCTTCCTTGGGAGTTTGTCTAGTGAGGAAGATTGTCTTAGAGGTGGATTTGGAGGTAAGGAAGCCACTCTTAGTGTGTGTAAGAGTGCTTCCAAGAAGGGGAGTGGAGTATTTGATTTTAGTTGCCAATTGAACTATTTTGCTTACTCCCTTCCGTATGTTGATCACACCTCGGGTGTTGAGCATTCCAAAGCCAATGAGTAACATTGTGATAGTAATTCATTGAAGGCTTGGTGTGTTGACCATATGCTTGGGGGTCATAGGGAATTTAGTTGCTATATCTTGCATGTTCCATGTCCTATTGATCTCTTTGCTTGTTATGGTTGTGAGTGCTTGTCATTGTTAAGCCAAGAACTTGTTGTGTCCTTTGGAGACATAAGCTTTTTGATTAGTATCGATACTTGGCTCTATCATAAAAGTGTGTTTTCCACATCACTTGCACTCGCTCTTGTTGAGCTTGCCTACCCTTGTAGTGGGAAGTTTTCGTGTGCTAATGTTGAACTTAGGGATCATAGGAATTTTGATGGCTTGATCTTGCATATTCCATACCCTATTGATCTCTTTGATGATTCTTGTGATGGGTACACCCATTGGAAAAACCAAGTACTTGTTGTTTTCTTTGGAAACGTGCACTTTATCATTGTTATTGATACTTGGTTATATCATAAAAGTGTATTTTCCACACTACTTGCACTAACCTACTCTTGTAGTAGGAGATTCGGCTTGTTCTTGTCTTTTGTTGTAGGTCTTGATGGTTTGATTTCGAGGACGAAATCCTTTTAAGAAGGGGAGGATGATGCGGGGAAAATCGAGCCAAAGCACAAACCATCAAGAGCCGAGCTTGAATGCACAAAGAATACAAGTCAAGGGATCCGGAGGAGGATTCGAGAGTGATTTGAGGTCATGGACTTGAGCGCCATCGAGGGAGGACGGACTAAGGATTTTTTGATGACTGACTGCATTTCGATAGTTCCATATTTAATAATGCCCGAACTCTTTCTTCTGTATCGAGGATCATCGAAATAAGCAAGAATACTATTTCGCCGGAAAATACCATTTACGGGGATTTCAATCGAGATACCTGAACAGGGCATTAGTTCATTCTCGAGTTCTTGAATCGAGTGTAGTGGAATGATGAATTTATTTCTTCGCCTTTTTGACAATAAATCAGAATTCTCGTGGAGAATACGCGAATATACGAGATTATACTGACCAGCACATATGATTCGATTAAGGTCTGAATAATCAGGAATCCTATCTTCTTTTTTTCCTGGACCAAGGAGGAACACCTAGAGTCCATTTTGAGCCGTCTCCACATCTCCCAGGAAGAGGCGGACCGCCTAGTTGAAGACCAACTCTCTGGATCTCAAAGGAGGCGGAGCGCCTCTTTAAATGGGCGGACCGCCCACTTTCCTACACTCTGTAGTCGGTGGACCGCCTACTGTGCTAGGTAGGGCGCCTGTTTTTCTTAGTTTTGGACGATAATTTGACGTATAATCCCTATTTTGGCCCTACGAGGCTTGTATTATTTTTATATCATTTGAGAGCTTTTTAAACATTATATTAGAAGTGTGAAACATCTACTAGTACCACACTTAGCCATTTCATTCAAAAGCTAGACTTGGAGAATAGAGAATAGAACATAGAATAGGCTTGGCCATTCTTGTTGAAGCTTGAGCTTCATGTATCTCTTACTTGGAATATATGGTGGATCAACCTAGTGTGACCCCGTGAGTGGTTCAAGTTCCTTTCTCTCTCGGATATTCAAATCATGGTTTGATTCGATTATCCTTTCTTTCTTCTATTTCTGTTCTTCCCCGTCCCTTATTTCTTTGGTATCGTGTTTTACTTGCTTCCGTGTCTATTTTATTGCTTCCGTATATTTACCCCGCATCATCAGTTCCTAAGAACCTTAAAGATGTATCACTTCAATCCCATATCTTTTTTATCTCTCAAATGAAATCACATCAAACACTCAGAACCCTTCTAAATATGACAATAATACCCCTCATTCACAAAACAAAATGATTTGCACTTTGAATTCGACAAGGATTAATAATATGTGGCTGTAAAGTACATACATTTATACAACTCCTTCACAGCCGGCCGTTAAAAAAAAGAATAGAAGATGAGATTTAACCAAAAAAAAAAAAAAGAAAATTCAAATACGAAAAGGGAAAGAGGAATCTGATTGGAATCTCCCGCTATGGCAAGTGCTAAATAAGTAGTACGATTTTGAAAAGGCATTCTATTTTTGTCGGCCTGATGCATGTCTGCTGGTGCATAGCAGCAGAGGCATCATTCCACATACCATGGCATTTTTTTCATACTATTATATGAACGAAAATGAAATATCATATCAAAAACCCATGTTTCATCCGAACCAACATATGTTAAACCTAAAGTGAACAAAGGAACAAAGCAAGTTGCGATGAACCTTTATATAGATTTGGCTTGATGTTTGTTAGAGTGGGGGTAAAGAAAAGAAGAGAAAGAACCTGCTAAGGAAGTCGAAGAAACTGTGAAAGAACCAGGTTCTGCCTCAGTTATTTAGACTACTGATGATGCAGAAATAGAAAATTGTTGGGTCTGACAATGTTCCTTATGAGGTAACTGAATCCACTAGAATAAGTTCTATTATGCATGAGTCAATTTTGAGCCCTGAAAAAGTTGCTACTGAGGTATTAGTAATAGGGTTGGATGAATTTGTAAATTCTATAGGTGGTGATGGTTGTGGTAGTGTAGAAGAAAGGGGGAATGTTGTTGATGTAGAAACTGGCGGTGCTAGTGTAGAGCCTGTTCAAGTTTCTATAGAATCAATTAAAGTTGTTGAGTCTGTGGGTTCTCAAAAAGGTACAGTCGACGAACCTAGTTCAGAGGCTGTTCCTTTAGAGATTGTGAAGAGAGTGTGGGAAGGACCTGCTAAAATTGTCAAAGGATCTGAGAAAGGACTTGGTCCTTCCCCAGTTCTTGCAACAACTGATGATGCAGGACTTGACTGGATTGGGTCTGATAAGAAGAACCAAGAGGAAGAAGTGGAGTATATAGTGGAGACACAGAATGTAGAAGTGCTTGAGAAAAGAAACAAAAAAGCAAAAGGAAGTTTGGTGCTGAGGATGAGAAAAAAGAAGATGACAATGAGGTGATGTTTGTTAGTGACACAAAACCTGTAGAGAAAGAACTACTGAAATGGTAGAGGCTGAAACTGAGGGGGAAATTTCTCAGGAGAAAGGTTCTTAGAGTAAGGGAATGACAAAACTGATCCAAGAAAATTCAGCAGTCACTTTGGCTCAAATCAAGGTAATTATTGTTTTGCGCAAGAAATTTGAATTCATGACTAGTACTGTAGTTCCTTATTGTGTTTCTAGATTTATTTGAGAAAGTTTGGTTGTGTTTGAGTATGAACCATCTGAGGTTCCAGTCGATGAACCTAGTTTAGAGGCTACTCCTTCAATGGTACATGAAAAGGAAAAGATGAATGAGAAAGATATTACTGAATCTGATAGTGGTTCTGAAATAGAAAAGGCCACCGTGGAAAAAGCTAGTCACCCACTGGTCCCTGGACTGTTGATGAAGCAGACTTCGTGTTGTCAAATGATGAATATTGGAAAAAGTGGTTGTGTCTTGGGATATGGCTGACCCTTTATCTATATATGATTCTAGTGTGTTTAAAGGATCCAAGGTTGATTTGAATTAAAAATAAAAAAATCAGCCAATTCGTAGAGATTTATATGGTGGTAGTGATTAGGATGAGTAAGTTGTTCTCTTGAGTGAAAGTAGCTGATGCAATGAAGACCCACGTAGTAGAACTTGGAAAGGAGGAAGAAGCACATAAAGAACCTGGTAAAGAAACAGATAATACAAAGGCCAATGAACAATCTTCTCCATTTCATGAGGAACATGATGATGACGTACCCCTAATCCAGTTAAGGAAAAGGACTACCGAGTGTGTTCCTTAAGTGCTGAAAAAGGTAAGGAAAAATTAGTAAAAGAAACTGGAGAAGAAGTGAGGCCTGCAGAATTTCCTGTTGAACTTGGTCCCAGTGTAGAGAAAAAGGTTTATGATAAAAAAAATGAAGTGGAATGAGTTGTTGGTTCAAGAAACTTCTTATTGTGAAAGAAAGACTTTTTGTTGATACTGAAGAAAAGAGGATAGCAGAGCTGGTCGCAAAGTTGAATGCTCAATGCTAGAAGAACCCGTTTCATGAAGAGTCAAGAAAGTTGTATACTCTTGAGTATTAGAGAGTTCTATACAAAAATTCATGGGGAAACCAAAGTTTAGCCAAGCCACCTAAATAAGAAAAAGGTTATTACATCCTTCAATCCAGTGATGTTTAAGTTTGTGTTGAAGAACTTGTTCCAGAGGTCCTAGTGTCGTAGTGAGGTGAACTTTATAGATTAACTTACATGGACCTGTTGGATAGGGAGGTTCTTATCAATCTGCTAGGAGTAACGATATAGCTTATGAAAGGGATAGGTGGTGTGGAAATAGCAGAGCATAGGTTGGCTTATTGGTTTCGTTTGACACAAATCATGAAACCCTTTGGTATGCATTTGGACAAGTGTACAAAACCTGAGCATCATAAAATCTTTGAAAGGAACATCCTAAAGAGCTGTGATTACCATTTGGAGGCATAACCTGCAGAGGAACCTATAGAGCGTGATATTGATGAAGGTCCTCGTACAGGTAATCATAACCAGTAGGTAGAAGCTTATGGAAAGTGAACTTGTGTAGGAGAGGTAATTAAAATCAAGGCACATTGCGGCGTTGCTTGCTTTTACAAAATATTTGTTCCATCTGTTTCCTAGACCAGAACCAGTTCCTATCCTATGTCCCATATTCCTTCATTTTTTCTCTAATGCTCTGTTTAAGACAATCTTTATAGTCTTAATCTTGGTGTTTTGGATGCATATTTAGATATTTTGCCTGATTCATTAGTGATCAATTCTATTATTTTATGGTTTTAACTTAGCATCTTAGATTGAAGTTTGACAGGTTCTGCATATGATTGATTTGCTGCCGTCGCTATAGAATCGACATTATTTGATTGGTTGTTTGACAAATGTATTGTGATCTTTTCGATGATGCCAAAAGGGAAAAGAAAAAATGTTGGAGGTGTTTGTGACCCAGTTTTATTTTGTTATTAATTCTTATATTTGTTTCACTGCTTGTGTGTTAGTTCGAACAAGGATTTACACTCCTCCAGGCAATATTTGTTTGTCATCATCAAAAAGGAGAAACTTGTTGAAGTTTGATTTTGATGATTGATAAACGAGAAGAACCTGGTGAAGGACTTGGTTCACTGACATGTTCACCTAATGATGAAAAGATGCACAAATACATTCTCAGTTCGAGATAGAATTGGAAAGAACTTGGATGGAGCAATTTTACTATCCGAATTGGATTAGGAATCGCGCAGGAAGGTTCTACGAAGCAGTATAGGAAAGGAAGCAGAATCCCAGTAGAACTAGGAGAACCTCGCGCAGGAAGGTTCTGCGAAGCAGTGCAGGGTTTAATCCTAAATGGGACTAGGAGTTTCTTGGGCGTGAATATAAAAGCCTAAAAGGCGGCTAATAAACCCTAATTACCTTCGGCGCCAGCTGGAAGTATCTTGGAAGATCTACATAATATAAGAGAATACATTCAAAGAGTCCAAGATTGGAAAAAGTGTGTAGGAGGTAAATTTGTATAAGGAAGTATTTATTGAGTCTTTATGGGAGAATAATTCTTTCCTGGCCCATGAAGAAGTCATATGCACACTATATATACATCATTATAAAGACACTATATATACATCATTATGAGGACTCCAAGAAGTGATACACGAAATATTATCTCATCAGCCACATAGAGAGACATTGAGAGCTCAAAAGGTAGATAATTCTGAAGAGAACACGCAGAAAGAACTCACTGGACGAGAGGTTCTTCATCAGGTGTAATCAATTACTAGTCCAGCAAGAACGTGTAGAAGGAACTGACTGGACGAGTACTTCTTCATCAAGCTGTATTGAGTTTCTATCCTGGACTACTTCATATATATTAGGGCTTTGAATTTAAACGTATTACGCTTATTTAAGAAGAATTATTTAGGTACTTTATTTGGAGAAATTCTTGTTCTTTTAGGCTAGAGTTAGCTTAAAGGAGTTGCTATAGTCGTGTATCGTACACGGTCTTGTACTTAGGAGGATTCCTAGGTGTGTTTGCTACAATTGAGTTGATTGTAGGCAGTCTAGGTACGAAGAGTTCTAGTCCCTTGGTTATAGAGTCTGTAACCTAAAGCTTGCTCGTTTTTTCGTGAAAGAGTTTTCAAAATCCCAGAGTGTGGGTCGCGGTTTTTCTGCCTTAAGCAGGGAGATTTTCACGTAAAAATTCTGTGTTCTTTACTTTCAGTTTTGAATCTGCATTCACTGTATCATCTGAAGAAACTAGATAAGAACAAGGTTCTTGTAAGCAAAGACAAAGTTCTTCGGAAGGCGAAAATCGGAAGACACTATTCACCCCGTCTAGTGTTTGTTGAAGGTGCACCAAGTGCAACACAATACCTATTTAAAAAATGTGAGAATGAACACTTATCATGAAACAAATGAACTTACATTGAGAGCTTACAAGCTAAAGTATAAAATGTCCACCTTTATAACTACATATTGGTGAATTTAATAAGATAAGGCAAGTGTTGCGTCTAAAGTTTAGGGAAAAAGTAAGAACATTCTAGAAAGCTCCAACTAACTTACTGAAATCCTACGCGGACGCGGCACCTGCAGATAGAAAGATGTGTGTTTTAAAAGTGTTGTTAGTGATGGAAGTTCATGGAAGTGTAAATTTAATGTAGCCTTAGACCCATTGGGTGCATAGAGTGCTACTAATGAGGAAACAGGCAGGCGGCCTTTCTTAGCTCCAAGATTGTTTTCAGTTGACCCAATGACTCACACGTCAATGTTACGAGAAAATGTATTCGACCCTTCGAAACAGTGAGAATGCAGAAGGGGAATTATCTATAAAGAAGTTCTTGATTGTAAATCTGAATAGAAAGGTTTACATGAAAGCGTCAGGTGCGGAAAGCTTAAAACTGTGAAGAGATCAATTTATGTCTAAGTTATGTTCATTATTGCCAATCATGAATGATTTTGCCCCAGAAGTGATGGGGAATGTTACGATTGATGTGTAAGATGATGTATGATGTAAAGATTTATGTAAAATTTAAGTTTCACATGTTTCTACATATGAAAATTCATGTAGTGATATTGATGCAGCCCAAAGTGCTGATCACGGACTCGACAATCAACCGAGGAGACTACAACCGAAGGAAATGACTGATCAACCGAGGAGACCAATCACTCGGAGCCAAGCCAAGCTGCTCCATGACATGCACATCCAGCTGGCTATGTCGGGAGGAAGCATGTGTTCGGAAGAAGAATTGCAAAGTGTTGAAACCGAGGGCTACATCGTAAAATTTGAGCCCGAGGACAAAGTTACCGAACAGCAGCTCTTGGCACCGGGCAGCGCAGAGCCGAACACAACATCATGTGTTCGAAGCTAAGTCAGCGCGCCCGATGACGAATGTGTTCGAGCAGACAATCAAGAACCGAAGCCAGGCTCACCGAAGTCAAGGCTGCCGAACACATTTCAACTCAGCCTTGCGTGGCTTATTTCTATTGGTCGACTGTGACCCTTTTACTAGTTTACCCTTAGTATTTCCTATATAAACCTTGTTTCTTTTCATTGTAAGTAACTAGCTTTTGGATATTAAAATTAAATGAAAGTGCCGAGCACATTTCTTGTCTCCGTCGTGAGCAAACCCCGGTGAGGGCTTTTATGGACTTGTGGCTTTCGGTGAATCCGATTGAACATTCCTCTTTGATCATTCAGTTTGCAAGAGGCAATGTTCTCTTGAGGATTGTTGCATAGTTTAGGTGATTCTTGTGTCCCTTTTGATCGAGCTTTGAGACAGGTTCCTCACTGTTCTTTCAAAAGAAGCAAGTTTTGTCTTGCTTCTATCTTTATCTTCTTGTTTGTTTTTCCGCGTTTGTGCTTAGAAACCCCTTCGGGTATTGCCTTGCACCATCTTGGTATCAGAGCACGGTTTGGGCTTGTTTCTACAACCCCAAATCCTGTTCACTTTATCCTTATTTCGTGCGTTTGTGTCTTTGTTTTCCGTTTCGTGTTCTTGATTCTGTTGGTGTTGTTATTTTACAAAAAAAAAAAAAAAAAAAAAGTGTTAAAAAGAAATTTCAAAAAAATTGTGTTTGATTGTTGGTTGTTTGGGAGAAACAACCATTGATTCTTGTTCACCATTGTTTCCTGATTCCTACAAGCACCCGACGTACTGATTTTGTGACTAGGGTTTCTTGGTGAAATTTTGGACTGATTTGAGCTTTATTGGTGACTGAAAATTTGAACCCCATCGTGTTTGGAAGAAACCGATGAAGATTGGTGGTTCTTGAGTTATTTGGGTTTGTTTGTTGCTTGAAAATCGAAGTTCTAAGTTTGAAAGCGTTGTCCGTACGCCGGAAAAATTGTTACAAAATTGTAACAGTGTACGACACGGCGAGCTGGTTCTTAGCTCGAAGGACTTTGAATTCCTCCGATGTTGCTTGAAACCGGAGTCGAAAGAGCAACCCAGATCTGTTGAATATTGTGATCAGTGAACCGAAGTTGAGTTGTCCGTACGCCGGAGCAAAGGTCACTGTTCCATTGGAGAAGAAAGGGGTAAATTTAAAACATCAAAACCCCAGGTGAAAAAAATTGTCGGCTGAAAAGGGAAAGTGGATAAGGTAAAACCCTATCCGTACCAAGGAGGGACCACTCTTGTACGGACAAGAGTTGGTGTGATCGAAAAAGATTCCAAAAGGGAATCAAAGGGTAGATTCTCCTAGGTTATCACTTTCTTTTGTGACAAAATTCTAGTTGGTGGATCTTTTGAGTAATTGTCCTACTCGAGGTCGTACTAACTCATTTAAGCTGGTAGGAACTCGTGCGAAGGGGTGACCGAAGTCCAAACTTTCGTAGAAATTTCTTTTGACTCCCCGAGCTCAGTTAAAAAGCGTCCGTTCCATCGAGTCGAACATCACTTCACTCTTCCCGAAGAGGCAGTGACAATTGTCGAACTTGAAGGATCTTAGAGGACCGATCAATCAGACGAGCCACTATAACAAGTCCTTGAGTGATCAAAAACCGAACCCATAAATTGAGTGGACCCGAGTGCCACCCATTAAAGGTGAGGGAGAGTGTGAGGTGATTTCTAACCCTAACATTTGTTGGTCTTTGACTTGTGCAGGTACCATGGCTGGTAATGGAGGCGAAGGAAAAGGCATTGAAAGGCCCGAAGTGTCGTTAGCCGATCTCATGGCTGCGATACAAAGTGTCAGTGCCGAAGTGAGAGGAGTGAGTGTTCGAGTAGCTCAACTCGAACAAGGAAGCGCGTCCGTGGCCGTGCATGGGTCCGGCGCTGGAACGAGCCAATCCACTCCAATGAAACCTGAGCTGTATGCTGAGCTTGTTCGACAACATCAGTTGACGAGTGAAGCAATTCGAAGAGAACTTAACTTGGGCAATCGCCACGCGCAACAAAACTTAGGCAATCCCCAAGCTGGGAATCAGAACTTGGGCAGTCCCCGAGGAGAGAGGTTATCACTACCAAGGGCCCGAAGAGACCTTGGCACTATAACCGAAGAGGCTGATGAAGAGGAATTTTCCGAGGACGAGTATGAACGTGAGCCGCCATTCGCTCAACGAAGGCAAGCTCACCGAGGTCGTGGAAATTTCTGAGGTCGAGGCCGAGGAGCCCATGTTGAAAGAAATATTGAGCGAGAGGCTGATGATCGAAATGATGAGTATCCCGAACAGGTTCGTGTTGTACGAGACTCAAACTTGAACAATGTCAAGATCACTATTCCACCCTTTAAAGGAACTAGTGATCCGGAAGAGTATCTTGAATGGAAGCTTAAAATGGAACGCATCTTCGAAACCAATGAGATGACCGAAGAGAGAAAAGCTGCCCATGCCATTGCTTCGTTCGAAGCTTATGCCTCTACATGGTGGGAAGCTGACAAGAGGCATAGACGAAGGAATGCCTATCCCGAAGTCAATACCTGGCCACAGTTGATGAGAGCAATGGATGCTAAGTATATGAGTGCCAAGTACAGGCAAACTCAAATGCAAAAGTTATATGAGCTAAAACAAGGGTCCAAGTCAGTTCAAGAGTACCATGATGAATTTGAAAAGGTTCGATTGAATCTTGATCTGACCGAAGACGAGGAACAAGCCATTATCCGGTTTAAAAATGGCTTGGCCAAGGATTTGTCATCTCAGTTGAGACTCCACGTGTACCACACGTTGGGAGATTTGTTTGATGCTGCAACCGAAGCTGAAAAATTGGTGAAGGAAGAAAAGGCAAATCGGTATCGAGGAGTCACTACTTCTGCTCCCTTGAACCGAGGAAAAGAATGGAAGAATCCTAACCAAACAAGTGCCAACGCTGTTCGAGATTCGAAGAGACTCTTCGAGAGAGGTGTGACCGTTAGCCAACCAAGAGAAGTGGGAGGTAAAGTTCAACTAAACTCTTCTAGTGCTTCAAATATTCAGTGTCATAAATGCAAAGGTTATGGTCACATGGCAAAGGAGTGTCCAACTCGCAAAGTTATGCTTCTGCTCGAAGATGGAACCGTCCATGAGCAAGCGAGTGACACCGATGAGGAAGTAATCGAGGAGGCTGACCGAGCTGAAGGTGATGATGATCATGAGGCTGCCGAAGCTGATCATCCGGAAATGTTTCTTGTGGTTCGAAGGAATTTGAGCTGCATAACTCTTGAAGAAGAGGACAACCAAAGAGAAAACCTCTTTCATGCCCGATGTCGAGTAAGAGGAAAGGTGTGTTCGATGATAATCGATTCTGGAAGCTGTGCACATGTGGTGAGCCAAACTTTGGTTTCACAAATGGGATTACCTACGATGAAGCATCCCCACCCTTACAAATTACAATGGCTGAACGAGTGTGGAGAATTGAGGGTTGTCAAACAAGTGTGCATCAAGTTCAGAATCGGCGAGTATCAAGATGAAATGATATTCGATGTGGTGCCGATGCAAGCTTGTCATTTGCTATTGGGTCGACCGTGGCAATATGACCGGACGGCTGTTCACAATGGCAGATCCAACACTTACACTGTAAAGCTCGATGGGAAGAGTTTCATACTCAACCCCTTGTCTCCAAAGCAAGTCACCGAGGACTATAAACGGATGAAAGAATTGAAAGAAGCGGCCAAAGCTAAGCTTCCGATGGGAAAAAAATTGATGGCCGAAGAGACAAACTCACCAACCGAAGAGAAAGGGATTTGTGCAATCATGCAACCCGGTGAGATTTTACGAGGCAACGACCACGGTCAGATGATGATTTGCCTCGTGCACAAGGGTATTCTTCTAAACTCTAATGATGATTTTTCTAACAATAACTCTTTGCCTAGTGCTGTACAAAGTGTTTTGCAGGACTTCGAGGACATGTTTCCCGAGGAAATGCAAGGTGGATTACCTCCGATGAGAGGAATCGAGCACCAAATTGACTTAGTACCGGGATCTCAAATCCCCAACAAACCTGCATACCGGTGTAATCCCGAAGACACCAAAGAGCTCCAACGGCAGGTTGATGAGTTGCTGAACAAGGGCCTCGTTCGAGAGAGCTTGAGTCCTTGCGCCGTTCCAGTTATCCTTGTCCTGAAGAAAGATGGAACATGGCGAATGTGCGTTGACTGTAGAGCAGTCAACAAAATAACGGTAAAGTATCGTCATCCTATTCCTCGACTAGATGACATGCTAGATGAATTAAGTGGTTCTTCATGCTTTTCAAAGATTGACCTCAGGTCCGTTTACCATCAGATCCGAATGAAACCCGGAGACGAGTGGAAAACCGCATTCAAGACCAAATTCGGTCTCTATGAATGGTTGGTAATGCCATTTGGCTTATCCAATGCCCCGAGCACATTCATGCGATTGATGAACCATGTGCTCAAACCGTTCATAAACAAGTTCGTTGTCGTTTATTTCGATGACATACTTGTTTATAGTCGAACCATGGATGAACATGTCGAACACCTAAGGCTTGTGCTTGAAAGGCTTCGAGAAGAGAAGTTATATGCTAACTTCAAGAAGTGTGCTTTGGTGTCGATCGTGTAGTCTTTCTCGGATTCGTTGTCAGTGCTAATGGTGTCGAAGTCGACGAATCAAAAGTCGAAGCCATCAAAGATTGGCTAACTCCAACCTCGGTATCACAAGTTCGTAGCTTCCATGGCTTAGCTAGCTTTTACCGAAGGTTTGTTCGTGACTTTAGCACCGTTGCGGCTCCTTTAACCGAGCTGGTTAAGAAGGACAATCCATTTGTGTGGGGAGAGTCCCAAGAAAGGGCTTTCCAAGAGTTGAAACGGAGGCTTTGTTCTGCTCCGTTGTTGCAACTCCCTGACTTTGGCAAAGCATTCGAAGTCGAGTGTGATGCGTCTGGAGTTGGGATCGGAGGAGTGCTGATGCAAGAATCGAAGCCGATCGCTTACTTTAGCGAAAAGCTTAAGGGTGCAACTTTGAATTACTCAACCTATGATAAAGAGTTGTACGCCCTCGTTCGAGCACTCGCCCATTGGCAGCATTATTTGTGGCCTCGAGAATTTGTGATCAAAAGCGATCATGAGTCCTTGAAGCATCTCCGAGGACAGGAGAAATTGAACCGAAGACATGCCAAGTGGGTTGAATTCATTGAGAGCTTTCCCTATATAATTCATTACAAAAAGGGAAAAGACAATGTTGTGGCCGATGCGCTATCAAGGAAATTTGCCTTAGCGACCACTCTCGCCTCTAGGCTCATGGGATTTGAAAGCATCAAGTCGATGTACGAAGACGATCCCAAGCTAAAATGCGTTCGAGACGCAATCTTGAGTGGCCGAAGAGTTGAGAAATATCAGTGGCACGATAGCTACCTCTTCAAGAATGGGAGGGTTTGTGTGCCAGTGTCATCGTGGAGAGAGCTCTTAGTTCGAGAAGCTCACTCCGGTGGACTGATGGGACACTTCGGTGTCGAAAAAACTCTTGGTATCTTGACCGAGCAGTTCCATTGGCCCAAAATACGACGGGATGTGGAAAAGCTTTGCAACGCTTGCCTCGTTTGCAAGAAAGCTAAATCAAAGTCCAAGCCTCACGGTTTGTACACCCCGTTACCTGTACCTGATCGACCTTGGGTTGATATATCCATGGACTTTGTCTTGGGGTTACCGAGGTCGGGGGGAGGACATGATAGCATCTTCGTTGTGGTTGATCGATTTTCGAAAATGGCTCACTTTATTCCTTGCAAGAAGTGTGATGATGCGCAGCATGTAGCTACATTGTTTGTTTCTAATGTGTTGAAATTGCATGGTGTCCCTCGTACTATTTTGAGTGATCGAGACACAAAATTCTTGAGTCATTTTTGGAAGTGTCTATGGGGTGCCCTCGGCACCAAACTACTTTTCTCGACGTCTCACCATCCTCAGACTGATGG